>JBANDE010000001.1:0-2400000 GCA_037951475.1 Keqinozyma nonsorbophila | reverse complement strand
AGGTACACAAATCATCGTAATGATGTACAAGAACATTCTATATAAAAGCAATTTACCCCATATCATTACGGAAATCTTATTAAGCAGGTGGAATCTAGCCATCAAAAGTCGTGGATTCATTTTTCTAGATTCGGCACTATTAATAATGAAAAGATATTTAAGTGCCGAATCCGCATGATAAAAAACTCCATTATAAATTTTACAAGAATGGTTCACAACGAAGTCACAATCATTGGTTCAGGTCCTGCAGCTCATACTGCAGCTATTTACTTAGCTAGAGCTGAAGTTAAACCAACTTTATATGAAGGTCTCTTAGCAAATGGTTTTGCTGCTGGTGGTCAATTAACCACCACCACTGATATCGAAAATTTTCCTGGTTTCCCCCAAGGTATTAATGGTACTGCTTTAATGGATAACATGAGAGAACAATCCTTAAGATTTGGAACTAATATCATCACTGAAACTATTTCAAAAGTCGATTTAAGTTCAAGACCATTCAAACTTTGGACTGAGTTCAACGAAGATGAAGAACCAATCACTACCGATGCCGTCATTATTGCTACTGGTGCATCTGCTAAAAGAATGAACTTACCAGGTGAAGATAAATACTGGCAACAAGGTATTTCTGCATGTGCTGTTTGTGATGGAGCTATTCCAATGTTTAGAAACAAACCATTAGCTGTTATCGGTGGAGGTGACTCTGCTTGCGAAGAAGCTTTATTCTTAACTAAATATGCCTCAAAAGTCTTCCTTCTTGTCAGAAGAGATGAACTTAGAGCTTCCACTATCATGCAAAAAAGAGTCAAAGCCAGTGACAAATTGGAAATTTTATGGAACACCGAAGCTAAAGCTGCTAATGGTGATGGTAGAGTGTTAACCTCTCTTGATATCTTCAACAACAAGACTAAGGAAAACTCCCAATTACCAGTCAGTGGATTATTCTACGCCATTGGTCATGTTCCAGCTACAAAGATCTTTGAGGGTCAATTAGAAACCGATGACACTGGATACATTGTCACCAAGCCAGGCTCAACTCACACTTCTGTTGAAGGTGTTTTCGCTGCTGGTGATGTGCAAGATAAAATCTACAGACAAGCTATCACCTCTGCTGGTACTGGTTGTCAAGCAGCATTAGACGCTGAATCTTGGTTGGCTGAACAACAAGCTTAAATTATAGAATGTATAGATTAATGTTAACGAGTCGTTCATTAAATCGTAGTTTTGCAAAATCACGAAGTAAGTGAAACTAGAAAATCTAGTCAAAGCCATCTTCGTTCCAATTACGTGTATGTGTTTGAGATTATTCTAAATAATTGGGGTCTTTTTGTGTCCTAAACTTGTTCTGAATAACCTCAGATTTGTTGCAACTGAGCCTTATCGCGAAGAATGTCATTTAACACTGATTTAGAAAGCCACGCCGCTGACGCCACATCACTTCATTACAAGGATTACCCTGAGTTTGAAACGTTGAGCCACCTGATAGAACAGAAGTTGCATTTGGTCAACAGTAAGGAACTTGTATCGTTCAGAAATCTCGTTTCACAGTACGACTCACTCCTCAATGACTCTAAGAAGTCATCACAATTACATGATATAACATCTCTGATAACGTCTTTACTGGATAGCATCAATAAGGAGTATCAAGAGATCAACGATCTAACAAAGAGCCTATCAGCTTACCTCAAGAAATGCGAGGCTGATCATGAAGATAGTGATACTTTGGGGTATCTCAAACAGAAACAAGCTTTACTCATCAAACTAGTCAAATCAAGCTTGAAGCAATATCAAAATAGTCAAAAGAGATACGAGCTGCTAAATCAAAGGACTTTAGATGTCATTAATGAAGAGTCTCATCACTCTCAGCAATCACAGCCACCACAATCTCAATCACAAGTACAAATATCTTACGAACCCATCAACGCCGAAGAATTGGAGCAGCAAACCCTTTTGATTCAAGAAAGAGAACGAGAAATCGAACATATAAGTCAAGATATCAGCTACATTAATGATATCTACAGTAATCTTGATGATATTGTACATGAACAACAATTTGCTATAGATTCCATCGAGGATAATATTCTTCGTTTCAATGATGATGTAAGAGGTGCACACGTGGAACTCAGAAGAGCAGAACGGTATCAACGACGCTCAGGAGGTAGAATGATATGTTGTCTTTTTGTTTTACTTGCAGTACTAGGCTTCATAATATTAGTGGGAATTATATTCTAGTAGATGAATTGTCTATAAGATTCTGTTAGTTATCTGGATCAACCAGGACTAATCAAATTTCCATATGTTCACATTACCGTCATCTCCTGCTGATACTACAACTTCTTCACCTGAGTCTAGCTGACACCAAGTGACACAATTGATTTCAGTAACTCCATGAGCTAATTCCTGGACTTCTTGGATCTTCCAGTCACCTTGATCTTGCTTGTACACTACTATCTTACCGTCAGAGCCTCCGCTAACAATTCTTCCGCTGACTCTTGACCATGAAACTGAATAGACAGGGTACAGATGGACTGCTGGTAATTGACCTTCGAGTTCCCACGTCATCTCTTTAGTATCATGTTTGATAGAACTAGGCAAGGTCTCAGTGCGTTGTCTCTCATCTTCAGCACTGGTGTCTTGGCTCTTCCACACTCTGACAGTCTTATCATCTGAAGCACTAACAAGACGTATAGCACCTTGAGACGCAGATGGAGAAGAAGGATGTTCAAATGCAGAACACCATACTGTTCCAGTATGGCCATTCAAAATACCCACACAACCCCAATCATCGTCAGCGTCGTCTTGTTTGTATAATCTTATGGTATCGTCATAGGACGAAGATGCCAATAAATTCTGACATGGGTGCCACACCACATGCTTAATATCTTGATCGTGATCACTCAAAACTGATATACACTCAAACTCTTCTAAAGTTTCAGGATCAGTTTCCCAAATCCATATAGTTTTATCTCTTGAACATGAAGCTAACAAATTGCCATGATAGTTCCAGGCCACAGCTTTTATTTCATTCTCGTGACCTTCGATGATCGCCATTAGGTTCCACTCGTTATTGGGACTGAGCATCAGCTGTACTTGCTTATAGTAAACTTGTTGCTCGTCATCGTCATCATCTTCATATGACTCAGGCTCGTCAATACCCCAGATTGACACTGTACTGTCGAACGAGCCAGCAGCCAATGCAGGTAGATCAATAAAGTCAGTTGCAGGGGTATCAGCCCCACCTAAAGGAGGTTTGAATGCAACAGACCGCACAGAACGTTGATGAGTCTCTTCGAGCTTGCTGATTAATGGGAAATTCTTCTTTGCCGAAAGATTGTAAACATTACAAGTCTTGTCTGTAGATGCTGTAGCCAATAGCGGCAAGTTAGCATGAGCACTAACACTCCATGCTTTATCCTTGTGAGCTTGAATTGACTTTAGTAGTTGAACCATGAAGATGAAAAATTGCGAACCAACTGTAACAGATGCTTAGAACTCTCTGCGTTAGAAGAGGTTTGACAAGGATCCAAACAGTTCCAATTCAATGGAATCGATTTAAGTCGTCAGGAGCCGATGATGGACAGAATAGCAAGAAAGAAATCGCTAAGAAAGAATCGTCAGAAGTACAAAACTTCAAGATCAAATCCACAACTTCCCTGGCATCACCAGCACCAATGGACAACCAAACTGTGGCGAACCTAATGAAGAAGAACAAGAAACCATATATCGCCAAAACGAAACATGAACGGTTGACTTATGACTACCCTGGACTCCCAAATCAAGACGACTTCACAAAACAGGCTCATAAAAATGATAAAAAACCAGTCAATAGATGGTCAAGGTACATTCCCAAGATAATCACTGCTGTTGTTCTAGCTTGGGGTGCATATACAGCAACAGTCTACCTTTATCCACTGGAAGAAGGCGCTGATTCTCAAGAGTTACTTGATGTCAACCATTTCCATCCTTTTATTGTTACACACAAGGAACAAATAGACGATGACCACTACTTGATAGAAGTGACTCCAAAGTTCAACCACTGGCAATACAGTTTTTACACCAACTATAGTCAAAAGTCTTTGTGGAATGGGGACAGAATTTGGTCAGTGGAAGTGAAGCAACCACAGATAATGGTCGTGAGATCATACACGCCCTTGCCATTGTTCTTCATGAAGTCAGAGTACACAAGGTCAGGAGAAAGGAAACCACTCCTCAAAGTTATTAGCCCCGACAACAATGACTATGATAGAGGTGGAGTTATGAGTTTCTACATTAAACGGTATAATGATGGAGAAGTTTCCAAGTATATCACTGATAAGAATGTGGGTGATGAAATTGAGATCAGGGGTCCAAATGTCGAGTACAAATTCCCTTACCATCCACTCAAGAAGTTTCATGAACGACCAGTGTTTAGAGACTTACCGTCAAAAATCGAGCCTGAAACATACCTGGACAAGATAAGAGCCATCAACAAGATCCCAGAGTTCGATAATCTCACGTTCTATGCTGGTGGTACAGGTATTGCACCTATATTACAGGCTTTATTGTCTAAAAACCCATATAGAGGCTTCGTTACAGTCCATTACTCTGCCAGAAACCCTGGAGAATTGGCCCCTCTTGAAAGATTCATGTTCTTCCTTGAGAAGCTCGACAGAGTCAAGTTTGTCAATCATTATGATTCTCAGTGCAGATCACAATTGAAAGCATCTGATATCAGCAAGCCTGAACCTTCAAACTATCTCAGTCCAATGAGACAGGACGAGAAGATCCAAAAACTCACAGCCATAAGTCCTGAAGAAGCAATGAAGTTGAGAGAAAGTATTCTCGAAGGTAAAAGCTTAGACAAGGAAGTCGGAACTGAAGTCAATGTCGCCGTACCTCATTACGAGAATGCCATTGAGCAAGCCCAAGTAACTTCGAAACAACCCAAGAAACCTTCAAGTCTCTCTATTGTATGTGGACCAGACGGGTACCTTGAATGTGTTGCTGGCCCATTACACAAAGCCACCAATGAACAGGGCCCTGTTGGTGGGCTTTTGGGATCAAAAGGTTGGGATAACACCAATACTTTCAAATTGTCCAATTAACGATAATGCCAAATGTAAATAGTTAGACAGAATTGTCAACAATTCCAATCTTCTTCCCAAAGTGTAAAAGTATTCTTTGTGAATCCCTGATATCAGCACAGTTCAACACAATGTCCTTAAGAAGGTCCTTTTTCTCGAGCCCACATATTTTAGGGTTCCAGTGAGCTTTTTTCTCTTCATCTTCTGGGGGAAGAAGCTGATTGCAAACTTCAAATACTTTGGCTTTCAAACCAAGTTCACAAATTCTCTTGACGTACGTGATCAAGAAACTCTTGTAGTTACTTGACTCACCTAATAACTCACATCCCAAAATCCTGTTTTCCAAATGACTGATAGAAATGGTATTTTCAAGGTTCTCGAAACCCTCCTTCATCAACATGTTCTTCGATATTTTGTTGAAAAACTTGCCTCTGCCAGCTCTCGAATTCCTAATAATCTCTTCATTGGTTTTCTGTTCAAGCAATTCAATAATGGAGGAGTCTTCACCTTCACCAAAGAGGCTACTGGTCTCAGGTTTGGAACTACTTTGACCACCTAAAGAGTCCCAATAATGAGACCCAAATGCCCACCATGTTTCACTGAGAGTCTGCCATGTGCCCAAGTCCTTGTTGAACAAATATCCACTGCCATTAGTTAGCGTTACTAAAGGTATACCGGAGGAAGTTATAGAGCACATGGTAATACTCTCAGACTTAGACAAGCCATCATCCTGAAACTTGCTATTGACATCAAGAAGGCCTATGATGGCCAGAGGCGAGTGGAGATGTAATTTCTTCTTCTCCATATCCCACACATACATCTCACCAATGCAAGTGATAGCCATCAAGTAATTACTATGGGACTCTAAGAACGATAATGGTGACCCCAAGACAATAGGTGGTAAGAGAATTCGTCCTGCAGTATGTGTGTATGTAAATATCTGACCATCATTCGTGCTTAAAGCCCAGAATGTCTGTCCTTCTGATACCAATTGAATTAATCGTGGTATGAAATCACACCATATCTGTTTATCCTTCTTGTAGTATGTGACACGAGAAGGTTTTGAGTCATTCCCGCTTCCATTCTTGATATCAAGAACAAACGCATCCGTGCCTTCAACTTTGCTTGTTATTGTAAAGGAAAGTCTGACCTTGGGAATAGCTAGCCTGACCCTTGCAAATGTAGTGTTGGGATTAATTATAGCTGAACCAACGAATTTTGTAGGCTCTAATGCTCTCTTGGGTTTCTTTGAAGATGGTTCGTCACTTTGCTTTTGACGTTTTATCTGCTTCGAAAGCTCGTCAGAAACACTATACGAAGGTTTGTCGAACTCCATCACCAACTTGGTACTTGGTTTACTCACCGCAACCTTTTGAAGCGGTTCGTTGAGATTTGATGATGCAGAACCATTGGAAACAAGCAATGGTTGAATCCTTTTTTTCCCATCTTTGGTCGTTACCTTTTGTTTTTTCAATGCAGTCTTTTCGTTAATCTGGTTAGAGCCATTGCTTGTCAGCTTGCTAGGCTTTTCCGATGTCAAAGGAGCAGTAGTTATGATAGGTGACTTTGCTGATCGTCTTGTTTCCATGGCAGACAGGAGGATATCTTCACCCACAGTTTGAATCTCGGAAAAATCAGGAGGTGGAATAACCTCCGGCGTGAATTCGTCTTTGACACCCCCATTCTGCTGATCAGATTCTTCAACTTTATCAGGTTCTTTGACATCGACCGATTCAGGTTCAGTTTTCAGCTCTGTATCTTTTTTGACTGAGGCAGCCTCGACAATATCAATAGCGTTCTTCTCATCTACTAACCCCATTGGAGCAGAACCTTTTTTAGTGTTGGAAGCTTGTTCTGGCTTTGCAGAAAAAACAGGTACAGATGATTTGGAGTGTTGAAGAATTGCCTCGAAATTGGACTGACTAGTTTTGTTTCCTATTTCGTTTTCATCAAAGGTTACCACCGTCAAGTGCCCATCAAGAGAGCCCAAAAAGAGTGAAGTTCCTGTCTTGTCCCAGCATAAGTCCACAATAGACCTCTCAACAAGGTTTTTCAAGATGAAAATTGGGGTGTCCTTTGAGGTATTCCATAACACTAAAGTTTTGTCGGACCCTGCAGTAGCCACGACACTATGAACATTGAATTGATTGTCTGACTTGCGGTCTTTGGGTAAATCGTAAAGGTTTGGGTTGAACTGAATAACTTCACAGTTAGCGTCATGACCCACCAAACTCATTTTATTTGTCCAATCTTTTGACCTTGATAGAAGAGATATGAGGACTGTTTGGTTTTTGTTAGCTGTGGGTATAGATATAACATCACCTTCAGGAGACCATGAGATTCGTTTGTAGTGTAAATTAATTGTTCGTCTACCCAAAAGTCTAGTGATTTTAGTCAAAAGTTTGAACTGATAATTATCTCCATTGTAATGATACTGATACACATGTATGATAGTATCATCCCCCAAAGTTATGAGGTAGTTATTAGTGGGATCAAACGCCAAACTTCGTTGAATAGTTAATTTTTCAGCATTAAGAACTGAAGTAAGCTCTTGGTAAAGAGATCGTTTTGTATCGTATAAATGGACTTTACCATCACTGGAACTCCAACTGATGAGTCTCCCATCAGAAGACCAAGACATATCGATAATACTGGCAGTGTTACAAGCATCATTGAATGGGTAAATGAGTATGGGGTCTGAATCAAGAATTGTGAGGTACACATGACCTGAATCATCACCAGAAACGAACGTCTTCGGTGATATGGGCGACCATTTAGCCACTTTGACCGTTGATGAGTGGAATTTAAGTCTATTTGTTGGTTTCACTGAATCAATTGTCAGTTTGATGTTTTGTTGATCAGTGGTATTGAGGTGTACAAGATCATTTACAGACCACAAAAAAATGAAAGAATCTTTACCTGTTGATAACAAGAATGAATTATCACAGTTAACACCAACAGAATGGACTTCACCATCATGAATTAGGTCGGGAATAACCAATACCCGCATGATAAAGTGAGTTCGCGGAAGTTACTGCCAGTTCGTGGTGAGCCAGCGCGATGTCGTGGGGTGTGAGGTTTCGCACAAGGGATATCATCATCTCAAAAACTTTATTAAATGGCCAACGGAAACGACGAGTACGTCACAGACTCAAGTTCTGATTTCACAGAATATTGGATAGACCTTTTTTTAGGGATTAAAGGTAATGAGTATTTCTGTGATATTGACGAGGAATACATTCGAGACAGGTTTAATTTGACAGGCTTAAATCAAGAAGTTAGTAAACTCCCATTGTTGATAGATATAATAACCGACGTCTTGGACATAGAACTGCAGCCTGAAGAACAGAGAGATGCAATGGAGCATAATGCAAGAATATTATATGGCCTTATACACGCTCGTTACATTTTGACATCGAGAGGGCTTAATAAGATGTTTGAAAAATACCGTAATGGAGACTTTGGTTATTGTCCAAGAGTTCATTGTCAACTACACCCATTATTACCATGTGGACTCAATGATCAGCCACGTTTAGCTTCAGTCAAATTGTACTGTGCCAAATGTGAAGATTTCTATAATCCAAAGCTGGCTCGTCATTCAGTTGTTGATGGTGCTTACTTTGGGACTTCATTCCCTGCTATGTTTTTCCAGAACTTCTCTCAAGCTATACCTATCCATGATAAGAGAACTTACACGCCTCGAGTCTTTGGTTTCAAGTTACACGATTACTCAAAGCTTAATCGATGGAGAGACCTTCAAAGGACTAAAACCGAAAAGAGATTGGTGGCGAAAGGTATAAGCCTAGATAATGTTCCTGGTGGGTACGAAGAAGCAAAATAAATGCATATAGTGTCAATTGACAATGTTAGAATAGTCATTTTGAGGTTTGTAAGTGTAAGAGATTTCTCTCTGGAATCGAGTAGACATGCATCACAAGATAGTCACAACTGGTTGGTCCCAGTTCTGGCTTTGGCGATACAGATCTTTCTTAAAAAATGAGGTCTGATTGGGAAGTGAAAAATCAACCGATTTCTCAATGTTGCACCTTCGACCCATTTGCTTCACTAGATCGTCTTCCACGGTTGTTCATGGTCTTTCAGCATTCCCACCCAACTCTACGGTGTTCTCTCTCATCCAGCCCACGGGGAAAATCCATTTGGGCAATTACTTGGGTGCCATTTCCAATTGGAGAGATATGAGCCAGAACCCCAGTGAAGGTACAAAGTTCTTATTTGGAACAGCAGACCTTCATGCTTTGACTACTGTGAGGGACCCTCAAGGGCTCAAGAAAGCTCGTCATGAAGCTATTGCCAGTCTTGTTGCTGGTGGCATTAACCCAGATTCTTGTATAGTGTACCACCAACTGAGTGTACCCCAGCACACACAACTCATGTGGCTACTCACATGCTTGACCAGTATGGGAGCACTCAATAGAATGACTCAGTGGAAGTCTAAATCTCAAGCGAACTCTAGTGATTCAATTTATCAAGAAGAAATTCTTGCAACTACCAAAGCTGGTGTTTTTACGTATCCGGTACTTCAAGCAGCAGACATTTTGATTTACAGAGCAACCCATGTTCCTGTAGGAGATGATCAATCACAGCATCTCGAGCTTTGCAGGGGAATAGCTCAAAGTTTCAACAGTACTTTCAAGACTGATTTTTTCCCATTACCAAAATCGGTATTCACAGCTTCCAAGAAGATTCTTTCCTTGAAAGATCCTTCAAAGAAGATGTCAAAAAGTGATGTAGATGCAAATTCTTGTGTTTTCATTACTGACCTGCCAGATGTCATTTCAAAGAAAATCAGAAGAGCTACAACTGACTCCATTCAAGGGATATACTTTGACCCTGTCAACAGGCCTGGAGTTTCTAATTTAATCAACATCATATCGGGATTGAAAAGACAACCCATTGAACAAGTGGTCCAAGAATTGACTTTCAACGATCACAAGCAACTCAAAGATTATACTACAGAACTTATAGTTGAAGAGTTCAAAGATCAAAGATACTTATTTGAAAAACTCATGTCAGACACGCAGTACCTTGATGAATTGACCTCCAAAGGTGCTAGAAAAGCTCAAGAGATCGCCGAACCAAACTTCAAACAAATTGAAAAATTAGTAGGACTAGACTAAAATTGATCAGTACAAATATAACGATTTTTACAACACGAAATTTGAAGCCGCATTTGTTGATTACTACCACCGCGATGGACTTAATACGCGCTAAATACCGCGACGCGATTTTATAAACATCATCAGTCTAATTTGTTTAGTTTCAGTTCACGTAATTTTAAGTAGCAGTTTTTCGCTACAACCAGTTTGTTTTTTTGTTTGGTTTAAATAAACAACATGACTGAAGAAGTATGCTATAAAAGGATGCAAGTCAAAGTGTTGTACTCATTCAATAATAGTTCTTCAGTATTCTTATCCCGATCTCCCGGTCTGTATTCTATCAAAGTGGCTCAAATCCCTGTTACCACCGAAGAAGGAATGGAAATGGTCACTTTGGGAGGATACGAACTCAAAACATGTATCCAACAAGTCCTTAGAAGTTCTCCAGAAACCTTCCACCTTCTGACTCAAGATTATGCTGTTTACTATAAGGATGTCACAGAACAACCAGATGAACCCTTTGTATCCAATGGCGTTCTCTCTGAAGTATTGAAATCGTCCAAGTCAAATTTAATCCCGGGAAGAGTTTGTCAGAATGTTTCTGCTAGTTTTCTCTTTGGAAACAAATCAGATTCTTCATCCCACACTTTGGAAGTTCGTTTGAAATTCCACTCAATTGACTTACAAGAAGATGATGAACAAACAGAAATACGACAGAAAAGATCTGTACCACAAGAAGAGCCAAAAAAGATGTCACGAACTGATTCTGGTAAAGATGTCTTACCGGTCAAAGCAACACGAACAGCTTCATTACCACTGTTCCCGTACAGTGCTAGCATTTACAATATCAGAAATGCTGATAAGCTCAATACTCCTTCGAGATTTGATACCAAAAGTGTCCAAGATAGATTTAAACTGGCACCTTTTGCAGAAGCCTCAGTATTTGCTAAACCAAAAGTGTTAAAGAAAAGAAGAAATAATAGACAGGGAAGCACTGGTGCTTCAAGAACATCATCTGAACCTGTTAGAGCCATGAGAACAAGATCAATGATAACATCCAGAAATACACCTTTAATGATTTCCTCACCCATTCACGAAGAAGCCTCTTCAGAAGATACTGATGACACCGAGTATCATGAAAATAATAGCGGACAAAATGAAGAAGAAGAGGAAGAAGAAGAAATTGAAAATGATGAAACTTCTCCCTTCACTCCTAGACAACCTCCATATAAACCATCTAATGCAGCATTTCATTCACTACCGGATCTTGAAGATTTGGATAGTAAACGAACCCACACTATTCCTAGCACCAAACTTCCCAAGAATCATGGTCTTGTTTGCACAAATCACAATTGTGCCACTACATCATCATTATCATGGAGATTTTTCGAGATCGAGTTCAATCCAAGATATGCAGAGATCCATAGAGCCACTGAGTTTGATAAGAAGAATTATGAAGGGATGTTTGGACCTCTTTGCAATGCATGCTACTTGTTTTTAAGGAACAAGGGATTCATGAGACCTGAAGCAGTCGTGAAAAAATATTTGAAGCAACAACAATATAAGAAAGAGAAAGAAGCTGAACTTGAAAGACTGCAAGCAGAAGCAAGAAAACTTCAAGTTAAAAAGATTGCAACTTTGGCATCTTCACCTCACAAATTTGCAACTCCAACTCATACACCACTGGAGATCAACCAAGCCATTCAAAATGCCAAATTTTCTAATGGTCATGATTTAAACGATTTTATGAATCAACTTAGTTCATTTGGAGGACCATTAACTGATATTGATCCTTTACCACAAGACCAATTACAAGGAAACACACCACCAATGGTAGCAACTAAGTCTAACACTCGAGTTATCAACATTGAAGATGGTGAAGATAAAGAGAATTGTCCACCAACTGAAGTTTCATTCCACAGTTCCAGCTCACCAGCCAGGGATTGTGATGAATTTGAACGAATGATTGTTAAATCATTTAGTCATGGTTCTAATAGAGGAAGCCCACTCGATGCAGACTGGATGGGCCAATTGTTTGGAGGACCCACACCCAAAGATCAAGTTACACCACACGATGAGAACACCACAGTAACCAATAGTGGAGGTAGAACCCATTCCAATCTTCCACAAATGAAAGCATTCACAGTGAGGAGATCACCAAGACTCAATAAGAAGAAAGCCATTAGTTCCAATATGCCATCATCACCATTAATGTCGAAGGGTACTAGTGACAATCTCGATTCGTTCTTTGGAGAAGATGGTGATCTTGACCAGCTCGAAGACGAGATTGATAGATTAACCAAGGGCACTAACCTTTTCGAGAAGGAAATCATGTCATCACCTGCCACACGCAACGACACTAATAATTCCATCATGTCGTTTTACAAGAAGGAGTCGTCACCTCGGTCTGAGTTATCTGATCATCATACAAAGGATAACAACAACACCAACTTAGTTGACTCCGAATCACTCATAGATTCCTAATATAGCATTGCATAGTATGAACCCAGTAGACATCGCTCAGGTAAACTTTCATAATGAACTGTCGAAACTGTTATCGCAGGACGCACCGCAGCACCTTCTCACAAAAACATGAGCTTCGACCCGCAAGAGTACGTTTCACAGATCGTGTCCGCTACATCTGTCATCCAGAACAGTTTGGCTGAATATGAGCAACTCACAGCACCAAGGGTTATGATCATTTGTGGTTCAGGCTTGGGTGGTATAGTCAACATTTTGAAAGAGCCAAAAGTCGAGCTCGACTACGGACAAATCCCTGGTTTCAAAACTTCAACTGTTGCTGGTCACGCAGGCAAACTTGTGTTTGGGCTCATTGGGGAGAACAAAGTACCAGTGATGTGTATGGTGGGACGTTTGCACTTTTATGAAGGGTATAGTTTCAACGAAGCCACATTCCCAGTTAGAGTGGCTAAAAAACTAGGCATAGAAACCGTGGTGGTCACTAATGCTGCTGGTGGTATCAACAGTGACTATAAAGTTGGAGATTTAATGCTTATTAATGATCATGTCAACTTTCCAGGTTTTGCAGGTTGGCACCCATTGAGAGGCCCTAACCTCGAGGAATTCGGTCCAAGATTCCAACCACTCTCTGATGCTTACGATTTTGCTTTAAGAAGATCGTTCTTTCTCAACAAAAAGGCTTTAGGTATAACTCGTTCTGTTCACGAAGGGTGCTACTTCTTCGCTGCTGGTCCTACTTACGAAACTAGAGCTGAAGTTAGAATGGTTAAAACCCTTGGTGGTGATGCAGTAGGAATGTCCACCGTTCCTGAAGTTATTGTTGCCAGGCACTCAGGTTTGAAAGTTTTAGCATTATCACTTATCACAAATGTTGCAGTTGAAGAACATCCACCTTCTGCATTAGACGACAATCCAGTCCCATTAGATAAAGGAATGGCCAACCACGCCGAAGTGCTTGAAGCGGCCAATGAAGCTGCTAAAGATGTCCAGAAAATTGTTGAGGCCACCATTAATGAGTTGTAGTTACAATTATGAGTACAATACTATTTTGATTATCATTGTATTTGGTTATAAAATGTTATATTAAGCTACTGGTCGACTTCTCCAGCGCTTTCCCACTTCCCCTGTAAGTTTTCTTTCCACAAGCTGACCTTGTTATCACCTCCTGATACCGCTAAAATATTACCAGATAATGACCATGAACACCTCCAACACACGTCAGGGAATTTTTCTTCTGTTAACAATTGCTTATTCCATTTGCCTGATTTATCTTGAGTCCAGATGAGAACAGTCCTATCTTGTGAAGCTGTTGCGATATAAGATTTTATCAAAACTGATGGTGACCATGAAACATCTCTTACCCAATCTGAGTGACCTTCTAAACGTGATTCTTCAACGTACTTGGATAATTTCGAGTCGAATTTCCAGATCTTGGCCAAATTATCAGACCCACAAGTGACAAAACGACGTTCTTCAGTACCTGGAGCCCAAGAAGCAGAATTGGCTCCAATAGCATGTGCATCAAAGATAACATGAGATGTAGTACCATCATCTTTGAAATCCACCACGGAAACACGTCCATCACTCGACGAGCATAAGAGGACAGCTCCTAATTCATGAGGTGCCCAACTTACACTATTAACGCTGGCTTGATGTACTTTATGTTCAGCAATTATTGACCATTGCTTAGTCTCTGGAGCTTCTTTCCAGATGAGTGCTCTTCCATCATAAGAGCAAGAGGCCAAGATAGATCCAAACTTTGGATGGGCCCATGCAACTTGCCACACTGGGCCTTCGTGTCCAATAAGGGTCTCAGTGAGTTTATAAGAATCAGTTCCATCAATGTCAAAAAGTTTGATAGTCTTATCAGATGAACATGTTGCTAATCTCTTACCATAGTAGTCTAATACCGCGTCATGGATTAAATCATCGTGGGCATTGCCTATAGTTACCATGTTGTAATTTATGCGACTCGATCGAGCGCGATATGGACGAGTTTGATGTTTTAGGCAGAGTTGCTCGTTTAGTGAACGATGTGTCAACGCAGGCTGATGATGCGATATCACACACATCGGCCATTGAACAGGAATTATCACTGTTGACTCCTTTAACTGAGTCTGATCCGCCCCAAATTGAACCCAGCCTCTACACCGCTCTCGAACAACAGCGAGCTGATTTGCTCATGTCAATACAGCAACAAGACTATATTCGGGACAAAGCGCTAGAAATCATCAATCACAATGTTGAAATGGTTGCTAGTGTCAAAGAGTACCTTCAAAACAAGGAGAAAATTATCGCCGATGACTACGCTGTCATCAACACCAGATTGATACGCCACGTAGACGCCATTAATAATTCACTGGCGTTGTTATCGTTTAATAATGCCGAGTTTAAACGCAACTTGGAGTACGTGGAGCGTTTGGTAGCGTCTTTGGGCAAGCAGGGTGAATCTACAGCTGCAAAAATATCGTCAGATAAGTATAAACAGGAAGTAGAAGAAGTGATCCACAAGTTGAACGAGTTGCTCAAGATCCCTGAGATATAACAAAAGATATCATGCCTTATGTCTATGCGTCCCCGATGATGAGCTCTAAACACCAACATTGAGAGCCCAAGAATCATACGCTGTAGGAATTGAGTGCCATTAACTGGATGAAGAGGATACCGACCCTCGTGACTCCCTCAAGGCTTTAGAATCATACCCGATATAGTCGTATGCTCTATTGATGTACTGTCGATTTGGATCAAGCTGACTCCATGACTCTCTGATTCTATCCAAATTCATCTTAGACCTGTCGAACTTGAACAATTGGAAAATGAATGCAATCATCTCATAAACAAATATAGCAATCATTTGCACGAGTGAAGTATTCTGGATTTTTAGTCTACTCTCTTCAATTTGTGCTATAACTGTTTCATCTCCAGTCAACTTTACAACAATTGAATCTCTCTCCTCCTTGGAGAAGATTTTGTGGAATGATGACAGGAATATGACATTTTGAATGAGTTCACCCATCTTAGTCTCACTGGTTTGTTTCAACTTCTCTGTTAAAACCAAGGTATTTTGCTCGATTTCATTGATTCTCTTTATGACAATTCTTGATTCATAAACTAATCTGTCAATGTTAGCCTTTAAATTATTGAGTCCAACTTGCAAACCGCTGGCTAAGTCTTCGTTGTACATCTTTTGCTTACTTTGTTCCAACTGTCTTCTTGCTGCTTTGAACTTCTTGAAATCTTCGTTTAACTCCATGAATCGTTCACTAACCTCTTCGTTTTGGGAGTTTGCTTTCTTTTTCATGCTGTCAAAGAGTATTACTCGTTTCATATTGGTCAAGTAATCACAAGCTAACTTTTCAATGGTGGGCTCTGATGAAGATGCTTCATAAATATTCGACATACTTGAAGTCCGCTTCAATGGCTTATCTATAATTCCACTCTCTTGCTGAAGTCCGAGTACATTTAAATTGATCTCCTTTTCACAAAACGGGAACGACATACGTCTGGTAAGACGAGAATTGAATTTCAATTGGAGCTTGTCTTTGTCGCCTTTCTGAGTTGTCACATGAGAACAAACGTCATCATTATTGACACAATTCACTGAATCACTGGGGATCTTCAAAAATTGATCAACTACTGAAAGACCATTCGAGAGGTTTGCGTTAGGAACCTTCATTGATGGCTTCCTATTCAAAGGGACTGAGTCGTGGAATCCTTTCTTTTGGTTGATCAAGATATTTCTTTGGAGACCTAGTCTCATCCTGTTGAGGTTCAAACCTCGAGAGTACTTGCCGGGACTATTGAGATTCAATTGCTGAGCGTATATAGCATCTTTCAAGCTGATGAATTTGTAATTTCTGTCTTTATGTTTGTGATGTAAATGACGATGATCACGAGTTGAACGGTGCCCCGTTAATGCATGACCATGAGATGGCGACAGATTTGATTGAGGCGATTCTTCCTCGTCTGCACGACTACCCAACCACAATCTCTTTAGTGTTTTCCCAGCAAGGGAGGTTTTGACCAACTTCTCAAGATCAAGTGTTTCAACTTCTGAGGGATTAGGAGTATCAGCTAATTTAGCAATTCTCTCACGAATTCTGTTGGAACCTTTATCAAAGTAAGTCGAGTCATCAGGACGATTAACAGTTGAGATACGATCTTGAACAGTTGACTTAACGGCACTTGTGAGTTTCTTGATCTCTTTAGCATAATTTTTATTTCGCTTGTATGGTATTGGAGGAGCATTAAGAGGTCCTTCTCTTTCATTAGTTAGGGAATTCGTTAAGTCATCAGAATCATTACTCTTTTCATATTTGAGTTTGTTGTTAGTCAAGGAGATAAGCCTGCTTAGAGTCTCCAAGTCGAGTTTACGTCTTTTCTCGAATTTGATCTGTCGTTGGAATTCACCAATGGAAATCATGAAATTTTCAAAATCGAAAGCATCTCTTGGAGTATCACAACCACCAAAGATTTGAAGTCTTAACCTGGCACTTAATACCATACTTACTATTGCTGCAACAGATGTGGGGTCTAGGATACAAGCTTTCAAATTAGGTTTATGATTAAAGTGAGGTAGACCTATGAGATTCCACCAGTTGACAATAGCTGCCTCGGTTTTTGAACAAAGAAATCCATCACAGTACCTGACGTCCAATAAGTCAAAGTAGAAAAGACATGTCTGCACGATATTGATCAATTCCTTGATAGCGAATCGAATTGGCACAACTGTCTTGTAAACTTTATACATTTGTCTGAATTTATCTTCATTAGCATCAGAAATGTTTGGAGTGATGAGTGAGATGGATCTACCACTGCATTGTAGTTTTTTCAAGTTGGAATTGATGACAAAATCAGACTCAATTGTTCTGACGTCTCCCGACACTATTGGAATGAGGGAAAGACTCGAAGGTAATGATGAAATATTTGTCACCAAGAGGAACTCATCGATATCATAGTCGTTAATGTTGAAGTGGGGATCATTCAACTCATGTAGTGACGTAACTTTGCGTCCTTTGGCTTCGTTCATTTGTTTGATTTTAGCATGGTTCACGATTAATTCGTTTAGATATTCTTGGAATCGGACGGGGTAGAAACGAGATGGTTTTTTTATGCAAGTAAACTTAACAACAGACACTTGTGAGTTAGTGTTACCGGTATAAGTTGATATGACGCTGCTGATATTTCTATTATTAACCCATTGTTCCACTAAGTAGGTGTCAAAACCTGAAACCTGCGACTGCTGCACCAGAGAAAATTCTTTGAGGGAATCAAACTCTCTCAGGAAGTAGTTGACAGCTTTGAAATCTGGGAAAATGTACGTGATAAGCTCTAGCGGCTCGTCCGAGTAGGACGGACTCATAGTGCGACTGTGGAGTGATGAATTTTGATGCGCACTGGAGCTGTTGAAGGTGCAAACAAGTGTGTTGGTCTTAAGTCAGGCAGTAGATAGTTAAAGGGAAGCTTATGGGACAACTAGAGACACAATTGGGTAAAGAGAATACTAAATTCTAATTGACAGATGAATGATAGATGAATGATAGATGAATGATAGATGAATGATAGAGTTCACTTCAGGTCTGGGCTTACTTGAGACAGGCCTAATGCCGTCTGTAGGTCAACACAATAGCGGCACGAGGCTAACTTAGAAAACATTCGAAGCGATCATTTTTAGTCTAAAATTCAAAATACATTTTGAGCGACTGCAAAAACAACCTGTAGAGGAGGTTCACGTGCAGCGGAATGGATCAGGGACAAAGAGCCAAGCGGATGGTGTGATAAGTTTACCGTAGATAAGTGATGAACGGAAATCGCGCCGAGATAACAAAATGCCTCGCCCGATAACGATAAAACTATAAAGAGTGGACGAATTCCAACGAGAGTCTAACGAGAGTCAAATAAATTTATGGCCATTTGGCCTTGGAGCGCGCACTTTGATAACAGGAACCAAAAGAAAAACCTTTCTTAATTGGACATCATCGATACAAATTTTAGCAATTAACCAGTTTTTCGCTGGGAAAATTGGCAATTGTAGCAACTAACGATTGGTGTAATTGAAGATTAAAACATCAATGGATGTCTAATAATCCCCATAGAATACTGACCAGACTTGACAGTTTGGAGCTGTTCCCTGGCACCCCTCTTATGCATGATAAGATTTTTTTGGCTTATCATTAGCTGATACAGACACTCTTCCCAATTCGATAAATGATTTTGTGATACCCCAGTGAAACAACTCGTATAAATAATCAGAATTCCCCCAGTAGAACAACACTTGCAATCATGATTAGTTCTGAAAAAGAGAAAGTTTCTGGTATTCAAGTTACCGATGACAAATCTGAAGGTGAGTTTAGTGACTATGAGCCAAATCAATCATTTTGGCGGAAACTTGTCAAAAAGCTTGAAGTTCAAGAGAAAGGTGACTTAACATCGTCACAAATGTTCTTGTATAATCATGATTTAAGACCTGTTGAAGAACAAAGAAGAACTTGGTCTTGGTACAATTTCGTTTTCTTCTGGATTGCTGATTCTTTCAACATCAGTACATGGCAAATTGCTGCAACTGGTGTTCAAAAAATGAACTGGTGGCAGACTTGGCTTTCTGTTTGGGTTGGTTACTTCCTCTGTGGTATTTTCGTTAGTATAACCTCAAGAATTGGTATTATGTACCATATTTCTTTCCCAGTCAGTGTTAGATCTTCATTTGGTATTTATGGTTCATTATGGCCAATTATTAATAGAGTGGTTATGTCTTGTGTTTGGTATGGTGTTCAATGTGCAATTGCTGGTCCTTGTATTGGAGTCATGTTAAGAGCTATCTTTGGTCAAAATTTAGATAAAACAATGCCAAACGGTATTAATGATCCTGACTTGAGTACATTCTCATTCTTGAGTATCTTCTTATTCTGGTTGTTCTCATTACCAGCAATTTGGTTCCCTCCTCATCAAATTAGACACTTGTTCACTTTCAAAGCTTACACTACACCAATTGCTGGTGTATTATTTTTAGTATGGACCATTGTTAAGGCTGACGGTATTGGTCCTGTGGTTCGTAAACCTGCAAGTGTTGAAGGCTCAGAATTAGCTTGGGCTTTTGTTGAATCTACTATGAACTCCTTGGCCAATTTTGCAACTTTGATTGTTAATGCTCCAGATTTTTCAAGATTTGCTGATAAACCTTCCTTTAGCTTGAAGTACATTGTGTACACTGTTTCTATTCCATTATGTTTCTCATTAACTTCATTAATTGGTATCTTGGTCAGTTCAGCATCTTCTTCCTTGTATGGTGAGACTTACTGGAACCCAATCGACGTTTTGGGAAGATTCTTGGATAACTATAGTTCAGGTAACAGAGCTGGTGTCTTTTTCTTAGGTCTTGCCTTTGCTATTGCTCAATTAGGTACCAATATTTGTGCAAACTCAATCTCATTTGGTACTGATGTTACTGCTTTGTTACCAAGATTTTTGAATATCAGAAGAGGTGGTTACATTTGTGCAGCACTTGCATTGTGCATCAACCCATGGAAATTAAACTCATCATCAAGTATGTTCACAACATACTTGTCAGCATACTCAGTTTTCTTATCCTCGATTGCAGGAGTTGTGGTCTGTGACTACTATTATGTCAGAAGAGGTTACTTGAAATTGACTCATTTGTATTCGTTATTTGCACCAGAAGCCCCAGAAAGACCTTCCTTCTATCTTTACAATAGAATTGGTACCAATTGGAGAGCATATGTGGCTTATATTTGTGGAATCTTACCAAATATCGTGGGTTTTGTTGGTGCAACTGAAACTCATGAAGTGCCAATTGGTGCTACAAAAGTCTACAGACTTAATTTCTTTATGGGATTTTTAAGTGCATTCTTGATTTATGCTATTTTGTGTTACATTAGTCCTGTTGCTGGATGCCCTGAGGCCAAACCATTTGAGAAGAAGTGGCAAGAAGAGTTCCAGGACGTTGAAGATTTCGATGAAGAATTACAAGGTCATGTGCTCCATCAAGGTCTCGAACAACAATTAAGTTACACCTCTGGAAGGCATTCAAAGCTTTACTAGTGGTTGCATGCGTTTCTTTCGTTTGAATCCAAATTTCAGTTCTACAGTGTGTTATAGTGAATTTTATAAATAAGTTTGAAATTGTAATTTTTACACCTAGGACTATAATATTGGTACCGTGGTAAAATTCCTTTAATTTCGCAACCATTTTCAGGTAAAAGTCGCGCGAACTACGTCCATGCTACCGACCTCTTCACAAAGATTGGTTGTACCCAGACTTCTATTGGCTTGCAGATGGTTTTCCGTCCCCAAACTGTACAAGCCAAACAAGCCAATCAAACACATGAAGTTTGCAGACCTCACACGGGTCTGGATCAATTCTTTCAAGCCAAATAGACTTCAGCATCTCCAAGATTTGTTGATTAAAACAATGATCCCGCCGGAACTCGCCGAGAATGCCCACATAAAGGTCAGCAATGACCGTGTTCCAATAGATAGTGAAGGCAACTACATAAACGAGATCAATTTATTTATAGAGAATAGTGCTAGTAAGCCAACTAAGCATGTTGTGTTTATTCATGGTTATGGTGCTTCTTTAGGATGTTTCGCCAGAAACTTCCAGCTAATCAACCAGCTCAACGACGACAACTTTAACTACAAGGTCCACTTCCTCGACAATATTTCATTTGGCTTATCGTCAAATCCAAAGATCAAGAACGATTTGATTGACTACTGGAAAATAGGAAAATGCCCAGAGATCAAGTTGAATGATTCCAAGCCAAATGATTCAAGAACGCTATACAACAAGTACTACAAGCTTGTGGACTCATATGAAGTCGATCCAGAAGAATTCAAGGACTACAAGGAGAAATTCACCCCCATCATGGACTCTATTGAAAATTACTACTTGTCTGCCATAGACGCCTGGAGAGAAAGCTCAGGCTTAAAGAGCATTGACTTCTTGATTGGCCACTCCTATGGTGGCTATTGGTCAGGTTCATACACTGCTAAAAATCCTGATAAAGTTAAGAATCTAATTTTGTTATCGCCAGTTGGCGTTGAACGCCATGCTCATGCTATCCTGAACCCAGAACCAGTCACTAAAGTCACTGAGCCTACGTTAGACCCAACAAAGTACAATTTCCTCTCGAGAATCCCAATTTTACCCAGAGCTCATTTCCGAAAATGGTACTACATTCAGCCTTTCTTACCAAGATTGCTTCGTTTTCTTGGACCATGGGGCGTCAATAAATATAGAGAGATGTGGTACATGAAGTTATTCAAAATTAACAAGGTCATAGAAAGGTTTGGTGGTCCCAACAAAGTGTTTGCATCTCCTAACGATTTGATTTATGGGACGAACAAAGAATGTGACCTCATAATAGAGTACCTTTATAATTCAATCACGTCAGGCACAGTATCCGACATTTATCTGAAGAACCTTTTGACCCCAAGCACCACTGCCAAAGTTCCCTTGTATGACAAATTGGTTAACTTCACTGGCATCAAAGATTTTAAAATGCACATAGTGTATGGACAGTTTGATTTCATGAATTCAGAGGCTGGTCTGAAGCTTGTAGACGAGCTTCAAAAAAACTCAGTCGATGCTAAACTCCATAAAATCAAGGAAGGTGGTCACAACTTATACATCGATAATCCATTCGACACCAACAAACTTATAGTTTCGATCGTGAAGGGCGAATCGTGAAGGGCGAATCGTGAAGGGCGAATCGTGAAGGGCGAATCTTGAAGTTTTGGGCTGATTGAATCAGTCAATTACCCCACAGTCACGGCTTCACTCTCCCGGGCCATGCTTTTCACGAGTGAATGATATTCATAGTTTTGATTGATCATGTGGATGAATATCTGGTGTTCTGTCATTCTGGCATGGAACTCCAAGTCACACAACAAAACAATTGCACATTTTTCGCTTCCCTGACTGTCATCACGTTTGGAGCTTGTTAACACAAGGGCACACATAAATGTAATGCAAATCGTCTCCTTTTTCTACCATATTTGCATCCGCTTTCCTACTAGTTTTCATCAGAAAAGGAACATCAATAGTACCATAAAGACCACAACATCTTCAGATCCTTAGAAACTGTATTTTCTGTGACCTGATGGACTTCAATTTGAGCAGTGTTGGAAGTAGCGAGACTGTTTAAAGCTCACTTCTAAAGCTTTGAAATGTTGTGTAACACAATTTCTTCATTGAAACTCGTAGAATATTGCTACTAATGCCTTTCCACCTCTAGCAAACAGGGACGTAACTGTATAGCTCAAACATAAGTGGCTGCACAATATCCAGCTCGACTAGTGCTCTGAGTTGAGCAATGAAGTCTCTTCAGGAACCTCCACTGGATCCACTGGATAAATTGGGTCTCGTATGTTGACAGCAACATTAGCTCATGGCATCTTGACACTTCAAGTGTACATTCACCTTGATTTGTTTTCTGCTTGAATCAGTACAGGGCTCGGACTCAGTTAAACTCATATGGTGAATTTGCAGTTTGGGTCAGAGGATTGAATTGCCTAAACTGCGAAATTCATCTCTTTGCCATTTTAGGTCATATACCCTATTAGGCATTTACTGAAGTGTGGAGACTTCTTCTAGCAATCACATCAAAATGGCAGTCTGTATCACTGACATAATTTGACATTGCAAATTTTCTTGTTTGTCCACTCAGACGTCTTTTTAATGATTTTTTTTGTGATTTTGTTAGTTTCAGCTGTTTGTCTTGCCCGCTCTCCGACTGGTGGGTATGCTCCTGGCCTCGCACAATGTCCGAACTCCACTTTGTTGAGAGAAGGTGATTCCATCTCTTCACAGGAGAAGAAATATATCGAGGAAAGAACTAAAGTCACAAGAGAAGCCTTGAAATGGTACCTCAAAGATCACCAAAAATGGGACTTGGACGTCGATGAGTTCATCACCAATGATACAGACATCAACATAGGTATAGCGGTTTCAGGTGGTGGCTATAGGTCTATGCTTACTGGGGCAGGGGCTGTTGCAGCTTTTGACAACAGAACTGCCATTTTATCCAACCAAACAAACCCTTTAAGCGGAATCTTGCAGAGTAGCAACTACTTTAGTGCACTTTCAGGTGGTGCTTGGCTACTTGGTAGTCTTGCAGTACAAGAATTTCCCAGTATTGATGAAATTGTTCTTGAAAATCCAGATGATGTTTGGAATATCACCAAAACAAGGCTGTTGTTCGATATGTCTTTTTCGTCTCTAGCTAGTGCTGGATTTGACATAATAACAGATGATCCTCAATCTTTCATCACCCATGTTCGTCATTGGGAAGGACCAGGTGGAATAAGAGAAGAACTTCTTGCGAAGCAAATGGCAGGTTTCAATACCACCACCACTGACGCCTGGGGAAGAGGATTGTCGTATCAATTGTTCCCCAATGGCAGTGATAATCATGCTTCAGGGACCACAATATCGGATATAAGAAACAAGAAGACATTCAAGGCACACCAAATGCCTTTTCCCATTTTTATGGCATTGGCAGGGGCCAACGAGTCAAAAGAAGACGACTTTGATATTGATGCACCTTCAATTGAGTTTAACCCATTTGAGATGGGAGGATTTGATCCTACCATTAATGCCTTCACTGACATAAAGTATTTGAGTACTGAGGTGAACAACGGTAAACCTACCAACACTTGTATAGAAGGGTTCGACAATGTGGGATTTGTTGTTGGTACATCTTCCAGCTTGTTCAATCAGTTCATGAAGACACTCACATGTGGTCTTGAGTGCACAGCTTTACCATTGTTTGTCCAGCTGTTCATTAGTGATTTTTTGGAAAGTCTCTCCAAGACCAGACAAGATGTGGCTGACTATGTGAACCCATTCAGAGGATCACAATATTCCAACAAAAGTGTCAGTGAACAAGAAGGACTCTACTTGTACGATGGAGGACTTAGTGGTGAAATACTAGCACTTTCCGATCTTGCTACCACACACAGAAAACTTGACATTGTGTTTGCAGTCGACAGCTCACAACAGCATATTGACGGGCTGTCACTTGTTACTGCTTATGAAAAGCAGTTTACACCAGCAGGAAAGTCAATGGTGATACCTTATGTGCCAGGACAAGACGAATTCCAAGGCAAGTTTGTTGAAAGACCGACGTTTTTTGGGTGTAACGGCTCCAACTTAACAGATCTAACCAAGGATGGAGTTGTACCGCCCATCATTGTTTATTTGCCCAATTCAAAAGTGTCTTTTGCATCCAATACCAGCACATACAAGCTAACATACACAGATCAAGAGAAAAAAGCAATGATCAAGAACGGATTCGAAGTTGCTACATACAATAACAATACAATCGATACATCCTATGAGTCATGTGTCACATGTGCAGTTGTTAGAAGGGAGCAAGAGAGAAGGGGTATCAAGATGTCAAAATTTTGTGAGGAATGTTTCCGGGATTTTTGTTGGGATGGTACTATTAGTGCCACTAACACATCAAGCAGTTCAAATCACAATAAAGCTACAACGTTGCTTACTTCAAGGATACCATTAAGTAGTAGCCAATAAAAAGATTCATTAGTAAGCAGTGCGACCTCCATAAAAACCATCTCGGACCCGCAATTTCTCATCACTATGTTTAGAAGTTTGAAACCAATTACAAGATTACGGTACTTATCGTTCAAGACTTACCCCACCCCCAACCCTGATGCAGTTAAGTTCGTGTCATTGGAGAGAAATATTCTCCCATTGGAGAACAAAACGTTCGAATTTACAAGTTCAATGCAAGCAATTCACTCTCCTCTTGCGTACAAACTCTTTAAATTGCCCGGTGTTAGATCAGTGATGTTAGGGAAAGACTTCCTAACTGTCAACAAGCAAGATCATGTCAACTGGGCCAATTTAAGACCAGAGGTGACCGAGTTGATGGAAAAATTCTTAAGTCAAACCAAGGAGCCAGTGATTACTAAAGAACTTATCGCTGAATCAGAGAAACAGGCAATTAACGATGATGATTCCGAAGTTGTGGCCATGATTAAAGAACTCATAGAAACTAGAATCAGACCAGCAATTCAAGATGACGGGGGTGATATCGAATTTAAAGGATTCGATGAAGAAACTGGTACAGTTTTCTTGAAATTACAAGGTGCTTGTAAATCATGCTCCTCAAGTGAAGATACCCTTAAACACGGAATTGAATCCATGTTAAAACACTACATCGAAGAAGTTGAAGAAGTTGAACAAATCTTGGATCCTGAAGAAGAAATAGCTCTAAAGGAATTTGACAGACTCGAACAACAACTCAAAGCAAAGAGAAACGCTGCTCCTCCTTCGTTGTAATGATTGACGTTATTTATTGCATTGTATAGTATTTATTTTAATCCATTTAAAATTTGATGTTTGGCTTTTAATAGCTCTTGCTCTTGGTTATACCTTTCAGTGAGTTCATGAAGAAGCCCGTTCTCCGTGCACTCTTTGTCGAGACAAACTCTAACACTCTCAAAGAGTTCTTTGAGCCACTGACTACTGAACTTCTCCCACGTCTTCAGTACCTGATTAAACCCCATAACTATCCCTAATGATGCCAATGCAATGGCGCTGTTAGCACTGAAATCAAAGTACCCATACGAGGCAGCCGCCAACAAAGAGATTGGAAGCTGATAGTAAACAAAACCTTGTACAAGACTGCGTGTGACAACTGGCTGGATCTCTTCGGTTATTCTTTTCTGAATCAACTCGTTTTTCATGTCTGCTAATGGATTGTCAAGCCCCACATCTGTGTAACTAGCAAACTTCTCATTCTGAAGCTGTGAGGCTATTTTCCCTCTAGAATAATTGTAGTTGTCGATGGAGCGAGGCATAAAGTTCTTGCCAAAGAAATCTTTGATATCATACTCCACGTTATCATTGAGGGTATAAAGTCTCCACCACCTTAACTTCTTATTGAAGAAGTTTGTTGTACGGGGAATGAACTCATTTTGGAACTCAGAGTGAACTTCAATGCTGAATTTTTTAACTTGGTCAAACTTGATAATTTCGTACAACCGATCAAGATCTTTTTGGGTAGTCTGATTGTTGCTTAAGTTGGCTATGATATTGTTCAAGTACCATTCACTGAGCTGCTCAATTTGCATGTTGTATCCTATAGTTTTGAGAAGCTGAAAGATGTTGCTCTCCACAAGAGATTGGAGATAATGATTTGATGCTTTTATATCATTAGTGAGGAAGTCACTTATACCACTGTAAAGAAGCTGACTGTCAATCTTGATCATGTGGTTTCTGCCACCCACATTAACCGGCACTGTTTCTGTGGAATGAGGAGTGAAATCTTGGTTGTCTATAACCGTAAAAAGCACCCGCTTCGAAATCAGGTCGGGGAATTTCCATGCAGACGTTATATCGTCAATAACCACGATAGCAAAATGCAACTCTGCCCATTGAGAGTATGTGTCTATATCGTTGATCTCTATAACTGATAAATCATTTAAAGTAATTGTAGACTGAGAATGCATGAATGTTGGTCTGGCCATTTGACTCAATGTTGGAGCCGGAATCACATATTTGTTTTCAATTATCTCTGTAACCTCGCCGTACTCAAATACGTTGTTATGCTTGCGTGACCGAGTAGCGATCTGATCAAACCACTTCTTGTTATCTTTAGCGAGTGGATCTGCTAAGATTCCTTCCACGATTTTGGATGTCTTTTTTAGGTTCTCCGAACCATAGATGACTCCTACACGCAAAGGCTGCTGTGGATGAATCCTAAGACTATTATAGGTTCGTATAAGCGATGCAGTTTCAGTATCTTTACCGAATTTGTCGGTATAAGCTTCGAGGAAAAAGCTTTTCAGGTGCACAGGATCAACAGACGCTCGCGTACTCATGGGACGAACAATTGCACTATATACAGAAACTTGGTGACGAACCAATGGCGCAATAGCCTTGAGATCTTTGATCATAAATCTATTGGCGTTCGGGTTCGCACTCACACTACAGCGACATCAAGCCCATACAAAAAGATCACGTGACTCTTGATCAAATCAATAGATATATAAGTTGCTAACTAGAGCTTTGAGCGAGACGAAACAACAATCTCGAGTTGTTCAAGTTCTTGCGATAATTGTTGTGTCAAAGCATCTTTTTCCTTTTCTCTATCGGCCAACGTAATGAATTTCTTTCTGCCTCTGAAAATCCAATACAACACGCAGTACACAGAGTACACAAAGATCACCACGCAAAAGTAGTTCATATTGTCTCCAGTCACTGGCATAACTGTAGGAAGACTGAAGAAAACCGTGGCGAAAAGTGCCCATGCAAGGAGCACAAAGTTGCAAACAAGTCCAAACTTACCAAGCCAAAATGGTCCATGAGGTATATTGTCTCTGCCCTTTGATAAGAGAAGTCCAATAGGAACAGTGTATGACAAGAGCAAGAACACAATACAACCAACAACTATGGAATTGTAAGCAGTGGTTGATGCCATGTAAATACATCCAATGATAGCACACCAAACACATGACATTAAATGAGCATTAACTGGCACTTTAGTACGCGTGTTGACCTTGGACCAGTAACGAGACCCTGGAAGTCCATTGTCTCTAGAGAATGACCAGCATAACCGGGCCTGCCAGGTGTGTGCTGCAATATTACACCCAATAGCTGTGAGCACAATTAATACTTCGAGTACAATGGCACCTGCTTTACCCACAACTTGGTAGTATATATCCATAATAGGTACTCCAGTATTGGACTCAAAGAGCATATCCAAATCTCTGATCAGGAAGAACATCGAGATCGAGTAGCAGAATGAAGTAACGAACCCAATAGCTACTGTGCCCATAATTGCGATGGGAACATCACGTTCAGGATGGATGAGCTCTTCTGCCAAATGGGTGGCACAATCCAAACAACTGAATGACCAATTAGGATTAATAAGACCCACAATGAAAGCAATAGCAGAATTTGACCATCCAGTTCCGTTTTCAAATGCAACGAAAACAAATCTAGCACTTTGAAAATGGCCACCAGCTTTGGCCAAAATCGTGATGGTAATAACCACGAATGATACAAGGGACGTATACAAAGCAGCAGAAGCAAATTTTGGCAATGGTTTTTCCCAAATGTTGAAAAGTACCATCAAAGCATTAACAATTTCAAGTGTGACGAAAACTTGCCATCTTTCAACAGTTCTATCTGGGTCACCTGTACCGAGAACGTACATGCCAACTAAAGCGGAAGAAATTGAGACAGTAACAGAAACACTAGTGAAAACAGCACCAGCCCATGCAAATGAACCACACATGAAGCCTGCTATTCCTGCGTACTTTGGAGGTGCTAGCCTCATAGCCCAATAGTATTGACCACCTGCATTAGGGAAAGCACTTGCCAACTCAGACAATGAAGCCCCAATACAAGCTGATATTACTGCAATAATAATAATACCATAAATGATCATCAACGGACCTCCAGACGATATACCAGTGACCAAAGAAGCAGAAATACCAAACCAGGAATTAGTCAAACCAAAACCAACACCAAGCAATGACCATATAGAAAAATTTCTTCTAAGTTCTGGAACATACCCTGTATCAGCTGCTAACCTTAGATTAGCTTGAGCTTCCTCCAAGATTCTTGCGTCAGATTTAGTACCAGTGAATTTTTCAGGGTGTGTCACGTACTCGTGCAACTCACCTATAGCTAAACTTGTGGTTTTGTAAACTGACACATTATTCTTATCCTTTTCATTTGGAGATTCACTCATGCTTGGTTAGTGTAAGGGCAGTATCAAACCCTTATAAAGGTGTTGCATCAATTTACATTTCCGGTAGCCCTTTTGACAACAACCTTTTATGGCGAAATCTGTCAATTTTGGAAATCGAGATAAGATAACACTTGCCTATTTGGGGAAGTATAGCCAATAATTTTGGCACAAAATTATAATCTTTGTCACCATTGTTATCATTAAGTTTAGTGGCTGGGTTAATTATTCCTTATCAGTATTCATCGTCTTCTTGTTGGTAGTGTTCGAGGTGTAAACCGGCTTTAAGAACAATTTCGTTCCAATCTGCGGTAACAATTACTAAAAGTTCTGATAACCCAATTAGAAGCATTCCACACCCGATGCCTAGCCAAAGGCCATGCAATTTTAGATCATAAAATTTATTTATGATTAACGCTAATGGGATCCCGAGGGCGTAGTAAGCGATGAAATTGATAATCCCTCCAATTTTTTGTCTACCTTCGGCTCTTAATATCCCAGAAGCAATTGATGCTGTACCATCGAAGATTTGAATAACTGAAACCAACGGATTGAATAACAGTACAACCAAGTTTATAACTGTTTTATCACTGGTGAATAATTCACCAATTTGACGTTTAAAAGTGAAAAGTGCCAAACAATTAATGAACGATACTCCAATACCAGTGGCAATTGCAACTCTAGTCGCCTTTTGAGCACCTTCAATATTTTGTCCTCCGATGAAGTTAGCTATTCTGGTTGAGGCTGCAATACTTATAGCAAATGGAACCAAGTAAGTGAGCGAAGCAATTGAGCTTACAGCACTTTGCGCAGCTAATTCAACTGTACCATAGTAAGTTGCAAGCAATGTCATGATTTCGTATGCAAAGTACTCCGACTCAAGCATGACAATTCCTGGAATAGCCAAGTGAATCAAATGCTTGATTTGTTGGAACATCTGATTTGGTTTTATAAACCCATACCAGCACTTGTCACCATCGATGAACATCACATACAAGATGAGAAAGATCGCCATGATCCAGAAATTGATTATAGTGGCCACAGGAGCACCTATGAACCCCAACCCTATGGATTTATTCCACACAAGAAGCCATGACAAAACAATGTTGATGGGAGCGCTGAGGAACAATATCCCAGTAGCCGCTTCAAAGATGCTTTGACACTGTAAGAATCTCTTGGCAACTTCAAAGAAGATATAGCCTGGTCCACCAAACACCAATACTCTAAGATAGAGTACAGTGAGGCTGAGAACTTCTTCAGAGTCAATAATGTATTTCAAGAAGAATCCTGAGTACCACCAAAGACAAGCAAATGGTACGTATGCAATAAATGAGAGAATAAGACATCTCTGAACGTGTAAGTTAACCAACTCATAGTTACCAGCTCCATAAGCTTGTGGACATAAGGTATCAAGTGCTGTGGCTATTCCTTCGAAAACAGCAAATGTGATGGTTGTGGTCATTGATCCAAGTGACACAGCTGCCAATTCATTCTTACCCAAATGTCCTACCACGAGCAAGCTGACAATAGAGAAGAGATGCTCCAAGATGAAAGTGATAATCAACGGTAGAGAAAATCGACATAGCACACGAAACTCATCCAGGTATGATGTACGAAGTCTGGCGAAGTCTGCTAGCGACTTGTCTGTGTATGAATGAAGGGAATGATGCAGTAATTGGTCCAGGGCTGCAGAGTAGGTTCTTTGTCTTTCCTCGAGCAACCATGAGCGCAAGGACTCGTGGTCCGTGTTGACAGAGCTCAATGAGGACGGCAACGATCGGCTTGTGCTCACACTGGCGGTGTCACTGACATCATCATCAGGCACGGTTGAAGAGGTCTCGATATTCAGCAAGAAGGAGCGATCGTCACCATCTCCGTACGAGAATAACGGATAATTGGTCGACGGAGGAATGAACAAGCGACGTCTGCGGCCAATAAACCCTTTAGGGTCGGCGAAATTATTTATGGACTGGAACAAGACCATTTTGAGATTGTTTAAACATAAACCAAGTTTGTAACAAATTTTCTGGGGTTAATATACAGTACTAAAACTACCTAAATAATCATCCAGATTCCACCACCAAGAATGATTGACAACACCACTGCTGTCAAAACTCCGGCACCGGCCCTATCCTTACCAGTGATCTTCAATTCCTTTTTATTGATGTGATTGGAAGTTCCAAGACCTGCATCAACATTAGTCTTGTTACTGCCACCAGTTTCAACTGTTAATGGAACCTTAACTTCAGGCATGACGTTTGCAAGAATTACTTCTAATGCTGACATTTGTTCTCCCAAACCGAATTGTCCGTCCCAACCTTGTGCACTCCAATTTTGTCCACAAGTTATGCCATCTGAACCACCAGAACACGATTGAGCAGCTGCAACAGCACTCTTTTGCATGTAATCTTGTAACATTTCTCTTGCTTCGGGAATAAATGTCATTGTGTGGCCAATACCTCTTGAGTATAATGATCTGAAAGATCTTTGATCATTATTGCATCTTCCTGATGGTTGACAAGTGGTCTCTTGCATAATACCATTAGAGTCAATAAAGAATGAAAGACCTTCGTGAGCGAGCTGAAGAGCTCTCGTTTTCCATTTCTCTTCACTTGTAAAGTTGTACATGTAAGCACATCCAGACATAAGAATACCGTAAGAGTAAGACCATAAATGTTTTGTAAGGTCTGTGCAATCAGGAACATTAGCACCATCATAAATGAATAAGTCTTCACCTTCAGTGTGCAAGAACCCAACGTCATCCATCCAATCCCAAGCTTTCTCGGCCGTTTGTGCGTAGGTGGCATTATCCAAGTATCTTGCGAGTCTGGCACCCAAGTGGAATAACAACCCGTTGGAAATAGTATTTTTGTAGTCATAACCGGAATTCCAAGTGAAGATTTGCCATCTCAATCCACCACCACATGTAGCATCATCCCAACGAGCAGCCATGGTGTTATAAACCGCTTGAGATAATTCAATCCATGAGTGATCAGCATTTTCAGTGAAATTTCTCTCTGCTGCTTCCATAATAGTCATACCCCAGACACCCTGATCATCATTACCTTCAGTAAGCGACTGGTTACTGGGGATATAATTCCAATTTTCACCAGCTTGGTGAATAAATGCATCGTAAAGGAGAGTTGTAAGAGTTTTGTTTTCTGGTTCACAGATCAGGGAGTAGATCAAGATTCCTCCAAATGCTTCACCTGCATGCCACCAATAGTATGGCGCTGTAAACATTCCAACTGTACCACCATACCTTGTACCTTCGTAATAATTGAACTCACCCTGAACGATATTTTTACCAACTTCACAAATAGAGTCCTTGCTTGTGACGTCAAGCTGCATGGCAGCAGCAGCTGCTACCACTGTCAAAAGTTCAAGTGCTTTACCAAACTTCATGATAAAACACACCTATATTTAGAATCGCGATAAAGCCAAGATGAACTTCGCCGACAGTTGGCGTGTCCTCACAAAGTATGCTTCATTCATTGGACCCGGGATAATGGTACTGGTGGCTTACATGGACCCTGGTAACTATTCAACGGCTGTTTCGTCCGGGGCAATGTACCAGTACAGTCTCCTTTTTGTGGTTTTCTTATCAAACTTGTTTGCCGTGTTGCTACAGTGTCTTTGTATCAAGCTTGGAACTATCACAGGATTGGACTTAGCAGAAATGTGTAGACTCCACCTCCCGTTCTCTTTAAATTTGTTTATGTACATTTGTGCTGAAATTGCTATCATTGCTACAGATTTAGCAGAGGTTATTGGTACAGCTATATCCCTAGAGATTTTGTTTGGTATTCCTTTGTTTTATGGGGTTCTTATCACGATTTTAGACGTGTTAATTGTGCTTATGGCTTATCATAAAGATGGTTCAATGAAACAAACGAGAATTTTCGAGATTATGGTGGGCATTTTAGTCCTTCTCACCTGCGTGTGCTTCATATTAGAGTTGTTCAAGTGTGAGTTCGCTCCAGGATCTTTGGGCGCTATTGCAAAAGGGTTCTTACCTCTTGACCGCAGAGCCTTGGTTGAGCCTCAAGCTCTCTTTTTGAGCTGTGGTATAGTGGGAAGTACCGTAATGCCTCATTCATTGTTCTTAGGTTCAGCATTAGTGCAGTCAAGATTGAAAGATTATGATATTAAGCATGGATTAGCAGTGGAGGAAGATGAAGACGCTCAACCTCAAACTCCACCAGCATTCTCTGCTTCTATTAACAAGTTCAGAGCTATTTCTGATGGTTCTACTTTGATGAAAAAGTATAAACCTTCTTTTCAAGCCATCAAGTATTGTCTAAACTACTCATACACTGAATTGTGCTTGTCACTTTTTTTGATTGCTGTGTTTGTCAACTCTGCAATCCTTATAGTGGCTGGTAACACATTGTACGGTAAACCAGATGCAGAAGATGCTGATTTGCTCTCAATTTATCAAATGTTATCTCACTACATTTCACCAGCTGCTGGTATAATTTTTGCATTATCCATGCTATTCTCAGGTCAGAGTGCTGGTATTGTTTGTACCATGGCAGGGCAAATCATTTCTGAAGGGTTTATCAACTGGACAATCAAACCCTGGATTAGAAGAATTATCACTCGTGTCCTTGCAATTATCCCTGTGCTTGTCTTCATCAGTATCTTGGGGCGTGAGGGTGTTTCCAAGATAATGAATTCGTCTCAAGTGGTGTTGAGTTTCATATTACCAGTGGTCAGCGCTCCGTTGATCTGGTTCACCTGTCAAAAGAAGTTTTTGACCGTTCAAAGCTCTCATCCAGTAGACGAATCATCTGCATTACTTGCACCACAAGAGCCAATCAAAGTATCGTTCGAGAACGGCAAGTTCCTCAAGATTTCAAGTGTCTTGACATGGTTGGTCATCAGTGCATTGAACCTCTACCTTATTGTGGCTTTTGCTAATGGAGCTGACATCTAAAATTGTTTCATTAAGGTCTAAATACGGTTTTTCTTTTTATATGGACCTCTTATCGTGGGGACTCTTTGAGACTTGACTCGAGACAGTGCAACAGGTGGTAATGTTCCACTGTACTCTGTGGTTAGAACTGGGATTTTCTTACTCAATGGAAGAGTGATGTCTGATGGCCCTAATTGCCCTCCTTCAATAGTGAGACTTATCAACCTCAATATCTTCTTGTGAAGGACCTTCTCTTTCAATGTAGGTGGAAGTAAGTTATTAGCATCCCCTTTCAAATATCTTTGTTGACGAAGTTTGTTTAACTGAAGAAGATCTCTAGAAATCAACTTTTGCAACTGCTCGGGTGACTGCACTATTTTTTCTTTCTCTTTGCTAAGAGCTTTGGTCTCGCTGATAGAAATAGGGTCCCACTGCAATACATTTCCAAAATCAATTGTTTTAGAATTCTTGTAGTGATCGAGGTATTGTGGTTTTAATTCGTAGACTGTATCATCTTCAACTTCTGGAACCTCCGTGTGAGTTTCCCCTGTTTCCTTGGTATTGACTTCTTCAGATTGTTCGATTCCAAGGTTCTCCAAGTACTTCTTTCTATATTCTGCAATCTTTCCAACACCAACTTGGTTCAACCACACATTAGCCTTGATGAATTCTGGTAACCCACTTCCTTTGGAATCATATACTGGAGCAAATGATCTTACTGATTCGTTGTTAGTAGAAACCATACGGAACCCTTCACCATTTTGACTCTTCAATAAGCTTGATGACACTGGAGGCTTCAATATCTTGCCTTTATAGTTCAACCATTCTGGTGCACTTAATATGTACCAAGTCAAATGCACAAAATTATCCAATATTGTCGTAGGTTTATTCATGGGTAATGGAATTTTTGAAGGTTGTGTATCAAGAGATCCGAAAGTTTGACCAGAAGCTGAACCATTATCTCTAGGTAATGGAATCACTTTGACTAAACTATATGAATCAGGAACAATGGTTAATCTATTATCCAACTCTGATTTTCCTGTTAAAGATGTGAATAATGGTTGTTTAACTGTTGACGATTGTGCTGGAGAGGAGGATCCATAGAGGTAGGAAGCAGGTAATGACGCAGCATTTGGGTCAGCGACTTCTGGAATGTATGAGATGACTTCTCCATTGGAAGCACTGTAACTATGGGAGATTTTATCGAAATCAGAATTAATTGATTGTTCAAGTTCACTACTTTGGCCCTTTGCGAAATGGAACAATGCAGTTTGGTACAAGCTGCTCTCACGCAACAATAATTCAGTGGCGAACTTATAGAAGAAGTCAATGTTCTTGTATGATTCAGAACCCACTTTGTGAACTTTGATGAGAGCTGATGCTGCGATTTTTATGTCATGATAAATATGCCAGTATGTTGTGTATTCCTTTGAACTGATTCTTTTGGTGATGGTGGTACTCTTGAAATGAGGATTACGACTTATGAACTCTTCAAATGAATCGAGTAACCGTACAGAGTCTTTTTCTTTGAATTTCAAAGGTATTTCTGCTTTAAACACGCCAGTTTCGCGGTCTGCGTCTTGGAGTACCGCGAGAACATCATTCAATGATTCCTTGATCGACGTACCTAAACGTGTTAGTGATTTTATTGGCTTGCTTGTGAACTTACTGTTGGCTTTGTGGCTCATTATAGTGTTGTGAAGGATATTTATTTTGATCAACTCGCGCCGACGAAAAGTGACTGAAGACACGACTTTTGGGACCTTACTGAAACAACGATGGGAGCTGAGTTAGTTCGCTTATGACGATCCTGTTGTTGGCAATTAACTCAATGGGAGCTTCTCTTGCAGCTGGAGAAGGCGGCATTGACATGCATGAAGGAGATTCTGCTTGTGGATCGGGTAATTCCGATGTCAAATATTTGCTCTGAACGTCTCTGTCAAGGTAAATGCCATTCCAGCCTGCTTTGACGGCACCCAAGAAATCTTTATCGTGGCCATCACCAATGTGCCAGCAGTTCTCCAAGTACTCGATTCTCTGGTCTTTGGCGATAGGCCCACCGATTTGGGAGTTTACAATGGCGTCAAAGAATTTCTTTGATGGTTTCTCATGCTCCAATTCGTAAGATAAGTAGATGTTATCAAAGAATTTCTTCAAACCCAAGTGTTCGATGATGGTGTAGGCTCTTGGATCAGAATTGCTGGAAACAACCATCTTGATGTTCTTCGCTTGCAATTGTTCTAGAGCAGGCACCACATCGTCGTACACTTTGTACCCTTCACCAGAAGCGAATCTGTTCATGAGAGCCTCACACAATTCCTGCGACTTCTTGTCCTTGGTGTAGTGAGGCAACTCAAAAAGCTCCACGATGAGTTCCAGCCACCATGCGTCTGGGGTACCAATTTCACTGGACCCTTTACCGTAATTTGGGAATTTTTCGAGTAGTTTCGTGTGTAAACGGGGAAATTTCAGCCTTATGTCTTCCACACTGGTAGTAATACCGAACTGACCACAGGCAATGTCATGGTACTGCTCTTCAACAGGTTTCTTGGGCACATACAAAGTGCCAAAGGCGTCAAACGATAAGAAATTTGGCGCTGGAAAAACGGTATTTGTGTCTCTTATTTTACGAGTGTTGTCGAACTTGAATGGATCAGACACCAAAGACGACGTTATATGAGAGTTGAGTCTCTTTTGTGTCAATGATCTGGTACAAATTGATTTGCGACAGAAAGAGAACATCAGTTTGATTGCGATACCGTTTGTTGAGTTTTACAATGACGTCAATTGATAAATATGTTAACCTAACAACACTTCCCAGCCCCATTCTTTCATGATAGAGCTCCAATGAAGTTTACTATAGATACCACCAGTGATATCATCGACAGAGCCACCTTGGTCGCTGCTTATAGCAGCCATAAGTCCACTTAACTGGTTCGAAATGTCCCGTAACTTCTCCTTATTGCTTCCCAGAGTGATGAACACATCTTCTTTGGCCATGCTGTTGGTGCTTTTCTTGCGAACATAGTCGTCCTTCCGCTTCCACACTTCCTTCACCACTTCGAAAGCTCGATCAACATTACCAATCCAGAGCTTCTTCGACAAGAAAGCCCACCGCTGAGAACACCACTCACGCTCTTCTGTAGGCTCAGCTTCACATGATGCCACCAACAACGGGAAAATGTGGGTAGTAGACGTCGGAGATGTGGTGGGAATCGATGCAAGTAGAATGAATATCTTCTCTGCCAATTGATGGGATGTCAAAGAAGGAATTTCAGGCACTGCTTGATGCAAATAAAGCAAAGAGGAGTACCTGTAAGCTTCAGCTGTTGCAATGCACGACGATAAATCTGAAGGATCTTCTCCTCTGGTGCTATTAGAATGTGAGGGCTCCATCATAGCTGCAGAAATTGTGGGCTTCCACGTCAATAATTGTTGTCGTAACAGCGTTGCAGTTGTAATAGTTGATAAGGAGTTACGCATGGGAGCAGCACCTTTTGTTTTACCATCTTGGTTCTTGGACTTACGAATCCTACCAACTAAACTTGCAACTTTACCCATAATAGAAAACAACGATTGTGCACAGCCCAAGAGTGGATCAACTTGATCATAGTTGAATGAAAACTTGTCGATGTTGTCGAAAATACTGAACCCACGATTCATGCTTGCTCCATCCATACTAGCAAATGTTGAGTCACTCAGCTCAGATACAAGCCCTGGTGATTTATCCATATTCTTATTGGCAAGACTATTCTTGTCCTTCTTCTTTTGGTCATGGATCATTGTTGTGATTGAAGCAACAAGGTCAATACCCTTCTCATCAGCATTGGAGTCTGTAGTCATTTGCGCTAGAACTTCAAAGTAGATCCAAATGTTGAAAAGGAACTGAGTCGATTTAGGTATGCATAACGGTTTGTCATTATCACCAACTTTACTGATATCATTCAAATCAGATTCGTGTCTTTCAGAGCCTTTCGAGGAAAGTAAACTATCCCACTCAGAGTCTTCAACTAAAACCAATTTTCTTCCAAGCTCTCTCTTCTTAGCAAGTACCATTGTACCATAATCTTCTTTGGCATCAGGACTTCTCAAAGCCAACCTCTTGCTATGCGAGATTGCCTTTTGACTGTCCTTGAGAAGAGAAACAACTTTCTGAATCATTGTTTTAGCACCTTTCAAATGAGCTATACCGCTAGAAATATGCTTGTCCCAAGACTCACTAATTGCTAAGTTCAAGCAAATAGCAATAGCTATATCAGCAGGTAACTGAGTACTAAACTCGTCAGTAGAATCAAGTTTGGAAAGCCCACTAGCCAACTCTAAGATACATTTCTTCATATGTTGATACCCTCTGGCTCTAAGTATATCCCGAGTAGCTGCCACTTCATTTCCTGCTAAATGGAATAAAGTAACTGAAGCTAAGGAATTATAAAGACACGAGTAGTCAAAAGCAAGTGGTAAAATCAATCTCCTCCACGGGTTCTCGTATGGCCCATTTTTGATGGAGAGGATTTCTGATGTGTACTGGGCATAAAGCCCAAGAATTTGTTGCTGCTCTGACGAGTGCATCAACGACTTATTTGAGCTTGAACTTGTGTACAAGGAGCCACTCTGTTGTGAAGCCGCTGGTGATGCCGCAGACACGCTTGAATTTTTCCTATCATGAGGTTGCGTTAATGAACTTGCTGAAGAAATAGAGTGAGGATCCACACCATTACTCCATTTATGGATTCCTGGAGAACTACCGATCAGATGATCATCCGGTAAGTCAACATGAGGCCCGGTTTGTAGTGTCAAGGGCGATAAAGGGATGCTTAATTTAAGCCCTTCATCGTATAAATGAGAAGCTGTGAATTCTTCTTCATGGCCAAATGCTGAGTTGATTAATGCAGACAAACTTGGGCTTAAGTTTATGTTCATATTTTGATTGCTTGGAGAGATAGGAATTGTCTTCAATGAAAGATCTTTGGAATGCATTTTTGAATTCAAATTAGTCAATGGAGATTTGACTGAAACAGTTGGTGATAGGAAATCTGATAACGACGGTGAAAACGATGCAAGTGGTGGTTTTGGACTCCCGTGAGAGAAAGTGTTTCTTCTATGAATATGAGAATGCAGATTTGGCGCTGGAGACTTATTAATTTCATCGATGGCTACCTCTGCTAATGATGCAAGAGATCCAGCTCTTGATAATTCACGCTGTTGATGAGGTGCAGAATTCATGCTTTGTGATCTTACTATTTGTGAAGATCTTGGATCAAAGCTTGCATGATCCGAATAACTGTAACTCCTTTTCATCTTTTTGGGACCTGTGGTGTCATCGTCAAGGTGAAGGGAAGAGTCACCTAAATTTGAGAGTAACTTGACATTGTTTCTTGAGGTGTCAGAATGGCGTTTCCTATTGAAATAAGCTGCTGGATTTATACCCTCTTCGATTAGATCATTTTCCCGACTAATATCTTTGATTGACTTACCGGTAACAGACAACGACGCTAATTCTAAATGCTCTCTGAAAGTTTCTGGTAATTTCGACGTGACACTGGCATTCAGATCTGTTGATTTCAGCAAGTTCATACTTGTACTTCTATCAGAATCACCAAAAGACGAAGGAGAGTCATTTGATTCATTGAAAGATCTCCATTTAAATTTTGTTGCATAACCACCACAAGTGATCTTTCTTTGCATACATTTGAGACAAGATGGCTTGGTTTCATCGCATTTGAGTCTTTTCTTCTTGCAAGTTAAACAACCATTCCTTGACTTTGAGCTTTTCTTCTTTGGTATAACTTGGATTTGACCAGATTCTGCTATTTGAGACATCTGCTAAGCTCATGGATAATTTACTTTGGTGAAAACAATTTCAAACTGCTAATAGCAAAATTATCCATTATGAGGGAAATGGTAAATTGACCAAAAACTGATAAGATAAGGAATTTTTGCGGGTCTTGAAAAAAAAGGGGGAAATATATACCGCTTTGGGCAACCACTGATTTATCCGAGCCAATTTGTTAGATGGTGAAGCATGAAGGGCCTAATTTGAACCTGTACGTACAATTAACACCCGAGGTATTAAGTGATCCGAGTGGTGTATTCCCAGTATTGTAGTCATGTTTGATATGGGTTTCTTTGGCAGTCAATTTCTTGGTCTCGCTAAAACTGTCACTCTTGGTGACATACCTGACCCAGGGAAACGTCGTGTACTTCAACTGATCTTCTTCAACTTTAAGATAGTTAAGTTTGAGCCCAGTGTACGAGAGCATCGGAATATTATAACTCATTTTGATGTGATTAAAACTGTCAAGCCCTTTGAGTTGTCTTTGCGCTTCTTGTATTGTCGTGTTCTTGGTGCCGTTAACTCCATAGTAGTGGTCGAGTTCTCGCTTAGCTTCTTCGTTGTCATTGAACTCGGCGTCCGAATCCGGCGGCTGGAATTTATTGTTGAGGGTGCTAACAATGTCGTCCATGGTAACTGCGGTGATATCATCATTAAGACTGAGTTCTGCCATCATCTTGACAGACTGCTGTTTGCCAGCAATATTCTCTATAGTCCACACGACTTCGGATCCGTCAACCTTATAGTTGACAATACCCAATTCAGCCTTGTACTTCAAGCAAGTTTCTGAATCCTGCACTTCTTCTATTAGAAACAACAACGGATTGATGGGAAGCTTTATGATGAGGTTCTTGCAGTGGAGACGTTTCTTGAAGTTGGTTGTTAAAATGCACATTATTTGAAGCTTTTTGTCTTGCTTCAATATTCTATAAGTTGGTTTGATCATTATAAGGGGTAATTTACGCCTTTGGCGTTGCTGCTCCACATGATAGCTCATCAACATGAACTGGTCGTCTGGTGGAACAAATTTTAGGAGATTTCCTTGGTAAACTGAGTCAAGTTGTACAGCTTGATGAAATTGAATGTTACGAAAAGGAATATGTCTTTTCTTCTTCTCAGAAACATCAACGTCTGTATCAAGTAACTCTGGCTCTTCGTCATTGTCTGAAGTTTCTATAGTGAGTTGGTTTCCCTCAGGAGTTTCTGCTATGTCCACCACTGGATCGTCTGACTCTAGCAGCGACATCTTGTTTTCGTTAAACCCCAAGATGCAAGTGGGCATTCCAGACAAGTAGCATTTCACAAAACACCTGCCAAAAACTTCGTTCCTGATGATGACATGGGACTCCAAGTCATAAAGGAAGTAACAGTCTTCGATCATGTCGATATAAATCTCGTTCTTGGTATAGAAAATACCCTTGGGACGCCAATTGATGGCTGAACTAGAAGCACGAAGGATGGAGCTGTTGATGTGATTCACTTCTTTGCTCAAGACTTCAGCATTTATAGCCTGATTATGAGTTGATCTGACATTATCGAGCTGTTTCTTTTGTTGCTTGTTTGACTTCTTTTTCTTCTGTTGCTTGCGATGAGTTTTGTACTTCGACACCAATCCTTCATCGGACGAAGAAGACAGCTCGTAGTCGTTCTTGGTGAGGGACGGTTTGTTAGGTGAGACCTTGATGTACTCTTTTAAGATATTGTAGTCTGTGTTTTGTGGTAAACCCCAGTCCATACACTCATCGAGAAGTTCGTAGATGAAGTAGATATTATCAATGATTGTGTCTTTATCCAATTCTTGACCATCTTTTAGGTAATGATTGAGGACATTAACAAAATTCTGGAGGAACAAGACAATTTCCATTGCATCGATGTTCCGTCGCGTGACCACCATAACAATCACATCGTTTGGTTGGATCAAATAGACGTAATTTACGCCTTCAATGCATAAAAATGGCGTTCTCTCATGCGCCTGTAGGGTTTTGTAACGTTTATCAAAAGCATCCACCACCGCTCGAGCAGATAAGTCACCGTAGTATGACCGATGAACCAAGATCTCGCTGCTCAGGTACTCAATCTCGAGTTCAGGGCTGCTGAGAATGTACAAGGCCGAAACCATCAAGTATGCGAATTCAGGAAAAATTCCATATGTCAAAGAGAATCTTGTTAGAAGCATTACCCAAGCAAGTGGTGACACAAAGGCTCACGCAGCTCAATGTGGACTTGCAGAAGCCACAATGGTACATCAAGCCTGTTGACGGGATCAACACGTCATCTTTGACCATCGATTTTCGCTTCAAAGACTTCATCACCACTTGGGAATTCTTGTTGGACGTGGCGAAGTACGCCCACAAGGCTAAACACCATCCTACAATTACCACCACGTACAACAAAGTCGGGTTGATGCTCACAACTCATGATATCGGCAACCAAATCACTGAAAAGGACATGACCCTCGCCGAAAAGATTCAGCTTCATTACCTCAAATTCTACAAAAACCCTACAGATTCCGAAAACTTGAAACTGCTTATATCTGAATTCAAGGGCCGTACAACGTTGTCACGGGCTTCTAAATTGGTGGAGAATTTAATGTTGCAGGAAAAACCCAAGCATGAAAAATAACCAGCATAGCATCATATCGAAAATGCCATTTATTGATGGAATAGTATAAAAGCATCCCAAAGCTCAAGAATCACTAATGATCTGTACACCACTTTGGTTCTTTTTGTGCTTTGTGGCCAGCTCAACGATCAGAATTGGTCAATCACTGACCCAGCTGTCGTTGACATACCAAAATTGGCTCGATGAAGTAATGAACAACGTCTTGTACATTAACTCCTCCGATAGAACTCCCCAACACCTCGTCGAGAATAGAGTCGTATACGAACAAGACACTAAAACCTTCTTTATGCGTTCTGATGATGCTTATGCTTTGCTCGACAGTAACACTCCAGACTCAAAATACACTAGAATTTCCCTTGAAAATGCAATCAAAGCAGTCACCGTCCAGATGATCCCCACAGGACAGATCCTTGATAACACCCACTCAAACACCACCAACTCTATTTCTGTGTCGTATGGCACTGAGCTTGGTGCAACTTTAGCATACACGTATGGTTACAATTTCTTCATGTTCCTCACCTTTGCTGAAGAACAAGACTATGGATTCACCACGTCGTCTTCTCATGCCATCTCATGTGATGCTGGTCCTAAAGAATTGGTCCAGTTGAAACTCCAAACTGCCCTCACAACTTACACAAATGTTGAAGTTTGTGGCTTCGATATTTCGTCCACTGGTTTCTTTTCTAAGCTGTTCAAGGAACAGTACCATGAGTGTCTGATGGTAGATCTTGAGACTGGTCTTAAGGAAACAGCCATTTGTGTTTCTAGTAAATAGTTTTGCAATCAAACACCTTGTGCCTTTTTGGCAGTACAATAAGCGTCACTTATTTCGTATGGCTCGTAAGTACCTTCAATGTCCACAAGCACTTTGTGCTCATATTCCCATATATCCTTGAGCACAAACTTCTCCACACCACTAGACTTTTTGTTCTTGGTGTACCTCTTGTACTTGACAACGAACGGTGGTGTTCCTTTGAATGTGAATGTAATTTCTGCCTTGTCTCCTTGCTGAATGTCTTCAACTATCACACCACCATCATTGATTTCAACAGTAGGAAGGTCATGAATCTGGATCTCCAAGTCTTTGGCTTGCGTCTCAGTGAAATTTACCATACACTGGTTGGCAGAAGAGTCTGAGAGTCCATTGATTTGTATGGTTCCCGGTTCACTAGTTAACCGTCTAAATTCACTGGTCGTCTTAGCACTATGTTGCTTACCATTGAACTCGTAGAATAACCTGAAAGGCCCAAATCCTTCTAGATTGTAACCAACATGATCTCCAACACAGAGGTATTCTTTGTTTCCAATGGCCTTAGTTACATTTGGAGCAGCTGTAACAGTCAAAACCAAGTTGTTGGATGTGACATACTTTCTTTGGCAGCCATTTCCGTCTCTAACTCCACTGATACTGAATTGGTACTCACCCAATTTCAAATCTGAGGAAACAAGGACCTGGTTCAAATTCAAAAACTCCAGTGTCACATCATTGAAAGTAACGGTTCTGCTCTTAGAATCTTCATGTTCCAAGGTAACATCCAAACTAAAGGGGAACTTACCGTCCAAAGAAATTGGAACTTGACTGATATCTTCAATAGACTTTCCAATAGCAGCTTCACATACTTGTATGGAGTAGTTATCCTTGAATTTGGCACTAGGAGCAGTGTAAACTTCATAAGTCACTGTTGGTAACGATTGTTTGTTGGAGATTCTTGCCATAGCTTGCTTGTTGTAGAGTGAGTCATAAACACCATTGAATGAATGACGATAGCTACCAGCATGCTGGGTAGGCATATTGACTGTGACATTATTTTTCTCTATGGTCATGGTTCTTGGTTCGACTTTACCACTTGGAAACTGGATAGTGTACTCAACAACGAAAGGGGCTTTACCAGTTAAATGGAGAGACACTTCTCTCTTACACTGTTGACACCCGGAGATGAGCCCAAGCTGGTTGTTAACCAGAGAGACTGCATCTTTCGATTCAACAGACAATGACGGTTTCGGATAGAATGATATGGTCACTTGCTTGTCTTCATCCTTGACAATACCACCACAACCTGAGTTTTGGAACTTAACCAACTTATATGAACCTTCTTGAGAAACTTGCAAGTTACCAGAACCTCTTAGGCTTCTCATTTCGGATTTACCCGTTTTATCGGTGAATTGATACTCTATAACATCATTGTTGGACCTTCCTGATGCCGAGTTCACCTTCAAAGGGATCTGGAACGTGCTTCCTTCAATTATGGTGATATGTTCATTGGCAGAAGCGGTACCAAAACTGACCTCGGGAATATCACTCCTAGCATTGATCTCAATGACTTCTTCTTTATTGAAGTCTGCAGTACATCCACTGGTATCCAAAACCTCTTGAACACCAATGGTGTATTTACCACCTTTCAATTCTGGGGTATTGATAATGTACTGGTCACCCTCCACTTTCACAGACTCGCTTACCACTTCATTCTTTTTGGAATCTAGAATGACATACTTCAAGTCGAATGGGCCATTACCATTAAAGTGGAGTGGTACTGAAATCTTACCACCTTTACACACTGTGTGCTTCTTTATGAAGGACTGTGGTTGGCTTTGGAAAAACGATACTCTTGACCTTTGCTTAAAGTATGTTGAGTAAGTGTGCTTTTTCTGATCGAGTTGAACAGGATCATTACCGTAGTTGAGGTCACGTAGGTTCTTGAATACGATAGAATAGCTGCCTTCACCATGTGGCTTGTAGTCAAATCTAAATTTGTGGTCATTTGACAGGATTTGCCGTGCCAATTTACCATGCTGGCTGAATACAGGCTTCATTACCCCATTTGTTTCCTTAAGAACAGTGTACTCCACAAGGAATGGTGGTGATCCTGTAAAGTCAAAGTTGAAGTTATAACCCGTAGTTCCAACACATTTGTCGATTATTGGTTCAGCATTGATTTCAAGGCTAGGAGGATCAACTAGCGTAACGAAAGTGGTTGAAGGAATCACCTCACAAGGACATTTCCCACCTGCGATGTCGAGCAATGCATACTTCCCTGGCTTAGACACTTCAAAACCTTTGCTGTACTCCTCTGGGGTGTTGAGAGTTTTGGTCAAGTTGTAAGATGCCAATTGGTCCTGTTGGTCAACATAACCGATCAAGACAGTTAGAGGAAATTGTTCTCTCAAGTTACCAGTGGCGTGGAGTTTTAACACTTTAGAGCCTCCAACCAAGAGCTGTTTCTTTGGAGAAGGATCCAATAATTTTATTTGAGGCTTGTCTAGTACTTTGATTTGGTATCTGACATCTGGGGAATCTGAAGAAGGGTTGTACTTCTTTGAGTTTCCATGGGAATCAATTACTTCAAGCAATTGAAACTCTAGCTTCCCGAATTTACCATGAACGAGATTGGGGTTCTTCAAAATCTCTTGTTCTAATGTGTTTCTAGTGATTGTGTGGGAGTAGTAGCTGGTGAAGTTTCCCTCAGAGTCTCCCGTTACCTTTGCGGTGAAATGAGTCATTGGTTGACCATTTAGTCTTGTTGAGAACTTTAGTGTGAGTGGAGTAGTACCATAAGTAGACACCAACGGGAATTTAGTGTCGTAGGAAATATCTTCAAGAGCTTTACCCACGCACACGTAGTCTTCATTGGAAATAACTGGAGCGAATGATGCCCATGGGCAATGAGAGAACGAGAAGGTCTTGAGAACGTGTCTCACAGCTGTATTGCTTTTGTCTCTGATTTTGTTCACTTTGTAGGTACCTGGTTCGTACAATGGAATCTCTAAGTAAAAGATATCTTCGTCTTTGACGAACTTTGGGTACTTCTTGAGATGCGAGAGGTCTCTCTTACGCAAGCGGGAGATCTCAGAGGGGTGTACTTTGATGATAGACACTTGGTTTAAAGGTGAGGTGTGCTCGAGCTCGAGGTACCCCAAATCAGTAGTCATATTGAATTCCATGGGCACATAAACGGGTGTACGAGTCACTGGATCTTGGCACACGTTCTGCAAGTCAAAGACGTTGAATCGAGCCAACGAATCGGGTAAGTAATTGAGGGTATAGCGACCTCTAATGTGGGAGTCAATGTTTAACACGGAATCCAAGTTCACGGTGTCGCCCTCAAGGGTGAGTTCACGATGTTGGTTCAAGTATCCCCATATGGGAGCAACAATGGCAGCGGAGGTGGAAATATCAAGACGTTTAAGGAGCAATACGTTTAGGGCATTCAAAGAAATAGTCATAATCAACGTCAAAAGTGGCGGGAAAACGAGGTATGGCACATTAAGCACCGGGAGCAGCCATAGAAACACCCCATCGATGAGTGAGTACTTCATTAGGAATGTTAATTTGGTGATACTGTTGGCATCCAAATACAAAACATCGTAAAATTTCCACGATTGAATCAAAACGAAAATGGAAATGATGAAAACTCGCTGTGACACTTCGTCAACAACACGCGTCGGCACAAGTGGAGGGCTTGGCGGCTCGTTTACTCGAACTGATTTGTGTTTCATAGTGTGATCGATGTCGCGATGAGATGTTGACTATACAGTACAAACTATAATGTGATCCATTGACCGGATTTCTTCTCTTGGACGACTTTTATGACAGGAAGATCCCATCCCACGCCTCCTGAGCCGACATTAGCACCGAAACGAGGAATGACATACGCTTCTCGTTTGGTGGGGGTAAGATTTTTGGGTGCATACTTGTTGCCCAATGGCTTAGAGTAAGTAAGCAACGGCGTACCCTTGGCGATATTGGCCAATTGCTTACCACTGATATCCACAAGTGATTTCATTCTGGTTTTGGCTGTTTCGTTGCTGGCATTGACATTCAACAATTGGTACACAAGGAAATCTGGTGGAACTTCTCCAAGATTTGTCAACACCGAATGTGGATGAACGAAAACATGGTCACTTGACCACACTGTAGTGTAGGGGATGTTGATGACACTGGCGTTCTTGGGAACACTGACCTCACTCGAAACTAGATCAGCTCTGACAGAAATCTGGTCAATGAATCCGGACGCTATCATTTGCTTGATACTCTGCACTTGCTTAGGTGTAGGCACATCCAATTTGATTTCAGTGTGCTCGAGACTCGATGCAATACTGTCGGCTTTACTGTTCACCTTGACGATATGAGCGATCTGTTTCCTGAGCTGAACGATCTCATTCATGATCTTTCCACGAAGGAAGTTCTCCTTCAAAAAGTGACTTTGCTGATCTTGAGGTACATGGTCGTACGCACACACACCACAAAGTAAATATAATGCATCACTGGTCTTGCTAAGCTTTGAGAATAAAGCTCTTGATTTTCTGAATTTGGACAAAACCCCATCCTGCTTATGCTCGTCATCATCATCATCATCATCATTACCACCTGATACAAGCTCCTGCTCACCAATAAATGGATCACCCACAGAAAGGGCCGATACTAATGCTATAATGTATGGTAAACATCCCTTCTGATTACCAACAATCAATATTTTGGCGAATCTTGGACTCAATGGGAACAACGACATGGACTTTCCAAGAGGTGTTATCTTTTTGTGCTCGGTGTCGAGAGCACCAAGTATGGTCAACACTTGCTCAGCTTTTACCAATGATTTTCTAGAAGGAGCAGATGGGAAAGGGAAATTGGATACTTGCTCAATTCCCATGCTCTTCATAGACAAAACTGTTGACTCAACGGGCATCCTCAATATCTCAGGGTCACTGAACTGATTGAAATAATCCTCATAGATCGCAGAGGAGAATAACCTATAACAGTGACCTGGGCCAGTTCTACCAGCTCTACCACTTCTCTGGTCGGCTGAAGCTTTTGAAATCCAGTCAACTTCAAATGACTGAACATCAGTTTCTTTGTTGTACTTTCTCTCTTTCGAACGACCGCAGTCAATCACATAACGAATACCAGGGATGGTCAATGATGTTTCGGCTACATTAGTAGCAACAACAACTAGACGACTGCCTTTTGGTGGGGTATCAAAGACTCTCATTTGAAGATTAGTTGGTAAAAGAGAGTACAATGGGAGCACATGCATTGGATCATCTGGTGACTGGTGATCTTCTAACGTTTCTTCGAACCCTTCTTCTTCTTCATCGTCTTCCCCAGAAGAGTAGTCATCCTCTTCGCTTCCTCGGAGTTTCTGACTGATCCCAAAATCGACTTCCTCTGCTTCAACGTCAGCATTTTTGTTATCTACCATTGTGATGATTTCTTCATTCTGCGGCTTCCTCACCTTGTTGTTATTCTTGAAGGGAAATTCTTCTCTGAGCCTTTTCACCATGTTGGTAATTTCGGCTTGACCTGTCAAGAAGATCAATATACCTCCTGGAGGTAACCTTCTATGGATTTTACAAGCTTTTTTGAAGGCTTCTTCTCGATACTCGAACCTCGTATGTTTGCTGAAGTGCACGCTGACGGGATATTGTCTAGCAGAAACTTTCAAGACTGGGGGTGGTGTGCTGAAGAGAGTTTTGTTCTCTGAAAAATCTGAAACTCTCAAAGTAGCGGACATGACGATCAACTTCAAAGGTTTGTACTTCTGTGGGTCCTTCTCGTGATACTTTCTTCTGAGTTTGAGAACACGGCTCAACATACCAATCAATATATCAGTATTAACATTTCTTTCATGAGCCTCATCCAAAATAATGGATGAGTACTTTGTCAATAAGAAGTCTGACATCATCTCTCTGAGTAAAACACCATCAGTCATAAACTTAAGAGCAGTTCCATCTTCTTGTCCTTCATTTTTTATCTTTGAATCGAAACGAATCTTGTAACCAACCCTGTGGCCGTGATCCCCAAGCTCAGACTTTACTCTGTTGGACATTGAAACTGCTGCAACTCTTCTAGGTTGCGTGACACCAATCATTCCAGGATATAAGGGTGATTTGAGATTACCAAATCCAGCTTCGTAAAGAAATTGTGGGACTTGGGTAGTTTTACCAGAACCTGTTTCACCACAAATGATAATGCAGTCATGATGATACACTGCCTCCATAATTCTGTGTTCTTCACTGAAGACTGGGAGGTTAATTCTCAGTTTTTGAATGTCATCTGGTCTGTTAACTTCCACAAAGAAAGCTTCCCTTTTGCTGTTCTTATCAATTCTTATGTAGCCTTCTTCATCACTGGAGTGATCTATATCTTCTTCTCTTATGTTTGGTTTGCTGAGTTCCTCCTTGAGCTCAGCTGAAAGCTCAGGCATCACATATTCTTTCCTACCCTCAATCTCACGAACTTGCTCTTCGGCCCATTGCTTGAAGGCTTCAGCAGTCGAACTATGCTTGGGTTTGGATGCTAAAAGCCTAGGTGTTTCGTCATCCGAGTCAGACTCATCTTGAGAATCTTCTTCTGACTCTTCATCAGAACCTTCTTCTGAACTTCCGTTATCGCTTCTCTCTTTGTCTTCTTGAACATCGTCAGTCTCTTCATTGTCATCCTCCACTTCTTCTTCGTCTTCTTCGTCTTCTGAATCGACATCTTCGTCACTGTCAGAGTTGTTAAAGTCTTCCTCAAGTTCTTCGAGCTCTTTCTTTCTATCGTTGTTTTCTAGCGTTGTTCTCCAACTGTACTTCTTTTTTGATACAGTCGGCGTCTTTTTGAGGGGTTTCAAGTTACCAAACCCAAATCCGGTACCAGACCCTCCGAATTTAGATGGTCTGTTGTCCACAAACGACAGAGCTGGGGTATCATCAAAATCCTCCTCAGATTCATCAACAGATTCGTCTTGTGTAGGTTCTTTATGGTCTGATTCTTCCGAATCATTATGGAATTCATATTGACCGGTGACTTCAGCTGGTAAGTCACCGTCATGCAATTGTCGTTCTTCGTATAAAATGCTTTTAGTTCTATCATCACCACGACCTTGTTTCTCCAACTCGAGTGCTTCTATCAACTCCTCCTTACGAGTTTGTTTACCTTTACCCAAGAGCTTGGATGGAGTCAACAAGTCTGTGTCAAAACGTGTCTTGGAAAGTTTATCCAACAAGGCTTTCTTCTCTTCACGTTTGAGCTGGTGTTCAATATATTTGTCTAGACGTTTCCTTTTGGCTCGAGACATCTTTGATTCTTTCTCATTTGCCGAGTACAATGAGTCTTGAAGCTGACGTTTGCGTACTTGCTTTTCTTCCTGGGACATGGGCTTTAAGATGATGGCATTTGGGTCTTCAGGTTCGATTTCTGGGGTATCCACCGGCTCATTTTGTTGCTCAAGTTGACTAAAGTACTGTTTGTTCCTAGCACGTTTGAGGGTTGCCTGCTTAGCAAGCATACCTGAGCGAGCTTTTTCATTGAACCGCTTTCTGTACTTTCCCATAGTCTAAGCAGATAAAGTTTTGATCTCATCGCAGTGCGACATTTGACCATCATGAAGAACGACATCCAGAAGCATTGTACGTGGGACATAATGAATCATTGGTACTAACAGCAGTAATCTATACCACCTTAACGAGAAATGCCACCACATTGTATACCACTGAAAATTTCCAGTTAATTCATGCCATAAATAATATTAATTGCTCAGAGCTAATAGCCCAGGAGCTTGGATCTTTAACTGGGCTGAAGACTCTTGTTGGGTCAATTCCTATTACGACAACTCGAGCCAATTGTGAGCTTGCCATTTACTTCATAAAAAAGGTGTTTACCAACACTGATGGGTCCACAGATCTAATTATGGTAGTATCAATTGCTCATGCCCATATCAACAAAACACTTGTCCTCCTGATCCTCAAGAAAATTATGGATAAGTACATTGAATTCAAGCATGACACCGATGTGGGTGATGATAAGTCAAAAGGTCGTCTTGGCGAATTCAAATTGTACATGAACCAAATAATCAAGTTTGAGGAAATGAACTATGACTCCAATGGGCAACTCTACAACTATGGGTCCACTTATGGGTCCACGCGAGACGAAGAAGAATCTGTAGGTGAAGTCATAAGTCCACGGAACTTGGTGCTTGCAAACGAGGAAGTTGAGGAAGTTCGTCAGCTCATGTTGGACAATATTCGAAACCTTATGAACAGAGGCGATAAAATCAACCTCTTAGTAGATCAAACAGACAGACTTACTAGTAGCTCACTGGTGTTCCGCAAGAGAACTCAAACCATCAAACGCCAAATGTGGTGGGGGAAAACAAAAACGATAGTGCTGTTGGTTATGGGGATCATCCTCTTGATTTATATTGCTGGGGTCTCAATGTGTGGTTTCCCGTTATTTAATCGTTGCATACATACGTAGTCATAGTCCAATGAACGTTACGAGTCTTCGTCTTCATGTTCATGTTCATGTTCATGTTCGTGATCTTCATCTTGATCTTGATCGTGATCTTCTTCCCTCTCCTCAGGTTTGTCCCCATCAAGTTCAACTTCATCCCTGCCCAACGCCAGAATTGGATTGATCGCTACAGGCTCATCTTCGGTCGCCAGATCTTCTTCCTCTTTTGTATCCTCATTTTCATCTTGCTCAATTGTATTATCTTCACCTTCTGAGTCGTCCACAATCGTTATAGGGTTCAGCTGATTATCCTTCAACTTCTTATTAGTGCTGTCAGCTTCGTTGATTGCAGTTGTAGTGTCTGTTTTCTTTTGCTTCTTTTGTTGTGCTTCGTTCTCGTACAATGCCACTTGGTTCTTCACTTCAGGAATGAATCCAGAATACTCACTTCTCTCTAATGCTCCAAGGATGTCTTGAACATTCACGGTTTTACGGTCACTCTCTCGTGCCAAAAGACGAGCATGAAACATCATATGAGACACAAACACCGTGGCTGACCTTTGAAGGGCAATCAACGAGTCCTTACTCAAACTCATATTCACATCACTATCTGGTGGATTAACAATCAGTTTGGCCAAACGCTGCACCACTGATCTTGGAAAAAGAATCTCGTCAATCGACACGTACTCTTGATCTTTGTTGGGCTGAGGGTACTGCCCATCTGCGTTTTTTCTCCATCCTTTTGGCGGCATTTTGATGAGAACGCGGTCGTTGGTGATTTTTGATTATGGACGTCTTGCGAGCCAATAGTGAAAAATTGAACGTTGAACTCATCTGACTCGCGTCGAGCTTGTCGCTGGTCTCTTAAGCCTGTTGACTAAGAATCGAAAACCTGAGAGTTGATCTTCAAAATGAGTTTGAATGGTCTTTTGTTTCTGATTGCACTGTAGACGTCCAAAGACTGCTGCTTCTCATTGCTCTTCTCCAGCTGGCGACACCTCACAGTGTTTCACGAACTCACTATCGCTGTCCTCTCAAACCTCTAACTTCTTTGAGCCTCGCTGATCTCTCTACACTCTCGCTGGTATCCTCAACGAACCTCATTGGTTCAGACTACTGTTCGTAGTCAACCCCGTAACGGCTCTTCAATCGGGGCACCCCCACAAAGCCTTTGGGTCTGTCTTGATATCGCGATAAAACTCATGGGTGCCATAAAACACGATACCTACGGAATCTTAGAGGCCCCTAACATCCGTAACGTGGTGTTTGGTGACTACTCGATACAGCCATGGTATGGAAATGCTGCATATTTCAGTCAAAATGACCAGAGTCGTCTCGGTATTGATCTTGTTGGGAAAAAATCCGCTGATGCAGTGAAAAATGGGTCTGGAACTCCAAAAAAAGCTGATCCCGCTACCGAACAGACATCGCTGCCACAACCACAACCAGTAAACGACCAATATTGGCTTGACACCCTTTATGTGTGTGAATATTGTTTCAATTATACGGCTGATGAGACTTCGATGAACGCACATAGACCTAATTGCTCGCTCAACACACCAGTCCCACTACTAGGGAGACTAGTATACCGGGACGACGACTCTCCACATGTCATTAGAGAAATCCGTGGTTTCAAGGAGCAGCTTTTTTGTCAAAACTTGTGCCTCTTTGGAAAACTCTTTTTAGACGATAAAAGTGTCTACTACAATGTGGAGCAGTTCGACTTTTACGTCCTTTATGGTCGTCATGACGATCCTGACACCTTGAATCAAAATTTGGTGCCCATGGGATTCTTTTCGAAAGAAGTCGTCTCTTGGGACAACGACAACAACCTTGCATGTATCTGTATCTTCCCACCATTTCAAAGGCGACATCTTGGGTCATTACTCATTGAGTTTCTGTACGCGGTGGCTCGTCATACTCCAGGACAATATTTCAGTGGACCTGAATTCCCATTGTCTCCATATGGTAAGGCCAGTTACTTGAATTTTTGGGCCAGAAAACTTGCAAAACTCCTAGCACTGAAGAAACGCAAGTTCACCCTCAAGCAGGTCAGTGTAGCCACAGGGTTCCGTAAGGAAGACATACTTCTTACCCTTGAGTACATGAAAGTACTCTACGTGGACAATGACAAGGTGGGACTACACACTAGCAGCTTGAAGCAGTGGTGCATTGACCACCGCATTGACACTTCTCAAGACGACACCATTCTAAAGGAAGAGTGTTTGTTGGTGTGAATATGTAGAATATGTAATATAGAAAGACGTGTTTGTGTTTAAACACACGTCCAGTGAGTACCAAATGCACATTGAACGGATTCATCGCTGACAACACGTCTCTCATGAATGATACAAACATACTCTACAAGGTCTCAGTGGTGGAATCGCGCTAGGACAATAGATGGCTAGAGAGAAGAGGCGATTTTTCGTGGCCACCAAAGCCGAAGAGCCGTCCCAGAATACAGTTGCCGAGACCTCTGTGGATCCAGAACCTGTGAAAGTGGAAGAAGATTCACTTTTCGTGGGAGACGAGCCAGAAATTAACGGCTGCAACTCGGCAGCCATTTCTGAGTTTAGCCACCAGTTGAAGTCTATACTTGGTGATATCGACGACCAGACTGTGCAGCGGCTTTTCAATAAGTACCAGCACTCGCAGGACATGTTGACGTACGCTATAGACGATTATTTGGCCCGAAACAATGAGGCCAAACCGCCACCAAAGAGTTATCCTCCAGTCGTGGTACAACAGAGCGTAGAACGCAAACGGACGCGTTCTGAAACTGGCTCTATCGTTGAGAAGAAGATCAAGACCGAATTAGGTACTCCTGAGGCCATAGATGTTGCGTTGAGTGAGCCTGAACCAGCCACCAAAGAGTGTAAGTACATTGGAACTATTTATTCAGATGCATGGGCCACGCGTCCGTACTTAAAACGACTACCTTACATGAAGGGCTTGATTGTGAAGAGACTCAAGCCAAAGAAACTCGTGGGCAAAGAAGCTCTCAAACATAAGGAATCGGCAGTTGTGAGACTTTATGTTTCCCCAACAGATGATCCAAGTGATGAGAGAGAACTCGGAAGATTGAAAGAAGATATCACTAGGATACTAGCTCCACTCATAGATCTTCACATTGTTGAGTTCAAAGCTTTCGTGATGTTAGAAACAACTAAAAGACTATCAATTGGTGATGCATTTTACATTAAGATTGATTGCTTTATGAATCAAGTAGCGTTCTCACAAACAGCTTTCCAGCATGCCAACGAGCTTGGGATATTCAAGAAGTCCAATGCTACCAAGGCAAATTTCAACTTCGCTGCTGAGACAGAGAGTGAAGCCAAACTTCGATTGAGACAATACGCTGTGTCTAGATTGTTCGACAAGTTGCAGTTACGACCCGTCAAGAGTACTTCTAGTGGTACTGACGCGACTCAAGTGAAGTCGGAGGATCCAGAGTCCTTGACAGTAGAGTTGCAATCAGAAGGAGATGAAGCTGACGAGTCCAATACTCAAGAAATGAATTTGGACCAATTGAAAGCTTTTTACCAGGAGAATCAACAGTCTGGTGTGTTGAGCTTCTTACCAGATTCAACAAGACCCCCTCAAGAAACCTTTGCATTGGAACTACGTCGGTATCAAAGGCATGGATTATCGTGGATGTTAGCAAGAGAAAAGGAACTAGACTTGCTTAAAACTCTATGTGGTGGTGAAATCGACTCTTTCAATTCTCAGTCAGTGTCAGAAATCCGATCAATGGAAGAAGGTATAATGAACCCTCTTTGGAAAGAGTTCAAATGGCCAGTTACTGATCCCCCAGACCCATCACAGTCTAGTTTCGGTGAACAATTCTACGCTAACCTCTACAGTGGAGAGCTATCATTAGAGAAGCCATTGATACGTTCACAATTAAGAGGAGGTATATTGGCAGATGAAATGGGATTGGGTAAAACTATATCTGCATTAGCATTGATTAACAGTGTACCCTATGATCTTGAAACAAGTGATGATAGTCGGTATGCAAGCCAAACGACATTAGTCATAGTACCTATGTCATTATTATCGCAATGGCAGAAGGAATTCGAAAAGGCAAATAAGAACCCCAATCACACATGTATAATACATTATGGTGATCAAGCTGTGTCTGACTTATCTCACACTCTTATCAATCCCAAGGCTAAGATTCCTTGTGTTGTCCTCACAACTTATGGAACAGTGCTAAGTGAGTTTACCAAACTAGAGAAGCGTAGAGATAAAGAAGGTAAATTACCAAAAGTTGGCCTTTTCTCTGTGAAATTCTTTCGAATTATCATTGATGAAGGTCATAACATAAGAAATAGAACAGCTAAAACATCAAGGGCTGTTTTTGAGCTAATGCTGTCGAGGAAATGGGTTCTCACAGGAACTCCAGTCATCAACAGATTGGATGATCTTTACTCATTAGTCAAGTTCTTGGAACTAGAACCATGGAACAATTTCTCCTATTGGAAAACGTTCATTACATTGCCATTTGAAAACAAGCAAATAGCTCAGACTTTAGATGTTGTCAAGACTATACTCGAACCAATTTTCTTGAGAAGGACCAAAGACATGAAGGGTCCCGATGGCCAACCTTTGGTCACCTTACCGCCAAAAGAGGTTACTATTGAGGAGGTGAAATTCAATGAAAGAGAGCTAAAATTCTATGACTGGTTTAGAGATAGAGCCTCTAGGACTTTCAAAGATAGTTTGAAAAGTGGTGAAGTACTAAAGAAATATGCACAAATTTTGACTCACATTTTACGACTCCGTCAAATCTGCTGCCATGTAAATCTAGTGGGTATGGCGGTCAACGATATGGAAGAAGAAGTTGATGGTACTATGCAAGAAGATATAAAAGTTGAGGAGATATTTGATAACGAACAAAGATTCAAAAATGATACTGAAGCGAATACTGTTCTCTACAGTCTCATGCCAATGATCAATGTTGAAAGTGCCGAATGCTCAATTTGCACCACATGTCCAGTGTTGAGGAATGAGATGGTAGTAACAGAGTGTGCTCATACATTTTGTCATACATGTTTGCTAGAGCACATTGAATTTCAACTGAAAAATAATCAGGAGAGTTTGTGTCCCAACTGTCGTCATCCCATTTCCAAGTACAAGTTGTTCAAAGTTACAGGGAAAGAAACGCATAGAAATGAGTACAAATTTCATACTGGCAAATCTGTCAAAGAGAATTTCAACTTCAGTTTGTACCTCTACGATCCCGACAAGACGTCATCAAAGATCCAGGCGCTTATTAATCATCTTAACAATTTCAAATTACAGGGCAACAACGAGCTGATAATTGTATTTTCCCAGTTTTCGTCATTCTTGGATATCATCCAAAATGAACTCAAACTTCAAATCGATGGCATCAAGTGTCTCAAATTCGATGGGAGGTTGAAAATGAACGAAAGAGAGCAGCTATTGCACGAATTCAATGAGTCACTGAACGATCCTAACCAACTCACGGTTTTACTTCTTTCTCTCAAAGCTGGGGGAGTAGGTTTGAACCTCACAAACGCATCGAGAGCATTCATGATGGACCCATGGTGGTCTCCAAGTATTGAGGATCAGGCAATTGACAGACTTCATAGAATCGGTCAGACCAAGCATGTGCAAGTGACAAGGTTTATCATGGAGAATTCCATAGAGACAAAGATGTTGAAGATTCAAGAACGCAAAAAACAAATCGGGGAAGCAGTTGGAGTTGAAGAGGAAGAGAAGCGTAAGAGAAGAATTGAAGAGATTCAAATACTTTTCGAAGACTAAGTTGTTTATGAACAGAAGTCAGAGAATCATTTTGAGTTACATGTGATTGGTTTGAGTTCAAAGAACGTGAAAATAGAACTGGAGGAGTTTTCTCGGGTCATCATTGTTCCTGGCGAAGTAAGAGAAGCGAGTTGATTCACTAATATTTTTTATCATTGAAATTTTCGGACTTTTCTCCCGATGGTGGACTAAGACTACACTTATTTTAATTTTGGATGGAGTTAACACATCACTTGTCTAACAAATGTTAGTCATACTGAAAATCCCAATAGACTAGAACCATTGAAAAGATAGTTACTCATAAAATTGCAAATTATGTCTCGGGAAAGCTTGAATGGAATTAGAGCGATTACGTGCGTTCGTACAGCGGACGCATAATTGACATCGGTGATTGAATGTATTTCCGAACTATAAACAAGACAAAGCTACAAATTTCTTCTGGCCTTGACGGCATCTGCCAACACTCTCAACACTTCTTCAGTGTCTTCCCAACCAATACAAGCATCAGTGATGGAACAACCATATTTCAAAGCATCTTTACCACCTTGATCTAATGGGGGTACATCTTGTCTACCTTCAGCGATGTTTGATTCGATCATGAGACCACAAATATTCTTACTACCACCAGCCACTTGTCTAGCAACTTCAGCAGCAACTAAAGGTTGGTTCTTGTGATTTTTATTGGAGTTACCATGAGAGCAGTCGACCATAATTCTTGGACCTGGATTCTCTTCAGTGACGATTTTGCTTTTGACCAAATTTTCTTGACATTGTTTGACGGATTCTTCATCATAGTTGGTACCTTGTTTACCACCTCTTAAGATAACGAAACAATCTTTGTTACCATCAGTTCCCACAATAGCAACCACACCAGGTTTAGTGACAGAGAGGAAATGATGTGGGTGAGAAGCAGCTCTCATTGCGTCGATAGCAACTCCTAAAGTACCATCAGTACCATTTTTGAAACCAACAGGGAATGATAAACCAGAAGCTAATTCTCTATGCAATTGAGATTCAGTTGTTCTTGCACCAATGGCACCAACAGAGAACAAATCTGATAAGAATTGTGGGGAAATAGTATCCAACATCTCACCAGCAATGGGTAACTTCTTTGTTAATTCGACGAATAATGATCTGGCAATTCTTAAACCCTTATTTATTTGGAATGAACCATCAATTTCTGGATCGTTAATCAAACCTTTCCAACCAACAGTGGTTCTTGGTTTTTCCAAGTATGCTCTCATAACAATATGGAGTTCACCTTTGTACTTTTGAGCAAGGTTGTATAATCTGTCAGCGTAGTCTAACGCAGCTTTTGGGTCGTGAATAGAACATGGGCCGATAACTAAAACAAGTCTATCGTCTTTACCATTCAAAATATCACAAGCAGCTTCTCTACCTTCCAAGATTACCTTCTTGTTGTCTTCACCCAATGGGTATTCATGTTGAAGTAAGTCTGGGGCAGTTAATGGGTCGTAACCACGAACTAGTTGTTAGTACTGAGTGAGTCATTCAGTATTGAGAATGATTTTTGGTGAAATTTCTGCCGAAAACTGCCGCAAAATTCCAACCAAAATCCCCTCATATTCATAGATCAAACATACTTCTCCAATCTTCTAAACGAGAACGATCTCCAACGTTTGGATTTGTGATGAACATTTTATGTGAAACAGAAATGATTATTTTCTGAAAAATCTCGCCAATAGACTTATGAAATTGGCACGTCCTCATCTTGGATGCGACACGACATGTCATCTGGTGATAAGACACTTTAAGGCACCTCTCATTGGCTAAACGAATTTATTAGTGGATTTGGTCTTTGATAAGTTTAATCGATTGCTGCAGCCTCCTGTATCTTGGTTCCAGCTCTCGAGCTCTGCTGGACGGCCTAACTGGTTTTAGATCTGGTTCGTTTTTGGACTACGCACGACAAGGGTTCAATTAGTCATAGGTGCATAGAACGTTTATGAGCCAACCACACGTTGCTTCAAAGAATATGCTTGCCAAGCTTGTAACTCAAACTCTTTCAAAAATATAAATGTAGCCGTTGACACTGATATCATCTAAATTGTCAGACTGACACTTCACGACTTTCTCGTCATTGAACAAAACCCATTGCTCCTTCTCTCTGATGAATGTCACGTAATGACCGGTGTGTGGCGATGACCCCTTGTGACAAACAACGGCCTTAACTTTGTAAGTTCCTTTGGCACTGGACTCACTGAGTTTTACTTTCATTTCTTGCTCTTGAGCCTTGATATCAACTGAGCTTTCTTCCTCGATTATACCATCATCGTCTGGATTGTTGAATAACCATTCAACAGCTGCATTTGGATCCTTGCCATTCAAAATCAAAGCTTTCTTACTCAAGTCTGGCGAGAATCCCATGCTGACAAGGTTTCCAATGGCTTCCTGGTCAACCTCTTGAGAGTGACTGGCAGAAGAATTCTCCTCAATTGGTGCATCGATATCAGCATCTTCCATATGTTCAAGAAGCCAATTCATAGCAACTTCTGCGCTGTTGTTTCCAGTTTTGAACAAACCTTTTGTGGCTCTGTTCTCAGGAAATCCCATACCCAAAAGCATATCGAGTTGTTCTCTATTTGGTTCGAACTTGTTACTACTTTCTGAGCTGTAGACGTATTGCTCGTTTGGTTGGATTTTGAACTCATTGAGGTCCAAGGTTTCGGGAATAGCAATAGGCACATCGACTTTGACAGGTACCCAATTCTCAAGTTTAATCCTTTTGGCATTGACAATCAAGTAGTCCGGGAAAGACTTGAAACCACTTGTCTTAATACCATCACTAGTTTGACCACAGTTGTCACACTTGAAGCCCTCAATGACTTCATCCTCGCAATAAGTTTTGAAACTATCAATTAAATTGATTTCCTTGTATTTCTTCTTCCCATCTTCGTCCATGCTAACCACGTTGTCCTCCACATCCACTGCAATACTATCGACAAGCTCGTCCAGTGCTTTTCCTTTTAAACATAAAGAGCATAGTATACGATTGGTAGTCAAAAATTTGAATGGCTCATTCAACGAAAGGCCAAAACTCTTATCAAGCTGGTCTAACAAGTACAACAAGAACTCAAAAGCGTCTTGTTGTTTATTTGTTTTGAATTCAGGGTGGTCTTTTCCAATCAACGATTTCAACATCACTAGCTTGAGACCTTGTTGGTAATCATCACCTTTAAGCTCATTTGGTCTAGAATATTTACCCGATACCAATCCTTGATAAAGTTTGAGAAATTGACTGAAAAGGTCATTAGCAGGATTGGGTAATTTGTCATATGTTGGGAACAGTTTGTCCTCGAAGTACTTCAAGTAAGGTTTCAAGTGGAAAAGACTCTGTACCACAGAATTGATATAGCACGAATTACCAAGATTTGAAAGTCCAGTGAAATTTTTACCAAAAATCGGTGGTAATTTTTCACCATTTTGACCGTCAAGACTGAAATCCCAATTCATGTTTTGATCCAAGTTCAACTCGATTAGATTTTTTTCAGTTTTGACAGTTTTGTCCAAATCAATTCCGTATTTCTGTAGGTTACTTACCAAGTTGGGTACTTTAACTTCATCATCACATTTGTAGCAGTATGCGTCATAATTTTCTTTGTCAGTGGCAGACAATGAGCCCAACTTGATGGCAACAGGGTGCTCTGATAATTCGTAGTGTTTGAGAGCATGAGAATTTCCTGGAACATTCAAACCAAATTGCTCTCTTCCACAACCCAACGCTCCACAATGAAGACATATCCAGAGATTCTCCTTCAAGTCACATTGAGAGCATTGCGTCAAGTTAACTTCCGGGTTACCAAACTGCTCGATATCAATGGAATGCTGACAAGGAGTGATCTCTTGTTCCCAAGCTTTAATCTCTTCATCTCTGTTTGACGAGTTATACTGTATAATTGAGTTTGCAAGGTCTTTGAACTTCTGTGGTGCCTGTTCCAAATCAGTGAGTGTGTCGTTCACGGCGTCGTATATACGGTACTCAAAATTGTACACATCTTCTGGAAGTGTATCTTTAATCTCCAATTTAGCGACTTTAGGACTTGATTCACCTGATTCTTGTCGCTTGAAGAAATCTCTTTCGGCTTGTGGTTTCAATATCTGACGAATGTTAAGGTACAATGAGTGTCCTGAGTCCCTGAGGTGCTGTTGAGTGTAGTCAATATCACTTCTGGCATAAGACTGGTAACAATTCAAGCAAACATCAAGGCCATTGACAGTGTTCTCGGCATTGTCAAAACTGTACATGCAATCATCTTTGTATACTTTCAGGCCAGGAGCCACAAAAGCGCTAATAGTTTCTTGACGTTGTTCGAGAGTGGCCATTCCAATTGAGGATGAAAATCAAATTGGAATTCGCTCCAGCTGCAAAATGTTTTTGCAACAATTTCTTAAAACAGCTAAACCTACACAAGCACGTCCTGAGCAAGTTAATTCGAAAAGTGTTTGTGATGATCATCGTCATGGTTTTGTAACTGCAGTCTATTTCTCTAACTGGTCTGTATACCAGCGGAAACACAATCCTGCTGATATTGACTACAACTTCGTCAACCAGGTGTTTTATGCTTTTGTACACATCGATGTTGCCTCAGGAGAAGTCAAGCTCAGTGATTCTTGGGCAGACTTGGAAATGCCATTGGGCTCTGTAGATGGTGTTGAATCTCGCGGCGCCATACACCAGTTTCAGCAACTTAAGAGGAAACATCCTTCGCTTAAAGTATGTTTTAGCATTGGTGGATGGGGCACCAACGCGATGTTTGAAGCCGTGGTGGCCAATGCCGCAAAATTTCACAAGTTTGTCACTACTGCTGTTGGTTTGGTGGAGAAATATGGTTTTGATGGTTTAGATATTGATTGGGAGTACCCCAGTAACAAGAAACAGGGTGAGCAGCTAGTTCGGATGCTTGAGTGTTTGAGGAAAGGTTTGGATGCCACACGTTCTGGTCTTTTGCTCACTGTAGCTACTCCAGGATCGAATGAAGTTCTCGCCAATTTGGATATGACCCAAATGGATCAATGGTTGAGTTACTGGAATGTGATGTGCTATGATTTCTGTGGTCAGAGCTGGTCAAGTAATATAGGATTCCATTCTAACTTATTTGGTCACAATGGAGATACTGACTTGAACTGTGATGATATAATCAAGAGGTATCTCCAATATGGAATTGCAGCCAACAAACTTGTTATGGGGATGCCCTTGTATGGTCGAAAGCTTGGTATAGCTGAAATTAGTGCTCTAGGAAGACCCCTCAACAAGGCGAACGCTCATTTAGCTCCGGATAATGTTGACTACAAAGAACTTCAAATGACACAAGGGTTCTTCGATAGCAGAAAAGTCTCCGCCTACACTTATGACAATGGTGTGTTTATTTCGTACGACAATGTACAGTCTGCCAAGATCAAGGCTCAATACATAGTGCTGCATGGGCTACGTGGAGGGATGTTTTGGGATTCAGCAGGAGATTGTGTGGGGGAAAACAGTGTAATAGCAGCATTTGGTCAGCACATTACAAGAAGCTAATATGATTATATTAATATGAAGGAAAACATGAATAAGGCAGCTCATAAAATTGAGTCCATTCTAGCAAATACGCTTAGCACAGCAGCGATTAATTCTAATTGTAACTCACTAGAGGAACATTTTTCAATTTCATCAGTGACCTCTTGGCCCAAGTTCAAGCCTAATCCCAATGGACTTTGATGGGAAGTGTTAAAAGGGTAATCACTGAAATCATTCAAGAGTTCATCAGCTCTTGCGAAAGCTTGATCACGCTTATCATAATTCAAAGATAACAAGACATTTTCTAAAACGTTAGCAGCATATGATCCACAAACCAATGAAATTGATCTTAAGTATCTGAATGATACATCTTTCGAGAAATGGTCATTGGAAACAAGATCCATATCAACATTTCTTGTGATCAAAAGATTCAAAATTCTATTTTTAATGAATTCTTTGGACATTTTATCAGCTACAGGGTGAGTAGCCATATCAAAGAGGAAGAAGTTTTTCCTTTCTGTTCTCAAGATTCCTTTATCTACTAACCCTTTAGCTAATCTTTCTCTTACTTGTTTTAATTGATAGTTGATTTTCATTAAGTTCCATGTTTCACCAGACAACAAGTCGATCCAATTGGTAACTGATAAATGGGATTCATCATTTTTCATAATTTTGAGTGCTTCATCGAGTAAAACTTCACCTGTTGGTTCACTGTCAATGACTTCAACTAATCTGTCAGATAACTCGAATCTTCTTCTAGCAGGATCGTTCACGAGGGTGATTTTATTACGGAAAGCAAGTTCAAGAAGAATGCACCCTCTCAAAGCGTATGATATGTTATCATTCCAGAATGACAAATATCCTTCCTTGTCCTTCAAACCAATCAATAAAACTTCTTCCATGAGGGTCAACAAGGGTAACTTTAATTCTTTGCGATCAACGATGTCATTCTTATCATATGCAACTTTGTGATCAGTATCATCGTCAACTTGTTCATTAGTAGTCGTTTTAGGGCCACGACGTCTTTGCAATGACGACGACATGATTTTTTTCACCACCCAATTCGCGAACTAACTACCGGAGTAGTGGCCTCAATTTTGGTTCTCATTTACCTCACTTGTCGCACTCCAACTGAATCATAACCACATTATTTGTACCTCAATTAGAGGTGATTCTTACTGCATACTTCATCAAATCCAAACTGGTGTCATTTTTTCCATTCAATTGACAAATTTTGGTGTTTTTTCTCTAAATGGATCCACAACTGCCTTCAAATAATTCAGACACCGATGACTTCGTGTCGTTTCCCACAATACCAGATCCAAACAACGATAACAATAACACACTATCCAACATCTTCTCCAAAACTTTACGAAAAGTCACCAATAATGCCTCTAATTTAGTGAGTAATTACGCTTCCAAAACTCCAGATGGCCAACAGGTTCAACCTGAAGATTCACCCATTAAGATTCCGGTGCTAACAAGCAACGCAATTGAACTGAAACCACTGCCACTGACTTCAAAGGACTTGCAGGATGTCACGGAAATGCTAACCACTCCCAGAGAAGCGAAACCTGCACCACCGGTTCTTCACATAACTAGAGATCAAGAGTCAATCAAGACCGATAACGCATCTGTGTCTACTGTCAATGCTGTGAGCTCTATCAAAGCTGTGACGCCGAATCCCGAAGAAGGAGTACGTGTGCGGTCAGATACAATATCACTACGGTTCTCTAATGGCGCATCTGTTCCCAAACTACAACCAACAGCACTTAGTGGCAGTGTCACAAGCTCTGTGGTCAATGTCAATGCCATAGCCAGTACTGACAGTGATGTTATTGGTCACTTGGAAAGACCTATGGCGACGATTGATGAACCAAGACATGATTCAACAACTTCAAAATCGTCTAAAAAGGCCCTCCAAACCAAGATATCAAGCATATTCAACAATCTCCCCAACGATATCGAATTGTCTGACGACTCAGTGTCAGACGTTGAAACCATTAATGATACCACGACAAATTCATCTCCCAATCATGCTAGTTTGCAACAAAATAAACCAGGAGCACTTCCCCCACCGGAATTATACATGTATAGTGATACCGTGGTGGAATCGTCGCCTGTGAGAGCCCAATTGTATCGAGATAACAGAAATGAATCATCACCAACGCTAAACTCATTTAATACTTTGAGAAACTATAACCAAACTGCAAGAAAGAAGCCATCTTCCAACTTATCAGCCACAATCTTGGATAATGCCAGGTCTCTCATCAATCACAATTTCTCAGGCGCAATATCGTCAGCATCGTCTTTCAGAGAGCCAAAGAAAAAGAAGAAAATAAAAAGACACAAGAAAGTTTCAGAGAACCCTTTGAAGTCTGGTGGTATTCCCAGAAAGTATTGGATGAATGATTCTTTTGTTTCAGAGTGTTTAAACTGCTTTAAACCCTTTTCAGCTTTCAGAAGGAAACATCACTGCAGGTTTTGTGGCCAAATATTCTGCTCCGAGTGCACCTTGTTTGTTTCTTACACTCAACATAAGGAGCAAAGGAAGACAGGAATCAACCACTCTCAGAAGAATCATTATAGTGATAAGCTCAGGGTTTGTAAACCTTGTTACAGTGATGTTATCGTGTACTTGAGCGACTCCGATTCTTCGTCCTCTGACGAGAATGATGAAGAAGCTGTCAGCTTCACCGCTAATGACAAATACAAAAGCGAAGAGTCATTACCTCATCATCCCTTGGCCAAAATTCGAACCCAGTCAACCAATTCTGTGTATCGTGAACCTTTGCGACTGTCGGTTCATATAACCCCAAGCTCCGATTCAAACATACTAGAGAGACTACCTTCAAATACGTCTCCAACTGTCAAAACTCCTCTTAAGCTATCTATACCAACCACAAGGAAAGGTGAGTCTATTGAAATTCCACTATCCAGGAGTATTCATAATAACGCAAGTTTCCTCAACCATAATCCTGGACCATCCCTTCCTACATCATATGATACCTCAAACAAACCATGGATGAAGAACTACTCTAACTTGAGAAGAAGCATTACCCCAGTAAGTTCAAGTCTTCCTAGGTCGTCATCACTTGACAGTGTTCATTACCTCAAAGGCGGTCACCTAAATCGTATACTTTCTCATGCTGACGATGGAGCTCGAAACCTCAGAAACAAATCGAGTATGGAACTCGATATGAGTGACTCCGATATCGAAGACGAGCTTGAAAGTGAAAATGAAGATGAACAAGTCATGTCATTGTACACCTCATTGAATCATAACGCGTATCCCAACTCCAATACCACAGCTACAATCTCACCAAGGGCACCAATGCGAAGGGCGCTTGTTGCAGTGAGTGCTGGTGTGGTTCCAACTCTTGGTGAGTTCCCGACAATGATGGTAAATGAGAAGCTTTTTCCAAAAAGTGGGTACCACGGTAACGCTGGAAGTGCTGTGTTGCCAAAATTTATTGCTAATTCTGGTCACTCTCATTCTTACAATGATGCATTGACCATTCACGAAGAGGGCAAGCCACAATCAAGAAACACTGTGTTTTTCGAGGACAGTCCAAAATCAAATCTACGGTCCCATGAGAGAGCACACGCATCTCTTTTACGTATGAGATCAAGGAGGAAAACCAAAACGCTTCGTAATGTTTCATTGTTGACCCAGAACAATGCAAAGCTCCCACTACTCGATTTGGGTGCTGTCAGAGACAGCGTTTCACCTGTATCAACACCTACGTCGCCTGGCCCTACCCCGCCGAATGATATCAGGGAGCTTTCTGATGATACCATTTTGCAACATATCCATAACGACTCAACTAGCTCACACCAATTCCATCCAGCTATGATGGGTGAATCAGAGCAAGATATCTTCACAGAAGTCTCTAACGAAGATGTAAAATTTCAGAGCTCCGATAAATCAACCATTACCAGCAGTGAGAGAAAGCTTACTGATGTTTACGATGAGTTGTTTAATAAAATGCTCGAACAGTGTTTCAACGACTGTGACATACATGAAAACACTGATCGATGGGGAGCAGCACTCAAGCGAGTACTTTCAAAGGTAAACAGTATTCGAATGACTGATACCTTGGACATTAAGCAATATGTCAAATTAAAAAGAATAGCTGGTGGTTCTATCGAGAAGACTGACATCATTGATGGTATTTACATTACCAAGAATATTGATTCGAAGAAGATGCCAAAGAAGATCGAAAATCCAAAAATAGCCCTACTCATGTTTCCCATTGAATATTTGAAGCAAAAGGAGCAGTTCATCAGTTTGAGGATTGTTCAATCACAACAGTCAGTCTACATTACCAACTTAGTGTCCAGACTCATCTCACTTGGCTCCGATATAATTGTGGTTGGAGACTCGGTGTGTCAATTTGCGGAGAAATTGTTAGAGGACGCAGGTATCACTGTCATATCGAACACGAAGCCACAAGTAATTGAAAGAATTTCAAGGTATACAAAAGCTGACATTTTTCAGTCTGTTAACGATCTTTTTTTCAAGAAAGGGTCTTTAGGGACATGTCGATTGTTCGAAGTGAAGAAAACTTTGCACGATAGAATCTTGAAGACATTTGTTTGCTTCACTGGAACTGAGCCCCAGTATGGTATAACTATAGCACTTAGAGGTGGTAATGATGATGTCTTGAACTCCGTGAAATATGCTGCTGAGACTCTTCTACCACTTCAAATTAACTCCAAGTTTGAGATGTCCTATTTTGGTGACCATTACCTTCTGTTATCAGCTGATGAACCACACACTACTGTACAGTCGATTCTTGGAGCCCTCGAAACCATCAATCGAGAAACCCTAGATCAAGATGTCAACTGCGGAGTCAGTCTTGATGAGAATGAAGTAGTCAATTACTTGGAGCTTTTCAAAATGAGATTCATCAGTGTATCTCCATCATCCAAGTTTTGTTTTCCAAGACAGCTATCCAATGTCTTGGATGCATACATCAAGTACTATACCCTTTTTAAGCAGCACACTCGAGTGATTGCTGCTGAATCTTTGGAAGGAATTGAAACTGGTTTAATCAAAGATTTAGGACTCGACCTTGACATTGATGTACTTCCAAATAATAGAGATGACTTATTGTTATTCTTGCGGGTTGCTAGTGAAACGAAATTGAAGCAACTCCAATCTCATTACCAAGCAAGAGCAAGAGCGTGGTCTAATTACATGAAGTTGCCCTCATATCAATTGTATCCTATGTTTCACAGGAACATTCATGTTCTATACTCTAACGTGTCCATCAAGAATAATACTCCCTGCTCTGGTCCCACAATTTTCGTTATCGACTACTATACAGATAATGACAAATGTTTAGGTTTACATCTAGACCAAATGTTTGGTGAAGCGGGAAAGGAATGTGAAGAGTGCGGTGATTACTTGATCAATCATTATCGAAACTACGTTCATGGCGATGGAAAGATTGATATGATGATCGAGAAGTATGACTCTGTTCCTGAGGCAAACGTGGACTTCACCAATCAAAGAGTAATCTGGAGTGTTTGCAAAGAATGTGGATACACTTCTCCTGTTGTTCCGATGAGTGATGGAACGTACTACTATTCTCTTGGAAAGTACTTTGAGGTAAGTTTCTGGGGAAGCGATGTGACATTGAACAATAAATGTGATTGCGAGCATGACTTCTTCAAGTCTCATGTCCGGTACTTTGGTTTCAATGACATGGCAATCAGGGTAGAGTATACGCCAGTTGCCAATTATGAAGTTCTTGTTCCTAAGAAACAGATCGAGTATGATGTCGGTATAGATATCAATTTGAAGATTGAAACGTTGGAGACGGTTAGATCTAAGATCTCTCGGTTCTTTCAAAGTGTCTCAAATAGACTTAACAGAGTCAAGGTTGATACTTTTGATAAGGCTGAAGACGGTGCCAAACAGATTCATGAGCTCAAGCTTCAGCTCGAAAATCAGATTTCATGGTTGAACGACGAAACCTTGAAAATCTACAGCTCCACTCCTGCTACCAGCTACCTACCATTAAATGCAATTCTTCGTGAACTTCAAGAGTTGGGTGTACTGTGGGATACTAAATTCAACGATTTTGAAACGAGGTTTTTACCTTCGGAAAATGATATTACCAGAATTACCCAATTTCACTTGAGGAATTTCTTACTCGATGGATACTCTGAAGACAAAGAGCACTCTGTCGAGGATCCAAACAGTCCCGCTAAGTCAATGACACATGCTGGCAATGAAGAAAGTAGCGGTAATGAGAGCCATGATGATACCAGATACTTGCCTAAAGTGGCCATGACATATGATCCCAATAGCAATGTTGGTAGAAAGGTCAGTCAAATGGAAGCTCTTTTGCAACAAGAGAGAGAAGATCTATTGAATGCCAAAAAGGCCGAAGAGAAAAAACTCTCGAATAGTCCTATCAAGAATCAAGTGGCATCTTCACCAACCCTACAAAACAAAGCCTCAGAAATGTCACTTAACTCCAATCATTCAGTTCTGTCTTCCCGTATGAGCTTCGGTAAGGCCCATAATAAAGTTACACAATTAGCAAGTTTCTTTGATCAGATGAGCTTCGACCAAATTTCCCAGGAGTTTAAGAAGCAAAGAGAGAAAGAGCTTCAAAAGAACTTGAATAAATACAGGGCTTTCCCCATTGTTGCCTCGAAACCTATCGTGGAGATTTATAATAAGATTGAAGATGTGGTTGACCATAATGAAGATATTGAAGGGGATAAAGATAAGATGGATAAAGTAGTGAAGAGGCCTGCAGACTTAACTATGAAAGATTCCAGACTCGATGAGATTACCAAAGCTGGTAATCAAGTCAAGGATGACGAAGAGAATATTCAGCAAATGATTAAAGAAGGTGAGAAGGACAAGGAGAGAGTTGACAAAGCTGGACTGGTCAATGAACTCCCTCAGCCTGAAAAAGTTTCACTTCTCAAGACGCTTACCAATTTCTGGGCTGATAGGTCCGCTTCTTTATGGGATCCATTGGAGTATCCCTTAGATTCAACCGAACACACTTTTGCTGATTCCGATATTATTGTGAGGGAAGATGAGCCAAGTTCATTAGTTGCATTGTGCTTATCTACTGTCGACTACAAGCAGAAGATCAAATCCTTGGCAGAAGAGTTGGATGGAGAGAACGAAGCGCCAATTGATAATGAACTCACCAACAAAAAGATCAATAATTTCGCCAAGATCGAAAGAAAGTTTAAGAATAGGCTTGACAACGGAAAGAAACCAAGTGAGACTGAGAAGATAATGACTAAAAACAAGTCAACGCACCTCAAGTATCAATTCACTGATGGTACAACGGTTTTTTCATGTAAGATTTTTTACTCAGAGCAATTTGATGCTTTGATCAGATCGTGTGGGAAGACTGAAAAGTTCATTCAAAGTTTATCCAGGTGTATCAAATGGAATTCGACTGGTGGCAAGAGTGGTTCCAATTTCTTGAAGACATTGGATAATCGATACATTGTTAAAGAATTATCGAAGAGTGAGTTAGAGTCATTCGTTTCCATGGCACCATTCTACTTCAAGTACATTTCACAGTCGATGTTTAACACTTTATCGACAGCACTCGCTAAGATTTTTGGCATTTACCAGGTCAGTATTCGGAACACAATCACAGGTAAAGTGTTTAAGATGGATTTTCTTATCATGGAAAACCTTTTCTACAACCTCAAGACCACTCGAATCTTTGATTTGAAAGGCTCAATGAGGAACCGACATGTGACTCAAACTGGTCGTGAAGACGAAGTGTTACTAGATGAGAACATGATTGAGTATATTTACGAATCGCCTGTCTTTGTCAAAGAGCATCTGAAGAAATTATTACGTGGCAGTTTATTCAATGACACGTCATTCTTAAGTGCCATGGATGTTATGGATTATTCATTAATTATCGGTATTAATGATTCAACAAAGGAACTAAATATTGGTATTATTGATTGGTTAAGAACCTTTACATGGGACAAAAAGGTGGAAAATTGGGTTAAGGGAAACAATTTGATTGGTGGAAAGAAGGGGAAAGATCCAACTATTGTAACACCAAAGCAATACAGAATCAGATTCAGGGAAGCAATGGAACGTTATATTTTAGAAGTACCTGACATTTGGTATGAAGGTTCCAAAACTGCAGTTTGAGTTAAATTGTCGTACGGCTTTAGCGTGCCTCGACAAAAGGCTGGTCGCGTTTCTGATGCCAAAACATAAATCAATTCCTACCCCTATCGCACATTTTTGGCAGTTGGAAACTTTCGTTAATTGGGAGATACAAAGGGAATCAGAAAATTTACTGGTCCTACAACCTTACTTTCAGTCTAGACCAATTTGGTTCCATTTATCAGAATTTTGCCCATAAAAAATGGCTTTTTCTGTCAGTTTTAATGGTATTTCATTTATCTTAATTCTTGTGTCACTTGTGTTTTTGATCTTATCGACAATTACTGCTCCAGTTGTTCCATCTTTCGGTTTGGCTTCTGCTGGTGATGTGAAATATGGTATTTTCGGTTTCTGTGATGGAGACAGTTGTCCCAAAGCCGCGTATCCTTATACACTCAGTGACAAGAACACCGATGTTAATTGGTTGTTGAGCAACCAAACCCGTGATACTTTGGTGAAAGCTTTCATCTTATGCCCTATCGCTGCTGGGTTAAATCTTTTCTTTTTGATACTGGTATTTTTAACCTTTTTCTTTTCATCAGGCGTTTTACTTGTTGCATTATTTTTCAATATTGTTTGTTTCATTGCAACAGCAATCATTGCTATATTTGTGGTTCTTGTATTCCATCCTCAAGTTTCATGGACTGGTTGGATTCTTATTGGTGCTGCTGCCGCAAATTTAATCTCCATTGTGATGCTCTTTTTGACCCTCAAACTTTCCAATAACTATGATGAATCGTCAGAAACTGAGTCTCATCAAGATTTGACTAGATTCGATGATAAATTCAATGAGACTACCACAACTACTTTTGTGCAACCATCTTCTGGTTTCAAGACTTATGATGATGATAACAGTTCATTCAGCAATGATTATGAATTCAAGATGCAACATCCTCATCAAGTCCCCAACACCATAACAGACTCCTCAGTGTTCAATTCTAATCCTCATCTTGTGAAGAATTTCAGTCAACATTCAGATTCATTGTCAAAGAGCACAAACTACAGCTCTCAAGCAAACTTAGTCAATGGTCCAAATACGCCAATATCTGCTAAGCAGCATGTTGCACCAAATTTCACACCTACTGTTGCTACACCAACGGTTAACGATGCTCCAAGGTCCCAAGTTCCTCATGCCCCAATTTCTGTTCCTTACCCTGTGGCTTCACCACTCAACAAACCGCCATACTCGGGCACCGATATTAGCGTTTTTGAGCACCATCCTGAAGTGGAGGGACATAGACCATTTACTGAGTTACCTGATGATGATTCACCCCCTCACCCTGAACCCCATCGCTCTAGTCAAGGATCAGGATCCCTTGGGTCAGATGTTGACTCTGATTTCACTAGCGTTTCACAAAGAGCTCCAAATCCCAACTACCGTCCCAACTACTATGAAAATGGACCTGGCATGTACGCTGGTCAACCACAGTACCCACAATCATCACCATACCAACCACAATTCAAGCAAATGCCACCCCAAAACAACATGGGTATGGGACCAGTGCCTAACAACTATTCACAAGGGGTACCTCAGCAAAGGTTCAAAGGACCTACAGTTTCGGATAACGCTCTTAATGCTAACCCTGATTTTGCTGTTGGCATGATGCCTGGTAGAAGAAAGAACTTTAGGTCAGCAATGGGACCACCAAGACCTAATGGGGCTCCTAATGGAGCCTTCAATGGAACTCCTAGAGTGAACCAACCGAGAAATGGACCCAGAAGAGATGGGCCTTACGGAATGATTTGAGATAGACGCCTGTATTATTAGTAATATACTATATTCGATTAGGACCATCATCCTGTGGTGGTTGATCAATGACTGGTCGTTCTGGGGCCGCTGGATCAGAAGGTGGCTCAGAAGATGGTGGTGCTGATGACGGTGGTGCTGATTGGCGCAGTGGCGGTACTAGCACCACCATGAACAAAGCAAACACTATTAAACTCAAGAGGAAGATCAACTTACACTTTGTGGTTCTTTTCTGGTAGCCCTTTGCCTTGAGAAGTTCTTGATTGGAAGCTTTAAGATCATGTGCAGTGCTTGTAAGGTTGTAATCGATTCTATCGAGAAGAGTACCTTGCTCCACCACAAGACTTTCCATTTCTTTGAAGATGGTTGATATTTCAAGGATCCCCATTGCGAGCTTCGAGATTTCTCTTTCACGCTGCTGAAGGAGCTGATCGCTAGTTTGAGTTTGTTGCAATTGAGAGTCTTGAATCACTTGCTTTGAGTAGTTTTCAATGGAGGAAGTTTGCTCTTCTTCAAGAAGCAATTGTTTCAGTTCATTGAGATCGTCATAATCGTCGTCCCTGAGAAACTTGATGTAGTTATTCTGAAGGTTCCTGAACACAAGTGAAGAATTCTGGATCTTTAATGCATAGTTTTTCTTGAAATTTTCAATCATTGAGAGCTCGCTCTGGGTGTAGTGTAACTTGAGCCTTTGGTGGTTTTTCTGAAGGAATTCAAACTTCTTTATCAACACGTAACAGTTCTCAAACTTCTTAGTTATGTCATAATTCAAGTTCTCAATTCTATTCTCGAGTTCAGGCTTGTCACTGGCGCTAGTTATCAAAAGCTTCTTGTAGAGGCCATTGAGTTCTGTCGTTTTGGTGGTGATATACTCCAAATTGTCGTCTATACCCTTCGCTATATCGAAGATTGATGGCGCTAATGGTTGCATCTCAATTGATGTCCCGTCGTCTCTATACTTTGAACGTCGACGCCCTATCAACAGCTCTTCTTCTGCGAACAGCTCAAACCGATTATCATGTTCTTGGGTCCGGGGGATTGTTCTCCTGTACGAGAGGTACAAATTAGTTCTGTCCCTAAACATTGCTCCAGTGCGCGCTACAGCTGGCCCTAAATTATCGCCATTTCTCACACGACTAACATTTAACATTAAGTTTAACATAAAGTTTACATAGGCTTCTTTTCCTTCTTCTTGTTTAGGAAGTGAAGATTGTGCACTGACAAACTGGAGTTGGACCGCATGGGTACGTTGACTCCAAGTATAGCAGCAGTACGATCAGAAGCACTGCTTGATGGCTGAGCCACACTCGATGATGAAGGTGCTGGAGACGTAGATAACCCTGGACCTGGCACTGGCAGATGAATTTTTGACAGTGGTGATTTGCCAAAGAATGAAGCTAAATTCGTAGAAGACGGTGTCCTCGACGCGCTGGGAGACGAATTATTCGACCCTAGAGTTCTAATATTCGATGAATTGCGTCTGCTTGGCATTCTAGGCGTAGGTTCAGCAGTCCTATTGAGTGATTCGAGATCTATATGAGATCCTGGTAGTGGTGGCTCGTATGCTGGGGAGAGTTGATCTTCTTCGACATCGGGTGACTTGATGGCATGTGAATATGATGGAACTTTAGACATTGCAGTATTGTTTATCACATTCTCTGATGTCGTTCTAGACAAGTGTAACGTTGGCGAGAGAACGCCAGGAGACATCAATGAGAACTGATTACTTGGGTGAGAACTCAAAACTGGCCTTCTAGTAGTATCTTGAGATTCTTCGTCTAAATCAAATGTGGCTCTACTCCTAGGAGTAGCAGCACCGTCTCCTTCTCTTTGTAAACTCAAAAGTCTTAAATTCTCTGTTAATTGTGCGCTGTCCACCGGGGACATAGACAAATGATTAAGACTGCTTGTTTGTGCTTGAGATGGTGCTGATGATGAATAATATGGTGTAGATGACCCTGAATTGATTGGTGATTCAACAGGTGACACATCTGACCATAATCTATCATAGATATGTTGCTCGTAAACTGGTGGAGCAATCAACCCTGAGAACGACGTGAAGGAGGAACTGTTAGATCTCACTGTATTTGGTTCGTTAGTACCAGTATTGGCTAAGTTGGTTAAGCTGGAGTTGCTGGAGTTTTTGAAAAGAATATCTTCTTCTTCGTCTTCGTCTCTTTCGTGGAGGCTATCGTCATCTTGAACTGCGCTAACAGCAACAAATGGTGAGATAAATAATACAACAGGGAGAGATGCCCTCAACTCAGAAACATGGCCGTCAGGATTGACGAGGCCAATAGCAAATTTAATCTTGTGACGTACTTTAATGTTAGACAAGATATCACAATCTTGAGTACATTTGGACAAACTAGGAGGTACTCTCATGAAAGTTTCGACTTCCCATTTATCCATTTGAAACTCTGGGTCGTCGTCATGAGGTTTAGGGAGTGTTATTGAAGAAACGATTCTTTCACTGCTATGCACAGGAGGAACATAACCCATGTACGAAAAGTACTCAACCAAAGTAATCTTGATCTCACCAAGCCGTAAACCCTTTAGGAGTGGCACCAACATCAAGCTAATTGGGGTTCCGCTACCAATGGCGATAGCTTTACATGGAACAGTTAACGAATACTCGACTTTTTTGGGCCAAGTATTGTCAACAGCAGTTGTTTCAGACAATTCCACTGCATCAGTAGTCAAAGTTCTTATAACCCGCAAGTGCTTTTTGGTGATGAGCGTGTTGTGGAACTTGCCCCTATCGATGGTAGCTTCTAATTTGTAGACTACTGAAGCACCAGATAATCCCTCAACTGATTCTGGCATTGAACCTGGTAGTATAGCACTGAATGGGAACTCGTAGTTGCCTGACACAAGAATATGACTCCCAGATTTACTCAAGTTTGTTGAAGATGCGCTCGACGTCAAGCCACTCAAATTAGTTGAGGAATCATTTGAAGTTAATGCCATACTTGAAAGATTACCTGAAGATTTTGTTCTAAAAGCATTCAAACCTCTCAATGATGTGGATGAGCCTTCTCTTTTGAGTCCAATATGTCCACCACTTCCACCGTTGGAGTTATCGTACATGTTGTTCAAGTATGAGTTTATTTCCATGTTGTCCCAAGTGTACTCATAGATTTTTCTTTGGTGACGAACCTGTTTTTGACTGGGCAGTTTTGTTCCTGAGTGGTCCAAGTTGTCTATACGTAGAGTTGCATACAATCTGAGCAGTAATTTCTTCATTGCAAAGGGTTCTTTGACGCTGAGGGCGATTTTCCCTGATAGTAGAGCAGAGCCTGCATCTTGTGGTGACCCTTTTAACACTAATACGTCATGATCGTGATTTTTGAGTCGGATATCGAAAAGTGACGTTTGTTTTGACGTCTTCGTTGTCTTTTTCGCCATGTTTGTAAGAAAAGATACTGATAAAAGATGTTGTGGTGCAAACACGATTTGAGGTGGCCGGAAAAACTCGATAGTGAGGTCAGCGGTTGTGTTTTTCCGAGCACTCCTTAGATCGTAATAATTACCGTTTATGGGCAATGTGTTATGGTTTACCACACGTTGTCAACGTAGTCAGATTACGATGCGTTGTGTGAGAAGATTCGCATTGTGGGATTTTGCAAATTTCACCAAAAGCAGTTATAAGAAGTTGAGCACTTTACTCTGGCGGTGATTGTGGCGGTGATTCGTGGTGGTGATTCGTGGTGGTGATTTGATTGTGTTGGTTCATGATTGTGATCTTGATCTTAATCTTGATCTTGTTTGTGTTCTACTTTCTGGTCGCCCTTGGACTGGCACCCACTTTCTCCGATTCCACATTTTCGAAGATCTACAACCACTCAGGTCCAACTCATCGTTCGTGTGCCGTCACTACACCTCAACTCCCCATCAAACTGCTCCCAAAATTGTTGCAGCCGCATATTGATTGGCACAAAAGCTGTACAAGATCAAAGTGCGATAACGGGAACTTAATCTGATCGGAAAGATGTTTAAACCTGTCAATTCCTTTTGGTCAATTTCCCCTCTACTGTGGGTATCAGTACTGTTGAACATACTTTTATTGTTCTTGCTACTTTGGTCACACCCAATTGCTGAAAAACTGCCATTTCTGGTCGCTCCAGACGACGATTTTAAGCTAATTGACCCCAAAACTATCTTCAACAACCACCCAATTGACCTTGTGAACGCCACTGCTATATTTAACGCCGTTGGCGGCGCTGGGAAACAAAAGTCGGCAAATTTATTCCCCATTGGTGTGTCTTTCATTCCGGCTTATGTACCTGCCAACACTTTGATGTACCATGGTACCCTGAGTCCAGACCTTCCTAAGCTGTATGAATGGATAGCTATGGACTATGAGTTCAGCTACAGCTTCTCCAGCTTCCCTAGGGGTCGACTCTTCAAGCGTGATGGTGAACCAAAAGACGCTCAATCTTTTTTGACTGATAATCACAACGGAGACAATGATCTCGCCGATAACTCCCATTTGGAGCGTAACTACTTGTTCACTCTCAGAAACACCAAACCTTTGGATAAACTTGTATTCTTGGATGGCGCTTCAGCAGCCAAAACACCTACTGGTGAAATGGACCAACAGTTGATACTCAGCCGACTCGATGGTACTGACATGGACTATCGCAAGGAACATGAAGCCGCAGAGATCATTTGTAAATGGGGAAAACCGTTTGGCCTTCAAGGTATTGTCAGATTGGAAATTGGGTACGAGATTATATTGTGTAGCTTCTTTGACAATATTGAAGTGGTATCCAATGTGACGTTATCGGATGTGGCTGAGCTTGGGAACATTCCTTACGAGAGACCGCATCCTCAAGGTGAGCTCGAGAAGAAGAGACTGCACCTCATTGATGAATGGCAGGCCATGAGCGGTTTTGAATGGGTTGCAGCTGGTGCTGAAGTTAATGACGGGGAACCAAGAATTCTTTTTGACTACTCAAACATGGTAACTCCATTGAACAAGACCTTTATGGATCCCGACCCATATAAGAGAAGGCTTGTTAATCTTTCACACGAGCTCAAAGAAGAACTAATTGATCAAGTCGCTAACTCAGTTCGTGAACCTGTCAACCCATTCGACAAAACCAATTGGCAGATTATTGTTGATCAGATCACAAACAAGTTTGCACCTGTGCTTTTGCAATTGAACAGCAGTTTAACGGTGTTTGAGTTTGAAGCTGAAGAAAAAGAAATGGATGTAGCACTTCAGAATGCAGTGGGTACACTTTCAAGATTAACGTTTAACATTGTCAGACGATACGTTGATGATGCCACTAAAGATTCCGTGCAACAGAAGGCTGATGCCATGACAGCAGCTATCAATGATTATGTTCATCACACATTCCCATTACAGTCGGAGTCCGACATATTAATCTACTCTTCTGTTTATAAAGTGACACATGAAATCTTGACGTGTGTGTTTGATATTTTCTATACTGCCACAGACATTTTGCCGGATTTACTTGTCAAGCCCGAGCCAGCAAATTTCAAAAAACATCACCACACGCTTCACAAAAAGGGCCAACAAATTTCCGAGCTTCTAGAAACGCTCTCGTTTGCTGCTTTCACCCAGTGCTCTAGACAATGTAATTGGGACGAAGTGTGTTACGTTCCCACGAGGGGTCCCAGTCCTCTTGGGTGGGGCATCGAGGGACAAAAGAGATTTTTCGATTATGTGGACAATGTGTATAGAGTACCACGAGACCTCCAGTGTCTTAGCTACAAAGACATGAAGATTCTCGAAGATTAGCCGATGAATGTATCTATAATTAACTTTAGTTAGCGTGCGATAAGAATGGTGTCTCACGAAAAATAATGTAAGCGAAAACCAGCATTTTAGTTTCGTCTAACAAATGTGGTTTCTGCGTAATGTATCAATTGCTAACGAAGTTACTTAATGTCACATAAGATAATGCACAGGGTGTAACAGTAGTTTGCAACAGCAAATATAAAAAGACGAGTTGTAGTGTAGGTCGATTACCCCAGTCTTCAGGTATTGACATTATTCGACCAGGGGAACTGCTTAGCAGTAATTAGGCTGAATTAGCCAAAAAAGACCAGCGAGCCAGTACAAAGAAGCTGGTACCTTTTTGAAACAAATTGGTCACGTGATAAAACAACAAATTTACCTGAATCGAGAAATTGCAGCCAGCAATAAAAATGCCATAGATCCTTTAGCTGGTGAAGTTGTAGCTTTTTTCGACTGAAGGGCTGGCAATTTTTATTTCATAAAATATAAAAGTGATTGGAATCCCCCTGAAACTTATGGAAACATTTAATTGTATTCCTCCATTCTTTATTCCATCAGTGTTTGCTCCAGACTCTTTAACTAATGAGTTCAAATTCGTTCAATGTGACAAATCCATTGCCGAAACCACGAAATCATGACAATAAAATCTATGACATTCCAAGAACTTCAAAAAGAGTCAAATCATTGACTTATGTCAAACCTCCTTCTTCTCCTGTGTGGAGAGGGTCTTCAAAATTGTCTTTATGTTACAGGAAGAAGAAATCTTTAACTTCAACTTCACCTTCGTCATTACCTCCATTATCCATAAGTCTGTCGTCATACATAAGCGATTCTGAGTTCTCATTTACAAGTGACTCAGCGTCAGATTTGGAATCATTACCTGATTTAGTAGACGATGTCACTCCATTGTCTAGCCCCTTCGCTAGTCGTAACCCTGCTACCCCTTCCAAATACTTCTCTGGACCCAAGCTCGTGTTAGACTACACTCATCCCCCAAGGAAACCTACTCCAAGCATCTTCAACATCCCAGAAATCGTTCACAAAATAATCAAGTACGCTGCTTTGCAGAATGATAACTCTCCAAGAGAGTCTCCTACTATCAGGAGAAGACCTCTTTCTTACAATCATGCAATGTTGATTCATGGTAACTCGGCAGACGCTCGTAAATCAATGCAAACTGAGGACTTTGAGATGCTAGGTAACTCAAATGTGCTATTCAATTGTCTTCAGGTCAACAAGTTGTTCTATGAAGTCACTAAAGAGATTTTGAGTACAAGCTTTTACTTTGACAACGAATCCAAGTTCACTAATTACGTGGAAAATTGCCAGTCGATAACTTTCAGGCCCAGTGACTTCAAACTTCACAAGCTCTTCCATTGCAAACAAGTATGCATTGATAAGATTAAAACCTATATCAACTTCACAAGACTCAACTCTGTTGAGTTCTTTATGTGTCCCAAGTTGGTACCCACTATGGAATTTTTCCAACCTGGTGTCAAAAAAATTATTATATGTGGGTCCAAAGTGGCTGATGATCAGCTCCTAGTTAACATTGGTCAACGATGTCCCAATCTCGAACTTTTAGATGTTAGAGGCAGCGAATTAATCTCTGATCATGGAGTGTACAGCATTGGCACTAATTGCACTAAATTAAAGACCATTAACTTTGGTAGACGCAATAAAGGTTCATTGATTACTGACAGCGGGATGTCAGCTCTCATAGCTAATAATTGTGAATTAGACACAGTTGGGTTAGCCGGATGCCATATCACTGATAAAACTATCTGGGATTTAGCAATTCACTGCAACAATACACTTCAAAGGCTTTCACTCAACAATTGTCCCTTAATAACAAACCAGTCATTACCACTTATTTTACATGGGGACTACCTCAACAAGTTAAATGTTCTTGAACTCAGATTCACTAATATCACCAATTTGAAACCAATGATCGAGTTCAAAAGACGACAAGAATTCAAAGGAGTGTCGATGCTCATTGAACTCTGTGAAGAATTGTGTCTCAAGATGAGACAACAAGAATTTGAAATGGATAGGGCTATCAGCCAAACTATTTTCAAGGACATCCAAGATTGGGCCAACCAGCAAGATGATGACGCTGATCATGTATCATTACTTTCATCTCGTGTTGGCTTTTAGCATAGATTAATATTAGCATTCATAGAAGTTTTGTAGTTGTTGGCACTTTCAGTCCCAAAATGGTAATAGGTGCATGTTGTTATTTAAAACGACATTGTGCATTTGAGCGACATGTTCACCATGAATAATCAACAAATTGATCCAGCTGTACCGTTGCAGACTCGCTTAGATAGGCAACCTTCTAAGTTGGATCTCATTGATAGTACGACGTTGACATCGCTTCCATTTGCTCCTCCTCTAAAGACCAAAAGTCGATTGCGAGATAGCAGCACCACTAGCGACGATTCCAACCGTCACCACGACGCCAAAGATGTCTCACTCACGTCCATAGAGACACTAGCATCAGTTAACATGACCACAGAGATCGACGAGAGCTTTGACGACGCTGATGAACCAATTGTCTTGGTGGAAGACTACATGGCTATTGGAACACCACCAGACACCAGAAAGCCCGTGGACTCGAGAAGACTCTTGCGACAGCGGTCGTTGGCCAATTTCAAGCAGAGACTCTTCAGTGGCCACCCGCTGGTGACAGGAAAACGGTCTGCCTCCTACGATACAGTTGTGAGCAGAGGTGAAGACCTTGAGCAGATATTTGGTCAACTACCAGGCACGTCATTACTCAAACATTGTGATATCTGTGACAAGCCACTTTACGAGATCAGCTCTATCATTAGCAACAAGCGACAAAAAGTGCTTGCGGACTCCAGCAACACTTACATGAACCGGAATCCAAAATCAATAGACCGACTTTTTGACGAGTTTATTTGCTGGGAATGCATCGAAGTCTACGAGGACTTCTTGAACGAACTTTACGACAATGAAACCACGATGGAACTGTACCAGAATCAAATCAATGAGGCAAGGAACCTTCGACTACTTGGAATATTCCGAGATATTAGCCAGCGAGCTAATTACGATTCTACCAGTTTGATTCACAAATTGAAAACTTTGCACGCCATGCCATCGGACGAACTCACTTGGCTCACCAACTTCAGGTCCAAACTTCGCTGGAGGTGGCGACTCAAGGGACTCATGCCTAGTTTTCAAAAAACTACACCTAACGATTAAAGAGTGCCATCGCGACAAACATTCTTAATGTTTGTTACCACCAGGCTCTTCAAAGACCTCGGAAAAATTCTATCGCTAGAGCAGTTTATGTTCCGCCAGCAGGTCTTGGGGACTTATAGACAAGTTGTCAGAGTTGTGTACAAGCATCACGAGAAGAACGATCTCATGCAGTTTGTGCGATCTGAGTTCAGAATCGACCCCAACTCTCACGACTTGACGTACCGCAAGTACCTTCTAAATCAAGGAATTGCCCGTATCAATGACATGGCCCAGATCCTTGGCGTTAGACTCCATTTATGATATGACGTTATGTTAATATACAATATCTAATATTTGATTGAAGTGTATGAAGAATTGCTCAACGAGTCGTTGAGTTTGTCGAGCAAATCAGCGATGAAGTCAGTGGTGATGCTGAGCTCGTACTTGATACTGGTCAATCCGCTCTTGAATGATCTCAATTGCTGGAGTTGTTTGGTCTTGTACTCGTTGCTTCTCAATTCTCCAATCAAGAGCTCATTGAGATTCTTTAAGCTGCTCACGTTGTATGGAGTATCAGCAATGACCCTAGTGATGATCTTGCTGAGCTCAACAAGACTGATGATGTTATTGTTCAATTCCCATCCTTGCACGTCTAGGAAAGTCCTCACTTTAGTGAACTTTAGGTTCTTGCTCAAGAAATTTAAACTGCTGTTGAGCTCATTGTCATTGATTTTACCCTTTAGCTTGAACAACGAAGCATAAACCTTGAAAAGCCACGTCTCAAACGCACTCATACCAGAGTTGGTCATAACCTTGTTGAGAAGCTTCATATAGTTGCCCAATTTTTTGTAGTCCCTCTCAGTCAAAAGTAGCTCCTTCAAGTAGTGTAACTTGAGATAAGCACCATCGACAAGCGGTGGCTCATTTTCAAGCTTGAACAGATCAATGAAATCTTTGGTGAACCCGAGTGATTTCCATGCAACTTTGAAGTCTCTGTTGTCTATAGGTTTGTCATCAAGAACTTCTTGGTGGTTGACTGCAATCAAATTACTGAAGTAACTTTCATAGTTTCTATCATTGTTGAGTCTCGACATCCTGATAATGTCCAAAATGACTTGGTAATGAGAAAGAGAGTGTGACAACTTATCTTTGAACGAGATAAAGTTCTCGAGCTTATTGTAGACTCCTTCATTGAAGCTTCTAGTGACACTTTCGTTCATGTCTTGGTCGCAGGTCAAGTAGAGCCTGAACACATTGATCATGAAGTTTATATTCTGTTTCTTGGGACTTAATGTGGATATTCTGTTGGTGACCAAGTACCCCAAACTCTCAAGTTGAAGCATTTTTATCTTCAAAAGTTCGAAAATCCTCATCACTTCAGTACCGAAATTGAATGTAGACAACAAGCGCATTAACCAGAGGTTGACCTTTGAGTCGAATGGGTCATTCTTGGCCAAATAATTGAGCACCACGATGTTTTTCAACACCGTTAATGGAGATGAATCTTTGGATAACTCGTGAATGATGTTTATGAGAACTAAGTCGTTTGCCATGTAGAAATCTGTGTCCTGTTTCGAGTCCAAGAGTGGTGAGAAATGGTTATAGATTTTCCAGTTAAGGTCGAAGAATTGTTCATCGACGGTACCCAATGCAAAGCGTAGTTTCTGATTGTTGATCAAAATGTTCAAGTTGTTGTGATTGACTTCTGTGAGCTCCGTATCGAGAGTTATGTACTCAAGAACAGGTTTGCTCGAATAGTTTCTGAGGTCATTGAAGCAACATGACTTGTGTTTGAACTTTTCATAGTACTGTTTGACGTAATGACCGAAATTTTCGTTGTTGTAGGTGATCGCTAACTCAATCGACGCTAGAGTTGAGTTTCTAGAAAATTTGTAGGACAGAATTTTTGACTCCATGTCGCTGAAACTGGTGTTTAGTTGATGATTGGCCTTGATGTAGAGCTTCCAGGTATCGAAGTCATTGAAGTTTTTGTCAAAAAGTATCTTTGAGCAGAATTTATTTAAGGTGTCCCATTTTTTGTGTTCGTGTAAGAGGTCCAAGTAGATCAACTGCACGTCCAAGTCGAGTTCATCATTGAACAGTTCGATAAGCTCTATGGACGATTCGTCGTGGCTCAACTGTAAAAACACAAATAGCTCTTGTGTATTGTTGGGGTATAAACCGTCCAAGAGTTTTTTGCCCAAGAGCTCAAACACTTGTTTCTGTTTATCGATATCCACAGTTATACTCCATAAGTAGCAGGTAAAAGCTGCCCAGAACTTGTATTTGCGAGAGTCCTTGGCGGTTTTCGTGAGACTCATGGCAGCCTTTTGGATGAAGCTTACATTGTTGGCAGTTATACCATTTTGGAACCATTGGAGAAGGGCATTTTCACAATTGTTGGGGTATCGTTTAACCAAATTTTCATAAACAAGACAAGCTTCTTTTGATTTATCTAGTTGAGTAAACACTTTAAACAACAAATCTGTTGTTCGAGTGTCGGTGGGGAATTTATTGAGTAAGTTAACACTTTTATCGTAGGCATCAGGTTTACCTTGTTTTAGGAGAAGGTAGCATTCTAAGGCTAAGTAGTAACTTGAGTTGGGGTTCTTTGACAGTTTAAGTTTTATGAGGGATTGAGCCTTTTGAAACTGTTTCAGGTCAATTGCCTCAATAATTTGTGAATCTTCCATGAGTGAAAATTTTGAGAAGGAGTTTTTTGAGGTGTAGCTTTAGTTGTGGCCAAAGATTACTGGTGATTTACAGGTTATGCAGGCAAGTGATTGAATGGTTAAGGTTACAATACGATGTTATCCCAAGCTTGTTATCCCAAGCCTTTAGTTTAAATATTAGATATAAGTAAACACCATTTAGGGATGTTGATCTATGCAATTTTTTGAATTCACGTACCACGATGATAATAGAACCTTCGAATTGCAAATGGTGATTCCATTAAGTATTCAAACTACAATATTAGTAATACCAATAACATTAGAATCCAAATTCTTAAGGGGATCAAGAAGAGAAGTGAGTAGGACGAGAATTTTCGCTTTGCGAGCCAATTACACAAAAATTAAATGTGAATTTAGAATAGTGAGAACTTTGTCCACGTGCGCACCAGCTGACCTCGTACTGGGGGACCAAATGCCGTCATGGCTTAATTGAGGACCCTAGAATAAGCCGCATAAATCTCTGAAGTGAAACTTTGGAAGTTTTGCAACACGTTTCGTTGACGAAGTAAGGAAAGCGACGATTTGCCGTGGTTCTTATCAATTAAACGCTGTATACAAAATTGCCAAGCTGCTCACTCCAATCCCAAGAATGATTAATTGATCTTGGCATAAAACATCACTCAAATAGGTCACGTTACACAGGTTATATGCCGGATTTTTGCCCTTTTCAACAAATCCTGGTAATTGCTGTTTTTCTTATCATTTATTGGTACAACGTAGCGGTAGTATAAATATAAGCACATCCCCGCTATCATCAAGGGAATTTTACCACTAATGTCTTTGGAAAAAAAAGGTGATTCTTCCGTTTTGACTAAATCTCCACCTGACTCGATATCTGATGCTTCATTTCAACCATATAGACTCACAGTTGATCAAGTAGCTGATGCTTTTAAGACAAATATCGTCGATGGTTACACCGACTCAAAAGCTCAGGAAGTCTTGAAGGACTTTGGTGCCAACAGTTTGGGTGATGGCCAGAAAATCAGCTACTCAAAGATCATTGCCCATCAGGTGTTCAATGCCATGATTTTGGTGTTGATTATCTCCATGGTCATCGCTTTAGCAATCAAAGATTGGATATCGGGAGGTGTTATTGGATTCGTGGTGGGTATCAATATCACCGTGGGGTTCGTACAAGAGATGAAGGCCGAAAAGACCATGGGCTCTTTGAGGTCCTTGAGTTCTCCAACTGCAAGAGTTACAAGAAATGGTGATGATACCACCATTCCTGCTGAAGAAGTAGTTCCTGGTGATATCATTCACATCAAGGTAGGTGACACTGTGCCTGCTGATTTAAGGTTGTTCGACTCCATGAACTTGGAAACTGACGAAGCCTTGTTGACTGGTGAATCTTTACCAGTGGCCAAAAAACACGAGGAAGTTTACATGGACCATTCTGTGCCTATCCCCGTGGGTGACAGATTAAATATGGCTTACTCCTCATCTGTGGTGTCAAAGGGTAGAGGCTCCGGTATTGTTGTTGCTACTGGCTTGGAAACCGAAATTGGTAAGATTGCCAAGTCCTTGAGAGGTGAAAGTTCCATTATAGCAAGAGTCGATAAGTCGGGCGACAGAACCCCAAAGAAGAGAGAGTACCCCATCGCTGCTTCAAAGACTGTTTACAATGTTATTATGAACATTTTAGGTGTCAATGTTGGTACTCCTTTACAAAGAAAATTATCTTGGTTAGCCATTTTCTTATTCTGGGTTGCAGTGGTATTTGCAATTGTGGTGATGGCTTCTCAAAGATTCAGAGTTAACAAAGAAGTGGCCATTTATGCTATTTGTGTGGCCTTATCTATGATTCCTTCTGCTTTAATTGTGGTTTTAACTATCACAATGGCCGTGGGTGCTCAAGTTATGGTTACTAAGAATGTCATTGTTAGAAAATTGGACTCTTTAGAAGCTTTGGGTGGTATTAATGATATTTGCTCTGATAAAACTGGTACCTTAACTCAAGGTAAAATGATTGCTAAAAAAGTTTGGATCCCAAATGTCGGTACTTATCAAGTTGATAACTCTAATGAAGCATTCAACCCTACAGTTGGTGATCTCTCATTTTCAAAGTTTTCTCCATACTTTATCAAGGAAACAGATGATGAGATCGATTTCTCTCCTTCATTTCCTCAACCACATCCTGTTAATTTCCACAACTGGTTGATGACTGCTTCATTAGCTAATATTGCTACTATCAATCAGTCCAAGGATGAGGAATCTGGTGAATTGGTCTGGAAAGCTCATGGTGATGCTACAGAAATCGCTATCCAAGTTTTCACATCAAGATTGGACTATGCTAGACCTTCCTTCGAAGGTGAATACGAACACAAAGCTGAATTCCCATTCGACTCTTCAATCAAGAGAATGTCTGCTATCTACTTCAATAACAAGGAATCAACTACCAATGTCTACACTAAAGGTGCTGTTGAAAGAGTTTTGTCATGTTGTACCCATTGGTATGGCCACAATCAAAACGAATATGAAAACGATAAATACGACTCACAAGAATTAGTTGAGTTGACTGAAAATGATAAAGCTTTCATCGAATCTAATATGTCAGCATTATCAGGGCTTGGTTTAAGAGTTTTAGCATTTGCTACTAAGGACATCACTAACGATAAATCAATTGACACCACCAACAGAGAACAAGTTGAATGTAATTTGATCTTCCAAGGTTTAATTGGTATTTACGATCCTCCAAGAAATGAAACTGCTGGTTCAGTTAAAGCTTGTCATAGAGCTGGTATCAATGTTCATATGTTAACTGGTGATCACCCTGGAACCGCTAAAGCTATTGCTCAAGAAGTTGGAATTTTACCTCACAACTTGTATCACTATTCTGAAGAAGTTGTTAAAGCTATGTGTATGACAGCTAACGAGTTTGATGCTTTAAGTGATCAAGAAATTGATGATTTACCTGTTTTACCATTGGTCATTGCCAGATGTGCTCCACAGACTAAAGTCAGAATGATTGAAGCCTTACACCGTCGTAATAAGTTTTGTGCTATGACTGGTGACGGTGTCAATGATTCACCTTCTTTGAAAATTGCTGATGTTGGTATTGCCATGGGATTAAATGGTTCTGATGTTGCAAAAGATGCATCTGATATTGTTTTAACTGATGACAATTTCGCTTCCATTTTGAATGCTATTGAAGAAGGAAGAAGAATGTCCAGTAACATTCAAAAATTCGTTTTACAATTGTTAGCAGAGAATGTTGCTCAAGCATTCTATTTGATGATTGGTTTAGCATTCATTGATGATTCAGGTTTCTCCGTTTTCCCATTATCACCAGTTGAAGTGTTATGGATTTTAGTTGTTACTTCATGTTTTCCTGCTATGGGTTTGGGACAAGAAAAAGCAGCTGAAGATATTTTGGAACAGCCACCTAGCAATTCTATTTTCACCAAAGAAGTTATTATTGACATGCTTGCATATGGTTTCTGGATGGCAGTATCGTGTTTGCTTTGTTTCGTTGTTATCGTTTATGGTAAAGGTGATGGATACCTTGGAATTGACTGTAACTCTACTGACTCCAACGCAGATATTTGCAGTTTGGTCTTCAAGGGTAGAGCAGCATCTTTTGCCAACATGACATGGTGTGCCTTAATCTTAGCTTGGGAATGTATTCACCCAACTAATTCACTCTTTCACATGAGACAAGATACTGACAATCCATGGTGGAAACAAACCGCTATTGATTTATGGGGCAATCAGTTCCTCTTTTGGTCAGTTCTTGCTGGAGTTGTCACCGTTTTCCCAGTGGTTTACATTCCAGTGATCAACACCAAAGTATTTTTACACGCCCCAATTGGATACGAATGGGGTGTTGCTGTTGCTTGTTCAGTATTATTCTTCCTTGGAGCTGAAGGCTGGAAATGGTTTAAGAGACTTTACAAGAGAAGACAAGTTAAAAAAGTTCAAAATCCTGAATATGAATTGGAAAGAAATGATCCATTTAAGAGATATGCATCGTTCTCAAGATCTAACACTATGGATCCAACCATGGTGGCTTGATCTTGAAACACATACCTCAAGTGCTGGACCTTTGAAGAATTATCATTAGTTCATTAAAGCTCAAACACTTATGGACATCTCTTAATCATCGTTTCTCCTTTTCATGTATATTATAGAGTTTTATTATTTAAATTGATAGATTATCTAAGTAGTTGGTTAGTAACCTCAAGGTCACCGCCAAGATGCTTGGTGTTGCCAAACATTTGAATTGTTCCGTGGCCGTTGGTGTCAATGTCAATGATCGACACTGACGTGTTGAACGGCACTTTCAAGTTATCCTTCGTTAAGTTTTTGTGTAAACTGTAGTGGTGGTTGTCGTGCAAGTAGTTGAAAAAATTCGTTAGCACACCGCCATGAGTACAAATACCAACGTTTCTGTAGCCATTTTCAACGCTGGTGTTGATTAGCAGCTGCCACTCGCTGTTGACTCTATTCACTAACTGCTCATGTGTCTCTCCCAAATTCCTGAACCCGCTGCCGTACTTAGCGAGAGCGTCGGTTAAGTACATTCCCTGCACAGCGCCCATTTCTCTCTCTCTATAACTGTCACTGACGTGCAACTCCACGCCGTCTTGGTACCTGATGATCTCCTCTGCCGTGTGCACACATCGGCTCAAGTCTGACGTCACAAAGTAATCAAATTCAATGTTGGAGAGCTTCTTGCCCACAAGCTCAGCTTGGTATTTGCCGGTATCGTTGATGTCCACGTCCAAATGGCCTTGGAGAATCTTATTTTTGTTGTGGTCTGTCTGTCCGTGTCTCACCCAGAAGAATCGTACAACGGCAGGATCGGTATTGGCGTCTATGTCTATAGTCATATTGGTTCGCACAATTGGGCTAAACGATGCTTTTCTTGATTTGGTCCAACACGTCCTTTTTGATCTTGTAGCCGTGCTCGTGCTCGTTGGGGTACACCTGCTCGTGAAGTTCTTGCTTGTACTGTTTGAGCCCCTCCACTGAAATATCGTGTAGATTGGCGTACTCTTTAACAAATTTCAGCTTGGGTGCTCCTGCAGGAGCATTCATCCCTAGCATGTCTGCCATCACTAGCACGTTTCCCAGACAGTAGGGGCCTGCTCCAATGCCAATGGTAGGCACATTCAACGCATTGGTTATAATCTGTGCGAGCTTGTTAGGAATACACTCCAACACAATCAGGAAAACTCCAGCCCTCTCGAGCTTCAAGCACTCCTCGTAAATCCGTACTCCGTCCTCGACTGTGTTTCCTTGGAGCTTGAACCCGCTGAGCGTGTGGTGGCGCTGCGGTGTGAGCCCTACGTGTCCCATCACGGGAATGCCTGCGTTGACTATGCTCGAGATAGTAGGAAGAATCTCATCGTTTGCACCTTCCAACTTGATTCCTTGCACCCTGCCCTCTTTAACAAGTCGAATGCTCGTTTCCAACGCTTGCTGGGGTGAAACTTCGTAGGAGCCAAACGGTAAGTCTGCAACGAGAAGCGATTTACTGTTACCTCGGCTGACACTTCTCACATGAAAAAGGAACTCTTCGAAAGTTATCTCGTTTGTGTCCTCGTAACCGAGGGCCACCATTGCCAATGAGTCTCCAACAAGGTTTATATCGATGTCAGCTTGTTCTACCCATCTTGCAGTGATGAAATCGTGACTTGTCACCATCGAAATCGGGGTTTTGGAGTCGTACAACTTCCTTATGGTAGCCAAAGTGTTTCTTGAAGTCTCATGCTTGTATGACAGCCATGCTCTAGTCAGTGTTGACAAACACCTGATGCCTCGGCACAAAGAAGACATTATACGAGTTGAAAAATGCGACCGTTTAAAGTCACATCCCAACTACATAAACTTGTGCGGGCGTGCCCTACTCACGATTGAACCTTACCACCATAACTGTGGTCCACCAGCACAATGGAGGGCTCGATGAAAGTCAATGTCCCATCAACTAATCCACAAACCACATTGGAGCAGCGCAAGCGTTTGGTGCGATGAGATTAATTTCCGCACCACCCAATCCCCAGCAAAAGCCATGCCTTCTTTTAACAAGTCGTTCGTCATGAACCACACATGCCTCAGGATCAAGAATCCTAAAGTTTCAGTGCCCTTCTATGAGAAGAACTTCGGTATGAAGTTAGTCAGGACTCTCAATTTCTCTGGGTTCTCGTTGTACATGATGAACTACGAGACTCTCCAGAACAAGTCCCAAAATTGGGCAGCTAGAACCGGTGTATTGGAACTCTGTCACAACCACGGAGTTGAAAATGACCCTGAATACACCCTCAACAACGGGAACGGCTCAGAACACAGAGGTTTTGGTCACATTTGTGTGTCTGTCGATAACATTGAAAAGGCCGAGCAGAAACTCTTGGCCAACAACGTCAAGTTCCAGAAGAAATTGTCTGACGGAAGACAAAAGAACATTGCATTTGCGTTGGACCCAGATGGATACTGGATCGAGTTAATTGAGCATGGTGTAAATAAGTCTGAAGCTGCAACTGATGAATCCACTTACAAATTGAACCACACCATGGTAAGAGTCAAGGACCCCAAGAAATCTTTGGACTTCTACAGAAACAAGTTGGGTATGAAGCTCTTGTCCACCCTGGAACATGAAGGTGCCAAATTCACTTTGTACTTCTTGGGCTACGTTCACGATGAGAATTTCGTGGAGAACACAGCCACCAGAGACCAACAGTCAGCTTTGGAGGGAATCGTTGAATTGACTCACAATTGGGGCACTGAGGACGATGCTGACTTCGAGTATCACAATGGTAACTCTCAGGAAAATGGGGCCAAGCAAGGTTATGGGCATATTTGTGTTACCTGTGACGATGGTGGTAAGCTCTGTGAGGAATTGGATCAAGAGTTCGGTGATGAGCTTGACTGGTCCGCCAGATGGGGTAAAGCTAACCTCAGTCCAGAATTGGCTTTCATCAGGGACCCAGATGGATACTCTATTGAGATCTTGAGCAACAACTTTGCGAGTTGATGCTCCCAAGTTGTAATGAAAAGATGCCATTGACCAGGTGCCATCGACTAGCTGTGTAGCCTAAGCTGAGACTTTGTCGCTCGGTATCAAATATATGAAATAGTCTGTCTTGACACATAATTCTTTCTCTTTCTGTCTCTTTCAGCTCGAGTATGCTTGCATTTGGTGACTGGTGCCTGTCATAGCACTGGCGCTCCTGCCAGTGGTGTGTAGGGTTCTGTTTCTAAAAGTTGCAACCACAGTTGATTGTGATAGCCACGCCCTATCTCAGTATTTAAGATTCATTGCTGTAATTTGTCATCCATAGCAAGATGGTTTCCTCCGAAGTTTTATCTAAAGTGCAAAAGTTGATCAAGAGCAACCCCGTGTTCATTGCTTCAAAGGTACGTTGATCACGAGACGTTTTTCATACTAACTCCAGACTTACTGTCCATACTGCACCAAGACCAAGAACACTATTGGTGGAATCACCCCACAAGCGTACATCTTAGAGTTGGACGAAGTTACCGATGGTAGCGAGATCCAAGAAGCTTTAGCTGACATCACTGGTCAAAGAACCGTTCCAAACGTTTTCATTGGCGGTGAACATATCGGAGGAAACTCCGACGTTCAAGCTTTGGCTTCCAAGGACCAATTAGAGCCAAAGATCAAAGCTGTGTTGTAAGTATAGATAATGTACTGTTTTGTTGATAATGTAGCGGGACTAACGGTGAACGAGTGGTGGCTAGACTCTATTTTTCTGAAAGAACACAAGAAAGTGGCATGACAGTGGTTGTTGTGGTGGTCGCTGGGTTGCCTCAATGGCGACTCGTGAATTCACACCTTAGGAGTTACGTGTTTGTGGTGGTTCATTAGTACAGATAAGAAATCACAAATTCGAATTTCAACTACTTTGCTAACACAACCACGACTAGTCTCTTGCGCTGGATGGTACTCGGTCCTTTGACTACTTGTAGCCTACTACTTTTAGTCTCCTACTACACTTTAAGTCGTGTCTCACTATTCAAGTATCTGCATTAGATCTGGATGCGAAAATTTTCAATTATGTCCAACGTAGGCTTACAAGTACGCCGAGCAGTTCCTTCAATTGACCCGATTGTTGCCGATTATGCGGTTGGTTATATTCAGCATGTGTCACATGCCACAGAAGACAGCGTTTTGAGTCAGCAACTCGACATCGAGTCAGAGATTTCATTCATTCAAGGTCTTCTTTTAGATGCGGGTGGCTCAAAAGACAAGGTTAATGAACTTGCACAAAAAGTGTCGGAGGACTTAACAAAGAAACTCAAGGATAACATAGCGAAGCTCGAAATTACTGGTGATACATCCAAAAGACTTTTGGATATAAACTTGTTGCAACAGAATAACAGTAAAAGAGATATAAATTCCTCGCTTGCGTTGTTGAATGCAAGTAACAGTATTGAACATGCAGGAAGACAAATGGAAACAAGAGTGGATAAGAAGAAACTAGAGAAGCAAGAACGTAAGATTGCAAAGAAAGTGGCTAAAAGAAATAACCAGTTTGTTAAATACGAAGCATCAAAATTATTGAACGAGAAGAAAGACCAAGATTATGATTCTTTCTTCTTGGAGATCAATCCTCTTGATGCTGGTTCTAGTGCAGGTAAGTCCAAGGATATCAAGGTCGAAAATTTCGATTTGTATGTTGGTGATGCTCAGAGAATTTTAAGTGACGCAACCTTAACTTTGTCTTACGGGAGAAGATATGGTTTGGTTGGTCAGAATGGTATTGGTAAGTCTACTTTATTGAGAGCCTTATCAAGAAGAGAGTTAAACATTCCCAAGCACATTACTATTTTGCATGTTGAACAAGAAATTAGAGGTGATGACACCTCAGCTTTGCAAAGTGTTTTAGATGCCGATGTGTGGAGAAAGAGTTTGTTGCAGGAAGAAGCTCAAATCAACGAGAGAATCGCTGAAATTGAAAAGTTAAGATCTCAGTTCGAAGAAGACTCTCAAGAAGTCAAGAAGCTCGACAATGAAAGAGATGACTTGGAGGGTCACTTATCACAAGTGAGTGAGAAGTTGTACGATATGGAATCAGATAAAGCCGAAAGTAGAGCTGCTGCTATTCTTTATGGTTTAGGTTTCACCAAGAAAACTCAAGGACAAGCCACAAAGAGTTTCTCTGGTGGTTGGAGAATGAGATTGTCACTTGCAAGAGCATTGTTCTGTCAACCAGACTTGTTATTACTTGATGAACCATCTAATATGTTGGATGTTCCTTCTATTACTTATTTGGCCAACTACTTACAAACTTACCAATCCACAGTTTTGGTAGTTTCCCATGACAGAGCATTCTTGAACGAAGTGGCCACAGACATTATACATCAGCATTCCGAAAGATTGGATTACTACAGAGGTGCCAACTTCGACTCTTTCTATTCCACAAGAGAAGAAAGAATCAAGAACCAACGTAGGGAGTATGAAACCCAAATGCAATATCGTGAACATTTGCAGCAGTTTATTGACAAGTTCAGATACAACGCCGCTAAAGCAGCAGAAGCACAATCCAGAATCAAAAAATTGGAGAAATTACCAGTTTTGGAGCCTCCAGAGGATGACAAAATTATCAAATTCAAGTTTCCTGATCCTGATACTATTTCACCACCTATATTGCAAATGCTGGATGTTACTTTTGGTTACGACCCACAAGATATCTTGTTGAATGATGTTAACTTCGATGTGCAGCTTGATTCTCGTATTGCTTTAGTTGGTGGTAACGGTACTGGTAAGACGACACTTTTGAAGTTGATCTTAGGGCAACTTGAGCCACTTAGTGGGCATTGCTCTAGAAACAATAGATTAAGAGTTGGATACTTTGCGCAACATCATGTTGACTCCATGGACTTAACGTTGAGTGCAGTGTCGTGGATGTCTAAGGCTTTCCCTGGTAAATCAGACGAAGAATACAGAAGACATTTGGGATCTTTCGGTATAACTGGGTCCTTGGGTCTTCAGAAAATGCAACTCTTATCTGGTGGACAGAAATCGAGAGTTGCATTTGCAGCATTATCGTTGACACAACCACATATTTTAGTGTTGGATGAACCTTCCAATCACTTGGATACACAAGGTCTTGACGCCTTAGCTGAAGCGCTCCAGAACTTCCAAGGTGGTGTGCTCATGGTGTCGCATGATGTGGATATCATCAACAGAGTGTGTAACGAGATCTGGGTCACCGAGAACCAGACTGTCACCAAATTTGGCGGTGACATCAACGCATACAAGAAGAACATCTTGAAGTTGGCCAACAAAGCTGGTGTCATCAGACAGCACTGATCTCATGGGAATACGTTATTAAATAGTGTACAATAGAGAAGCATTTTCGCAGCCAAACTTGTAAACTTCGCAATCACGCTTGATGTTTAAAGTGAGCAAGGCCCGAGTGTTTGTTGGGTTGGTATCGGTTTACGCCAGCTCCGAGGTGTACTTGCACCTCCAGACCAAAAGCATCATAGATGATCGCAGGAAAGAGCACTCGAAGCTCGTGGAGGCCAAAGACAGTGATATTGATATCAGCAAATTTAGATCTGCAACGGTTGCAGGGATGTTTGTCAATCCATTCGACGAATACAGACCACAAACAGGATTTGAATTTGGGTTGGTACGGCTAATGGAGTTTTTTGAGAGTTTTTACGGCAACAAAATCGAACTTCACGTCCCACTTCCTAAGGATAAAGAACATACAGTAGAAGACTACTTACATTTGCATGCACATAAACCAGAACTTGAACTACTAAGGGCGAACTCATTGGCGCTCCAGAAATGCATGGCTACAGGCAATTTCCTGGAGGTGACAAAAGCGAGTGGATGGTTCTCTCGTTCGCTACCACCAATAAACAGACAACTCTTATTCACGTGGCTAGGACAGTCATGTGCATTAGTACAGATATCCGGGATCAACATTCTTACAGACCCCATGTTGGGGGACCACTTGATTTCCAAACGGTTTGGTCCAAAGAGACTCAATGAAGCGCCTATGAACTTAGACCAAGTGAATTACGCAACTAATGGCAAGATCGACTTTGTTTTGGTGTCGCATGACCACCCTGATCATCTTGAGATGGATTTGGTCCGCCAAATCGGCAACAAAACCACGTGGATCGTCCCGATGGGGCTCAGAAAGACTCTTGCAAGGAAGGGGGTTTACAATGTTATAGAAATGGACTGGTGGGACACTATCAAGCTCAACAAATACATAGGGGAGGGGCTTCCCGATGAGTATGAGATAGTGTGCTTGCCAGCGATGCACTGGTCAGGGAGGTATATCGTTGATGCTAATTTTTCCCTTTGGTGTTCGTTCATGATCAGGCAAAACGGCCAATCTGTGTTGTACCATGCTGGAGACACGGGGTATCTGAAGGATCTTTTCGACGTCATAGGCAAAAAGTATGGGCCTGTGACCCTTTCAATGCTCCCAATAGGTCAATATTGTCCATCGTGGCATCAGAAACCAAGGCACATATCACCACAAGAGTCGCTCAAGATATGTCATCAAACACAGTCAAAGTACATGATGGGGATTCACTGGGGTAGTTTCAAACTCAGCAGTGAGCCTATACTTGAGCCCAAGAACCTTTTGAGTAAGTTGGCTACTGAACTCGACAAATACGACTACTATAAAGCACCAGAATTTGGACTAACGTATTTATTTGACCTTGATCAACAAAGACATCGTTCCCTATAGATACACTATATACAACAGATTTAATAAATTAATTTTGGTTTAACTCGGCTAAAGTTTTTCTTTGCTGGTACATCATGGCTCTCTGATAAGCTTGGAAGTCGGAGTCACTTCTTATCACTGAACCAATGGACATAAACAACCCAAAAGTACCAACAGATCCCATTATGTATTGGCCTAAAGTTCTCATGACTCCATTAGGACCGGCACCATTTTGTAAGATAGAAAATCCACCGAAAAGTACACCAACACATACTCCAACGGTTGAACCCATTATGGCTCCCATTTTGAACTTCTCGAAGTTTGATGGTTGGTGTTGAACGTATCTCTGTTGTGGAGCTGGTGGCATTATCAAGTGATAAAAACTTTCGGTGGTGGTAGAATTGAGAACTGGTATTCCTTGCTTATGTCATGGCTTAGTAATTGTGGTTGCAAAAAATGGCAGCCATCAAGGAATTTGACTAGACCCGTGGTTCTCAATGTTCTACTTGGTGCGTGGTGTCGCTTGGTGTGTGTGGTATGTCTGGAGCTGCTAAGAGCTGATGTTACCGATGTTGGCTTATTGGTAGTGTCTTGTGATTAGTGACTAGTAGCTGACTCCTTCAGATTGATGCTCAAACCAGCTCCACTCGATCGAGCCTATCACATCTTGCTCGTAATCCCTGCTTACTTGGACAGTTTCTCGTCTATCAGCAATAGCACAGGCTCCATTTGCAACCAAATATCTTCTCCTTCACACGACCTCTCGACTATATCGCGACTTTTCACCAATGAAGTTTCGTCTACAATGGGGTCAAGTGCATCAAAGCCTGAAACGAGGGTGTTCACACCTGCAGCACCAATTGAATTCAGTGCATCGTTCTTATCACAACTTGATTCATCCAAGGAAACCGATTTTTCAAGATCTCAAAACACTCAAAAGTACATACAAGAGTGTGTTAAAGCAGAGCTCAACAAATTAGAGCAAGAAACCATTAAAAAATTCCAATCCACCACCGATGAAGCTTTATTAAAGGTGTCTAAACCTGATGAAATATCTGTGCCAGCAACAAGCGAAAAAATTAAAAAATTACAACAATTATTGAAGGACAACATAGAACTCACAAAAGTAGAAGCAAGCCCTGATGTGCAATTAGCAAGATCTAATGTCATTAGTTGCTTGAAAAACAATGAAGGTAAATCCTTAAATTGCTGGGATGAAGTCGTGTTATTCAGAAACTTGGTCAAAGACTTGTAGCCCAATTTACATTATTACATTAACAATAAATGATAACCACTACCCTGTCTACTAGTTTATTGATCTAGTTACTTACTCATAATCCTGATGCTCTGTAGATCAACAACAATGCACTATCGCTTTCACCTCCTCCTGCGAGCATTTCAATCTTATCTCTTGAAACTTTCGATATCTTGTCGTCGTTGAATTTCCACCATGTCTCGCCTTCAGGATCACTGCCATCTCTAGTGAAACACTGGTAATGACCAGAGTCTGCTGATGAGCCTGCATGTGTAATAATCGATTGCAATTGGTACACTGATGAAGGATTCTCACTCAATTCATCCACAGTCTTATTTATGTTTTGCTCCTTCAACAACGAATTAACATCATCTTCAAATTTAGATTTGATTGAAATCAACTTTAACTCATCTTCTTCTTGTTGTTGTAATGGGTTTAATCCTGCATCTTTCTTGGCTTTCTTAAACTCTCTGAGCATCTCAAAGTTAGATTTCTCAAGCTTCCTTAACTCGTCTCTGAATTTAGTCTTTTCAGATTTTATAGATTCGTCCAACATCTCGGCAACATCTAATTCAAATGGGAATTGAACCTTTCTCAAAATCTTACTCTTCTTCTGTGTATCTCTTCTCCAAAAAAATCTAATGAAATGTACTGTCAACATCTTGGGTAATCTGGTAATCTTTCTGGTCAACTCATACTCAGCATCAGCGCCCAATGTTTCATTACGCTTTGTTAACGTCTCCTTCAAACCATTTAATAATCCATCACGTAAGAAATTAGTTTTAATATCAATGTGACATGTTAACTTGTTGGCATCTTCATAACTAACAACAGGTTCTTCATCAGGTAATGCAAGACATTTAGATTCTTGTTTGAAGTCAATTCTGAAACTGTCCTTCAAGTTTAATGAATCAAGCACAATTGTCAAGATTTGGGAGAAACTCTCTTCGGCATCTTGTTGCTTGTAGAATCCTCTGTTATCTCTTTCGGCAAATTGTGGGAAATTTGTTCTGAAGGAGTTCAAGAACAAAGCAGGATTGATTTTCTCTTGCTTCTTCTCCATTAACTTGAACAAGTTTTTCAAAGAAACAACAAATGGATTGGAACTGTTGGTTGTGTTATCAAACCCCTTTCTGATATCTTCAACATTAAACAAGGCTTGGACTGAGGAATTAAAGTAACAAGTATTACCCAAATTAAGTAAACCTGAAGGTTCACTACTGACTTTAGCTATTTGGTTTTCGTTCAAATCTTCGATGAAAACCTGTTTGGGGATGTCAATCTTGGCCAAATCGTTGTTTGGAGTTCCCAAAACCATAACAGGGACTGCCAAATTGAGATTCAAACTGCTCACCACAACATCATCAGTTAACTTACCTCCTTTAATCAAGATTTTTTGTCTGTCAGTGGGGATCTTCGTTTCGTTTTGGATTTTCTGCTTGAACACCAACCCGGTGTCGTTGTCTTCCACATCAATGTCGTACACTTTACCAGCGTTTTTGATTTTCACTGATGTTAGTAATGTGTGGCGAAACGTTGTTTTGGCGAGGATTCTCTCGCTCAAAGTCGTACAATGTGTTTGTGTCATCGGAAGAAACAAGTTACTCGTTGTCCTAACACAAGATCACGCTCCTCAAGTGAAGTACATACCTGTAAAAGTCATAGTTCTAGTGGCAAGTCGCGATATCAAAATCATCAAAATTATATTCAATACTTACAACACACTTGCGAGATAATAAGAGATAACGGCCACTGTAGCAGCGCCACTCCAGATATTGAAGAATCTGGATGGACCATTGAGGGCAACATCACCAGTTCTGCCAAAATATTCGTATTGTGGCAGCAAAACTTTGTTCAAGAACGTGTCTTTGTCCTCACTGTATGGCTGGTAAGTAACTTTAGTAGCAAAATCCATTGAGAGCTTTGTTTCAACCACAGAACGTTCATGTGTGAAAGCCCGGAATGAGTACCATCCATGGTAACTTCCTTGCCCAGAAGTACCAATACCTCCAAATGGAATACTGTGAAGTCCAACATGAACCATACTGTGATTGATAACTGCACCTCCCGATCTGATATACGTAAGGATAGTATCAAGCTGCTTGTTCTTAGTCCTGCTAGTGGACCCTCCTGTGAACACATACTGAGCTAATGGGGTATCATGCTTGGAAACGATTTCCTTCAAAGCACTGGTCAAATCGCTATAAGTCAAGATAGGTAAGATAGGGCCAAATATTTCTGCTCTCATAGTAGAATCACTCCATTTAACGTCAGTAATGATAGTTGGAGCAATAAATCTTGAGTCTCTATTGTGTTCACCTCCTAAGATAATCTTACCATCAGTACTTTCAATGACCTTGACCAAATTATCAAACGCCTTGTCATGAATAATGTGTGTGTATCTGTCGTCAGAGGGTGAAAGAGAAGAAAAGAAAGGTTTAGCCTCCTCGATTATCTTTGCAATCAACTTCTCCTTAAGGGACTCATGAATCAAAACATAGTCAATGGCCACACAAGTTTGACCAGAATTGGTGAATCGGCCCCATAAAATCCTTCTTGCAAGTGCACCAAGTTCTTTGTCTTTGACATCATCCAAGACGAAAGCTGGAGATTTCCCTCCAAGCTCAAGAAGAACTGGGGTCAATGTTTCAGCTGCTTTTTTGGCTATAATTGTACCAACAGCGGTGCTTCCAGTGTACATGATCTTATCAAATTTTTGGTTCAATAATTCATTAGTTTCTGGAATTTCACCATTGACAGCAAAGAAAATGTCTTCATCAAGAGCTTCAGACAATTTCTCTGTTAACAATTGAGAAAGATGAGGAGTGGATTCACTTTGTTTTAAAACCACTGCGTTTCCACCTGCAATGGCTCCAACCACACTTGACACTGCTAACGAAAGAGGATAATTGAATGGAGAAATTACCAACACAACACCTAAGGGAATTCTTTCAATATAAACAGGGTTACCCTTCATCAGAATTGGAACCTCTTCAGCCTTTTGCGGTTTGCTCCATTTAAGCAAATTAGCCATCACATGGTAAATTTCACCTAAAAGAATATTGAGTTCAAGATTTTTTGTTTCAAAGGAAGCTCTATTGAAATCTTTCTCTAAAGCTTGAACGATTTCCTCCTCGTTATCCTTCAACATAAAGTATATGTTTCTTAATTGGTTCAAACGGAATTGAATCAGGTGAGTTTTGTGGGTCTCATGGAAAGCATTAACTACTCTCTTGACACCAGGAGCGATCTCACTGATTGGTGTATACTTGAGAGGGGACAGTGACTTTGAAATAAGAGATTCCCCAGAAGGCTTGGGCTGTTGTTGGGCCACTTTAGGTGCAGGCGACATAATTAAGGAATCGATTAGTGTCACTTATATAGGAAAGTGACAATTGCGGTATTCACATGCGAACCCATTTTACCCCGTACACACACTCGGATGTCATGTGGCTTGATTTGGGCGGTACAGGGACACGATGATCAACACGCATGAGAATTTGACAGTACCCCGGTATACTTATTCAAATGCCTACTCGCTGTTGATGTTACTGCACTGGTGCCCGGAAAGCGTGGTTTGATTTGCAGCCTATTGTCAATGAAGCCAACTTCATTGTGACTGCAGATCTCGTCAATGCCTGACCCGGAGTTAAATGACATCAGGAAGATCTTAGCGCCATTGGCTGTCTGTTGGTTCGGGATATCTAACCAATTCCGCATTTCGACTAAATCAAAGTGGTTTTTGCAGCCTTTTTCTGGGGCTCTTCCTGAGTGTATTGATCAGTGATTCTGATTTCAAATCAGACCTTCACCTCTCAAGTACCCAAAAATAGTCCTTAATGTGGCAGAAAACCATATTCATGTTCAATTAACGCACCTTCAAGCAGCACCTGTCTGACAAATTCACGATTTAGCTTGGGCATTGAGCAGAAACTACAAATCTACTAACAACCGTAGTCATAAAAGCTGCGATACCATCTATGAGTCTGACTTTACGTGCTGTATCAGTCTAGGCCCTCCAAGAAACCATGATCTCACTACTGAATAACGATGCTTGAGAGTTGCATTTTCTGAATTTCATAAGTGTGATACCTTCAACATGGTCTTTGGAACTTTTGCTTCATGAGTAAACTTGTGAGACCATGGGAAATGGACTTGTTCAAGAGTGGGAACCCAACAATAATCAGATGCTAATTTGTGATATGCTTACATGCAGGGTATAGTATCGTGTAGAGATTCACTTACTGATCGTATTTGCAGTTCTACTAGACATTATACAATAGTTTGGTCAATTGCTCATTTTACTAGTAGGTTCTTGACGTGCCGTGGCACTGTGTAGAAACTAATGGAGAGAGAAAACGCAAAAAAAAGTAATCGGGGCATACTGGGAATTGAACCCAGGGCCTCTCGCATATTTGCGCAATTCTATAACTAGTACAGAATTTACACCCAAAGCGAGAATCATACCACTAGACCACACGCCCGAATCTTGATTTTATTTGTTTGCGGGATTCTGTTGGACGTTCCACTTTCATCTTCAAAAAACCAGTTTCCCAGTCGATTTTGACACACCTGAAAATCTATTTGTAATCGTAGGCTACTGAGTCAGCAACTTGTGCTTCGATTTCACTAAAAATACACGCTGTAAATGAGTTAAATTGCAAATTCTCAAGCAGATGTGCTGTACAATTGACAGTGTATTATGTTGAGTTGACCGTTTTGACTTCCAGGAACATGCTCAACTAGTAATTGCATTTTTTTTTGTTGTCACACTGAGTATCTCACGTTCACTAACTGATTTTTGGCGTTTGAAAATTTTCAATGGCTCGAGAGCAGATTTTTCATTTGCAACTACACGAACTTACGATAAAAGGTTGGACTGACTAAAGACTGCTCTAATTGCTCAAGGGAAGCACATTCACTTTGTTGATCTAGTGTTGTGTCCTGTTCCTTCTACTTTCTTCACTGAATCGAAAAATTCATCAACTGTCAAAGAAGGTCAAAGAAAGTCTCAGATGTCTGCTGAAGCTGAGAAGTAATCCCTCGGGGGTGATTCGATGAAACATCTACTCACAATGGAAATCAGTTGGTGAATTTTCTTTGATAGCTGGTATATGACCCAAAAGGCACTAAACGGTTAAAAGTGACACACTCATGTCATGTCTGAGGCACATTTATTTCCCTTTCCCCTATCTGACACTCCAAGTAACATAGTAACACCGTGTGCTGTCAAATGAATGGAACTGTGGAGTGTCCGCAATCAATAGTCTACAAAGGTATAATCGTAGCACCATTAAACAGAAGCTCGATTCATGATATTTGTATTATCACTCTTGAGTGCTTTTGACAAGGTTGCTTGATTTGGGGTGTTTATTTTTGGCCTTTTGGACACGTTTCCATTAAGATTTCAGACTCTTCGTGACATAACGAGTTTAACCGCAAAGTCGTGGCTTGTTGTACTAGCAGCAGTTTGTATCGTAGTTTCCTCTGCTGTGTAGTGAACGGATTTCAACTTGTTCCGTTAACAAGGGGTGATCAATGTAGTCCGGTTGACAAGACCATAACTTATAGATCACTCAAAAACACAAAAAAAAACGTTTCCTCCAACGACAATTCAATACCATTCGTTTCTATGTACCTTCTGATGTTCATTGAATGGGTTAAAAGGCAAAAAAGGGGGCGAGCTGGGAATTGAACCCAGGGCCTCTCGCATACTTGGTGTTCCAAACTGGAGAACAGCCTGTCACATTACCCAAAGCGAGAATCATACCACTAGACCACACGCCCGTGCTTCTGTCCATTGATAATCTACGCCTGGTTGAGTCCAGCAGTGTAAACCTGCGTTTGACTGATAAAATTTTGCTGCAGAAAAAAAGGTTTTAGGTTCTGTTAAAGTTTATCATGGCATTGGGGGGGTGCAAGCATAGACTCAAATTCATTTTGGGTTATTCTGTCAACTGTCCCTGAAGTTGATGTGAGTTTTGTCAGAACAGATAGCAGTGAACAGCCAGTTTTCTAGTTTACAATGAGATCTGATGTCATTTTTATGAAATTTGCTCAGTCGAAAGACACAAAACTACTTCTTATGTTGGAGCCCCAATGAGCCATGAAACTTCAGGGAGGGCTCGATAGAGTTCTACTGTAAGGCGAGCTTTTCAAACCCAACTTCTGTTACTTGAACATTACGTTCTCATTCAGCGTTTTCATCAAGGAGCTGTTACGATTGATTTTTATTGAAGAGACGGAATTGCAGTAATGTTCGCTACTCATTCATATGTATCCAATAGATACCACACCTACCAGAGAAAGCTTTTAGAGAATCAAACAATGACTTCAACAGTGCCAAACCCTTTCAAGTAAATTTTCGCAGCCATTTCTGAAAACGGTTCCTTACTCCTGTACATCTTCAAATAATTTAGAGAGCTACGTGCGTTCACAGTGACTTGAACGTGGCAGTTTTAGTTTGCAATATACCTTAAACAAATCGAAGGAAATGTAATATGATTTGAAACCAGCAAATGCTAACAAATTCATTGTTGAGGTCACCTAGAATGTCATCTGTATAGTTAGCGTTTATCGGCTCCAGCAAAACAAGATACCATAAGGGATATGTTTTTAAATTTGAAGCAGCAGGATTATGAAATCCTTCAGCAACTTATTCCCCTGTTAGTCTCGTGCATCTCACTGAAATTTTTTTATCTACCATAACCTGGAAAAAAGTGTGCCATCGTAGTCTAATCGGAGGACCTGGACTTTTTTTTTCTGATATCTTTAACTAAAAATAAGATGCAACACAAAAAACTCGGTCAGTTTATCATCAGATCATTTGTGAACCTTTTTTATTCGAATGCCTTTCGAACCAAATTTTAACTTGTAGTTAATAGATTTGCAACCATCGTCTTCCTTTCTCTAGAGCCCATATCGTTGTGCGATTACCTTTCCGGGTTGTAGCCATACTAAATCAATCTGCTATTGAGATCTTTTTGTACCATCTTTTTTTTTGCAACCTGCAACAGCATGACAGTAACTACCCAAACTTTTGCAGCCAGCCTAACTTGGATAATGCAAGTATTGCCAAGACAGACAAAGTGCTTTGATTACCCTATACGGTGATCAAACAGTCACTAAGTGGTGTGGGGCTCTTTCCAGAACCACAAGTTACATATCACATTCTGTACCGAAAACGGTTGATAAGCAATTTTTATTTAAATTCCAAGGATTTGCCTTATTAATCTCGTTTTATGAAATTTGGCTGCAAAAACTTTTATTATACACTTCCCACTTCATTTTAATCAAAAAGTATGGAAGGTGTATCAGGCAGCCATGACAAAAAAATGAAAAAAGAAGGGGGCGAGCTGGGAATTGAACCCAGGGCCTCTCGCATGTTTGTTTGAATTTACTACCAGATGGTACCAAATTTACACCCAAAGCGAGAATCATACCACTAGACCACACGCCCGACTTGTTATTATGTTGTATTGTGCTTGGAATTGTATACGTTGTTCTGAAATAGTGAAGATACCGGGAAAAGATATATGGTATTTACAGTCTATTGATATACGTCTCTAAAGTGATCTCATCACTTTAGACTTCTTTTATATATGTTGGTGCGGGAACGACACATACGGCACTACCTGCCTATGTGGCGTTGCCATGCAACATATTATGTATTTTGGCGGCTTGACTAGTAGTTGTAGCATTATATTTGAAGAATCCTGTTGGAAAAGTGGAAATCACGTTTTTTTTTTCTAGCGTCCGGGTTTATTAAAACTTAATGGGACTTCAAAACTTCGCTTCGCTCGTGAACTACTTAAGTGGGCGGTCAAATTCCCCATGTCATCGATCTTGTAGAATGTTTTGTGGTCGATGCAAATGGTAAATTTATAGGCTTCTAAACTCAAGTAGAAATTCTCCTGCTAATATCAAACTTCTACTTACCAGTGTGAGAATTTCAACACACTGGTGAGAGAATTTCAACACACTGGTGAGAGAATTTCTACAAACTAGTGAGATAATTTCAACACACTGGTGAGAGAATTTCTACAAACTAGTGAGATAATTTCAACACACTGGTGTGAGAATTTCTACACGCTGGTGAGAGAATTTCCACAAACTAGTGAGAGAATTTCAACACACTGGTGTGAGAATTTCTACACGCTGGTGAGAGAATTTCTACAAACTAGTGAGATAATTTCAACACACTGGTGTGAGAATTTCTACACGCTGGTGAGAGAATTTCCACAAACTAGTGAGAGAATTTCAACACACTGGTGTGAGAATTTCTACACGCTGGTGAGAGAATTTCTACACGCTGGTGTGAGAATTTCTATACGCTGGTGTGAGAATTTCAACACCCTAGTTTAACAATGGTGGAAGTATTCCAAGTTTTGCACCATACACTGATTCTACAAAAAGAGGTTTCAGAATTTTGTTTCTACACAACTCGTGGTATCTAAGGAGAAGACTTCGTAGAGTAGAATGGCATCACAGCCAAAACGTAAAACAAGAACATAAAAGGAGGAGCAACAGTCTCCTTGAACCAATAGTACATTACAACGTTGCATCGCCACTTCAAAGACAAGCAACGAGTTCACAGCAACTACCGAATGTAAATGGTGCTACACATTATTGTGGAATCATGATTCTCGCTACTGCGTGTTGAAATTCTCCAACGTGTGGATTTCAACACATGGTAAGGACAGAATTTACTGCGTCGGCTTCAGTGGTCCTAGTTAGCGATTGAATTGATTATGGCGTGATATGACTACAGATTTTCAACTCAAGTGACGACTTGTCCACTGTACTCTCTGGATTTTGCTCAGTGAGGGTAAAAACTCATTAAGATGTTCTCCATCTTTTGAACTTTCAGGTTGGAGTGGATCAACATTCTCAGGAGAATTGCAGAAGAACCTTGTAATCACTGTTGAACGAGGCTGTGTTCCAACTCGTTAATTCTTCATGGTATGACAGCTTTGATTTATTAGGTATAAATCTTTTTTTTTAGTTAAATAGAGCTGCAAAAAAGTTTACATAGAATACAAAATTCACAAAAAATGCATTATTCCAAATACACATCTTAAACCCATTACAAAACACTTCCTTGTTTATAGAGTGAACCAGGCTAAATAGAATTGGTCTTGTGATATGATAATCACAATAAGATAGTCTTCTAGTTTCTTTATGAAAACTTTGATCAAGTTTAGAAATTGGTCCAATATTACTGAAATAAATCCCATACCACAAAGTCACATACATTTATTGTAAGGGTAGAATAATCTGTTGCATGCAGACCGATATTATATTAACTCATGGCCTTCACTGTGTTGTAGCACTCAAATCTTTAACCAAGTATTCAATCTTATCACGAGCTTTATCAGTTTTATTCGGTGTGGAAAGATCTCCATGCCTTGCACCATTGAATTGTGCTTTCTCTTTTTTGTTTCAAGTATTTGAAAACTCTGGATCAATGTGGCAATGGAGGTTTCGGATAAACTCAAATGTAGCTGTGAAGAACACGGTTTGACTGAGCATCTTTCAGATAAACCAACTCTTCCCTACGACCTGATAACCACCAGTGGTGTCTCAACTGAGAACTGACATGACTAAATTTATTTTTATTTTACTAATGAGTTTCAGAACCAGTGATATCTGGGGGAAATGTGGGGGTTTATCCGATATGCGGATGAGATTACCCGCCAAAAGTCACTGACGAAAAATCACTGGAGCGACGTCTCTCGTTTGGAACACCTAACCAATGTTCTTGTTGCCGTGGAATCCCAACAAAAATATTTCAAGGTCTAAAAAAAACATAACGGATCGCTAGAACTGTTTGCAGCCAGTTAGAGCACTGGGTAAAACATACTTTACACATAATTTTATACCATAACTAATTGCTAATTACTTCTCAGGTCATGAGACGTGGTGGCCTTGACTTCTGAGTCATAGAGACGTAAATCAGTAGCGTCATCACCAAAAACTTTTGCAACTTCCTCCAAACTGTAACCAGACGTTTCAGGGAAGGTGAAGTACACCACAGCGAATTCAACCACGAGCCAGCAACAGAAAACAATATAGTACTTCCAGTCGATAGCGTCCATGGCAATAGGATTAACAAACCCATTAAAAACAAGCACTAAAGTAATAACAAGTTGTAAGATATTGATACCTTTAGCTCTATGAGTGTAGGGCAAGATTTCTGTAATGTACAAGAACGGCAAACCGTTGAGCCCCATATTGTAAGAGCCATAGTACAAGAAGATCATTCCTAAAATACCTCTTCCCAATCCCTTTTGCTCGAAATTTGTTTGCTGATTAATGGCAGATAATACCGTCCAAATCACATAGAACAAGGTCATAAGGCCCAATGATGTTAAAAAGACTTTTCTTCTTTTGAAGAAGCCAATGACTGCAGCCACCCCCATGGAAATTACCATATTGTATATAGTCAATGCACCATTAATAACTAATTGATCTTTCTCCCCCGTGATGCCAATAGAGTTCAAGACTTTATTGAAGTAGTAAGAAACCAACCCGTTTCCAGAATATTGAGTCATTACACCCACCCAAGCAGTAATGAATAATCTTCTGCGGAATGAAGGGATCCTGATGAAGTCCATGTACGATACCTTGGAGGAGTGTTTGTCCAATTCAATGTTTCTTTCGATCTCCATCAACTCCATGTCAACGAACTTGACATGTTCTGGCACAGTAGAATTACCAATGTGAAACTTCATCAAAACTGCCCTAGCTTTTTCAACCTTCCCTTTGTCAACATAGTATCTGGGAGACTCTGGAACCCACCAAAGTAAAGCGATTTGTAGGACTGGAACAGCGCCTTGAAGATACGAAGGGATTCTCCAGCTAGCCGTTCCAGCAATGGTCCTTGTACCAAAAGTGACCCAAGCAGCTATAACAGCACCCAAATACCAGCAGGTGTTGTAGAAAGCTGTTGCTGCATATCTATGAGAAGGAAATGCCAACTCAGAGATCAAAGTTGGTGAGCCAACCACCGCGATACCTGACCCAAAACCAAGGACAACTCTTGAGCAAAGGAAGAATGCATAATTTGTGCAGACTCCTTGCAAAATAGCACCAATAATCGTAATGATTTGACCAATAAGAATACCGCTACGTCTTCCAAAAGTGTCACTGATCCATGGCGCAAACGGCACGCATAGCAAAGTACCAAAAATCGTTCCGTTGGACAAGGCACCTAGAACAGCACCAGTGGGATGAGACATATAGTCACGCCATGAAGATAATGATTGCAATCCATTCAACATGGAACCGTCGTACCCGTTGGTAGTCGATGTCAAAGTGATAACAAAAATTGCCCCGTACAACTTAAGAAAGTGTCTCACCTTGTACCAAGGGCCAAAATCTGGTAAATGATCGTTCAATAAGTCAGCATCCTCTGCAATTAACAGAACCTGAATCTGCTCTTTACTCACTGAGCTAACAGACATCAGTTGAGTTAATAGTGAGTTGTGAACTGGTGACCTTTTATAATTGTTTGAGGAGCCGCTTGTCCTGAGTTGGCTTATTTTGTGGGGAACCACTTATCAATTGGTGGTTTGGGGAAACCGTTTCGTGACTGGTTTTAAGATGCTCCATGAGAAATGACCAGCCTGGGCCAACCAGATTGGGCTTCCAATAATGTCCACTGAACTTCGTTTGAGATACCAACGCCTCGTTGAGACTACAGAGAGTGAAGCATCACTTACTCTCGGACAACTGAGCCATTCCCCGAATTGAGCATTACCCTCCTGTCAAGATCTGAAGTTGGGGAGACGGAAAGCATTAGCAGCTAAGAGGGGCTGATAAACATTCAAAAAACTGGACAGCACAAATTTGGTATCCTCGTATATCCAATCAAGGTGGGGCTGATGCGGAACAAAGTTTTCCCATCACCTACATCATTCCGTGCCAAGGTATGTTTATGTTGCTCCCGCTCCTCCGCTTTGGAGGAGTCGTTAGTGTTAAGATCAGTCCAACAAAGAATACGAGTGCAAAAGGATGCAATCACCTCCTCTTTCTGGGTCCAAACCGTAAGTATACGATACGCCTTCAGACGTGACAACGTTTATGTGGAGGAGATTCAAATTGAGTAATTCTGGCTTTGTAGGATCAATCTCTTCTTTGTCTTTATCTTTGTTAAAATAAGTTTGAGGCACGAGGTCTTCCTGTAGCTCATTGCTCATGGCAGCAATTGATTTCAGGTCTTTACCCAAACTGCTGATCTTTATGGAAGCAAAATGCCTTGTGGGTTCGAGAATGGACGAGAATCTTGACGGGAGGAAATCTCCCATCTTTTGAGCAGCTTTTCTTCCCAAAGTTTGTGAAGACCGCCGTATTATCCTGGCAACTGATAATCTTGTTTGGTCAATTATTGGTTCCGTTTTTCCATTAGGCCCTGTGGGTATCTCCTCTGAAGTTATACTAGTGAAAGAGTTGGTGGAACCTTGAGATAACTTTCTTTGCTTATTGGGCACCAAGTCAATGGATTCCTCCTCCCCATTAAAATCACCCAGGTCATCTGTATCAGCGTCACTATCATCCCCATCGTCCCGTATAAGATCCTCGTCATCATCTTCGTTTCTGGAAGTTGGTGCTTCGCCCATGACATCTTCATTCTCCTCCATAATAACATCTTGTGGATTAACCAACATATCTCTTCCACTTCTCTTCTTTTTTCTGTGCTTGGACTCAAGCGACTCTTCCTCTCCTAACCGGAATATGTGTACTGTACCACTCGATGTCGTTGCAAGGACATACCTGTTGTCGTTGCTGAATCTGAGGGAGAATATCTTTGTTGGGTAAGTTCCTCTTCTGAATTGGTAGAGTTTCACACCTGTATCTACTGAGAACACTCTCACTATAGTACCTTTGTCGGAGGCTGTTGCTAAAAGTGCACCATCATTGGACAAGGCTAGAGCAACTAAAGTGGACTTATGTGCTTCAATCACAGATAGCGGCTGCAAGGAGATTGTGTCAAAGATGATGACATCTCCCACACGGTTCGGAGAGTTGCTTACTGACTGAACATTGTTTTGCACGGAGTTTGAGCCACCATTGGTGTTGATTCCATTGACCAAAAGCGACTCGTGAGTGATTGTTTTGGGTGGTGATGGGTATGCCAAGTATGAGCGACGTTCGTCTGCGGAGTTGGAAAACGCACAAGTGCCTGTGGAGTTGTTGGAGGTCTCGATGGTGTGGAGGAGCTTCATTGTCAAGATATCGTAGATGTAAATTTGAGACTCAAGCAATACCACAAGCCTCTGCTTGCTGAGTTTGACTCTTAGAACAGCAGACGGGAACACCAAGTCACAGATGGTAGAATTGCGTTTTGTGTTGACGATTTTGAGCTTACGTGGCAGCGACCCAAGCTCTTCTCCCAAACCCACTAGGGCCACAAGACTTGTACAGTAAAGCATTTCCACGAGGCCAATCGACTCATTCTGAATGTACTGGTAACACTTGCCGAACGATGGCTGGCAGTTGAAGATCTTGTAGCCAGAGCTCAATCCTACTGCTACACAGGACGAGTCTTGATTGAAGCTGATATAGTTGACGGAATCGGTGGATTTTTTCCCGGAAAATTTAGCAGCAAGAAGAGAGTCCTCGTCCTTGTTGTAGTTGGAGAGTACCGCGGGGTGCACGCCGGAATTCAACAGGCTTTTCATCATCGTGAGGGATGATAACAGTAGTGAATGCGAAACAATCAGATTTGCACGCGTGCAGAAAGACAAACACATTTGAGGAGGGCGTTAACACATGAAAGCCAATGATAATCACAAACACGTCAATGTAGAGACACATCAATTCACAAACACGCTAGTGCAAACACAAACTACAACAGTACAAACAAAAGTAAATGTCTCCTACTCTAATGGTCACAACACTTGAGCAAGCCATGAAGCGAATTTCTGTAGCATCTCCTCGGTCGCCTCGTGGCCTGCATCCTCTTGCACAAAACACTCCGAGGCTGCACTGGACGCAACGTACATGTTGGTCCACAAGCGACTGTACTTGTGGGGCACCAAAGTGTCTTGCTTTCCAAAGGTAGCGAACAACTTGATGTTCAGTGGGAACTCGTCAAAGATGTCGGAGTCGACCTTGCTGATGACTTCGTGGAGTTCTCTGGGATAACGCGCTTTCTGGGTGTCGTCTGCAAACTCAATCTCGTCATAAGCCTGCAAAAACCGTCTTTTGTCGCTGTCCTTGATGTTCAAGAGTCTGTTGATGAGCAACGACGAAAGATCACAGCTTCCGATGACAGGGTTGATGATCTCAACCTGTTGGGGGTTCTTTGAAGCAAAACGGTACACCGTGTGTCCTCCCAAAGAGTAACCACTCAAGATATTGTGGTACTTGAACTTGTAGTTCAGCAAGTGCTTTATGTGTCTGTCCAAGCTCAAATAAGAAGGCAAGTACTCCATGATGAGCTCCAAGTCGAGCACTGTTCCGTCGATAATACTGACCATATCCTGAGCATGAGTTTCGTTCCCAGACTTCCAGCCGGAGTTGTGCACTTCCTTCAACAATCTTGATCCGTGGTTCCTGATGTCAAAAGTGACAAAAATCAATGGTACGTCGACCTTCTTCTGGGAGTAGTACAGGTCGACGATCTTGTAACCGTACGACTCGGTCTCCTTGTAATTGCCTTGTCTTCCGTGGATCAAGTACATCACGTTAATGGGAATTTCAACGAAATGGTCGCCGTGAGAGTCAAGACTTTCCACAAACTTCTCGAGAGGCTCAGTGTTGTATACATGGACATCAATGCCTCCAATGAGGAAAGTTTTGTGGGAGAAACGATTGGGGTCGAACGAGTAAATTTGCATTGTCGGGTGAAAAATTCTGGGGTTATTTTTGTGAGGTTGTCTGATCCCAATGTGGTCAAGGATACTATTAGCGAGAAATCACCACAATTGGCGGAAGGCAGTTTCTGGGTGCAAATCGCCCACTGTAAAAACACGATTGCACCATGGCTTCCGAGGTGGCTGCTGGTGCCAAACTACCACAGGGCAAATAACAGTTGACTACACTTACAACGATGCAAAGCTAATTGTATTATCATACTTTTGAGTCATGGGAGGTGGTAGCCTTCAATTCCGGGGCGTATAAGTGGACGCCAACAGCGTCATCGCCAAAGACCTTACCGACTTCTTCCAAACTGTAACCAGACGTTTCGGGGAAGGTGAAGAAAACCACCACGAATTCAACTGTAAGCCAGCAACAGAACACAATATAGTACTTCCAGTCAATGGCATCCATGGCAATAGGATTGACAAACCCGTTGTAAAGAACCACAATGGAATTCACCACCTGGAAGATATTGAGTCCCTTGGCTCTGTGGGTGTATGGCAAGATTTCTGTCACATACAAGTATGGCAAACCGTTAAGGCCAATATTGTAACCGAGATAGTATAAGAAAATCATAGCCAAAATACCTTTGCCCAAAGCTTTCTGTTCGAAGTTTCTTTGTTGATTGACGGCAGATAAGACAGTCCAAATGACGTAGAACAAGGTCATAAGACCCACAGATGTTAAAAAGACCTTTCTTCTCTTGAAGTAACCAATAACACTGGAGACACAAGCAGCAATAGCCATGTTGTACAATGTCAAAGCTCCATTAAGAATTAATTGCTCCCTTTCATCAGTGATACCAATGGAGTTCAACACTTTGTTCAAGTAGTAGGACACTAAACCATTACCGGATAATTGCATCATAATAGAAACCCAAATTGTGATAAAGATTCTCTTACGAAATGCTGGAAGTCTAAAGAAGTCCTTGTATGAGATACTGGAAGAAAGCTTCTCCAATTCAATATCTCTTTCGATCTCAATCAACTCCTTATCAATGAACTCCCTGTGAGCTGGATCAGTTGAACCTCCAATATGATACTTGGTCAAAACAACTCTTGCTTTATCTATCTTCCCCTTATCCACATAGTATCTAGGAGACTCTGGAACCCACCAGAGTAGTGCTAATTGAAGCACAGGTACAGCACCTTGAAGGTACGAAGGAATTCTCCAACTAGTTGAGCCTGCAATAGTTCTCGTACCAAAAGTAACCCAAGCAGCTAGCACAGCACCCAAATACCAGCAGGTGTTGTAAAACGCTGTTGCAGCGTATCTATGAGAAGGGAAGGCTAATTCAGAGATCAAAGTTGGGGATCCTATCGTGGCAATACCCGAACCAATACCAATAACCACTCTGGAACAAAAAAAGAAGGCATAATTGGTGGAAACTCCTTGCAAGATTGCACCAATGATAACAAGGATCTGACCAACAACGATTCCGACTCTTCTTCCAAATTTATCACTAATGAATGGAGCGACAGGAAAACTCATAATTGCTCCGAAAACGGCACCGTTGGATAATGCACCTAGAACAGCACCAGTGGGATGAGACATATAGTCACGCCATGAAGATAATGATTGCAATCCATTCAACATAGAGCCATCATATCCGTTGGTAGTCGATGTCAATGTGACGACGAAAATCGCCCCATACAATTTAAGAAAGTGATTCACCTTGTACCAAGGGCCAAAGTCTGGTAGAGAATCATCTAATAATTCGGTTTTGATAACAGGTTGGATAACCACATCCTGGTCTTGCTCTTTGTTGATTGAACTGGAAGACATTCAAATCTGATGAGAATTGAATAAATCATCATGTTTTTATATTAAAACTGGACAAAGTGCTAATTCCTCCATTGAGTTTCACGATACCTGCAAACAATGATATTTTTTGTCATGGCCCAAATCCGTGAATTTCTTGGTTGACCAACCACAGAATGTGGGGTGCGTCAGTTTTGTCACTGGCCCGTTTTGAGCATCTGTCAGATCAACCTCGAGATAAAACCTTATTGCTCTGAGAGATGATGATGTTGGCGATGATACCAGTCAACAGCGGCTTCTATACACCACAGAGCATCTACAGGGTGACACACTGAGACCTTGCTTTTTCTGTTCATGCAGGTTGTCGAACGTTCAAAAATGTGGGGCACTCATTTCTGTCTTTGACCTTTCTCGGAAAAACGCACCCTAGAAATATCCGAATTTTTTTTTCGTGATTTTTCGGGATTTTTTTTGATTCGAGTTGGCGAAAACTTCCACTATAGCGAACATGTCGAGTCGCTGAGCTGCTGCTGGTTGCGCAGCGTGTCATCTCAGCGATAGAGCCACTGGTAACTTTCTGATGGTTGAGATTTTTCTTGACAGTTGGGGAACAATCTTTCTCCGGCTGCGGATAATCGGATCCGCCCTGTTCCTTGAGCCATTCATGTACACCAAGTCATGCCCACCACTAATCCGTTTTCTTTGATTCAGAGTGTCCAGCCCCGCCGCGCGTTCGTGAGATTTTCAGAATGACGGGGATCAGCAACAGTGAGCCAACCCCTCTGTTGTTACAAGGCTGAGTGTTGTTTTACTTGGTGTTGGTCTTGCTGAGGATATGCGTTTGTGGAGTTGTGATCCCAGGGCAGCTTTTCTGGAGTTGAGGTACACGCCTTGATGGAAGCGGTAGCTGAGTCGGTGTTAACAGTAACCGTAGCATTGCTGTTGGTCGCTTTCATGTTGGTCAAAGAATGACAAGGTCAAGATTGGGATCAATTGAACGCTCTTGTTGAAGTTTCTTGGAACTAGTTTAGTTTCGGTTTCTGACACAAACTAGGAGAATGGCTGCTAGTAAGCATGAGTCTACGATTAGGCAGTGATCCCGGGTGTTGGAACCACTACTGGAAACAAAACGGAAGCTTCTTCCGCCTCGGCAAGCTCAGCAACACACGAAAAGTCCAAACAGGCAATTCGCTTGGTGTTGCCATGAGGCAGAAGTCAATGCCCACTTTTTCAATGTGTTGACAGGACTCTGGTGTCAGCAAGAAGGGATTTGCTTGCAATATGTCTCTCAACAATGAAAAGCCCTGTCAGCTTGGTACCATGCCACGTTGCATCAACCGCTGTGGCCACTACTGTGTCGAAAACTGCAGCACAACAATCTGTAACATACTAATGAGGCTGGATGGTGCTACTTCCAGTCAGTCAGATACTGTACACTGGTGGAACTACGCTTACTTTGACAGAAATTCTTCACAGTGAGTTCTTGACGGCTTCGTGGTTCGGGTGAATGGGTATGACGTGTCGATATTTCCAGAAGTCGTAGCAGTCCCGCTATAACTTTCAAGGTACTTCGGAAATGCAATATGCATGGTGGGACGGGGTGTCAAACCCGCTGGGAAGTGACCAGTTTCAGTGGCTGATGACTCCATTTGTTGTGAGATGAATGTTGATGCCACACATGTCAACAGATGACGCACAATATTATGTGAATTAAAAAAAGCACTGGAATTGAAATTACGAGCATAAGAATTTGGGGAAATTTTCGGCAAGATTTACCAGTTAATGGTGACATCAAGAAATGCAGCCTACTGGAAGGATTGAGTCGTCGACGACCCAATGGCATCGTCTGGAGACTCAGAGTATACTCACATATAGCTGAGTGTGTTCGGGACTCAGCAATTACAATCAACATTCCTCCGATATAGTGTAACGGCTAGCACGGTTGCCTTTCACGCAGCAAACCCGGGTTCGACTCCCGGTATCGGAAGATTCACTTTTTTTTCGATTCTCTACACTTGAAGTCGCGAACTCTTTTTTATCACCACAATGTCAAGACGTGGTGGAGGAAACTCGACTTCCACAGTTTTGTATGTAGGACTGTTACCATACGAATGGAGTGAGGACAACGCGCGGTCTGTGTTCTGTGGATCGGGCAACATCGTTGACGTGAGAATGGGGTTCGATTACGCAGGCAAGAACAAAGGGTTCTGTTTTGTGGAATACCAGACGCCCCAGGAAGCCCAGCAGGCGATTGGCCTCCTTGCGCAGGTGAAGATCTTCAACCCGCCAGGCACAAAGCCCCAGTACAAAAAGCTAAGGATCGAGCTATCAAAGGAAGGCTTGAGAGCCAACATGCCATCGAGCCAGAAACCTTTGTTGAACCTCGACAGGTCGTACATCCCGCCCAACGTGCAGATCCCCGACGAGATGTTGAACCGGGTCCCCATGTCCAACGGGCCTCCTCCGATGTCTGGCTCCAACGGGCCTCCTCCAATGGGGGCACCTCCAGTGAACAACCATGGGTTCAACTCTCCTGCAACTCTTAACCAGCCTCCTAGTATTGGCGCTCCCCCAGTAATACAACCACCATCGTTGCCACAAGTGTCGGTGCTCCCGTTCAAAGTACCAGACAAGATCAACGAGACTTTAAGTCAGCTCCCTCCGGCTCAGCTCATCGAGCTCATTGCTAACCTTAAAAATATCATCAATGGTCCAAACGCCGCTAGGGCCGCAGAAGTGTTTCAGTTATCACCAAACCTTGCCACATCTGCCGCTCAAGCTCTTCTTCTCATGGGGTTCATAGACGCTGATGTCATAAAAGACGCTATGCAAAACCCAAATGCTGCCCCACAGCCTCACCAACAACAACAGCATCAACCAAACTTACCTGCACCTCCTCATCAACTCAATCGCCGGAATCAGCAAGGCTTACCTTCAGCTCCTTCGAGTCTACCTACTATTCCCTCAAGGAACAACTACAATGCGCCAACGCCGCCTCTTCCATCATCAAAATGGCCACAACTCCCACCAAATACTCAAGCGAAGCTCGCTGCCATGGATCCTGGCCAAGCAGACTTGATCGCTCAGGTGTTGTTGCTTCCACCAGAACAAATCCAAAATCTCGACCCAGAGAAGCAAACAATGGTCACTTCACTCCGTCAACAATACTTGTAATGTCATAAGCATGAGCTATAGCCAATAAAGAATTTACAGTTGAACTATGTAGTTGCCATTCCGTCGGTGGTCGTGGACTTGAATGAATAACGACTGGAGACCTACAATTGTGCTTGTGCTTGTGCTTGTGCTTGTGCTTGTGCTTGTGCTTCTATTTCTATTTCTATTTCTATTTGTGAATGTACAACCAACCCTAAAAATTATTCACTCTCCAGCTCTAACACCCAAACGCTTGAACTGCTCCTGGTAGTCCCAAGGCGACAAGTCGTACATCACCACCGAAGAGAACTCACGACAGCGGCTCTTGATCTGTGCAACGGTATCAATGAATTTTTGTATATACATTTTCCTGTTCTCACTGACTTCGAGCTCGATCAACAGCTGGCAGTTGGTGAAGTCGATATGGTGACCAAAGTCTTCAACATCACAGTCGTAAAGCCCAAAACATTGTAGGCCAGCTGGTAACGTTAAATGGAAGTCTTTCGTGCAGTGGCCTGCTAGATAGAAACTTTTAAGGTTGGCCATATGATTTATGTCACCGCTCACTAGGTCAAGGCTGCACCTGTTGATGGAAACTTCCACCACTGAGACAGGGAGCAGCAGCAAGTCAAGCAATGGTGCAGAAATCTGGTACATCTCAAGCTTATTGAGGTAGTTGCACTTGAAAGAGATTGGCTCTTGAACGGTGACGGTGTGAGTGATGTTTAAATTTCTCAATGACGTAGGAACCTTCAATCTCTGCATGGTGCACAGTATTTCGGTGGATTCGCTTGTGACAAGACTCTCCAATGTGTCCGGTAAGCTGGACAACAACTGCTCGAGGTTGCAGCTATGATTTTTCATCGCTAAAGTCGTCAAGCTGGAAGGAAACTTGAATGTTTCTGACATGGATTCAATGCGACACGAATTGATGTTGAGCTCTTCCAAGCAGTCAGGGAGCATGAATGTACCTTCGTTCAAGATCTTTATTGGGCTCCCATTGAGTGAAAGCTTTTGGAGAGATGTGCACTGCGTGAAGTCAATACACTCAAACGTGCCCAACGCCAAGGAGATGTCTTCTAGACTTGGGGGGAGATTTCTAAGCAATCCCATATCCTGCAGCAAAGGGGAACCAGTGATCTTGAGTGATGTGAGTTGCTGTAACTGCTTCAAATTGGTGTTTTCGAAAGATTTCGCCGGGAAATGGTCCATTTCTAGCTTCTTCAAGGCATTCGGAAACTCAATATTGCCGTGACAGGTAAACAGAGCAGAGATCTTTAGTTCCTTTAACGAAGGAGGGAACTTGAGCCTATCGACAACTAGGAAACCAGGATCATGCTCGATAGTCAATATCCTCAAATGTTCAGGAAATTTTGCTGATGACTCAATGAAAAGCGGTAAGCCTGAGAGGGTGATCTGATACATGTCAGCTGGCCATTGATGCTGGGAGTTAAGCTTCAATAAATACTGCTTTCTCCCATCCGCTTCGTCTTCATGAAAAAATTCCCCCATGCCAGCAATGGGCTCAACAGGCATCATCGAGGACACGAATGGCGAGCAGGTATTTGTGAAGTACTTGAGACTCGGCGGTAAGTTGATCCTACCGAAAACTGCTGGGGAGGTGCTTAATTTGGGACACAGCGACGCCTTGAAAGACATCAAATTCACATAGGAGTCCAAGGATTCAAGATCACTGAGCTTTTCCAAGAAGTTGAGACTCATATGCCTCAAGTTTCGAGGAAGCTGGAGGTCTTGGAGTGATTTGATGTCGTAATTCCCCAAGTAAACTCCCGTCAAGGCTGTGAGATGGCTGAGGTCGATTTTGGGAAGAGTAGTGGCACTATCTGCCACCATGATTGCGTCTATCTTGACGTCTTTCAAGCTGGTGGGAAAGTCCAACTTGACTTGTGACAGTTTAAGCGTCAACAGTCTCCACAACACAAAGGTTTCGAGATTTCGAGGTATACTGCTTAACTCTGACTCACCAATGGGGACATCTGTCAACAGGAGATGCTTGAGGTTGGGGAAACTGCTCAAGAAAGGGCCAATGTCTTCTATGGGAGATCCTGTAAGGTACAATGAAGTTATTTGAGCTCTGTCAACGGGAGGAGGCATGAAATCCCTCGAGGTTAAAACACCTACAGACGATCGACTCACCTGTAGCCTGAAGTCCAACTTCGTCACCGAACCACGTACAGTTTCGAGTACGGTAGAGAATGAAGTCACTGGAAAACTCTCAGATGGGGCAAATGTCAACCCAATTGCTTCAAACGCATCCAAAATGTCAGGACGCACACGAGCCAACTCGGTGTATGCCTCCACGTCCTCAAAGTGCAATTTGCGGAACGACACTTGCTTTGTCGAGTCGAAGAAGTGGATGAAATACTTCAAAGTCACGAACTGGATGGACTTGAAACTCTGGGGACCACACTCAGGAACGTAATGCTCAGCAGCATTGAAGTATAACGTTTTGTTTACGTGTTCGAAGGGCATTTCACCGCCTTCTTCGAGTTTTTGTGGAGTTCTTCCACAAGTTTTGGGGTCTCTGATACAAATATCGCTGTAGTAGCGATTACGACAGTACTGACCAACAACGTTGTCGTCGAAGAGCACCTTCAATTGCTGTTTAGGCAACAAGGAAAGGATGTGGCGCTTGACATCTGCCAGAAGTCCGTTCATGGCACGGTGCGAAATGTCGCCTAAATTCAGCACTGGATCGCGGTACACTTCGCGGTGGACTTCAGTAACAGTTTCGCACTCACATTTGTGACTACAATGGACCCCAACAGTTTTGTAAACGGGACTTTCATAGACTTGGATGCAGATCCAGGCCGCGAGTCTATCAATGAGCTTCCCAACTGGCTCCGCAACCTTTTGGACCTGGCGCTTCTGGCGCTGGGCATTCACACCAAGCGCAAAGTCGCCTCCGACGAAGCAATAGAGAGTTTAGAAGACGTGGACGCTCCAGGAGAGACATGTCCGATCTGCTACGATGAGTACGAGAAGGCTTCATTGCCACAAGACGCTGCAGGACTGTCAAAGTCGGCATTCAGTGCCGATAAAATCGAAAAAATCGTCGTAAACGACTCTGAATTTGTGAACAAGTTGCTGCACAATCACAATTTCAACAAGATCTCCTTGGAGCACAACGCACAGTTTCTGGACCCCAGTTTTTTCATGCCTGTGGAATCAGCGGGCTTCAACTACCACCGGTTCCCCCAGCGCAATCTATACACTTTTGAGACAGCAGGAACCGACGAGCTCATCCCTGGGTCGTCCGACTTGGACGGAGGACGCAAGCGCAGACGAGCTGAGGGACATACTTCTGTGAAAATGCCAAACTGTGATCATGTGTTTGGCAAAACGTGTATTGTCGAGTGGCTCAAGGAGCACGTCAGTTGTCCGTTGTGCCGTAAGGAAGTGGAAGAACTCAAACCCAAAGACCCACGGGAGAAACGCTTGAACCATTTGAACACTCACTGCACTTTTGTCCACAGTGACAGAGAGGAAACGGTGCAATATCTCATGAACAGGTCGACCGACGTGTTCCACCCGCCACGCAGACCGTTCAATCCGGCTATAACGCCTCTCACAGACTCTTTCATGAACCAGCAGTGGGTCACACCGGTGGTACGAGCTCCAGGGCAGTCCAGCGACGCTGTGGCAGCTCCAGAACCAAACTTGGTGCTCCCAGCAAGAATCCCCGTGTCGGAGATCCAAGCCACGTTCCCGATAACCACCAGAACCTTCAACTTGAGACGAGAAAACGCAGGTACAGACACTGACAGTGAGCCCAGACCAACCACTACTACAACGACAAGGACATTTACTACGAGAGAGCCGTTCTTTGGTCGAGGTGCAGGCCCAGAACGTCGTCGTGGTGCAGGCTCAAGACAACATCCTTACACCAGACCAGATAGCGACAGAGACTAGCCTTGGAATCGTTTAGTGTGTTCTACAAATGTGTCAAAGCACCTACCGATTTATATGCCGAATTGAAAATTCGATGAGATTTTCAAACGGTCCGACGACAAACGCACACCAGTGCAATGGAATTGGTGGTGGAAGCCGGCAGAACATTCCCGTTTAGCTACAGCGACGACCCTCGTTTGAAGCAGACCAATGGGCTTATATCGAAGTCGTTGTTGATGTCGGTGCGACATTTCAACGGTGAGTGCAATCAGTGGTACCGAGATCAGGACGCCATTGTTGCCAGTCGTGGCGCCACAGACGAGCTGTATGAGCAGATTGAAGTTGCGGCGACCACACAGCACACAAGCTTGAGACTGTCGTTGAAAGTGAGGGCGACAGCGCCTGGCAAGAGTGACATCATGGTGATACTTGAGCGGCTTCTCGTCGAAACAATGGACCTTGAGGAAAGCTCTGACCCAGAACTCACGAACGTGGCTGTTAACACCGTTATGCTCGAGCACGACTTGGTTAAACCGAGGCAATTGAGACTGGGGTCGGCATCGAGTGCGCTCACTCGAAGACTAAAAGAAGTTTATGTGGACCACTACTTACATAAGGCTGTCGACTGCTTGTTCGACAGCATCAAGGAGCAACTAATTCTATGCTCTGGGTCAGAACTGCCTTGCGACCCTCGTTGGTATCAGCAGTACAAGGACGCGTTCAAGTACGACAACGAAGACTACTTGTATTTCGACGAACCATACTTTCAGGACACCTTGAACATGACTCAAAATGATCGTGACCACGACGACCTCATGTTGTGGGCATCCGATGACGCTTTTCTTTTGAATCTTGTACATTTCCAGTCAACATATGCTCTCATAGCGAAGAATCAGTTCAAGTTGCTGGAGTTCGATCGCTTCGACTCGTCATCAGAGGATGACAGTATAATATCAGCTAACAAACGACTCGCACAGCAGTCGAGATCACCCTCAGTCGAACCCCCTTCCTCTACTAAGATTAGGTTCAACGAGTCTGTAAGTATCATGGCCTTTGACCAGTTTGACCCTCCTCATGCCATCAATTGCATATCAACAACAGATTAACTCAGTCAAATTCCCTAACAGTAACTCCAAGCTCCATGAGCTTTCTCTCAATATCGTTGTCTTGCATCTCATCGACTGCAACTGATTTGAGGGTGGAACAGCTTTGCTTGATTCGTTTGACAGTTTCACAGAGCTTTGTCAAGTCCAACCCTTTGTTAGCGTGAACATCCATGTCTATCAACAGGGTGCACCTAGAGTAATCAACACGGTCTTCTAACACCTCCATTGAGCAGAGATTGAGTTGCAAGAATTGTAAGCTGGCCGGAAGAGTAAAGTGGTAGTGAACTCCGAGGTGATTAACCAAAGAGAATCGTTTCAAGTTGTGCAAATCGACCAAATCCCCTCCAAAGTCTTGGATTTTGCAGTCTGAAATACATAAATCCTCCACTGAACTTGGCAACAATGACAAATCGAACTGGGAACTGGTGAGTCCTGAAAGCTCAACATGTTTCAAAGCCACGCATTGGCGAAACATTATCGGGTTACTGACCTCAATATGTTGGTATAAGCTGAGATACTCCAAAGTCGAAGGAAGTTGGATCTCAGTGATCAGCTTCTCATCCTCTCTACCCCCGCTCACTTGGAGTTTCCTCAATCCAGGAGGTATCTTGGATAGCAAGGCGCTCAACTTGACTTTGTGTTGCCTCATCTGCAAGGATTTCAAATTCCTTGGGAACTTGAACCTGTGATTAATGTGGTTGAGCTTGACATCATTGAGGCTCAACTTCTCCAAACTTTCCGGAAGCTTACAATTGTCCTCACCCAAATACCTCAAGTTGCAATAGCTCAAAGATAATTCTTTGAGACTGGTACATCTTTCAACGTTGAGCATAGTTATTGGGTTACCATTGATCGACAAGAGCTCCAAACTAGTTGGGAGTTCCTGCGAGATATCCTGTTCGTCGTTGAAAGCGTTCCAGTCGAGACGGACGGTTTTCAAATTCGTTAAAGATCTCAAGTTGGTGTTGCTCACCAGCTCGACTCCACAGGATTGAATGGTAAGGATGGACAAAGAAGGAGGAAACTGAACACCATCTAGATTTTTCAAGTTCTTACTGCCGTACAAACGAAGTTCCCGTAAACACGAAGGAAGCTTGATGTTGCCAATATCCAAGAATTTATGAATACTATTAAGATTGAGAACTTGTAGTTTGGCAGGGAGACACACCAGTGAGTCGAGGATCATGAAGTTGTTGGTCACTTTGAACTGTTGCAATTCAGCAGGCCAACGCTGGTGGTGGTCGAGTTTGATGAAGTTGGTCTCCGCACCATCTCTCTCTTCAACAATATAGAAGTGTTTGAGCTCTTCAGGGATTGGATCTTGCGGCTCAATGCGAAAGGAGAACTCAGTAGCACTGGTTTCGATGAACTGAATCGAATCAGGGAACTCACACTTGCCGAACATGTGAGGAGACAACGAGAGTTTTTTGCATCCCGATGAGGAGAACGACACCAACCGCTTGTACGAGGTGAGAGACACAAGATCTCTTAACATGGGACTGTAATTGACAGCCAAATGCTGAATCTCCAGAGGGAGTTTGAGGTGCTCAAGCGACTCGATACGACAAGCACTTATTTCGAGTCCTGTCAAATTGGAAAGATGACTAAGATCGATCCTCAAGGGTACTGACTCGGCTCCCTGGAGACTCAAGTCGTCGACCTTCAAGAAGTTCAAGGCTTGAGGAAACTGCAACTTTACGTCGGTATCGTTGACTATGACCAGGCTCAAGATCACCAAGCGTCTCAAGCTTTTGGGGAGGTAATGCAACTCGTAGTCGTTGATAGGCACGCAGCGACAACTGAGTTCCCTGAGACCTGTCAAACTTTGGTAAAAGGCACCAACATCATTCAAAGTGACGTTGTAGAACCTCAATGAGGTCAACGACGCCTTGTTGATGGCAGACGGGAAGAAAAGCAGGGAGTCAGCTGTCAAGCTTGAGTGAATGATTTTAAACGGGAACAGAAAGCTCACGTCGGTCACTAATTTTGCTTGTGGGAATTCACTGAATTTCTTCGCTACTTCGCCAACAACTTTCTCAAATCCACCAGGGACTCTGTACTCGGGATTAGCAAAGTCAAAGAATGAAAAAGCCACTTCCACGGCCTTGAAAGCGCCCATTGCTTCGGGAGAAAACGCTGCCAACTTGAAGAAATCCGCCAACTCTGTGAGCTCAAGCCTGCAGAAGGACACAGAGTGTTTGATGGACTCGTACGTTGCGAGAAACGTTTCGACGGAGGAAAAGCGGATGCATTGGAAGCTTTTATCGTGCCAGTGGGGCATGAAGCGTAGCACCGGATTTATGGCCAGGAAATCGGGATCGTCAGGTACTTCAGCGCCCTCTTCGTTTGTCAAGTGGACATCAGGATTTTCGATCCGAATGAAGTTATAGTACCGATTTCTGCAGGACTGTCCGATAACCGGATCGTCGAAGTGTTGCTTCAAGTTTTGTTTCGGTATGTACGTAATAATCCGATCCCTTAGTTCTTCCGGTAGAGTGTTCATCAGGGCCGAAATTGAACGCGCATTCCGATTTGGGTCAGCGCTTTTGCATGATTGGCCCAGCTGGTTGGAGGACTCTTGTGCCGGTTTGTGGTGCAACAGTGGGCCGAATTGGCAGTTTCTGCATGATGGTAGAAGTGAGTGAAATTCGGTCGTTTTTTTTTTTTTTTTTGCAGCCATTTGACCGGAATTCAGCCGTGCAATCCAGAACTCAAACATTCAGCAAATCAACGCCAATGGTGCTGCACTTGGACTTCAACTCGTGCGAGTGGTCGCTGCACTGCAACACCGTGAGCGGACACTTTTTTTTGATGGAGCTGAGCATGTCTATTAAGTCGTCCTCGTCGATATCTGTAGCATCCACTGTGATCTGAACCAACTGCTCGCAGTCAGCGTAGTCCAAGTGCTCGCTCAACTTCTTGGGCCCGTCGTACAGGAGATATATGTCGAGGAATTGCAAAGAGACTGGAATCTTCAACCGGAAGTTTTCAAGCAGGCCCCATGAGAAGGAGAACATCTTCAACTTGGTGAGATGGCCGATGTTCCCCATAATCTGCTTGGACGTGCCAGAAAGGTCGCATTCCAAGAGCGACGAGGGTAGAAGACTCAAGTCCAAGGTCGTAATGAGGTTGGAAGCAGCATAAAGTGTCTCAAGTTGAGTGCAGTGCTGTATTCTAGGAAGAAAATCGTCGAGACTGTCATTGCAGAAAATGGCAAGATACTTGAGCTTGGCTGGAAAATGCAGACCGCCAGGCGCCAACAACAATTTGTTGCGTGATATGTACAAGTACTCGAGGCTCTTTGGCAAGTCGTCGATGTTTTTGTCTGTCAATTGAGTGAGGTTATCTTCGAGTTTCAAAATTTCGATCAGATCAGGGAATCTGAAAGACTCAGACACCGTGGTGATGCTGTTGTACGAGAGAATCAACTCTTGCAAGCCGTCTGGCACTTTCACAGTGTCGTTATCCACACTCTCGAACTTGCAGCTCGAGAGGTTGAGTCTTCTCAAGGCTGTTAGGTGTGTGGCTTCAACTTTGGTGAACAAGTTGCTCTGGACAGTCACGTCTTTGAGAGTTGGGGGCAACTCTTGCCAGAGCTCGCTGGTGTCAGCCAACAGATTGTTGAAGAGATTCAATTTCTCGAGGTACCGCAAGCGCTTGAGGTTGGTGTTGTTAATGCTTGTCACTTGGCATCCAGTGATGTCTAATTCCTGGAGCTTCTCAGGGAACAAGACGCTGTTGATCTCGTGAAGCTCAATGTTGGTGACCTTCAAGATCTTAATGGTCTTGGGGAGCTTGAGGCGATCAAAGTCGAAAATTTTGTGCAAGTTGCTTAGGGTCAAGCAAGTGAGTTTGGCAGCAAAGTTGAATGAAGAGTCGAGCACGAAGTGAGGGCTCGAGAGACTCATTCTGGCCATGGAGCTGGGGATGTGGAACAGACGGTCGAGCTTGAGGTACTTTTCGTCTCCTTCGAAGTGATAGAAGCGAGAGTGTTCTTCCTGGTACTCCTGGTCGATCAACTCTCTGTATGCGCCCGTGTTGGCTTCGAATCTGAAGGTCTTGATGCTGGAAGGGAGTCTATCTATGGAGAACATGTGCGGTGAGGACGCCAACTTGATGCAGCCGAAGATTGTCAAGCTTACAAGTGAGCTGTAGCGCTCAATGGAGTTGAGGTCTCGCAAGGGACCACAACCTCGAATGCAAAGGTACCGCAAGGTGCGTGGGAGCTCGAAGTCCGCAAGGGAAGTGATGTTGATCTCTGTAGCGAGCAAACCTTTCAAGTGCTTAGCGTGGCTAATGTCGAGGTGCAACATTTGGTCGGGCCTGCCTCGTAATTTTAGCCCCACGAGCGATAAGAAGTCGAGGGAGCTCGGGAGCTGCAACGTCACTGACGACTCCACCAAGTCTATCAGGAAGAGCAACGCGAGGTTGGTGAGAGATTGCGGGAAGTACACCAAGTCTTCTGGGCTGAAGGGCACGCGATGGAGGAACAAGCTTTTCAAGCTGGTGAAGGGCTTGAAAAAGGACTTGCAGTCGATTCCAACGTTGTTCATGCGTAGGTTCACCAAGTTAGACCGGTTTATAGACTTGGGGAAAACCGTATTCAACGGTAGAAGCGGTGAATGGTATGAGAAACAGAGCAATCTGAGGAAATGGAGGTCGACCAGGTCGGAAACATCGTCAAAATGCCGAACTAATGACTCAACTCTTTCTTCAAAGCTGACGGCTCCTCCGTCGCTGGCCAAAGTTTCGTAAAATTTCATGGTGACAGCGATTTTCTTGAATCGCTTGAACAAGTGAGGATGATCTTGCTTGAGCTCATAGTAGTTTTCTGCCAACGAGAACAGAACTTGGTTGAAGTCGTACACGTGCTGGTACTTGTTGCAAAAAGTTATGAAATGGTGCATGGTGAGAAACCGGACGCAAGTGTGTCTTTCCGGAAGCCACTTGAAGCACGCCTGTGTAATGCTGTCGGTGTACTCGATGGTATTTTCGACCAATTCACCCTCGTCCTCCAACATACTACCGCAATCTTCTTCACCGAGGTAATCCACCCGAATTACCTCGTAATACTTATTAAAACATATTGATCCGACCACTGGGAGATGGAAGTACCGCTTGAGATCGTCTTTCGGGATGTATGACACGATCGAAGGAAGCAATTCCGGTGTTAGTATCATTTTATTTGATGTAAGTTGCAACCAATTGGAATTCCGAGTGCGATCGATCCATTAGTGGGATGATAATACATTCGAGGGATTATGTTCGGAACCTGTGGGTTTCGACTGATCGTGTGACAAGGATCGGAACAGATCGCTTGCAAGCATCGACTGCACTAGTAGCGTAGACTGAAAACCGAGAACCTCGTATTTTTGGTGCATTAAAGACCGGATTTGCAATCAACAAGTCCGAGCTATTACGAGACGGTAAATCACTTCAATAAGAGCCAAAATCACTGAATAACCGACTAAGTAGTGCCATTGAGCTCACAATCTCCCAGAGATTCGGTCGCAAAGGGTGACTCATCGTAGTTGAGTTCAAACGACTGCAACCGGAATTGGAACCTCGAGCAATAGACCCGGTCACCATGTATCTGCCAGTAACCGCACCACCGGTAACAGCACCACCGTATCAATACCATCATTTACCACCGGAATTAAATTTATCCCCACCATTTTGCAACCACATCACGTGAACAAGTTTTTTTTCATCTCAACCCCATGTCTGTAGAAACAGAGCAGTCACCGAACGATTCCTCGATGCAGGGGAAGAAGAAGAAGAGAAAGCTCGGAACTTTTGCGTGTCCGGAATGCACCAAAGTGTTTACTCGAAGCGATCACCTCGCGAGGCACCGGTTAAACCACAAACCGAAAGTGGTTTTCGAGTGTGACTTCCTAATTGATACGTTTGCTGGGACAAAGAAGGTTTGTGGGAAGAAGTTCGTCCGGAAAGACTTGAAAGAACGTCATTATAAGCGCCATTTAGATCGGAATTCAAATTTAAGTGGATCAAACAACAGTTCTCCATATAATCATCGATTCCGTCTTGAAGGACCACCTTCAACCGGATCTACTATATCACAAGTGACATTGCTGCCCGGGAAACTGGTCTTGGATAATGCAGAGTCACCGCTACAAATTTCCAATCTTATTCACAACGGCAGCGTTGACTCAATGGCCCAAAATTCACCAATTCCCACCGTTGATCATCATGAACCGGCCAGGTCCAAGTCGGAGCTGCATCAGGCTGCTTCTGGAGCACCCTCGAATCATTTCACGGCTTTTGCAAACGGTACTCACAGCCAAAACGACATTCTCTCGTGGTTGTTCACCGACTCTCCGCCAAATACCGGCCCTAAACCGGGAGAGACAAAGCATACGTCTTTGCCCAACGTCTTCCCGGCTCAAATGTCGTTTTTCCCTGCTCCAAGCCCGCTGAATTTCACAAACCACTTCAGCCCTCCAACGAGCGGCTTACCTGAAGCAATAATGGACGACCTCGACGACTTGGGCACGCGTATCTACGACTACTCGGACGCCAAGGTGTTCCAGAACGACGGGAATCCCTTGGACGAAGTTTTCCTAAGAGGAAACCCCCAGCAAGAGGTGCACACTAATCAGAGCGGGCTCTTTGACAGACTCACACCTTTCAACTTCAGCTTGCCGTCCACCGTGAGCGGTGCGTCGCCTGCCAGCACCAACGACTCGGACCCCAGCCCCAGACAGACCGCTGACAGGAGCCCACACGTTGGGTTTCATGACGTTCATGACTATGGGCCCACGCACAACGTTGCTGCCAACCAGCAGCTATACATCGACCGCTCTATCGTCGACAGAATGTTGGATGCGCTTCCCTCGGTGGATCGGGCTCAGATCGAGTCGCTCTGGAACGACGAGACCTCGGTTGAAGACCGGTTGTCTTACTATTTGTTCTTGTACTGGCTCGTATTCCACCCCCAGTTCAATATCTTGCACAAGCCATCGTTCAGGACCACGTCAGCAGAGCCCATGCTTTTGCTTGCCATGGCTATCGTCGGATGCTGCTACGCTACGCCGGCCTCAAACTTGCTGAGAATCAACGAGCCTCGATTCTCGCCTCCCGAGTACAAGCTCTGCTTGACACTAGCAACACCGCTTCGGTTCATGATCTTCCAGCACGATGACTTCAAGTCTCCGTGCAAGTTGTGGGTGCTCCAGAGCTTGAACCTCATCGAGTGGAGTGAGACAAACTTTTTGTCCAAGAACATGCACGAGAGATCCCATATTCACCACGCCACCACCATCCAGTTGTTGATCCGGTCCCCCATATTGGGCGGGAACCCTATACCCCAGAAACAAGCAGGCTCCGTGGGCGAGGAGGAGTCTGAAGCCACCGACACCAACAGCGACGACAACAGCGACGACCACGACTTGTATTTGCAGTGGGTGGAGTCCGAGTCGTGGAAGCGAGTCACCTACATGGCCTTCTACTTGGACATAGTCGACTACGTCAAGTTCAGGCACAACCCTCACATCAGGTTCTACCAGATGCAGCTCATGAAGCTTCCCTGCGACGACGACCATCTTTGGGAGGCCACAGACATCACTGGGTCGTTCTACAAGATTGTCAAGCGCCAGAGGAAGCTTCAGGCGATTCTGGCGTCGCCCAAAAAGAAGGACGACCATATCCAGATGAACGAGAACTTCTTGGACGTGATGAAGAAGATCTTGAGGAACACCCACTTGATCAGCAAGAAGGTCAAGACCACGCCGTTTACCAGGAAAATCATCTTTGGCGGCTTGATCTCCATCATGTACCAGATGCAGCAGTCAGAATTGCTGAATGCCCTGCCTTTGATATCAGTCAAGCCCAACTCCAACTTCCCAGTGTGGAAGGAAGTGTTGACCACGGCCATCGACAACTTCAACATGAGCATCAGCGAGGTCTGCACCCACCACAAGCTTGACAGGGTGTCTGAAGCGTTCATGGGCGACACCATCTCCACATGCAAGTTCAGCATCTACCACATCACGCAGATCATTGGCGTTCCGGAAGTGAACAACTACGACATCGCCATTTTTGGCGGTGCTCCCTTCAACCAGAGCATAAAGACGACCATCAAGGACCAGTTCTTGGTGCAGCGAAAGCTCCAGAGCTTGTGGTTAAACCGCACCAACATCAACAACATCAACAACGTGCTCAGCTTGAAGGGCATCATTCACTGCTACCTACTCTTGTGGGAGACCTTGCTCGACAACGGCCACCCAGAGGGCAACGAGTGGCCTGAGTCCTACGACTACTTTGACGAATTGAACTCCATTGGCATAGCCACCACGGTGCTCTGGTGCTACTGTTACTTGACATGCGGCATGGAGTCGTCAAGGTACCAGGAGATCGAGTCCCAGATACGACAACTCGAGTACAGTCGATTTGAGGAGTTGGCAGCCGAGAACGGGCGTGAGTACCTCTCGAGGATCAGGCAGGAGTTCAGGACCAACTTGAAGAAGGATAACGTCCACAATACCCACAACATCGAGAACTTGTACAACGTCAACTCCAGCGTGCCCGCCAGCGAGATCATCTTGAAGTACTCGAACATTCTCTCCAGCATCAGCAACAAGCAGAACATCAGCGGGTTGTGTTTTCTTGTGGGGATGAAGTTGTTCAACAGCCAGTGGCATATCATGAAGATCAACGCCAAAGTTATCATCAACTGTGGCTTAAGGTCCATAGGCAAGAAACTGGTGGTGTTCTCCGACGTGTTCGATATGACGACGGTGGAGGACTAAACTACTGGTTTACTCACTTACTGGTGAAACGTTCATTATGCTACCCAAACCCATCAAACTAATAAAACTGCATTAACACATCCGTCCCTGTCTGGCTCGTTAGTAATTTGAGCGTACTTACCCCAAACAACTTTACCACCAGCAGTGACAAGTCCCAATTCCGACACGTTGACTTCGATGATTGTACCTTTGGTCAAAACACCAAGTTGCGTGTACATTGGGGACTGAGGATTCTTTTTAACTCCCAAAATAGGCAAGAAAACAGTGACTTTCAACTCTGGATGGGTCACGTTTGCCTTCTTCTGTCTCAAGGCCGAAGGTCTGATGATTCTTTCCATTTTGACCGGTTTACGAGTGAACCCTTCACCGACAAAAGTGTGTTTTGTGATCATTCTCTTCCATGACTTGTTGTTTTTCTTACCGGTCTTGATGACCTTGAAAGTCTCTTCTTCAGAGATACCTCTGACCTTGGGGAGGGGAACCGAGTACTTGTCGGCTTTTTCTAATCTTTTCTGCTTGATTGAGGAACTGATAGCCTTAGCAGTATTGTCATTTTGACGGTCCAACAAATACGTGGGCAAAGCCTCGCCACTGTCTTCGGCAGGAGTACTTGGTCCCTTGATCTTGGACTCTTGATGGGCCTTTATCTTCTTCTTCATGGCCACTTTTTCACTATAACGCTTCTTGGCGAACTGTTTACCTCTCCAGCCGGTCAAAGTTTGGGCGTCTTTGGCGATTCTGTGGCCTTCCCTGGCCTCCTTCTTCCGCTTTCTTTCCTCATGATCTAGACGTCTACCGTGCTTCTTGATATGCTGCTCAATGTATTCGTTTTGAGGCATGGTGATAAAAAAAAAACTCGCGCTGCGATGAGATAAAACTGGCGATGACTTTGACACTTGATTCGGTTTTGGACGCTATTGGCAATTCGCTTGCGGCTGCCAACGACAGCATCCAGCAACTTATCCAGGAACCAGAACACCCGGAATTGGTCACCAGCTTGTTAAAAGACGGGAAATTGGAAGAGGTGTCGTTGTTGAGCTTGAAAAACCAGGCGATGACCTCGTACCTCAACAACTTGGCGTTGGTCATCGCGTCACACTTGGACAGATTGAACTACAGCGGCGACGAAGCCGAGAACGACAGGGAAACGGCGGTCCTGAACGCCATAGTGCAGCGGATAACCTTGGAGAAAGGTGTGAAGCCCTTGGAGAAAAAACTCAACTACCAGCTCGACAAGATGATCAGAAGCTTCCACAAGCTCCAGGAGGAGTCGCTCAAGAAAGCCGAACAAGAAAGCGACAGCAACAGCGGCTCTGACGGCGAGGAAAGCGCCTCTGAGTCTGAGTCAGAAGACGAATTGTCGTACAAACCAGACGCTACAGCATTAATGAAGAAGCCAATGACCTCAGACTCCACCTACAAGCCGCCTAAGATCTCTGCTGTTGCGCCACCGACCGAAAAGGCAGATAGGCCCAAGAAACTCCAGAGTATGGAGGAGTACTTGCGGGAGAACAGCGACTTGCCCTCGGAAGAGAAGTCCATTGGAGCCAATATCGTGGACCACGGCCGTGGCGGTGTCAAGACGACCCACGACCGCAAGAAGGAGCAAGAAGTGCAGACGTACGAGGAAGAGAACTTCATCAGATTGCCCTCCACCGCTACCAAGAAGACTACACAGCAAAAGAGGAAGGAAGCCGCCAACACGTTCGCTGGAGAGGACTGGTCGATGTTCAGCAGCGCTCGGGATGTGGGGCAGAGCACATCGCGCAAGAGGAAGACCAACAACGTGTGGGACAAAGTGAAGAGACGCAAGTGATGGTGATGATAATGTTACTGAATGCATTGGCATATAAATCAAGCTAACGGAAATAGTTTAATTGTTGATTTGAATCATGAATGAAATCGTTAATTGGGGCATTAGAGAAGATCTGTGGAGTCTTCAAGTTATATGGGTTTAAATTTGGCTGATAGGGGTTCAAGCTTTGGTTCTGATTGAGATTGAGGTTGTCGCATACGTAGTTGTTCAAGTTCATCTGGAGGGAGTTTGAGCGAGAGTGCACGTTGGTCAAGGAGCTGGACCTGGAAATCCTCGAGTCACCAGCAAACGTTAACCCTGACAGCAAGCCTGATGGTAATCCCGATGGGACGCCGGATGGTAGTCCTGGTGGTAGGTTGATCGTTGGCATCTCAAAGGGCTCAGCTGAGTTGTTCAAGATAGTATTGATCTTCTGCTGAATTCTCTTGCCAAACGAGCTGGTGATTTTGCAGTCTTTGAACCAAAACTTGATGATTTCAAATTTGATTTGTTCGTTAGATGCTGGAATGGGGTTGATCAACAAATACAAGCTCTTGGGTTTGAGGTTGTAGTAGTTTATGTTGGAATTAACCAAATTGTCGATTAAAGTTTGCACCACGTAGTTACCATATGGGTCGTTGATAACCTTGTTCAAACTTGGGCAGTTGTTGAGGATCTGAAACATCAACTCGAACTTCAAGTTGACAAAGTTGATGTTGAGCTCGTTGTTGGAAATCTCGTTGTTGGCGCAATTCTTGATGAATTTTTCAATCACGTTCGACGAAAACTTGGAGTTGCAGTAGTTAATCAAGTTGAATTTGACCAAATTGGTGAAGAACTTGAAGCTGATGTTGTAGTTGTTGATGGAGATCAAGTACTGTAACACGTAATTACCGAACTGGTCGTTGATCAACTTGTTGAAATTGAAATCGCTCAAGATCTCGTTGATGAACTGGTTCAATTGGTAGGCGGTGACGTGGTTCAAGCATTTCTGCAACACACAACACCCGTGCCTATGCGTGGCCACTGTGACCAAGTCGTGCAAGATCAGATCATAGATGAACTGGCATTGCTGTGGCAGGAACTTGTTGAGGATTTTCTGGATTACGTGGTTACCGTTCAAGTCCTTTATGAGCTCGATGATGAAAGGCTTCAACCCCGACACCAACAAACTGAGCTGGTACGAAGTGTTGAGGCTCTCGATGATTTTTTGCAAGGCCCTCGTGCCGTGCTGGTTGATGGAGATCTGGAAGAGATTCAGCTGCAAAATCTCCAAGAGCAAATTTAGATTCTCGTCTGAGCAATACTTTATGAGTTTCTGTACAAGGTAATTGCCAAAGGGGTCAATTATGAGTTCGTAAATGTTGTGGTAAACTTCGTGAAAGATAATTTCAAAATTGGCGAATCGGATGGAGTAGCTGGAGATCAGGTTTTCGTCAATTTTTTTCTGCAAAAAACGGCAGCCGTACTGATCTTTAGCAAGCTTGAGTATTTCAGGCCTCAACTGAGCCAACGGGGTCTTGTTTATGGAGATGATGTAATCCTTGTCGATGTCAGACGGCAAGGAATGGAACTGGACCGAGCTGTGTGGAGGAGTTTGCGGTTCGATGATGGAAGTGACTGAACTGACGGAGTTTATAGACAATTGATGGGAATGCTTGTGGCCGTGGGAGCCGTTGGCAGTGTGAGAAACCATGACTGACAAAAATAATTGCAGCGATAGCGAATCAATTTATATAAATAGTTTGATCGGAATAAGACAGGTTTATAATTCTAGAATTGAGATCAATTTTTTAAGGGTGTCCGTCGTAACCAAATCATAGCCTTAACTAATCGGGATTTAAATTCACGTAAAATCTGTTGCTGCTTACAAACTTATTAAGCACATTACACCGGAATTTAAAATTTTCTGGATCACTGACGACGAGTTTTAGCTTGTGGTTAATTTGCAATTGTCTTTTTTGTAACCCTCGGTTTCGTTTAATTTCGTCTTCTTGGGTCAGATTCGACTTAAAATAGAAAAATGGTGGTGTTTCGTCTTCCGTTTCAATGTTGAAATCCGTCTCTTGCCATGGCTGTCTCGTTATAGGGTTGGTGCTCAAATCAATTTTGAAATCCGGTTCCTGTTCAAATCTCCTTTCGTACTCTTGCTCCCAGTACCGTCGCTGCTGCAATGGCGTCTTGTTTGTGGGCTCGTGTTCAACCATTTCCGACTCACTCGAATATTGCGTCGGTAGCTGATTGATATCGGGGTTGTCGTCGCTGGCTCGTTGCGCCGCTTCCAACCGCGACGTCAACTCGTTGATCTTCATCTGGTACTTTTTGGTGTTTTGCTTGTACTGCAATTTGTAGGACCTTTTCATGCGCTCAAGCGCTTCCTGGTAGTCGCGCTGCTGCTGCGCTACTTGCGCTTTAAGTTGCTCATTCTCCGCGATAAGGGCGTCTAAATCCTCGCCTAGTCCCAAGTATTTTTCGCGTAAGTTCATGAAGCTACTGCGACAGCGAGAAAAATTTATCGCCATGTTTGGATCATCAACTTCAGCGTTTAATAAGCCCACGGGGTTTGGCGCTTCTGGTGGCCTCTTTGGCAACAATGCCTCCCAGACCCCTGCGTCATCAGGATTCGGCTCTGCCAACACCGGCGGTGGATTTGGCAACACAAACACAAACACATCTGGTGGACTCTTTGGTAATACAAACACAAATTCAAACACAACCGGTGGACTCTTCGGTAACAACAACACAAACACGTCTGGTGGCCTTTTTGGCAATAATAACACAAACACAAATACAAATACCAACACAAACACAACGTCTGGTGGACTCTTTGGGAATAATTCCGGGGGATTTGGCGCCAACACCAACACTAACGCTAACAACAACACGGGAGGACTCTTTGGCAACAACACTTCCACCACTGGAGGCCTTTTTGGCAGCAACAATGCCACTACCGCTCCTAAAACTGGAGGTTTGTTCGGTAACACCAGCACTAACACCAACACCGGAACGTCTGGTGGTCTTTTCGGCAACAACAACGCCAACACGAACACCGGAACCTCAGGTGGACTTTTCGGTAACAACAATGCCACCAGCAACACAGGAACCTCAGGAGGCCTTTTCGGCAACAACAACAACACCAACACTGCCGGTACTTCCACTACAGGAGGTCTCTTCGGCAACAAGCCTGCAACTGGAGGACTCTTTGGAAGCAACACCACAAACACGCAGTCTGGAGGGCTCTTTGGCAACAACACAAACAACAATACAACCAGTAGCGGAGGACTTTTTGGAAACAACAACGCCAGCACTAACACCCAATCTGGAGGGCTCTTCGGCAACACCAATCAACAGTCTGGGGGCCTCTTTGGCAACAAACCTACTGCCACGAACTCTGGACTCTTTGCATCTAACAACGCCAATTCCAACGCCAGTTCCAGTGGCCTCTTTGGCAACAACAACACTACGAACGCTAACCCAATACAGAACATGCCATTGAATGCTATGACACGTGTGGGCGATCTTCCTGACAACATCAAGAAGCAGCTCCAGGAGTTTGACAAGTACATCAACCAGCAACACACCATAGCTGAAAACCTACAGAACGACGTGAAACAACACGACGCACTCGTCAAATCACTTCCTAAGGATATCAACTACCTTTACATCAAGTTGAAGTCGACCAAGCAGGCACTCAAGTTCGACGAGAACAGTCTACTCGACTTGAAAGTGTTGAACAACGAGCTCAGTGAAGATATAAACAAAATGCTCCAGCTAATCCTACAATTGTCTACACCCGGCACCAAGCTCTCGTCGTCCTTCCAACTCAACGAGTTTTTCGTCAAGAAGATCAAGCAGTACTACTCGGTGTTCAACAACTACGAGAACCTCATCAAAGAGGTCAACGAGATCCTTGCCAATTTGGAGGTTCGTTTCACGCAGGGTTTTGGCAATTTTGTCAGCATTTTCGAAACTTTGAAGACTCAGTTTGAATTGTTCATGGAACTTTGTGACACTTTGGCTCCATTGCATAATCAAGTGGTGAAGGCATCGCAGTAAAATAGTCCATAATTCCCAATAGAGAAATTCGCACTTGATGAAATCCGACTACTTGGCCAAATACACTGGGAAAGCAAAGAAAAGCAAACGTGCTACCAACGTGGTGATAGAGCAAGATGAGTCGATTGACACAAGAGTTGACGTTGAAGAGCCGGTGAAAGTCGAAACTAAATTCAAAGGTTTCAAACGAATCGATAATAAACCGACCAAAGAGAATAATGATTCAGTTCCGGTTAAAGTTCAAAGCACAGTCTATAGAGACCTCACAGGTCGAGTGGTTGACATTGCCACCGTCAAACTGACAAAACCGGCAGAACCCACCATAATCAAGAACGTGGAACCGGTTATCAACACCACCGAAAAGTCGTTCACCATAAATAAAACCGACCGTGAGTATAACAACCTTCTCAAGTCACAAAAGCATTTCGAAGATCCATTAGATGTCGGTGAAAAACCGGTGATGACGTCCCGATATGGAAGGTATTTTTATAGTGGGATGAGTCCCATAAACCGGTTCAATATTAAAGCAGGAATCTTATGGGACGGAATTGATAGATCAAACGGGTTCGAGCAACTCGTGCTCAAGAAGCGGAACTCCCAAATGTTCGAAAAAGTTGACCGGAAATATCAAGAAACTTATGAAATGGATTACGACTAAATATAAACCTCTTTAAAATTGAATGCGCGTTATGGAGATTCCTGGCTACTTCTACGACGAGAAGCGACGCCGGTATTTCAAGATCTCCAACGGTGCAGTTACGACCAATTACCACAATAATTACGTCGAGTCGGAAAAGAGAAGACGTAAAATTGAAAACAGATCTAAAACCCCCATTAAATTGAATTCTATTGCACAAAAGTACCAACTGTTCTACCGGCAAAATAACTTTAACAACACCCGGTTGGGCTTAGTACGACCGGACCCTTCGTATGTTGAATGGAGGCGGCTTTCAGCCATGAAAATGGCGTCCAAAGTGTCATATTCGGGGGTAGAATGTCATATGTGGACACTGATAATGATTTCCGGAATTAAATACGTGCTAATTACGAATCAAGACCGAACTTTACAATTGCTCAAAGTCGGGGCTATGAATGGCGGTCATAATTATACCGAGGGAGATGTAATCGACAGTATCGATAATGCCAACTCAAGAAATCGGATCTTAGAACTTATAAACCGGTGCAATTTACTTCCATACGAGTACCTCACGGTCCTGGCGCTCGAAAATCTCGTTTTTGTCAATGTCATCAGTGAAAGTGACCTCGATAACCCGGAACTCTATCAGAACATCTGCAAACTCCACCTTCTCACAGTTACCAATGGCACCGTTGTGAAAACCGACCGCACGTTCTGTCTTTACTCGTTTGTCAGCGACTTGACGCTGGGAGAAATCAAAAAGGATTTGTCCCACTTGTTCGGAATGAACAGCATCAAACTTAATCGGGAAAATTCGACTTTCGAGTACGATTTCAACCAGTTAAAGAGCTACAAACGGTTCTTCATCACCAGCTCGTGCTTCAAAGACGACTACTTTATCTTGGGCACCAATTTGGGCGTTATTTATCTCATGCCAATCGAGTTCAAGCACAACGTGATCCGGTTCAGCGACAGCATTGTCAAATTCCGGTTCGAAAAGAACTTCAGGCTCGACAAGATCACTCGCATCGAGAAGGTGGGCGACCACCTCTTCGTGGTGAGCTACAAGAAGGTCATGATCATCAACATTTCCACCAACCAAAAGTACGTCTACAACGTGGACGACTTGATCAAGAACACGCGAGTGTTCCGGGTGTTGGACCAGTTCAAGTTGGTGGTGGTGAGCTTCAAGAAGGTGACGGTGCTTGCGTTTCTGACGGTGTTTCGTCGGTTCGAGGTGGTGGCAGAGCACGAGTTGCTCAACAACAACATCAACCAGCACTCAGCGATCACCCACGACATGAACTTGGTGCTCAACCAGACCAACAGCTCGGTGCTTGTGCTCAACATGCACACGTTCGAGTCACACACGGTGCGGTTGCCGGAGGAGCAGAAAATCAACGGCATCCTCTGCGTCAGCTACGACGTGCTCCTCGTCAACTCCAGAAACGCAGACAACACCACCACGCTCGCTACATTCAGCGTCTAACGACTCATGACAGCTCTATACGACTTACGACAGCTCTAGTACAACTTAATCACTACGGTGTTCAATCATTCATTGTATAATACGGTCTATTTCCCGATAAAGTTCAAGTAGGACTGGTAGTTGAAGTTGCCGAACTTGTAGTCGACGTCAAGCAAGATCTTGATGGCGTCCTGACTCTTGTAGACGTACTCGGTCGGCAATTTGACCAACTTGTCGTTGTAGTCGTCGTTTTCCATGTTGATCAAGCCACTTCTCTTCATCAACTCTCCCTGGTTTATATACATCACTCTGTTGTTCTGGTTGTTGTAAACTTGATCGTTGGTCAAGCTGTAGATGCCAGGGTACCCGGTAATGGTCTTGAAGTTGGAGTGCTTGGTGTTGGGAGGATTGAGTGGGAATAATTTCTGCAACAACTCGTACGAGGCAAGTGTGAATCCAAACTGTGGCGAAGATCTAAACACTCTGGCAAGCGAACCCTTGAAGAAAGCAGTGACTCCCTCTTCCACGAGGATGACTCTGAATGCGTGGAAGATTCCGCTGTACTTGACGTCTCCAGTCTTCCTCTCCACCTGCAATCTCGTCTTTATAACATCGGCTGGGGTGGTGAAGAAAGCAGCAGGGGCACCAGCCAAGGCACCACTGGTCAACAACTGGAGCGAGTTCAAGCTTCTGTTCTTGTTGACGTCCTCTGGATCGTAGTTGAAGAGGTACTTCTTCAAGTTGGCGTAGGTTGGGAAATAAATAGCAGAGAACGGAACGTCTCTCAAAAGACAGGCGCTAGCACCCTTGTACAAGCCCTTGACACCCAACTGCCTGACGATTTCCACGGCAGTCAAGTGTTTGTGGGGGATTTCACCAGGTTTCAAGACCTTGGCTTTGGAGCCACCTTGCATCTGCAATCTGATCTTGACGATTTCCAACGGGTTGGTGAAGATGACTTGACATGCACCAGCGCACGAGCCGGCCAAGATTTCCCAGTTCATGGAGATTTTACCCCTGGCGTCGGTTCCAATGCCTCTGATCAAGTCGTTCACGGTCAACTTGATGGCCTTTTCGGGAGCAACCCCGACCAACTGGGCTCCTAAACCGGAGTACAAGCCCTTGAAGCCCTCGGTCTTGATGATCTTGCGGAAACAGTCGAGCGAGTTGTCGTACAACGCCTTGTGCTTCTGGGCCTGCATTCTGGTCTTGACCAAGTCAATTGGATACACTACTGTAGCACCAATACATCCGGCAATGGACCCCAAGAAAAACGAGTAGAGCGAGTCGAAAATGGGCCACAACGAGAAGTTGTCCTTCTGCACCGGCTTCGACGCTGGGTGCTCAAAAATCGAGTAGAGCGTCTTGATGTTGTTCTCGTAGTTGGGGTTGAGCACGTTGATCAACTCCCTTCTGGGCACAGTCTGCTCCCCCTTGTTGATCAAGTAGAACAACAAGTTCAACTCGTTGATCGAGACCGGCTTGAAGTTCAGCGACTTCAACAACGGGTCCTTCAAGTGCGTGTACAAGTCGTCCTTGTTGATGAGAATATCTTGGGTTTCTTTGGCGCTGTTGGCGGGGGTGTTGGCGATGACCTCGTTGATCAAGTCCACTTTGTTCAAGCAGTTGTACACAAACAACACGTTGGCGAACGTGAACGAATCCTTCTTGAAAAATTCCGGTAAGTTTTCAATGTTGGCCTGCAAATTGGACGAGAGTTTGTGGTCCAAGTTTTGGTGGATCAAGTTGATCAAGTCGGCTGACGTGATGAGCCCGTTTTTGGCAACCAACTCGTACGATCCGATCAATTTGGTGAGCGGCAAGTTGTTGATCAAGGTGATGAAGTCGTTGTAGTCGATTTTACCGGTGGGCTCAAAGAACCGGTTGAAGTGCGTCCAGTTGAACTTGAACTTCTTGGGCAGATACGAGGGATCGATTGCCTTATTGAGGTGACTTAAAGTCGATAAACAGTCATTTAATTCGATTTTGTCGGAATTGATCTTATTATGTGGACTATTCACGAACAAGTCGTAAATCAATTTGAATTCACCATCGGTCGAATTTAAAATGTTGACAAAACTGATGAAATCCGACTCGTTAACGTACCCTTTACGTTCTTTATCAGCAATAAGGTATAAAAGTGAATATGCATGCTTTGGCACATCAGACGGGAATGGACATAAGATAGTCGTGAATTGCGGCAACGATAGATACTTCGTTTGAGTCGAGGTATCAACCGAAGCAAACTGGTCGAAAATTTCTTTAGCTTTCAATTCCGACATTTCGACCAAATTATCGATTTTTCAATATTGGAAAAAATGAGTTTATTTAAACGATTTTCAGTTTTCTTATGGTCAACGCGTGGATTATTCGTTTAAAGGGACTTTTGAGTTCCGGAAATTCGATTTAAAACTATAAAACTACCGGTTTAAATTGATTATCGAGGTTATTTACCGTAATTCATTACTATAATTGGCTCATTAGCTTTATTGATGCTTTTGACACTGGACCTTTTGACCGAATTTTGTTTATCATCTTCGCTTATGTAATCGGTTTTTCCTTCATCTTGTGACTTGAGTCATCTCCAGGTTTTGCTGAACTTTAACTGAGTCATTCCAATTATTACCGGCAACTTTACAAATCACCCTCGTAATTCAATCTACAACTAACAATGAACCGTTAATGAAACTCTCGGTGTCAACAACTGTTGCGTTGACCGATGATGAGGGGAACTGGTCGGTTAAACGAAAAAGGAATCTGGGGCATCCAATCAAGGAAGTGCCGCGCAATACACAGGTTTTGAAGCTGCGAACTGTGCAAATTTCACCGACAATTTACCCCAATTTCGGGGTTACTGTCATGTGGCTGCAACGGTCGGGGGCAGCAAACTCCAGAAGTGACAAGATGCTGCCAATGACCACCCACTCTGCTTACATAGGCAACAGGTACATACCATTGCTTACATCAGCAAACGACAAAACCTTACACACTGTAGGAAATTATACTGCCCAAATCCTGGATAATAGGTAGGGTTTATCCAAGTAGGATTTGTTACTACAACTCTTGGTACGTTCAGGTCATTCCTAATAAAGCCTGCCTCTACCAAGTAGTGTAGTGCTTATATTTGGTACCTTACGAAATACCTCTTTTGTCCAGTGTCCTCTTTGACTCCTGATCAAGCCGGGGTCTTGAGTGATTCTTGTTTCTTCAAGAAGCCGAGTTTCCTGATAAGTAACGTAAGAAGTTCATGGAGATCAGGTCGGTCGAGCAACTTCTCTCTAAGTTTACTGAAAGCACCAAACGAAAGTGCTTTAGTAAACATGCGGGCAATATTCTTCTTAGATTCCACATACTTAAGCACCATAGCCTGTGATTGTGAATATTGACGACCTTGAGCTTCAAGTCGTTCAATGTCAGTCTAAGACTCCATACTCACTCAGTAGTCTCGGAGAGCAACACTCTCTGCAGTCGAAGAACTAGTGGTGACGTACGATTGTCTTTTGAATGTCCACTTAACTAAGTTCGAGTTCTAGTAGAGAGCAGATCCTGAAACCAGTTTCCTGCTACTATTGGGAGCGAATGAAGCATCACTAAAGGCTTGTATTCTGTACTCTTTCCTTTGTCGCCTAGAGATCCTGTCTTTCTATAGACAAGCTCAGTCCAACGTGGATCTAACATACTGGCATATCAGACCGTTTTTCCACTGTAAACATATTGTATTTCTTGACATTATCAATCTCAGCTTTCCTGGATAGTTTCCACTTTTCATCTTTGGCGTCAATCTTTCTAGCAACGTATAGAAGGCGACAACCGGCAACAGGTAACAGGCGGATGTTGAGCAAAGCAGCCGGTTCCTCTGATATGGCAAATAGACGCATTTCAAGAAGCATTTTCTTTGCCAGCAATTTTTTTGGCCAAGGTCTCATTACCACTGTGGAAATATGACAATACATCCGAATGTAACTCATCATCCAACTCTCTCTTGACTAGTTCACTATCTGCATCGTGCCAAAAGCCCCCAGTCAACGACAATAGCCAATATGCTGCTCTGACAGTGATGTTAGCTCCCTCAGGCACATATGGTGGCTTGAAAGTGCCTTCTGGCGCTGCAAACTCTGCATCTTCCCAGCTGTCCAACCATTGTGGTAACATTACCGTTTGTTTGATGTCTTCAGGGATTGCGATAAGTTGGAACGTCTCATTGGATATCACTGCTGATTTGTTCTTCATTATATCTTCTATGGTAGGTCCTCCAGTCTTGGTCTCCGACAAATTTCTCGCATATGGCAGTGGAGATGCTAAAGCTGCCTGTAGCTGTGCAAATAAAATCAAAAAGTAATAAACTTGACAATACTGCATATTCGTTGGTAAAGTATCTAGTTCCTATTTTCGTCAACAACTTATTCAACATGAACTAGATTTTCAATCTGGTGAAAATTGACTGAAAATGGGTCAATTAAATATGTAGGGTCTCCGGGATAAAACGGCTGGCCGCGACGCAAATCGCCCAACTCACTAACCTGATGCGACACATATTGCCGCACTATTTTGCAACCAATGAAAGTCGTATGTCGGATTGACCTATAACCCTTGTCGCATTGTGATCATATCCAATTGGCGAAAGACTGGACAACCGTTGGCTCTTCTTTACCCACGGATACTCGTTGTTTTCCTAAACAAGTTGCATCCCACTTTCAGAGTGTCTATCGAATTCCGTATATTTTCAAGGGTACCAAATTTGCAGCTTCCGTAGTTGTGGAAAACAATGTCTTTTTCAGGAAGCTTCTCCCGCTCGGGTTTGCTTTTCAATTGATGCCAATGCTCCATAGGTTTGAGTTCAGGAGAAAATGGAGGTAAATCGTTCTGTCTTCGGCCATTGGAAGTGGCACTGGAGCTGCTGCTGCTCAACGACGAGAGGAAATTAACTCAAAAGGGACAACAACAGCTCAATTTAAGCTGTTCAGTTTAGACGTTATTAGGGATACAGCACTTCTTACCATATTAGCCGGACTTGAATTTATTGAGAAATTTTGGAATCAATCAAAGGAAAGAGCAGCCAATCAATTGAAAACTGGAGTACCTCGACAAAATGAGTACAAGAAGCAGCAAAGTCAATACCAATTGTTAAATGCTTTGGTACAGTATTGATTATGTAACAATCAACTACTTTTTGCTTATATAATGATCGATTACTTGACAATTGATTATCAGTTGCTTACGCAACACTTATTTCTTATGCTTACATAATCACCACATACCAATCACTTACCTCAGCAAACGACAACGCCTTCTTAAGCACACAAACCGCGCACAAATCATCTCATAATGGCTAGTGGTGCACCTGGTGGTAACTTTAGAGCGTGGACCCCCACTCCCCCACAAAGAGGAGCATTCCCCCTCGATCACTACGGTGAGTGCAAAGAGGAAATGATGAACTACCTCAAATGCTTGAGACTCACGAGCAACCAAAACTCGCCCAATTGTCGTATTTTGGCCAAGGGCTACTTGAAATGTCGTATGGACAACGGCTTGATGGACCAATCAGACTGGGACTCCCTTGGGCTCATCAATCTACCTGAAAAAAAACTGCAAACTAAAAAGGAAAACCTGTAAATAGAGTATGTACATAGTTATTAAAAATACACCTGGACTATTGCGGCTTGCCTCTGCCACGGTCGCCTCTGCCTCTGCCTCTACCTCTGCCTCTGCCGCCTCTTGCGCCACGGTTGCCTCTCGAAGAGTTGCTGTTACCGTTGGAGTTACCTTTGGTTTCAGGTGGGGGCTGCATGAACTGCGGTGGGAGTGGGATTCCCGGCACCACAGGCACAACAGGCACCCCCTCACTCATGATGTTGGTGTAGATTTGTCCGTAGATCTGCTTGATGGCGCGGTTGTCCACTTGTTCGCCGTCCTCGTGGTCGTCTGCTGTCTTTTGTGGCTTTTGCTTGGAGTTCAACAAGTTGAGGAGCTCGCTCTGCGCCTTGTGGTTGACAAGGGGAGCTGCTGGAGCAGGCGCAGACGTTGCTGCTGATTCAAAAGCACCCTTAGCAACAAACTTACCGCCTTTCTTCACCTCAGTCTTCTTCTGTTGTGAGGCCTTGCGTCTATTGATTTCGTGGTCATTCAACACTGGCTTCGACTTCGACGCCTTCGAGTGATAGATCAACTGCTTGTTGGTCAAATTGAGCACAAACGACGCATCGATGATCATACCCCTGTTGGTTTTCAACTTACCATTCATGTTAGTACCACTCAAAAGCGGGTAGTCGAAGATAATTCCCAATTCAATCTTGGTGCCAATAGGAGTGATACTAGCAACAGTACCCTTTGACAAAAATGGTACTTTTCCGAAGTCTTGCACGTAAATAACTCTATCACCAAGATCGAATCTTTGACTGTTCAAAAGTTGATACGACTCGCTTGGGTTCAAAAGTGCTTCTCTTGGTACGCCCTTGATGTCCTTACTGGAGAACTGATACAAGTCACCTTGGTTTATCTTGTTGATCAAGTGGTTTTCAATGGCCTCGAAACTGAATTTGGTGAATGAGTCACTCTCAAGACTAGTCAAGAGCAATTGCTTCTTTGTTTCCTTCAACCACGAAACTAACTCACCTAGTTCTTTCTCGTTAATGCCTAATGCACTAGCTTTAGGGATATCCCTGTTGCTTGAATTGGCCGACAATTTAGAGAAAATGTTAGGAAATTTGCTTTTGTAATCCTCAAGCAACTTAATGGCTAACGGACTATACTGCCAGTAAGTACCAACCTTTCTGGTGTATCCCAAAACCTTAAGTCTCTTACCTTCGAATTTCAATTCTAGACCAATATTGACTCTTTTAGAGGTCTTTCCAAAGTCACTCTCGATCATGAAGCCACTGGTTATCTTACTCAAGAAGAGAGCATTGATCTTTACTTGCTTGCAAATATCATACGAAGCATAGTACTTGAATTCTCTCTTTTCGATCTCTTGTCTTTCCTTACCGTAAGTGAGTTCAGCACCAACATTGATCTTGCTGACCTTTATGTTAACCTTAGTTTCATCAGGCGAGTAGCCAACCACTAAACTTGGGGCTCCAAAACCGAACGCTCCCAAGAAAATTGTTTGTGAGTTGACAGGGAACTCTTCAGTGATAGGCTGAGGAGCCTTAGGCAAGAATCTCACATCTTCATTAGTAACACCTTCGACCATGAGCTCAAGTGGGTAGACTTCGTTAGTCCTGCTAAAAGTCTTCACGTATGCACCTTGAGCATTACGTATTAAACCATTGACAGGTTGAACAACAATTAAACCAGCGATTTCCTGCAATTTGACTCCTTTGACTTTGAGATATTCAGATCTGAGCTTTCCAAGTTGGCCCTTGTACTCTCTTCTTTCTTGCTCTGTGAGTTCCACAACGTTTTTTCTTCTTCTGTCACCCACTTTTATCATCTCATATCTTTTTTCTCCATCAACAATCTCAACTACTCTTGACTCTCTCAAAAAGGGCCATCTTGTATACACCAATTTGTTCAAGAATCTTTCACTAAACTGCTGTGTAGAGTATTCAGACCAAATATTGTCCATCTGCAAAATCATGGATTCTGATCTTGAGGGATTTTGGAACACTTTAGTCTCGTTCAAATCTAAATAAGACTTGAATGGTAAAGTTTTCAAAGTAGGGAACCCAGCAAGAAGCTCCACGCCTAATTTGGCGTCTTCTTTGAGCTCTAATTTGACCTCACCATTAACAGCTGGCAATTTGAAAGGTTCCTCAATACACTTGTCGTGCTCGAGGTCACTGAAAAAACCTGGTAATGGGGAGCCATAGATAGAGTCGAATTGAGGATTGTAGACGAAAGAAATGTCAGCACCGAAGGAGTTTCTCTTCTTCTCCTCAGGGCTCAATTTGGCCTCAACAGGTTCCAAAACCTGTATTAATTTTTTTTCGTCAACAAAACTCAACAACACAACAGCCTCCCAGGAGGCAGTCTTACCGTTCATATCGATATCGACTTCAGCAGGATAGAAATCGATGATAGGAGAATTTGGATCAGTCATTAAAGGTCTGTAAACCACTGGCATTAAATTTCTGGATCTAGCAGGCAAAACAGCCATCAATTGTTCAAAAGGCTTGAATGGCTTCGACATTTCAAACTTGATGGTCTCGTTTTTCTCCAAATAATCTTCAAGGCCAATAGAAATATCTGAAATTCTAGGAGCGTAATGATACTTGTAGTACCAGTTCCAAGATTGACATCCTTTGTAATAATAATTCAAAACCCATTGTAAACCCTCGATATAGTGCTTAGTTAATTCAACCATTTCATCCTTGTCATTAATAGAGAAATGCAATTTCTCCTTGTAGTACTTGTCTTTCCAGTCCAAGAATTTCTTGTCATATATGTCCTTGGACTCAGTCAATAGTTCTTCAGTGTCGTACAAATTGGCAGATTGGTATTTCTTGAAAGTTTTCCTGATGTTGTTCAACCTCTCTTGGTGTTCCTCTTCTGTTTCATTAGGGTTGAGACCATCAATGTCTAACTTCAAAGAATAGTTGTCGTTAGAAATGGAGTGAACGATCAAAAGACCCAACTCGCTGGCGAGTGTTCTCAAAAATTCGAAATGGGTTTCGATGAACTCGTTCTTGTAAGTCAAGAGAAGCGATTTCAATTTATCCTCTTGATCTAACTTTATCAAATCTTCATATTTGAGTTGAGCAAGTTCCATCAACCAAGGTTTTATCAACCCAACTATCTTCTTTTCGTCTTTCTTGATGATTAACTTTCCAATTCTTTCTCTCTTCTTTTCACCAGTAATGGAAATGTCTTCCAACTTCTTGTTGAACCACTCAACGTCAACATCAGCCTTTTCGAAATTCTCTAATTCGAATTCAGACAAGTGGTGTAACCAAATGTTCAAACGCTTTAAATTTATGGTACCATTTTCATTAATGTAGCCATCAGACTGTTTCAAACTCTGTTTGAAAGTCTCAATTAACAATGGGAAAGCTCCTTTATTTATGAACAAGTCTGGCAAGTTGGGCAAGAAATCGTTTCCGATGACATACATGATCAAGATAAAATCATCCAACACTTTTTCAAAGTCGTACTCGAAGTTGAGCTGGTTATCCAAATCCCTGAATTCTAGTTCCATGTACTCTCTCAAGAGATTGATGTGCAACAAGAAGAAATTTTGGTCGTTCAACTCGTTTGATTTGGACTTGGATCTGGGCCCAAATGTGACTTCTTCTCTCAACAAGGCAAAGTGAGGGTCGTGAGTTACCAACCCTAACATGATCAAGTCTGCGTCCAAACCGTAAATACAGTGTCTCAAGTTTGAGTTGTAATCCGGCTGGTTCTTCATGGTTCTGATATACTGCATGATCTTGTGCTCACCTTCCCCAGGCACCTCGTGGCCTGACAACACGATACGGATGTTGGCCCAGTTGGAGTCCTCAGAGATCTTTTTGTGGATGAAGTACTTCAAGTTGTCGGTCAATTTAGCCATGAACTCAGTTCCTGGCGTGATGGAATTGGAGTCGAATGGGTCCTCTTTGGGAATCTCTAAGCCCTTGTCAATAGCTTTTTTCAAGTTCTCCTCGGCCTCATACGCCGTTCTGAATCTTCTGGCTCTCTGCTGGTTCATTTTGGCCCTGGGGGCGACCCCATCAATAGCCATATAGAACACCTCCTTGGGCTTGATGATCTCGAAAAGGTGCTCGATGTACTGGAAAATCGCTGCGTACATCTGGTCGTCTGTCATGCGGTGCAACGTGTCGTCGTTGGAGTGAGTACACGTGTGTAAGATGGAGTTCATGTCCAAGTACAAGTTGTCGAACTCGGGAATTTGGGTCCCATCGATCAACTGCAGGATCAACGGCCACCGCTCAGAGATAAACCGGAAAAATTTGGGGATACCTGTCAATTAGTATTTACGTGGACGTGTTTGTGGTTACTTACCCATGTCGTTGGTTTTAAATTCACTGGCACAATTTCGTTGACTTGTGCGAAGGTTACTCGGGTGGGACACGCTCTTACTTACCTGGGTTCACCTTAACATATATTCTCCTAAAAACAACCTGTTCCAACCGGGTCTAGCCAGACCCCCATTGTATCTACAGACTCCACGTGCCATGCAACCGAATTTGAATCTTGTTACTCCAATTTTCTGGTGTGGCAGAAAAGACTTTCAGGCCTGTAGACTTCACCCATTCTGTTCCCGTTTGTGTGCCTACATGAGGCTTGAACCATGCAGCCACGGACTCTGTGGCGTCTCTAGCTCTCTGCGACACTGCAGAAGCCAGCTTTGCAGCTGCCTCGAAAAATGACTTGTACGGGACCTGCTGCGCTCTATGCAACCCGCTTGCGAGGATGGCAGCAGTCCGCTGGCTCACCCTCGTGGCTCCGTACTGCGAGTAGTGCCAGCCCTTAGACGCTTGAAGCTTGCACCCGTTCCAGACGCGCGCGAGCTTCGCTGGCCAGTCAGCTGCGTGCGTTGACGTCCACAACGACGTCCAATACGACGACCAGCGGAGTTTCTTGGACTTGTGCTTCACCAACCCAAAGAATGCGGACAGCGACACGTACTCCTCGTAGAGCCAGGAGTCTGCCGCACGGTTGACCTTCTGCGCGAGCGTGAGCGGTGGCGGCTCGCTGGTGAAGCGCATGTAGTAGGCGCCGACCGCCAAGAGCAGCAACCCCACCACGGCGGCGGCGAAGTCGAGCAAGTACTCGGAGTGGCTCTCGAGCCAGCGGCTGGCAGCTCGCACGCCAGTGCCCGAGGCCCACGGCGACTCCGACTCGTCGATGTAGCTGTTGAGCGTGTCGAGCCGGGGCCTGGCGACCGCGTGGTACAAGTCGTCGGAGCGCTGCTTGAGCGACTCGTGCAACATCCTGGTGTTGGCGGACAAGTCCTCGTAGAACGTGATCAAGGTGTTGACGGGCCTCTCGGGGGCGCCAGGCGAGCCTAGTGGAGGCGTGGGGCCATCAGAGGGGGGCTCGATGTTTGGGAGCCGCAACGTGCCAATGCTGGCGTCGGCGTCGGCGTCGGGCACCGGTGGCGGCTCTGAGCTGGCGGTCAGCCGCTCGTCATCGAGTTCCGACGACGAAGAGATAATCGACCAATCTTCTTCCGGGGGTATCATTGAGTGTGCTCTGAGTTTCGGTGCTGCAGTGTTTGTGTTGCAGCTGTCAGTTCAGTGCGTGGTGAATTGGTGGCCCCTTCGCAGATATACGTTTGGGCGGCGCACGATCCATAGTACCTGATACCATTACTATAACTATAATTACATATGCGTTAGTCATGAGGAGCGAACTGTGCAGGGGAGCAGGAGCCGTTACTCGTGGTTGTGTTCGTTAGTGTTTTCATGGTGGTGATGCTTCTCTGCTCTTTTTTGTCTCTTCCTTCGGCTCCTCTCGTCATTGACCTGCCTTTGTCTCTCTCTCTCGATCTTGTTGTCGGCAGACTCGTCTTCGAGAAGCTGGAGACGCGAGTTCATCTTGGTGAGCGACTCTTCAAGCAGCTCGGTGTACGCCATGAGGTCCTGGAACCGCGACAAGCTGATGTACTCTTGCTGTGATGGATATTGGTACATCGAGGTGTTGCGTGGCTGGTTGTAGAGAATGCCCGGGTCTCCTTGGAACGAGCCCCTGGAAACGTGAACAGGGCGAGGCTGCTGCGGCTGCTGGGGTGAAGACTGCTCTTTCTGCGATGCCTGTGGATACAAAGGTATCACCGGCTGTGAAGACCGTCTGACTGGCTGCTTGGGTTGATCAGGCAGGCGCTGCGCTTGTTGACCTTGCACCTGTGTTTGTGGTTGCTGCTGCGGCAACGGTGGCAGAGCTTGTGGCTGCAGTGGCTGCTTGTCGTTAGGCGAATTGCTTCTGCAGGTCATTGAAAAAGGAGAGTCGTTGCGGTCGTTGCTGAAGTCAATGGCGAGCGACCGTCTCCTGCCGGGATCACTCATGTCCTGTGGATTGACTGACGGTGTTCGTAAATCTTGGTGGAAACGACCATCTTTGACGAATCTTGGATCGTGTCGAAGCTGTGGGTCTTGCTGGAGCCGGAAATCCTGTGGGAATCTTGATTCATGACTTGACCTGGGCTGCTGGTACCTGGGAGACTCATTGTACTGAAAATCAGGCTTCTGGCCTCTATTGCTGCTGGCGTCACTTTCCTGTCTTTGGCGTTCCACGGCTCTGTGGTGCTCCTCTCTGAGATGGTCTTGGTCTGAGTGGTTGCTGCCATCGTTCATATGACGGGTGGTTGTCGTAGTGGTTGTGGTGGTGGTATAATAGCCATTACCGTAACTTTGCGTTTGGTAGACATGGGACTGCGGACTGGAGTCACTGTACCTGTTGTTTATGTCGGGTAAGCGAGTGTTTGCAGTCGGAGGGCGAGTCATATTGCCAAGTGGCGGCAAAGCAGGTCGTTGCGGTGGACGTTGCACTGAGGGACTTGAAGAGTCTCTGCGTTCACTTCCAGAAACATCGGGAAATCCCTTGTATGGGCCACTGCAAGCGTTAGCCGAGTGCTGGTGGCGGGTGAGCGAGTCGGGACGGGCAAACCGCTTGCCACACAGATAGCACTGGAACGGTTTCTCGCCGGTATGCAATTTTTCATGACGCTTCAAATCGTGGATTCGCCTGAACGTCAAGTTGCAAACAGAGCACACGTGTGGCTTGGTCTGCAGGTGGATGAGTTCGTGGGAGATCATGTTGTGTTTCCTGGTGAAACCCTGGTTACAGGTGGGGCAGTAATACTTCTTGGGCGATGGTTGCGATTTTGGGTCAAGGTTCGATTGCGAGTGAGCCTCGATGATTTTGTCGTTGCCAGAACTGGTGTCTGTGTCATCAGTGGATTTCGTCTTGGTGTCGTCCTTCAAAGCATCTGCCTCCAAGGCGTCAGCTTCACGTTGGTTGACTGGCTGGAGAGCAATTTTCAAATTTTCCGCCACTTTGGCGTCTGGCGTCGAGTTCGACAGCGTGGGCGAGTTGGGACCAGGTCCAGATGATGACCCACTCATTAGTCCGTCCTTCGTGGAAAGGTCGGTGGGATTGGTATCGGAGGCCATCACCAATTTGACAGATTTTGGTATTCACTTATCTTTTCAATCTATGTGGTTTCAAAAGTGCATCTATTGACACTTACAAACTTTGACGCTGTAACAGCAAGAAAAAAGGTGTGATATATTTAACAATTTCTGGAGCCTGAGCTTCTGCAATTGGTCTGCTCTTTACGTAAGCGCTTATGTCATCTTTCGGTCACAAAACCTTGTTTTGCCAGGGTTTGCCAACGGGCTTGGTCCGGTCCTCTTGTTGCTGCCAAATCGGTCTAAATAATTCCGGTGAAATTGGTACTCATTATTCGACACCCGAAACCTTCGTTTGTCTTTTCCCCGGTTTACTGGGACATCTCTTCGCTTCAATTTCCCTACATTTGATCTGAGGCCTGCATACAACTACATCTCGCAATTCCGTGGTCTGTGTCTGATCTATTATGTCATTCATTTGGGTTATGAACAATTAAAGACATTTCTCCAACGTCGGTTTACAGGTTGGTCCATTGGGTTCGGTACTGCTTGGCCCCTCGTGCACGTACCCTCGTTTCTCATTTGGACCGTTACCAGCATTCTATCATAAAGCTCGGAAATCATGGCATTGATTGCTAAAGGCGAGTGCTCCTACCTTGAAATTGCTTGATTTTCGTGATCCCACCATTCGACTTTTGTGGACTATTCCATGAATTTCGACTGGATTCTATTTGAGTCGGTCACCAATATCCTCAACCCGGAATCGGGATACTTCATATCGGCAATCTACTTTGGGACCCACGCTCGTCTTTTCCGGCAATTGGGCTGTCCTGGTGAGACAAACGCACTGCCAGGCACAAGTTACACAAACACAATTTAGTGCCTGGCACCACAACCGTTCAACTCTGTCACAAACTTATGTAATAGTCAGCTCATCAGAGTTAGGGTTTCTGCCCAATCTCCTGGCACGCAAAATGATATTGATAAACATGCGTTTTGCAACCAGTCGTAATACCTGCTGGTCAATGAAATTCGACTTTACCGGACAATACCCTAAATCAATTTTAATTACCATCCGAGGGTGGACCAAATAATCTGAGATAGGTCGGAATAATTAAACTTCAAGCTAACCTGTAACTTTAATTGAAATCTGTGCTCGTTTCTGTGTCTGAGCGCCTGTTTCTTCGCTAGACGACTGCAAAACACGTTGGAGCCCGAGCACGATAGCGACCAGACGCAGCGACAAGGCGCAATTGGTCTTGACTCAAATTCGACCTAGGATTTAAGGTCGGTTGTTCGTTTTCAGTAACAATTACGGTTTTGGTTACCGTTCACGTTTTCGTTTCCGATCAAAATGTGAACACACACCGTCTTTGGTCTAGTGAATCTCCGACCACTTTTAGTCAAAGACCAGGCTAAGTTGCAAAATTTCCTAAAATAGGAGTTATCTCCGGTTATCAATGCGGTTTGTAATGAAAAATTCCGATCACTAATCATGACTCAAACGACAGATTTAGTGTTGAACCGGCCACTTAGTCCCGCAGAAAACTTCTTCCGGTTGCGTACCATCAACAAGAATTATGTCAACTTTGCATTGACAGCAATTTATTCCAAAAGCTTATCAAATTTAGACGTTTTCGCCAGCGCTTTACGCCAAGTTTTGATTGACTATGTTATTTTCGCCTGCAATGTTTTCCCCGAGGGTAATGAGTTTATAATCCGTCCACTAGATTCAATCAAACTCGGGGATATTCTTGTGGATTATTCAAACAGATCCGACTTTTTAACTGACGGGAAAATCAATGAAAAATTCATGAAGTTCGCCAACACCGTCACTTTCGACCTTTACAGCCAAAAGCCGCTTTTCAAACTCTTTCTTTTGCCCCAAAACACCTTGACGTGCATCTCGGAGCATACGTTGGCCGACGGAGTTGTTGTGGCTTATTTCCACGAAGTTTTCCTCAAGTCGCTAGCAGAAGCCGGAATTTCGTTCCAGAATGCCGATTTCAACACCGAAATCTTCAACTCCAAGGACGTGCTGCTCGTAACTCACTCGCTACCACCGCCAATGGACGATTTTCTCGAGGATTTCCGACTTCCTTACGATTTCGGCGACCCAAACTTCTACGAGAAGTCCAAGCCGGAAAACCTCCCCAAATACGACGGCAGATTCCCCAACGTCAAGGGAAAAGGGCTCGCGTTCAAGCTCCTCAACTTCACCCTGCAGCAGACCAAAAAGCTTCTTGCCAAGTGTAAGCAGGAACGCATCACCTTGACAGTTCTCATTGAGCTCTTGCATGCGATGTCATTCCGGGAAACGTACGGCAACACATACACGTCGTACCGTGTGGCCATGACTGTGCGACGCCAGATGGCGCCTGAGAAGACCAGCTCGGCCTACAGCAGTGTGTTCGAGCCGGGGTACAAGATTATGGGAAATTCACCCAGTCTTGGTCTCACGCTGTACTTGGGCCCAGTGCACGAGCTCGACTGGGACCAGGCCCGTCTTTTGAGCGCCAACTTGGCCCAGTCCGCTGTCAACCCTCGTCTCCTCAACCTCATGAAGGGCTTCCTCAGTGTCTACGACCCGTCGTCCAACCACGAAGCCTTTTTTGAAAACCAGTTGGGGAAGCCCAAGGCCGACACCACCAAGACGTCCAACCTTGGCTTCGTCAACGTGCCGGTGTATGACGGCGGCTGGGCCATCAACGACATGATTTTCCACCAGGACTTGAGCTTTACTGCCGCCGACCACATGATCAATGTGGTCTCGTGCCCCATTGGCGGCCTCAACATCGTTCTTTCGTACTTCGACCTGGACTTCGACGACTGCGGCGTCGACAACTTCGACCAGTATGTCGAAGACTTCAAAACTAATATGCTACGCTACGCTGTATAGACCAACACCACGAAACTACCGCGAACGTACAGCCACCTGGCGCTAAAATAGGGCGAAAGCGCGAAATTCTCTATGACAACTGAGCTACGAGACCGGTCCACTGGCCAGTGGGCCCACCAGGACGACGTGCCGCAAGTCAAGCGGTTCCACGAGTTCACCACCATCGACTGGGTCGAAGACGAGCTCGAAAACCACCGTCTCAGCGTCTTGAAAACCGGCATCTTGCGCTCCAACACCGTTTTCAACAAGGCTGTGTCGCTAGCGCAGAACTGGATGGTGCTCACGATGATGGGGGTGACCATTGGCGCCATTGCGGGCGTAGTCAACATCATCACGGCGTGGCTCGCCTCAATCAAAACAGGGTACTGCTCCAACGGCTTCTACCTCAGTGAAACTTATTGTTGCACAGGCCAGGGCGAGCTGTGCCCCAACTGGCACTCATGGACGCCCTACACGCTAACGAACTACGTGGCGTTCATCGTTATTTCGGTGCTTTTGTCGCTTTCAGCGGCACTTCTAGTCAAATTCTACTCGCCAGCAGCAGCAGGCTCAGGAATCTCAGAGATCAAGTGTATTGTGTCAGGATTTGTCATGAAGGGCTTCTTGGGGTGGTGGACGCTCCTCATCAAAAGCGTGGGCTTGCCATTGGCCATTGCTTCCGGCTTGAGTTTGGGTAAAGAAGGCCCCAGCGTGCACTACGCTGTGTGTGTGGGTAATTGCATCGCTAAATTGTTCACAAAGTACAAGAAGAGCGCCTCCAAAGCCCGGGAGTTCTTGACAGCCACCTCTGCGGCGGGCGTGGCCGTGGCGTTTGGGTCTCCCATGGGAGGTGTGCTCTTTTCAGTGGAAGAAATCTCATCTGTGTTCCAGTTGTCGACGATCTGGAAGTCGTACTTCTGCGCATTGGTCGCAGTCATGACGTTGGCAGCCATCAATCCATTCCGCTCGGGCCAGTTGGTCTTGTTTGAGGTGGTTTACGACAGCAACTGGCATTTCTACGAGATCCCCATCTACATTCTTCTTGGACTTTTTGGCGGTTTCTACGGCATCATAGTGTGTAAGTTGAACATTCGGGTGGTGGCATTCAGGAAGAAGTACTTGAGCAACTTTGCTGTACGAGAGGTGTTGATTCTTACAGTTTTCACCGCAGTCTTCTGCTATTTCAACGAGTTCTTGAGAACAGACATGACAGAATCGATGCAGATTCTCTTCCACGAGTGTGACCTGACGTTTGAGCATCGTGTGTGCTCTCCCAAAAGCAACAAGACCTTGTTGGTGGTGTCGTTGTTGTTTGCAACCTTGATGAGGACGCTCTTGACAATCATCACTTATGGCTGCAAAGTGCCAGCAGGGATCTTTGTGCCCTCAATGGCTGCCGGAGCTACCTTTGGCAGAGCCTTGGGGATCCTCTTCGAGCTCCTCCACCAGAGGTACAAGGACTCCGTTATCTTCAGCACCTGTACCGACGACAAGTGTGTAATTCCTGGCACCTATGCGTTCTTGGGGGCCGCTGCTGGACTCAGTGGGATCACGCACTTGACGGTGACGGTCGTGGTGATCATGTTTGAGCTTACGGGAGCGTTGCGGTACATTATTCCTACCATGATAGTGGTTGCAGTCACCACCATCATCAACGACAAGTGGAACAACGACGGGATTGCCGACCAGATGATCCCGTTCAACGGGTTGCCTTTAATTGACTCTAAGGAAGAGTTCCACTTCAACACAACTGTCAAGAGTGCCATGTCTCCTGCAACCGTTGTGATACCTTGTGAAGGTGACGAGCCAATGACCGTGAGGAAACTAAGAGCCATTCTAGACCAGACTTCGTTCAGAGGGTTCCCTCTCGTGGAGTCACTTGCCCACCCCAAGATCTACGGCTTTGTAGCGAGATCAGACTTGCAGTTTGTGCTTGATAATCACGTCGACGCCGAAGGAAACGTTGCTTGCGTCTTCAAAGCGGGCGCCTTCTCGTCAGGGAACGAGTTGGACTTCAGCTCAGTCGTCAACAAGTGCCCGTTGACTGTGTCGTCGTCGACAACCCTCGAGTACGTGCTCGAGATCTACGTGAAACTTGGGCCTCGTTACATTCTTATAGAAGATGGTGGCAGCCTCGTGGGGACAATCACCAGGAAGGACGTCTTGCGCTACGAGTACACCAGCCACCACCAAGACTCTCCCACCACCGACAGTTCATTAGATGCTAAAGTATGGGAAATCATGAACCTCTTTAGCACAAACCTTCGCAAGAATCTCGGTAAGCTTTTCCACAACGACGCTACCCGCTACTTATGAACGAGGGATGCTCCACTTGCTGTGGTCGTCATAGACTAGGAGTCCTTCCTTTACTGTGTTCGTCATTAACTAGGAGTCCTTCCACTTGCCGTGGTCGTCATAGACTAGGAGTCCTTCCACTTGCCGTGGTCCTTGTAGTCGTTATAGACGGCTTTGAAGAGGGTCTTTCCTGGCGCGTCCAAGAGGGTGTTCACAGTCTCCAACTCTTCCAGCGAGAGCACGTCAAACACACTGTATATACCTGACTTCAACTCGTCGCTGTTGACTTTGGAGAAGTTGAAACGCAACGACATGGAGATGAAGTACACCAAGAGAACTGGCAAGAACGGCTTCATCGATTTCCTTATCAACGACGAGGCGGTGGTTAACTGTTGCGCCACAAGCTTGGAAGCGTTAGGAGGCTCACACAAGTTGACAGTCACTCTGGCGTAAGCGCTGGCGGCTGCTGTGCTTGACTCAAGACTGTTTGGCAACTCTCTCTTCATTGTGAGTGGTTTCATCAACGCTGTGAACGCCCCCATCACGAGATGATGACGTGAGTTCATTCTGAACCGGTGGTAGAGCAAGACATGGGCAAGAACTTGGCTGGCTAGCACGTAAACAGATTCTGTGAGTGGATCTTGGGTGGTGTCGAGTTTCTGGGCCACTCTGGTGACCAAGTTGACCACTTGTTCCACACCATATTGATTAAATGCCCAAGCCTTGTTTAAAAGGACCTTGATCACCTGTAAGAGGGCGAGAACCCCACTCAAGCCACCACCAATGGTGTCAAAATGCGTTAGCACAACAGACAAACTGAAGACGACTTTCTCTGTGGCTTTCACATCGTCCTTGTGCAAAGAAAGCAACATGGCATTCAAGATGCCGATGAAAACGTCTGCATTGTCTTCCAGAACTTCTTCGTCGAAAGAGTAGATGACGTACTCACATAGTTTATGGTACACTTCTGATTGTGGGTAGACTCTGTGGAAAAACAGCTGGAGCGTGGCTGAGAGCTGGGGTGAAGCGTGACTCTTGTAGAGCACCGTGTAAAGTGCCAAAACGTGGCATGCTGACTGGAAATCGACGTCGGTGGAGAGACAGAGAAGCTCAAACAAACTCAAGCTGATAGTTTCGTTTGAACCGTCGAATTGGGCACCAATTTGCTTGATCATTTGGTGAATCTCGCTGGCCATGGCGCCGTCTGACACAAGGCTGTGCTTCAACACATCTAGGGCCCAGTGCACTTCCTCTGTCTGCGCTTTCAACTGCAGACGTACCAATTTGAATGCAAACTGGGTCAACGCTTCACGTAATTGTTGCACTGCAGCCTCGCTGTCCTTGGGAGGAGCTTGGATCATCAATGCGCCTGCTCGTATGAAGGGCGACAATGCGTAGTTCTTGGAGCTTGAGGCTTTGCTGATGTGCTTGAGAACCGTTTTCAAAGCAGCTTTGACGTACTTCTGTGACTCGAGCTGTTTGGTGTGACTCGTCCAGACAGTGGTGAACACTTCAGAGCCTGCCTCGAGTGACGCCTGGTCGGCGAGTACCCCGACAAGAATGCTGAAGTCCGTTTCCAACTTCGATTTGAACGAAGGCATGGAGATCAAGTGACTGATTGATGCAAGAGACTCCTTGGATGGCCTGGTCACCAACAAGTCGAGTAAGTAGACCCTCTGGTTTCTCTTGAAGCACTCTATAGGGATAAGAGGAATCACAGTTGTCCAGTGGTCAAGGCTGTTCAGTATGGAGTCAATTAATGCTGAAACAAGTTTCGACTGTTCCAAGAAAACGTCACCGTCGCTCTGCAAGAACTCATGGAAGTACTGTGGCATGTCAAGGTCAAACACAATCGAGACAAACTCCTGTACTTCCTCGCTGCTGAAGTACTGGTTGATCAAAACAGGCCATCTTTCCACGAGGGCCACCACGAGTGATGTATCGGGTGTTGCTCTCAAGTGTTGGAACAACGAGCTCGTGAGTTCTTTGGTGATGGGGCCCTCGTGGAGCTCAGTGAACCTGAAGGTGTAGAACAAAAAGAACTTATCAAAAGTCTTTGGTGTCGTTGCAGGAGGAACTGCTTGGTCTTCGTACAAGGTTATGAGAAGGTACTTAAGGTGCCAGGGGCTGTTGGTTGCTTTGAGAAACTCCTTCCTGCAGAGTGTGGTCTTCACAGCATCAATGATTTTTTGTGGAGCCGTGAGAAGGCCCTGCACTAGCGACAAAACAACTGGGTAGTTGTTAGGAGACTCTTTGTCGGCCAATTTGGATGCAATTTCCACTATTTGGGTGGCTGTGAGCTCTGGTACTATTGACGACGCCGTTGCTATCAATGCTTCCGACTTCCACAGACTATTGGACCCAATGCAATTGAACCAAATGTCCACGAAGAAGTCCACCAACTCCCTTGCTCTCGCAAAGCTGTTCAACAACTTCTGGGCTATGAACACGACGTTCTCCGGCTGGGAGCTGGTGTTGAGCTTATCGACGATCTCGGGGGTCTTATCCAAGGCCAAGCTCACATCGAGATCGATGATGTGGGCCACCAAGTTCCAGTTTATGGGGCTAGAAGCGATGGTTTCCTGGTACACATTGGTCAAAAACGGGAGGGACAACGGCCTGTTCAATTTTGCAAGCACTGCCATCAAAGACTCAGTGATATTTAAGTAGTTCTGGCTCTTGACAGCCTGAAGAAAAATATCTTCACAAACTTTCACATCTTTGGTGCCAAACCGGCGAACAAGAAGCTGAAACACATACGCGAGCGCCTGGGGCGACAACGCTTTCTTCTTGAGTAGTATATCGAAATTCAGGGCGATAACGGCGCCTGTAGGCTTAGCAAATGCAGAAAAGTTCAAAATTTCAGTTAGAAGCTCGTTGACAGAGCTGTCAGCATCGATTTCACACGCTTTGTTGGCTATAGCAGGTAAGCAGTCCTTATAGAACCTTTCTGTAGCCTTTTTGGACGGCACGTAGTCTGTGTCAGCGTGGGCACCGTCATAAATCAGTTTGACAAAGATGGTCCATTTGAGCAAGAGCTCCTGGTCCACCGTTGGCGACACAATAAGCGTAAAAGCGTTGAGAAGTGTCGTGGCGCCAAACTCGTCGATATCGACGGCAAAAGTGGCGTGGATCAACTCCAAAGTTGACAAAACCTGCTGGAGAAGTTTGTGGTCCTTGTGGGCAAAAACTCCAGACAAAACATCGACAATTTTCACTCTCCTGAAAAGCTTGTTTCTTCTATCGTTGTCTTTGAGCAGCTTCCATGTTTTGGCGGCCAATTCCCACACGCCAGCCTCAAATTTCCACGAGAATTTGGGGTCGTTGAGCCTGTCGCAAACCAATTCAAAAATAAACCAATTTCCATTGGGCAAATTGACCGTGAGCTGCCCGTCGAGGAACTGCGAGGCCACAGTGACGATTTCTGGTGTTGGGGTGTCCTTGGACCGAAGAAATCGGGTCAATGACTGGGCGGTTTGGGTGGACATAATGCGATGAGATGAGATGAGATGAGATCACTTGACAGAGATTGACCAACGCAACAGCCAAGAGTCGAACACTATTGGAGTACATACACGTTCAAAAGTACATACACGTCCAAGAGTACAAACACGTTTGGTCTGAGGTCTTGAGCGTCAACTCAACCAAACTTACAGTAACAACTTTAGCAACTACAGCATTAGTTCAGACATATATTACAATTCTAAATCAACAAGGTCTCGATCTTGTCCTTAATGGAGTAGATTTGGTTCTTGATGGAAGATGAGTCGTTAGTGGTGACAGAAGCAGCAATAACTGGTCTGGAAACACCACAAGCTCTACCTAAAGCGGTCTTGGAAGGAACGAAAACGTATGGAACGTTCTTGTCTTCACAAAGTAATGGGAGGTGCAACAAGATTTCAATAGGCTCAGCGTCAGCAGCCATAATGATAAACTCAGAGATACCTCTGTTCAAGGTCTTGGTGGCTTCGTTAGCACCTTTCTTTAATTGCCTCAAGTTTTGCGCTTGTTGAACAACATCTAAGATTTGCTGGGATAAGCCGGAATCAGCTAATGGGAATGCTTTAGGGTTTGGACTTGACATTTTTAAAAGGCTCCTTGCTTTAGCTCACCTGTAGTAGTTTGAAAAAATTGCACTACCTCATCGGTACTAGTGCCAGTATCATTTTTACGGCGCGCGCAACGGCACGCGGTAAATTTGAGGTCGACGTTCTCGTTTTTATCCCTTAATTATCTTTATCATGTCAGATTTGTGGTATGTTGATTTGTGTTTACTGGTGATAAATTGCTTGCTGTTATTGAGTTTGTGATCATTAACGTGTTTGTAATCAATTCTATTCAAATCAGATCAATCAGCCTCGTCCAATTTGTACTAACTCTCAGCCCAGTTTATGCTCCTTTCTTTGGCTCAATTGGTTGCGCCGCCGCCATCGTATTTACTTGCTTTGGTGCTTCTTATGGTACTGCCAAATCGGGTGTCGGTATCTGTGCTACATGTGTCTTAAGACCTGACTTGTTAGTCAAAAATATCGTCCCCGTCATTATGGCAGGTATTATCGCTATTTACGGTTTAGTGGTGTCTGTGTTGGTCAGTGACTCCTTGAAGCAAGGTCAAGCTTTGTATACTGGTTTTATTCAATTAGGTGCAGGTTTATCTGTGGGATTATCTGGTTTAGCTGCTGGTTTCGCTATTGGTATCGTGGGTGATGCTGGTGTCAGAGGCTCTGCTCAACAACCAAGATTGTTCGTGGGTATGATTTTAATCTTGATTTTCGCTGAAGTCTTGGGTTTGTATGGTTTGATTGTCGCCTTGTTGTTGAACTCAAGAGCAAACCAGGACGTTACTTGTTAAGTAGTAAACTGCATCATTAGATTATCTTTTCCTCGTAGTTCCTCTTTCAATTCTCAAGTACGTACACTTGTCCGATCTTCACAACAATCTGGTTGCGTAAGTATCGTATCAACTCCTTCACTCCACCTGGTGTCTCGACTTTCCGCCAGTCATGCTCAGTAGCTTCCTCAGCGTGCTCAACTGCATACTTGTATAACGATTCTCCTTCCTCTAACTCTTGTGGAGCCACTTGGCTTTCAAAGTTGTCGATCAACTCAATTATCACAATCAAGTCTGGAATCCCGAAAACGTACTTTTTGCCAACGAAGAATGGGATCATTTGTGCCAACAACAATGGCACAAACCTTCGTGGTAAATGCACAAACTCAAGTAAATGAATAAGTCTCGATATCTTATCTTTAGCATACTTCGATTGAGTATCGCATACCGAACGATAAAACTCCACCAACACCGCATATGGAGAAAGACACTGTTTGATGATAGGATGCACTTCAAACAGCTTATCGACCTTGTGCTCCACTATGTTGTTGATCAATTGGTCTTTGATGGGCCTGTTGTTTACCAAACTGTCTTGGAAAATGAGATCCCACACAATGTGGTGGACTTCCTTGATTCCTTCTTGGTTGCTCTCGTCAAGACTATCATAGTTGAAGCAGTTCACAAGCATGTTCAATGCCTCGTACAAGTATCCTTCCTTCAATGACTTTTTGCCATAGATTCGGTAGAGCTCACTGGCTGTAGAAACAAGCCCACACTTGGCACAAATAGTGAGACTCCACTCCAAATCGTCATTGGTTTCACAGTGGTAATGGGGCAAGAAGTCTCTGATAATCTTCCTGTTATTCAAAACTGACAGTTGGCTAGTAACAACAGCATCATTCAAAAGCAAACCAATTCCAACTGGTACTAATGGGTGATTATTCAAGCATTGTAAAGCGAATTTTGTAAGCAAATACTCGGAAATTGTTTTACCTTTCATTAACTCGTCCAACGTCTTCAGCGTTTGTGCAATGTAGTAGCTCAGTAAATGACCTTTCAACTCGAGTAATCTGGCCACACACGATGCTGTGGCAGAGTCAATATCATCAATGGTCGTTAACACATGCAAGTAGTTACCCTCGATGATGTCAAGGAAACATTTCTCAGTCACCAGGACTAAATCACTAGAGCTGGACGATGTGAATGGTGGTTTTTCTTTAATAGAAATATCATAGTACTCACTGTACAACTTCTCGTCATCTCTGACCTGAAACAAGGACAAAGAAGCAAATATTTCATACCATTTGGAACAGTACGTTGAAATTGTCTTGGGAAGTCCTGTCACCACACACAAGAGACTGTGGATTTGTTCAAGTATTATTGAGTGTGCAGAATCCTTCACACCTTCTCTGAATTTGGGGAAGAGGTCTCTGAACTCACAACAAGTGAGTTTCCATTGTGAAAATTGTGATTTTAATGCCATACTATCATAACTTTCCAAAGTACTTTGTAAGTCCTGGATAACACTGTACAATTGTGGACATGTTTCTTGCAACTCTTCGTACTTGGAGTTGGCGATGACATTGACGGCTTTATCCAAGAGTCCTCTTGAAACTAGTTTTACCAAAAGGTTGGTCCAGAACAAAGGATGAAGATATGGTTTAGGGCTGAGCATGATTTCCTCAACTATTCCCTCAGGAGGTTCATGGTCGAACTTATTGATCCACTGAGTAATAAGAACAGGTCTAGTGTTGATATCTGGGTAAAACACGTTTGCCAAAAGACAATCAAGGATGCTTTGTACTGCTTCATACTTCTCTGAACCTTCATCGTCTTCTATTTCATGCAAGAACATCTCGAAACTCTCGTTAACCTTCAAAAAGGCGTCGTTGATCTCTTGGTTGAGCTTGGTTTTTGAGACAGCAGACGAGCTTGACTGGGAAGTGATCAAACCAAGTGGTTCTGGGTCTTCATCATGCACAGTTTTTGTGTCGATCTCAGATAATCCTTCTACCGTCTTGTACAATGCGTTAACATAATCAACATAGGGAGATTTGGTAAATGGAATGGTTTCTTTGTAGGCTTTTGGGTTGAAGTGGAAATCGAGAGTCTGGCCCGAATTGAGCCAGTCTTTCAAGACCACAGGCTCAGGCTCCGTCTCTGTCGACGAAATACCAACAGAACTGGCAAGTGATTCGTCATCAGATGAGCTGGGCCCTATATCAAGCATCTCTATGTCATCAAATCCTTTATTCATAGCAGAAATCAGCGCGTACATCACTCGTGTGATACCTTGAGTTATGAGCTGAACTGGTTTGTATTTGTGGATGTCTGAACTGGACAATCACCTCAATTAGCCAAACGTTAGCGCTGGTGCAAAGTTGTTTTGATGAAACTGTTTTCGCATTTTGAAAATCATTTTTGGTGTATTCACTCTTCACAGAATCACAACAACGTGGTGTCAGCCAAGAGCTTCTGAAGAAGGGACTTGTGCCTGTAGCACTGTCTCAACGACTTCTTCATGTTCTCCAATTCTTGGAAGTTTTTATCACTTCTTTGGTCGTAGCTCAGGATCATTGCCTCATGTGAGAGCCATTTTTGCACCAAAACCATGCTTATAACCCCCTTGTTGTCTAAACGTAATGGCTGACCATCGGTGTCTCTAATTAGAGTCACTTTGTCTTGTCTCTCCTCCCACAAAGCAAGCTTATCTTTTTTTGTTGCTGCCTCGAGATCAGACAACGACCGTTTGTAGAGCACTAACTCCTTCTGACACAGCGAGAGAACATCTTGAATCTCGTCATCAAGATCGTTGAGTTCACACAAGGAGTAAATGCCCCCTTGGAGTGTCCCAAGAATGAAGCTTGTGCCTACGTGACTCTGGACTTCTGTTGCAGAATCAAACTTGGCGACAAAATCCGTTCGATTCTCTGTGCGTTCCACTCGCTGAATACAGTTGATTCCTTGACCAATGTTGAAAGCAAGAAACTCTTCCGTCTCCGATCTGGAGTCTCCCGTCAAGTTGACACCTGTTAAATTGCCTAGTGAATCAACAGCGATGAAGCTAGACCTGAGTTTCGTTTTGAAAACTGCCAAGTCAGTGATGAGATTGGTATTGAGTAGTGTGCTGTTGTTACTCAAGTCAAACAGGTACAAGTCATTGTTTCTGGCCCACTTAAAGGTATTCACTCCCTTCATCACATCTGCTACCACTGCGGTTTCATTGACCAGTTCAGCAACAGCCGTAAAAATCGGTGCTGGGAAGAAGGCCTTCTTGAACACCTCTGCCTCTTCTAGAGAATTGACTCTTAGAATAAAGCATGCCAGACCACTCAAAAGAAAGGTATTTCTCTCCTCTTCCAACTTAGTGATCGATTTGAGAGTCAACAGTTGAGCTGAAGCAAATCCAGAAACTTTAATGGGTGGTAATGGTACAATCTTGTTTTTCTGTACTTTGAACAACTTGAATACGTCTTCCTGTTTGTTACTGTTGGAAACTGTCATGAAAACACTCTCAATCCCATCAGAATCCTCATCAAAGTCGAGAAAGTGTAAATCTGCAACTTCTAGATTGCTGGTGTCTCCGAAATCGTGTCTCCCAACGACCTTCATCCTTTTGACATCCACTAGCTGAAGAAACCAGCTTCTTGAATACTCGTTGGCAGACTCGTTGAACACATTTTTTGAAGATATTAAGATGCTGTATGAAGTTCCTGGGACCTTCACTGACTTTAAGTTAAAGTCATTCGAGAAAATGACATCTCTAGTTGAATCCACAGGCTTGATCTCAAAGCATAATATGTCGTTGTTAGTTGTTGCCACAAGTAGAGTCTTGTGGTCCACGAAAGCGACCTCTTTGATACCTTTTGTGGCCTCCGTATCGAGAGGATATATTCTATTGAAGTTTGTGGCCGGTTCATTGTACAACCCAAAGATATGACGATTGTTGAACAAAAAGACTGAGCCACTGATGCTCTTGGTGAACCTGAATGGCAAGCCATTGAAATGGCTTCTCAGTGATCTGTCATTGTCTTTCTTTTTGTTAGTCAAGTCAAAAAAGAATTGGATCAATTCACTGTTACTTGTGGATAAAAGTATCCAAACATGTCCAGCATGTTGGGAGTTGTAACAGATGGAACAGTCTGTTATGGAGACTCCCAAAGGATCAATTGTTTCTTGATGGAGAAGTTCAGTTTGTGAACTCGACGTGCAGTAAAGTTCCAGAGACCCGTCCCAAAATGTCACTAGTACCAAATACATATTGGCATAGTAGTAGGTGTAGTCGATGCCTGTGACTTCAGCATTGCTTCGGAGCTTTAACTCGTGGTTGAGCCGCTTGTGGAACACAATTAAGGTGTTCTCGTCATTGATAACGACAAAAAATGAAGCATTAAGAACACGAGCATGTTTGATGGTGCCACTGTACACCACTTCATCATTGACGGTGACGCTACTCTCACTTACTAAGATAGTGTCAGCATCACTGATAAACTGTTCAACATAATTTTGGTCCCATGGATCTTTCAACTCGGTGATCTCTCCGTTCAGAACAGTATAACATCGAGACTGGGTATTGGGGGAGTTAGAGACTTTGACCCACAGACAGCCAGCTTTGCTACCAATCAGTTTTATGGTCTGGATGTTGGAGGTATTGCTGATCCTAGAGAGAAATGACAAATAGTTGGCTCTATTGGATAATCGTCTGAACTCGCCACTTTCGTAACCTCCTTGGGAGGTCAAGAGCTCTAAAGATCCATTTTCGTGGGTCACCTGCATGTCCAACACGGGAGGTGATGACGGGAAGAACTGACAGATGTTGATGTATGGCTCTTTTGGTTGGATCCTGAAGAGGATGGACTGGGACAATTGAGAAGATATAAAAAACAAATCTCTTGATATGTGATGGACCTCCGACGGGACCGTAGTATATCCTATGTTGATGAAGCCCAAGTCTTCGAGCTTGAGATCGAAGTCAGATTCTTTGGATGTTGATAGATGCAAAATGCTGGAGTGACCCTTATTGTTCACCACAAGAATTCTTCTGTCATCTATGACAGCAGAGCGGTGGAAAACAGAGATATCATTGGGTGTGTATGACTTGAGTTTCTTTGTTATGACCATGTTGGACTTGTTAATAGAGAGACTGCCGTCCGAATATTCAGGAATATCGAGGATTCTGACTTTTGGGTCAGGGAAGTAGAACACGAACCCGTTGGCCAATATCAAACAGCCACCGCAGAACGGCAGGATCAATGCATTGGGGATTTCTTCGAACTCTTCAAACTGCTTCACGAGGGTGAACTTTTTGTTTTTGGCATCGATTTCGTAGTAACGCATGGAATAGTTGTAATTGTAGTCCCTGTACAAGAAAGCAAGAATGTTTCTTGTTGAGTGTAAGAGCTTCATGTCCACGAGGACCACATTTCCCACGGCGAATGACACCGAAGACACGAGTTCATTTGATACTATTTTCTTCTGACGTTTGACAGACTGGACAGGTTTCAAAGTCCATTTGTCGTTAATGACGAACAATTGCACAAAGTTCTCGAAGCAGTAGACAAGAAAGTACAGAGGAGTGGCTGCCTCGTCTACCACTATTCTTGGAGGTGAGTCTGAAGGGTCCTGTTGCTGACAGGAGTCCAAATTGACATTGTAAAGCACTGAAAATTTGCTACTTGACGGGTCATACCACACAAATAACACTTTGCTGGACGCAGTGAGGAGTATCAAACAGTCATTGGGCAAGCTGGGGTGAGTAAACTTGTTTAAGGCCACAATGGGGTCCTCGACCTGGAGTGAATCAATGAGGTGGAGCGAACCCAGAACGCTGTAGAACTGCAACGAGTTGATCCGAGAAACCACCAAGCATGCGTGTGGGCCAAACACATGCGCGTGTAGCGAGAGCTGGATGCAGTTTGGCGGCCTTAGCTCTGATAAGAGGAACATAAGCTACAGATGTGGTGCGGACACGTTGAGAATCCTAATCACAAGGCAGATAGGAGATGAACTTGGATCAGCGGTTGCGGGTAGCAGTTGCAAACGTTGTTATGCCAATCAAAGCTGTTACTGAGCTTATGACAGTAGTTTCCCATCTACTCTGGTCCAAATGTAAATGCAATATTCCCTAAAATGTTGAATAGATTTTTCACAATTTGTAGATTTTACAATTTGCAATTGCAAGGAAATGTAGTTGAATTTATACTTGAAACGTCGTTTGATCTGCAGTGGTGTTTGCAACCAATGGCTAATCATAAATCTATTGTATGCACTTTTTGCAAACATGCCACATTTGCTGCAAACGCACTGGAACACAAACCTATTTATATTACTTTAACTTCTTTTACTCGCCCCTGATCTTTTCGATTGTCTTATCGATTTCATCTTACAAGCAGGAGACGAGCTCACACACCTCCAGATCACGTCACTGGCTTTTCAAAACCTCAGATCAATTCGATCCAAAATTGTCAAAGCCCGCTTGTGATCCCCATGTCACGCCAACCGTCTCGCCCCAGACCCATTGCAGACACCAGCATGCTGTCAAGCCCACAAAGTCCCCAATGGGGGCTCTTTGATTTACTTGGGCTCTCGAAACCTAAACCGATTGCGGCCCCTGAGCAGCAAAAGGAACATGATAAAACTGTTATTAATTGCGCTTGCTGTGGCACAGTGCTTACCTTTGAACAAACTGCAAATAAGTTCCGGTGCTCAGTATGTTCATGCACCAATGTCATGGAGTCCTTCCAATGCTTCTACCCCGACGAGACAGGTCCTCACTTGGTATCTCCAAAGTACGTGAAAAAAATTATAGATAAGTGTCTTCTGGAGGCCGGGGGTAGCGAGGAACCCAAATCATTACATCAGGTATTTGAGCCTCTCTCAAACTACCTTTACACGTCGTTTAAGACTTATCGTTGCTTGAATAATTCGTTCAGAATCAAAAAGGGCAGCACCAAAATTCATTACTCCACATCTAACATCGCCTATGACTCAATCCATGATCTATTTCACATCCTAATCAGCCTTCCTACTAAGAGACCACTCTTTTCCGCCCTTCAGGGTGCTTTGTCTCTTTTGAAACGGTGTCCTTTGTCTTTTGGCGAAGACCCTAGAAGTTACTCCTTTTTGTTGATCTTGCTTGAAATCCCTTTCTTGTCCTATGCTCTTACACATTACGAGCAGTCCGCAGATGAGGATATCCACTCGATGCTCGATGTTCAAGATGTCAAAGCTATCTCCTATGACATTTTGAAAAGGGTGCTTGGCTTCATAGCCAATATCCAATCTAAAAATGTTCAAAACTACTTCACTAGTTGGTTCTCCAAAAGATCTGAGACTTCTTTCACAACAAGGGTCGATCTTGTCAACGTCTACATCACTTTTCATTTGAAGAAGTATTTCTATATCGCAAACAACCCTGAGTACAAGTCCCGATTGCAGGCAAGAAGGACGTCTGTAGCTCAGAACGTCAATGCTGAATACTTCGAAGCATCTGAGTTTAAAGACGAAGTCGAGCTGATGAATCTCGTTTCACCCACTTCCTTACCGCTAGGACAGGTAGGCAGAGCCTTGAGTGTTAGTCGGTCGAAAAGCAAGAAAAAATCTACTGCAAAAATAAGGATTTATCAATATGGCAACGATTGGCACCTCAAGACAGCTTCTACAGTCTTACTCATGCTCATCAACGCCAACAACATCCGATCAGAGAAGCTTCCTTCGTGTGTCTTTTACAATTCGTTGGTTGATTATGTGAACCTCAAAATGGATTTTGATTCATGGCAAAGCAATAAGAAATTCACTTGTCAGAAGCCTTCATCTACACCCGAGATTCTGACTGTTTTAGATTACATTCACGGAACCCAGAACTCGTTCAGCAACGCAGCTACATTCTTCTTTTGCAAGTTCCCCTTTTTGATCACTCTTGGGAACAAGATATCGATTTTAGAGTACGAAGCTAGAAGAAGCATGGAAAGAAAAGCTGAGGAAGCTTTCATCAATTCATTGGACAAGCAAATTCCATTGGATGTGTACTTGAGAGTGGTTGTTCGAAGAGACCATATAGTGCAGGATTCACTTCGGTGTATCAAGAACAATCAGGCTAACCTCAAAAAGAGTCTCAGGGTCCATTTTGTAAATGAGGCTGGGGTAGATGCAGGCGGATTAAAGAAGGAGTGGTTCTTGTTGCTAACAAAAGAATTGTTCAGCGTCCAGACGGGAATGGTGGTTAATCTGGAGGAATCCAACTACTTGTGGTTCAATTTGTTCCCCATGAATGACAAGGAAATGTACTATTTGTTTGGAGCAATTCTAGGGTTAGCGATTTACAATTCAGCCATTTTGGATCTCAAGTTTTCACAAGTATTCTACAAGACATTGTTGAATCTCCCTGTTGGATTCAGTGACTTTCAACAATTATCCCCATCGGTTGCACAAAATCTTTTCAAGTTGAAAACATTGAGTGCAGAAGAGCTTGAAAGCCTTGATCTTACTTTTGAGATTAGCATCACTGATGTTTTCAACAAGACACATACCAGGAACCTTGTCCGAAATGGAAGAAATATCAAAGTAACCATCAACAATAGAGATGAGTACATTGAGAGGTACGCTCAATTTTACCTAGTTGATGGGATATCGAGTCAATTGCATCACTTCACGAGAGGATTTTCCAGTGTTATTGGAGGCAATGCCCTTTCGTTATTTGCCCCCGAGGAAATCGAGTTATTGCTCTGCGGGAACGAAGAAGGCCGTCTTGATGTCGAAGTTCTCAAGTCGGTCACCAAGTACACAGGGTGGGGGCTGGTTGAAGAAGCACGCAGGAGTTCCATAATCAGGTGGTTTTGGGAATACTTGAGTCATCTTGACTACAAGCAGCAGAAGAAGTTTCTCGTGTTCGTCAGTGGCAGCGACAGGATACCTGCTACTGGGCTACAGAACTTGAATTTCACCATCAAGAAGATAAGTCAGCACGACTCTGACAGGTTACCCATTTCACACACGTGCTTCAATGAGCTTGATCTCTACAATTACAGTTCACAGGGCAAACTCAATTACAAACTTGATATGGCGGTCAACGAATCAAGAGGTTTTGGTATAAAGTAAGAACGAATGGTTTCCACACGTCACACATTTTTTTCAGCCAATGAGACCAGGTGAAATAAATTCTCATTTTTTCAGTCTTCTGATTATCTACACAAAACCTCATGTCACTTGCTTTCAGAACTGCTAGATCAAGCCTTAGAAGTGTGAGGGCACTCTCTACTTCTACTCAAGTATTGAGCAACTACGAACACCCAGACTTCTCCAGTTACTTAAACAACAGATCGTACGATGCTAACAGAAGTATCAGATATTTCATGGTTGGTTCAATGGGTTTATTATCAGCAGCTGGAGCCAAATCCACCGTTGAATCATTCTTACATTCCATGGCAGCATCTGCTGATGTGTTGGCTATGGCTAAAGTTGAAGTCAAATTGGGAGCAATTCCTGAAGGTAAGAATGTCATTGTCAAATGGCAAGGTAAACCAGTCTTCATCAGACACAGAACTGCTGAAGAAATCGATGAAGCTAATCAAGTTGACATCAAATCATTAAGAGACCCACAAAACGATTCCGATCGTGTTAAAAAACCAGAATGGTTAGTGATGTTGGGTATCTGTACCCATTTAGGTTGTGTCCCAATTGGTGAATCAGGAGATTTTGGTGGTTGGTTCTGTCCATGTCACGGTTCTCACTACGATATATCCGGTAGAATCAGAAGAGGTCCAGCCCCATTAAATTTGGAAATCCCAGAATATGACTTTACCGACGACGAAACTTTACTCGTCGGTTAATTTATTACGCATCAATAGATAGTTCAGCAGGAAGCCGTTCCCAAAGCGTCGACTTGTCGGATTTGATTTGGGCCTTTGTGAGCGTCAAAAGTGTTGCATCATTTGACTTGAGCGACTCTTTGAGCTTTGGCCCAAGAAGTTCAGGTAAGTTGACGCCCTTGTAGTCACTGAAGTAGTGAAGCCTGTAGAAGACACTCCAGTGAAGCGCGCAGTCTTGTGGAACAACTCTAGGGCTACCAGAGTTGGCGCTGCAGTCGTCCTGGGGTAACCACTCTGTGAGCCACCAAAACCATCGCTCGAGTTTGGGGATATGACCACCGTGGTTGCCGCGGATAGGTGCAGCAGGGAGTTCGTGGTGGGTTTCGGTGGTGTGGCGACGTTGAAGTGAATCGTGGGTGGGACAAAGAAAAGTGTCAAGAATGGAGTGGGAATCGATAAATTGGTCAAGACCGTTGAACGACAACCCGAACTTTTGAGCCTGGTGCATCATCCACATGAGTGGGAGGTCAGAGAGTACGTTTCCGTTACAGTTGCGCTCCCAACCCCCTCCCACGTCGCAATGATCACCACAAAACCACATCTCCTGCAAGTCTTCACACACTTTGGAAGAACACTGCACGTTGGACCGCCAGAGAAAACCTCGTAGCCACGACAACCAGCCACCTGCTGAGTCTGATGGCTGCTCTACTGGATCCCCCGACACTTTGAACAACACTTCTTTGTAGCGGGACCTTGTCTCGTCTATACTCACTGCGTGTCTCAAGTGCTTGATATGAGAAGATTCCGTCGAGTATGGGAACACCCGCTCCCTCACTACACCTACAGATGCAACAGCGTCAAATAGACCCATAAAGTGAACTCCTGCAGCCTCACGACTGAAGGTTTTCCTGAAATTGTCGAGCTCTTCAGCCGTGCCTTTGCAGTACACTTCCCAAGCGGTGTCGACCATGTGCTCCAGGCTCTTGCTTAGAAGCCCTACACGCTCAAGCATACCGCCTACGACTCTGCCAACGTAGCTCCCGCGGCTGTCATTAGTAGTCACTCACTCAACGCACACGTACCTGAACCCAAAAATGTAGATTCTGTCGAGCGGTTCGAAGTTCTGCACCAAAAACAAGTACGCTGCCTTCACATGTTGCAGAAAGCTCCATGCGAACGCCACATCTGTCAATCGCTTGGACTCGCTGGTAAGGTGCTGGAGGCAAAACGTTGGCTTTGAACTGAACAGGGTACCAATACCAGGCTGGTAGTAGCACAATTGCAGATTGGAGTCAAGTAGCTGGAACAACATCAAAACGTTGGACCGGTTGCCGGACTCGAGCTGTCTCATGGTGCCATCGAGACACAAGACGATATTCTTGCGGTGTTTGTGGTCAATGGCCATGGTTGCAAATGGTTGCAAAAATCTTTTGTTGCACAGGCGCTCGAATGGCTGCAAAAGTGGCTGCAAAAACACACTGGACTCACAGCGAGATTTCTACAGTTGATGAATTGAGCGTTTATTCGTTACGGGTATGACGTTACACGGCGTTGCATGGCGTATCAGAGGTTATCACGTTGGTACGACCCTTTGTAGGACGTTGGCGGCACGTTGGGCTCGTGACGAGCACCGTACTGGTCGTAGTATGGCTGAGCGTGGTACATCGGCTGAACTTTCTGCGGGTACATGTTGGAGTTGTGATAGGGATGTACAGGCTGCTGCTGGTACTTGGGGCTATTTGCTGATCGACAACAACACCAGCACAAGGCTTTGAGACAGCTGACTCCGAGACATAACATTCCAATGATGGTAGAAATGATCCAAATCACCACGAGCCCCGCCAAAACTATTCCCACGATTGCAACGATCTTGCACGTCTTATTGTTCATGCAAGTGTCCCAGCTTCTGAAAGCTTGGGCCGTGGAGTGAATGTCGTCTGAATTTAGACGCTTGAAAAGGTCTGAGGGACAAAGTTCGGTATTGATAAACATGGAAAATAAAAAACCAAGGATTGTTCAGCCCTTTTATGGTGTTTCAGTATCATCGTGTACCTGATTTGGGCGGTACGCGATTTAAAAATAGACCTTATACAGCCTTGTGGCTTGGCCACGACAAAGCTATAATTGCAGTAGTTTATTGGTTGATGTCCAGTAAGGCACAAGGAACCCGTTTTTGGATGTCACTGCCCGAGTCACTGTTATTTTAAGGGGCTCACTTCTTTGCGACAAACTTGTGAGTTTATTTTCGATGTTCTTGGCTTCAAGGTACAATTCTTCCACCTCAGCCACGCCGAAGAACCCACAAATATCGCTTTCAGTCATGAAATCGATTCTCAAGTAGTCACAGTCACCCCTGAGTGACTCCTTGAAAATGAGCCCGAAATTTGACGCTTTGAGCGTTCTCTTGAATGGTCTGATCAAAAAATCTTGTGTAGCCACACCAACATAACCCTCGATCTGGAACTCGATCCCCTTCATCACAAAGTCTTCTGAGTCGGGAATGTCTAGGAGCCTGGCCACAGAAACGACATTCACGAGCGACTTTTCCCATTCTGTGTCGTCAAACTGGAGACTCGAAGGGAACGAGTCGCCCTGGCTTCCATTCTGATGCGTGACAACTTGCGCTGGCGCAGGAACCTGGTGGGCTTGTGGAAGTGTCTGGGCTGACTGGACACCGAAATGAGAAGTTTCTTGTGGTTGAGTCTGGAGTTCGGTGTCGTCTCCCGAGGCTGAGAAGGGCACGTAAGTCCTGAACCGCTTGGCAGGAGGAAGCTGACTATCGTAAGTGATTGGCTGTTGTGTGTCTGCAGCGGTAGTGTGTTGTCTGAACAAGAGATCTGAAGGTCTTGATGGTTCGAACTCCAGACTTAGCACCGGTGACTCTGCAGGGAGCAACTTGTCGAGCGGGAACGAAGCTCTTGTCCACAATTCGTCGTCGGCAAACTCCCTGAATCTCTGGACAAGGTTGCGTAGTTGAAGACAATCGTGATTCTGGTAGTTGTGGTCGTCGATAGGGTCAATTTCCGTCACCACACCCTCTGCTCGCTTGTTGAACGACTTCAAGTTGAACGTGATCATCACAAACACGCCCTGCTCCCATGACGGCGACAAGTCCGGGTCAAATCCCATGCGTCTCTTGAACGTTTTTACCTGGCGGTCTCTGACGACACACGTGAACCCCATGTCTTTGTCAAACGCAGCCTTGCCCAAATCGATTCTCTGCATCCGTGGGGGCGCGATGTACTCGTAGCACAGCGCGTTGTACGTGGTGAAATCGGTGACCCCCAACTGCGGAGGCACTTTGGTGTTTTCCTTGTAGAAGATTCCGAGCAAAAAGAGCGGAAGCCGAACCTGGTACGGCGCGTTGGCTTCCAGGTGGTTGAGGATGTCGTGCGGACTGGGAAGCACCGAGATGCTGTCGCAGTCAATTGCTGTGCATTTCCTTAGTGCCATCGCGCAGTTGCAATCACATCAGCAGTTTCAAATAGTTTTGAATGAGCTTGCACAAGATCAGGGCCAAAAAGGCCAGCACGTGGGAAGAGTTTCTCGAGCAGGGGACGGTGGAGGAAGAGTCAGGTGACAGGTGGCTCGCTTCTGACGTCAATAAAGCGCTCAGATTTTACGATAGAGCTTACACCGCCTACCAAGAGGCCCAGCAGCGCGGTCAAGGTGACGCGCTAGACGTGGCATACAACGCGGCACGGCTTGAGTTGCACGTTTACAACCAGTTTCGTGGCGAATTGGCGGTTCCAGTGACGGAATCGGTGGCAGTTTTGCAGCCATTAAATGTTATAGTAGCGCACCACGAGCAAGCCGTGGACTTAGCACAACGTCTTGCGGTGCCTGTGCCGTCTGATCTCTGGTACAACTTGGGTCTGGCGTACACGCAGGTGATAGAGGAGCTTCGTGGCGACGAAACAGCTTCAATTGATGAGGCAATTGCAGTGGCAGCCAAAGCTCAACAGGCGTTCCAGAACGCATTGACGTTGCAAGTACAGACATTGCACAAGTTTGTAGAGGAAATTGACTCTATTACTCTGCAGGAAGAAGAACCAGTCCTGGAACTGGAAGATTTAGTTGAAGCAGCACTGGAGCAGAAAGAAGCAATAACTGAAGAGGTTTTGCAACCCAATGACGTTTTCGACACCGTCATTGCATGCTACAAGTTGGCTCAAGCCTTGTTGGAGAATATCAGTGAACCACAGTCGCAGATTCTGCAAGTGCAGCAGTTTCTCTCATCATTTTTGAGCGATTGTGACTCCATTGCATCAGAACTCCTCTCCAATTTCTCCGAGGACACCAACACCAGGCTGCAGTTCTTGGCTTCCATACTCAAGGATCAAATCACCGAGTATACTCTCTGCAAGACGTATATTGTTGGTCTTACAATTAACGAGTTGGATGGACTCATCAAGTTGTGGACCTCTGACCTTCCAGAGACTGCTGAGAGGTACCTAGTGTACAGCGACAATATTCAAGAGCTTCTTGACCGGAACAATATTACATTGACTCTGGCTAAGGCGAGTGAGGAAGTCGCTGCTGGGTTCTGGAAAGCCTTGACTACCATGACGAACTCACTCAAGAAGGCAGGCGAAATCTTAACTGAGCAGAAAAAGGCAAGCTCAGCACACTCTGGTGATGGACTTGGGACACTCATTGCCAATCTAGCCAACATTTTGATCAGAAGATCAGACATCGACTTGCAAAGATGTCAGTTGGACAACTACGAGCCATCCCGGAAGCACCAGACTGTTTTGTTTGGCAACTGCAAAGCGTTTCTCAAGAACGGAATGAATATGGCCAACGCTAGTGGCGGGCTTCGAGAGAAGGCCAGTGAGAAATTGACTAGAGAGCTCAGGAAAAGAGAGGCCGTGATCCGACTTTGCGTTCTTGAGGGCAAGACCAGCGAAGCTGAACTTGACGACATCATGGGCAGAGAAGTGTGGACGCAGGAGATACGCACGTTGATGGCGTTGGACTACTTCGAGGCATACTTGAGTTCATAAGCATACATTAACTATTTAAGCGAGATCTAGGGGAGCCAGTCCTCACAGTCTTCACGGTCGTACATGGAATAAGGATCACTAGAACAGATCTGTGATGTTGGAGGCGTAGAAGGAGACGTCCGGGCCAGAAGGCGGTTCTGTGCACTTTGTGGACTGGAAAATGGAGCTCTCTAGAAACTCCATGCCCAAAGTCGCCGTACGTGAGTTCGACACGATGACCAGGAACACGTTTATCTTCAACGCATACATTAGCATGAGTATGAGCTTCATTAAACGTGACAAAGCGAGAGCGCGCAAACATGTGAATATATTGGATCTATATACAAGAACAGAATCGACTACTTGATCAATTTGTCGAAAGCAGGGATCAAAGATTGAGCTAATGCAAACGAGAACACCAATTTAGGACCTGTAGTCAACAATTTAGGGGTCAAACCCTTGAAAAACGATGTAATACCTTCGTTCTTGAACATGTTCTTCAAGATAGTAACACCAGATTCAGGGTTATCGAAGTTTCTGTTCTGGATTCTTGTCTTAATGACGTCTAATGGTGCAGAGACAATCAACGAGGCAGAAGCTCCGAAAATTGACGTGACAAAATTCTGGGTCCAAGTGGCAGCAGAGTAGTCTTCCAAACCGAAAATGTACTCTTTAGCAAACGAGTTACCACCGAACAATGCAAATGATCCAGGTGCATTTCTAGCAGCAGTCCAGCCCCAACCTCTGTACAATCCAAAACCTTCGTCTGACAAGATCTTGAGGAACCCTCTACCCTTGAAAGACTCAGGGTTTGTTTGACGCTTGATCTTCAACACATCCAATGGTAACAACACAACCTCACCGATTCCAATCAACGAACCAGCAGTGGCAGACAATAAGGCTTTACCGGTTTTTGGTCCAAACCATGAGTCATAACAGTCCTTGAAGTTTTTGGTCAAAAACTCATTGGCAAATGGCTGTCCTCCGTACTTGTAAACTCTTTGCAAGATCTTGTAACAAGCAGCATAACCCAAACCAGGGAAAAGGGTGAACAAACGTTGACCTAAAGCCTTGCTGGCGTGCTCTCTGAAAATGACAGAGTTCAATTGAGTAGCAGAAGTGATTTTTCCTTGATTGGACATCAATCTTTTGGAAATTGTGTCAACTGGGTGGAAAACGGCGATCTCACAGATCCCAGCGGACGCAGATCCAAGCACTCTAGCAGTTCCTGATTGTTTCTTATCGGTTGGAGGAGACATGTTGGTTGATAAAAATTTTCACCGCGGTAAAGTTGCCTGATTGGGACCAGGCATCGACTGCTCGACTGGGCCACCGGAATGGCTGTTGAGCGGCTTATTCCTGACCAAGGATGATGGGAGTGAAGATATGAATGAGAGGAGTACGTTGGCGCTAGTTGGGAAAGTTGTGGCTCGAATTGGGCTGCTTGGTGCAGTTTTACCTGTTTTTTTGCAGCCTTGCGCAACTGATAGGAAAAGTGCTCGAGAAACAGAGAACTTTTCGACAAATGGTCGGGCCAGTAGAATGCTTGGGCTCTGAAGAAGAGGGTCCTGTGCCCCGATAGTGATGGGAACATGCACAGAGGGTGCTATTCAATCTAATAGTGACAAAGAATTTCAGCCTGACGAGAAATTCACGGCACCTGTTCAAATAATGGAAGTTTTCACTCATACTAGAGCGCTGGTTCAAGGCAGGAGGGCTGGAATTGGCAGCAGCTTCATGTACTTTGTTAGACACTGGGGCAGCAGTCGACTGAGTTGGCCCAACCGCCAAGCTCTCCAACAAAGCTGTGTCCGCAGATTGTGTCACTAGGTTGTCGCAAGCAACACGCTCACAATCTACCCGATACCACTGTTACCACTCCTACAAAGAAAGAAAGCGTGTCCAGGCTAATATCACCAACCCATTTGAGCATCGGTCGCACTGAAAACCGTCATGTCGGAAATCATTGACGAGTACGCCGCCAATCTAAACGAACTCACGTTCAACTCTCGTCCTATTATCGACAATCTTACAACCATAGCACGTGAGAACACCGAAGTTGCTGATGGGATAATTGATGTGATTGTGAAACGAATTTTTAAGTGCCTCCCAGAGCAAAAGCTCTTTGCCCTTTACTTACTAGACTCAATCTGCAAGACGGTGGGGAATCCATACAATGTGTTGGTGGGGGATGAGATGTTCAAGTTATTTCACCATGTTTACTTACTTGTTAACGATACAGTACGGACTAAGCTTGTTAATTTATTTGAGACGTGGAAATTAACCAAAACAAAGGGCACAAATCTTCCACTTTTCCCCGTTGACGAGCTCAATAAGATCCAGGATTTCCTTAACAAGGCCTACACACAAAAACCACCAGCTAAACCACAAACAAATGGGAATAATTTAACCAACAGCCAGTTAATAAAAGATATAGATGAGCTTGTGCCATTTTTTGTACAAAAAATTAATAACAACCCGGGAGATAGTAAGCCTAAGGACCGGTTTAACGCATTGAATCAACTAAAGTACTTATTACAGAACCAGCAAATGCAACCTAATGAACTTTTAGCAGTTCAAAATCAATTAAATAGCATAAAACAACAGGAACTTGTGACCAGCACACCTCCTAAACCTGTTACCACCCTCGTGACCCACAAAGGTCTGTTAGCAGATGAGCTTTTTGACCAATTATTGAAGTTAGGTCTTGTGACTTTCGAACAAGAGCTTAAAGGTCCCAGAGTCTACGACATAAACTACCCAAAAAACATCGACAAGGAGTCTGTGGCCGACAACTTGCTCGACCAGATTATGAACCACCAGCTAATGAGATCGGAATACCAGAAGCAAAGACACTCAGAGATGTCGAAGTTGAAGCTGAAGGACATGCAACAATTCATATCGTCAGGTAAAGTGTCAATGCAGTGCAAGAACCTCTTGTATGAAGCCAAAGGGCTCAAGTGTGCTATCTGTGGTAAAAGATTCGACCAAGACGAACAGGGCGCTTCAAAGAAGCAACTTCATCTTGACTGGCATTTCCGTATTAACAAGAAGAGCAAGAGCACCAACACCGTCCAGTCACGAAACTGGTACTTGGATGATTACGACTGGGTCAACTTCAAAGACGTCAACTTGTTGGAGTTCCAAGTGGAAGAGAGAGTGACCAATGCAAATATAGACGTGAAAACAGAGATCCCCTACGTTGTGGTCCCGTCGAGCGAAACCAATATGAACAACAAGTGTTTGATCTGTCGGGAACAAGTCAAGGCCACTTTCAACGACGAGCTTGGCGAATGGTACTGGTACAATTGTATAGTTATGCCTGGAGAGCCCAAGACGTCACGTAAAATCGTGCATGCTACGTGCTACAACGAGACCAGCAAGAAGAGAACGGGGGATGAGGTGGCCCGTAACGTCAAGCGAGAGAAGGTTTAGTGGTACAGTACGTACATAGAACAATACATGATCCTATTACTTTTGGCCCAAACACTTTAAGATGTCGCCCCAAACGGTGGTAGGCTTTTGAGAAGCATCAATGCCAGACCAGATTCCCGATTTCTTGTAGTAGTCCACAATTGGCTCGGTTTGCTTGTGGTAAGTGACCAATCTTTTCTTCAAAGCGTCTTCGTTGTCGTCGGATCTTTGCACCAAAGGCTCGCCAGTGACATCATCGATCATTTCCTTCTTTGGAGGGTTGAAGAGCTTGTGGTAAGATCTACCAGAAGCAGGGTGGACCAATCTACCGGTGATTCTAGCCACCAACAACTCGTCGTCGATTTTCAATTCCACAGCATTTTCCAAAGGAGTCTTTCTTTCCGACAACATGGAGTCCAATTTTTCCGCTTGTGGGATTGTTCTTGGGAATCCGTCAAGGATGAATCCGTTTTTGCACTCGCTGTTGGATTCCAATTCAGATTTGATCATGTTGACCATGATTTCGTCCGACACCAAGCCACCTTGGTCCATGATCTTCTTGGCTTCCACACCAAGAGCAGTTTTGGCAGCCACTTGAGCTCTTAACATGTCTCCTGTAGCCAAGTGACAGGCACAAAATTTTTCCTTCAAGTTTGGTGCTTGGGTTCCTTTACCAGCCCCTGGAGGACCAATTAAAACCATTCTGATGGACTTAGGAACATCAGGAATGATGCCAGCCTTCTTTTCCAAGTACTGGATTCTCTCTTGCAATTTTGCAACGGTGGTTTTCAAGTCTTCAACTGACATTTGAGTGAAAATTTTGTGATTGTCCAATGAGAACTCACCGCATTTCACCAACTGGGCCAAGTGGGGCGGACCAGCGCCGGGCTGTCACGAGCCGGTGTCCTAACACTGTAGACTACTGCAAAGCTGCCAAGGGTATCCAATTGTAGTTGCCGGGACTGTGTGGTGTCGGCGAAAATCACAAGACTGCCAAATATGGGGTAACTGGGCCTAATATATAAACCCTCGGTGCCCCATCTGGAAACTTCAAACCTCGTTAATCGTTCTTGATGGTGTCTGTTGAATTCGTTTTGGGCCTTCTAGCCCTCCCTTTCGAGGTGCTTGCCGCTGTCATCAAGTTCGCTTTGGGCAGATCGACGTTTCGTAAGTATAAGAAGAGACTAATTTGCTGCATTAGGCTCACTATCTACAGAAGATGCTTGTTGTTGCCAATTCCAGACACAAAGTACATCTCGTTCTTCTCGGTTGACCAGCTCCTCAAGGGATTGTCGTATGCCCACAGAACTGTCACCAAAAGTCTCCCCAACTACGGCCAGAAATTCGACGAAAAGAGCACCTGGCTCGTTAAGCCTCATGCCGCTAAAAACTCCGACCCCGTGATCATCTACTTGCATGGCGGCGGCTACTTCTTGCAGATGATGCCGGAACAACTCAAGTCGCTCATCGGCGTCTACAAATTACTCCTGCCCCAAAAGCAAGCAGTGACGTCAGTGCTCTTGTTGGACTACTCGTTGGTGTGCCACAAGCACAAGTTCCCCAAACAGGTTTTGGAGCTCGACCACGCCTACTCGAAGCTAGTGGCCCAAGGCCGTGATAATATCGTGCTATTGGGCGACAGCGCTGGTGGTAATTTGGCCATAAGTTTCACTCAGTACATCAAGCTCACCAAGCCCCAGCTCATTTACCCGAAAAAATTGGTGCTTGTGAGTCCCTGGGTGGCTCTAAAGCCTACAAAGGACACCCATTTCTTCCCGGGCCGCTCGTACTACGACAATCTCCACTACGACTTGATCACTTTTGGCTTGTTCAAGGGAGACCACTTGATGGACATTTTCGTGGACAAAAAAGACATCGCCAAGGCCCCATACTTCCACTGGTGCTTGGCATCGTCCACAACAGACAACTGGTCGGAAATCCCACTGTTTGGCAGCCCAGAGCACGACGTTTTCGTTCTTCTAGGCGAAGACGAATCTTTCAGAGACGACATTGTCGACTGGTGCAGCGAAGCGCTCCACTTGAACGTTGGAGAGTTCAAGTACGGACTGTCCAACAACGCCATTGTCGACAACCATGAGATCGTGGTCAAAGACTCTCACAGGGCCAATTTTTACTACTACGTGGAACCCTGGGGAGTCCACGATGCTCTCTTTTTCATGGAGGACGACGCCATTGGTCTCGTTAAGAAGGGGAAGACCATCGGCGACTTGGACACCACCAAATACTACGGGATCACTCGACTCGTCAACTATTTCAATGAGAGGTTATGATGATTAGGTCTATTACTCTATTAGTTTGGCTTTAACTCGTTAATTCTGGAAAGTGTGGATCTCTGGCACATGCTCGACTTTGACCAAAGGACGGTAGATTGGTTTCCACATCTGTGACTGCACCCACTTGAGACACTGCTTGAAGTCACGAGGCACCTCGACGAAACCACCGCTTGGTCTGGCTTCCATTTCCACTCTGGCAGTGCCTTCCTTGACACTTTGAAGGATGACTGCCGTGGCAACGTAAGCACTGACTTCGTCAATTTCTTCTAACCTTGGGAGCAATCCGTTCTTTGGATTTTCCATCTTGGGACTCAACGATGCCAACTGATCCACAGCGGCTGAAACCATGGTATCTGAAATAGTAGTACAACGTGACAACACTGCACCCAAACCAATACCAGGGAAAGTGAAACAGTTATTATTCTCCGAGATGTAGAAGCCGTCAACTGGTTCAAATGGTGATCCAGTAGCGATCAAGGCGTTGTTATCCGTCCATTTCATGATATCGGCAGGAATTGCTTCGTGCAATCTGGTAGGGTTGGATAATGGGAACACAATTGGCTGGGGATTGTACTTGTACATGGTCTTTATGACTTCTTCAGTGAAAGCACCAGCTTGAGTAGAACATCCGACCAAAACAGTTGGTTTGACTTTTTCAATAACCTGCACCAAGTCTTTGGTGTCAATGCCTTCCCACTCAGCGTCAGGGTCGGCGTATGGTTTCTGGCCTTCACTGGAACCAGCGTAACTTTGCAAGATCAAACCTCTGCGGTCCATGGTGTGGATACTTGCCAATGCGTGCTCTCTAGTACAGCCACTATTCACCATGTGGTTGACAATTTGGTCAGCAACACCAATACCGGCAGAACCAGCACCATAGATCAAGACTCTGGTGTCTTCCAAGTTTCTGTTAGAGAATTTCAAAGCAGCAGTTATGGATGCCATCACCACAGCACCAGTACCTTGGATGTCATCGTTGAATGAAGGTAAAGTCTCTCTGTATTTATGCAATAAGGTTCTTCCTGAAGTGACACCAAAGTCTTCATAGTGGAGAACGGCTCTTGGGAATCTATTTTTAATGGCATGAATAACTTTATCACAGAAGTCCCAGTACTGGTCACCTCTGACTCTGGGCATTTTGTTTCCCATATACAAATCGTCTTCTCTCAATTTGGCATTGTTGGTACCGACGTCCAACACAATTGGCAACACTCTTCCTGGGTGAATACCACCACACAAAGTCATCAACCCCAATTTGGCAATGGCAATTCTGATTCCACCCACACCTTGATCACCAATTCCTAAAATTCCCTCACCGTCGGTTATCACGATATAGTCCACGTCTTTGTCCTCACCGAACGTGGCCAAACGGTCGTCGATGGTGTCAGGGTCGGTGATGTCGAGAAAACATCCTTCTGGTTTCCTGAATCTATGCGAATAAGCAGCAATGGCATCACCTTCAGTGGGCGTATAGATAATTGGCAACATCTCACGGATATGTCTTCTCACCAACTCATAGTACAACACTTTGTTCTGGATTCTCATACTGGTGCAGAAATCGTTCTTTGCAAGCGGAGTCTTCAAGTAGCTGAACTGGCGATAAGCTCTTTCGACTTGCTCGTCAAGTGAGTTGACTTGTGACGGTAAAAGACCTTGAAGCCCGAACGCTTTCCTTTCTGCAATCGTGAATGCAGATCCCTTGTTGTAGATGGGAGAGTTCAAGAGATGGAATCCCTTCAAATCACATTCGATGGGACCCTCGTTTGAGAGCCTGGTGGTTTTAGGCTTTAATGAAGCGATGGCAGCATTTATATCCACGGGAGTTTTGATGGTGTGAGTATGAACCGATTTGGTTGCATATCGTCTGGTAATTGCAAGCATTATTACGTTCAGTTTCAGTTTGGGGGATATTGGGTTTATATGGGAAATATTTTTATCAATTCCGAGGGTGAAATAATGTGATTTTTCGAAAATTGTTCCAAAAATGTAAGTTTCGAGGGTTCAAAAAAACTCTATCGGGTGATACCGGTTTGAGCCTTATGAGGAGTAAGTGGAACAACTGTGGTTGTGGTGATTAGTATCTTGAAAATAGTCGGTTCAACCGGTTGTTAGTTTCGACTTACCTTATCAAGTGGTTTTCCAATTCGGACTAACGGTCGTAAGGGATGTGAGGAAATGGTGGTCATGTGACGGTCTTTCTAGGTGTTCCGAATTTTTCCAGAAGAGGGGAAATTGTACGCGTTGGGGGGTACGGTCCATCGGAATTTCTAGGAAGAATTTTTGGGAAAAACTTCGAGAATCGGTCGCAAGTCCGAGATTGGAAATCTGTCAAAAATATAAGTGGCTATTTTTTCAATTCCGACCATTATGCTATTTTAAGTTCCAACCTCAACAACCAATTGTGAAACATCTGCTCTCCCTTTCAGTAACTTCATTACTCTTTCCGGTGTGATTTCTGCCTTCATTCTTTTCCTGTCAACACCTGAACATAAACCGGTTTTTCCCAATGTGCAAATGTCACAGTTTTTAGACTGTGGTGTACACACCGCTTGTCCAAACCCCACTAAAAGCGGATTGATATCGGCCCATAGGGTTCTTGGTAACCACGACTCGAGTTCTAGTCTTGTAACTTCCGGCTTTTCAGTATTTTTAACCCACCCCCACATCTTGCAGAGCCGGTGGATGTGCACGTCAACTCCAATGCCACTGACAATGTTCCAGCCCCTCTGGAGAAGTAAGTGACCCATTTTCGGTCCAACGCCCGGTAGGGCCACGATTTGTTCGATGGTTTTCGGGATATCTCCGTCGTGCTGGTGTTTGAGAATTTGACAGGCTTTCATAATGTACACGGTTTTCCTGTTGTGGAACCCAATTTTCCGAATATACCCATCGAGCTCCTCTGCCGTGAGTGACATCATCCCCTCAAGGCAAAGCCCCTTCTCGAACCCTCGTTTTTCAAGGGCCATTTGAAGCGTTCTCATGGCTGCAAAATTCACTTCGTCTTTGGTCTGTGACGAAAGCATCAACGCTATCAAGAGCTGGAACCGGTACGTGCGAGGGTCTCGCTCCTTGACGTTGAAGTCGAGCGACGTGGGGATCCGCTCGCATCCCATCGTGTCGACTGGTGTCATGATCTTGCCTCTCATCTCTGCGACTGCGTTGTACACTTGCACCCAGTTTTTAGGCGCCTTGGCTCCTGCAAGGGCCATGTCTTGCGTGGTGACAGGATGGAAGTAGTTGGGGACCTGCGTGGTGTCGACGCCAGATTCGGTTTTGACATGGACTTCCGTTTTGGTGATGGCGTTGGCCACTTCAGCGCCGTTGATCTCGCTCATCTGAGCTTCTACCCGCTCCATTTTCACACGCAGCAGTGTGGCAACTTCTGGCTCCGTGCTGGTGCCATTAGACTCCAATTTTAGCGGCTCTTCGCTTGGTTCCGGCTTGATTTGTGGAGTCAAGAAATCTTCGAATTCTGATTTCACTTGTTTTTGACTATTTTCAGTCGCCAACTCGTTCGCCTCCATCCTCGCTCGCTTCCTTGTGCGACGAACCATCACGTTCCCTCGTTTCATCCTTAAATCCGAGTTCTACTTGTGGCTTAAGTGACTCCAGTTGGTTCGCATTTTTTCTGGTGATAACCAAATGACTCAGACAACTTCTGGTGATTTTATGTTCGATTCCACCGTCCCCAAAGACTCCAGAGGGTTCCCAATCCATATAAAACGGGAGGAAACTCCACTAGGAACATTCCCGCCAAACTCCCAACCTTCTAGCTCAACTCCTGCCAAAGCTAAACCCAAAAAAGCTTCCACCACTAACAAGAAAACAATCAAAACTGCTGGCTCAGGTCCTGAAAGAGTGGCACAAGCTTGTGACAGATGCAGGGCCAAGAAAACCAAGTGTGACGGGAAACTCCCAGCCTGTTCTGGCTGTGCTGCTGTCGGGATAAAGTGTATTGTCTCCGACAAACTCAGTAGAAGAGCGTACCCCAAAGGATACACTGAGACCTTGGAAGAAAGGATAAGACAACTTGAAGCAGAGAATAATAGACTCACGGGCCTCATAGACCTTAGAAACGACCAGCTAAAGAATTTCAATTCTTCAATCAATTCGTCAGCTGAAGAAAGCAGAAACATTAGTATCTCTCCCTCCGATAATGAGTCCCCCACTAGACACAACCACATACACGGAGAAAGCTGTCCCTGTGGATGTTCGACTAACCCTGACGCCGTGCATGAGCGTCCTGTGTCCATTGCCTTATCGATGACAGATGACGACCACGGTCCCTTGTCGATTGCCAACTCCCTCAACTTGAGTGACGAGGATGAAACAAACTCTTTGCTCTCAACAGATGATGAGCTCATCTCCAACTCGTTGGGAAGTATCTTGCTCCAAAGGAACAAACTCTACTCAAATCGGTTTAGTGGTGGTGAAAGGCCTGCTCCTGGCGCTTTTGCTGCTGCCACTGCCATCGAACAGATGCAGAAGGGCTCGACTTCAAAAGCAGTGTTGAACCAGCAACAAATGCTCACCGCTTTAGTAGCAGCTTCTATACCGAGGAGCACTGAAGAAACATTATTTATTCCCACAATGCTTGCCAGCATCTGTCAGCACTTTGGTTACGACTCCAAGCCCGCTGTCTTGGCAGCCAACGCCATTGGGTCCTTGAAGCAAAACTCTAATGAAGTCAATGGTGACTCTCAGTCTTATGATAGAATAGATGAGCTGTTACTCAAGCTTATTATGAACAGAAGGAACACCACCAATTTGAATGATCAAGAGGCAGCTTTCTTCTTGCAGAATCTTCAGCTTCCATCTTCTCGTATGGCCATGGACCACTTGATCACCATTTACTTCCAAGAATGGGGAAGCTTCTTACCGGTTCTCAACAGGAACAACTTTTTGACCAGCTATGAGAAATTCACCAACGTTCTTGAAACAGGCGAAGTGGGCAACTCGTGCTCAGGCTCGTTTGCTGGTGAGCTGATAGAAAGGTTTGGTGCTATAATGATTTTAGTGTTCTCATTGAGTTACCTCTCGAACAAACACAGTTTTTTCAACACTCTGGAGTCCAGCAAGGAACAAGTTGACCAATATGTCCAGGAAATACGCCATTACGATTATCTCATCCATGAATTTGTCAAGCCTCATTGCTTGATAACGGGGACTTGCTCAGTGCAGTCGTTACAGATCTTGACATTGGCTCTCCAGTACTTCTTGGCTATTGGTGACGTGTCTGGATGCTTTGAGTTGCGTGGTAGAGTCATAACGATGGCCCAGCAGTTGAGATTGCACAGATGTCCTGCCGCAGTCTTGGGTGTCAGCGGTAACAGTCATGACGACGTCAACTTGAGGAATCTCCAACAGGGAGAAAGGCGTATTCTCTTTTGGTGTGTGTACTGCTTGGACGTGTACTCGTCGCTCAACTTGGGAGTGCCTCGACTTCTCAAAGACTTTGAAGTCGAATGTGCTCTTCCTTTCGCAGGTAAAACCACCGACAACGACGAGAACGAAAACGAAAACATCTTGATTGTCAACAACACCAAATTGACGATTGTGGGTAAAGTGTCCCGGTTTGCCTTGAACGTCATGTTGTACTGTCAAGTTTTGGGATCCATTCTCGACAGCATCTACTCCAGTGTGGACTATACATCTGGACCTGAGGCCAATTCCAAGAGGGAACGACAACTTGAGTGCTGGCGAAGAGAGTTGCCCGAGGACCTTCGATTTGAGATCGACTCCACGGGCTTCTCGTTGAAGTCAGAGCTTGGTGCAACTGACCACTGGCTGATTTACAGCAGGCAGCAACTTTCACTCATCTTCTTGTACTTCCATGCCAGAATCCTCATCTACCTTCCTGTGCTCTCCAAGCATGGCAACCACCAAGACGTGACGTTGTCTGCCAAAGAGAAACTCATGAGAGGAGACGCTGACCGGTCTCAAATCGTCTCCAGCATTACGATGATCCAACAGTCGTCGATCCAGATCTTGCAGGTATTGCAGACGTGCGCCAGGCAACCCAACTCGTATCTTCTTCCAGTACCAGTGAACATTCCTCGAGAGCACTCGAGGCTAGCGCTCTTGGTGGCCAAGGGCAGTCTCGACTATATGAAGGGAGGCCCCTTGCATCACAGTCTGAAGATGTTGTTGCTCGACACCATCCCACTTCTTTCACGTGAGAGCAGATACGAGGTGCCAGGAAGTCTTGCGAAGAACTCTTCCAAGTTAATGGAGATGGCACTCTTAAGTTTACTTGGAATACCCCAGAACAAAAACCCATTGCTCACCAAGAAGAAGCAATTGGCCACTCCCATCATACGACAGGCCGTCAACAGAGCACCTGCGGCAGTCAAATCAAATTTAGACAAATCGATCGGAGCCGAAGATATTCTTGCCGAGCTACTCGAAGATTTCAGCCCAGACGACAACGTCGACAACGTGTTGGAGTTTGACCCATTCAAAGTCAACTTGAGTCAGCAGTTGTTGATGAACGAGTTCGCTGCTGACGGGTCGCTTGGTCTTGTGCCATTTCTTGACGCCAAAGCCGAATCCGAATCCGAGTCCAGTTTCATGTCATTCCTCGACCCACAGTAATTGTAACTTTGATTGTAACATATCCCAATAAGGAAACATCCACATAGTTGTAGGCCAATAATTTTTGCAGCCACCAAAAGCCGCCAGGTACGGCTCCGAAAAAAGTCCGAGACTGCCCCACCACACTAAACTATAAATTTGACAGGTTCCCATCTTGACCAATAATCATGGCCACATACTCCAAAGCAACATTCAAGACCCTCAACTACGAGCTGTTCCGTCCACGGTACCCTCCAAGTTTTTTCGGCATTCTAGCCCAACAGGCGAAGGCTCCAGTGGCCCAAACCGTTGATTTGGGATGTGGGACCGGCGTTGCCACGTTTGATTTGCTCAATATCAGTGACACAGTGACAGGCGTGGACTTATCGCCGACCATGGTGAAAACCAGCAACTCGTTGCTTCCAGAAAGGTGTCAAAAAATGGGGGTAGACCCCTCCAGGATCAGTTTCAAGATTGGCAGCTTGGACGAGGTCGATAAACTTGGCGAGTCCACATACGACCTTGTGACGGGTGCTCAGTGTCTTCATTGGGCCAAGGACTTCTCCAAATTTTTTGCTGATGCCGCTAAAGTGCTCAAGCCTCATGGCACTTTGGCCTACTGGTACTATGTGGACCCCATAGTTGTTGGTTTCAGTGGAGACCAAGACAATAAGCTCCACAAATTGAAGAAGGCCAAGCAGATCTACCACAAGTACGTCTACGATGACCCCAAACTCATGGGCCCCCACTGGGAACAACCAGGCAGGACCATCATCAAGGAACACCACCAGGAAATCAACAAACACATTCCCGACGACCTTTTCACCAAGACCCTCGTCAGCAGGTACGAGGTCGACCTCGACAACTACGAGGAGCCTCAGGAGTCGAAGGATTTGGTGTTGGTCAAGAAAGGCCTCCCCATCAGCGACTTCTTCAACTACATTGCCACGTACAGCGGCTACCATAACTTCCACGAGCAGAACCCGGAAGTCGACTTCATTGGCGACTTTGCCAAGGAGCTCGAGAGCGAGGTTGGCTGGAACAGCGCCACCAAAATCGACCTCGTGTGGAACACAGGCTTCAGTATTTTGACCAAGAGGTCATGAGTGTGAGTGGCAGCTGGGATGTTGCCGTGGTACTGACGCCGACAGCTCTATTGACAGATCCGGTGACAGCTTCATTGACAGCTCCAATGAAAGTGCTCAACAACTCGATGCTCTTTTTGTTGGCTCGTTGGGTGCCCAAAAAACTACATTTATCAATACAAATCGCCATGTTGATCTCCATCGTCTGAAACCCGTCGTGTAGATTCTGTGCACTTACTTAGACCTCCAGTGTGGTTTTGGTGATGTTAGCGCCACAAACACGCTGGCAATGGCCACGAGTTGTTTTGGGCAAAGGGCCATTTTTCGTTTTTGGGTCGCGCGTTCCATCAACGACTTTCTTGTTGAATTCACAACCACTTGATGCTTGCGTCGATTCCCAAGTCGGTGCTTCGACTCATTGTGTACTCGTTCTTGTTGTGGATCTTCCTCTCAACGGCGCTCCCTCAAGCTGTCACCAAATATCTCGATCCTCAGATCAGATCAAACACGTTCACCAGCTCCCAGTACCCTTACCAGAGCCTAACAGAGCTAAACTCTCATTTAATCACGAACAGTACCATCTACTATGTGATTGGCCACCCTGACGACGAAGTCATGTTCTTTGCTCCGTCGTTGCTCGAGTTAAACAAGCCAAAGTACGACAATAAGGTCCGAATCTTGTGTCTATCGTACGGTGATGCTGTTGATGAGTCCTTTGGTGTGATTCGTAGTGAAGAGTTGAAGCACTCTGCGGCAATTCTAGGTGTTGACGTGGTGGTGCTTAACGAATTCAAAGATGGAATGAACGAAACGTGGGATGCTGCCAGAATAGAAGCCACCCTCAAACGGGAAATCAAAGAAAAGGATGTTGTTCTTGTAACATTTGACGAAACAGGTGTTTCAAACCATCCTAATCATATCTCTCTCTATCATGGAGTCAAAAAGTATCATAAATCAACCAAAAATGCCACTATGTACAAGCTTAAGAGCTTAAACTTCGTGGAAAAATATTCATTTACCCTCCTTACCAACATTGAGTTGTTCGTACAACATTTCTCCAAGTTCGTCATGAGGAATGTGTTGAGAATCAACATTAATGTGACATTTTTCAGCCGCTCCGATACCAAAACGTTGAACTTTTACTCCGACTTGAACATGTTGAGCACCAGTTATGCTGCTATGGCATACGGGCACTTCAGTCAAATGGTGTGGTTTAGATATGGATGGCTCATATTCAGTAGATACTTGACCTACAACCATCTCATTCACGTCAACTGAGTGGTCGAGTGATCACAAGTTCCTGAAACCAAACTGCTTCTGGCACCAATTGGTACCATGTTCATAGTACTCTTGCTTGGAAATGGCAACTTTGCTCATAATATCACTGTTGGCTAGTTCAGCTCCTCCGTACCAACTCACATGTTCTGGTTTCTGAGTGTTGTCTATGATATTGATCTTCCAATCAAGAGGTAACTCTTTGGAGAGCTCGTGTTCGAGTCTGGCCTTGAAGTTAGGTAAGTTGGCTGTGCCTCCCACTATGCAGATGTTTCTCAGGAGCAAAGGTCTGGCGACCTCAGGACTAGACATGATGGATTCGACCACCAAATCCACAAGGTTCTTTATAGGTGCAGTTTGCAAGATTTTATTCGTTGTCAGGGCGTTATCAAAGATAATTTCAGGGTGGTACAACGTTTCCGGCACCAAGAAACGCTCATCTCGAAGCAACAAACTTTGGAGGTCGAGGTTCATGTCCTTGTGTTCCTTTGTCTTCACGTAGCCCGTCAATGTGGTTTTGAAGTCAGGCAACACGAATTCACAGCTTGTTTTGTCCTTATTCTTGACAGCTTTGTTGAGATCTTGAGCCACAAAGCATGTGGACTCTTTTATGGTGTTGATAAGTACAGGCTCTTCCGTGATGTCGTAGTGTCTGAAGGAGATGAGCTCTCGCAAGAATCCATTGAGAATTTTTCCTCCAATTGGGAGCTTCTTGACACCTTTCCAGTACACACACTGGTAGATGACTGGCGTTATCCACGTAGCATTGAATCCACAATCTATCACCAAAGCGTAGTCATTTTCCTTGTCTTGTGGGAACGTCCAGGGAACTAATGATCCTGGCACGCACCTATAATACTCGTTGAAGCCGTACTCTTCAAACACTATTTGGTCCGTGTTCATCGAGAGCTGCGGCAACTGGAAAGGCGTCTCTGTCAACAAGAGCCCAGTGCTTGAAGGATCGAGCTCCATTCTTTCAAAGGCGTGGTCCCAAATGGGTTTTTCTGTTTCCCACGACGTCAAATGGCCCTGTTCGAACGGCCTTTTGAAGATGAGGCCCGAGTGGTTGTTGGTGTTGACGAAGTCGTTGCCCACGTAGATTCTGCCGTCCTTGGCTTTGGTGAGCGAGTTCAGTAGACTCGTTGGCGGGTTTGTACTCAAACCAAGTTTCATGTTGTACGATCCGTTATCCACAACGAGGTAGTTCATCATGAGCAGTGTTGATCGCAGGGTTGGCAGCGGTGGCAGGCAGTAGAGTGATGCAACTGAGTTGTAGAACCGGTGGTGCGACACTCGCGAGCGTTTGCGAGAAATCGCGGTAGCCCATCGGCGTCGCGGTAACCCATCGGCGTCACGATGAGCAAGTCATCGTCACTGACCACACCCGCAATCGTACTACGCTGTCCTCAGTATTGGGGCACTATGACGGTCTGCGCCATGAGGTCTCAATGCTGTGAGGCTGCCACGCTGTGAAGTCGCCACTCGCTATGTGTCTACATCTCCTCTCCAACCGTTGGCTGGCCAGGCCCACGGTAGGGCCACCCGGCCTAACTTAGGCACAGCCAGCCGCGCCAAGATGGCACCACATGCCACACCCGCAATTCGTGTCGGTACCCCGACCCATCGCGACTTGTACAGAAGAACGGTACGCCGGACTTCACTCGTATTTATTCACCTCCACTGCGTCAACAATCGTCAATGCTGTTGCTCAATAAAGTGCTACACGCCGACAAAGCTGCCAGCGAACTTATGACGTCCAGATCGACGTCCCGATCGGAACCAGTGCCAGAACCCCCACAACTGTCCCAGTACCAGCTCTCCATCGAGCTCGAATCTCCGCCAATTGTGCTCTACGGGTCCGCAGCCGAGTCCTCAGGCTCCATCGTGTCGGGGCTCCTCTTTCTCAGCTCAATGGGCGACGCCCCCATCGACGTGGACTCCATAACTTTGTCGTTGGTGCAGACAATACGACTCAACAAGCCGTTTCACATCACGTCCTCGTCCGTGGCATCGTGCAAGAACTGTACGATGCGACGCAACACGTTGGCGCGCTGGGACGTGGTGACAAACCCCGCCACTTTTGCACCAGGCTCTCACGCCTACCCTTTCTCTCACATGTTGCCAGGCTCGCTACCAGCATCCACCAAATTAGGGTCAAGCTACACTGTGTCGTACGTCAAGTACGATCTCGTGGCCCTGGCACGTCTCAACGACGCCAAAGACGAAGTTAAAGTTGATCTACCTCTCAATATTCAGCGTCTGATCTTACGTGGTCCCGACAGAAACTCGCTCAGAGTATTCCCACCAACCGAAGTGTCTGCCAGCGCCGTGCTACCCAACGTCGTGCACCCGAAGTCGACCTTTCCCGTAGAGCTAAGACTCGAGAATATGGTCAGTGTTGCCGGCGACAAGCGCTGGAGAATGAGGAAACTCTTGTGGAAAATCGAAGAAACTACACGTATACGAGCGTACTGTTGCTCCAAGCACCAGTCGAAGCTCAAGGCCACGCAAGAAGCCCAAGTGAAACTTGCACTAGCCAAAGAGTTGAAAGGCCCATCAAAACCACCTCCATCAACCCATAACCACTACAGCAATATTCAAACAGATATTCTATTGGGCCCTGCCAATCCCAACGCAGAAACCTCAGCCGCCACGGAAGACCTGGCTACAGGACTCAATGGAGCACCCATAGTCAACGAGGACACCACAGAGGTGGAACGAACAGCTCCTTCTAATGCCAACGACAATTTCCTTGAGGACTTTGGTATCCCCCTCACTACAGCTCCAAGCATTGAGGCTCCCAGAGCAGCAGAAACCACGCCTTCACAGAATCCAGCGACCTCTCCTCCCAAATCACAAGACCAACACGTTTTCTTCTCTGAAAAAAGAACTGTCAGCCATGGTGAGATCAAACTGGGCTGGAAATCAGACTTCACCGGCAGAGGAAAGATCGAGGTGGTGGCAGAAATAAATGCCATGGGCTTATCCACTGGACTCACTAAGCATACCGCCAAATACTCGTCAACCGATCCAGTACAGGACGAAACACGAGTAGGACTTCGAAATGGTGCCAACTTCTCGTGTGACATTGACGATCCCAACGAAGGTATTTATGTGAGTCACTTGCTCTTGTTGGAAATTGTTGTGGCTGAAGAGACTGTCAACACCAACGCCGCAAAAAAGTCTAAAAAAGGGTCCAACTTGACTCCCGTTGCATCTGGGTCCTCTGTCAAGTCTTCAGAGAATGCCAGCCCGGTGATGACACCAGTGGGTGTACCTACGGGAGCAGCAAGAGTGCTTAGAATGCAGTTCAAACTCAACATGACAGAAAGATCAGGTCTTGGAATCTCGTGGGATGATGAAGTGCCACCCACCTACACCGACGTGAGCACGTTCTCACCACCTACATACTCTGAAACCTCAGGAAGCTCCACACCCCAGTCAACACCTCTCCCTCTGATTGCCAGATGCACACCCAATGTTCTTTATGGAGTGGGTGACACCCCGGGCGCTTCTATGGAGCCTGGAACCACCATCGACTCGGCATTGGACTTGAACGAACGCATTCAAGATTTGACCCTATGATGATCTCAACTTAAACTGTTCCCATAACCACTCAACCACTTACATAATAACCATAGCATTTATTCATTGTAATCCTAGTGACCCAATTGGTCCTTCAAATCCTGGATCTGCTGGCGTAACTTCTGCTTCTCGTTGTTGCATAACAAACTCACAACCAAAAGGGCTATGAACAACCCAATAGAAACGATCACTAGAAACAAGAACATCATCCCAAATTCGAACACACTCTTGCGAAGCTGTGCCCTGGCCTTAACTCTATCGTTCTCTTCATCAAACGTGAAAGGATTCACATCCCTTGTTTCTTGCATAATAAACAAAAAACCTGTCAAAATCGAAGTTTATTTTCTGTGTCAATTTTGACATTCGTCATTTCTGACTAAGTTCAATTTTCCGATTTCAATTTCTTTTTCAACTGCTCGTTCTCTCCCACAACTGCCTCCACGAGTGCAGTCAACTTATCGAGTTTCTCATAGAGTTCGTAAAGTTCCCATTTGATCCCAACTTGGCTCGCAAGTTCGACGGGTTTAGCTGCTTTTTTGATACTTTCTTCAAAAGCAGCTTGATCGAGTCGAAACTCAGGATCCTCAGCTTCTCCATTCCTTTGTTCTCTTAATGCTTGATTCACTTGACTGTTCCTTTCTTGGATCCCTTCCCACGCTGATCCATTGAAATCATCAAATCCATCGGTCAAGTCCCATTCAGTGTCGATCTCGTTAGCATCATCTTTAAGCCCTTTGAACCTGTTGTACGAGATCCTCTTGGCGTTGGAGATCTCGTCGAATGCCACGTAGATCAAAAATGGCGAATACAACACCATCATGACTAGCCTATTGAGTGACTTCATGCTTGACTTGCTCAAAAAAAGCACCAACGGAGACATTAGAAGCTCAATAAGATTGAATGGTGGCACATACAAGTCCTGGTCGGGTGCTCTTATGTACCTCAAGGTTTTCTGAGCCTTCAAGGCAAAGTATTCCTGGGTAGCATTCTGCTCAATGTTGCTGTAAGCCGTAGAGTACAAAGCAATCAAGATGTTCATGAGAATGACTGTCACCAAGAATGTGTACACGTAGTATAAGATAGAAGCATACGGTGGAACAAGTTTTGAAACATCACCAAAACTAGACCCACCAACAACAGCTTTGATCAACGAAGTGAAGATGATTTTTGTTTCCTCGCTTTTACCGTCTGCAGCATCAAGTCCAAGGAACCCTTGAAGGAATCCCACAATCACTACAAACAACAACACGAAGAAGATAAGTGACTCTTTCATCATAGTCTTGACCACCACGATCATGGCCCCCACGAATTTCTGGGCGTCTAAGAACAAGAGAAGTCTGGTCCACATGAACGGGGCCACACAAGACAACAACCTGAAAGACACTTCTTCGTATCTGTCTCTCAAATCGCCATGGTGGTTCAAGCTTGCGTATCTGAAAGCAACAGAAACAGTAATAAGCGAGTACATGATATCGTTGAAGACGTTCCAAAACCCAATGTAGAGCATTCCAACGTGGTAGAACTTGATGAGCTCATCGAGGATGGCACCGAGAGTGAACAAGTGGAAAATAATCTCAATGATGTCGAGATCCAGAGACTCTTCTTGGTGGGTATTCAAAATTACCGAGAACAACACCAAGAAAATGACACTCACGATGATCTCCAAAACGTTTTGGTACAAGGGAGTCTTGATTCGAGCTGGTTCGAAGTGAGTTGCAAACTTGTGGGAGGCTGCGCCTTTATACAACTCGTAAGAGTAAGGGTCTGACTCTGCCTGAACTATCCAGCCCCTCCACAACCACTTGATACAACGCTGGTACCCTGAAGAGCTAATAATGGTGGTGGAGTGCATGTCCACGGCCATCTCCATCACGTTGAAGGGCTGCGAGTCAATACCGTCTAAGCAGATGACGTAGCGGTGACACAACACCGACAAAAACAAGTACTCGTCGTCCTGGATCCTCTCAATGACGGTAGCGGCCAATTGCTGGGCAGCCACGGCCCTCAACGAGTAAAGCTCGTTGTCGTGAAGCTCAAACTCAGCCTGCTGCCAGTACCAGTCACACACTTTGAGCAAACAAAACACCAAAGCCGCTTGGTACCGATGCGACGAGGTTCCCACAGCGCCATTGCCCTTACCGCCTGCAGCCTTGTACACTAATTTGAGGACCTTATCGTTCAAAATGGGCGAGTTCTGTTTCGTGACTTCCCCTTGGTCAAATTCGATGGGGACAACGCCGTCCACGAGCTTCTTCAAGTTCTTACAGATCCTGAACACCTGCTTCGGGTTGGGGAAGTACTTGTGGTCGTACGGCGTGAGTTGCTGCTGCTCGGGGTCACTCATTGCTGAATCAGCGAGCCGGTGTTGCTTATGGCACGACTACTCGGGCACAGGTACGTCAGGCACACTTGCAGGCACGCGTTACGCTAACATGTACGCGAGCTGTACGGACTAGGGGCCGCCGACTCCGATCCAACGGTGTGGGCATCGCGATGGCTTGGACCGTGGGACGCGATTGTACTTCGTCACTACGTGGCCTACGCGGTAAATGCAACACCACTAAATGCAATGTATGTTACTAGTATGAACACGTGCAAGTGACCAGCAACTGCACCAACGAAAACGTCTATATGTGAGTTGGACTGTTTGGGGCAATGGGGTCAAATCCCAAAGGCGAGGCCTCGACGTCTGCAACAGAAACGTTAGTTTCACTGGGTGCAATTGATGAGTCCTCCAACGACGTTGACGTCACTAGAGTCTTATCCTTGCCGAAGGGGAATCTGAACAAAGATTTCCTCCTTTGTGGTTTTTCTTCGTCTGTTTGTCTCTTTAATGCTCTCAATTCTGTCAATGGGTACAAATCGTATGTCCAAAACGCCATCAACAAGCCGTACCAGAAGTGGAAAGTCCACTCAAAGATATCAGCTATAGATTTGTGACCTTTACTGTAGAAAACAGCACAGATAATTGCCAACGTAATCGTCACAAACAACCAAATAATTTTCACAACGAAAGAAATAGTGAACTTGTTCCACCTTTCACCGTTGACGTATTTCCTATAGTACTGACCCATGATGTAGTAGTTTGTGAAGTTCAAGGCCAATGAGATCATGACTAAAACAGCAAATGTGGCTAATAACTCAGCGTAATGGTTGATCCTTCTCAAGTTCTTGTTGATGAAAATGTACGAAACTGATGCCTGGGCAATAAAGAAAAGTTGAGCAATAATACCAATAATAATCGATGCCCATGCTAACCTTTGTTGCAAAGTTGGCTTGATGAATTTGATCAACTTCCCGATCTTTCTGTGGTAGTACTCCAAGTACATTGAGATGCAGAAGACAATTGAGTGGATAACCACAAACGATAAGAAGAATCCGGGGGCTAAAATAGCACCAATTCTCTCGAGCGGTAATGGTTTGGCATATTCTTCAAACTCAGGATAGTCTCTGGCTCCATCATGAACCCATAAACCCACTAGCCCGAAACATAGAGTGTACCAGCACATAAAACCGAACAAGGGGATGAGATAGAAATGGTTGAATTTGGATGTTAGCCTTATGAAAAACTCTTTAACTGACGTGGACATCTTTTAGTCCCTGGTGAAATAAAACACTAGCAATTCACCTGCCACGGAAATGAAAAGTATTTATAATCAGTTGCCATTTTAAGCTAAATTGAGACGTGTTAATTGATTTTTACTGCAATGGTGTTTGTGATTTTTCACCAACAATGGAACAATGAAAATTTCAATGAAAATGGGATTCATTTCCTTTGCATTGTTTTAGATTTCCTAAACTGGCTTTATTCGCATCACCACGTACTCTAAATGGTTCCGTTGACAACCAATTATTCAATTGTCCCACCTCTGTGCCCACTTTGTACTGCAGTCGGTTGAGCAACACCATCGCTTGACCATCGTTTAGACACCGCAGATGCTGTACCGTTGAGTCAAACAAAAAATATTGGAAAAAATAATTGTTTTTAATTCAAATGCCAACGAAAATAGAAATCTGGTGAACGGGCAAAAATTAATTCCGTGCTACCTGCCACACTTCAACGCCAAACCAAATCTGACTGGATCTTCATGTGCATCGCATCATCATGCCAATCATGGTTAAGCCCACGCACAGCCTACCGATGCCTCAACAAAGCAAAATCATCAAACTTGTCTTTGCCTATTAAGTGAAAAATAAGATCTGGTTGCCTCATTGGGAATATTAATTTTTATTGCAATTTAACTGCAATTTAATATGGTTGTCTTGAGCAGCCTTGCGCCGGTCTGCCGTGTTACTTCAAAGTGCTCTCAAACCCAATTGCCAATGTCAATCCAATTACAAGCTCAAACATCCCATTTTCCCTGAAAATATCTTTGTCGTCGAAAATCGTTATCCACCCAAGCTTATTGGGGTCTGGTGAATCATCTGGCGGGTGCCTTGAACTATAAAGTCCATCTCCCGTGGTGTAATAATGCTTAATTTGTCCCGTGCTGAGGTCTACTTCCACATCTTTGCTGCTGATTCGGGTTGGAATTCTGCCCATAGTGGAATTGGTCGAGGTCCTGCTTAGTGAATTTGAATTATCGTGGTCCAAATTGTCAGTCCCGATCCGACTCAATCTTTTGGCGAAATTGTTCTTGATCCTTGAGGTTATCTTCTGCTCTAGCGGTCTGAACATCGCCAACACGGGAGGGAAATCGTTCTCTGATGTTTGCAAGTAAATGTCCTGTGGACTCGTGGTGTTCATCTTATACGGTAAGGGCCTCGAATTACTTTGTTTGTCGATATAGTTCTGATGGAAGTAAATGTTGTTCTTACCAATGAACTTGAGTTGCTCATCGAAATCATTGATTTTATGCTTGATCTTGTTCATCTTACTGAATCTTACTCGTGGGATTGACCCAATATTCCATCGCAAACCGTTGAAATCTTTGAACTCATAATTCTTGAACGACGCTTCCTGTTGCTCGAGCTTCCTGGTGTTGGAAACCTTATCGTACGGAATAAACTCTTCAGGAATGGCCTGGGGGATGGAAAGTGCATTGAATGGTTTGACCACCTCATTGTTCGTGGGATCGTAAGTGATGACGTTGCGTTCGACATGACTTCTTCTCAACAACGTCACCGTTAGATGTCCGCCTTGGTTCCTGGGATGTTTTTCTACCACCATGATGGGGAGCAGCTGTGTGGAGCCTGTCTCAAGGTGGTTTACATCTTTGAAAACCATGGTGAACCCATTTGAGAGTTTATTGGGGTTCTTTTCGGACCCATTGATCTCCACATAGTACCCTGGTCCATTGCGGCAGTACATGTGTTTCATGCTGGGGTTGGTGGTGAGATACAAGTCTTTCCCAAACTTCAAGACGTGGTATTTCCAGTGGTGAGCATCACCTGCAACGTTTTCGGTGGACACTGACGACAACGACGTCATTGATGGCGATGATGATAATGTGAGCCTGCTGAGTGATGAGCTGATGCTATGGAAACGTTTTGAGGATGCAAAAGAGGACAGCTTCAGTTTAATGCTTGTCAACGAGAATCGTTTCGACCTGGAAGTGGTGGTCAAGTCGTCGGCAACAGGCGCAGGGGCCGCCGGAGTGGTGGCATAACGGCCAGTCTTGGAAACATAAGACATTGGCGGGCTTGGAGGCAACGGACCTGAAGGATCTAGTGACGAGTAGTCTTCATCAGACGATTTTGTCGGTTGGAGATTTGGGTTTTCGTGTCTGAAAGCTGGTGAGACGTTGTCCATATAATCGGAGACGATGTTGTAAGTTGCACTTTCATCGATATTGGGTGGTTTACGGTGAGTGTTTGATCGACTCATGGCCAGGCAGTGCAATTGGTGTTAGACGATTGGTGCAAAATTGAGACCACAGACTAAAACTCAATAAGACACCAAACTTTGTAGCAAGTTCTAGAAGTTCTGCAAAGTTCTAGAGTTGGGAGCTAACTGCTGCAACTGTGTTTTGTGATAAGTGTCAATATGAAACAATGTCCCCAAAAAAAGCTAAATTTATCTTCCAAATACGTGCACTTGAAAAATAGAAGTTACGCAGATGGAACTCGATCCTCTACCATTAATCTCTAATGTTCAATTGACTCGTACAATTGGTAAAGGATCGTTTGCAATTGTCAAAGAAGCTCATCTTCTCAAACCACTGTCAGTTTTACCGCCAGTAGTCGCCATTAAATACGTCCATCGAGCTCTTTGTCATAAAAATGGCATCTCAGACACCAGAATTGGCCTTGAATTGAAGGTTCATCACGAGTGTTCGAGCCACCCCAATGTCATACACCTCTTCTCGTACGGCACAGACAATACCTGGATATACCACGTTCTAGAATTCGCTAAAGGTGGTGATCTCTTTGACAAGATTGAGCCCGATTTGGGCATCGATGACATGCTTGCAAATTTCTATTTCAACCAGTTGGTGAGTGCAGTTGACTTCATCCACAAGAAGGGCGTGGCTCATCGGGACATAAAACCGGAAAACATACTTGTTGACGAAGATGGGAATTTGAAGTTGGCAGATTTTGGTCTCTCAACCGTCTACCGCAAACGTTCCAGGGACAAGTTGGTGATGTCGAGCGAGAAGTGTGGGTCTCCTCCGTACATGGCACCAGAAATATTCACTTCGGAGTCGTACAACCCAGTTCTTTGTGACATTTGGGCATGTGGTGTGGTGTTGTATGTGCTCCTCACAGGCCAAATACCGTGGGAAGTCGCCTTGTATGGCCACAGCTCCGACTACACCAATTACGTCGACAAAACCGACTTGGAGCCGTGGACGGGATTCAACGAGTTGGTCAAGTCACTTCTCAAGGCCATAATGAACCCTGACCTCGCCAAACGGTACTCAGTGGATCAGATAAGGCTTCATCCGTGGTTCAACTCCGATAATGAGTTCATGACTGAAGACTCGTTGTCCAGGGACTCGAGTCAAATCGCTACAAGACTCTATTCTAACTTGCAAGTGGACTCGAGTCAAGAAATACCCACAACGACGTTCATCAGCACATCACAGCCTATTGCCACAGCTACTCTCAGGAGCGTCAGTGGGCTCAGCATGCCCATGTCCCAACAAGTCAATCGCTCTGGAAGCGATAGAGTGCAGAGGGACAAGATTCTTGAGGTCATCGCTCAAGACCCCAGTGTTCTCCAGTTCAAGAACCACGACGTGCGTATGTCTCAGTTAACAAGCACGCAGCAGAGTATGGTCCAGTTTAACAAATTGACCGTGGCCAGAATGACCCGATTTTTCTCGGTGATGCCCATTGAGTCGCTCGTGCCAATGATCAGAGACGCTCTCCACCGGTTGGGAGTGTCTACCGGCAAGCTCGACGAAGACATAGAAGACACTGACGGGTCACTTGCCATACACGTTACTACGGTGGCTGACAAGAGCTTGCTCCCTCTTAAAGGCTTCATAGTGATCGACAAGTGTGACGGCGTCGACTTGTGGAAAGTGGAGTTCCAGAAACTCAGAGGCGACCCTTGGACTGGCGCAGGTTCTTCAAGAAGATCACGGTGCTCTGTCGAGAGGCCATCTACATCGATTAACCAAAAAAACGTCACCCGTACCGCTCCCTCTATGCCTGTAGGTCATGTTAGCACCACTCATGCGGTACAAACGCGTAAAATGGCGTTAGTCGTCGCCCAATACAAAGAAGCTGGCACGCGCCAGTATGTGAATTTGAGCAACTCGCGATTCAAACACATTCTCACTTCGACCACCTCAAGCTTCTGTGCAATGGCCGAATCTCCGGAAAACTTGTCGTTAGACACCCCGGAAAGTCTCGTATGTAACACCCACTGCCTACCGTGCTTACTAACTCCAGACCCCCGAGTACGAGATCCCACCAGCTGACACCATCGACACTCTGGACGATGGATCTGGTACAACAACCAATATTGTCGCCAACAGGAAGAGGTACTTCGCCAACACCGAGAAGCAACGGTTTGATGTCCAGGAAACTGCCAAAAGGTTTAAATATTTGTTGGGATTGACTGATTTGTTCCAGCACTTCATCAACGCAAAGGCAGAGAAGGACCCAAACATCAGAAAAGTATTGGCACAAATCAATAGCGAGAAGCCTCGTAAACTCTCGTCCACTCATAGGGAAAGAAAAACAGAGAAAGAAGAAGATGCAGAGTTGTTAAACGATGAACTCGATACTCCAACAATCACAGAATTCACAGAAAGTCCTTCTTATGTGCAAGGTAAGCTCAGGCCGTACCAGATCCAAGGTTTGAACTGGTTGGTCAACCTTTACGAAAACAACTTGTCAGGAATCTTAGCTGATGAGATGGGTCTCGGTAAAACTTTACAAACTATATCGTTTTTGGGTTACTTAAGATACTTCAGAAATATCAATGGACCACACATCATTGTGGTTCCTAAGTCTACTCTAGACAACTGGGCAAGAGAATTTGCAAAATGGACTCCTGATGTCCGCGTCTTGGTGTTACAAGGTGATAAAGATCAAAGACATGAATTGATTGCAAAGAGATTAATGGCTTGTGATTTCGACGTGGTGATTGCTTCTTTTGAGATTGTTATCAGAGAGAAAGCAGCTTTCAAAAAATTCAACTGGGAGTACATCATTATCGATGAAGCTCACAGAATAAAGAACGAAGAGTCTTTGTTATCACAGATTATCAGAATGTTTCACTCCAAAAATAGGCTCTTGATCACAGGTACACCATTGCAAAATAACTTACATGAGTTGTGGGCCTTGTTGAACTTCATTTTACCTGATGTGTTTGGAGATTCAGAGGCTTTTGACCAATGGTTCCAGGATAAAGGTGACAATAATGAAGATAATGTCGTTCAGCAACTTCACAAGGTCTTGAAACCTTTCTTATTGCGTCGTATCAAGATCGACGTGGAGAAATCGTTGTTGCCAAAGAAAGAAATGAATGTTTACGTCAAAATGTCTGACATGCAAAAGCAATGGTATCAAAAAATCTTAGAAAAGGATATCGATGCAGTCAATGGTGCAAATGGAAAGAGAGAATCCAAAACAAGATTGTTAAACATTGTTATGCAATTGAGAAAGTGCTGCAACCATCCTTATCTTTTCGAAGGTGCTGAACCTGGACCTCCATACACAACTGACGAACATTTGGTTTACAACTCCCAGAAGATGGTTATACTAGACAGACTTTTGAAAAAGTTTCAAAAAGAGGGTTCCAGAGTTTTAATCTTCTCTCAAATGAGTAGAATGTTGGACATTTTGGAAGATTACTGTAATTTCAGAGAGTTCGAGTATTGCAGAATCGATGGACAAACGGACCACGCTGACAGAGTCAATGCAATTGATGAATACAACAAACCAGACTCATCCAAATTCGTATTCTTGTTGACTACCAGAGCTGGTGGGTTGGGTATCAACTTGACCACTGCAGATATTGTTATCTTGTTCGATTCAGATTGGAATCCACAAGCTGATTTACAAGCAATGGATAGAGCCCACAGAATTGGTCAAACAAAGCAGGTGAAGGTATTCAGATTCATCACCGACAATGCTATTGAAGAAAAGGTGTTGGAAAGAGCTGCACAAAAATTGAGATTGGATCAATTAGTCATTCAACAAGGAAGAAATGCGCCAAACATCGGTAACCAAAGTAGCAAAGCTGCATCTAAAGATGAATTATTGAATATGATTCAACATGGAGCGGCGGAAATGTTCAAAAAGGAGGATTCTAGTGTTGCAGAAGATGGTGAAGATGAGGAAGATATCGAAGCGATTTTACTGAGATCAGAGGAGAAAACCAGGGAATTGAATCAGAAATATCAAAAGCTTGATCTCAATGCTTTGCAGAACTTCACTAACGACGAGTCAGTTTACGAATGGAATGGTGAAAATTTCAAAAAGAAGGAAACTTCAGCTATGGACAACATTGGACATGGTTGGATCAATCCTGGTAAAAGAGAAAGAAAAGAAAATTACTCGATTGACATGTACTATAAAGATGTTTTGAATACTGGTAATAGGTCGAATGTGAAGAACGGACCAAGGCCACCAAAGCAGATTAACATCTATGATCATCAATTCTATCCTCCCAAGTTGTTTGAATTGGTTGAGTTGGAGAGAAACTATTATAAGAAGCAGACCAATTACCAAGTTCCATTGAAACCGGGTCAGCCTAAGACTCTTGAGGAGAGACAGTTAGAGCAGAAGATCGAGCAGGAAGAGATAGAAAATTCTAGGCCATTAACTGAAGAGGAGAAGGCGCTCAAGGAAGAATTATTGAAGAAAGGATTTGGCAACTGGAACAGAAGAGATTTCCAGCATTTCATAACAGTGAATATTAAACATGGAAGAAACTCTATACAGTTGATTGCCAATGAATTCGAGGACAAGACGATTGAAGAAGTGAGGGAGTATGCAAAGAAGTTCTGGAAGAGTTATGAAGAGATCGAGGGTTACGAAAGGTATTTGAGTCAGATCGAGGCTGGAGAAGAGAAGATTGTTAAATTAAAGATCCAAAAGGAAGCTTTAAGAAGGAAAATAAGCCAGTACAAGTATCCATTACAAGAGTTGACGCTCAAGTATCCACCTGCTGCTAGTAATAAGAGAGTGTGGAGTGACGAAGAGGATAGATTTTTGTTGGTGCAATTGTACCGTTACGGCATAGATCGTCCTGATATATTTGACCGACTCAAAGAAGCTATACGGGACTCAACGCTCTTCAAGTTTGACTTTTTCTTCCAATCCAGGAATACTACTGAGCTCGCTAGAAGGTGTCAGACGTTGCTTGCGTGTATCACCAGAGAGATTCACCCCGAAGCCAACGGAAAACGGAAGAAAGACGAAGACGATGAGACGCCCAAGAAGAAGAAGAAGTGATATCATAATGTACAATTTATTTCTAGACTATTTTACATGTTTAAAAGTTGTTGCAAGTACGGTTCGAACCGTAGAGGAGAGATGTCAGACAAAAATCTGTGAACGACGTCCCCATTTTTGTCGACTATGAACTTCTCAAAGTTCCACATAACGCCCTGGAACCCTAATTTGCCTGGACGTTGCAGTTTCAACCACTTGTAGAGCGGGTCGGCGTTTGGACCATTGACTTTAACTTTGTCAAAGATGGGGAAACTGACTTTGAACCGAGTTCTTATGTCAGCCACCACCTTCCTGATTGGCTGTGGTTCCTCATTGGCGAACTGATTGCAGGGAAACGCTAAGATCACAAGCCCTTGGTGCTTATACTTCTGATAAAGTAGCTCGAGTTCAGCGTACTGAGGCGTGTAACCACACAACGACGCCGTGTTGACTAACACCACCACCTTGCCTCGAAATTGATCAAGCCGCTGCCGCTGATGGTCGTCGTCCCACACTTCGTAGTCATAAAAGCTCATGAGTGGTGGCATCGCTTATGTAATTAAATGATGTGACTTGAAAGTTACCGCACAAATGAGAAGATATTTTTGTTCTTGTTACTTTATTTATTTGGTCACAAAGTGACTTTGCTTAATGTCGTTTAAAGTCGATTGGAATCTCTTGGAGACGGCTTCCATGTCTGAATGGACAAAGGACCTTTTACTGGAAGCCCTTAACTCCGGCAAAAGACCCAATATCTTGGCGTCAAACATCGAAATCAAAGACCTTAACTTTGGTAAGATCCCTCCAAGCTTCGAAATTCTAGAGATCGGTGAGTTGGAGAAGGATAGACTCAGGGGTATCTTTAAAATTCACTATAACGGAGACGCCCACATCACTTTGCACACAAAAGTGCAAGCAAACCCTTTAAAAATTTACAGTGATAACCTTCACGAACTCGAGGATCAAATAGGCGGTTCGTCTGACTTCATCAGCCCGAATTTTCTCCTATCGAACGAGCAATTTTCTTTGCCGCTAGACTTAAAACTTAGTGATATCAAAATCCTGGGGATCGGGGTAATTGTATTCTCAAAAACAAAGGGATTGACATTGGTGTTCAGGAACGATCCTTTGGACTCTATCAAAGTGAGCTCGACTTTTGATGTTGTCCAAGTATTGGCAAAATTCTTGCAGAAGCAGATTGAAGACCAAATCAGAGAATTGTTCAGAGAAACTTTGCCCAGTGTCTTACACAAACTATCATTAAAGTATATCTCGTTGACAGGTGATTCGTTCGACTTGAATCACTTGACCAAGCCAGATCAGTCAAGCGAAATAACTTTGTTTGACCTCAACAGTGAGTTTAACTACTCTGCTAAGAATTTACAGAAAAACTTGCAATTATTCAACTCTAGGGAAACCTTGGATTTGACAGTCTCCAAATTCAAAAACCTTATTCAGCGGTCAAACTTCGAAAAGTACAATCGAAACTTATCGCCCAATTTATTAACATCATTAAACTTATTGAACAGCAACTCAATAGAGAAACTCCAGTTCCACGGTGACGGGTCATCTAATGGTATACCTATTGATCTTATTGTTGGCAAAGATCCAAATAACTTGGAGAAATTACTAAAGAACATATCCAATATCCAGTCTAATAATTTCTACAAGATCACTACCAACGGGAATTCCAGCAAACCAAGAAGAAGAAGACTCAAGTTGGGCGGTAAGAAGAAAGCCCCTGAAATGTCTTGTGAGGAGATGGCTAATTCTACTACTGTAAGTGACGTGAATGAAGCTGAGTCACTTAATAATACGTTGAGTGAGTCGACGTTGATTAACCAATCAATTTCTTTAGACACCAGTGTTTCTATGAAGCTGAACAACGATATTGTGCAGCCAGCACCCAAGAGGCTCGGAGAGATGAAACCCATTCAGTCACATTCTCACTTCCACCGCAATTTCTACAACACGTCACCCAATAATTCCAACAGTTCATTGTTGAGCGGCGTGGGAATTGGCAACAACTATTTCAACTTCACCAAGAAAGACCACATCAACTACAGTCCTACAAGGTCAAGCAGTCCTGTCAAGAATAGAAAGAAGTCTCTCAACCACATTGACATCAAAGTCATTAAAGAAAAGCTTGATGAGATCAAAAAATTAAATGGAACGTCCCACTACTCATTTGAAATTCCACCCCCTCCACCACCATACCGGATCTAACGGCTTACGAGAAATGAAACTGAATATGAATATGAATACATGATTTTTAGGTTCTGCGTAGAAGTGCAATTAGCCCAATGCGGCAAGTGTTTTGATTTCATTAACTTTTTTTCTCTCTTGATTCACTAAGTTTAATTAAACGTACGTGTTTGTGTGAAGCTTAGCGTTTGTGGGTAACGTGTTTGTGACAGTTGAACAGTTTGACAGTTTGTGACAGTTTGATCGTAGCAATTTGAAAAGCCAGAGTCAGTCTTTCTATTTTTAGTTGTCATGGGATTCGGTGACTTCCAGTACATGTGCGGCAGCACCCCGTTCCCCTTGTGTTCGGCCATTGGCGCTGTCAAAGAGAACTCGTCGTTCAGGGGCGTTCTCCCGATGTGCTACTCGCGGTCGGTGGAAATAGCAAACACGATGATGTTCCAAGTGGGCAATGCTTTCATCCATTTTGGCGGGTTGATCGTTGTGTTGGTGATCATCTTCAACATCAGGGCCAAGTACACCGCCATTGGCAGGCTGGAGATGTTGTTCTTTTTTTACTCTTACATTGGGGTCATTGTCAGTTCTTTGGTGGTGGATTGCGGTGTTAGTCCTCCAAGTAGCGCCAGTTACCCGTACTTTGTGGCAGTGCAGCTTGGATTTGCTAGTGCCTGTTGCGCCGCGTTGTTGTTCAACGGCTTGTTGTGCTTCCAGTTCTGGGAAGACGGGTCAAGAAGGTCATTGTGGGCTTTGAGAATAACAGGTGTGGTTTGGTTCCTTGCCAACTTCTTCATTTCCTTGTCGACCTTCAAGGGCTGGGGGTCGATGTCTCCCAGAAACACAGTTCCATTGTTCATCATGACTTTCATCATAAATGGTCTCGTTGTGGTCGTTTACATTGTCAGTCAAGTGATACTTGTTTTCTTTGCATTAGACTCACTCTGGCCATTAGGTGCCATTTCCTTAGGAGTGTTCTTCTTTGTGGCAGGCCAGATCTTGGCCTACGTGTTTAGCGAAAAGATCTGTGATGGGTTGTCCCATTACGTTGATGGTCTCTTCTTTGCTTCCCTCTGCAACGTCTTTGCAGTCATGATGATCTATAAATTCTGGGACATGATCACTACAGACGACTTGGAGTTCTCGGTGGCTAACGTCGAGAACGGCGTGTCTGCATTTGGGTTCGATGACGATAAAAGGAACAGCACTTATTCTTATTTGTCGTACGGTAGATAAACAGCATTGTGATTTTTGTAGTGATTGAAGGTGGTGAGCGATTGGTTCAGTGTCAAGCCAAGGTGTCAAGAGAGACTGCCAATGCATGATATGCTGTCAAAGCTCAAAGAATTGTAAACGAAAGGGTCAAATAGTTTGACGTGATAATGCAAAATTTGCAGAAATCACATTATGTGAAATTCGATCACAACGCCATGAGTGTGCAGAGTATGCAGTCACCATAAATCCATCATACACACCTCTCGTATTTTCATCTACAAAGTCAACAAGATCAACTCATTGTTATCACGTGGGCCGTATCTTCTGATGGGCACACAAAATATTCCAAACAAGAAATGGTCCCTTGGCCCAGTTGGTTAAGGCGTGGTGCTAATAACGCCAAGATCGGCGGTTCGATCCCGCCAGGGACCACTCTTATTCACTCAGGGCGTGTGGCGTAGTTGGTAGCGCGTTCGCTTAGCATGCGAAAGGTCTCCGGTTCGACTCCGGACTCGTCCATATTTTTTTTTGGTTCAAGATCTTAGATCCAAGCACGCACTGAATCTACACTGATTGCTGGCAATCTATTACATCATAAACGAGATGCAGCCTCTATCTAACGTGCCGCAAGGCACCAGCACGAGCCCCACTAAAGACACTGCCCCCCAATTCAGCGACTCGCTCGCTAACAACGGATCTACACCGCCAGAGCACCTTTCAGAGTTTTACTCTTTTATGAACAATAAGTCAATTTCCATGACGCCCAATGAAAGCCCGAGCTCTCGAGGCTACCCGCTGCCGGAATTCAAAGGCAAGCGGCTCCCAAGACAACCGTCGCTCAACACCTTCACGTCGTTTACACCCTCAGTAGTTGACTTACCTAACATTGTCACGATGAAGGACTTCAACAACTCGGTAGATACTTACGAGAACATGCTTGCCAAGTCAGAGAGGCTTCAAAGAGCGTTGCTTGAAGTTTCTGCGGCGGCTTCGGAGTTTGGTCAAGCTCTAGAGGACACTATACACAACTGTCCAAAGGTGAACAACCCTAAATTGGTAGCCGACGGGATGATAAACGCTGGCAGTTTACATTACATCATCGGAAGCAACAATCAAGTCTTGAGTAGGCTTCTCGAGCTGAATTTTCAAAGACCTTTACAAGCTGAACTAGATAAACTCAAACATGACTACCAAGCCAACTACGAATTCTACCAACAGGAAGTCAAGTCAAAGTCTAAAGCACTCCGGCAGAAAGAACTCGAAAACATCAAACTCTCCAAGCTGAAAACTCGAAACTTGACAGTCTACAAGTCGAACTTGGTCAATTTGACCAACCAGCTAGACGAGATCGATAGACTCAAGTACGAGTACTACCACGAGGTGAACTCAATGATCGAGAAGTTCAACCAGGAGCATCTCTTGGTACGTACAGGGTCTATAATACGAGCAGAGCTAGAGTTGTTCGAGAGTATTGCCAGAAAGGGCTGGTCTGGTGGTGGACTCGACCAATTGCTCGCTGTAGCACCCGATATCTTTGCCATGGACTACAGTGATGAGCACGACTCAGAGAGTAACGGACTACAGAGTGCACCGCTCATCATCAGCGGGGCTTCGGACGTCGAAGACTCAGATGTTGATGCAACGCTTGAAACCGTTAAATTGAGAACCGAGTCGCTCAGTCTCGAACCCAGTCCGCACCTCAATGGCACCAATACGTCTTCTGTGAAGTCTCCACCGGTGCTTGTTGCCGACGAAGACCACAATGAGTCTTTCTCTCTTCCAAAAATCAGCAACAACTCTTTGGTAAGCAAGAAGAAGGACGAACCCGAAGTGGATTACAGTCAGGTGAATCTATTGGACAATATAGACTAATAATTTAAAGTGGATTGTTGTGGAGTTTCAGACTCAGTCACAGGAACATTAGAACATTGCTGCTCTTGTTGTTTATCGTGGTAACTCTTCATTGGCTTTAAGCCCCATTTACGCAACATTTGTGTGTCTTCATCCCAGCCATTACACATGGTGGTCAACATCTTCTCACCAGTAAAAATGGCATTGCAACCTGCCATAAAACAGAGAAATTGTTCGTGTTCTTTCATAGTGTATCTGCCGGCAGCTAACCTAATGATGGACTTGGGCATAATTAATCTTGCAGTTGCAATTGTTTTCAAGATCAGTTCGAACTTTAATTTCTTAGGTGAATTCTTTGGCAAAGCAGAAATCTCTTCTTCCATTGGTGTACCCTTAATTGGGACCAATCTGTTGATGGGCAATGACTCTGGATGCATTTCCATGGTGGCCAAGGTGTAAAGGAAACTGATATGGTCATCTTCAGTTTCACCCAAACCAAGAATTCCTCCAGTGCAAGCTTTGAGTCCAGCCTTTTGAACATTCTTAATGGTAGCCAACCTATCATCGTATGTTCTAGTGGAGATAACTTTAGGGTAGTGCTCTCTGGAAGTATCAATGTTGTGATTGTAAGCAGTCAAACCTGCATCTGCTAATTGCTGGGCTTGCTTCTCATCGACCATACCCAAAGTAACACATGTTTCCATACCTAATTCGTTGTTGATTCTGGAGACCATTTCCGAAATTCTTTTGAGACCAGACTTTCTGCCTGTCATGTCTCTCCAAGCAGCACCCATACAAAATCTAGTGGAACCATTTTGCTTAGCTTTAATTGCAGCATCCATGACGGTATCAACAGAGATCATCTTTTCAGCTTTGGTGCCAGTGTCGTACCTCGAAGACTGGGCACAATACTTACAGTCTTCAGTACAACCTCCAGTCTTAATTGACAATAAAGTGCACAATTGAACTTCTGAAGGGTCATGGTGAGTTCTGTGCTGAACTTGAGACTTGTACACCAATTCCATGAGTGGAGTATTGTAAATCTGCTTAATCTGGTCCTTTGTCCAAGTGTTAATTGGAGTCTCTAAAGAGAGAGCATAATCCACCATGTTGGTGCCATTGTTAATTTTTGGAGCTCTTGTTTCGATATTGAAGTTGTACGAAGACGAAGAAGCCTGGGCTAACAATGGGGATGAATTTGCTGGGCTTAGTTTACGAATTGATTGAGATAAAAACCGTTTTAAGTTTTTTGCAGACATTTGATTCAGGAGTGATATGAGTGGTTCAACAATTTTGCAATCGTTTAGTCACATTGAGTCAAGTTGAATCATTACTAGTCATCGGGCTGCAACCCTCATGACCCTGAGTCATCACGTGTGGCAGTCTTATCCTTGGACACGCCAAAGAAAATTAGTGTCCGCACCAACACATCAAAGTGCTTTCTCACTGGAAAAAATTATTCATCAACTAGACTCACTAAAATGGCTCCAATCGTATGTATACTAACTTGAAGGAACGGACGTATACCCTTTGTACGGGTCATTGCAACCAATGATATGACACACAAGATAGTTTTTTGTTACCTGGGAGATGTCCTGGTGAATTTTTGACTATTTCAATGATATCCTTGACCTATATTTGGCTTTTGCAACCCGTCCCTGGGCTATGCTGTCGTTTTTTGTGCAGTAGGCTAACCAGGTAGACCACCAAGAAATCTAAAGCTGCTAAGAAGTTCGTTGTTGACTGTTCTGCTCCAATTGAGAACGACGTTTTCGACCAAGAATCTTACGTCAAGTACTTGGTTGAACACATCAAAGTTGAAGGTATTACCGGTAACTTGGGTGATGAAATCTCTATTACCGCTGAAGGTAACAAGGTTGTCGTTGTTTCTAACACCAAATTCTCTGGTAAATACTTAAAGTACTTGACCAAGAGATACTTGAAGAAGAACCAAATCAGAGACTGGATCAGATTCGTTTCCGTCAAACAAAACCAATACAAGTTGCAATTCTACAACGTTGGTGAAGATGACGAAGACGATGAAGAGTAAGCCTGTATAATATAGAATAAAGGATAGTCATTGACTAAACATTGTATTTCTCTCCTTTGTCTTTTCTTTAGTTGCAATCGGTTTGAGGTCCAGCTCGTCTCGGTAGCTCATGCTGAGTCCATTAGATGGCTGCAATAGTGCCTGGGATGCTAATGGGCTGATTTATGCGATGACGAGCTGCGCGATGAGCTCGACCGTTTTCAAGTGACTAGCCATCCACTGCACCTGTGAGTCACAAGTGATCCCCAGACAGTCGTAGCACCAACTTAACCCCGAGTATTGACCCAGTAAGTAGAGTATTATCCACGCTAAAGCCGGATATGCCCTCACACGACCACTTGAAATCATGTGACAGCCGTTGATGAGTAACTCCAATTTTAAGATCATCAAAGTTTTCACTTTTATTTGTGTTGTTCACTTCATAAATAATGAGTTTGGAACGTGTTACAAAGCTTTCAATGAAGGTATGCCCCTTTGTCAAGAGCTCTTCAGTTCAAGGGTTACGTCAATTGAGCCAAACTTCTTCTTTGGCCAGTCAAGCTCGTCAATGTCCATTCATGGGAAAAGCCTTGGAAGCTAAAGAATCTGTAAGATTCTACTCTAATGCTACCAAACCAACTTTGGCTACTGCTGCTCCTGCCACTCAAAACTCGACCCCTTATGCTTTCAAAGCTGACCAGTTGTCTGACTCCAATGTGGATTTATCAACCAATGAGAATGCGTTTGATTACTCAGGCTTCTTGAACGATGAATTGCACAGAAAAAGGTCAGACAAGTCGTATCGTTTCTTCAACAACATCAACAGATTGGCCAATGAGTTCCCAAAAGCTCATAGATCTGTTGAAGAAGATAAAGTGACTGTTTGGTGTTCAAATGACTACCTCGGAATGGGTAAGAATGAAAGGACTTTGAAAGCAATGAAAACAACTTTAGACAAGTATGGTGCTGGTGCTGGTGGTACCAGAAACATTGCTGGTCATAACAAGCATGCTATCAAATTAGAATCTGAATTAGCAGCTTTACATAAACATGAAGCTGCTCTTGTTTTCTCATCTTGTTATGTCGCCAACGATGCTGTTTTGTCTTTGTTTGGTCAAAAGATCAAGGATTTGGTTATCTTCTCCGATGAGTTAAACCATGCTTCCATGATTCAAGGTATCAGAAACTCTAGAGCTAAGAAACACATATTCAAACACAATGATTTAGAACACTTGGAACATTTGTTATCACAATATCCTAAGAACACTCCAAAGTTGATTGCTTTCGAGTCGGTGTACTCTATGTGTGGTTCTATTGCCCCAATTGAAAAAATTTGTGATTTGGCTGACAAGTACGGTGCTTTAACTTTCTTAGATGAGGTTCACGCCGTTGGTATGTATGGTCCTCATGGTGCTGGTGTGGCAGAGCACTTGAACTTTGAAGCTCATCTCAAGTCCGGTATCACTCATCCAGCTTCTGAAACTGTTATGAGCAGAGTTGACATGATCACTGGTACTATGGGTAAAGCTTTTGGTACTGTTGGAGGTTACGTCACTGGTAAGGCCAATTTGATCGATTGGTTTAGATCATATGCTGGTGGGTTCATCTTCACCACTACTTTACCACCAGCTATTATGGCAGGATCTGCTGAATCTATCAGATATCAAAGATCAACTTTACAAGATCGTATTGCTCAACAACTCAACACCAGATACGTCAAGAACAATTTGATCGACATTGGAATCCCCGTTATCCCAAATCCTTCTCACATTGTTCCAGTGTTGGTGGGTAATGCTGCCGATGCTAAAAAAGCTTCTGACTTATTGTTAGAAAAGCACAACATTTACGTGCAAGCCATTAATTTCCCTACTGTTCCTATTGGACAAGAGAGATTGAGAATCACCCCTACACCCGGTCACGGTCCTGAGTTGTCCAACCAGTTGATTGGCGCTTTGGATTCGGTGTTTTCTGAGCTCAACTTATTGAAGATTAATGACTGGACCGCTAAAGGTGGATTGTGTGGTGTTGGCGAGGGTAAGCCCGCTGTGGACCACATCTGGACTGACGCTCAGTTGAACTTGACTGACGCAGACTTGAACGCTAACGTTGTCGACCCAACTTTTAACCCTGTTGGTGTCAGTTCTGGTGTCAGCGTCTAAGTCTTTTTCAGCTTTTTTCTGCCCGCCAGTTTTTTTCAGCTGTCTACTTGAGGTTGTGTACGTAGCGATCAATAACAAAATAAACTTACTAAAATCATCACCATCGCTAAATTGTTTGTTTTCGTTGCAACAATACGCGTTTGTACTTATGTCACTTGACTCCACACACGCTGTTCACTCGTATGCTCGTCGACTTGTGAGGTCACTCGTACCGCATGAGCTCGGCGACGACTACGCAAACGCGGTGGCTGCTGAGTTGGTGCCGCATCTCGTCGCTGGCATACCACGATCTGATGCTGAGATAAACAAAGCTCTCCAGCAGTACAAGCACCTGTTTTTGAGTGCCAACAAGGCCACAGACTGGACCAAGTTCCATGCAATGGCTAGTGGGCTTATGAAGCTCGGGCTGGTCGATCAAGTCCGGTCTTATTTGCAGTTTCTAGGCTCGTTTTCCGGCCTTGAAGATCTCACGCAATCACCTATACAGTCATCACCTTACACTTCACACCCTCGTACCGTCTCAGGACAACTGCATAGTGCGCCAATGGGCGAGCTCATCAAACAACACTACGAAGTCATCGAAGAAAATGAAATCTTGAGATATCTTCCCTACACACTTGTGGGTGTAGACTCTAAGCTATTCACATTCTCCACCGGGAACATTACCAGAGTGACACTTCCAAAGAATATCAATAACAGTTACAGTGTTATACTCTCCAGGATCGTTGAGCCTGCTTTGATCTACGTCAAATTGAAAACTTTTTTAGAATCGACTACTGGCAAGTCTGAGTCCCCAATCAAAACATGCTTCATTTCCCAGCTCGAAAAGCTTCTTAACGACTACGTGGACTTTATTAATGGACTCTTCACTTCGGAACCCCCATCTGTGATGTCAGTGAACAATCTGTTATTTCCCCATACTTTGAGACTTCGTCTCTTGTACTCGTTGACCAATGATATCACTCTCAACGGCTACGAGTTTCTCACCAAAGTGTATGAACTCACCAAGTTTGGTGATGTAACCATCAAGAACTTTGCATCAGAGATTTTCGATTCAATATCGGTTCCATATTTTCAAGTGTTAGAACACTGGATCGTGAGAGGTGAACTTGTAGACAATTCCAATGAGTTCTTTGTCGAATTCGATAAGGAGAAAACTCACATACATGATATTATCAAGTTCGTGCCAGAGAAGGTGCCGAGTTTCTTGATGAATATGAACAAAGATACCGGGTTTCGGATCTTTCAAATAGGTAAGATATTAGTATTTCTAACGAGATACTGCAAAGAATTACAATGGACTAATAACTATGTGGTGAAATACTCAAAGTATATCTTCGATAAGAATGGAGGTTTACGCCAATTAACGAAAAATGCATTTACAAGTTTGATCAATCTACAGTACCAAGAGTTGGTCAACTATTTGACGGTTGTCATCCACGAAAAATACGATTACTTGACACACATTTCAAACATGAAGAAGTTTCTCTTGATGGGAAATGGAGATTTCATAGATTCACTCATATCAAAAGGTTTCGATTTATTTAACCAACCTTCTAGCATGTTGACATCCAATCAGTTATCTAAAATACTCTATGAAACGGTAACGACCTCTTCAGTACGACACTTTGATCCCGAAATTCAGAATCGTTTGGATGCAAGAGTCTTGGACTTGAGCCATGGTAACATAGGTTGGCAAGTGTTCACTATCGAGTACAAAATTGATGATCTACCAATCAATTTAATAACAAACTATAATGACCTCAATTTGGACTACCTCAAGATGTTCAACTTCCTATGGAAAGTTAAACAATTTTCTTATCTATTCAATCTAAGTTTCATTGAGAGCAACAATTTGAAGAGAAACGATTTGAAAATTTTCTTTGAAAAGTACAGAAAACTGAAGGGAAATTTGAGAGATTCAAAGATAACATGGGTGGTGAAATCTTTCACTACCATCAATCTCATCAGAAGTAAAATGGCGTCATTTTTGAATTCTTTAATGGACTACATGTCATACGATTTAATCGAGACTAACTTTGAACGGATGACTACAGCACTACTCAAGAAAGATGTCAAGATAACAAGAAACAAGCTCAAGATACTTGATCTGAAATTTGAGGACATTAGAGGTAGAAATGATAATTACGAATTACCAGCAACACAAATGGTGCCGAGCAAAGTCAATGAACTCAATTTGGACGAGATTATCCAGATTAATCAGGAATATTGCGCAGAAATGACCAATTCACGGTTATTAAGCGACACAAATGTGGGTCAGTATTCTGGGATGACGTACATTGAACAAATTTATTCCCTTTTGGACACAGTGTTTATGTTCATCAAAGCACACGAAGAATACAATGGGCTTATACTGAATTACGTGGCACTCCTCAATATTGAGAAGAGTATGGATGTCAACCAGATCGACAATGATCTTGAGTATCTGGAAGAAAGTCTCAAAAGACTATTCAATCATATCTACAAACAAATTTATGGAGAATTCACCAATCAGCTCGCGGGTTTTACAAGAGATTTAAGGGGAGATTTGGAACTAAAAGAATTTTCCCGGACTTTGTGACCGAGACAAGACTTCCCACTATAAAAAATATCGTTATCGTATTTGCGGTGGTGGGTCAAGACATGCCCCACAAAATGGCACCCGCACTACCCAAACCAGCCCACTTCACATGCTAAATTTATTGAATTTTCAAGTTGGATTACCAGGCAATGGTCCATAGGTTGATGGTGGGAGCTCAATAGGAGTGTCCTATGAGATTTTGGTGGATGTGTTTACCCGAGTTCTGTGGAAAAATGCAAATTTTCATGACGTAAATCTTGAGAAAGCTTTCGTCCGAGGATCCTTAACTATTTTTCACATAAAGCACACAAATTCCCAATTGTTTTTTTTCACACCACGAAATGGAAGAAGTTGACAGTGTATTAGTGGACAATGTCAAGTCATTTGCTGCCGGAGGCTTTGGAGGTGTTTGGTAAGTACAAAAGCTATGAGTTATCCCCCAGTTTACTAACAAAAAGTGCTGTTTTAACCGGCCACCCATTTGATTTGATTAAGGTTAGATTACAGACTGGATTGTACAACTCATCAGTTCAAGCAGTCAAGCAAACATTAGTTAAGGATGGATTGACTGGTTTTTACAGAGGAGTTTTACCACCTTTATTGGGAGTCACACCAATGTTTGCTGTTTCATTTTGGGGTTATGATGTTGGTAAAAGGATTGTTGCTTCTAGCACTGGTAAAACTGTTGACCAGTTTACCATTGGTAATATTTCCACTGCGGGTTTCCTCTCGGCGATTCCAACCACATTAGTGGCAGCCCCATTTGAAAGAGTGAAGGTTATGATGCAAATTCAGGATGGAGCTGGGAAATCAATGGGAGCAGTTGTTGCTGAGATGTACAGGACTGGAGGTATTAGGTCAATTTTCAAAGGAAGTGTGGCCACATTAGCCAGAGATGGTCCTGGTAGTGCATTATATTTTGCTACTTATGAGTATGTCAAACAATCACTTTCTAAGCCAGGACAAGATTTATCATTGATTAATGTTAGTATCGCTGGAGGGTTAGCTGGTGTTTCTATGTGGTTAGGTGTTTTCCCCATTGACACCATCAAATCTACTCAACAATCGTCCAATACTTCAGTATCGATTGTCCAGACAACAAAGAACATCTACAAGAGAGGTGGAATCAAAGCGTTTTTCCCTGGAGTGGGTCCAGCATTAGCAAGATCTTTCCCGGCCAATGCAGCCACTTTCGTAGGAGTTGAACTCGCTACAAAGTTCTTAAACAATGTCATCTAGTATTTATTCAATAGACAAAAGTTAGTGCGTTGATCAGTGCGAAATTATCGACAAGGGAGAACAATGTCTTTAACTGATGATCAAGTAAGTAGATCAATAACGAGTCACTACGTACTAACTGTCAGGTCAATGCGGAGCTCCGCAAGATGAAGGCATTCATCGAGAAAGAAGCTCAAGAAAAGGCCAAGGAAATTAGATTAAAAGCCGACGAAGAATTTGAAATTGAAAAAGCTTCGATTGTTAGATCAGAAACTGCCGCTATCGATGTTGCATATGAGCAGAAACTGAAGAAGGCTGCCTTATCACAACAAATTTCCAAATCTAAAATCGCTAATGAAACAAGATTAAGAATTTTAGCTACAAAGGAGGAGGTTTTGAACGAGATTTTTGATGCTGCAAAGCAAGAGTTGAGCACAATCAGTTCCAAAAAGGCAGAATACAAGCCTATTCTCGAAGGATTGATCGAGGAAGCTGTTTTAGCACTTTTAGAGGATGATGTTACTATTAGAGTCAGAAAACAAGATGTGGAAATTGCTAAAGAAGCAGCAGAAGATGCCGCTAAAAAATTCCAAGACAAGACTGAAAAGTCCGTGAAGATTGTAGTGGATGAGTCCCACTTTTTAGATGAAGATAGTGCTGGTGGTGTTGTGGCAATCAATGGTTCTGGTAAAATCGAGGTCAACAACACTTTAGAAGAAAGATTGAAGTTATTATCGGAAGAAGCATTGCCTGGTCTCAGATTAGAGTTGTTTGGTATCTCTGAAAGCAGAAAATTCTTTGATTAAGCAAGACTTGTCTCATACCATACATATTTGAAACTCAATTAACACTATTTTATTTGGTTGAAATTGTTGTGACTACACAAACATGGCCACCTCGCCAACTGTAAGTTCATGAGTCACAAACACGGTTCTCTCGTGTTCAACGTTCTCATCCAAGCTGTAGATAAGAAATGCGCATCGGTCTAAAAACTTCAGCTCATTTAACTCGAATTCACCAACGATAACGTTTTGTTTGTACCTTCACATGAATACAAACACGTTGTTCAACGGTGTACGTTGCTTAAAGCATAATGTTGGTTTTTCTGTAGCTGGAAATCGGTTACAGGTGCTAAGAGCGCCTTTTGCATTATTCATAGCCAGAAGCAACTCCACCACTGATCGTCAGGGAAAGCTACTAAGCAGATTTGTTAAAGGACGGTTTAATCCGCTAGAAAGAGTTATAAACCCAGATAATCAAGTACCCAGCTTGAAAGAGTTCACCTCTAACCCCAACCATAAAGTGCCACCACTGAGATTTCATCGATTACGTCCTGTGACTCCTAGTGACTCATCAGTATCATGCACAGTGTTTGACAGGAAGGGCAACAACATATGCGTGTCACGGAAGTTCCCCAAGATGCAGTTTTTGAAAGACAACAATTTGTTCCCCAGAGACTTACGTCAAATCGATACTTCGTCAATCGACGTGGCACCACAGATCATGATAAGAACTCCTAATACTATTTTAATCAACTTGTTGCATATCAAAGCCTTAATAAAGAACGACAGAGTCATGATTTTCGATACAGCAACGCCAGAAGTGGCTACCAAACTCGGACTTTTCATCTACGACCTTGAGCTGAAACTCAAGGCTGCAAGCAGCTACCCCTATGAGTTCAAAGCATTAGAGAGTATTCTCATAAATGTTATGGGATACCTAGAGGCAGAACTAAGAGTGCATTCACAAGCGTGTGGTCAAATATTGTATGAACTCGAACACCAAGTAGACAGAAAGAAACTTCAAGACTTGTTGATCAAGCTGAAGAGCCTCCAGTTGTATCACCAGAAAGCACTTTTGATCAAAAATGCCTTAGAAGATCTACTCGATAACGATGAAGATCTTGCAGCCATGTACTTGAGTGAACCTCGATCAGACACAGTTACAGACTTCTCTGAAGTGGAAGACATGCTTGAGTCCTACTATAAGCAGTGTGACGAGTGCGTTCAGCAAGCGGGCACTCTCGTCAATGACATCAAGTCTACTGAAGACATTGTCAACATCATTTTGGACACTAATAGAAATAACTTGATGTTGTTCGAGCTCAAAGTCACCATCTACACTTTAGGAATAACGGTTGCCACACTTGTTCCTGCGTTCTACGGTATGAACCTCAAAAACTTCATTGAAGAGACCAACTATGGATTTGGAGCAATCGTGCTCATCTCAATTATCCAGGGGATCTTGGTGACTATAGTCAACTTCAAGGCTCTCCACAAAGTGCAAAAGATCACCATGATGGGCGGATCAAATCATACTTTGAGGCTACCTGCTTCTGACAAGTACAAGCGAAGTCACCTCAAAAAGTATTGGCAGCACTATTGGCAAAAACCACGAGGAGCAGCCACCAAATATTACCACCCCAACTCACGAGAACGAGACCATCTTTGGCGTATTCTCCACGATAACAAGTCCATCAAATAGCCCTGTAAATATTGTAAATTAGTATATAATGCAATTAATCCGAATTGGAATCTGAAGCCGTCGTTATAGCGTCAGACTCGTTATCACTAGATTTGGAATACTGAGGGACTTCTTTTGTTTCTTCGACTTCTTCGTCGTCAAATTTCTTGTGTTTGTTGACTGGTTGTTGGGTCACCGACTCTCTACGCTCATAAATTGGTTGAGAATCTTGTTCTGTGCCAGGCTTTATTAACGTTCCCTCTACAGACACAACTTTCCCACTCGAGTGGATAGCTTTGATGGTGAATTGTAATTTTCCTTCCACTTTATTCTCGTTCTCATCGATCCAGTATCCAAACGAACGGAATTTACCAGTGTCTTCACTGACCTCGTCAGCTTGATTGGGTATGAACTGCCATGACTGTGGAATATTGAATTTCTTGATTGAAGCATTGAAGGTATCGTGAACTAACAACCCAATGTGGGATGCTGTTTGCATGTAACAGTATCCTTCAACAATGTCACCAAGTTGTGGTTTCCATACAAGTAAATCCACGCTTATCCACAAGTATGTGAATGGTGATGATGTTGCAATCCTGGCAACTTTTATAGGCTTATCGTGGGAATCACTTGAGATGTTTTCATCAGAGATCTTGATGTTGGAATATGCTAACACCACTCCTTCAGCTTTGTGGAAATAAGACATCACTAATGGGTCTAAATGCTGTGTTTTGATACCATTGATTGGATTATTGTTGAAACATGGTGCTAATGAAACATACATCAAAGTGGAAACCACTTGAAAACATTCAGAAAGACCCTCTGAATTCACAGGGTTGGTACTCTTAGGATACACAAGTTGTTTGCGTCTTTTCTGTACACCTTCACCTCCATTTTGTGTCCTTTTGCGAGTCTCAGTGGTAGACATCTTGATAAATTCCGATGAGCTTCGCATTGAAATTTTTTTAGTAAAGGTCACATGATGCATCAGCTATATGACATGTTTGACTTACAAGAGCTTGTCACGCAACCTTGTGAGCTTGTTCCCGTGTGAAGGAGGTACCAGTAACCCATTGACTTGCTGTGTGTGGAGTTGAGTCTTAAATGAAATACTCTCTTCCTTCTTCAACATTTGATCTTTCCTCTTAAACATTGGATTGCTCAGTCCTGGGTGTCTGAACATGGCAAAGTTCTTGAGAATCTTAGCTGAGTACTTTGTAGGCGCATCTTCAGCTTCGGTGTACTCCGGTACCCCACTAAATCTTACCCTTTTCGTTATTGTATCGCAGTCTGAAATATTTGAAGACTCTTCAGAGACTTCAGTATTACCACTGCAAACTTGTGATTCATTAGACGACTGAAAACTGGCTGGTGGCAGTATTTTAGATGGAAAAGGACTCATCACTACGCTATTTCTTTTGGTGTTGGCTCTTGTAACTTGATCTCTTGTTTTGCGCCCAGGCGCATTGACTGAGGCATTCTTTTGCAAGGCAGAAGCTGCTCCAGCAGAAGCAGCAGATGTCTTCAGTTCAATTACTGTTGGTGAGGAATCTTTGACTTCTTTCTTTTTTTCAGTCTTAGGAACATCAGCATATCTCTTCACAACGGTAGTGCCCTGTGGTGCATTGGGATCATACACCACAGAATTGAACACTTCTTTCTCTTGGGTGAGCAAACTGCCAGACTTGGCTGCTTGTCGAAGATGGAGCTGTAGTCTTTGGTTGGCTGTTAACTGTTTGGTGGTGGTATTACCAATTGTTTTCACTGATGGAGCAGGCCCTTCTTCAGGAATCATAGCATCGTAAACTCTAGACGGAGTTGGTGAAGATGCACTGTTCCTGCTACTGACTGATGGCAGTCTTCTTATGGAGCCAGATGGTGATCTGACAAAGGGACTCGAGTTACGAGCTGCCAGTGGAGCTATATCTGGGGAAGCTTGAGGTTGTGAGTTAGATCTGCGACGTCCTGCTGGGGTCGTTGATGCCGCTATCCGAGCATTCTCTTGAGCTTCAGTGGCCTTTGATGGCAAGCTTGTTGCTGAGGAACTCTGTGAAGTCAAGTAGAGGGAAGCGGGTCTCGGTCTTGGTGATGAAGAAACCTTAGAAGGACTAGGCAACATAAGTGAGTTCCGGTTACCGTTTGACGTAATAGAACTTCTACGTGCCGGCCTCGTGGTACTATTGTTGCTAGAAACACTTGAACTTGACGAAGAACGAGCCCTTCCAGTGATAATGCTTTCGTTCAAATCAAGTTTCCTAAGACTTTTTGCAATTTCAGTAGATGGAAAAGGCTCAGCTATATTACCGATTTTCTTTTGTGGTGGAGATCTGACTGCAGAGTTCAGGTGAGCTTCATTTTGGCGGTTATACTCTTTTTGGACTTGTTGATACAACGCAAAAAGTTCTTTTTTGGGAAGACTATAAGCATTACGGAACCGCAATTCCATTGATAGCCATGAGGATCCGAAGTCCTCAAACTTTGACAACGTTGTTTCCACAAGAATAAACCCTTGATTGATAAAATTCGAAAAATCCAATAGATTCTTGACGCTTACTTCATACCTTGAGTGTTGTCTTATGAATCTGGTCAAATTAGCGATGAGAACACCGTTTTTCTTGGTACTGGTGAAGAGCTCATCCATTGATTTAAGGACCTGTAGCTTAAAGAAAGTTGCATTGCTACCTTGACTCAAGAGCTTCTGGCTATTGAGATGTTGAACATTGGATAAGTACGCTTTTCTGCCAAACTTTCTAAGCACGGTATACATGTCATTGAGTCTTAACGTTATGGCAACAATTTTATGCATGAGATAGTTCTTGTCTGCCATTGAGTTCATATAGGCTTCTTTTCTAGACAGAGACTTGAGAAGTTTGAATTTGTTGATGATTAGGTGTAAGTGGTCCAAAGATTTTCTCAAGCCATTGCATATCATGAAGACCATGTGTATATCTATATCAATAAGAGTGGCTTCAATGTAGTTTTGGTCAGTCAATTCAGATTTATCTTCAGAGAGAGCAAACAATATTTGGTTGGGAATGACCAAGTCAACATCTGAGCCATCACAGAACACTTCTTTTTCTAGGAACAGTACTATGGTCTGGAAGTATGAATCAGAGTCTGGCCCCTTTTCTTTAAGAGCGGTTTCCAATCTCTTTTCGTATCCCTGGATGCAAGAGGTGCACAAGGCGTCAAGCAACTTCAAACATTTTTTGGCAGTTTCCACTGATGGGATTGATGTCAATGGTGTCACAGGAGTGTCATTGTTGTCATAAACAATGTGGGAAACTTGTGGGGACACGGTAACTGGAGCTAATCTGAACAACTTAAAATTGGATATCAGTTCCAACTTGGGGCCATAAGCCGATTCGTTGATGGCGAAAAGATTGCTGAACAATAGCGTGATGTAGTTGCAAAGTGGCAATCTTGTTTTAGACAGCAGTGAGTCGGTTAATGGTCCAATTTTGGCCTGAAGACTCTTTAGTTTGATTAACCCATATTGATACTGAATTATTTTTGAATCCAATGGGGTCAAGTACGGGGTTGGATCCAGTCCATTGATACTTTGTGACATTCTATAAGTGATCTGCTGTCTTGCAGACTTGATTTAACTTCAAACGGGAAAGCTGAAACTCCTCTAAACTTTACTTATCAGTGAGAAATTGTGTCGCGCCATAACAAACTTGATTCGGCATGTCTGAGTCGATTGAGTACCGAGTTACGGCCCTATTGACAGAACATCTAGGGGCGCCTCCCCTTACTGTAGTGGACGAAGTTATAAATGCTGTCAATCAAATTTTGTATCAATGCACACAAGCGATGGAGAATTATTTGGTTGAAAGGCAGAAGAGTCGGCTTGAGGAATTGAAGAAAATCGGGGATGATGACGATGTTGTGATGGAGAATGAAGATGCAGGAGGTTTCTGGATGAATTTGCCCAAGGATGAAATAAGTTTGGGTACGGCAAAACTAGAAACTTTGTTGGAAAGTCAAGTTGACAAGAACTTTGATAAATTTGAGTTATACTCATTAAGAAATATTTTCACTATACCACATGAATTGGTAGCTGAAGGCTGGATCCGTCTCAAACATCAGGAAGGTATAGACTTTACTAAATTGGAATTGAAAAACAACAAAAAATTCGATACTGAAATCAACAAGTTGATCAAAGACATAAACTTGGAGCTTAAAGTTCGTAAGATTTTGAAGATTCAAACAACGAAAGCCAAAAAGATAATCAAATTATTGCAAGGGTACAAAACATCATTAGTGTTTTTGAGCGAAAAAGCTGACAATGGTACTTTGTCTGTTGATGCCAAACATGCATTGAAAAACTTGTCGCCTATAGACGACAATTTGTACTTCCTTTTAACGGAAGTGGACAATTTGATAAATCAAGTAACGAGGCTCTATCGAAAGTTTCATAAGAATGTCGATGAAGGTGGGATTAAGGACATTAGGTTCAAGCCAAGTTTACGAGATTACTACTTGCAAGGTAAATCGGTTAAACTTCTTGAAAGTATTGGCATAATTGACTCGAAACAAGTTGAGAATTCGTATAGTGAGTCAGTGTTGCCGGACTTGGACGTGTCAAGTCAGGATGTGGATAACATCAAGAAAATCAGTTAATGTAACATAGTAAATGTATAGTATTTTTCGCAGCCATTATAATTAGACGACAAAAACATGAAACAGGATCCAAATACAAGGAAAGAAATGCACCGAATAAGCATTAAACGTGCTTGAAGTCACTGGGAAGGATACTGACACTTTGTTCGTTGGTAGACAACAACACAAACTACAAAAAAAATTTGGTGAAGAAATAATCTACCTCAAGATGACGAGATCCGACGCAACACTACAAGAGCCAAGCCACTGACATTACTGTACTGCCAATCTTGACAACTGAGTGTTCGAAATTGTCTGCTGTTACCACTTCACCTCAATAAGTGGTTTTTGTGGATGAAATATTCGCACTGTTTCGTCCAATAAAATACACTCTAAACTAATACACGATGGCAGGAACTTTAAGACCAGACGCTGAATTCCAAAGGTTCAACGCTGCAAAGGAGAACATGGGAAACTATTTCCGTTTCAAACCCAGATCTATTGCTTTCAATGTGATTTTCATGGGCCTCGTACCTGTTGGTTTGACATATATGGCGTACGCTTACGATGGGGAGTTAAATTTCTACAGAAGATTCAGAAAAGAGCCTGTGTTGCAAAAGGAGTACGTCCCCAGAGCCAAGGACTTGTAGAATAGCATAGCATAGAATATATTTATAAGGATTTGGTGTAGGCACAAGAAGGTATGCAGAGACAAGAAGGGGAACGTGATAACAGAAGACACAAGAAGTAACGAACAGGGTCACCACGACACTGTGCTGTTGCTTAAGAAGTAACAGGCACCAACAGGACAGTGACGGGACAAAGAGTTCCCAATTCGGCCCTTCCCAGCCACAAGGAACAAAACTCGGTGAACTAGTGTCGCCCAAAATGGACTGGGCAGGAAACTGGGCAGTGGGCGGCAGCACTTGGCCGACGGGATCAACGATTGGTTCACATGCAAGACTACAAACTACAGTAAACCAGCGAAATCTAAATTTCCGTCAAACCTCCATCCACCAGCAGCACCACGCAACACAACAGCACAACATCAGACCAACCAGTGGACCAGCCAAAGTCCGAAGATAACAGAAAAAAAGTCGTGCATGATCGGAGGAGGAGGTAGGTCGTGGTTGAGATAATCTCCTCAGAACACAAAACACTAGTAATTAATTAACCCTGTGGGTCAGGCGTAGGACTTTCCCTACGGCAAATGATGAAGCTAAAGCAATCAAATATGCGAAGATTAAGCCCAAATACTGTACAATGTATCCCGATTACTTCTAGAAATAAATGTGAAAAACTCCCCATGATAGCTCAATTGTTATCGAGACCCCTTATTAGTTTTTGGTAGATTGTAGAAATAAACTAAATTGAATTTTACAAATCACAGCAACACTTCCTTTACAAATTGTTAATTATAATACCAACCAAATCTTGATATTGGTTACAATTATTGGTAATTGTACCATAATTAGTGTAAAGCTAAATCCAAATGTCGTTGATTTCAAATCGTAAAAGGCCTAGAGGTTTTAGTGGATCCTTAGAGTCCAAAAATTTATTTCAAACCACAAGCAATAATTCCACTACAAACAACCAACAATCGTATTCATCATCTTCAAGTGACGATCAAAATTTTAGCAATCTAAACCTAAATATTGATCTTAATAATTCAGATACAACTGTGGGTACAAATGATTCAAACAAATTCTATGAAAATAATGCAATGTTAAAGAATGATTATTTCCTTGACAATCAAACGGTTTTTGAAGAAAGTGATGAAATCACTGATGAAATTGATGATGATTTGATTATCTTGGAAGAAAGAAATCTTAATAATTACAAGATAAGACCCAAAAGAAATAATTCGGATTCAATACTTTTCCTTGATAATGATTCCTTTCATGCTTTTAACTTGTTTAATGTCAACAACAACAATAATGACCTTGATAACGACCAAAATAATGAATTCTCTAATACCAATATGATCCATAATATGAATGGACCCAAGAAGCAAAGAACAAACTCTTTACCACAATTACCACAAGTTAAATGTTTCTATCAAAAGATGCCAAATACCTATATGATGCCACAAAAATTGGGTAATATCAAAGCATCAGTAATACCCTTCAATTCTAATAGCCCCCCTTGTGATGATAAAGATGGTCATTTCATCATTGAACTTAACTCCCTTTTCGCCAATAGATTCATAATTGTTAAACTTTTAGGCCAGGGTACTTTTGGTAAAGTTGTTGAATGCTATGATAAAATTAACAGAGAAAATGTTGCAATTAAAATTATAAGGAATATACCCAAGTACAGAGATGCTGCAAAGATTGAACTAAGAATATTGGCAACATTGAAAAAATTCGATAATAAGAATCTAAATCATTGTATTCATCTAAGAGAATGCTTCGATTATAGAGGCCATATTTGCATTGTTACTGACCTCTTGAAAATTTCCCTTTACGATTTCATGGAGAATAATAAATTCTTACCTTTCACAGGAAGTCACATCCAAGCAATTGCCAAACAACTCATTAGATCAGTTACATTCTTACATGATTTGAATCTCATTCACACTGATTTAAAACCCGAGAATATTCTACTCTATGATGATTCATTTGTTAAAAAACCTTTATTTAGCAAGACTTTGATCAACAGTTATTTAACATTGACCAATAATGAGCACAAGAAAGTACCAAAAGTTTCCAGAATACTACGAAATCCATCAATTCAAATTATAGATTTTGGCAGTGCTATTTTCAATGATGAATATCATTCATCAATTGTTAGTACCAGACATTACAGAGCACCTGAGATTGTTTTAGGGATTGGATGGTCATTCCCATGTGATATGTGGTCCATTGGGTGTATTTTAGTTGAATTATTGATAGGTGAACCATTGTTCAAGACCCATGATAATTTAGAACATTTAGCAATGATTGAAAAGTTCGTGGGACAAAAGATTGATAAGTCTATGGTTAAAGTATCGAAGAAGAATGAGAATGAATGTGGATTGAAGTATTTCACTAATGAGTACAATAGTAATGATGAGGATGAATTTGAGATTGATGATGATTGCAGTGATGAATCTTCAGATATAATAATTAATGATGAGCTCACGAAGGAGAATTCATTATCGTTGATTTTCCCTAGTAATTCAACTCCACAGTCGTTCATCAACAATGTCAACCAATTATCGAGAATTGACTTGTTCATTTCAAGAAGACTTGGACTCAAGATTAATTTTGATTACTCATTGAACTACAATTACAACCAGAACAAGCACTTGATAAGTTTTGGCAACTTCACGTTTTGGTGGTTTCTCATTGATCTTTTGAAGAATTTGTTTGTCATTAACCCCAATGACAGGTTTACAGCATCGGAAGCGATCAACCATCCATGGTTCAATTTAGGTATAGAGGACGAGGGAACAGTATAATGATTTATGAACGAATGTTTAGTTGAGTACCACGATGATATGATTACGTGGTGTAGTACGAGGAGTAGGATAGCAGTACCAGTTTTTTGGTGGTGGGCTAAAGTAGTCACTATGCTAGTGTACGAAGAGACAAGTAGCTACGAGCAAAGTTACAACGAACCGTACTACGAGCATCGTACAAGGCACAACGTACGACGTACGGCGAGGCTGAACTACGGCACCACGAGCGTGTAAGGCACCACAAATCAGTGACAGTCAACTGATGGATCAGTGCTGCAGTTAATTTAACCAATAAAGTAAAACTTAATAAAAAGGAGCAAAGTCGTGGCTGTCGCCACCATGACAGGAAAAATTATTCCTATTTCGATCCATATATAAATAATTATGAGCTATGAATAAACACGATTGCTCTGTTTATCAGCTAACAACAAAATGGTTTAATGGGCGTAGACCAAGTTGGCGATTCTGGCGGTAAATCTGTCGCTTACTGGCGTGAAATAGCGGCAAAATCAGCGTTTTCACCAGACGGTCAAATCGTCGAATCGGTCTAGACCAGTCTTATGTCGGATCGATTTGAATAATTGCTCGTAACCTAAAAATGAAGTTGAAAAAATGAAACTGTCACAAAAAAACACCGTCGCAAAACTTCAAATCAGTCAAACTTTTACTCAGTCTTTCTTACTAAAGTCTTTCTTTAATTTGTCATTCCTTTAGATACATTCACTCCTTTTATTAGTATCAGTAATGAAGTTCACTCTTTTAGCTTTGGCCGCCTTGTCTGCTGCTGCTCCTCATCAACACAATCACAAACACCTTCACAAAAGGGATATTGTCACTGAAGTTGTCTACGTTGACGTCCAAGGTAACACTTTACCAGGCCCAGCTCTTGAACCAGCCACTTCTCAAGCTCCTCCAGCCCCAACTACTTCTGAGGCTCCTCAAGCTCCAACTACTTTGGCTACAATTGTTGCATCTTCTGCTCCTGCTGCTCAAGAACAAGAACAACAAGAGTCAAGCTCTGCTCCTGCTCCTTCTGCTTCCTCAAGCAATGATACCCCATCAGGAAACGATACCCCTTCAGGCGGTAATGGAGGAATCTCTGGTGATTTAAGCCCATTCTCAGGCCCAAACCAGAAATTCGAAGATGGTAAATACAAATGTTCTGAAGTTCCAACTGGTCAAGGTGTTATTGCCGTTGACTGGGTTTCTGGTCTTAACGGTGGTTGGACAACTATTATGGACTCAAATGGTAACACTTCACCAAACTGTCAAGATGGTTTCTACTGTTCTTATGCTTGTCAACCAGGTATGTCAAAAACCCAATGGCCATCTTCACAACCTGCTAACGGTATTTCCGTTGGTGGTTTAACTTGTAAAAATGGTTACTTATACAGAAGTAATCAAGATTCTGATTACTTGTGTGAATGGGGTGCTCAAGCTGCTACTTTTGTCAACAAAGTTGGTAAAGATATTGCCGCTTGTAGAACTGACTACCCAGGTTCAGAAAACATGATCATTCCAACTGTTATTGGTGCTGGATCTTCTGCTGTTGTTTCAGTTGTCGACTCTGACTCCTACTACACTTGGAGAGGTGGTAAAACCTCTACTCAATACTACGTCAACAACGCTGGTGTATCTGTTGAAGACGGTTGTATCTGGGGTACTGATGGTTCTGGTGTTGGTAACTGGGCTCCTGTTGTTTTGGGTGCTGGTACTACTGGTGGTAAAACTTACTTATCCCTTATCCCTAACCCAAACAATAAGTCCAAGCCTAACTACAACATCAAGATCGTTGGTGATGATGTTAATGGTGACTGCAAGTACGAAAATGGTTCTTACAATGGCCATGGATCTGACGGTTGTACTGTAACTGTCAATTCTGGTGTTGCTCAATTTGTTTTCTACTAAACAACATCAAATTAAGTCCTTTGTTATCTTATTTGATTAAAACTCGTTTGATATCTCTTTCTCAGTTTTGATATCCCTTTGGTTTCCGGTTTGTATTGAATATATGTTTTCAGGTTAATTTATTCTTTCAACTATTGACGTTAACATTCATGTGTTCTAACAAAGTTTACTCGTAAAACCGTAATAACCACGTTGTTGATGCTTTTAGACTTCACCATCACACTTTTCTTAATTGTGAACTGCAAATAATTGGTCTACTGGTGTCTGAGACATGGAGGTCGCGTGGCACCCACCATTGGTGATGATCGTCGCCATTGACCACACTGCGATCACCACACGCAGTGTCCCTGCGCCTCACCCCCTGCGTAGCTGGAATCGTGTAACGCGTAGTACGACTCTGTGGTCCAGCCGGAGTGTGCGTTGTGATGACAACGGCAATTGACATTGACAGTGACAGTGACAGTGGCACCACAAACACGCCAAGCTGAACTGTCCTGCTACTCCAAAGTCAGTGACGATGCTACAGGAGATACCGTTAGCTGAAGCATGACGTCAGCGGGTGTTGGTTGGTGTGGGTTTCTTCAGCCAAATGCAATGGTCTTGCAGTAGTTGATCACTAACTCGTTTTTGGACTGGAACAAGTTAAACAAATTGCCCAAATTTTCGTCTGGAGCAGGCTGGAAACTGCTCTGGATGTACAAGTAGACAAACTGGCATTTGAGCTTCTTGCACAAGAACTTGTCGATAGTAGCAACTGTTTGAGACGAGCTAATCTTGAACACCTGAGGGTTTATGGCCGGAGTCGAGCCAATTGGCTTGAACCTGAGAGTAATCTTGAACTCTTCAGGCTCAAGGCCTTTAAGAATCAATTGTTTGCGGGCTGATTTGTCCAACATTATGGAAGTTGAAAGAGGTATACCAGCTACTGGCAGCTCATCTTCGATTGTCAGACTCTTAGACTCAATTTCACTGCTATCACTGTCACTAACTATATCAATAGCCAGGTGGCTAGTCAGTGTAGCATTGACATTGCCTGAACCCAAAAGCCCACTCATCAATGCTGGCTGAACTTGTGATGATGGACCAGGAATTTCGCAATTTTATTTCTGACTCAAATCCCTACTGCTCGAACTCTTTAGCCATCATGTCAGAGCAGGAAGTTTTGAGTGACAATAGTAGCGCCACCACCATTGAGTTTGTACCTTTCGAAACAGTCTTGTCCAACTTGAATTCCGCTGCACAAGATGCTATGGATACGGGTGACTACCTTTCCTACTCAACCATCATCGATATTTACTTATCAGAGCCAACCAAATACTCTGTGGATGAACGAGAGCAGCTCTTGGACGGATTGTTGAACATCCTACTGACTCACAAGAAGTTGACTTATGAAATTGGTTGGGATTTGCCAGGTATCCTCATCTTGTACATCGTTCTGGATTGGAATTTCGAAGGGGCTCTTAGAACGTCTCCGTGCGTCTACAAAGTGCTAAAGATCTTTGAATGCTTGGCACTCTACGGTAACCCCAAGGAACTCTTTTTGAAAGGATGTGAATTGTTGAGCTCCATCAAATTGAAGGATGTTGCCTTGATTGAATCCGATTCCAGAAGAATAGCTTTTTTCGATTTACAAGTGTACAGTCTCATTGAAATGATCAATGTTAACTTGAAGGCCATTCAAACGTTGTATCCATCGAGATTCTTGTCGATGTTCCTTCTGTCATTGATCAACTTGATATACAATAATTACAACGAGTCCAAACAAGATCCACTATTCTTACTCAGAAGATTGTATGGAGTGTGTCGTAATTATGATGCTCCATCAATTCCTAAAGATGTTTCAGAATACACTCCTGAGCAATTGAAGGTGATAAAAGATGACGAAGAGTACCTACAAAGGAAGTTACTTACTTCTTTCATAACCAATAGTATCAGTGCAGTCACAAAATGGACCAACTTCAACATATCAGTTGAATTATTCCATCAAATATCGGATAAGAGTTGGCAAGGTGGCTCAGATTTAGTGGTAATTGATAGACTTGTTGAATTGTGTTCTTCATTCGATATAGACTTGGCTAAACAATTCAAGGAATTCATCACTTCCTCACATACTATTTTCCACAAGATTGAATTTAGTAATAGGGAAGACGATGAAATAATTGGTGAGTTGTTCGAAAAAGTGGTGGTTGACTATCAGCAAAACGTGGTTACTTCCATGACAGATTCAGACTCGAAGGTCATAAGAGAATCAGTGCTTGGCCATTTAATATACTTCATGAGACAAAGCTCCAATCCTGTTGATTTCGACTCGTTTAACTTGACTTTTAATGATGCACTTGTTGTGACATTGAGGTTGATGATACCTGCTATGGTTGATGGCTCTTTCTCCCACAAAGCATCTGAGGATGTCTGTGTATTTTGGTCATGGTATGCTATACACCAGCTGATGCTCCAAAAGAAATCTCTAGAGCTCGAGCTTGCCAGTATTCCAAAATTGCTTCTAACCACATACTTCCAAGTTTTATTGTTCATGTGTATTTCTAATCCTGGAAACGAAAACAAGGATTTCAGGTTTGTTGCTTTAACGTTGTTGACCAAAGTTCTAGCATCAAGCCCAGAGGAGTTGACATTCACTTTCATCAAAGATTCTTTGATTCATTGTCCATACACCAACACACAAGCAGCACTTATTGGTGTCATGAAAGAGCTTCTTACAAAGAATAGAATCAACGAAGAGGAGTTGAGTGAGGAGATCAATGATCTTGTTTTGAACAAGGCAGCACCACCTTTACCTAAGAGGGAAGCCACCCCTAAAAGGAAGTTTTTAACATTGAATCAAGAAAGGCTCGATGATTTATTCAAGTTGACCAACGAGTGTATTCACAGTACATTCACAGAGATAGAGGTTCCTGACTCAGACACCGAGACCGAGGTTGAGGAGTCTGAAGAGAAAAAATCATACGAACTCAATCCACACTTGTTACCCACATTATCAGCATATTTGAATTTGTATGTGGTGTTGAAGAACCACGAGCTCGTGATGAAAAATCAGAAGCTCAATGCTATTGTCGACAGAATGTCCAAGATTATCAATAGTTTCCGCAATAAGACTGCAAAGGATAAGTCCCTTGAGTCAAATGCGGTAGAGATATTGTCCATTACCGTCGACAGAATCAAAGGTCAGTGAATATTGTAAATAGTCCAATTCATCTTTTCTTTGGTGCTTTCTTGATAGCTACTGGATGTCTTTCATCTATCAATGGACCCCAGTAGACAAAGAATCCTTCTTTAGTAGAACTAATCTCTTCTTCCCATTGCAATTCGTCGTCATCTATAAATGGATCCTCGTAGTCATATTTACCAACTTTACGAGCCATTTTAGCTTCGTGCCTTCTCACCAATTGTTCTTCTGTGAGTTCTTCTTCCTTCTTACTCTTACTTTTAGCATTTGCTTGCTGATTAGCATTACCGTCAACGTCTGCAATTTCTTCGTCTTCCACTTCCATATCCTCATCATCTTCTATGAGGTCGTCCATAACATCAATAGCGTTTTTGGCGTCAGGATGGAGGGCACTCCAGCCGTACTTATCCTCTGCGAGTTTGAGAACATTGACTATAACTTCAGATTGTCCACCTTTTGGGTTCTTTGGGTCGATCAATGGGATATTCAATGCAATTATCGGTAATTCTTTCTTATCCTTTTCTTTCTTTTCGAGTTCTCTCTTACCTTTTTCAGCTTCTTTTGACTCTTTCTGTTTATCAGTATCGACATCCAAAATGGTTGGTGGGGCCAAATCGATTTTCTCCTGCACTGAGGGCTTCTCTATAACGACTTCAGGCGCTTTCTTAACTTTTGGAAGTGGTCTTTTCTTCTTTGCTGGGTCGTCCTCTGGAGTTTTACGTTTTAGCGGTAGTTTAAGTGGTACTTTTTTCTTCTTTTCTGGCGACTTGGGCACCTCTGCTTCGGGAGACGACTCAATGTTGATTATAGAGTTGATGGACGCCTTATTGGGTGGTGGTGGAAGGTCAGGAGTGAAGTTTGTTTGGAAGTTCTTGATGTGGGCACTCACAAGTGAAGCCTTTTTGGCATCTGGCTTTGAAGACGGCCGTATCGCCAACATCTGGCGACTATTGGGACTTGGAGAGGCCTGGTATGGTCGTGAATGACTTCCTGGCGTTGGGGTTGTGGACGGTGTGGGTCTGATTGGCAGCTCGTCTTCCACGATGACTATTGGCGATTCCGGCCCGCCCATTTTGATTGAAGTTTGGAACCTGGACACCAAACTGCGTACAGACGACTGGCGTCCACCGTTGGGCTGCAGGTCCTCGGGATTCCCCGACAACAACGACCGTATAGTGACATTTGTATTCATTATGGAGGTGTAAGTGAGAAATGGATCATGTGATGAGATTCCTAAGTTTAGGCCCAAATTTTGGAGGGGTGTAGTCAAGACCAGTTGTCCAGTAACGAGTGTCTACTTGCAATGAGTGTTTACCTGTATGCATCCATTAAGCTCTATCTAATTGAGATTTTGTAGCGTAGAGGCCAAGCTTAGAAATTGTCAAGCTGGTGTCACAACCGTAGCCCTCAAGAGAGTTCATTTCAAGAGACCCGTTCCAGTAATCTGCATAGATCTTGCACATAGGAAGCCCAAGGCCAAGTTTGTACTCGTAAGGCCTGGTGATTAATCTTTGTAAAGTTGACAGTTTAACCTTAGGTGAGTGCTCGTGATGACTGATCTCAGCAAGCGACGTCTGGTTGAGCACATCGTCTCCCTCAAGGATTATAGATGAGCCTGCAGGTGTCACTTTCAAGTTAGAGTATAATTGGAGACCAGGAATTCTGTGGAAATTGGCTAATGATTTCCTGGCGAGTTCTGGTTTCTTTCCAAAGGACCAAATATCTTTGAGTTTGTCGTGATTGATACCGCCACCTTCATCACTGATTCTAAAGATCACTTGAGTCCTGCTGTCTATAATGGTGATTTTAATGGGAGGAAGTGGCTTGGAAGTGAGTTTACCATGTCTCTTTATGACAGCCTCGTACGAGTTTCTCATGATTTCTCCAAACAAGTAGTGTAAATGAGGAACCATGAACGGGAACAGCACATCCAAGTCACCGTCTATTTGTAGATCAGGCATTTTCTCCTTGTAAGGGTACATGTCTACCATTGAATCTTTCACTAAATCTGCCACTTGATGAAGATGTTCCACAGCATTACAGTTATCAAACATCTCACCAATATAGTCTGGCGGTCTCACTTCGTGGGGCTTGACTGAGTAATTCTCAGTCAACGATAAATGCTCTTCCACTATGACTCTTCTACTAATTCTTGAGCGAATCATCGAGCTCATGAACTGGTCAAGCTCTTTTTGGGGGAAGTTCTCCAATATCGATACTTCCAAGGCTCCCATCATCAAGTGAGAGAGGTTGAACACGTGCTGGTCTAGTAATGAGGATAACTGGTGACAAAACTGATGATTTTCTTCCAATGTAGTGATCTTTGACATCTTTCGAAAGGCATTGAAAGAGTGGTAGTAGCTCTCATATATCTGGGCAAAGTGGAAGTTGTTGACTATACCAAACGGTAGTGCTTGTAAGTCTCTTATCCTCATAGCCAATCTTATAGGGAGCTCAAGGCGAACAAAGTTGGCAGAGTGGAGGATTTTGTCCTTGTTAAGCTTCTTTCCATACCCAGCAAGCTGTCTCAATGACACGGGGTGCGGTGATCTCTTGGAGTAGTCCATGAGAACTTCATTTTGGTAGAAGTGTTGTGGATTTAGGATGTTGGAGAACGAAGGATAGGGGCCCAAGTTCGATAAGTTTTGGGCGATTTCCTGCTTGTTGAAAGTCGATAGGAACTCACTGTCGATGTACGAGATCGGGGTGATTCGTTTACTGTAGCGACGGCACACTGATCTAATCATGGTTGCGAAATCTGGTGATACTGAGAATCACCAAAACACTGGTTGCAAAAGCGGTTGCAAAAGTGGTTGCAAAAAAATATGTGTGGGTGCTACGACAGGCGCCATGTCGTCGTGCTAAGTAAGGATCATGTCTCTACAGGTTCGTGCGAGACGTAGGACCTACCAGACACAAGTGGAAATGTGACTCAGTCACAACTACCAGGTTACGATAGAACACAGAATAGCTCAGCTTAGTACTAGCACAGCTCAGAACTCCGGGGACTCACAGAGCCACTAATCATCTTTCTGTATCCAACCAAGCCTGTAAGTAGCCATTTTTTCAAATCATGATCTAATCACCTGCATATTAATTTAAGCCAGCCATCTTCCACATCAAGATCAATTAATTTAATTATTTCACTGCAACTATGAACGTGACAGAAAGAGGCTACTTTACGTCACAGTATCTCGAGAATGTCAATAGGCGGCATCGTGGTCCATCAGGACAGGAGGCAAGACCACAGTTCAGGAAACTGTCTCAAAATGGGACCTTTGAACCTATAAACAGAAACTTGACTCCAATTGTGCCTGAGCCTAGTCCAAGATTGGACAAGCAACTCAGCAAGGACTCACTTCCCACATCTCCCACGGAATCAGCCCATTTTTCACCAGGCCCACAGTTTACAGATCAGACTAAAGACACTATAGACGTCGATTACGACCCTGATGACTTGCAGCAAGAGCTAACACCCGCTCAGTTGAATGTGCTCCAGAAACAACACTTCAAGAGAAGACCCCCCAGACGACTGTACTACGATGATGAAAGTCACAATGACCAGTACTCTGATTTGTACGACAACTACTATAACAGAGACCACACACTCCACAAGGTGCCCCGCCAGGAGAGAAGTAGACCCACAAAACTGAAACCAAAAGGCGGTGACTACTACATAAATCAGAAGAAACAGTACGACCAAGCAGAGTTTGTTAAACCTACCAACTACACCCACAAGACCTTTAAAGATGTTTTCAACGACAACAATGACGATGACGAGAGGTTCAATCCCATGCTCTTTGTGTTTGATGATCCAGAAAAATTAAGAGAGCAAGAGCAGAAGGATAAGTTCAAAAATGCTTTCAAGACACTTCAGGTGAAACTAGGCAAAGATGACTACAAGAACTACGACTATTACGCCAACAAGCATGTCAAGTACAATACCGTGAACGAGGTGTTTGTTGGTGGAGATAATAGCGATGATTCAGGTGATGATTCACCCAATGAAAACTCTCATGTGTTCAGATCAGATGCAGAAGCGCAAATGGCAAAGAAGAAAACACGATTCAAGTCATTGTTCAAAAAGAAGATGGTGAAGGCCAAAAAAGAGCTCGGTAAGGACTATAAAAAGAGTCTCGAGAAGCAGTGGGACATTGAGGATGAAATGAAAAGACAAAAGGAGATAGTTGGCCATGTTAAAGAGCAGGAAGTTGAATGTGTTAACCAAAATGAGCCAGAAATCCCTTCAGGAACTAGAAGCACAAACCAAGCAGGTCGAAATTCAGACTTTCATCCGTTGTGGAATTATGTGTTATCGTGGTTGGTTTACGATCAGAGTTCTTCTCCAGCTCAACCAAACAAAATAACAGAAATCCATGATGCTATTCCAGATAACACGCAAGTGAAAAACATCACCAATAAAGGTGGCTCAGACCCAACAGCTCATAGGCCCAACACTAAAAAGATAAGAGTGTCTGCAGCTCAGCTCAAGAGTTTCAACAAGAACCTTTTTAAGAATGCTAAAGGGCTCACATCTAAATGGAACATGCCTGCCACAGATTTCTTTGGCAAATCACTGGGAGTATCAACTATTGATCAGTCGCTACCACAATCGATTCTTGATATTCACAGAGCAGACGACAATTCACAGGAGTTCATCATTGAGTTGGACGATGAGGCAAGTTCTGTGGATGAAGAGCTCTACTACAACCCCAATACTGGCCAACTAGAGAAAGAGCCACCTACATCATTCCTGTCAATGAGTGGTGTCAACAGGGCCCTTACTAGTTTCAAGACCCCCAAAAATTTGGGCATAGACGCCAACCAGAGTGCAAAGGGCATAGTGTCCAATATCAATGGGTTGATCAAGAGTATCAGAATCATGAAAATAATTTTTGCCCCCATTGACATTATCGCCGAATGCTTTCCTAATTTACAAACTATAGTGATTTTAGTGGAGCTAGTGATCTTTATGTGGATGCTCTACGAATTGAGTCTTCTTATTGATGCTTTATGTATGATGGTCAAAGCGGTGTGTGCTCCCATGATTGCCATGGGCAAGTTTATGAATAGAATTATGTAATGACTAATGAACAATCGAGTTAGCAGCCCAGCTGTGGGCGTAGGAGAGCTTTGTACTCAGCAGATATAAATTTGAACTTCTACTTAGAACATCCGGACCCCAACTGTTTGAAACTTCAATCAAATGAAAGTTTTGTGTATGTAACTCACGTGACAAAAGAATGGAAGAGAGTTAAAAAGAAAGCCCGACGCGGGACTCGAACCCGCAACCTTTTGATGGCTCTTAAATTGCTTTAAAAGTCAAACGCTCTAGCCGATTGAGCTAGCCAGGCTTTTCTTGTGTTGCAATTCTTTCAACACAGATATATCAAGCTACTATGTTGGTCCATCACTCTCGACCATCTCCACTAAAGAAACGAACTTGTGGCCTCGCACCCATTGATCACAAATTTCGACTGTTGCAAAAAATGTTTTTTTGAGAGTGAGCGAAATCTCATTGAAAAACATGATCTCCCATCGAATCGTCACAAGAGCAGCTCCCGTTTTGAGGGTGACGCGAGCTTACACCACGGCCAGCACACCACCGGCAAAACCTGCTAAGCTGGCAGAGGAAATGACAGAGGAAGAGAAAAGAGAAGCTGCAAGAGAATTGGCAAGACAGTCTTTCAGAGACATTGGGACGATGTTCTCCAGCGAAACTGGCGACAAAGAAGTTGAACCCATTGACACCACGCCGATCTTTGAATCACCAGACAAATTCCCCCATTTAAGTCTTCTTCACCAGGGCCAAGTTTTGAAGGAATTGCAGAACAAGTTCGACAAGTCGTGGTTGAAACTCACCGACAAGGACAAGAAGTTGGCGTACTACATTTCGTATGGTAACTGGGGTCCAAGAGAGAAGTTTGAAAATTGGAAAGACCAAACAACCCCATTGGACCTCCCATTCAAAACCCCAAGTGCAGTGTCCAATGTTACAGTAAAGGGTAAGACACCCATAAGGAAGCTCCCAGAAGTCAATTTGGCAGAGACTCCCGTGAGGAAAGAGCAATTTGATCTGAGGAAAATGGATCCTGTAACCAAATTCTTCATTTATGTGACTTTGTTGGTGGTTCTTGCAGGCTTGTATCGAGACAAGAAAGTTGGTGAAGCTGGGAAACCAGTCGAGATCATTGTGAGGGACCCTTACGAGGAGGAAAGGTTGAGAAGAAAAGAAGAGCAAGAGAGACTCTTGCAAGAGCAGCAACAAAAGAAGAAATGGTACTACTTGTGGCTCAGGTGAGTGGTGACATAAAAGCGTGATTTGGAGGAGAGAAGAGTCTTGACGTGTCGATCGTTCACCGCCTCTGGAGCTGGATCAAACCGTTCATTAGCATCTCATCGTTTCTGTCATCACCTGATTCACCAACGGCGTGCTCTCCACAACTCTGTGCTTATCATGTAACCACGACTACTGGCTCCACCCAATCACCACAGCTCGTGATCCTCTGAGCCCAACTACTACAGGTCTGCTGTCACCTGGCCCGTTATCTATCTAACATCCTTATATTTGTACATACTATTCATCCTCCTCCTCTTCGTCGTCGTCGTCGTCGTCATCGTTCCAACTGTTCTCTACCGTCTCTCTGACTCGCTTGATGTACTGCGACCGGTGGTCCTTGTACAAGTTAGCAGCTTCCACATTAGCAGGAGAGCTTATATTGGGGTCGTTCAACAACGACTGCACCGACGTCAATATACTGGAAACATCGTAAGTGGGCGACCAACGGTTCTGCAAAATATCAAGACACAACTCACCGCTGGCGTAAACGTTAGGGTGGAACATTTCACTGATAAACTTGACAGTTGGCGGCTTGTTGGGGTACTGCTCGTCGAACTGTAGCACTAGCTTGAACGTGCCATCTTCAAATGGGGTATCTGCTGGGCCAATGATAACGGCGTTCCATGTCATGACATTATCCGGTAGTGGCGAAGCGCTGACTCCTGATGGAGCATCTTGCTGCATGCGCTGAGGTTAGTAGAGGTCGCCTAGCGGGGTTTGTACATACCTTAAAGTCACGCATGAGTCTTCTCTTTGCGGGCGTTGACATGTTAGTAGTGGCGAATGTACCGCGAGTTTATCAGTAAATCGCCAACGCTAGTGCGACTTTTACCGCCATCGCTACCTACAAATACTATACCAAATTTACCTAACGATTAAAACAATAAACTATGAAATGAGAGCTTCATTCTAGTGGGAGATGAGTTTTTTGAAGAAACTGTCGAGTTGCTCTTTAGTGGGCAAATCACCATGGAGCAATTTATCTAATTTAGATTCTTGTTGAGCATCAGCGACCTCTAAACCCCAGAAATCAGTAATGTTACGACCTCCACCATTGTAAGCTAAGATGTTTGGAGTGTCTTCAGGGATATCACTTAATAATCCTTCAGATCCATACTTGATCAAATTCTTCTTTAATTGGTCTGGTGTAACACTAGCACCAGAAGTGAAGAATTCAGAGTCTGCTGATGGTTGTAATGAAAGATAGTATGAAAGTAATCCACAAATATGTGGAGAAGCCATACTTGTACCAGACAATGTGGCGGTTGCTGTTGGGGATCCAATGTATGTGGATAAAATGTTCAATCCAGGAGCGAAAATATCAACACACTTACCGTAGTTAGAGAAGTATGCTCTTGCGTCTGAAATAGTCGAAGCTCCAACGGTGATAGCATTCTTTGATGAAGCTGGTGAAGTGTTACAAGCATCTTGATTCTCATTACCTGCTGCAACTGCAAAGTGTAAACCTGCTTTGACAGCGGCATCGACTGTTAAGTCTAATGCAGTGGACTTACCACCACCTAAAGACATGTTAGCAGTTGAACCTTTGAAACCTTTCTTGTTGGCTTTGACTGCATCTTGATGTGCTTTAGCAGCGTATTCAACACCTTTAACCACATCAGACATTGAACCTGAACCATTGGATCTCAAGACTTTGACAGCAACAACTTTAGCTTTCTTGGCAACACCGTAAGCTTCAGAAGCAATTGTACCAGCACAATGAGTACCGTGACCATTTCCGTCAACGTCTTCATCACCAGTAGGGATAGTTGAACCCCAAGAGGCTCTACCATTGAATTCCTTGTGGTCAACATTAACACCGGTGTCAATAACATAAGCAGTAACACCATCACCACCTTCGGTGTCGTACAAGTATTGGTTGAATGAGTTTAAACTCAAAGGGGGTCTATGAGACACTCTAGCCAAACCCCAAGGAGCGCCCTTTTGAGTATTGAATTCACTGGCGTGAACGACGGAGTCTTGTTCGACGAATTTGACGAGTGGATGACGTCTGATCAAGTTGACAGTCTCCTCAGTGAAGAAACCAGAGTAACCTGAGAGGTTACCGATATTGAAGGAGTCAATAATGCCGCCTTCGGGTTTGAAGTCTTTAGTAGCAGTAAAGAATTCGTGGTTTGGTTGTTCCTTGGCAAGGGAGCCCACAGAAGTGAGGTGTTGAAGAGCAACCCATTCTTTGTGGAATTGTGATTCGTCACTGTTGACCCCGTCTTTGAACATGATGAGGTATCTGTGAGCAATTACGTCTCTGTCATTGTGAGCAGCAACAAGAGGAGCGGCTTGGTCGACGGCGAGCAATTGAATGTTCAACTTGTTGACCAAGTCAGAAGCAGCAGATTGAATTTGTGGGACGACGTTACTTTTGAATGATGCTTCCCCAGCCTTAATTTCGGCTTTTAAAGCGGCTTTTTCTTGATTGAAAACGTCAATCACGTCACCCACACTAGGAATGACAAGACCTTGTGCACCCAAGGCCACAAGGATAGAAAGAGCAACAGATTTAGATAAAAGCATAAGAAGAAAGTATCTAGGAAAATGCCAGGGATAAATGTGGCGATAAGATAACCCCAAGGCGCGCACACGACACACGTCATCGGTCACATGTCCATACCGCGATGGCTGGGTTCCGCAAACGGTATTGTGTAATGACAATGATTATTATTGTTATGCTATGTAGTGGTATGTAGCCATTGTGTGAGGGACACTTCGTTGACGGGATTTATACGATCGAGACCGTAAGCCACGAGTTCTGGTTTGTATGAGTCTTTGAACGCTTCAAAAAGCGCCACTTTCTGGCTCATCTGGTCACTCACACAGAACCACACCTCGTTGCGTTGTGGCGTATGACCAGAGTTGATAGGAAGCAGTGGTCTGCTTATGTGTGCCATTAATTCGTGTGCTGTTTTTAAGGCATCCTTGATGCCCAATGGCTGCGAAACATTCCGCTTGCAGTATTTGTTACTGCACAATTGCTGGTCACATCCTCTGGTCAACTGTAACACGTAGCGCCTTTCAATTCTGGCTTGCAACTTCTTGTGCCCAGGATCATCAAGTGTGCTGTAAAGTGGCCCATAGCAGAATTCACATAGGTTCATCTCATTGTCCTGCTTAATGCTACTGATGCAATTGGCATTGGCACACTTGTTGTACTGAAGTACCACATTCTCTGCTCGGCTCTGGTTGTCGAGGGAGTGGATCTTGAGGTGCTTCTTCATATCCTTGCGCCTCACTAAACTGGCACACTGTGAGCACTCGTCAGTCTTGTTCCCACACAAATTCTCATGGTGTGTGAGCTGATGAAATGTGTCTTCTACCGTAGCTTCTCCTTGTTCAAGTATGAGCTTACAAAACTGACACTCATGCATCTTATGCGGACATGCCAGAGCTTTGTGTTTCCTCACGAGCTCCATGTAATTGTCGTATGTTATGCTACCTTCACATTTGTCACACTGGTATGTCTCGTGATACAACTTGCGATGTTTGAGCTTGAAAAGATCTGACTCGGCGTAGCTGGTGCACTGTGGGCAATGCCAATGCTCAGCTGGAACTTGCCCAACAAAAACACTTCCACATGAACATCTGACATTGTTCTTGAAACAATGCACCTCATGAAGCTGAAGTCTTTCTTGCGGGATGCTTCTGAGACAATTCTTACACTTGGAAGTATGTGTTGGGTCCACACTTGTTTCTCTTTGAACATGGCTCATTACACTGAGGGTTAAGTCCGTGTCAAATTCCCAAGTGAAGGGAACTATGTATAGCCATTTGGCAACTTCTGATTCCTCGTACCCATTTGCTAAATCATACTTACACTTGTTGATGCGAGACATTATCTGGTCATTCTTCACTATAGGTATCGTGATGACCTTTTTTAATGCATCTTGCTTTTGTATGACAAAGTCCTGGTCCATTGTGCAATACGAGAAGTTCTCTAGGTTGATGAGATTTTCGAAACCAGCTATCACATCTAAATTGAAATCACTCGTGTGGTGAGAGTCCACTTGCTTATGGGATTCCACAGTTATGTAAATGTTTGGCACATGACTCACTTTCAAAAGGTCCAATTTGTAGATTGCCATTTTAGGGTTGGCGTTGAATGGAGCAAGGCCTTCAACTTCAAGCTGGGTGTCTAGATCTATTTCTTGTTCGCTGCTGGCGATGTGGTAGTTTAGAGTTTGCTGAGCCATGATATCGTCCAATGGCACCACGTCCAAAACGATGTCTGTGTCTATAATGCTGATTGTTGTGTCGTTAGTATCTTCGACTTTGAGAGCGTAAGTATTGGCTCCGTCAGTGATTGTGAGTGTCTCGCCTTTGGTCAACGTCGTGTAGGATTTCGTAAGCTTTGACTCAAGAAAGTGCTTCCAGTTGGGAATGTTCTGGTAGAACTGTAGGGGCTTGAGCTTGAGGAATGTGCCCTTGGTGATGGTATTTACAAGCTGAAAAGTGACAGTTTCCCCAGTTTTCACTCGGAGTTTGGCGAAAAGTGACTGAGGAACCACAGCTGTGTCATCAGCGGTGAACTGCTGCACGCCAACGAAAGCTTTCCCGGAGTTTTCACTGGTTACTTCAAAGATCAACGGATGAGGTAGCGAATCTTGGTACTTTTCAAGCACATCCTCGAGCACGAATGGCGGTAGAAGCACCTTATCCGAATACTCGGGAAGTTGCAGCACCAGAACTGGCAACTGGTACGAGCAACTTGTGTCTAAAGTGTGTGGCATAACGAATAGTGGCAAGCTGCTCTTTTGCGCATTTGGATTTTGTACAGGATAGACAAAACGAGTAATAATATCGATAAACAGCAAAGTCATTACCGACGTTTAGGGAGGCTATTGTTGCTTGAGGTTCTTGCTCTTGAGCACACAATTCCAGGTTGGGGTTTTCAGAGGACTTTGAAGAAAAAAATTGTTTGACATGACCTATGATGTACCATATCTCGCCACAGCCTGATGCCAGGCTTCATGGTTTTGTTGCAAGAGGTGCTAGTGGGACCAGCTCATTGTAAACACTCTGATTTCGGTGGGGTTGGTCGATAGGATTGCAAATGGGTGGGTCACCCGTAACATACCAGACTTTGGTGTACGTAAGAAACATCCAGACCCCAGAGTATCAGTGGTGAGTCCATGCTGTCACTACTTGCACTGTGTTAATACGATTTGGGCCTAAAGCTCGACTATTTTGGTAACTGAGAGCTAAGCATAGAAGCGTTTGGTGATCATTTCTGCACCATGGAGTCTGCAGTGGCCACACATACACCGACTTAACCACACCAAAACCGCACATGTGCATTTCTTCGGGACCTTAGAGGGAAGTTCCCTGAAATCTAGACACACAAGTGACATCTTGGAGTTCACAAAGAGAAAAGTATCAATGAAACTCCTTTATCTCATCATTTCCCCACCAAAACACTCAAACCCTGACACGAGTATACTTTCCGTAATACCACTACATTCTTCTAGATGAATTCAGTCTCCCGAAGCGCAACGGTAAACTTGAGAAATCATCATTGGTGAAAAATACTGAGAATCGCAAAGTACAAACAGCTGCTCTTAGACTTTTACGCCGCTTGTCGCTTCCAAGACTTTAATCTGAAGCTTCACATTTACTTTCGTGCTCTCAGTTTACTGCAAAACTTTTTTCAAACGATTTCACTGGGATATCCCGATTTTTCATAGTGAAGTTTTGGCGTTTGACGACAAAACACCTTCACCAATTACTTTCACGGCCTCGTTTATCAGACTTTGCTCGACTGCTAGCTCATACAACGCACCAGACAGCTCGAGGTTCCACGAACAACTCATTAAAATCTATAATCATGACAAACTCTTTCGAAGTCATCGACTCTTTCGATGTGGCTTTTGCCCCCGTTACCATCACCAAATGGCGCTCTAAGCGTACTGGGCTCCAGATCTGCTATATAAACCAACCGTCCCCCATTGTCAACGGCTATTTCGCCGTGGCTACCGAGATTGCTGATAATTCAGGAAGCCCTCACACTTTAGAGCACTTGGTATTCATGGGATCTAAGAAGTACCCTTATAAGGGATTGCTCGACAGTTTGGGTAACAGGTACTTTTCCTCCACAAACGCTTGGACTTCTGTCGATCAAACAGTTTACACCTTGAGCACCGCTGGTTGGGAAGGTTTCAAGACTCTTTTACCGATTTATCTCGACCATTTGTTCAACCCTACCATCACCGATGAAGCCTGCTTGACTGAAGTGTACCATATAGACGAGAAAGCTACTGAAAAGGGCGTGGTTTTCAGTGAAATGCAAGGTATAGAAACTGAATCTTGGTTTATTTCCTTTTTGAACATGCAACAAACCTTGTACCCTCCTACATCCGGCTACTCTTCAGAAACTGGAGGTTTAATGTCAGAATTAAGGCATCTCACCAACGAGCAAATCAGAGACTTCCACAAAGCAATGTATAGACCAGACAATTTGTGTGTCATCATTACTGGAACACTTGACGAACAAGAGTTGTTGACTGTAATGTCAGAGTTCGACAGCCAGCTCATCCTGTTGCCGGAAGTCCCCAACAAGAGACCATTTGTCGACTCAGTCCACGAAGAACCATTACAGAAAACTATAATCAAGACAGTGGAATTTCCAGATCAAGATGAATCTATGGGAGAAGTTTTGATAAGTTGGATCGGTCCCCAGTTCGACGATGATCTCGTGAATGATGCGTTGGATTTGGTTGGATCTTACTTCACTGACAACCCTATTTGTTTGTTCAACAAAAACTTGGTGGAGGTCGAAAACCCTTTGGCCACAGAAATTGATTACAATACTGATGATTACTATAGAACAGCAATCAATTTCACAATTAGCGGTGTCCCCACTGAAAGTCTCGAAGAAGTTGACGCTAAAATCAAACAACTTATCTTGGAGCAAACTGTCCCTGAAAACTTCGATTTAGAGTTCATGAAGCAGATCATAGAGCAGCAGAGGTTGAAGTTGATGTTTCAAACCGAGAAACTTCCATCATTTTTCCAGAACTGTGCTGTTTCCGACTTTATCTATGGTGATTCAGATAAAAAGCTCTTACGTAAATGGTGTCAGAACCTTCTGAATTATGACGTGTTGCTCTCATGGAAAAAAGAGGATTGGTGTAACTTGATCAAAACTCAAATGGTGGATAATCATTCAGCAACAGTTTTAGGTGTTCCATCTCCAAAACTCAATGATGCTATGAAGAAGGAGAACCAAGACCGTCAGCAAAGTATAAGAGAGAAGTATGGTGACAAGGGACTTCAAGATCTCGGTAAACGTCTCGAGGAAGCTCAAGCAAAGAACGATACACCAATTCCAGATTCTCTCTTGACTCAATTTGGGTCACCTGATCCATCCAAGATCAAGTTCATCGAAACCACTTCATACCAAGCTGGTACAAATGGGCTTGATGCAGGCTATGAAACTGGCGATGATTTCGCTAAATTATTGAAGAAAGAATCAGATGTTCCATTATTCTTCCACTTTGAAGACTTCAAGTCTCAGTTTATCACCATCAACTTGGTGTTATCAACCACAAACATTGATAAGAAGTTGTTGAGGTACTTATCCATCATGGAAGAAATCTTCAACATGTCAATTCAACTCCCTGACAAGTACATTCCTTATGAGGAAGTCATCTCTTTGGTGAATAACGATTTAATTGAAGTGTCACTAGACAACGGCTTCGAGTACCAGTTCCTCGAACTCTTGACTGTGAAAGTCAAATTTGAAGCTCACAAGTATGACAAGGCCATTCAATGGTTGATCAACGTTTTGAAGTATTCTGTTATTGAAGAGAACAGGACTAAAGTCATCATAGAGAAGATCATCAATTCACTTCCAGACAAGAAGCGTAATGACGAATTGATGATGTACTCTTGTCAGTACAGGACTTTGTTCACTGAAGACTCGATAAGGAAGGCCCAAGATTCAATTCATAATGAGCATTTCTTCCCTGAGTTGTTGGAAGATATCAACAACAACAATTTCGACCACATCAAGAAAGATTTGGAAGAGTTTAAGAAGCAGTTATTCACAACAGACAACTTCAAGATTTTTATTAATGGAGACTGCAGTCAACTAACTACCCCTGTTTCCAGTTGGAAGAAGTTCGCTGATGAGTTCCCTACAGTTTATGCACCAGTTCCGATCGAGGAACTCCCCAGGTCATTCCAGTTAAGATCAACAGAGGGCCAGAAGTGTTCCAAGTTAGCACGCCTTGTAATTCTCCCAGCAGCCGAGTCTACACAACTTATTTCATCTACTCCAATCCCCACAGACTACCTCGATGAGGATATTTTCAAGATTGCATTGGCCAGCGAGTACTTGACAGCAGTCGAGGGACCATTCTGGAGAGGTGTTAGGGGAACTGGATTGGCATACGGAGTTAGTGTGGCCAGAAACGTCGAAACTGGGTACTTGAACTTCACTATTTACAGAGGCAGTGACGCTCAAAAAGCTTGGACTGTTAGTAAGGAGATTGTTGATGGGTACTGTGATGGGCTGGTGCCGTTTGATAAGATTAGTATTGAGAACTCGATTTCTGCGATTGTCAACTCCATCGCTAACCAAGAGTCCAACTTGTTTGATGCTTCTCTTGCTAAGATAGCAGACAATGTATTGAGGAGAAGAGGTCCTAATTACAAAGCTACTCTCTTGAAGAAACTTGCTGGCATAACTGAGCAGGATTTGAAGTATGTCATGAACAAGTACTACAAGCCGTTGTTTGAGGCAGACCGTTCAGTTCTCTTCAGCAGTTTACCACCCACAAAGATGGAGGAGTTCCAGTTGTTCTTAGAGAAACAAGGGTACCGAGTCGAAGTCGAGCATATAAACAGCAATGAAGATTCTGACGAGGAATCTGAAGACGTCACAGACGAATCAACAGACACAGAAGACGAAAACTAGCAAAATTGAAAAATACACAATAGAGGAATTTAAAATCGTATACAAATAATTGAAGGGAACTCAATTCCATTTGCGGGAACCGAAGTCCATTATTATTTCTAATCACCTCACCAAACACTTGAGTTTGTTCCTGTGACTTGAGGGAAATTGCCAGATATTTATATTGTGAACCGGATTTGATAAGAAAAATGGAATTTCCAACCCTCGGAATTTAATTAGTTGAAACCCTCGGAATAAACCCCCACTGATAAGAAATGAAGTATAAATCCCGACAATTGAAAAATCTGCTCCCAACACAACATGACCAAAGAATCAAAGTACGAAGAGATTGCTGCAAAGAAAAGATTTGCAAGAGACCAAAAATTTAAGAGTGAGTGGTTGGTGCCTGAAGAGAAGCTCCCATCTCATGGTGTCAAAGACGTCACCACCTGGATCGGTAAAAGTGGGTACCTTACCGAAAGAGAGTTGGAGATCACTGAAGCCAATGCTGTCACCATTCTCGAAAACATCAAGACCAAGACTTGGAGAGCTTTAGAGGTGGCTGCTGCTTTTGGTCATAGGGCCACTATTGCTCATCAATTGACCAACTGTTTGAGTGAAGTGTTCTTCGACGAGGGACTCGAAACGGCTGCTGCTTTGGACAAGTACCAGGACGAAACGGGCCAATTGAAAGGGGCTTTGCACGGGTTGCCAATATCGTTGAAGGATAACATCAATGTGAAGGGCCAGGCAACTACTATTGGTATGGTAGATTTCTGCTTCAAGCCAGAAGCCTTCGAAGAAGACTCTGTGATTGTCAAGCTTTTCAGAGATTTGGGTGCTGTTTTCTACGTCAAGACCAACGTACCAGTTGCGATGATGATGCCTGAGACCAACAACCATATTTACGGCAACACCACCAACCCCATGAACAGACTTTTGAGTGCAGGCGGCTCTTCTGGTGGTGAAGCGGCTCTTTTAAAGTTGAAAGGTGCTCCAGTGGGTATAGGATCTGATATTGGCGGCAGTATAAGAATTCCTGCTTCTTTCCAGAACCTCTACGCATTGAAGCCTTCGTTTGGAAGATTCCCCACTTATGGTGCAAGGTCTGGGTTGCCTGGGTTCGAGTCTGCCAATAGTGTCAATGGTCCCTTGAGCACTTCACTCGAGTCAATGGAGGTCTACTGTAAGGCACTCTTGAGCGCTGAACCATGGTTACACGATGGTAAAGTTATTGAATTGCCCTGGAGAGAAGTTGAGTTGCCTGAGAAGTTGAACATCGCTGTGTTGGTGGATGACGGACACGTTCGCCCAACACCACCAATTCGTAGGGGAGTTCAATTGGTGGGGGAGAAATTGAAAGCAGCAGGACACGATGTCATTGAGTGGGAACCCACCGACCACTTGAAATTATCACAGATCATTGGCCAGTTTTTCGTTAGTGACGGGGGCAAGCACGTCCTGGAAGTATGTCAAGCTACTGGGGAGCCATTTTTCGAGTACATGCAAAACTATGGTACTTCACCTGAGCTTGGCGTTGCAGACTTGTGGAAGCTCCAAGCTGAGAGAACGTCGCTCATCAAGAAGTACTTGGACAGATGGAATGAAACCGCTTCTCAGACGAGAGACGGTAGACCGATCGACGCAATTATCATGCCTGCTACGCCATTTGCTGGCTCACCCAACCACAAGTTCAGAGACTATGTCGGGTACACGTCCCCATTCAATTTAACAGACTACTCTGTGGGTATAGTGCCAGTTACAAGGGCCAAAAAGGAGTTGGATCCTGCTGACGAAACTTGCACCAACTACAGCAACACCGACAAGATGATCTGGGCCGACTACAACCCGGAAGAAACAGACGGAGGTGCTGTGGCCATCCAATTGGTGGGCAGACGCTTGCAAGAAGAGAAAGTCATCGCCATGATGAAAGTAGTTAGAGAGCTTTTAGATGAAGAGATTTGAGTGTTGACGTTCGTAGATGACTCGTTTCCCCACTGCCACATTTGGCAACACCAGTGGGCCACTTGGAACAATGGCTGCAAATACGCTCGTGATAGGCTGATAAAGATGGGATCCGGAATTCATCACCGCAAAAAATAAATCAACCCTCGGTTTTCAAACTAAATTTTTCAGTCGGAAAGATAGTTGGCCTAGAGATAAGCTGCAGATAACAAGTATGGAATCACATATAAATAAGCCTGAAATCTAATCATCAACATCATGGGCGTTCTAGGCAAAGCAAAAGCATTGGTTTGGGGTAAACCTCCAACAGATCCTAAAGAAGCTCGTTTACTATTAAAACTTGACTGGTTCTTGCTCTCGTTTGCTTGTTTGCTCTACTGGGTCAACTACCTCGACAGGTCGAATCTCACCAACGCCTATGTGTCGGGAATGAAAGAGGAAGTTGGGTTGGTCGGAAATCAGTTCAACATCATCAACACTATGTTCACTGTGGGCTACGTAATTGGCTTGATCCCTCATAACTTGATCTTGTTGAAGGTGAGACCATCTTTGTGGTTGTCTGCTATGTGTTTCAGCTGGGGGATCTTGACTTTGGGAATGTACAGAGTTGACCACTTTTATCAGTTCTGCGTCATCAGGTTGTTCCAAGGTTTGTTCGAGAGTTCGACTTTCACCGGTATCCACTTGATTTTGTCGAGATGGTACAAAGAGGAAGAACTTACAAAGAGAACTGCCGTGTTCACCACGTCTGGCTTGATTGGAAATATATTCTCATCAACTATGCAGGCTGCTATCAACAGAAATATGGACGGATTGCATGGCCTTAGTGGCTGGAGATGGTTATTCATCATTGATTTTGCTGTCACGATCCCCATTGCTCTCTATGGGTTCTTCTTTTTCCCAGATACGCCAAAGGAGTGTAAAGCATTTTACTTCACACAGGAAGAACTTCAGTTAGCACAGTCGAGAATCAAAGAACCAGTCCACGACAAACTCGACTGGTCTGTGTTCAAAAGAGTCGTGGGAAGTTGGCACTGGTGGCTCTTCTCTTTCTTGTGGGTCTTGGGTGGTGAAAATGAAAGTTATGCCACCAATGGGTTGTTCGCCATATACTTGAAGTACTTTGGCTACAGTGTCTCCGATAGAAACCAGTTCCCAATGGGAGTTTATGCCGCAGGTATAGTCTTCACTTTCGGTTGTGCTCTTTATGTCGATAATACTGGTGCAAGATACCATTATAGAGTGGCTCTCTTCATTGGCGCAGTGATGATGATCTCAACTATTCTCTTGTTGGCTAGACCAACTTCAGATAGTTTCGTGTTCGCTGCTCACTACTTATCCGGAGTGTCATATGCTGGTCAAGCTTCGTTTTTTGCATGGGCTAATGTGGTTTGTGCAAATGATTTGCAAGAAAGAGCCGTAGTATTGGCTTCGATGAATATGTTCAGTAATGCTGTTAACGCATGGTGGTCAATTCTCTTCTATGCCGCTGACACCGCTCCGAAATTCAGAAACGGTTGTTGGGCTATGATTGCAACCGTTGTCGCAAGTGTTGTACTTGCTGTGATTATGAGAATATTGCAACTTAGGGAACAAAGACAACAATTGGTTGTACCTTCTTCAGACTGTGAAAAGTCCATTGCTTCCACTGGGAATGAGAAAAAAAAGTTAGAACCATCAGTTGAAGAGTTAGCTTCTTCTCTGTCTTTGTAGATCATATTGAATAGATGCACTATTGAATCACTTATGCAACACCTGCTTCTGTCTCTTTGTACATCTTCAAAGACTTGAGCACATCGTCTCTCATAGCTCGAGTGAGTATCACCAAGTCTTCATCGTCATGGTTGTACATGATACAGTTGGCAAACATTAAAAGAATATCACGCTCGAGCTGCTGCATCGAAGTGTACTTAGGTTCACCTTGTTTACTCTTAACGTCTCGGTAGATACTTTTCAAATCCTTGGGTTCGTAAATGACATTGTAGTAATCCGGCACCTCCTTTCCATTGACTGGCTGAAGAAAAAGGGAAGAGAATCTGTGAGCTTGGATTTCTTTGATGAAATTCAATGCAATTGGTCTGAACCGCTTGTTCGAAGCAGACATTGCTGGAGATGGCGCTTCTCTCTTTCTTGGGGTTTCTGGCTTTGGTGTGGCTTCTGTTTCCTCTGAGCTTGCTTTCATGGCTTCATCTTCTTTGCTTATAGGTTCAGTATCAGGCGTTGGACTTGGCTCTTCCTTGGCTTCCATTGGAGTTTGGGCTTGAGGTTCAGCGTTCTGCTCTTCCTTTTGTTCTACTGGAACCTCATGGCTCAAGCTTTCTTGTTCCTTGGGTTCTTCAGATCCTTCCATCTCCGCTGAAGGTCCAGCGTTTTCTGATGCCTCAGGACTCTTTGAACCTTCTTCCTGCTGTTGCTCAGATTCGGACAGTTTAGCTTCCAGAACTTGTTCCTTGGCCTCGGACTCCTCCTCGAGTTCGGGCTGTGTCTCTGTTTCTTCCATTGCATCAAGTTGTGCTTTCGAATCAGTTGATTTGATTTCGCTAAGGTTACCTTCAGAGCTGTCCATAACATCTGGAATATCAAGCTTGACTTCGTCGTCGATATTCTCCGAGTTCTCGTTGACGTCGACCACGTCTTCGTCTACTGGTTTAGATGATACTTGTGAGAGAGCTTGTTCACCATCATCTTCACCTTCAATAGGCTCAGTATTGATCTCTGGAGACTCTTCTTCAACTTCTTCATCCTCTTCCTGTGGAGGCTTGTATTCTTCTTCAGCCTCCTCTTCGTCTCCCTCTTCGTCTCCCTCTTCGTCTCCCTCTTCGTCTCCTGATTCTTCAGGCTCTTCTTCGTTTTCTTCCTCGACTTGGGGTTGAACTTCAGGTTCTTCTTTTGAGGGAGCTGCTGGCGCCTCTTGGTTGGAAAATGAAGTCTCTTCCGCAGCTGCAGTCTCCTGAATGGGCTCCATGTCGACGTCGGCCTTTTCTGCTTCCGACTCACCTTCTTCAGCTGTGACTGGCGACACCAGTGGGGACTCTTGTTTGTCTTGTTGCACTGATGGCACAGATTTCAGTTTAGCCGCCTGCTTGTGTTCAAACAAGCTCTGTTTAAGGACTGAGAGGTCGTTAATGTTCTTGACGAGGAATTCGGCGTAGCGCAGTATCCCGTCGAGTACTATACTCTTCAATTCCAGTATGAACAGCGACTCGTTGACGACTACGAGCGTGTCGCCTTGCACCAGCACGAACTTGCTGAAAGCGCTGTCCTTGAGGAACTTGACGAGTTCGCTGCTGGTGTCAATAGTGTCTGATTCTATCGGGCGCTGGAATAGTTGTTTGTACTGAGCGATAACGAGGCGTAGTTCGGCGAGAAATGTCCCAAGCGGCACAGAAACCTTGTGTGTGTTGGCACGAGCGGCTACCCTGTTGATGGTGGCAGCTACAAGGACTTGCAGCAATCCCTGTCGCAAGCACTCAGCGTGTGTCATGGTGAGAAAAGAGTGAGAGTGAGAAACCTCACTAAGTGAAGAGACCAAAAACGAAGGCGAAAGAGCAAAAGTTGGGAGTCACAGAGTATAGAGCAGTGATTTTAGACTGTTGATGAGAGTGTGGTTGAAAAAAGTTGGAGAGTGGAGTCAACCAGTAGACAGAAGTAGAGGTATAAATAAGAAAACGACTTGACGTCAGACTACGTCACAAGATCATCAGATAACTGAGTCATGTTCACAGATAAATAACCGTCCATATATACAATCCGAGTCTATTAACGTTTTTGCATGTTTTGCATCATCAAAGCGCTACGAGTTAGTAAGTAAATCAAACATAAACACCACCAAATACGTACTTTTGCTCTTGGAATCTTTGGCCCACTCTCTCTGAGTGTTTCAAGAACTTTTCAGAACATTTCATAATACAAGTATTCTCTTTCGAAGTCAAGTTAGCAGAGGTGAAGTCGTTGACACAGTCCTCGAAGCATCTTGAAACCAAGTTTGAATATAATTTCATGAAGTCTTTCATTTGCTTTTGTTCAACAATTTGTTGAAACTCTTGTTGTTCCTTAACGTTTAATTGGTCCATCGTTATAAAGAAGTCTTGGTTGAATCAAAATTTTCAGTTGGTTTTTTTGTCGAGCGTTGATGCAATTGCTATTTACAAGTTTAACAGGGACACGAGTCTGCAACTCTGGGGAATGTAGTAATCTCCTTGACGTTATCTATAGCCGCCAAGTATGCTAAGAGTCTTTCGAATCCCATTCCAAACCCTCCATGAGGAACGCTACCGTTGACCCTAGTGCTGAGGTACCATTGCATGTCTTGTGAATTCATACCTCTTGCTTCCATCTCTCCCACAAGCTTGTCGTAGTCGTGCTCTCTCAATGATCCTCCTACAAGTTCTCCTATTTCGGGGAACAAGAGATCAAAGCACGCTGCCGTAGCCTGCGCTTCCCCAGATTCTCCATGCGGCATGTAAAATGGCTTGGTTTCTTTGGGGTAGTTCGTCACAAACACTGGAGACTTGAAGTGCGTGCCTGCGAGCCATTTCTCCTGCTCGGTGGATATAGAGTCTCCCCATTCCAATTTAGACTTCTTGTTCTTCTTGTTGATGAGATCAACTGCTTCTGCATATGTAATAGAGGGCCATCTCTGCTCCAGAAGAATGGCATCCCACCTCTCACTCATGAGCTTCTTGTCTGCCTTGCTGAATCGGCTTCCAAGCACGTCGTTGCTGCTGGCTTTCACTGCACTGGCCACAGACCTTATCATATCCTCAGTGAAGTCTGTCAACTGGCGCAAATTGTCCAAGTAGCAGAGCTCAGCCTCAAGCATCCAGAACTCAGCCAAGTGTCTGTTCGTGTGTGAGTCCTCAGCTCTGAAGCACGGTGTGAGCGTCCACACCCTATTCAACGATAATGCTAATGCCTCTAAATGCAACTGCGTAGACACAGTGAGATACGTGGGCTTGCCGAAGAACTCTGTTTTCAACGGCTTGCCGTCAGCGCCCATTTTCGGGTTCTGTTGCACCACTCTGAACATTTCACCAGCTCCTTCACAATCTGAGCTGGTGAGCATGGGAGGTGTCACTTTCGTGCAGTTCGTAGAGTTGAAGAAGTCCATGAACGCCCCCTCCACCAACGACCTGAGTCGAAGTATCGATGCTAGCGAAGTGGTCCGGTGTCTTAAAGTAGGGTAGTTTCTCAAATACTGGTACGTCAACGCTTTCTTCTGGATAGGGTACAGCTCGGGTACGTCACCAATCACTTTGAATCCGTGGTTGTGATTCGTCAGGCTGTAGACCAACTCAAACGATTGCGTGCCCTTCAGCTCAGTGACATCTCCAGTGACCTGAACACTTTGTCCGACTTTCAAGTTGAGTTTTTGGGGCACGTCTGTGTCCCTCAACACCACGGCGATGTTCTGGTGGCACGTTCCGTCTGAAATGTCAACGAAACCAACATCTTTGAAATTTCTTATCGACTTTATGTGGCCCTGCACCACCACAGAAGTGCCAAAAGCCGGTGGCTGCTGCAAGAGACCTTTCACTGTGGGCGCCAATGTTGTTTTATAACGACGAGCAGCTTTCTGCCCCAACTGGGGTACACGACCCCACCATATCATCAGAAGCTTTGGTTGAAAAATCACAAAATCGCAAATGCACTCACACCATAGTCACAGCGGGACGTATGTGAGCCACGCCAAGGACTCGCTTGACGACATCGTGGCTCGTGCTAGCACCATGGGGTTCCACCAGTTCTGCTTGACTGAGCACATGCCTCGATTCGACCTGCAACTTTTGTACCCAGAAGAGAAGGACAAGAACTACTCTTGCACCGATTTACAGCTGGTGTTTGGCGAATATGTGGCACATGCTCGGAGCTTGCAGCGCCAGTACAACGAGAAAGGCGGCATGCGGGTTCTTGTGGGGTTTGAAGTGGAAGGAGTGGACGAAACCCACATCGAAGAAGCTGTCAAATTTAAGAGTCAGTTTGATATGGCCGTGGGGTCCGTGCACCACGTATTTGGCATCCCAATTGACTTTGACAGCGATCAGTGGCTTCAGGCACGTGCAATTGCTGGGTCTACGAGACAATTGTACAAGGCTTACTTTGAATTATTGTTTAAAGTGGTTACGACAATTAAGCCTGATGTTATTGGTCACTTCGACCTTGTGAGGTTGTTCCAACCGGCTGACGAGGTTGATACCGACACAGGAAAGCTCGTGGTTGACTTGGACTTGGAGAACGACTGGCCTGATGTGTGGGAGGTGGTGGTAAAGACAATCAAGTTTGCTCAGACTTATGGAGCTTTATTTGAACTAAATTCTGCTGCCATACGTAAAGGATGGGCTACACCGTACCCCAAAGAGGATATGGCTCGTGCTATCTGCCAGCATGGTGGCAGCAGGTTTTGTCTCTCTGATGATTCTCATGGTTTAGCCCAGGTCGGTTTGAACTACCACAAAGTGTGGGACTACATCAAACATTTACACTTGGAGTACATCTACTACTTGGACGTCGAGCAGGGGAAGACCACTGTCAAGAGAGCAAAGGTAGCAGATCTCGACAAGGACCTGTTCTGGAATCAGTATTGATGAGTATATTAATTACATGGTTTGTCTAGTATGATCTACCAAACATACAGTAGGTCACAGCTTTGTTGTCACACTTGACACACTTTTGTCCCTCTTTCAATTGTGGTTGGTCGTTTGGAATACACAAGGACTTAGCACCCATGGAAGGAGCCTTTTCATCTTCCTCAGCTTCTTCCCCATCATCGTTTCTAGCAGAAGACTTCTTGATATCGTCTTCACATTCAGAAACTCCACACCATGGTGCAACAATGACGTTCTTTGCATTCAAAGTTGGAACGAAGTCTTTCCACTCGTCAACAATAACACGATGAGAGTCAAAGTCTTTACGAGCGTTTTCCAACAAGTCTTTTTGGACAGTGTCCAATAAGTCATTGATGTTTTGCTCTAATTGGTCGTCCAACTTGATGACAACCTTTTCACTGTTATCACGTCTAACTGCAGTGATTTGGTTCTCCTTCAAATCCTTTGGTCCAAACTCAATTCTCAATGGGACACCCTTCAACTCCCAGTCAGAGAATTTCCAACCTGGAGTATAGTTGTCTCTGTAATCACCAATGGCTCTGATGCCAGCCTTCTTCAATCTATCTTCGATACCGGCAGCTCCATCGTTGATGGTCTTTCTATCTTCAGCGGATGCTTTGGCAGGTAAACCAACTGGGATCACCACAACTTGGTTTTGAGCAACACGTGGTGGTAACACTAAACCTCTGTTATCAGAGTGGGTCATAATCATAACACCAATGACACGAGTGGACAAACCCCACGAGTTTTGGAATGCAAAAATTCTTGGTTTGTCAGCACCATCTGGGTTTTCAACAGAAATGTCAAACATCTTAGAGAAGTTAGTACCCAAGTGGTGAGAAGTGGCACCTTGAATACCTCTACCGGTGGCACCAATGAATCCTTCAACGGTGGTGGTGTAGTCACCACCAGCGAACTTTTCGTTTTCAGTCTTGACACCTTTAACAACTGGGACAGCCAACAATTCCTCATAGATTCTCTTGTATAATTCCAAGATTTGGTCCACTTCTTCAGCAGCAGATTCCTTAGTTAAGTGAGCAGTGTGACCTTCTTGCCATAAGAATTCACGAGTTCTTAAGAAAGGTTGTGGGTGTTTGAATTCCCATCTGACAACAGAGTTCCATTGATTCAATTTCAATGGTAAGTCTCTGTGAGATCTGACCCATTTGGAGTAGTATGGGTACATAACAGTTTCAGAAGTTGGTCTAATGGCGATATGCTCTTCTAATTCTGATTGTCCAGCACGAGTAACCCAAGCGACTTCTGGAGCGAAACCTTCAATGTGATCTTTTTCCTTTTCCAAAACTCTAGAGGAAACGAACATTGGGAAGTAAGAGTTCTTGACGCCAAGTTTCTTGATCTCAACGTTGAACCAGTCTTGAATGGTTTCCCAAACATGGTAGGAGTTTGGTCTTAAAATGTAACAACCAGAAACGTCATAGTATTCCAACATCTCAGATTTAGTGACGATCTCTGAGTACCATGAGGAGAAGTCTTTGGTCTTATTGACAGTGATACCAATTAATTTAGCACCTTCATTTTTAGCGGCTAATTTATCTTGTTTCACTTGTTCCTTTTTCGAAGGTGGAGCTGGGGCTGGTTCAGCAGCAAAATCCACAATGACAACGTCAATACCTGTTGCTTGTAATTGATTAACGATCTCCTCGGCCTTGATTTCGGTTTGAGTGGTTTCGGTGGTCAATGATAAGGAATTTGAGCCGGCGTTGACGATGTTCTGGTCGATGAGAACTTTGATCTTTCCAGCGGATTCAGCAGTTAACTTGGCGACAGAAAATTCTTTGGCGCCAACACCAAAGAAATCTTGGACCAAGTCGTCCTTTGCCAAACGAGGTTCTTTAACTTCAGCGGCTTTGGCGATAAGGTTAGCAGGAGTTTGGGTTGATTGTAAGGCGAAAACAACTACAGGAACTGGAGTAGCGGTCTTTGCAGTTTTTGGTTTGAAAACCAAAGATTTGGTGGCAATAGCACCACTAGTAGCTTGGTCAGCTAGCGATAAAGCTGCTAAATTCTGTTCTGTAGCCATTGAAAAGAACAGGTGGATAGATAAAAGTGAAAAAGATTGGTCGCACCTGTTATGTGTAAACGGCGTGGGCTGGGCGTAAAAATGGTACTGCGACTAAATCAAATGGAGCACAGATTTTTTTCTTTATCTGACATGAGTCAAGTTTACGTTAACGAAAAATCCGGTGTTGACTCTGTTGATGCCGGTTCCGAGCTGAAACCATTTCAATCCGCCGCCTATGCTGCATCCACCAACCCAGACGCAAAAATTTTGGTGTACAAGCAAATCGAAGAATCTGAAGAATTTGCATACACCGAAATTTCAAGCTCTGCTTTGAAAAAGGCTAAAAAGGGTGCCGAAGGTTTAAGAAAGAAACAAGAAAAGGCTAAATTGCAACAAGAAAAACAGAAACAATTGGAGCAAAAGACCTCAGAATTGGAAATTGTTACTATTGAAGAAGACACTTCATTACCAAAAGCTACTTCCATTAAATTGAAGTCAATTGGTGATCACGTTGATGCCAGAGTCTCTGTTAGAGGTTGGGTGCATCGTTTGAGATTACAAAAGGGACTCGCTTTCATCACTTTGAGAGATGGTTCTGGTTATCTTCAATGTGTCTTGACTGGAGACTTAGCCAAAGCTCAACAAACTAAAACCTTGACCATTGAATCCACCATTGTTATCAAAGGTGTTATCAACAAACTCCCAGAAGGCAAGACTGCACCAGGTGGTGTTGAATTGAAAGCTGACTACTACGAAATCATTGGCTTAGCTCCATCGGGAGACGATGCCTTCACCAACAAAGTCACCGAGAGTGCTGACCCTTCATTGTTGATGGACCAACGTCATTTGGCTTTAAGAGGTGAATCCTTATCAGCTGTCATGAAAGTTAGAGCTGCTTTATTGGCATCTCTCAGACGTTTCTTCGCTGACGAAGGGCTTACTGAAGTCACTCCTCCATGTATGGTGCAGAACCAAGTGGAAGGTGGTTCCACTTTGTTCAAGATGGACTACTATGGTGAAGAAGCATACTTGACTCAATCATCTCAATTGTACTTGGAAACTTGTTTACCCGCTCTTGGTGATGTTTACTGTGTTCAAGAATCTTTCAGAGCCGAGAAATCTCATACCAGAAGACACTTGTCTGAATACACTCACGTTGAGAGTGAATTGGCTTTCATCAGCTTTGAAGATTTGTTATCTCACTTAGAACGTCTCTTAACCTACTCTGTGAAGTACGTTCTTGCTGATCCAATTGCTGGACCTTTGATCAAGGAGTTAAACCCTAACTTCGTTGCTCCAGAGATGCCATTCAAGAGAATGCAATACATTGAAGCTTTAGACTGGTTAAACGAGCACGGAATTGTCAACGAAGAAGGAGAAAAATTCAAGTTCGGTGATGATATCGCTGAGAAGGCTGAGCGTGAAATGACTGACACTATTGGTGTTCCAATCTTGTTGATTCGTTTCCCAGCTGAGATTAAATCTTTCTACATGCAAAGATGTGCAGACGATCCAAGAGTCACCGAGTCTGTTGATGTTTTGATGCCAAACGTTGGTGAAATCACCGGTGGATCTATGAGAATCCACGACTACGATGAGTTAATGGCAGCTTTGAAGAGAGAGAACCTCGACCAAGACTCTTACTACTGGTTTACTGATCAAAGAAAATACGGTACTTGCCCTCACGGAGGTTACGGTTTAGGAACCGAAAGAATCTTAGCATGGTTGTGTGACAGATTCACCGTGAGAGACTGCTCGTTGTACCCAAGATACACCGGCAGATGTAAACCATAGAGACTAGAGACCTGTATATAATGCTGAGTCATAATCGAATGAGGTAATTATATAAATTAACCGCGATGTCGAATCTTTTTTCAACATGGAAAAACCAGCAGAATCGAGATTATGGGGCGGTAGATTTACCGGGGCCAGCGACCCATTAATGGACTTATACAATGCGTCATTACCTTACGACCAGAAAATGTATGAGGCGGACCTCTTTGGGTCCCAAGTTTACACACAGGGCTTGAACAAGCTTGGGCTCATCACTGACGACGAGTTGAAAGCTATTCACGAAGGCTTAGACACCATCAAGGGCGAGTGGGAGTCCGGTACGTTCGTGGAGAAACCCGGGGACGAAGACATCCACACCGCTAACGAGAGAAGGTTGGGTGAGATCATTGGTAAGCACATCGCTGGTAAAGTCCACACTGGTAGATCGAGAAACGACCAGGTTGCTACTGACATGAGGATCTTTGTGCGTGAGAACTTGACCAAGCTCTTGGAGTTCTTGTCCAACTTCATCAACGTGCTTGTGTCCAGGGCTGAGAAGGAAATCGATGTGTTGATGCCAGGCTACACCCACTTGCAAAGAGCACAGCCAATCAGATGGGCTCACTGGATCTCCAACTACGCTACTTACTTCACTGAGGACTACAAGAGATTACAGCAAATCTTGGAAAGAGTCAACCAGTCTCCATTGGGTGCTGGTGCTTTAGCAGGCCACCCTTACGGTATTGACAGAGAATTCTTGGCTAAGGGTCTTGGTTTCAACTCCGTCATTGGTAACTCCTTGACTGCTGTCAGTGACCGTGATTTCGTCATTGAGACTTTGTTTTGGTCTACGTTGTTCATGAACCACATTTCCCGTTTCTCTGAGGACTTGATCATTTACTCCACCGCCGAGTTTGGCTTTATTAAATTGGCAGACGCCTACTCTACTGGCTCGTCGTTGATGCCTCAGAAGAAGAACCCAGACTCTTTGGAGTTGTTGAGAGGTAAATCCGGAAGAGTATTCGGCTCTATGTCTGGATTCTTGATGTCGACCAAGTCTATTCCTTCCACCTACAACAAGGATATGCAAGAAGACAAAGAACCATTGTTCGATGCTCTTACCACTGTTGAGCACTCTATTTTGATAGCTACGGGTGTGATTTCTACTTTGTCCATCAACAAAGAGAAGATGGAAGGTGCTTTGACCATGGACATGTTGGCCACTGACTTGGCTGACTATTTGGTCAGAAAAGGTGTCCCATTCAGAGAGACCCATCACATTTCAGGTGAGTGTGTTAGGAAAGCAGAAGAGTTAAACTTGAGTGGAATCGACCAGTTGTCGTTGGACCAGTTCGTTGAAATAGACTCAAGATTCGGCGCAGACGTCAAGGATATCTTTGACTTTGAAGCCAGTGTTGAAAGAAGAACTGCGATTGGTGGAACTGCTAAGAGTGCAGTGATTGCTCAATTAGAGAACTTGAAGTCACAGTTAAAGTAAGTACATAAGTAAGACCAGACTCACATAATAATCAGGAACAATTCAAATTAGCTGTGTTGAGCAACACATAGGGCGACACACAGGAGTCTCAACACTGTTCACCAGTACTACTTTGCTCTACAGTTGTCATTATTGTCGTGTACTTCTATAGATTTAAACGTCTAAACCAGTCAGAAACGTTTACCCAGGTGGGTGCTCTTTTGGGGCACCATGAGGTCAGAGATAATGGGTAGACTCATGCACCGCTCGATTTCCTCTGGCGACAACACCTCGGTGTACAAGTCGAGGCTGGGGGATATGGGGGCTTCTTTCAAGATGTCCTTGAGGCACAACTTCTCTTCGAGTTCCTCTTTCTTCAAGAACGCAAGCGCAGGAAGAAAGCTTGACCGGGTATAAGTGGTTGGAGTTGTGGGCAGCAGGTAAGTCTCGGAGACACCATCCAGTTGTAGCTTCTTTTCGTAGTTGACGTAGTGGTCTGAGATTTGGTCGAGGTCAATGGACTTTGTTTTTTTTTCTGGGGTTGGTTTGTTGAACAGCAGTCTGGGGCTGGTGGACACCGTTGTGGCGTTACTAGAAGTAGGAATCAACGTGAAGTCGTCCTTGGAGCTGAAGCTCAAGTCTATGGAGTCTTGCCTTTTATGGTTGGACAAGCGCCTGGGCAGACCGTTGACCTTGAAGTCCAGGAACGATCTTGTGGGCAACAGGGAACGAGAATATTTGTGGGACATGAAGAATCTAGGAATGTTTACGCTTAAATAGTCTAAATGGTGCATATTTATGAATCGCCTTTTCAGGGTTTAATGACTGGGAAAAGGATCTTCGGTGCTGAAATGGGACTCAAGTGTACGCCCAGACTCTGTGGTTAGATGCGACAGAATGCAAACATCCTGCCTAATTAGGCATGTGGTCGGGCGTGCTACCCTAATCACTGTAGGAGCCATAAGAGCCATAGTTGAATTACGGCAGTTTCGGGGTACACCATCAAGTTGACTTCATCTATGCGTCAGGTACTGATGTCATGGCTGAATTTAAGTTCTACGACAGCCGTAATTGAGAGGGGACTTTGGGGGCTACTGTCCCAATCGGGCAAGTCAATACTCCGTCAACAAAATAACAGTGCAGGGTCTGGTAAACTGAGTCAAGATTAGGGAGCACTGCACTTTTGAGACCAAAAGCACCAGTTTAAAGAAGATTTACGGTTTGGTTAGTTCCGATGGGTGACATTTAACCACCACATCTGAACCCCATCTCAAAGCCTAGATTAAGATTATGTAAGCGTCTTTATTGCTGGTTTCGTTTTAGGGACGACTTGTTTCCATGCAGGGTCAATGGTTTACATCTGTACCTGTATACAATTGGCTGCTAACAAAGTACTACCTATTACTTTACGATGGAACTTTCAAGTGTCATCAGTTCCGGTATTACGCAGTTACGTCAACTTGACACCAACGGTGACGCTACGAGGGGCGACGTCGCTGACTTGGTCAAGCAAATTTTGAGCTTGTTACGGTTCAATGAAGTGGATTTTGGTGATGGATCACAAACTGAATTGGTGCTGGAAATTTTACAAACTATCACCAAACCGGTGAACGCCGAAGGTGACACTAAACAGAATTTCTGTCTTGGGGCTTTGACGATTTTTCACGGGTTAATCAACCGAAGTTGTTTCCACTCCACGATGAAATTTCTTCGGGAAGAACTGAGTTTGAAGCTCTTGCTCACGGAGTTTCAGCTCCACTTGAATTACGATGGTCAAAACCCTAATTTGGGTATCAGCTACTTGGCTAGTGCCACAAAATTAGTGTCGATGGTCGATCACAGTTCATTGGTATACCGCAGCTGTCAGCACTTTCTCAAGTACTTGGTAGACGGCGTTGAACAGTACTGGTCTGTTGTGGACTCGGTTCGTAATCATGTAAGACTGGGGTGCCTTAATCAAGCTGTGGGCTCTAGTTCTTTGCACCAGTTGACCAAATTGCTAGTCAGTGATGATCACAGAGACATCGTGGCGATCATTTTGCTCCACTCAGGGTTCTTGGATGACTACGAAGCAGTTCGCAGCTCCCTACCGCAGTTCGCCATTGACTGCATCGATGATATTGTCACTTTAACTGGTAGTGCATTCTTGCCTGGTTACATTTCTATCTTGGATTTGCAGATTTTCAAACGCCACGGTGATACATGGAGTTATTCAACTACGAGAACCCCAAAAAAGAAAATTTATGATCGTTTTAGTGTGTTGCTTCAAACTCTAGATCAGAAAAACTCAATTTCTGTTTCTGAAAGATTATCAGTTTTCCTTAATTTGCTGAATTGCTTATCTCAAATTCTTGCATTGGCAATTACTCCAAACGGAACTGTAAGTGTTTACAGAGAATTCAATGAGACTAAATGCAAGAATTCTTTGACTCAAACACTAATTTACACCAGTATCTTTTTGAGCAAAGCCATACTTGAAATTTACGGTCAGGAGAAAGTATTGTTCCCCACAGCTGTTGCTAATTATTTGGCTACTACTAATCTCCCACCATTACCAAAGCCTGCTTTCTTTTCTGGCAACACATATCTTGTAAATCCTTTTGACACATCCGGTCAGTCCAGCTTAGTGTTAGAAACGGTGATCGCTTGCCAAACAAAAACTTTGGAATTGATCAGCATTTTCAGTCTCAACGAGTTCAGAGCACTTCTAGAAGGTCATGAAGTCGATACCAAAAGACGTCTTGTCACAAATTTTTATTCAACCTTCATTGCTAGTCACTCATTAGCACTTTTCACACTTGAGAGAGTTGATTTTAGTGAGTTGAATATTGATATTGAACTTGCTCAACAAGTGGCCGTGGAAACTTTCAGCAAATTGCTTTCTTATCTGGACCCACAGCTTGAGCCCGAGTTCAGTTGGATATTGGTGGTAAACTCAGCAAAAGAGTTTTGTATCACTGACTTGCAGTTGGTGGAGTCAATTTTGTTTCTTTTTGAAGGTTTAGTGCAACGTTGCAATGAACCCATTTTGAAGTCGCCAGTGATCAGGCAATCATTGAGTGATTTTTTCTCCTTGGTTGATACCAACTCCAAAAGCCTTCCCAAACTAAGAGAGTTCACCGGAGTGGAAACCAGTGCAAGCAAGAATTTTGTACATCTACCGCTCGAGAGCTACAAATTCCTCCTGAAGAAAGCTGAAGTCAAATGCGAGGATTCACTTGCCGAATCCAGTAGAGCTACTAATGAGAGCTCAAGAGCTTCTAGGGGTACCAACTCAACAAGGCAGCAATCTATCCATGTTGATCAATACTCTAAATACTCTGGAAAACATCAAAGTTAACTTACATCCTACTTAATCAGTTGTGAATTGAAAGAAACAAAGAAAGTAACCATAAGAAAAGAAAGCTAAATTGATATCGAAATGTATGTTTCCTTAGAACAAGCTCGATAAAACAGTCAAAAATGACAAGAGCGAAGACACCAAAATGGTGGAGCCTGATCCTTCGATTGGAACTGGAACTGGCATTGATGGGGTACTACTGGTGCCACTAGTTTGACCATTGTTACCTGGCTTGTTTCCATTGGAGTTGCCTGAAGGTTCATTACCATTGGAGTTGCCTGAGTGTTTGTTACCATTAGAGTCACCTGAAGGTTTGTTGGACTGTGCACCTGGAGTATAGCCTGCTGGACTAGATGGTGGTACGCATACTACCACTACTGCTGGGTTGGTTCCAGAAGCACCTTGAGTCTTTGTAATGGTCTCAGTGAGGGTATCAATAGTCGAGGTAACAGTAGCGTGTTGACCAGAAGGTGGCACACAGACCACTTCCACTACATAAGGAGCTCCAGCTGGCCCAGTAGTTGTCATAGTCTTTGTCACAGTCTCTGTGAGTGTGCTGATGGTGGATGTTACACAACGACTTCTGATGCTGGGTTTGTGCCACTTGCTGGGAAGGTCTCAGTGAATGGAGCAGGGATAGTGGTATCGGTAGTAGTGATGGTCACAGTTGGTCCTCCTGGAACGTGAACGACTTCCGATGCCGGACTAGATCCATTTGCGGAAAAGGTCTCAGTAAATGGAACGTCAATAGTAGTGTCAGTGGTGGTTGAGGTGACAGTCTTTGGAGTGGGGGTGTGGACGAGCTCAGTGGCTGGGTTCGAGCCGCTAGCTGGAATAGTTTCAGTGAATGGAACTTCAATAGTAGTGTCGGTGGTGGTTGATCTGACAGTCTTTGGTGGTGGAGTATGCACGAGCTCAGTGGCTGGGTTAGAGCCACTAGCTGGAATAGTTTCAGTAAAAGGAACGCTTATTGTTGAGTCAGTGGTGGTTGAGGTGACAGTCTTTGGAGTGGGGGTGTGGACGAGCTCAGTGGCTGGGTTAGAGCCGCTAGCTGGAATAGTTTCAGTGAATGGAACTTCAATAGTAGTGTCGGTGGTGGTTGATCTGACAGTCTTTGGTGGTGGAGTATGCACGAGCTCAGTGGCTGGGTTCGAGCCACTTGCAGTGATGAGCTCCGTGAATGGGACGCTTATTGTTGAGTCAGTGGTGGTTGAGGTGACAGTCTTTGGAGTGGGGGTGTGGACGAGCTCAGTGGCTGGGTTAGAGCCGCTAGCTGGAATAGTTTCAGTGAATGGAACTTCAATAGTAGTGTCGGTGGTGGTTGATCTGACAGTCTTTGGTGGTGGAGTATGCACGAGCTCAGTGGCTGGGTTCGAGCCACTTGCAGTGATGAGCTCCGTGAATGGGACGCTTATTGTTGAGTCAGTGGTGGTTGAGGTGACAGTGGTGGCTGGCTCATGTACCAACTCAGTGGCTGGGTTCGAGCCGCTAGCTGGAATGGTTTCAGTAAATGGAACACTAATAGTAGTGTCAGTGGTGGTTGACACGATGGTTGTTGGTGGAGGAGTGTGAATGACTACAGAAGCAGGATTGGAGCCACTTGCTGAAACAGTTTCAGTAAAAGGAATAGTAATAGTAGAATCAGTGGTGGTTGAGGTGAAAGTTGTTGCAGATGGAACATGGACCACTTGAGATGGGGGATTGGTTCCGCTTCTGGAATAGTTCTCAGTGTATGGAGCAGTGATAGTGGTTTCGGTGATGGTGTAAGTCTGAAGGGAACAGTATTCTTTGTCAGGAGTTACCTCTCCCTTTGAACTATACACATTATCCCAAACAGTAGTTAACTCGCCACCTGGCGGTTTGAAACCGATATTAAGAATGTATTCGATGGGGATATTTGTGTAAAGTATTCTCATGGGATAGTACATTCCAGCTTCCAAGGTAACCGTGGAAATGGTAGATCCAGAAGTATCCAATGAAGCTACCAAAGGTTCTGGTGGTACGTAGCCACCAATTGCCTCGCCAGTACAACAATCAATGGGAGAATCATCGAACGTCCAATACAAATGATCATCCACATGAACAATAGTAAGTTCATAGACTCCAGAAGTTTCAGCATAAAAATAACCTTTAAACTCCAAACCAAAAGACCAAACATCAATATTAGTACCATAGATGTCACGCATTTCTGGACGCAGTGAGCCTTCGGGAAGCTTAACGTTGAAGTTCAAATCAGTAATCCCTTCAGCAGAGGCCACAGGTGTGAGGGAATCTATTTGATCAGGCATAGTAATTTGTTCATTTTCACGTGGCTCATAAAAGTTAACATGAAAACCTCTCGTCAAACCGTCACGAGAAAGTACACAAGCAGCTTCCACTGAGCTGAGCCAAGCAGCGATTCCCACAAGAAGCTGGAAACACTTTTTGGTGCCAATCATTTTCGGTTTATAGGTAGAATGTCGAATCTATTTATACTGTGGAAGACCATTGTCCGTTGCAATTCAAGTTCAATCAAGTATCGTAATCAATTTCAAAGTCAAGCAAACATCTGTTGTTGAAAATTGCGTCACTTGTCCAAAATACTTTCTTGAGAGCTCGTAATCAAAAAAAATTGGTATAAGACGTTTGAGTGTGGTGCAAGAGAAAGTAACCATGCAAGTGGTGCTACGAGATTCATTTCTTGTTTCAGGTTCTTGAGCAATTGCACCAATTTCACTTTGTCCAGTCTGGTGATAATTGGAGCCCTGGTAATTGGCGATAAGAAGAGTCGAGTTTGAAATGTCTGGTGGCATCAGCAGTTAGCACTGTAGTTTGGCAATTAGGAGCACTTTTGCCTTGGTGAAATTCGTATTTTTGAGCAACTGTAGAGCAGGTGGAGGTTAAGTAGAACTGCCCACACAAAAAGTTGGCTTGGTGTTTCACACGGCGTACACTGAAATTATTCAATCAAATGGGTCAAACAGCATTCAGTACTCTCAATTATCGTGAGAGTGGAAATCCACTGCCTTTTTTTGAAATTACTAAAAAAGAAACGCGTATTGCATTTGATGTCAAATCAGATACGACGTCAGAAGTATGGGGGTCGAAAAAAATGAAAAAGTCTGAATTTGGGAGAAAAAAAGCCAATTCGACAACCGGAAAGCTGTTCGTTTATTCATTGCGTCACCATTCTTGCTGACAATGCAATTATTGTAAATGATGATTTATGCTAATTAGGGAAAAGCGTAAGAGGCTCGCCAAAAAAAAACTTGGCTCCTACTCCAAATCGCATTTACAAGCACCCATTGTTTGGGCATAAATGGATGAAATATTACCAATTGAGCAGTGGGAGCTGGCTAAGTTACTGTTTGAGTAATCATGAGCCTTATTATCAAATAAAACATTTCGGTTATTTTTCAGCAGACGATTTACGAACTATTGGCTTAAAGACTTTTACGGAGGTTTTCTGTTTTTGTAGTACTCTGTTCAATTGGCAGTGCAGGCCACCTCTGGTCCTGGTGTTGAAGCAGGACCTTCATGATTCTCGAACAACTAAGGGAAATAGTGAAAACCTCAACCGAGTTCACTTTTCAATAACTAATACGTCATAATGATGCCAGCTGGAATACACTTGAAATGTGAAAAACTCATCTCTTTGAGTTAGGCTGCTGAAAACTATCTGCAAGATACGAAACTGTAAGAGTCTCATAACGCGAATTCAAAATCGTCTTTTGAGTTTTTTTTGTGGTTTGTAAAGACCTCAGAACAAGTTGCGGCGATTTTCGTAGTTCCTGGATCGCAAACTAGACTGTAAAGGAGAATATCAGTTTTAGACATCAAAACTCGTTTAATAAAAATTCTATTATTAGGTTTGTGTCTCAAAAAAAAAAGCCCATGAGATTGCGAACCCGGCTACATTCTTTAAAATTGAGTTTTGAAGAGTAAGTAGCCTTGCCAGATTGCATTCCAGGCGAATAAATCCCGAATCAGGCGTTTATTTGGTATTAGTGATGATTGTTACCAACAAAGTAATACTAGAATGAAAAAAAAAAAGTTTCCCGAGTGGTATTACGCCCACTTGATGAGGCAGTATTGTTCATAGTTACGCCTGATTGGTAGCTTGGAACAGTCCGTTGTTTTAACTGAATACTGGTAGGATCAGCACTCAGTTTAGTTAATGGAGAGGGGACAAGGGTACGAGTAGTGAACCTCAAAAGCAAAATAAAATAGTCAGGCGACTAAAGAGGTAATTGGTTTTTTTAGCCTCAGCTTAGGTCAAGACAAAAAATAAATGTAGACTGAACTTCATGGTATATTGACCAAAACAGATGAAAGACTCTTGAAATTCGAAAGAATCAACCGCAGTCTGTTAATTACTTCTTTGGGTCGTTATCACTTGAGGCACTCCGTCGGATAATTACCCGAATAATCTGACAATGGAGGTTGGAATACTGCAAGAAGTCACGACCTCTTGAATTAATTGAAAATCGTTTTAGATAAGTAAATGACCAGAAAGAACAAACCAAAATTTTATTTATTACCCACTCCAGTGGTAAAACAAGCTAACCACATTGTCTTCGTTTCAGATGCATCCAAGCTAATACGTGTATACTAATGGGTCACTGATGAAACATTTCCATTGGCTAGGCTTGACAAACGAGTAATTAACAGATTGCTTATTCTGGAGTTCCAGCTCATGCAACAATACGAAGTCATTCATCTTTTTTCTTTGTGTAGGTGCAAGTTTTCAATCTGATTACTTCGAGAAAGAGTCCAAAACACGCTGTCTTCAGCGTCTTAGTATATGGTGGGAATTTTTATACCACTTTTCATGTGACGTCTACAAGTCAACTCAACTTAATATGAATTAGAACGAAAAAACAATGAACCGTAAGGAAGATAAACACAAATCAATGATTTGCGAATGGAACGAAGAACTACATCCCGCTTGCTCATATTAAACTTGATAAAATGACCAAAAGGGACATCATAGAAGGATTAAAGATACTTGAACCTGATCCTTCGAATGGCTGTGCCACTTGAGAATTATTGCCAGTAGCACTTCCTTTTCCCTCGCCTGGTTGAGCATCATTGGTGTGGAAGCTTGGGGCTGATCCTGGAACTCCACTTGGTGATGATCCTGACGGCTTGGATGGTGGTACACATACCACTACTACACCCAAATTATCTCCATTTGGACTTTGAGTCTTGGTTACAACCTCAGTGAGTGAATCAACAGTCGAAGTAACGGTACGACGTTGAGGCGATGGTGGCACACAGACCACTTCCACTACATCTGTAGTTCCGTATGGGCCAGTTGTTGTAATAGTAGTCACAGTCTCTGAAAGAGTTCTAATAGTGGATGTTTTTCTGATACAACCACAAGGAGGAACATGGACGACTTCTGATGCTGAATTAGTACCACTAGCAGGGAAAATTTCAGTGAATGGAGTAGTGATTGTAGCATCAGTGATGGTTGTGATCATCGTTGGTTTAGGAGAGATGTGAACGAGCTCTATGGCGGGTTTGGATCCACTTGCTGGAATTGTTTCAGTGAAGAGGGCTGTTATTGTATAGTCAATAGTGGTGGTGGTGATGGTTTTTGGAGGTGGATTGTGGATGATTTCAACTGGGACCGTACCACTACTAATCAAGGTCTCTGTGAATGGAAAACTAATAGTAAAGTCAGTAGTAGTGGTGGTGATGGTTTTTGGTGGTGGGGTGTGAATTATCTCAACATCAGGTTGTGAATTAGTACCGGTGGAAGTCTCGGTGTATGGGACTGTGATGGTGGAGTCAGTGGTGGTTGTAGTGATGGTTTTTGGTGGTGGTGTGTGGATGATCTCAGTCACAGAATCTGAACCAGTAGAAGTCTCAGTGAATGGAACAGTGATAGTAGAGTCAGTCGTGATGGTGGTGGCAGTTTTAGGTGGTGGTGTGTGAACGATTTCAGTCACAGACTCTGAACCAGTAGAAGTCTCAGTGAATGGAACAGTGATAGTAGAGTCAGTCGTGATGGTAGTAGTTCTTGGTTGTGGAACATGAACCACATGAGATGTATAGCTAGTTCCAGTTCTAGAATACTCCTCAGTGTATGGAGCAGTAATAGTGCTCTCTGTTATGGTGTAACTCAGTGTGGGACAATAATCTCTGTCAGGAGTCTCACCAGGTACACTATACACATTGCTCCAAATGTTAGTCGCAGTACCACCTGGGGGTATGAAACCAACCTCAAATATGTACTTGTGGGGGATATTTGTGTATAACATTCTCATAGGATAGTACATTCCAGCTTGCAAACTAATTCTGAAAGTTTTGGCACCCAAACTTGCCCTCCAACCAGCTTGAGGTGCGAACTCAGCAGGCATGGCGCCAGTACAGCAATCAAAAGCGACATCATCTAGATACCAAGCCATTTTATCATCAGCACTGACAGAAAATTCGTAAACTCCAGAGGTAGCAGCATAGAAGTAACCTTTAATCTGCATGCCGAAAGACCAAACGTTAACATTCTTACCATAAAGTTGGCGCATAGTTGGGTCTTGCAGATCTGCCGGAATATCATCTTTCGAATTCAAAAGGGTATCTCCTTCAGCAGAGGCCACAGGTTTCAAGTTTGACAATTCCAGAGGATCTCGAATTTTCACACCTCTACTTGGTGGGGCATAAAAGTCAACATGGAAGCCTTGCTTCATGCCTTCAGGAGAAATCACACACCCAGCTTCAATCAAACTGAGCCAAACAGCAAGTCCCACATAAAGCTGAAAACATTTTTTGGTGCCAATCATTTTTGATTCACAACTCTGGATCCCAGCCTTCTTATACCTCGAGTTGATTCCAATATTCTGGTAGTCATTCAAAATATGAATCCGGTTTGGAGTGTTGAGCTAAGCGGTTTAGATGGAATTTACCGTTGTTTCGAACTGCCAAAGTATCTCTCAAGCGTCCCAACGGGAATCTTCAACATTGAGTTCCGATGAAGCGACATTTATCGCAATATAAGGCAAATAATTCTTACCAACATTCTCGTACTTAATTATTTGCAACACAGAAAACTGTTTGTGCCTCAGGTTCATTGTGCGCATTTTTTATCTCTCTTGGTAGTGGTGCTGAGAATGCCATAATGATCGACCAAGTGTGCAGGTGAGGTCGTCGTCATCGCAGGCAGCCGAAGTCTTGCTCCAAACAATGTTGCCAAATTTGTAAATTTTACGTTTTTGGGAAATGCAGGCTTTGAGTTGTAATGAGAGCTCGTAGATTGGATCCACTAATGTTCAATACAGGGAAATGGTATACTCGATTGGGAAAGCTAGTTTGGATGCAATGAATGTATTGTTTGCCAACCATTTCAAGCTTTGTTGATGAACCTAAACTATCAGTTCCACCACAACTGTATCATTCATCAAATACGCATCTCAGATATGTTCTCTGGAGGTCTGCAACTGATGAAACGAGCCAGTTTTCAGCAAAGATGGGTATTTTATTGTTTGAGTGTAAGTATTAGAAAATTCGTATGTTGACGAGTGTCCAGAGTGCACCAAATGGGAAAACAAGCCACGATTGCAGTGTAAAGAGTATCCTACGTTACGGGTCTCTAGAATTGTTGACAAAGGAAACTCGCTTCATCAGGAACCCAGTTCTACCTGGTAAATTGACAATTAAGCAATGAAACAACGGTCATCCTATAGTTCTCAGGAAACATTCGCTTTGAATTGCGATTCATTACCTTTTATTACAAACAAAGATGGGGAAATCTAGATTTAACTGTTTTCCTTGTCTCTGAATTTTGCTATTGTCTTTCAACTTTCATTGAACTGTGAATTTGCAAGTGGTAGTTAAAGGAAACAATCATCCCATTGAAGCTAGCTTTTGAACAAATTGTATACTAACGGCCAAGAATCATTGCATTGCAAGTATATAAAGTCACTCTCAAATAACAATAATTGATTTTCATTAAAGTAAAGCTACCAAGAAATGAACTTGAGCTTATGTTGACCATTTCAACCTCTTACAATGAACTGGTTGTACTAGAAACGATGAGAGTCAGTTTGCTTGCTGCTGTTTTTGGTAGTTGGCTCTTCGTCGTCATTCTTGCGTTCCAGACTTATGAAAATGAAATTATTTAGAACTTCCAGCGCCATAAACTTACATCGACTGTTCATATCTGTGGCAGACTCAATAAGGCTTATTAAAATTCGTCCACTCTACGAGTTAACTTTTCTTCTTTGATACTGTTTTGCAAAGAATTCTCACCAAACTAGTCTTAGTAACGCCATAATAAAGAATGTCCAACAATAGAGTTCAACTCAACAAATAGAGACTGATGGATTCTCAGATGTTGATATTGTTTCTCATTTATCTAACAAACTCTGCCATTAGTCACACAAGATTTCACCTCCTATGAGTGAACATGAAAGCAGTTGGAGTCCACTGGTTTAATCCCTAAGTTCTTACCAAGATGCTGTGGTTAGTCGCTTGTAAAAGCTAGTGGACACAAGTGTCAAATGACATAATACCATAATTCCACTAATTTGAAAAAACTTGGACACTAAAATAACGTAATACCATATTGTTCAGAGAGTTGAGCAAAGTTCTCCTTTACATCCAACTATTTCAGTTTTATTCTGATCTTTAGGAGCTCCTTGGTGCAAATCTCGTATCCCGTGTGTCTCACTGCATTTCCCACCAAAGAAAGTTCACTCATGTCGTAACAATAACTTCAATTTCCATGCTCCCCCTAGAGCTGATGCTTGGTATCGCTTTAAATACATTTGCATCGCATTGTAGATGACGTTTGCACCTGGTAACCCATTCTCATTGGAAACGCATTGCTAATGAACTCTTTACGTCCTTCATGTCTTCGAATTCCATCACTTCGAACTTCATTTAAAGATTGCAAACTCCACAAAGTTAGTGAATGTACCAAGACCTTGTCCAAAGAGTGGTATGACACCACACAAGAATACCACCCTGGAGTGAACAACGCATGTTTCATCTTTATTTAGTTGCACATGGACCTCAGGGTAACTACACTTGGGAAATGAAACTGACACCGCAAAAGGAGGTCTGAAAAAGCCAACAAGTTGGTGAATCATACACCTCTATCTGTTTAGGATGCAATTTTTGGACTGATCTGAGTTCAGAAGTTTCTGATTCTATTGATTTCAAGGCAATCGTGTTTGCTGCAGTTTTCATAACTGTTTGTCTTGTGCTCCTTTGGTAGATAAAAGACTTTAATGTCAATTGAACATTCTGATATGGATAGTTTACCAAGATCATTTTTTCAATGTGTTGCAGAATCCAATGAACACACCATAATTGTTGCAATAGCCTTCACCTTGTAACCTGAACAATGACTCACGGTATCTGAAAGGCGCAAAGATTTCCAAAGAGTCTGACGAGTGCCAATGGTGATTTCGAACCAGTTGAGAATCGCATCGCTCGTTATTTTCCATCAAATTTTATTTAGCTTATCTCATCGCCAGCACGTAATGGTTTTAAAATCAACTGCCGTGGGCAATGTGTCGGTGTATCAAGTAGCTGGTTCCAATGTGTCCCGTGCTTTACCAGACTGGATAGCAAAAAAGCGGAAAAGAGCCTTGAAAAATGACATAGAGTACAGAAACAGAATTGAGTTAGTGCAAGATTTCGAGTTCAGTGAAGCCTCAAACAAGATTAAAGTATCTCCTGATGGCAACTACGCCATGGCAACCGGTACTTACAAACCACAAATTCACGTTTACGACTTACAGAATTTGTCTCTCAAATTTGACAGACACACTGACGCAGAGAATGTAGACTTTGTCATTCTTTCTAGCGACTGGACAAAGTCTGTGCATTTACAAAACAATCGTTCTATTGAATTCCATACCAAAGGTGGTATTCACTATCGATCAAGAATCCCAAAGTTTGGAAGAACTTTGGACTACAACCCATACAATTGTGATTTGTTGGTGGGTGCTTCTGGAAATGAAATCTACAGACTCAACTTGGACCAAGGAAGATTCTTGAACCCATACGTGTTGGACACAGACCAAGGAGTCAACTCTATCAACATCAGTGGAGTGCATGGATTGGTGGCTGCTGGTTTAGAAGATGGAACTGTTGAATTCTGGGACCCAAGATCCAGACAAAGAGCCGCAAAGTTGTTTGTGGCTGACACAGTCAATGAAGCTTGTCAGGTGACAAAAGTTGCATTCAGAAACGACGGGTTGAACTTTGCATGTGGTACATCAGAGGGTAAAGCATTAATTTACGATTTAAGATCCGCTACCCCCACTATAGTGAAGGACCAAGGTTACGGATTCGAAATCAAGCAAATCACATGGTTGGATGAGAATCAATCTGACGCTAACAAGATCTTGACCTCAGATAAAAGAATCGCTAAGATTTGGGATAGAAATACTGGTAAACCATATGCATCTATGGAACCAAGTGTTGACATTAACGACGTGGAATACATTAAAAACTCCGGTATGTTCTTTATGGCTAATGAAGGTATACCTATGCATACATACTACATTCCTAATTTAGGACCAGCACCTAAATGGTGTTCGTTCTTGGACAATGTGACGGAAGAATTGGAAGAGAAACCTTCAGACTCCGTTTACTCAAACTACAGGTTCATCACCAGAGATGACGTGGCCAAGTTGAACTTAGGCCATTTGATTGGAACTAAAGTGTTACGTTCTTATATGCATGGTTTCTTTATTGATAACGAGTTGTACGACAAGGTTAATTTGATTGCTAATCCTAACTCATACCGTGATCAAAGAGAAAGAGAGATCAAGAAGAGGCTCGAAAAGGAAAGAGAGTCAAGAATCAGATCCACTGGTGCTATCACCAACACTAAAATCAAGGTTAACAAGGACCTCGCTACCAAATTACAAGACAAACAAGGCTCTGCTGCTGCTGAGACTATTGTTAATGACGATCGTTTCAAGGAGTTGTTCGAGAACCCTGACTTTGCTATCGACGAACAATCGCATGAATACAAACAGCTTAATCCTGTACTGGCACAAGGTGACAAGAAGGCTCGTGGTTTGACGGCGGCAGAAGAGTCTGATGAGGAAAGATTGAACCCTAAGTCTGAATCTGAGCTGGAGTCCAGCGAGAGTGAACTGGAGGACGAAGAGGAAGTGGAAAGAGTCGACAATGAGAAGGTCAAGAAAGAGATGGAGAAATTACGTCGTAGGAAAGAAGCTAAAGAGCAATCTGAGAGGTTCCTCAATGAGATGAAGGTTGTTGCTTCTGAAGGCCCTCAACAAGCAGCAGTTGAATCGTTTGAGTCACAAGTGAAGAAGAGCCAAAAGGAGCATGAGCATCACAAGAGAGCCAAAGAAGGTCTCAGAGTGCAACACCACTCCAAGGGAGAAGTTGAGATGTCGTTCGTGCCAAAGAAACAGAAGAAAGAGCCTAGAGCTCGCAAGATTCAGGAAGAAGAACCAGAAGACGCTCCCGACAAGGGCCGTACTAAGCAAAGAAGCGTGGGACGTAGAAGTGCTTCCAAGAACCAGTTCCGTGGAATGTAATTATAGTGTGTATAGTATTCGGTTAATCAAGGAACAAAGTCGCATCTCAGCTCATCGCCATGTCAAGGAACGCAGAGAAGGCTCAATCCGGGTTGAATCGGTTCCAAGCTCAAAAGAACCGAGACGCCGGGGTACTAGAGACCAATCCTAGTCTTCGGCCATCTTACGTGCAGTCAGTAGACAATTTACCGCAGGCTGAAAAATGGCGGCTGGTGGTAATGAGCGAGATTTCTGTCAGATTGACACGGATCCAAGACATGCTGATCTCCGAGCTGCAAGTCCGTGAACTTAACGACGAGCTCAACAAGTTATTCCGAGAAAAACGGGCTTGGGAGCACCACATTAAGAAATTGGGCGGGCCTGATTACGTTGCGTTCAGCTCTGACCTCCTGAAGACTGGAGTTACTGCTCAAGGGTACAAATACTTTGGACGGGCCCGTGACCTCCCAGACGTCAAAGAATTGCTTGCACAAAAAGACAAACCCAAACGGGTCGAAGTTGGCGATAGCGAAAAGCCACATCAGCGACTTCAGGGGATCCAGCCGCTGTACTTTGCGTACCAAGGCAGTCTAAAGCGCAAGTGGACTACGAAAAATGATATTGAATGTGAATTAATGGGAACTGTTGCTAGCGACAGTGTTCAGCCTGTTAGCAACCTCACGGAGGCGTCAGGGCGCAGGAAGCAGGAGTTGACACAGCAGATGCAGAACGAGACCCCACGTAGCAGTGACAGTCTCGAGTTAGGTTTTGATTTCGATGAAATTCCGTCGTCAAACGAGGTGTACTCGTACATTGTGGACAAGAAGAAGCAAGAGTTGCTCAGCAGACTAAGCAAAGAATCTTAGTGGATCAAAATGATCAATGATCTCCACGTTTCCTTCTTTGTACGTTTTTCCAGTCTCCTCCTTCTTGTCCGGATAGACGCTTCGACACAAATCTGCCACCACATACGACTTGAAGCCGGCTTTGGCGCAATCTATAGCCGAGTGCATCACACAAAAGTCGTAGGCAATCCCGACAAAGATCACGTCAGTTATTCCAAGTCCCTTGAGTGTCTGTTCCATTTCGGTATGGTGGAGTCCCCACGTGTCAGCAAAACACAGGTAGTATTCTCTGTCTTGCAAGTAGCCCTTGCGCACTATTGTCTTGGGGATGATGCCATCGAGTTGGTTGAAACAGGCAAGAAACGAGGCATCAATTGATGATCCAACAGTGTTCTGTACACAATGAGTGGGCCAAACCACTTGTTTAGCGGTGACAACAGCGCCAGTGTCATCCTTAGAACCTTTGGGGTGAGTGAATTCCACTTCTGTGAACGGGTCGACTTTGTGGTTGGATGCAAACGACGTGTGGTTTGGGGGATGCCAGTCTTGGGTAGCAATGACCGCGTCCCACGGGTACTGGAGAAGATCACAAATAGGACCAATGATACTGCGACCATCGGCCACGGCGAGTGCACCATCTGAAGGTAAGAAGTCTTCCTGAAGGTCAACTACCACCAAGGCTAATTTGGTCATGGTGAGAAAAATGCGGGTGAGGCACTCACTTATTGTCATCCTTCCATGATCCCAGGAACATGTGTTTGGCGTAACACCAAGGATCAGTAGTGGATTTGGCTCCCATTTGCCCCACATCAGGGCTGAATGACGTTATAGGAAGAATAACCACATCATCGGCAGCTACGCCCTTGTCTATACCAGTAAACTCTTTCCATGTAACTTCTTTCTGGAGCGTGTTGCTCAAGTACTCAAAGAGCTTGTCCGTGAAGATCCCTGGCCCTGTCCAGTTCATGATATCACCGCCTCTGTCCTTGCCTAGAACAGTCTTGAGTTGGCCCTTGGAGTGTCTTTGGAGCGTGTGCTCCGTAATGCTAGCGATGAGCTCACGCAACATTGGATGGCCCTTCTTCAGCTGGATGGTCCACTGGCAGAACTGGATTCTTCTGCTGTACCAGTCGTTCCAGTCTGGGCGATCTGGGTCAGCTTCTATCCCGACCATAAGCCCTGCATGATTAGTCTTTCCCTCGAACTTCTTGCTGGCAGAGATCCACGTCTTCACCGGTTTGATGCACACGGTGTCGATGTCGGAGTACACGCCGCCTCGAGCGAACAAGATCAAGTACCGAAAGAAATCGGCTTTTAAGATATTCTCCGGCAAAAGATCGTAAGCACGAGCCACGTCCGGCACTGTGGCGTAAGTCTGAGCAATAAGCTCGTGGCACTCTTCATCAGGTAACACGTAGTGGGTGTAACCAGGGTTCATTTGCTGCCACGACTCCTGGTACTGCTGGTAATTGGTTGGAAACTCAGGATGATTCAAGGGAACTTTCCACGTCTGCCAAATGTTCTTCTCGAACGGCTTGCTGGGCTCGTACGGGAACTGAAATGCAAGTTGTTGGCGCATTGTAGCGCCAGGTGGTAGACGACTCTTCTTGTTGGTGCCAAATTGAAGCCCATACTGCTTCCAATTGTCGTTGTCGGCATCACTAGACGGCGTGTGTGACTTGAAGCAGTTCCTCAACGTGATGAGCGTGTACGCAACAGCGAGAAACGCAAGAAACGCTTTCGTCTTACGGTGTAGCATTGTGAATATTGACGGCCAGTCGCGCTGAAAATAGACATTTCCGAGGGTCCAACCAAAACTCGAGCACCAACGAAAACAATAAAAATGGATCTCCAGCACCACCAAATTCTGTCAAAACAATGCTGCCATTTTCGCCCACACACTGGTGTAATTGGAATTTACGTGGCTTAGAGCAATCCGGGAATTCATACCCCTAAGTGACCGGAATTCAATCAAATTCGAGGACAGCCTACAACAACTCAGTGATACTAATATTACTATACACTTGTATGCAATCCAATGTCTAATCCAAAAACCCTTATAGATATCCCATTAATTCAAAGACGTTTCTTCTATAACTTTTCCTCCCTCTAAACCAAAGCAAACTAAACCAAGCACCAACATGAGTAAGGAACTGTTGATAATAATACAAAGAAACCAAATTAATGCAACTAATAAAAAAACCAAAGATCAAGACATTGATAAACCAATTCGAGACCGCTATATCTAGCGTAAAATGCATTACCAAGTGTAGCTTTAACAACTTAGCATAAAATCAATCAAAACAATTAACTCATGGTTTACCACCACGAGTTACCTCCATTAGCCCCACCACTTGATGGGTTTCCATAGCTACTGTTATATGAGGAACGGGCTGCTCCTCCATTGTAGCTGGAGTATCCAGAGTTGGAACTACCCCAGTTACTGCCACCACTTGGTGCTCCCCATGATGAGCCACCAAATGATGATCCACCACCACTTCTTCTAAAATCTCTTGAACCACCTCTTGAACCACCTCTTGATGATGATCCACCTCTCATACTTTTACCACCGAAGGCAGATTCTCTTGCAATTTGAGTTAAAAATGTTGGAACTTCTTGATTAGCCTCTCCTAACAATTCAACTAATCCTTTAACAACATTCTTGTTGTTTCTATTAAAGAAAGCGGTAGCGATACCGACATTACCTGCACGACCAGTACGTCCGATTCTGTGAACATAGTCATCAATGTCACCTGGTAAGTCAAAGTTGACGACATGTGCAACGTTTGGAATATCCAAACCTCTAGCAGCAACAGCAGTTGCAACTAAAATTGGAGCAGTACCACTCTTGAAAGCAGCTAAAGCTTTTTCTCTTTCATATTGTGATCTATCTCCATGTATAGCAGTAGCTGGGAATCCTTGGTCATACAAGAAATCGGCTAAATTGTCTGCCATTCTTTTAGTTTCAGTGAAAATAATGGTTAAACCATTTTCGTTGGCACTTAAAAGATCTAATAACACAGACTTCTTTTCTTCGTCTTCAACGTATAAGATCTTTTGAGTAATATTTTCTGAAGTAGAACCAACACGTCCCACACTTAAAAAGATGTAATCTTTCAAGAAATCACGAGCCAACATTTGGATGTCACGGGGGAAAGTAGCAGAAAACATCAAAGTTTGTCTGTCTTGAACACCTGGCATGTCACACTCTTGAACAATGTGTCTGATTTGAGGTTCGAAACCCATATCTAACATTCTATCAGCTTCATCAAGGACCAAATATTTGATGTTGGCCAATGACACACGTCCACGTTCAAGTAAATCTTTAAGACGACCTGGAGTGGCAACAAGTAAATCACAACCTCTTTCAAGAGTTCTGATTTGGTTACCGATGTCAGCACCACCGTAAACCACAACAGGACGAACCCAAGATCTGTAAGAGAATTTTTTAGCTTCCTCGTAAATTTGGGAAACTAATTCTCTGGTTGGGGCCATCACAAGAGCAGTTGGGTAGACTTTGTGAGAGGAGAAAGCTCCAGTGGATTCTGGTACTGGAGCTGGACCAGACATGTAAGATTCACTTAAAACTGGGAATAAGAAACCACCAGTTTTACCAGAACCGGTTTGAGCACAAGCCATGAGGTCACGACCAGCGGCCACAATTGGCACGGAATATTTTTGAACAGGAGTTGGTCTTGTAAATCTCAGCAATTTAACGTTTTCCACCAATAATGGGTCTAATGGAGGAGCAGTAAAACTGGTGATAGGTTCAGGAACGCCTTCACCGGTAGCTTCAACAGGAATATCATCGTAGTTATCGAAGTTGATACCACTGCTTTGGAACTGAGGGTCATCGGCGACTCCAAAGAGCTCAAGTTCGAGACGTTCATCTCTTGGAGCGAGTTCGTGTTTGCCATCGACCCATTTACCAACACCTGGTCTTGGGCGGTTGAAACCACCACGTTGTTGGCCACCGGAACGACGAGAGCCACCGAATCCAAAACCATCACGGCGGCCTGACGCGCCACTATTGAAACCAGATGATCCAAAATCACGGCGGCCCCCTCCGAAAGCGAAATCTTCTCTTGGAGCAGAAGCTGGTCTGTTCCTACGGTGAGGTGGAACGTATCCTCCTTGACGAGTTCCAGAGTTATCGTTAACGGAAAGGTTGTTTAATTTTTCGTTGAGTTCAGTCATGATGAAGTTTTTTTCTGAGAAAATTTGTTGCTAAAAGATGAGTATCACGTGAGGTCGTGTGTGGGCGCAGTATTCTTAGATGTCGGTAAAGACGTATTTAGTACGGTGATTTCGGGGTTCTGGTACACAGGGATGACTCGTGACATCATTCCGGATTCTTTTGTTATGTTAAATAGTCCGAAATACTTGTTTCAACAAAAATTTGGTTATCTTCACGTGACGTTCTGTCACACCCTTGAATTGCTTTTTGTCCTTCGCCTCCTGTAGTGGTCCACCACCCAAACTAACTCGTGTGGTGTTCATTGCATGTGTCACGGTCGCTGGAACTGTTTGAACCGAGTTGCGTCCAACATCGAAATTGAATGGCGTCTGTACATTGAGCTATTCTTGTCACGTGACCATGATATTTACCTACGTCGTCAGACTGCTCTCACTGCTGCCTATAGTTATCTTTGCATGTGGGTGGGTGAAAACCTGCCTATCCTCATCATTGTGGTACAGGATTGTGTGTGAAGGCGGCGTGCTGAGGCCAGCTCCAGACGACGGCACAAATGGTAGGTCTTCCTCTGATGATGTTAAGGACACCCCACTAATATTGGCAGACAGTGATACCGGTGCACTGTTGCTCTCCTCTGCATCACTGTAATCTATATCAAAGTTATTCTCGTCTTCAATGTGCAATTGGTTGAATTCTTCCTCGATGTTTCTCTGAGGGTTGAGTTTGTAATGACTGAATGGCTTTTGCTGTTCTCTAACGTTCCAGTGTAAATTTCTGCTTACACTGTCGATGTACTCAGTCTTCGACGAGATAACTGTAGGGAACGGGAAAGGACTGGCCTGCACCGTGACGTAATCACCTTGCGACAACTCTGTGCGTACCTTGCCATCAAATGAAGTCCATGCAGTAGATCTGCTGCTCATTGGTACTTTGACCTTCAAGAACATCCCGTCAGGGAGTAGAATTGGTCTGAAGGAAAGGGCATGAGGACAAATTGGCGTCACACTTATAGCACTGACTCCAGGATGCACTAAAGAACCACCTGCTGAAAGTGAGTACGCTGTCAGACCTGTTGGAGTCGCTATGATCAACCCATCTGCTTGAGCAACTGTCAAGAGCGAACCATCACCGTACAATTCCAAATTTGTCACGTAAGGGCTGGGGCCTCTGTCTATCACGAGTTCGTTCAACACTTGCTGCTCACACACCAACTTACCATCAGCTTTGTGAACTCTACAAGTGAACCGCATACGCAAGTTAGCTCGTACACCACTTTCGAGTACGCTGAGCATCTTGCTTCTGAATTCTTCGAACTTGAAGTTGGTGAGGAACCCCAATGATCCCAAGGCGAAACTTATGACTGGTGGCACAATACGCTGAAACAAGTTTGACACATACAAAACGGTTCCATCACCACCTAAAGTGACCACCAAGTCGAATTTTTCCGGGTTGGTGATGGTGAACTGTTTGTTCCAGTAGCGAAGATGATCACGAGCCTTAGGCACCGTTCTCAAGAGATCTGCTGCATCAAAACGCTTGGAGTATTCGATTTTGCTGTCCACGTAAACGGTAATCCCGTTGCCCTGGAGGAGGAACCACTCGACGATTTCTCTGGTGAGGTGAATGAGCGAGTTGTCTCGTGCTTTGGTGACGACCATGATATTCTTAGCGTCGAGTTGAATGGTAGCTTTGGCCAAGTTACGGGCCAACATTCGCACGCCATTAGCAGTTTCTGCAAGCTCGGTATGGGACTTTACACTCTTGAGCTCATCGTGATTCAACTTCAGTAACACTGTGGATGGTGTACGCTTAACTTTGTTGACTTGTTCACAGTACAATTTGCTGTGAATGCGAGGAGGAATTCTCTTTGTGGTCTCAGGACTGCTGCTGTAGGGAGTATGAACTTCACGTATCGACTTACGATTCTTGCGAACGGTACGGATCGGTTTGGGATGTTTCACGATCAATCCGTCGTATTCTGGTGCTTCCATTGAGTACAAGGTGTAAATTAATTGAGATTTAATTTAGATTTAATTTATTTGGAGATGCGAAGTCCGATTTTGGCTGATGACTATTAACCTGACTCGCTGATTCTACAAGTCCAGCCGGAGGACTTGTCTAAAAGAGGCAACGAGGCTCCTAAACACCAACCAACTTCATTGTCGGCAATCTTCTTGGCTGTACGCAACTCTCTGTGAAGAGGAATGTCGTAACCAGTGTGTAACATGGCAGTAATGAACGATAAGTCCAAACACCATTGTGGCTCTTCTTGTAATTGCTTGACGTGGTCGTCCAACAACACTTCACTCCACCAAGTGTCGCCTCCGCAAACGGTTTTGGCGAGCTCACTCAATTCTTCAACGGTGAAAGTGCTTGGGAATCCTAATGGATTGGTCCTGTCGTAGAAGAATGAAAACACATACATGTCACTGTTCTTGTGGAACGACTTGGTTAACGATGGTTGGTAAACTCCATTGAATGAACATGGCTTCTCGGTACATTCAGTCTCCTTGTTCAAGACTTTCTCAGCAAGAGCTCTGCAACCAGCACTAGTCTTAGAGTCCGTAGGTCCCTTCATGTTGACCACGTAAAATTCATCGTCACTAACCTTAACCATAACGTCTTCAGCGGTCATGCCAGCAGGCACACAAACGTTGTTGATGGTGGTGGTGGCTTTGGCATCTTTTGCTTCCTTCTTGCTAGCATACTTCTTTCCAGCAGCTTCAGGCTTGGACTTGAGAGTAGCTCCAACAACTAAAGCATTAACACTGTTTCTTCCTTCCATTAATCCATATCCCAAGTGTGATTGTTGGTACAAAGTGTATTCGTTGTCACCGAAAGTGAAGCTGTACTTGTGGTCTCCATTAACCATCTTTTGGTCAGTGCTGAACTGAGGCTCAAAGACAATCTGAGTAGATCCTCCACCCAAGTCGAAGACGGCGGCGGTTGGGAGTCTTTCAGAAGCACCAATGTTACCTAATAAATAATTAGTAGTGACCCAAGCATAAACACCTTCATCTTTACCGTCCATGATAGAGATACCATCTCCACTAACCACAGCAAATGGGTAGTCGGTCTCAAGATGAGTTCTGACTTCTTTCAAGATATTAGCGGATTTTTCTTCACCCAACAATCTCAAGCCAGCGGTGGCCTTAACGGCAATAGGAGTACAACCCTGCTTTTCTTTAGGGACCGATTTGAGCGCCACTTCCAAAAGAGAGTCCAAAGAGGCAGCGGCACCTTTGGTATCGGTATCAAATGATGATAATCCTGGTTTCTTCATCTCAAAGTCTTCTTTGATCAACCTTGGTGGAGCAGAACAAGTATCGAATTGGTAAACATGAATACGAGAGCCAGTGGATCCAGCATCAACCATAATGACGTACTCTTGGTCAGAACAACCTGCTTTAGCTGGAGCTTTAGCAGCTCCACCCACAGCACCAGGAGCTTTGGCAGCAGACAGCTTATCAGCAGACGCCTTTCCGCCAGCAAGTTTATCAGCAGGAGCCTTGGCAGCAGCGTCAGCATCAGCAGCAGCAAGTTTCTCTGCTGGCGCTTTTCCATCAGCAACTTGAGCTTCAGCCTCATCACCAAGTTCAGAAGAGTCAACGGATCCAACTTTATTTTTGTCAGCGTGTGCTTTCTCGCTGTCAGAGGTATCAGCTATAATTGGCTTGGCATCTCCATTTGGTGAGCTTCCAGCCGCGTAAGGAGCCTCCGTTCCCTTATGAGGTTTACCTTGAAGGGTGTTTGAGCTCTCGTCATCCAAAACAGGATCATTGAGTTTATGAGCCATTTTGCTAACCTGGTGGTTGATCTCACTGTTTGAGCGCACCACGATGGCTACCACGGTGATAAACGCCACTAAAGCGAACAAAAGTCTGCACGATTTGGTGGTAAGCATTGGTGATGAATCGCGTAGCATTTTTCGTTTTGGTATGTGTTTCGTCACGTGATAAACGCCTGTTGTTTGGGAGGATAGTGGTGGGTGTTTGATGTATCAGCTTGGCGGCCGTGGTAATGGTGTTGGTTGCAATGTCTTTCGAGGTTACAGTGACGAGATCTGGAAATATTTGTGCAGATGTGAATCAATGGCTAATTGAAGTTAGGCAAGAGGTAGCGAGAAAGGGTCCGACCAGAGGTTTGACACATCATCAAGCAAAGTCAACAAGACAAGAGTGTATAGAGATTGTGAGTTTATGCTAGAGAACATGAAGTGTGCAATTTGAAGCGATACCTACTACATTCAACCAACCACAGCGAGAAAATAACCCATTGTGGGCTCAAACAACACATTGATAGAACAAGCACGTCAATGCTGTACAACAATATGGCATAGTTGGTTTGAGTGCAAAGAGAGCGATCTACAGTGTCAAGCGATGCAGAATTGATCAGACTCACGGACGAAAATCTGCAACATCTGATCGACCAACGACAATGACACGGTGCTCGTTATTCGATGGTTTAAGGAGTAAAACGACATTGAATGACGTTACACGACGGTCTATTATTGGACTGACCCCAGCAATTAATTACATAATTGTCAGCAATTGAGTATGAGACAACCGCAACTATTGCTGTGGTGCTTTATACCATATTTAACACCAGAATCCCCAGTTTTCGACAACAATGTTTCGTCAAATCATCTTACGTCAACAATTAGCTCGCAGATCTGTTAATCTTGCACCAAGAGTTGCTCACTATTCAATCTTAGACACCGCAAAAGATGTTGTCAATAAAGTCAACAAGAAAACCGGTGAAGTCCTTGCATCTGGAATTGAAAAGACTGAACACGCTACTGATCCAGAAACTTTGAAGAACGCTGCTGGCACCATCAACAAGAAAACTGGCGAATTATTAGCTGACGGTATCGGTAAAGCTGAAGAGGCTACTGACCCAAAAAATCTCAAGGAAGCTGGCGAACATGTGCACCGTAAAACTGGTGAAGTGTTAGCTGATGGTGCTGAGAAGGCCGAAGAGCTCGCCAATCATGATAAAGTCAAGCAAGCAGGAAACAAAGTCAAAGAAACCGGTGAAAAAATCAAAGAAGCTGGCCAAAAGGTTAACAAAAAAACTGGCGAAGTCTTAGCTGAAGGTATCGATAAAGCTGAAGAGGCCATTCCAGACTCCACTAACCCTGAGAGGGCTAGAGTTCAAGCTAATGCTAAAGGTTACAAGAGCTTGCAAGACAAAGGTGCTAAAACTGAAACCGAGCAAAACCGTCCTGACGATGCTGTATGAATGAATGTGTATAGAACAAAATAAATAACACTATTAGTTTTGGAACTTCTTGAATTCGTCAATCATTGGCTCAGGTGGAGCTTGTACTGTTGGTGGTGGTGTAGAAATTGGGGTTTGTTCATTTGGTTTGATCATCTTCCTCTCGATTATACTCAAGTAGTTTGAAGGAACATAGCCCACTTTGCCAGAACGAGACCTGACTTTCCACCACTTAGACTCGTTACCCAATGGGTCAAGTTTGGTTAGGATAGCAACTAAATCGTTAGGTTTGAGTTCAATTTCCATGTTTGGATTTTCAGGATTGAATTCATACAAAGCTTTGGCGAATTGCAAGTTTGAAGGGTCGAAGTTTTGAGGCATCTGTTGCAATCCTTCATTGCGTCTTTGTTGTTGTTCGTTAAGTTTTTTGATAGCTTTGCTCAATAAGTAAGGGAACCCTATTGAAGCAGCGAGAAACAATAATAATGGTTTGAATGAGATTCTGGAATGACCATTTGAAGCTTGACTTCTGGCATTTTCAAGTTTTTTCTGTTTGCTTTCGAACTTGGAGAACTCCTTCAAGTTAAGCCCATAGTTGTAAGGAGTGCCAGTTATCTTCCTGAAGATTTTTTTAACAAACTTTATGAGAGCGAATATTCCAAGTAGTGAGCCCAAAGCGTTCTTCAAATTGCCGAACTGTTCTGCTAACGACACCATTGTAAAGAAGGATGAATGTGTGGCCATGTAAGTTGCTTCCAACATTTGAGCAAACCCTCCCACAGCGCCTATTATGCTTTCAATGAGTTGAAATGTTGCTTGGGTTCCCTCCCCAAGTCCTCCTCCCATACCTGGCTGTCCGTACATCCCACCGCCGTAGCCTCCCATACCGTACATGCTACCACCATAGTTCCCTATACCGCCCATACCATACATGCTAGAGCCATAGCCACCATAGCTTGACCCGTACATATTTGAGCCAAACCCGCCGCCATACGAGCCGTAGCCGCCGCCGTAGCCCGTACCGTAGCGGCTGCCGTATGAAGAGCCCATGCCTGTGCCGTATGTATTGCCGTACGGTGACGTATTGGCCATGGAAGAAAGATCAGATGTGAGAGAAGAGGGCCGTTCTGGAAGCCCATTTTGTGAGGTTGTTGCGCCTAAATCAGACGTCGTGCTTGGCATAGTCAGCGTGACCGGTTCTGTTCCTGAAGCAGCTGCAGCAGAAGTTCCAGAAGAAACTTCCCACGGTTTCTTGCGTGGTAGTGACATGTTGAGAATGTCCAGGTGCGACTCGAATGAGGATATCAGCGACACGTGATGCGGGGTACAGTGATGTGATTTTGCAGTATCGTTATCACGATGAATGTGCGGCTAGAGGCTGCAAAAGCATTGGGTGTGATGTGTCAAGCCATGGGGTGTGCATGTGTTGCAGACTTTTGGTAGCGCAGGTTCTGTGGTTGGCTTGGGGTCTCGGTTTGCTTAGATAACCTCGGATAAGATAAGGCTGGTCAGGTGACCTTAGATCCAGTTGTGGCCAGTATTGTCAACAGTTGTAACTCCAGTACTGTCAACAGTTGTGTCTTTTGTGAATTGTGGTGTACGTGGATGACTCACGGAGCCAAGTCCGAAGTTTTGCAAAACTGGTGCCATCTGGAGGATGACTCTAATCGCTGGTCGTATGTCTACACTTTTACGAAGAAGTACGACGTCTCGTGTGTCGTGTGTTGTGTGTCATGGGGTCTTGGTGTGGTGCCTTGCAGGTCGACACCAACTTTACTCGTGTGCTCCCGTAAATCATACCAGTGACTATTTACACTATGGAAGTGGTTCCGAAGAACTCAGTAATCTGTTCAAATGTAAGTACACGTCGGTACCATAGCCTTCCATGGATATCAACTTCAAGTCTCCCCCAAAATATTGGGCATAGAGTCTGGAAATTGGTAACCCATAGCCAAAACCTGCCATTGGTGCTTTGAATGAAGTTTGATTGTATTCCGAATCAAGTACTGGAGTTTTGGAAACTGTAGTGTACAAGTATGTCCAGATAAGTGGGATTTCCGACCGGGGAATTCCTCCTCCTTCGTCACTGATTTTTATAGCGATATCTTCAGAACCTTCACTTATTATCACTTTGATGGGTGGGAATTCGAGATCATTGATGTCGATATCTTCAGCCTTGAGCTCAGGGTTCTTTCTCATCATGTCTTCCTTCAAGCGAGGAAGATGAAACTCGATAGTAGCTCTCAAACTATTCTTCAAAGTCTCGAATAACATGTGGATCAAATGGCCTGGCACATACATGAATTCGATCTCGTTGTTTGTTTGAATAAGTTGGATTTTTGGTGCCTCGAAGAGCCCATAGTACTCTTCACATATATACTTTGCGGTTTCAATGGCATCTTCAGCGATTTCTCCCACATTACAGTCGGTGCAAATGACACCCACGTAATTACTTTTCGAAGAGGATTTGGCTCCGTTGATGAGGTTGGAGAGCTTTGACTTGCTTGTCATCTTTTGTGACATGTTTAATGCTATGTGCTGACCAATGAGCATTCTTATACCAATTCTCAGCATGTAGAAACGATCCAAGAACGTTTGAATTGACGAATTGACAAACACCGTTTTGTGCTCGTTCTTCCACTCCTGCACACCTTGTGCCATTGTAGCAACAGTTGCATCGTGTCTCTTTTTTATTTTGGTGAGAGAGTCGAACACAAGTTTGTTGTAGTCGTGAACCTCTTTGGGCCACACCAATTCCGACAGCGTGGGGGTATAGTAGGTTTTCCCGAAAGTAGGGGACTCACTGCGAGAGCGAGAGCTTGTGTGCTGGGTGTTGGGAGCATTGTGGTGTCTTTGAATGACGATACCATCGTCGCTGAAGACGTTGTTCACGGCTGGATTGTTGACTTCATTTTGCACAGGGTTGACATTTTCCTTAATGACAGTGTTGTCCCCCAGCAACACGTCATTGCCATGGACACGCTTGGTGAGTCCTCCGTTTGAGTCGAGGAGTTTGAGCAAATCTTGAGAAATTTCAGGTTTTGGTAGAGACGTCAACTCTTCAAAAGACTGAGCGTACCAGTTTTTAACTTTGATGGTCGATGGCATATCATCGAGGCCAAGTGGGGCATTCTCCAAATCCTTGACTTTTAGGGCCAACCGTATTGGCAATTCTTCGACGATGAATTGGGAAGCCAAAAAGATCGACCCGGGGGAAGGATTTGGGCCAAATTGGACCATTTGCCTCAAAGATATTGATGTTTGCTTATACGATGCATAACGGTAAATCTGATCTCGCAAAGATTGTGTCAATTTCCAAGCGGTTCCCATGAGTTGTTGATAGTGAAAATGTCCCCAGATTGTGACTCCACTGGTCCGTCAGTGCGACATCATGTGAACGGGATTTTTGGTCAAACACGCTTTAATGGATTGACGGATAGTTCCTGATTTGTGCACGATAAAGGCAAACAACAATCATAAATGGAGTCATCACGAGGGAGAAAACTATGACGTATTCGGAGTAATGGAACGGCTTAATATTTACACGAACTTGATGGTGCTGAAGCAAGTGCAATTGCAGGAGTTAAGAGATCGACCGGAAGTACGGGCTATTGAATGTTGGACCTAAAACTCCGGTAATCTAACAACAATTGAGTGAGTGGCCACGGGCTTAAGATTAAAATTCCTTTGTACCGCACCAATGAAAAAAATCCCGAGGTGGTAAAATTGTGGGATGACTCAAATGAGCTCACGGATTTACGGATTTTTCACAAAAGTAGTCATAATCTGGGGAATATAAAATTCAGGGCAAATCCCCAGTTTTTCATTCACTTATCAATCACAGCAAAACAACAATGAGCTCCAGACAAATTCTTAGACTTGCCAACATCACTACTGCTTCCAGATGCTGGATGCCAGCCACTATTACTCCAGCTTCTAGACACTTTTCGTCAAAGCAAAGAGCTATCAACTTCAATTTACACAGCTTAAGTGACGCCAACTTGATATCCAACGACGACGTCATGATCAATGAGTACAATGCTTCACACCAAGAAAAATCGGACGAACCTTTCCACCCCACCGTCTACTCTGCAGAAGAAGTTCACACGCCGGGCCCTGTGAACAAGCAAAATTGATTTTTGCTTTGCATATAGTCACGATTAATGAACACTAGATTTATCACATGTAGACGCAGCCATTGCTAACAGGCATTACGCAGGTTTGTGTAGCTTTAGGGGAAGCACAATCTCCATTGGTCGTTATCTTCGCAAGCACCTGATTGGGCCATTGGTATTGTGTAACTTGCTTTATCAGCCCATGACCACATGCCCTGATACGAGATTTGGGTCGTGTGGTGATTAGTTGACGTCAACAGTCAAGCAAGTGATGAACTAACACAAACTCGTCTTCACTACAAATTCAATATTAATATTTTATTGTCTTTGGACATGCAGCTAAAATTACAACACAAATGCAAACTTGGACTTTGCTCTGATCTTCTCACCGTAGTAGTAGAAAATGAATGGAACTGGAGTCAAAACAAGTGAAAAACAACCAAGTAAAGTTGCGGCCCACTGGATTTTCATGTTGTTGAACATCTGGTAAGCGAACAATGGGAAAGCAGCTCCAAAAGCTGATCTCAAAAATGTGTTACCTGCTAATGCTGAAGCAGCAAAGAAGAGGTAACAATCAATGATGTAGTTGATACAAGGTAAGAAAATTGTAATCAAACCAAATCCCACGAAAGCGGCACCAATTGTTGGTACAATCCAATGGATATGTTCACCGTAAGCACCAGTCCATCCAAGCCAGAAGATTCCAATGGTGAAGAAAACTGATCCAATCATCATTGGTGGTAATCTTTCCTCTGGCATCAACTTGCCATTATTTTGAGTCAAAACTCTATTGAACCTTTTTTCGAGCCAAATGCAACAAAGTCCACCAATAAGAACTCCTATGAACATACCAATATATGGTAATTCAGCAACACCGGGTCTCATACGATAAACACCTCCAAAAATCATAGGCACGGCTGTTAAAAACAAGTAAAGAAGCCCATAAATGAAAGCATTGTAAAGGGTAACAAAGAAAAGAATTGGTTCAGTGAATAACATGATGAGTGGTCTTGAAATGTTCTTCTCAACAATCTCTTTGAAGTCCAAATTCACCTCTTCGTGTGGTGCTCTGATTCCCCAGTTTCCAGTTCTTCTTCTCAAAGTTTCAGCCTTTTGCATTAAAATCAATGGATGGTGAGTTTCGTCAAGGATGAAGATAATTAGCACAAACGATAATGAAGCAATGATACCTGTCATGTACTGGGTCCATCTCCAGCCCATGTGATGGTTTTTAACGATGAATGCAGAGATGATTGGTGCAAGCATTGGACCACCAAATAAGACCATAGCGAAAATAGTCATTGCTTTACCTCTAGCTCTGGCGTCAAACATGTCAGCCATAACTGCAGGTGCCACCACCAAAGGAGCTGCACCAATGAAACCTGCAAAGAATCTACAGATCATCACTGCTTGTATATCCTTTGAGGTTGCAACAGCAAAACAGAAACAAATGTAGCCAAAGCCCGAAAAAATCATGATGAGTTTCCTTCCGAACAACTCAGACAATGGACCCCAGACCACGGGACCCGAAGCGAAACCAAACACGAACAAGGAAGTACCGAGAGTTGCGACCACTCTACCCACATGAAATTCTCTCATCACGAGAGGACCTGCCGCACTGAACATGGCAGAACCCATGGAAATACTCAATGCACTCAACCCCACGGCAGCACATACCATGATCTTCTTTCTCAATGGGTAGTTGTAAGGGTGGGTAGGATCTTCAGGGCCGTCAAAACTGACGAAGTAGTTGTCCTTATCAGGAAGAGGTGGAGGGTAATCTCTGCCTCCACCCATCACAGGTAGAGGTTCATTGGTATTATTTGCTTCTTCCAATAATTTATCAGCACCTGTTAGCCTTCTAGAAACCGTTCTAGAGCCTGCCAAAGAGCTTTCGTATCCTTGCTCTGAATGACCATCTCCAGCCTGATTTCTTTCGAGATCGGTTCCAGTATTCCCTTCAAAAGGCTGGATGGGCTCGCTGTCGTCGGTTGGAGCTTTCTCGTTGCTCCTTAAAGATTGAGACTCTGACGAATTTTGAGATGGCTGCATCGTGGAAATTGACAACGGTTATGCGAACGCTCGTTTTATATACCACTGTCAATTTCTTTTGCTCAACCTTAAAATGGCAATAATGAAAAAAACATAAATTCCATCGAAAATGCAGCCGCTTTAAAACCGGTGGCAGCTTTCAATCCCGGAAAAACACGTCAATAAATCCACTGCATCGTCAAGAAACTGCACCCCTGTGTTGATGAGTGTCAGCTCACTTGCTTGGCTGCTGCAGCAGACAAAACCTGCCGGTTGGCGTCCTCGGAACCCAAATACAAAACCCGGTTCCGAAGGTTATGATTCCTCGCAATTACTAATACGTCTTTGAGACTTGTTGACAGGAACCCACGGAGCTGATTGTTTGTCATGTCGCTAAGAATAGCATGCGGGCAGTTCTGCTCGTCGGCAAACATCGAGCACAATTTCTCTGTTATCAGGAAGATCTTGCGTGAGCTGGTGAACCGCAATGTCAACGTGTTGTTCCTCCCTGAAGCGTCCGACTACTTGTCGAAAAACGCTGCTCACAGCTACAAATTGAGTCTCTTGACGAAGTCGCTCCTCATCGAGCCGCTCCAGCGTGAGCTAAACGCCATTTACCACGAGTCGTGTGAGCAAGAAGACTCGAAAAGGGGCATTTCAGTGGCTATAGGGGTGCATGAGCCGGCCAAAGACGAGAAAACCGTCAACAAGCTTCTTTACTTCAACAACAAGGGCGAGCTCATCCAACAGTACGCCAAACTTCACCTTTTCGACGTCAATATCAAAGATGGTCCGGTCCTCAAAGAGTCCAATTCGGTGATTAAAGGAAATAAAATCGTTCCACCGTTCCCAGCTCAGCCTCGATCGCCGTTTAAAGTTGGACTTGAAATTTGCTACGATATAAGGTTCCCGGAACTTAGTCATAAACTCGTGCAATTGGGCGCCAATATCTTGACGTTCCCATCGGCTTTCACTGTCAAAACCGGCGAAGCCCACTGGCAAGTTCTTGGCAGGGCCAGGGCCATTGATTCGCAATCCTACGTAATCATGCCAGCGCAATGCGGGACCCATGATCTCGACAACTCGTCGGTTGCTTTTGAGTCCGGCAGTGCAGTCAAGCGTGTTAGTTACGGCAATTCGCTCATCGTCGATCCATGGGGCGACATAATTGGGAGCTGCGGAAGATACAATGACGTTTTGGCAACTGACTCTGACGGTGACTACTACGAGGTTTGTGATGCTGTGCTTGACGTTGATCGCCTAAACACAATAAGACAAAACATGCCGTTGTTGGACCACAGACGAAGCGATATTTTCCCCAATTAGGCCATCTGACGCCCACTAGCTATTGTAACTAAGCAGGCGTTACGTAGCGTCTGATTTGGCTTAGAATAAAACGCAACTTTAAACGTACTTTAGCAAACCTAAATCTGTCCCACTGGTCAAAATTGCAGTTTAACGGGTGGCACGGCTGTGTTCTGTCCAATCCTTACATAAGCCATTACTCAGCGTGTCGATTTATCCACTGAGGAGAAACGTTGGTTGGACCGCGACACAAGGAGGGCAAGATAACAAGGGGGGTAAATGTCGCACGCCTCCTACTTAAGCGATGACAGAATGTCGTGGCGTCGTATAGCCTCTTCTCACTCCTTTTAAACCCCTCAACTATTACCACTACAGTATTAACCCCCTCAGTGCAATGAGTCAGTGAACAACGCACCCCTAAACGATGAGTGAACGAATGGTATACGACTATTTTTGGCAAAAATAGTGCACTGATTCGGAAAAACTGTTTGTTGGATTTGCTGCGAAAGATAAGGAGGGGAAAACCACAAATATATAAACGAGCCAATTCCACCTCTTCCTCAGTTACAATTACAATCACGATGTTCAGAAGGTCACTCAACAGCATAACATTATTCAGCAGTAATGCGGGTAATATTGTTGGTAAGAATCTGTTGCATAATGACATGATTAATAAACTCAGATACTTCAACTACAAGTACAAATTGGATATCAAAGACCAACCAACTTACAATGATTACAAATACATACATGAGCATTGTTTGAACATTCACCCCCAGAACATCACCAACCTACTCAAAAGTTATCCACAACTCAAAGAGAACAAATCCAGGGTGTTTGTTAGTGACTTGAACTTGATGAAACATGAAAAATTTGCTAAATTGAAATTTAATGGGCCGCTAATTGTTGACTGGAGCAACGGATTGATTGCAAATGATGAAAAATCCTTGAGCAGAGTATTTTCCAACTACTCAATCAATAATAACGACCATAAATTTAATCCTGAACCTGAGCTGGCTCAGAAAAAAATGGGATTCTCTTTTGTCACTGCTTCTTATCCTTTAGTTCATCCCCACGTTGCAGAATTTGCTGACCTCTTCTAATAGATTAATAGATTAATAATGATATAACAGTACCGTTTAATGTCATGTAGGGGCTCGTAATTGAATTATCAAACATAAAACTTTTACAACTTCAATCACGTTGGGAGTTATGCAGGAAACACTTTGATCTTGTTTCTCTGTTTCGTGATTTGCATGGCGATACTCAATCGTTTAGTCAATTATAAACATGCAGGAAATGACTGTCTTCAGTCTACTAAATGAGACAATTTGTACCATACTACTACGTCAATTGTTTAATCGTCAAAATGTAAATTTCACACTTTAAAAACCCATACGTTTAATTACATACTGTTGAGCAATAACACCAAAACTCAAGTTCAATCCTTGTTTAATCCAATCTTTGACCCATTCTTTAGGGTCAATGTCTGGTAGACTCTCAAACTTTTCCATTTCTTCACCAACGAGCCATTTGGCCCACACCAATGGGAATGGCTGCGTCTTGGTGACAATGGTTATGTTGTTGGAAACATCCTTGAGAATGATCGTGAATGAAAATGACAGCCCATTGGCCTGATCAATCACAATTGTTTCCTCTGATTCCACATCCTCTTTGCTAGTGGAAATGGGCTGTATAGAGATAAATATGTTGGACTGCGTAATCAGCTCTATTTGGTCATTGAGCTCAGTCTTCTCCTTCTTCTCAAATTCCACTGCTTTGTTGAAATTTTTCAATGAGCTGTCCAAATTGGCATAGCATAACTTCTCTCCGTCAATGAGCTTACCGTAAAACATGTTGAGATTAAGATCTTTAGATTCCTTGTGCGTGTTGTAGTTGGTTAAGTTGATCTTGATGCCTCCTTCCACTTGTCCCATCACTTTGTGGAAGTTTTTGCTAACTAAATCATTCAAGTACGTGAAATTATCCAAGTCGTTCACCACAATAATATTCAAAAGCTCATCTTCTTGGCCAATAATACCGGAACTTATCTGCTCGCCGATATTCAGCAAGATAGAGTTCAACTTGTTGGTCAAATTGCTGATCTGTTCAAGGTTCTTCCCGTTATTCTCGTCTTGATCCTTCATGAATTCCTGTCTCTTGGCATTTAATTGGTTCGTAGTATCGGTGGCGATCTTATATGTGGCCTCACTCACATTGTGGGCATTGGTGGTAATGGACCCCCATAAATTACTGACAGTGGACGACCCTTCTTTGTTCCACCAGCTGGTGATGGAACTAATAGGATCAATATCGAGCTCTTGTGATGCAGATAATGGTTCTTCGGCTTTGACAGCCTCAGGCTTCTCTTCAGCTTTAGGTTTGGCGTCGGTGTCGGTCTTTTTGGGCGCTAAAGGCAGATTTTTCGTATCGTGAGCCGCCAATTCGTCCAAAAACTCAAGCAAGTCTTCCTTGCCCTCCGGTTTGGGCGTATTGCCCTTGGACTCTGGCAATGAGTTGATGAAGTCTAGTACGTCGTCGGTATCTTTTTGTGACATAGGGACAAACTAGCGAAATCGCGGTAACTTTAGTACCGGCTCCATCACCCCATAATAAAAATGCATCCCCAGCTCGACCGTAATAGATTTGATCCTTGCGCTCAACTCATGGACGCTTTGGAAGAATGTCATCGCCAGGAGTTTCTCAAGAAAGCTTTGGGAATGTGCAACTTCGAAAAAGACGAACTCAACAAATGCTTGCACCACACAAGAGTCAATGACGCTAACGAGAGAATTCGTCAGTCCAAGATCAAACAAAAGAAGTTTGAAGAGCTTCGTAAACGAGCTCAAGAAGAGCTTTATGGTAAAGACGCCTACTTGAAAAAAGTAGTCGAGTCTGAAAAGAAACAATAATCATACCAAATCGTGTATAGCTGTATATAGTAATTAACTAATCTTGTCTAGTCCTCAACAACCTTCTAGTGACTTTATCCTTGGTGATTATGTAGACCAAAGCTCCCCAACCCGATAATGTATCTCTGTCTACTGCGTTAAGGAGAGCTTGACTGATGGTCTCAAACAAGTCTTCAGGTTCAAGGTCTGGTTCATAAAGAGACTCACACATACCGTATAACTGATCAGTAGCAGTTCCTGATACTATGAAATCCTTTGCAAAGTCGATACACCCAATTAAATCGAACCCGCAAATAAATGGCTGATTTGTTTTCGATTCCAAACCTGCTACTATTGGACCAATGAAGTAAGGACCAAACCTCTTCTCGTAGAGAGTTGAACTCACTAAATTTGCAAATGTTTTAGGCTCAATTTGACGTTCCTCTCTTAATTCATACATGTTATTCTTGAAACGGAACACCTCACTCAACGTGGTAACATCACTGGCCAATCCAGTCAACCCTAACATCACTTTGTCGTTAACAGGGAAGATTTTTTCGAAGTTGTTGGCCAACCCTAAAGACTGACTTCCTAGCCTCAAATCACAAGCAATTGCAACGCACTCTTTTCCCACCATGGCAACGGCAGATCCACCTGTTGGTTAGTACTACTGGAACATCGTCTTGATTCTCACATACCGTTAATAGAAGAAGGATCACTCATAGGTGGCGGTTTTTGTTAGATCGCGAATAGCCAAATTTCTATGAGATTGGGACTTTGCGCACCCGCGAGTTTGTCAGTTTGGTTGTGACGGGCTGAATGATTTATGGTACAAATAAAATTGGTTACAGACAGGATTGATTACAAATAGAACTCTGGTACAGACGTGTGTGAATGATTGTGACGCTTTGGGGCGTTTAGTGATTGATCACACGACTGTTGACACCAACACTGACACCAACACAAACACTCGGAAATCTACTGCACTCAACACCTACAACTCTACTGTCCACAGTTTCAAGATCTCTTATAATTTCCTTACTTTTACATATTGTTACATTATTTCTCCTCTGGTTCTTCCTCCTCTTTGATAGTATTGGTACTGTAGCTGTGACTGATGTCAGGGGTACGGTTGGTGCTCTGGAGCAATTGGTTGATAGGGCTCTGGTCGTCATTGTAATAAGACAAACTGTAAGTTTTGGGGGACTTAACAAGAGCGAAGTTATTGTTGAAGTCGTTCACGGTAAGATTTGGGATCTGTGATTGAAGATCATTCAAGTTTGAGATCGACTTACTCGTTTGAAACGTTGGAATGATTCGTCCAACGTCTTTAAGTCCCACAAAAAGCTTTCTGATCTCGTACTTGACAGTTTTTGAAAGCTCAGATTGTTCGATTTCTGCTTCAGTAGCTTTTGGAGTGGAGTCAACGTCTGCACTTGTTTCATCACCAGCACTAGATTCAGTGGCAGTCTTGACACTGACCTCGTCAGTAGTAGCAACTGCGTCGCTTTCACCGCTAGCAATCTTTTCATCGTCTTGCAAGTCAAATCTCAACTGCAATCCAAACCCAAGCATGATCAAATAGCTCTTGTACTTGCGCACATCAGCCTTGTAATCACTAATTTTGACATCATAATTCGATAGCACTCTGGCGTAGTTGGTGGTATTACCTTGACCTGAAAAGCTGTGCACGAACTTCAACTTCATCTCATTGAAATTCTTGAAGTTTTTCTTCAAACTATGATAATAGTTTAGCGTCTTTATAAACTGTTTCATCATGTCTGAATGTTCCTCATGATTGTTCTCCGCATAAGTGGTTAAATACGTGCCAGTAGGGATGGGCTCGTACTTTTGAATGGTCTTTAACTTCTTGAAATTGTTCTTGTTGGCAATCAAACCATCCAAATTGGTCCACCCATACTCGATGGATGTGATTGTCTCTTCAGAAGTTGGAATAGCAGTGATTTTTGACGCCCAGAAGTTACAGGTGTTCACAAATTCTAATGCAATTTCCTGAGTGCCCGCTTCAAAGATGAACTTTTTGTTTGGTCGTTTTGAAATCTTGGGGAAAGTAACAGAGAAAGTCACAGTGCTGGCCTTCCTACCATTGGATTCAATTTGAGCATATGTGGAGCACAAGTTGTAGTTACCAACATTAGCTGCGTTCTTCAACCAATTACCGTCACCACTCTCATCTGGCGCCTCCTCTTCTTCTGACTCATAATCATTGATCAAGAGCTGTTCTCTTTGCTTGTTCTTAAACTTCCTAATTTTCTCCTTGTGTTTCTTGATGACTTTAGGATCGAAACTGTACAAGCTTAACTCTCCCTTAGACACCACCACGAAATACTCAACAAACTTGTTGATCAATGTTGAAGTGGAGTTGAGGGAAGCTGTTTCGTTGGTTGACTGGCCTCTTCTGCTGAAGAAAGAAAAGAAACGACTAGCGTTACTGGCGGTGGAAGCTGTTGAAGCTGACGATGAAGCACTTGCTTCAGGTGCATTGTTATCCTGTTGATCATTGTTTAAAATCTTGAGCTTGAGGAGACCCTCCTTCAAGTACGGTGAACCTTGCAATTCCAATGTCAAATCATAACGATCTTGATACTCACTAGCATTGAAATCTTCTAAGTTTTGGTATCTAGCATCGTCTTCAAAATCGACGTTATTCAAGTCTTCAGTGTTGAAAGAGATCATGGAGGAGTCTTCACCATGGACTGACGAATTTCTTGACACCATTGAAATTCTTGAAGATCTCTTGTGTAAATGAGTGTTTGTTGTTTTCAAGGTATCGATGGACTGACGGTTTCTCAACAAGTGACTAGCGTTGGACGGGTTTTGGTGATTGTAAAAACGCAGATTTGAGTCAGACATGAGGGCTCTCGTGAATCCTACACGGCTGTTAGCAGGATTTCTATGTTGGTTGACGGTGTAGTTGGAGACGCCAGAATTTCCAGTGGTGGTACGCTTGATAGCTAGCGAGTTGCGGTTTGTAGAGATGTCTGCCGACCACACTGACCCATTTGAAGGCAGATTTGTCAGGGTGTGTTCTTGAGCATCACCTTTATCATCCTGTTCCACTTTCATCATCAGCATCCTGTTTGATCTCATTGTTTCTGGCTCAGCGCCTTTGAGGTGCAACTCATGTTTGACCAAGTCATCATAAAAGTGGGCCAATTCTCTTTCTATAGTGATTCTCTGCTTGACAGAGAGTTTAACACGGGGCTCTTGCTGTGAATAGGTGGAAAAAGTATTACGTATATAGTCAGTTTGGGTGATCTTGGACTTCTTGTTGACCTCTGAGTTGTGGAGCGACGTGTTGAGCAAAATCAAACTGTACAACACGATGTAGATTTTTTCAAAGTTTCTAGTACCAAAGACGTTAACTGGGTGTTGTCTCAAATACGACTGGGTAAACGAGGTGAGAATACGATCGATCTCCTGGGACTCGCCCTTCAAATGAAGCTTGTTGCAAAGCTGGCGAGTGGCAGCGAGTAGATTCGAGTCCCACTGAAACAAGTCCATGTAAGCCTCACGTATAGCATCAGAATCATCATCACCGCTAGCGAGAAATTGGGTGTACTCTTCTGGCTGCACAGACACAAACTCGTCATTGAAAAGTTTTTCAGCGATGAGTCGGTTGTCTTCAGACATGGAGTTTCAGAATTGATTTTGTGAACACTTGTTAAATGGGAATGTTAGTTGATTGAGGTACAATGCACGATTTCTCGTCTTTTTACTAATTAGGAACTGAGATCTCACACAACAATGGAAGCCGTTTTAGCACAGATCAACAGCCACAACCTCAACCACAGAGACATCGACTTGTTGAGAGCTCAGCTATCGACTCGTTCAATTTCTGATGGAAACGGTGATATTCTCACCGTGTTAGTGCCCCAGATAATCACCGCCATTAACGACCAAAACTACCACCAATGGGACCCAGAAAACTCCCTCATTACACTCCTAGAAGCTGCTTTGATGATGGTGCCACTCAATTACATTACTCAATCGTTCCCGGTGTCGTACATTCACGAAGCATTGCACTCGCCATTGCCCCAAATTCGCCTCTTGGTGGTAAAAGTCCTCACATTGCACGCAAACCACTACATGAACAAGCAACTCCTCGACGTTCTCGTGCCGTTGTACTTCAAAGACCCGTCCTTGGCCGTAGTGGGCCAAATTGAGACGTTGCTCGTTACTCTAGACAAGCTGGTCTTCAGGTCTGACTTGGAGTCTTATCACGAAATCTACCAGTCGGCTGCCAACTCACAAGACTCAACCCAGGTCACAAGGCTATTGGACCTCGTGGTCTCGTTGTCTCCTCAAGTGGACTTCAAGCATTACTTGAACCGTGACTTGAGTGATATAGAATCCGATCCTCTATTCACTGTGCTAGTGATTTCCTTCTACAAAGGGATTATTGACATCGGAGACCGTACCTTGCTCGCCTGCATACGTCCATCTCTCGACGCTATAGCTGAAATCTTCAGCACCAGAACAAAAAACGATACGGTGAGAAGCTTCTACGCCACAGAGATCGTGCTTCTTTTCACATCTTTCTCCTTCAACTTCCCTGATGATTTTATTGAGTTTGCTACGGAAAAGAGCTTGTTCAAGTCGTACAACTTATACGTGGAGGAACCTTCTGATGTCATCTTATTGTCCAAGACGAATAGCCATGTGTTGACTAAGATCAACCCTGATTTACTCCCATACCTCTGTGAATATTCGTTCCGCAAAGAACAGTACTTCCCTATACTCTTGAACTTGGTCAAGGACAAACAGTGTTTCCAGTACCTTATTGACCACGATGTGTTGAGCACTTCCTTTGTCAAGAGCCTCTCGCAGTACAGTGTCTATGAGTTGCTCTTCAACACAACGCTCAACGATTTTGGAGTGGAGTATTTGGTCCACAGACTTCCCAACATTGTTAGCGACTACTTAGTTGACCGCAAACCTATTGTCAACACCGAAGTCTTCAACCTCAAGGTGAGTGTGCTCGAGAATCTCTTATTCAGAGACCACGACCTTCTAATTTGGGAACAAGACTTGAAGGATACATACAGTCTCATGAAAAACGGCCACAACATCCGCCAAGAGGCAAGAGTGGAAGTAATGGACCAAACAGGTTGATATTTTCGGTACCTTTCTTCTTACAATAACATCTACACGTTCTTGGCTGAGATCTGGTTTATTGCCTTTTATGGCCCATTAATTTCCTTCTCTGGTCCATGCATTCCGTCTATTTTGATGTATTTTGATGCACCCAAAGTCACATCAGGTACCACCGTGTGCTTGGAATGATCTGTCGTCAACTCAGAGCTCATCACAGTGACTTAGTTAGCATCAAGACTTATCCAAGCACTGCCGCAAACACAAGTCCGCTGAAACACCATAGTCCAAAGCCCCACAGAGTTGGTGTTGTTATATACATGAGGATCATTAACCAATGAAATTGAACGGCATCGAGTGCACTTACGGAGACCCTCTCCTTGCAGAGGGATAACAATCTTTCTTAGTCCGTCGATACAATCTCTTTTGTTGAGCAAATGACGAGGAACCATGTCTTTATGTGATTCAGGGTATTGATGAATTATTGTTTGCGTTCCATAATCCTTTTCAGAAACGTTTTCTTGAGCTTGTCTCTTCCAACCAATACTGATCCAGTCAACATCATAGTAGTAAAGATCAGCCACTTTCAAGTCAAGTGGAAGCTTCGACGTATGAAGTTGCACTATCTTCTGCGCAATCTTGATGGTATCTTCGCCCATACTTCCTTGACACACAAGTTTCTGTTCTACTTTCAATGCATAACCTCTACCTTTGCCTGCACTATTTGCCTGCATGTCTCGAGTGACAATCGCTTCACATTCTTTGAGGAAACCCTCGAAAAGACTCAAGTTCCAGGGCGACTGTGTGCAAGTAGTGAAGTATCTGTTCAAGGCCTCCTTCATCGGGGTAAATAACTTGTTAGCGTCAGCTAAATCCTTTTGGAGTTTCTTTAGAATTTCATTGGTCTTTACTATCGACGACAAAGCGTAGACTAAAAATAGTCTGGGCACTTTACTCATCAAAATGGGTAACACAAGCGAATTGCTCATGGTAAGGTTGCTTGCCTTGGGGTTCTTAGAATTCATGGCGAGATGCAATAGTTCTTGGTTCAAGTACAGAATCATATCAATCAACCATCTCACGCTTCCTGCTAATGATATTATAGCTTCACTTCTGTTGATGGAGTCCTGCAAAGTGTCTTCTGTTGGCTTCTTCTTGGATATCTGTCTGTAAATGCTGGAAAGAGAAAACATTATTGCAAAACTTGTGCTTCTCAAGTTTAACACTATCCAAGCAATATTACCAACAATCTTTTTGTGCTCTCCAAGCTCACCAAGAACCAATTGCAATGAAAGCAATTTCTGTAACGGAGGATTAGAAAGTAATTTGTCAACCGTCTCTCTGCTGAATATGTCGAGTTGAAAGTTGATGGCTTTATGGGACTCACATATGATAGACTCGACAAATCTGTCCAATACAGCGGATCCTTTGGCTTTGTCAGGCATCTTTTCGCTGATGAACTCTTGCACACGTTTAATCTCGTGCTGAATAAGTAGTAAGATATCATCTGAACACGAGCTGGTGTAGCAAGCAAATGCATGGTGGAACGCAAAGCCAACTGATGTCAAGAACAACTCTCTAGCAGTGACTCCACATCCTGCATTCTTGCTTATCTGTGAAATAGTCAACTGCTGGTGCTCGCAATTAAGTTCGATGTATGCCACCGATGTATACAATGGAGAGAAACATACCAAAAAAGGGTTCTTACCACTGAGTCTCAACTTTGGTGCTTTGAATCCCACATCAAAGAGCGTATTGATGTGCTCTGGAGCATTAGTGGTGAAGTCGAGCAGCGAGTCTGCGCTGATGATTTTTGAGGTGACTCTATCAAACACATCAATGGTCCCATCTTCACTGAGGATAGTAGAATTCCTGTCACACCCTCCCCAAGTAAGGATTGATGATACCTTCCCAGGTTTCCATAACTTGTCTTGCAACAAGAGAGTGTATTCAGTTTCTTTGGAGGTTTCACCAGATATATTCTTTTTGGACCCAATTTCTGTGAATGCACTGGACACCAACTCCTTTTGGTTCACCAAATTATACCTGTATATTGTGGTGGACCAGTTCTCTTTTTCGTCATATGCATGGTAGTACATCATAATGGAGAGTCCCACCTCACCTCTTATCGAGGGATTGAGTACTGATACCCCACCAAGAGATGCTATGGACTCTGCAGGTTTATATTTGCTTTTCATACCGTCGAGGTTGTCAAGATCCATATCGATATCATCATCATCATTATCATTCCCGCTATCGAACGTGGTTTCTGCTAATGGGTACATTTCGTGGAGTAGGCTGAATGTCATTGTGGGTGAATTTTGTAGCTCTTTAGGTGTGTTGTAATGAGGCTCAACCTTTTGTTTCTCTGCAGACTCTTTGACATATCCCCAGTCTACTGTCACGGCGTAGGTTCTAATTTTATTGGAGTATCTGTCGTGTAGCACCACAATTATTCTCTTATCTTCATGAAAGCCAATTGACGCAGCAGAAACGTCGAGATCGTAGTTGAAGCCGGTGGTTAAGTTCACACAAAGCTTGTAATATTCCACTTTGTGTTCTCCCTGGTAGAATAACACCAATTCACCATTGCGTCGCAAGGCCACGCATGCTTGTTTAGTAGCAATAGGATGGCACAATATTTTTGGCAGATACTGACTGACACCGTAGTTGTAGGCAAATGGTGAAGAATTTTGTGAAGTTTGGTCAGGTAAATGTACAAGTTTAGCGTCTTTATTGAGGAATTGAGGTTTTTCAATCCCTAGCCATTCAAATGCCACAAATTGTGCTGCTTTATTAGGCGGCTGTGACGTTTGAGGACTAATAATGTCTCTGTATATGAGCTCCAAGTGGTTGTATGAAGTCAATTCGTAGTTGGATCCGTTTGGAGCGAGTTTCTCTTTACCATCGTACATTTTCACTCCGGCTAGAAGCACGTAGAAGTTCCCGTAAACGTCTACCACGGCCAAGTCGGTAGCCAAATTACTCCATTTAACGAATGCAAGTTCAGGTGGTATCAGGCTATCTTGATTGGGTTTGATAGCTAGTCGTTGGGGTTTGGCCAATTGCCACGATTTCCCATCGACGTTTTCGAGGTACGTGACAAGTAGATTATCTTTAGCATTGGAAACAGTAGCATAGTACGCAAGGAATCCATTCTTTGACCAGGATATCCTATCGTTAGGGCGAAAGTTGGAGGTAACTGATCGGTGATCCACTGCCACATTAGCTTCAGGCTGGGCCGAGACCTCTAGGGGCTCTGGAGCTAAACCTTTCGCAAGACTCTCGAGCTCTGGTACCGTAAACGAGTCCATGACATCTGCGTGTGCGTCTAGCGCCATGGGCTCAGTCTTGATTTCAGTCATAAAGAATCGAATCGCACTAAAAAAATCTATTTTATACTTAAGCTAAATCACCAGGCACAGGATACTTGGAAGCCCATTCTGCGATTTCTTCACCTAATTCTTTCACTTTGGCGCTTTCATCAGCCAAAGTTTTGAACGATTGTAACAATTCCTTTGGAGAAGCACCGGTTTCTTGAGCCTTTAATTCTTTGGCGATATCCACAGCCTTTTGGATGTACAAAGCCACGGTATCGAACTCTTCAGTTCCAAAACCTCTGGTGGTCATGGCTGGAGTACCAACTCTCAATCCACTTGGGAAAAGAGCTGATTTATCACCAGGAACAGTGTTCTTATTGGCAGCGATATTCATTCTCTCCAACACAGCTTCAACTCTGGCTCCATCAATGTTCTTGGATTGTAAGTTGATCAAGATCAAATGGGTGTTGGTACCGTTGGCAATCATCTCAAAGCCCTTAGCTTTTAAGGCATCAGCAAAGAAACTAGCATTACTCACAACATCCTTTTGGTACTCTTTGTATTCTGGGGTCATGGTTTGCTTCAATGCAACAGCCAAAGCTGAAATGGTGTGGTTGTGTGGACCACCTTGGTGGGCTGGGAAAACAGAGAAGTTGATCTTTCTCTCCAAATCGTATGGAATTTCCTTACCCTTCTTGGTGACCTTTCTGATACCCTTTCTGAAGAAAATCATGGCACCTCTTGGTCCTCTCAAGGATTTGTGAGTGGTGGTGGTGACAATATCGGAGTATGGGAATGGCGAACCAATAACTTCAGCAGCCACTAAACCAGAAGTATGAGCCATGTCACTCAACAAATAAGCACCAACTTCATCAGCAATCTTTCTGAATTTAGCGTAATCCATTTCTCTTGGGTAAGCAGAACCACCAGCAACGATAACTTTTGGTCTGAATAATCTGGCACTTGCAGCTAAAGCTTCCCAGTCAATTTCACCAGTTTTTGGGTCAAGACGGTAAGGCATGGTTTGAAAGTATTTGGAGATGTAAGAAATCTTCTGGTTAGGAGTTTGGTAACCGTGAGATAAGTGACCACCATGAGGTAAATCTAAACCCATTAATCTGTCACCAACTTCTAAGATAGCAGAATAAGCATACAAATTTGCAGGAGCTCCAGATAATGGTTGCACATTAACACCCCATTGTTCTGGATCCAAATGGAAAGCTTCTAAAGCTCTCTTTTGACAAAGACTTTCTGCCTTGTCAATAATTTCGTTACCACCATAGTATCTTTCACCTGGGTAACCTTCAGAATACTTGTTTTGCATTTCTGAACCCAAAAGATCCATGACAGCTTTTGAAGTGAAGTTTTCACTTGGAATTAAAGTGATTGAATTCTTTTGACGACGCTTCTCTTGAGCCAAAATATCAGCCATTTCCGGGTCAACTTCAGCAACATGGTGAGAAATAAGTCCCAACTGTTTGGAAGAGAGGGCGTATGATCTCACGGCGCGTGAAGATGAAGCTCTTAATGAGCGCAAGCTAGCGTTAAGCATTGATGTGGTTCTCAACTTGTTGACTGAAAAATGAATCATCGCTATGTTTGCTTATGTCATCAAAATTAAAATGACTCTTAGCTGTGAAGACGTTTATGATCAAACCCACAGACAGTGTTGCCATTACACACAGAACGTGTGTCAAAGAAACTGATGAGTTGGCAGACGTTTGATCTCAAATTTGGGTCGATTTGGAGGAATTCCATAAGAAAATCAGCAATTTTTGGGGAAAGCTCTGCAATATTGCCTCAGAACCGCCAGCAAAAGCTCTGAATGCCGAGTCAGTGCCATGAGCTGATTTCCAGGGGTACTTCTGCGTTATCATGAAGTACAAAACAACACCTAATGCCCAAATGTCTATCTTGTACCCATTATAGCTCAATTGAGCAAACACTTCAGGAGCACTGTATCGTTCGCTGCCAATGATACCATAGCACTTGGTGTCGTCGTTAGTGAAGCTCACGCTATCACAGAAGTCGATGATTTTGACGTTTCCATCGCTGCCCACTAGCAAGTTGTCAAGTTTCAAGTCTCTGTGACACACGAGGTTGTCATGCAAGTATGCCACGCCTCTCATGGTCTGGTAGAAGAGACATAAGAGTTCTTTGGCCTGGAGAGGGTTCTGTTGCACAGTCTGCTTCAAGGTCGCTCTTCCTGCGTACTCCAAGTGACACTGCAAAGCGCCCGACCAAGCAAACGACTTCCCAAGCACTGCCACGACATTTGGGTGATCTAACGACAGCAAGACTTCGAACTCGTGACTGCATCGGTCGTTGAACTCACCAACCGTCTCGTACAGCTCTCTGGAATGGTACGTTTTCACCACATAAACACCACCGCCGAACCGATGCCGGTACAATGACACATCACCACTGACACCAGAGCCCACGGTGGCCAAACGCTTGTCCCACCATCGAAACGGTGACATTCATAGATGTTTTTGTCGTGTCTCGTCTAGAACCATTCACCAGAAAGGCCCCGAATTATCCCAATTAGGCTGGTGCTGGCTAAATTTGTATGATAACCACTCGGGGGGCACCATGCAGGAAATTTCGCAATAGTATAAGGGTGACTGACTATTTGAGAAGAACGAACCCCCTTTTGACAAGAGTAGATAATGAAGTTTTCTGTTCTTGTTACCGTTGCTACCGTTTTAGGTACAAGTAACGGGTTATCAATTCCTTATTTTGAACGTATTCAGTCGCCACTCAAGCTTGACTCTGTTGCCGCTCACTGGTCCAGTTTTAATGATGCCGTGCAAGTTAGCAAGGATAATTTAATTAACTCGCTTGCCGGCTTTATGAACCAGCCGGATGTTCAATTGTCAAGTGAGACCAAACTGTTGTGGTCGGAAATGTTGTTGAAATATCCTGACGTTATTAAACTGTTGACAGCAAAGACCTTCCCCAAGAAAGCTTCCAGAAAGCCTGACTCCGCTTTCGACTTCCATGTTGAAGATGCCAAGTACTCCAACCACAAATTGAGAGTCAAATCCACTCCAGAAGATTTGGGTGTGGATGATGTTAAGCAATACACCGGTTACTTAGACTTGAAGGAGGAAGACAAGCACTTTTTCTTCTGGTTCTTTGAATCCAGAAATGACCCTAAGAATGACCCAATTATTTTGTGGTTGAACGGTGGTCCAGGCTGTTCTTCTTTGACCGGTTTGTTTTTCGAATTGGGCCCTGCTAGTATTGGCGAGGACTTGAAACCAATCAAGAACCCTTACTCTTGGAACAACAATGCTTCAGTCATTTTCTTAGATCAACCCGTCAATGTGGGTTATTCTTACTCATCTGAATCTGTTTCAGACACCAAGACTGCTGGTCAAGATGTCTTAGCATTCCTCGAATTGTTCTTCAAGAAATTCCCTGAATACAACAAAGTGCCATTCCACATTGCTGGTGAATCTTACGGTGGCCACTACATCCCAATTTTTGCTAAACAAATTTTAGAAACAAAGGACAAGAACTTCAACTTGTCATCTGTTCTCATTGGTAATGGATTAACTGATGTCTTGGTTCAATATGAATACTATAAGCCAATGGCATGTGGCCAAGGAGGATACCCATCAGTTTTAGAACCAGAACAATGTGAGAATATGGAGTCATCAATTCCAAGATGTACTTCATTGATTGAGTCATGCTACAACTCAGGATCTGTTTGGTCATGTGTTCCTGCCACCATTTATTGTAACAATGCTCAATTAGGACCATATCAACAGACTGGAAAGAATGTTTATGATATCCGTACCAACTGCGAAGGAGGCAGTTTATGTTATACCCAATTAGACTACATTGACAAGTACTTGAATTTACCAGAAGTCAAACAAGCAGTTGGTGCTGAAGTTGAAGAGTACACTGGATGTAATTTTGATATCAACAGAAACTTTTTGTTTGCAGGAGACTGGATGAAAGGTGATTACAGAGATGCTATTATTGATGTTTTAGAAACTGGATTACCAGTTTTAGTTTACGCTGGTGACAAAGATTTCATTTGTAACTGGTTAGGTAACGAGGCATGGACCAATCAATTGCAATGGTCAAAATCCAAAGGATTCAGCACTGCCCCCGTCAGAAAATGGAAAAACGGTAAGGTTCATGCTGGTGATGTGAAAAATTTCGAAAATTTCACCTTCTTGAGGGTTTTCGACGGTGGACATATGGTGCCATTTGACCAACCAGAGAACTCATTGGATATGGTTAACAGGTGGACAAGTGGTGACTACGGTTTTGGTAAGTAGGACTGAATATAAGGAAGTATGTTTGACGAGCAGTTTGACGAGTGGTTTGACGACCAGGCACGTATATGCGAAGCGCATCTCTGCTGATCATTGCTAAGCATCCGCAGAGCATTGCGCAGAGCATTGCTGACATAACCGATGAGGTGTCAATTGGTTGCGGCGCAAGCGGTAAATGTGCAGAAATGGCCAGATGAGTGGTGGGAGTTGCTGGATTTGTAGTGTCAGTTAGCCGCTATGGCCTTTTGGTGATGAAAGATCTCGATCGATGTTTTGGAACATCTGAAACGTGTAGGAGATGGTAATGAGGCTAGGAAATATCAACAATTAGGGCAATCGATGATCTAAACTGGAAGGTGATGTGGACTTAACATTCAGTAAACATTGCAGCCAAATTGCCTCAATAGGCCAAATGATAATAAACTGTCGCCCAATCCGGCAACGATTTTTTTTTTTTCAGTTACCGATTAAATCTCCAACACCATATACACTTTGTCAATCCAACTATATTAAATTAATCCAGTGCTCATTCAATCAACTGTTGATGCTATCAAACTGAAACCTCAAATCATTCAAATCCCACTCATCTTTTTTTTTGCAGCAATTCCCACCACCTGCAGTTTACCTCCATTGCATTACGTCTTGTCTTTCCATGGTTTGGCTACTAGGCTCTAATGTGGTATGCTTCCTACTAGCAGCCACCATTTCATCCCTAGCACTAGCTTCCCTCTGCTCCAAACTCACAATAGGCGCCATGCTATCTGCAGTGTCCGGTTACTTACTATGTATGTGGCTTGCAGTGCTCTCGATACGATGTCGATATCGCTTACATTTCCTCGATGCAATCTTCCACACGATTTTTATGTCCTTCCACATTGCGTCTTGCTTCTACAACGTCATTGTCAACGTTCACCATCCCAACCTCCAGAACCGGTTCACAATTCCAACTATAGTGTTGTACCTCGTGCAGCTTATGGTGCTTTGCTTCTCGTACAATTGGGTGTTGGCACTTTTGTTTGTCCAACCTCCAGTTGACGAAGAACCTTTGCACAAGCTTGACAGATGTGCTACCCATGAACTCGCCTCAGAGAAAACGGCTGTCACTGATATCCTCAATCCTGAAATGAATAATCTGTCAATTTCTTTTATTCCCAACATGTTCAACCCACCACATGACTACGACTTCACCTCTAACAACTGGATGAACTCTGTTCCTGTTTCTCATCATCAACCACCAAAACCAATTGTGGTGTCCAAGAGTACACCAAGCTTCATTGTACCTGAGCATAAACCTGCAGATGTTAAAATTCCTTTGTTCGTCAACGCATCTCCAACATCACGTCAACCTAACATTACCGAGCTGGCCTCAGTAAATCACGTCAAGAGATCCAAGTCAACGAGCTTCATTGAACGCAGTATCAAGGTGAAAAAAAGAGAGCAAAGAGACAAGTCCATATCTCACGAAAAGGTTTTCCTCTCCAACGTCAATCCAACTCTTCTTCCACCCTTACTTAGAAGTGGTGAAAGTCCAATAATGGAGTCCAAGAGAAAGCAGTTTACTCAAGAACCTCATGTTATCCCAGAAGAAGACGATTGCAGCGCCAACATACCTTACGCCGCAGAGTTCGACGACCCAATAGACCAAGACTGCTTCGAGGGATTCGACCAAGAAACAACCATAGTGCCTGCTAAGTACGAGAGATCGTTTTCAGGATTGGAAAATATTCCTGAGCTGGTCGACAGAAGTTGGCTCCACAACAAACGAGTCGTTAGCTCTCCATTGAATCACATCAGTTACAGCGATTGGAGACAGACTTCTCAGGAATACGAAGTCTATAGGTCAAGGTCAGGTGTTAACCTCAATATCCCAGGCATAACAAGACTCGTAAGTGATCATAATCTTGAACAGATTGGTAAATCATCAGAGCCTATGTTGGACCAAGACCGCCTTTTCCCTCCTTTAAGTACCAGCATCGACAACATCGACAACCTCAGTGACATCAAGACGCATAGTCTGAGAAGGCCGTCATATTCGCTTCTGAACCGCTCGTTCAGTGCTCCTTCCTTGCATACATACAGAAACGTTTCCAATTCCTCGATGGAATCTCATGACCCCCACGAAACTTCCCCTGCTCGTCGTTTATCTGCTCACATAGATACTGCCACAGTTGTTTGTCAAGAGCAGGAGAAACCTACTTCACCCATCAGGAAACTCCTCCAAGACAGCCCTAAAAAATTGAGCAGTGTGTTCAGAAGGAAGTCAGTAGTGACCCTTGAGACCAGTACTGGAGAACTGGAGTTTACCTCGTGGCACCGTCACAATAAATCGGTTATTTCTTACCAGAACTCCATGACTTCAATGATATCGTCACGTTCTGTATCCCCTAAACGATCGCTAAAGTCCCTTTTACCTTCCAGCTCACACAAGAAAACACTTTCTACCAACTCTCTGGGGTCGCTCAACCAATCGACCAAAGTGATCAGGAGCAACATCAACTTTGTCAATAAATTGGCAGCCATTGAAATCCCATTTGACAACTGGGATTTGAGCACGAGACAGTCTTCAGACAACTCCAGAGTCAGCTCGGTGCCCAGTGCTATTATTGGGGAGTATGATAGAGAGAAATGGAGGAAGTTGAAGGAATTGGAAGCGATCCAAGACATTCAGTCATGTGTATAATTAATATAATTCTACGATACCTTCCCAAGTTGACACCATCGCCACTCGAGGCTGACGGCTGTAATGTGCCTCGGTTATACGACGCCATTTACGGTCACAACGGCGAATCTTCGGTGACCCTGAACAGTAATCTACAGTCCTCATCTCACATTTTCGTCTGTGCGAAAAAATCAGTAATGGAATCTGAAGACCTTTTTGACGTATTCAATGAGGCCCCCGCACAAGTGCCACAACCTGTAGCGGAGCCCAAAGCTGCTGAACCGTCAAAGGAAACTGCGGACGAAGTTCCCGCTCCCAAAAAGCGTTCCTTGGACGAGAAAGAGTCTTCTAAGAAACCCATCAAGAAAATCGATACTAAAAAGCCAGAAATAAAGCCTGTGGTGTCAGATGCTTTGGAGATCGAAGCATCACGTGAAGTGGCCGTATCCGATGGATTGTTGGCATCGTCGGAAAAGAAAGAGGGACAGTTAAAATTGAGACATCAAGTCAGACATCAAGTAGCCATCCCACCACAGTACCCTTACGTACCTATTGGAGAACACAAAAGACAAAAGGAAGCACGTACTTACCCCTTTGTGTTAGATCCTTTTCAGGACACCTCTATTTCTTGTATCGACAGAAATGAGTCTGTGTTGGTGTCAGCACATACTTCAGCTGGTAAAACAGTTGTGGCCGAGTACGCTATCGCCCAGTCTCTTAGAGATAAGCAAAGAGTCATCTACACATCTCCTATTAAGGCCTTGAGTAACCAGAAGTACAGAGAATTACTTGCGGAGTTTGGCGATGTTGGTTTAATGACTGGTGATGTTACAATCAATCCTGACGCTGGTTGTTTGGTCATGACCACAGAAATTTTGAGAAGTATGTTGTACAGAGGCTCAGAAGTCATGAGGGAAGTGGCCTGGGTCATTTTCGATGAAGTCCATTACATGAGAGACAAATCTAGAGGTGTGGTCTGGGAAGAAACTATCATTCTTCTTCCTGATAAAGTCAGATATGTTTTCCTTTCTGCTACTATTCCTAATGCCATGGAATTCGCTGAATGGATAGTCAAGATCCACGCTCAACCATGTCACGTTGTGTACACTGACTTCCGTCCAACTCCTTTACAGCATTACTTGTTTCCAGCTGCGGGAGATGGTATACATTTGGTTGTGGACGAGAAGGGAACCTTCAGAGAAGAAAACTTCCAAAAAGCCATGGCCCAAATCAGTGATAATCAAGGTGATGATCCTAACTCCACCGAAAAAGGTAGAGGTAAAAAAGGTCAAACTTACAAAGGTGGTAATAACGATGGTAAATCAGACATCTACAAGATCGTCAAGATGATCTACATGAAGCGTTATAACCCTGTCATTGTGTTCTCTTTCTCTAAAAGAGACTGTGAGTCTTTAGCTTTGAAAATGTCGAAATTGGACTTCAACACCGATGAAGAGAGAGACGCATTAACAAAGATCTTTAACAACGCCATCGGGCTCCTCGCTGAACAAGATAGAGAGCTCCCTCAGATCAAGAATATCTTACCACTCTTGAGACGTGGTATTGGTATCCATCACTCTGGTTTATTGCCAATTTTGAAAGAAATCATCGAGATTCTCTTCCAAGAAGGGCTCCTCAAAGTGTTGTTTGCTACCGAGACATTCTCCATTGGTCTTAATATGCCTGCTAAAACTGTTGTTTTCACATCTGTTCGTAAATGGGACGGTGTGGGCTTCCGTTGGGTTTCCGGTGGTGAGTACATTCAAATGTCTGGTAGAGCTGGTCGTCGTGGTTTAGATGATCGTGGTATAGTGATAATGATGATTGACGAAAAGATGGAACCTCAAGTTGCAAAGGGAATGGTGAAAGGTCAAGCTGACAGGTTAGATTCTGCTTTCCATTTGGGTTACAATATGATTTTGAATTTGATGAGAGTGGAAGGGATTTCTCCAGAATTCATGTTGGAGAGCTCTTTCTTCCAATTCCAGAGTGCATCTTCAGTACCTAAGTTAGAAACAAGACTTGCAGAGTTAACCAAAACTGCTTCTGAAACACATATTGATGATGAAAGCTTAGTCAAAGAATATTATGAGTTGAACAAACAGCTTGAAGTGTATCAAGAAGACGCCAGAAAAGTCATCACTCATCCAGGACATATTTTGCCATACTTGCAAAGTGGTAGAGTCATCAAAGTGAAGATAAAGGGACAAGATTACGGTTGGGGAATGGTTGCTGCATTCACCAAGAGGTCAAATAAGAGAAGTCCCTCCACCACTTTCAGTGATCACGAATCATACATTGTTACTGTGTTTATCTACTCGATGTTTGTGGATGCACCAGTCAACTTGATCAAGCCTTTCAACCCAGATTTCCCTGAAGGTATTAGACCAGCACGTTCAGGAGAGAAATCACGAGCTGAGTACATTCCTATCACATTGGACTCCATTGACAAAATCAGCAGTGTTAGGTTGAAAGTGCCAGACGATTACAAAAGCTCGTCTGCTAAGAGAAATTTGCTCAAGACCTTGAAGGACTTACCCAAAAAACTCCCAGACGGAATCCCTTTGATGGACCCTGTGGAAAGCATGAAGATAGACGATAATGATTTCCGGGCTCTTCTCAGGAAGATTGAGGTATTAGAGTCCAAGTTGTTGGGTAACCCATTGTATGGCTCTACTAGACTCAAGGAGTTGTACGACAAGTATGATCAAAAGGTGAAGGTAGAACAGGAGATGAAACTGTTGAAGGATAAGATCTTAGAGACGCAAGCTGTTATTCAGTTGGATGACTTGAGACACAGAAAGAGAGTTCTTAGAAGGTTAGGCTTCACAACACAGAACGATATCATTGAGTTGAAGGGGAGAGTTGCATGTGAGATCAGTACTGGAGACGAGTTATTGTTGACAGAATTGATTTTCAACGGTACATTCACAGATTTGACACCTGAGCAGTGTGCGGCGTTATTGTCCTGTTTTGTGTTCCAAGAGAGGGCCAAAGAGACACCAAGACTCAAGCCTGAGTTGGCAGAACCATTGAAGCAGATGCAAGACATGGCAGTGAAAGTGGCTAAAATATCCAAAGAGTGTAAGATTGAGATCATCGAAAAGGACTACGTGGAAAGTTTCCGGTCAGAATTGATGGAGGTGACTTACGCTTGGTGTAAAAACGCTACTTTCACCCAAGTGTGTAAGATGACAGACGTGTACGAGGGAAGTATCATCAGGACATTCAAGAGACTTGAAGAAATGATTCGTCAAATGGTGTCAGCTGCTAAAACCATTGGTAACACCGATTTGGAAGCCAAGATGGAGAAAGCCCTTGAAATGGTTCACAGAGATATCGTTTCCGCTGGCTCATTGTATTTATAATTAGAATGTACTATAGTCACACTTTTCGCAGCCAGGATTAATTTTGTAATTGACCTTTGTTACAAGTACAAACGCAATGGTTGGCAAAAAGAGGCAAATCTTGTCTGGCGAAGTCGAACTTTTGTACGTCAAATCCAAAGCGTATTTGCACCCAACCACGTCGAAAAAAGACAATGTTTCTGGGTTTGTGACATTAAGTCGTGGGGCTGATTCAGCTAATAAGAACATTTTATTGTCGTTTACTGCAGAGAACCAACTCTCTGCTGAGGAGAAGAAAGCTTATGAAAGAGTAGACATGGAAGATATCGAAGATGAGCTCGAGGCCCTAAGCGTTTCTGGTGTCCACAAGAAATCTGCTCCTAGTGGCAGAATTGTTGCTAAACCCCCTGTATCAGTGTTATCAGGTTACAGTTTCAGTACTCCCATATCATTCATCTACTCAATTCAAGTGAGGAAGCCGTCGGTCGGGTGGTGGTACGGCTCAATTGTTATAAATACCTACGATGGAGAAAAGTTACCCATTATTTTCTTCCACGACGATGAGTCGCCTTCAACCATTAAAGCTCAAAAGACAAGAAACCAGAGATTCGAGACGTTCAACGAGTCTGGCGACTTGTTCTGGGGTGGCTCTGATTTCATGCAAGCCCTTGGCAAATACTGCAGCTTAGTGAAATCGACATTGGAACCATCCGTGTTTTTGGTCAATCCTGCCTCTGATGATCTCAGAAACTTTGCTCCCTTCAAAGAGAAAGAACTGAAACAACCCAAGCCTGCAGAGTTCAAGCTCCCGGATGTTAACAAGTTTCTTGCAACCGCAAAGTGGAAAGTCTTGGAGACTGTAGCTACTATCACAGCCCGTACCAGAAGCCAAGTCATTGATATAGTGGATGAGCACGTTCCTACACCCATAAAGCAAATCATTGGTCACTCTGAGATTCAGAAAATCGGCAATGAGTTTGAAGGTGCTCGGGTGTACTTAGCTAAATGGGCTGCTCAAGTTAAAGAAGAAGCTGAAGAGTCCCAAAAGAAATTCAACATCGGTGTTGAAATGTACAGCCTTATCAACAAAGAATTGGGTGATGAGCTATTGACAGATGAGGAAGTTTCCAAGACTAGCAGGAGAGAAGAGATCAAACGTCCTGAATGGGAAACCTTCTTCGATCATAGTGGGAGATTGTGTCTCACAGTTTCTGAAGTGAAAAGCCGTATATTTCATGGTGGGTTGAGTGAGGGCATTAGAGGAGAAGCTTGGTTGTTCTTGTTGGGAGTTTATCCTTGGAACTCCTCACTGGAAGATAGAGTTGTCTTGAGAGAAAGCCTCCAGAGCAGATATGATGAGTTGAAATTGAAATGGGTCAATGATGATGATAAAAGGAACACAGATTTTTGGAAGGATCAAAAGCACAGAATTGAAAAGGACATAAACAGAACTGACAGGAATTTGTCACTCTTCAAGAACAGAAGAAAAGTATCAATCACGGCTATTGGTAGTAATGTTCCACCTATCACCAGAGAAAGTTCACCTGAAACTCCTGACGAGGATGATGACGAATTTGATGTGTCTAACATTAGAAATCCTCACTTGTACAAGATGAGAGAGATCTTACTAACGTATAACGAGTACAATGAGAACTTGGGCTACATTCAAGGTATGACTGATTTGTTGTCACCTCTTTATGTGATACTACAAGACGAGTCATTGACGTTTTGGGCGTTTGTTCATTTCATGGATAGAATGGAAAGAAATTTTGTTAGGGACCAGTCAGGTATGAAGAAGCAAATGCTTACTTTGAATGAGTTGGTTAGGTTCATGTTACCTGATTTGTACAAGCACTTGGGAAAGTGTGAATCTACAGATTTGTTTTTCTTCTTTAGAATGTTATTGGTTTGGTTTAAGAGAGAATTTGAGTGGAACCAGGTATTGAGGTTATGGGAAATCTTATTTACGGACTACTACAGTAGCCAGCACCATTTGTTCTTTGCATTAAGTGTGTTGAGTGACAATGAGAGGATTATAATTCAGAACTTGAGTCGGTTTGATGAAGTGTTGAAATACATGAACGATTTGTCAATGAAGATGAACCTCAACAATCTTTTGATCCGGTCAGAACTTCTATTCTTGAGGTTCAGACGCATGATTGATATCATTGACAGGGAGAACACTCACAAGGCAGAGGAAGACAAAGTTCAAGTCAGTCCTGCTTTAAGAGAATTACTTCTGAAGAATCTTGTTACTCAGAAGGAATTGCCCAGACCTGAAGGTGCTGGAGGAGGTTAAAATTATGTTAACGTTTAATGTACTTGATGATTTAGCGTATAGTGGGTTGTGCGACATATGTCGTTTACACTGACCACGGGGTATTTGGTAGCGCCTACTGTCATCACTATCATAACCACCATCGTCTGCAAAATGCGACATTCCCATTAAGGTGAACTTTTGAACCATCATGGCAGAAACAACTCCGCTTATTTCGAGAGACCAGGAAGCGCAAGCCGAGGAGTGTGATGAAGAATGGACATTGTCGCTGGGCACAAAATATGCTCTTTACGCCATTGGGACCGTTGTGAGCATTTGTGCCCTTTGGTTCTTCATAGTGTTTTTGCCCCAGCAGTTCATTCCTGAGAAGCAGGAGTTGACCGATCTAGTGAAGATCGACTCGCTCAACATTGAGTTGGTCCCAATTGGGCAATCAACCGACGCAATTGACCAGAATCCAGGAGATGAGTTCGGGTCCAGTCTCAAGCCTCAAAAAGTGCAAAGGCTAATTATGGTGGGTGACGTCCATGGTCACTTTAAAGAGTTCAATAAGCTCTTGAAAAAGTTGCAGTACAATTCTCGTCACGACAAGCTTCTCGTGTTGGGAGACTTCATTACAAAAGGGCCAGACTCAATTGCAGTTTTGGACTACTTGATTGACCACAATGTTGCGTGTATTCTTGGAAACCATGAAATTTATGTGCTCCGCTACTATACTGCGTTCCACGGTATGAGTTTCCCTGGATTTGTCAATTACTCCGAACCATTGGTCCATCAATTGACCAGTGATTTCAACAGCGACCCCGAATTCATGCTAGCTAAGAAACTACAGCCCCGCCATATCAGGTACATCAACAGCTGCACCATCATCAAGACTTTGGGCGAAGTTCCCGTGTACAAGAAGCCCTCACAAGACGAAATCTTGAATGGAATCACCACCAAAAAGACAATAGATGGTGTGGCTGTGCACGGAGGTCTCCGATGGGATTTGAGTTTAGAACAGCAAGACCCCATGGAAGATTTGGAAATGCGGTCGCTAATTGGCCCTTATTTCAACGAGTCTACTGACAATCCTGCTGACGAAAACGCCGTGTCGTGGTCTAAAATCTGGAATCAAAAGCAGAAAGAGAAACCCCTCGCACAAGCTACAAGTGTCTACTACGGGCACGATGCAAGAAGAGGCTTGAAAATCAAGAAATTCTCCAAGGGTTTGGATTCTGGTTGTGACGCTGGAAAACAGTTGCTGGCTCTCGTCTTATGGAATGAGTTGGGCAGTGACAGTGACGTGGTGCATAAGGAGAAACTAGTGCAAGTAAACTGCTGATCTTCTCCAGAACCCACATGTGGTTTTTGCAGCTCAAACAAAAATGGTCCATAAATGGTGTTTGAGTCGTGCTAAAACCGTGTTTGTTAAACATCAAAACATCAACAAAGATCCATCCCCCAGAAAGCGAGGCTGCCAAAAATGAGTTTTGTAACCGTTAACTACACAAACGAGGCTGCGAACGAGAATGAACCAGTCAAGGATCCGCTATTCAGTGTCGGTGGTAAGCCCATGATATTTTTCATGGACAAAAGTGATCCTGTGAGAGCCAATTACTGTGAACTAATCAACGATAACGGTGGAATTGTTGCAGAAACTCCATCAAATGAGCACAATGGGATCATCCGTCTTAGTTCACGGTACTTGGAAAACGTCAAGAACTCGTTCAACACGCTGTTCATCAGATCGTCTATTGATACGGGACATTTGTTGAATTTGGAGGACTTCAGGTGGAAAGGTCCCAACCGTGAACTCTCCACTCATGAAATTCAACAGAAAGCAGTGTCACATTGGCAGCAACAACTACAAGCGTCGCAGGATGGAAGGAAGAGAAAACCCTCAAGACCATCAAATCGATTCACTAGACAACAAGATGAATTTATCTTGGAAAGTGTTAGATTAGATCCACAGAGACGAGGCACTCATCAGTTGTTTCGCGAGTTGGCACTCAATCCGATTTTACAAGGACATACTGGAAACTCTATTAGAAGTAGATTCAGGAATCAATTGAAAGATCAGTTGGAATATGTTTATGACGTGGATGATGAAGGTGATCTCAGACTCGATGAGTACGGTGAAAAGGTGAAAGTTTATTTAGACACAGGAAATGAAGTTGCTGGATTAAAGACTAAGTTTACTCCGGAAGATGACTTGACACTCTGTTCTGAAGTCCTTCTTTATAATAGAAGAAAGTGGGTTATAGATAATGGAAATGTTACTCTCGTGGATGGAAAGATTCCAAAGGATATAAGGGCTAAGATCAGACAATGTCAAGAGGACAGAGTGCCATATTCGTTTTTCAACTATATGGAAAGTCAACATAGTCACCATTCGTCACAGAGTTGGAGAGATAGATGGAGAAAATTCGCTGTACCATATGGTCTCAGAAACTATCAGAAGAGGTACCATGCAACGCCTGAAGGTGAAGAAATCCCAACATTGAGGGATTTATTACCACCTCCACTGAAAGCTAAGTCAAAGCCTTTTACACCCAATTCGAACAGTTTGGTTAGTGAGTTGCGATCACATATTGGATCATCTTTTGAACAAAATAAGACCCAAGAAGTCAATCAAGCTGATGGTGAAGATGCTTTGGATGAAGAGATTGGGGAGACTAAAAGCTCGAATATTGATCAAGTGTTTCAGCAGGCTGAGCTCGCACCACCATCTAGACCACAGTTGCTTGAGCTTGATGATGAAGTTGTGGAAGATACTCCATTGGTAGACTCGGATGATGAGGTTGAAGACATTCAAGATTCACAAGACTCACAAGAGTCTAAAGAGTCTAAAGAGTCGCAAGAGCCAGAAGTAGAATTCGGCGAGTACCTTGGAAGTGAATCACAAGCATTTGCTCAGTACATCACCAAAAATGTCAAGTATGAAGAGCTTTTCTCTAAAGAGTTCTTTCAGTTCCCATTTGATGATTTGATGTCTAGGCTTAAACCAGATAAGGAAGAGACACTGGAAGAATTGCTACAAAGGTTACTCGAGCTTGGATTCAAAGAGAAATTAATAGGGCATGTTTTCCGAGCCACATCGATGGTACCATTTTATGTTATGAAGTACCTCAAATTAATAATTACAAGGCTTAAAAATAACCCATCGTTGTTGAATAACTCGGTTGAGTTGCTTGATCCTCAAGAGGAACGAGGAATCTGGAACCACGATTCCGATATACTAATCTACAAGACATGGCCCGATTACTCAATACGTGAAGTACCATCATCACTACGCCGGATCCATGGTACAAGGAATGTCGGTGCCCGAAACGAATTTCTTAACGGCCTTTTCGGTGGAAATTAACCGGACGGGTGTCAAGTGAGTTCAATTTGCACCCAATGAGGTTGAACTCGGATTGCAAAAAGGTTATTTATGCGGCCTAGACTGAAAATATACCCTAAATTGGAAATGCAAAATTTTCACTTGGATCAAGTTAGATGTGAACGACATTAATGAGAATCTAGAATCAGCAAAGAGTAAAGTAAGAAAACATTTATTGGATATCAAAAACAATAGATTTAGTTGGATAAGAAACCCCAGTACTTTTCAGCATTGAAAGGGCCATCGACTTTCCATAAATCGTTGAAGGCAGTAAATAAAGTAACAGCGTCACCACAAACTTTCTTGATAGAAGAGATAGCAGCTTGTTGGTTCTCTTTAGATGGGACAGCAACACCGTTGGAGTCACCTCTTGAAGGCCAACCAGTTTCAGTAATGAAAACTCTCTTTTTGTTACCACAAGTGGTTGAGACTCTTTGGATTTGTTCTAAGACCCATTTACCAGAGTCAGCAGCAGCAATGTGACCATCGAAGAAAGCGTGAGCGTTAACGGCAATGTAGTCAGAACAGTCACATAAAGCTGGGTTGTTAATAACAGCAATGAAAGTGTCAACAGAGACAACTGGACCACTGTAACCGGCAGCCTTTAAGACAGACTTAGCGGTTTGAACGTATTGAGCAATTTGACCTGGGTTGGCTTGACCGTTGTTAACTAATTCATTACCAATAGAGACGGTGTCAATGTGAGACCAACCACCATTGTTTTTGACGGCAGAGATTAAAGTGTCTAAGCCAGATTGTAAGTTAGCGACATCGAAGATACCAGCAAAAACTTTTTGATTTGGAGCTTTGTTTGCTAAAACAGCTTCAACTTGACCACAGTCAACACCGTAAAGTCTGAGGATTTCGTATTCGCCTAATTGTTTTAATTCTGAAGCGATTTGGTCAACAGATTTACAACCACCTTCGTTGGAGTAAGGAGTGTAAGTAATACCTTTAGCACCACCAAAGTTACCGGAAGGAGGAGCTGGAGTTGAAGATTCAGAAGAAGCTGGAGGAGCTGGAGCTGGAGCAGCAGAAGTTGCTAAAGTGGTTGGAACAGCAGAAGGAGCAACTTGAGGAACAAATGAGTTAGTTGGAGCAGCTGGAGCAGGTAAAGTAGTTGGACCATTACCGGCGGTAACAATAACCCAAGAAGTTTCAGTCACAACTTCCACGTTATCCTTTTTTTCGTGTTGATGATGTTGATGTTGTAAAGGTTGAGCGATAGCTAAGGCAACAGAGGCCATGGTAAAGAATGATTTGAACAACATAATGAATGACAGTATCTATCTAGGGATTTTTAATGAAGGACTTTAGAAGATACAGGCGTAAAAAACAAAATAAATTAATGGGAAATGGCACTTTTTTAAACGATTTACGGATGTGGAAGGGTAAACATTGCACAAAGGGGCGCGACATGCCAAGTCCGCGACATAGTTTTACTTTGTTACAACCGTGAAATTTTAACACGTGAGGCCCTTGGCGGACGCTGATTGGTTGTTGTAAAAAATATCTGACGACTTCGTTACATTCGGTGAAGGAGTTGTGGTTACGGATACGATGATTTTTCTTTGATTAATGTCTTGACTTTTGTGCAGGTGAACTACTCAAGAAATGAAACATCAAGTGTCGATGTCGTCATAGGTCCACTTACCATTTGTTCACCAACAACACCAACGCTTATTGACATTTTAGTGGGGTGTTTGTTTGTTTGTAGTAAATCTTTCATTGTTTATTGTGCTCGTTCTGCATGGGATGTTTGCTCTCGTGTATTTTTAGTAGAAACGTCAACGTGAATCAAATCACTCTCAACTAAGTTAAACTTTGTCTAGACATTTTGGCCAGAATCAGTTTTTTGCAATAATCACAAAAATACATTAAACCCCACAAACACCATCAACCAACCACAGTCACCACCACAACGTCGCTTGATGACCTCCAACGACTCTGAATCAATCAAAATCATTCAATTAAGTTTCGGCCGTGCGTGCCCTCAACAATCACTCTAATTTAATTATCCTCATTTATTGCTACACACTAATGCTATCAGATCTAGATGCCACCGACAACAAGGAGAACATCTACTTAAATAAGATGCAACCAGAACAGTCAATTGCACCCAGTGACGATGAATCAGACACCAAAAGTGATTTGGGTCTCGACAACGAATTTGCAGTCATTGAACACAACGACAATGAAGATTCACCCCCACAAACTCACGCGTCTCATGAAACTAAACATATTACACCACCGGCAGATCATTTCGATGAATTGGCTGCCAAATTAATGAAACCATTGGCGGATTACCCGGTGAAGGATTCAGCTCACAGTGTCTGGGAAATAGAGTCGTGGTCAAGTTTGCCTTCTGACAAAACCAGGAGCCCTAAATTCAAATGTGGTGACTTTGAATGGAACATCCTCTTGTTCCCAAAAGGCAATGGTAATAATCTGATATCAATTTATATCGAGCCCCACCCAATTACAAAAGATGGGCAGGAACCCCCAGATGATTGGTACGTGTGTGCTCAATTTGCATTCGATTTTTGGAACCCTTCCGACCCAAACTCCCACCAACCATCCTCTTCATATCACAGATTCAGTAAAAAAGAAGCTGATTGGGGGTTCTCCTCATTCGTGGATATCAGACAATTGGGTATGATTCCACCTCATAGTAAAGCAAAGAGACCCATTTTCCAAGACAACAAGTTGAACATTACCGCTTACGTTAAGGTCATAGATGACTCTTCAACCGGAGTATTGTGGCACAACTTTATTGATTATGATTCAAAGAAAAATACTGGGTTTGTGGGCTTATCTAATCAAGGTGCTACTTGTTACTTGAATTCTTTATTGCAATCCTATTTCAGCACCAAAGTGTTCCGCAAGTTGGTCTATCAAATTCCTACTTCTTCCAGCATTACCAACAAACCAAGTAAGATCCGCAAACATCATAATCATAATGGCCTGCACCACCATCAACAGCAAAATCAACAACTGCATAATTCGGTTAGTCTTTCGTTACAGAAGATTTTTTACTTATTGTCAAACTCAAATGAAGCTATTGATACCTTAGAATTGACTAAATCGTTTGGGTGGGATTCGAACGATGCATTCACTCAGCATGATGTTCAAGAATTGAATCGTATATTGATGGATAAACTTGAATCATCAATGAAGGGCACACCAATCGAAAACAAACTAAATGATATCTTTGTGGGTAAGATGAAATCGTTTATCAAATGTATTAACGTTCCTTATGAATCCTCAAGAACTGAAGACTTTTGGGACATTCAATTGAATGTCAAAGGCTTCAGCAACTTGAATGATTCCTTCAAAAACTACATTGAAATCGAAATGTTGGATGGTGATAACAAGTACCAAGCCGGTGATGACTACGGCTATCAAGATGCCAAAAAAGGAGTCGTATTTGAATCTTTCCCACCAGTGTTGCATTTGCAATTGAAGAGATTCGAGTACGATTTTATGGTTGATGATTTGGTTAAAATCAATGATTTCTACCAGTTCCCTGACAAGATTGACTTGAGACCTTATTTGGATGAAGAATTATCACAGGATATTAGAAACCAAAATTGGAATTACAAACTTCATGGTGTTCTCGTGCACCAAGGTAGTATTTCTAATGGTCACTATTATGCTATGATCAAGCCAGACAAATCTAAAACTTGGCTCAGATTCGATGACGACAAAGTTTGGAAAGTTACTCCTTCACAAGTCTTCACAGAAAATTTTGGGGCAAACGATATCACTCAAGAAGAGTTTTTGAAATTATCCAGGCTTGAACAGAATGAGAACATTATCAGAAGATCCACTTCAGCATATATGTTGGTTTACTACAGGGAAAGTGAATTGGACAATATTTTGCTAGAAGACAATGAAGTAAACAAGTCAGTTCCATCGTTCATTCCCATTGAAATACAGAACCAGCTCAATCATACCAAGCTATTAGAGGACATGAAAGTTAAGAAGTTTTACAATGTGAATATCAAGTTCATCAATTTATCCCAATTCCAACACTATGATGAGGTTGATTTGTATGCTGATTTTAAGAACCCCAAAGTTTACAATCGAAACAAATTGGCCCAGAATAAAGCTGTTCGTCCCTTGTCCGCAAGTTTCAAGAAGACAGCTTCATTCCTTGAGGTGTACAATAAATTGAACAGATATTTCAACCTACCAGAGATCTCAAATGTTTCCGAGATAGCTGGGCTTCCTTTCAGATTACTTATCATCAGCCACAGGAATAACCAGACGAACAGGATCGACAAACCCTTGGTACTCGAGGAAGATCAGTCTGTTTTGAATGTTTACACTCAACATTTTAATAAAAAGTATGATGAAATGGTTTTCTTCATACAAGAGGTGGGTGAGGATTTGAATGATGTCACAAAAGGTAGTTCCTCATCAGTCATTCCTCATAACTTCAAGTTTGATGATGTGACATCGAAATTCTCGAAGGATTTTAGGAAAGAGCAGAAAACTTTCAGTGTGTCTTCGTCTGAGATAATCATTTTCCTCAAGTATTATGACAAGTACTCTGGAGCTTTGAGAGGCTTGACACATGTTACCGTCACAAAAGATCAAACCATCGAACAAATCATACCTCAGGTCAATAAGTTGCTCAATTTTGACCCCAGCACTGAGCTCGAAGTTTACGAAGAACTTACCCCACACAAATTGGATTCAGTAGCTGTGTCCAACACTTTTGAGAATAATGAGTTGAGCACTGGCGATATTCTTTGCTTCCAAGTGGTGGAAGAAGTCAATCATGATGACAGCGCAAAATTTGGAAATATCAAAGACTACTTTAAGTTTTTGGTCACAAGAGCCCACGTCAAAGTCTCTAATAAACCCTCAATAGATGACGACGAAGACGAGGAGAAGAGCCTCGATGACGTTGTTGTGGATCTTGATCAACCAGAATCAGAGGATACCGAAATGGAGCCAGCTTCTACTACAGAATTAGAAACTGAAACAGAGACAGAGACGGAGAATGAGAATGCAGAAGAGTTGACATTTGAATTTTGGATATCCACATTGTACTCAATCCCCCAATTGGCGAAAGAGATCAGCAAACACATAAACCATCATTCGAAACGGAAGGTTGACCCAGCTTACTTGAGAATTTACATTGTTAATAATCAAGGCATGAGATATCCGTTGAACAGTTCGAACAGCTTATCACAATATTTCCCCAATTCCCTATCATTGACATCCACAATCAAATTCGAGTACGATGTTTTGGACATGCCTCTAAAAGAGTATGAGACCATGAAACTTATAAAGATATATTGGTTGAACAAAATCTTGAACTTTCAGTACTTGGAGCTTCTTGTGCCATTAGAAGGAACGGTTAGAGATCTTGTACATCAAGTTACACAAAAAGTGAATTACACCGGAAGCCTAAGTGACCTTCTAATTTGGTCAGGAAACAACAACAAGTATGTTGATTTAATCAAGTTTGATGCAACCATTGATTCATTGAACGACTCTTACGAATATTATATTGGATCATTCCCCATTGAGCTTAACACGTTAGTGAGTTACGATATGATGAAGAAATTAAGCAACGAGCCATCTGAAGTCACATTTGAAACGGAAGAAGAGAACTACGAGTATGAATTATCTGTGAAACACAGTAAACGTCTTAATTTAATCCCAGTGTTCCATTTCTATAAGAGCTCCAATTATCATCACAGCATCCCATTTTTATTTTTAGTTTTCCCGCTGGAGAAATTCAGTGATTTGAAGAAGAGATTGCAATTTAAGCTTGGTCTTAATGATCTTAACTTCAATAAGATCAAATTTGCATTGGCTGATTCTAATGATAAGGGGAGATATTTGGATGACGCTAACCTTGATGACTTGATCTTGTATGATGAGATGGGTAAATCCAATATTCCATTCTCACTTGCATTGGACCATCCAGACAGAAATCCCAAAAAGAACCCCTTTGACAGGGGTATTCAAATCAAATAGTCTTATCATGGTCAATTTTTCTTAAATCAGTGGAGCTCAATTTATCTGATCCGCCAGGGATCAAACTTATGGTGAATACTTGGAGCGGTTTGTAATTGACCAGTTTACGGAAATCATTGACGAACTCACCACCACTCTTGGTCTCGCTGCTCAATACAAGGCAGTCAATATCTTTTAAAAATCCTGTGGGCCCACACACATCATTAATTTTGTAGATTTCAAACACTTGGCTTGTTGCTAACTTGTCAAATAAATTTATAACGCTGTTGACTCTCTTATCTAGAGGGTCAAGTTGTTCAGCATACTTTTTATTCTTGAGTAGTTGTGGTCCGGTTACACCAACAATGAGTTTGCGTTGCGATAAGAATATCGACACGGAGATCAAGATCTTGTGGCCATCATGGAAGTGATCAAAAGTGCCTCCTACGGCGGCTGTATTGTAGCGCTGGAACGAAGTTTCAGGCAACTTATGATTGGCACGAGACACAGGGACATCGATGAGCTGCCCAGGCAGTAGTTCACGCTCGCAGGCTGCAAGTGTCACTGAGTTAGGTGGTGGTACATTGAATAGCACCGTGATGTCAAAGGTGTAGCCTAGACCTTTGGACACAGCAATTGTCCTGAGTTGGTGGTACAAGTGGTTGAGTATAAAGTTCAAGTGTTCCACATGAGCGATTGGCTGGTGGATGTACACGTGTAAGAACTCTGGATTCTTATCAAAGGCAGCTCGAAACAAATAGTCATAGTCTAGTGATAATGGGTCCTTTATATAAAGAAACATATTTACAAGTATTTGTGGAGTCTGTGCAAATTCTCATTTTGTTCCGCAGACACTTTTGGCACCACCCCTGGAGTTCTCTTCACGAAACTTCCCTTCTTTACTGCAACACATGCCTTCTTGAGCTTGGCGTCTGTGGAATCTTTGATCAACACGTCTAAAGCTCGGTTCATGTTTGATTTGAGCTCATCGTTCTTGTAGTACTGGAGAATACCACCTTTCAAAAGGTTCCTGTAGATGAGGTGCACCTTGTCAAGTTCTAAGAAATCAAGCCAGCCAGAATTCATGATCCTCAGCACCAACCTGTTGAACAAACCAATCGTCTGGTCGTTGTGCTGTGGCAACAATTCCATAAGCTGCATCAAATTGCTGGTGATATAAAGTAATTGATCTTCATACAATGGCTTCTTAGTCACATGTCTCACCGTTGGGTCTTCAACCTGAGCTTGCTTTGTCTTGTTGTAGTTGGAACTCAAAAAGTGCTCAAGCTCCTCATGCAAGAACTGAAACACAAGCCCATAAGTTTTGTCTCTTGGTTGCAAAGCTGATTCCTGGAGTAAACGAAGTATGGTCAAGTTGACCGAACTAGATATGCTCTTCTTCAAGAAAACTCTGTTTGCCTTGAACATGAAGTTCTCCATCAATAGAATATCCACAACACTTTCGTCAACATTTTGTGGGCTGGTAGTTGTGGTATCAGCCAACTCAAAACTCAAGTCTCTCATTAAAGGATACTTCTTGAATTCCACACCTGCTTGCTCCAAGAAGAACCAAATAATAGACAAAAACTGTTGAGGTCTATCAAGCTGTACAAGCGAGTCTATCATGACCATACTCAAGAACTTATTCAATTTAGCTTCAATCAATGGGTGTTTCTTTGCCTTGAGGACTGACCTCTTTTTGTTTTTGATCTTGGAAGATGGAGGGTAAGTGACTTGGGGGTTATCCAACTCTATATCCACGATTCTCGAATGCTTTATCAACGCTCCAGGTTGCTTCAAGTAATTGGCAGAATCAACCTTAGCAGTTTGAAGTCTATAGTCTGTGGCAGACTTTAACGTTCTTGATGGTTTAGTGGAGACCTCTAACGCTTCAAACAAGCTGTTGATTTCTGGAGTCCAGCTAGAGAGGAGGTCTAATGCTTTTGAAACGTAGTTGTAGTTTGACATTTGTACATCATCACCAGTGTTGGAATAGTTGGTGACAAGACATGACAAGTAGGTGGTGATGAAATGCTCATCAATGTCTACTAAGTGCAAGTTTCTTGTATCTGTGAGGTACTTCTTGAGCTTTTCGTCGTCCTGTTCGATTTCCTCCTTGGTGGGAGCAACCGGTGGTGAGGCCAATGCTATTACTTTACTCATGATGAGATTAGCAGTATTGACTAAATCATTATGGAGATCGTAATACTTCAAGATCTTCACAGCTTTGCTATGCTTCGATTGCTTCACAAGGTTGACTTGATGTTCATTGTACTTTTTCAAACCCGCTAAGAAAATTGTGAATGTTTGTGCATCTGGTTCACACTTCAGTTCAGGTAAGTAGTTGAAAAGTTCCCACGCTAAAGCTTGATCGTCTTTGTAGCTCTTGACCAAACAACTGAGCAAAGCATTAAACTGAGACGTTTGTGGATTTTCGATTTTCTTGAACAAAGAGACCAAACTTACAGCTAAGTCATCTTTGAGTTTTCCCCATTCGACGCTTTTGGCTATTCCGTCAAAGAGAATAACATAAGTTTGATTATTTGGTTCTATCCCCCATTTTTTCCTGTCATTAAAAACTTTCATACACGTTTTGATATCATTCTTCTGAAGAAGCCATTCCATGACTTTATTCATGGCTACCACATTGGTTTTATCTCCCAATTTCAAGAGGTATAACGCCCTCTCATGGTTATCGTCAGCCTCAAGAAGCTTCTGTACTGTTTTGCTCATTTGAACTTTGTCAGTTATAGTGTTAGAATTCACACCAAGTAAGGTGTAGAGAAGATTCTTATTTATAGGTTTTTTGTCTATTTTCTTGATTTCCATCAATCCTTTGAAGATTTCTAGAGACTTAGAGTCCTTGGTGTACGTGTACAAGTCCGAAGGCTTCAAGGCGTATAAATTTATGACTTTACCCTCGCTATCTTTGATTAACCCATCGTACTTTGATTTCAAAATTAAAATACATTTATTCAATGAGTTTGGAAGTATGACGCTTGGACTTTTCGTTCTTTTCACTCGTGTGCTCTTTGTCGTGGGCTTGACAACTGCTCCTGTACGTACAAATGTTTGTAGTCGTTGTTTGACTCCAAGAAGGACTGGAGATGCAAACATTCAGAAATGCGAACCTCATCGCACACTTTAACTATGGGAGAAGCGGGCTCGGAGATGCCTACCGCTAAAATCGGCGTGGATGGCGACTCTGAAAGCCGACAGAAAGTGGAATGGATAATGCTGAAAACGACAATCAAGATGCTCGTGTCTCAATTATCGTCTACCAACGTCAAAGCCATTCTGATGCAGCTCTTTGACATAAATCTCTACAGGACCAAGGGACTCCTAGTAAGAGCCATCATGAAAGCTCAACGCCAGGAGCCACTGAAAACACCACAGCTCGCTAGTCTCGTCAATATCATCAATTTCAACGTTCCTGACGTGGGCGAAATTCTTATCAACAAGTTGGTCTTGCGCTTCAAGAAGCACTACACCACCAACAACTACGAGAAACTTGTCCTGGTGACAAGGTTCATATGCGAGCTTGTCAATTACAAGGTAGTCAACGAGATGTTAGTGTTGCAGATCATTCAGGTCTTGTTTGACGGGTTCACAAACGACTCTGTGGCAATTATCATCTATATTATCAAACTCAATGGCCACATCTTGACCCAGAGTTCTTCCAGTGTGGTATACATGGTGATAGACCGTCTCAGGAGTTTGTTGAACGAAGACTTGTTAGACGATCAGAACAGGAAAGGTGTAGAGCAGCTCATACGATACAGGAGATCAGGGTTCAATAACAACACCAACATACTCATTGAAGGTGAGGAGTGTCACTTTGTGGATTTTGAAGCTGACTTTGAGCTGTTTGACGATCTAATGGTGTTCCAGTACGATCCAAAGTTCGATCAGGTGCAACAAGATTATAACGATTTCAAAAAGGAAGTGCTTCAGGATGTGGAAACGCCTGAACCAGCAGAGAAAGAGATAATTGATGATACTAGGCCAGATCAAGTGGTGGATATGACCAGCTCAGAGTTGTTAGCGAACCAAAAGACGGTATACTTCACGATTATGTCAAGTTTATCATCTGAGGAAGCGGTGCATAAACTTCTAAAGTTAAAGTTTGACGAGCTGATTCTCGTGGATATGGTGATCAAGAGTTGCAGTCAAGAGAAGACGTACTCCAAGTTCTTCGGTCAGATAAGCGAGATTCTTGTCAAGAAGTTTGGCAAGTACAAGAAAGAATTCAACAAGAAGTTCAAGGAAACGTACGAGAGTGTACACCAACTTGAGCCTAATGCCATGAGGAACGTCGGGAAGTTGTTTGGCCATTTGATTGCGTGTGACGGGCTCACATTTGTGGTACTCCAAGATGTCAAGTTGACAGCCGAGGACACCAGCAGCAGTAGCAGAATTCTACTTAAGTTTATTTTCCAGGAAATAGTAGAGGAGATTGGGGTTAATGAGTTACAAGACAAGATCAGTCATCACCAGAATAAGCTCAGTGGGATGTTCCCATTTGAGGAGGAGCTTGACCATTTGCGGTTTGCAATCAACTTCTTTACTGCAATTGGACTTGGAGTGTTGACTGAAGAGATGAGACAAGTTCTAGAGAGCCGAGATCGTGGGCGGAAAAGAGGACGAGAAGACGACACATCGAGGAGTAACAGTTACTCGCGCAGTCGAAGCGGGTCACCAGCAAACGACTAAGGAATGATGAATTCAGTGATCCGGGAATACCCTATGGTCAAGCACAAAAGAAAGTCGCAGACGTTTAACGAATTTATGGAAGCGGCAATAAGAACACCACAAAAACGAATGACAATTGTCGCAAAAATTAACCAATGAGAGAACAGTTTAAATAATCAGCAAAAGTTTTTGATATTTAAAGGGAATATTTTCCTGAGAAACACAATAATTAAAATGCCAGCTAAATTTGAGAAAGGTAGTGAAAAGAAAGGTGCTAACCTCTTCAAGACTAGATGTTTACAATGTCATACTGTTGAAAAAGGTGCTCCAAATAAAGTTGGACCAAACTTGCATGGTATCTTTGGCAGAAAATCTGGTCAAGCTGAAGGTTACTCTTACACTGACGCTAATATTAAAAAGGGTGTTGTCTGGTCTGAACAAACTATGTCTGACTACTTAGAAAACCCAAAGAAATACATTCCAGGTACCAAGATGGCCTTCGGTGGTTTAAAGAAACCAAAGGACAGAAACGACTTGGTCACTTACTTGGCTAAGGCAACTTCTTAAGTTACTTAACTTGTTAAGTTTATCAATAACTGTTAATACAACTGTATATAATCATAATTATTTATCTATGAAATATAGAATCATGTTAGAGTGTCTGACTGACTTTAGCAACAATCGTCTCAACTGTTATTGGCGATTTTTCACTCAGCCAATAGCGAATTATGTGGTGTATCTTTTTATTCACTGATTGCAGTACGCTGATTCGTTGACTCGGGGTATGACAGCGACCCCTATGTTATGTTTGCTGCTTTTTACGTCATCATACCTTATTTATGGGTGCTTCGGTCGGCACTTGTGTTGCAACAAAATAACACCAGAAACCAGGGCTCAAATATTTGAAAATTTGCAAGTTCAGCAATTGTCTTGCGCCTCCTACTCCCAGTGTAGTGACCTCCCTACCCGCCAAGCGACCGTCTGTCGTACCTCTGACCCAACTGAAAAACTAGAGTGCATATAATGTTCCCATCTCATCCACCTTTAGCCGCCCCTCATGTTGTTGGCAGTCGCACGCACTCACTGCACAATGGAAGGGTTCAATCCTATGAACGACATTAAGGTCCCCGTGGAAGTGGATCCTAACGAGGACACAGAATGGAACGACATTCTTAGGGCGCACGGAGTTATCCCTGAAAAGCCGCCATCGCCAACTCTTGAGCTCGAAAACGCTCTCGATGAAGCTATAAAGAAACAGCATGAAAATCGGTTGGAGAATAAAGACCTTGACGAGTTAGCCGAGCTTGAAGATGACGAGGACGAGGAGTTCCTCAATTCGTATAAACAAAAACGGATGCAGCAGCTCCAACAGCTCCAAAAATCAAGCAAGTTTGGCCTGGTGATGCCAATCACTAAAAGTGAGTATGAAAAGGAAGTAACCATCGATAGCGCCAACCACTTTGTGGTGTTACACATGTCACTGGAGTCGCAGATCCAGTCGAGACTTTTGTCGTCTCTTTTGAATCAGCTTGCGCCCAAGTTCCCGGAGATCAAGTTCTTGGATATTCCTGCCACCAGATGTATCGAGAATTACCCGGCATCCAACACCCCCACCCTCCTCATATATCACAACAAGGATGTGGTACGGCAATACGTGACGTTGACGGAGCTTGGTGGCAATTCAACTACATTGAAGGACGTGGAGGCAGTACTTGTGCGCACAAAGGCAGTTGCTGAACTGGACTCTCGTTTAATTATTAACCAGGACGAATACGAAGATGACAAACGGGTCAAATACAAAACCAAAAAAGTCGAGGATGACGATGACGATTTCTATGATTGATCTGTACATACAAAAAATATCCTTTTTCGGCAGTTGATGTAGTTTCAGTTCTCAGGTATCTCCATATTTCATCGCGCACTTAGAATCACTTCACCTATGGATCAGTTTGACGATATCCCGTCATGTCCTCACATCCGGCAAGTCCTTGATCTGAAGGCCCATGATAACGTGGTCATCACCTACAAGCAAGCCGTTAAAATTTCACTACTTATCAACAAGCAAAACAAGTTCAAGCTGCTCAAAGATGGATCAAAAGTGTCAATCACAAAACTCGTGGATCTCAAGTTGAATTCCCTCAAATGCGGTGGATGCAAGTTGAACAACTTCAACAATAACCTCGTGTGCTTACAATGTCCGAATGTTGGCTGCAAAACTCAAAATCATGCTTATAATCACTTTAAAAAGACTCAACATGTATTTGCTATCGACTGCAACAACGGGATTTTATTCTGTTTCAAGTGCAAGAACTACGTCAACGAGAAGAAACTAACAGACATAAGAAAGGAAGTCATGGAAACTGGCCCACTAACCATCCCACCAGAAATTGACGCTCACTACACCATTCCAGCTAACGTCCAGGGTCTAAAAGGTTTCATCAATTTAGGCTCTACTTGTTTCATGAGTTCTATTCTACAGACGTTGATCCATAATCCCATCGTCAAGTACGAGGTGTTCAACAACGACCACCACTTTTTCAACTGTGAAAACTCAGAGTGCATCACCTGCTCAATCGACACAATTTTTAAGGACTTCTTCACCACCTCAGACAACGAAAGTTTTGGTATGACAAATCTTCTCATGAATGCTTGGTATAAGAACAAGTCTCTAGCAGGATTTCAAGAACAAGATGCCCATGAATTCTGGCAATTCCTCCTCAATGAGTTTCATAAAGACCACGAAAACATCAACGGAGAAGAAATAAATTGTGGCTGCATCACCCACAAGATCTTCAATGGCGACCTTGAAAGTTCCATCAAGTGCACAAACTGCAATGAGATCACCGTAAAACACGATCCAATAATGGACTTATCTTTGGAACTAACAAACTTACAAAATAACGCTACCCTTTATGATTGTCTTGATCTATTCACATCTGACGAGAAGTTGGACATTGAATACAATTGTCAGTTCTGCAACTCGGTGTCTAAACCTTTTAAGTCACTAAAGTTGTTGAAACTTTCACCAATTCTCTCCATTCAGCTCAAGAGGTTCAAACACAATTTGAACAATTTTGTGAAAAATGAAACTTTGATCAAAATCCCACTTTACTTAGACGTTAGTCGATACGTCCTGAAAAACAGCATAGATTCCCAGCATTTTTATGAACTCTTCGCATTGGTGTGTCACATTGGGTCCGTTAACACTGGCCATTACATTGTCTACATTAAAAACTCCACTAACCAGTGGCTAAAATTTGACGACTCTGTCATAACATTGGTATCACAAGATGATATCACCAACTTGAACGCTTATCTTTTATTCTACATTGCTCATCCCATATAACGAGAAGCAGTAGAAATGCCATGACAAAAGTATCCTCAACTACTTCCAACACTCACGAAGACACAAACAGTGTCAAAGCTCAGAGGCTCTGAGCACTCTGGTCAATACACAGCACTGGTTCCATACGCATTATGGCATTAGTCTAATATACAAGTTTAATAAGCAATGACCTCTTCGAAATCGTCAGCTGTAATGTTTGCCTTGTCACACATCTTTTTAAAGATGCCTGCTTCATCATACAAGTTCTTGGGCAAGCCTTTTTCAAGCACTTCGCCATGGTCCATGACCATAATCCGGTCATAGTTCAAGATCGTTTTTAACCGGTGGGCAATGCAAAGAATCGTGCAGTCTTTGAACTCTCTGGCAATAGTCTGCTGAATATGTTCGTCAGTATCGTAGTCAACAGACGAGGTTGCCTCGTCCAAGATTAAAATCTTAGAGTTCCTAATAAGAGCTCTGGCAAGCGATATCAATTGTCTTTCACCCAAGGAGAAATTCTCCCCGTCATCGTCAACGAGCTGATCCAAATGGAACTTGTGTAAGGTTTCATACGTCATCTCCTTTTTGGGATCAAATTTAGTAGATTTCACTCGGTTTAATTCTTTCTCTTTGATCAACCCTGATCTCCTCAAGGCATCCCACAACTTGTCGTCAGTCGACTCATTGAAGGGATCCAAATTCTTTCTTATAGTTCCTTGGAAAAGTACAGGATCTTGTGGGATGATGGAAAGCCTTGATCTTAACTCAAATAATCCCAAGTCTCGAATATTAGTTCCATCAATAACAATAGACCCACTTTCCAATTCAACCAAACGATACAAAGCCGCCATAATTGAAGATTTTCCTGCACCAGTTCTGCCACAGATTCCAACCTTCTCTCTTGGGTAAATACTAAAGTCTAAGTTCTTCAACACTAATGGTAAGCTTGGCCTATACCTCAAACAAACATTATTGAATTGGATGTATCCTGATGGTGGCCAATCCAGTTGTGGAGTAAACTCAGTCTTGTGATAGGGAGCTTCTTGCTCCAAATTGAAAGCATAGTGGTGCAATCTTTCGGCGGAGTTCATCTCATTTTCTACCTGGGTCAAGGCTCTGATAGTCAACGAAAGAAGACCAACAATTTGAATCACATAACTCATCAATAAACCAGTAGAAGATGCACTTATGTTGAACTGTTCAGTGATACACAACATGCAGATAATAAGAGCAAATGCAGCAGCAACAATATCCAAATGAATACTTAACCATCTCTGAGTAGCAATCGATAAGAAGTACGCTTCGTTCATGTTGTTGATGTACTCATCATTCTTCTTGATGAAGTCTTGCTCCTTGTTGTAGGATTTGATAGTGCTCATACCCGTCAAGGTCTCATTGAAATTATTGTAAACTAACGATCTTTGAATCGCCTCTAATCTTTTGATCTCTCTAGACGAACCCTGGTAGAAGTTTGAAATGAAAGTGAATGCAAAAGCCAAAAATGGGACAGCGATAGCAAACCATGGTAAGTAACAAATACACAAAATAATGATTCCAATAATCAATGCTAATGGGAAAATCAAGAGTCTTAGTTGTTCGCCGATTTCGTTGTCAAGAGAATCAGTATCTTTTGTGAAACGATTCAAGATTCTTCCAAGGGGGTTGGTATCAATGTAACTCATGGGTGCATGCAAGACTCTCTCAACAGCCTTGACATTCAAGATTTCAGCAGATTTACTATTCATGTATGCCATCATTGTGAACTCAATCGCCGTGAAAATAACAGCTAACACAGCAAACATAACGTAGAATGCCACATAGAAGTGGTCGCTCTTACCCTTGAACTTCTTCTCAGTCCAAAAGGATAACCAAGTGTTAGTGAACACTTGACAAAATGTGGCGATCACCACCAAGAAGAGAAAAATTGGCATTGCAGCATATCCAAAACCCCAGAGCCCAGATGGATGTACTTCTTGTAAACGTCCCAACCGATTGCATTAGTTGACCTTTCTTCCTCTTCGATGGTTCTTCCTAGATCTCTTATATGATCACCAGGGTCCAATCCTGATCTTGTGTCATCATATGAGGCGTTTTCAGCCATTGGTTCATCTTCCTCATCAACATCCTGTTTTTCAGTTAGTTCCAAGTTCTGGTAGAACAATTTTCTGAATGCAAAGTTTCTCCTGGCCAACTCATGGATTGGCCCAACATCAATTGTTCCATCGCCATTCAAAAAGACAATTCTGTCAGCATTGTCGATCAACGACAACTGATGAGTAGCTAACACCCTTGTCTTATGCTTCAACAAACCTCCAAACAAATTCTCGATGATATGTTTCCCAACTCTTGAGTCAACAGCCGACAAAACGTCATCCAAGAGAATGGTGTCTGCGTCATTGTAAACTGCTCTTGCCAAGTTGATGCGGGCTTTTTGTCCCCCAGATAAAGTGATACCTCTTTCACCAATCTCGGTCAAGTCACCTGCTGGTAGGGTCTTCAAGTCATCTTGCAATGCACAGGCATAAATGATCTGTGAGTACTTATGTGGATCAAAGTCAGAACCGAACGTGATGTTGTTTCTGACAGTTGTGTTCTGGATCCATGGTTGAGAGCAAAGAAGAACCTTGTCGTATGTCTTCAAAGTTCCCAGACTCAACTTCATGAATCCAGCTAGAGCGTTCAAAAGAGTTGACTTACCAGAGCCAATAACGCCTGTGATGACAACAAATTCCTGTTTTTTAATTTGCAAGTTGATGTTGATCAAGCCTTTTGGAATTGGCTTAACCTCCTCCTCAGGCTCTACGACGAACTTCTCAGAGTCATCTAAACTTTCTTCTCTTTGCTGACGTTTGAGCTGTTCTTTCTCTTTTCTCCTTTTGAGCTTTTCCTTCTGTTTCTTGGTGAGTTTATCATCATCGTTCCAGAGTTTATTGTCAGCTAACTCGTCTCTGAAGTTCTCCCACACAAAAGTAGCGTTCTCAACTTTGATTGAAAACTCATGCTGATCCAGCTTCTCTAAACTGGAAAGGGTATCAGGGATATCATCACCAATGACGAAATCTTGTCCCATGTCGTCCAACTTGTGTTGCAAAGATACATCCAATTCTTCAGCACTCAAAAATTCTCTGCATCTGTTGAATCCAATGAGAGCGTCAGCACCTGTGGCCAACGCCATTGGTAGAAGCATAATTGCCTGAGCCAAGATGGAGAACAACGATAATGACGAAAATACTCTGCCAGGGGACTGCATCTTGTGGGCTGACCACATTGTAACGAAGGAGATCATTGAACTAAGGACAGGCAACGTCACGGCGTAAGCAGTAATGAAGTTCCTCATGACTTTGATTGTGAATAAATAACTCATTTCTTGCTCTCTAACTTTGGTAATCTTCAATTTGTAGGCCATTTCCCAGGCAAAGAACTTGATGACTTTCAAGTTGGCCAAAACTTCTCTCATGAGGCCAATTCGTTCATCAGTGTAGTCGACGACGGTTTCCCTGAGGTTGAATAATCTAGTTGTAAGCCAAACGCAGACCACCAACGACACAAGAAACAAACCAATACCAGACAATGAAGTGACACCAATAAAAGTCAAGAGTAAAGCAACAGATATAATGATAGGGATAGGGAAGCATACCACTAAAGGTTGGAACCCTATAGCAAGATCGATCCTCGACAAGTCAGTCGTTAATAAACTAGTAACTCTGCCAACGGGGAAGTTGTTTCTGGATCTTGCAGACAACTGGAAGGATTTCAAGAGTAAGGACTTGGATAAGATGGCCTTGCATTGGGCGCCAGTGATCATGGCATTATGAAAGAAATGGTTCAACAAGAGACCATTGATATAGATCAAGACCACTGCAGCAATAGTGTACCCAATACCTTTGTTCAATGATCTTTCCAAGCCTAAGAATCTGAACTCGACGAAATCGATCAATTTCCTGGTCAATAATGGAGACAAGGCCATACAAACAAACGACAAAGCTAAGAATATGCAAGACATGGTGTATTGGAGCATGAAGCATTTGTACAAGGAAATGGGGATAATGAATTTTGGCCATTTGAAGTTGGACAAGTCAGGGTTTTGCTTGAGGTGGGTCTTTTGAGCTGACGCTATTTGCTTTTGAAGAATAGCATCGAACCGTTTGTGCATATTTTGCACTTTGAGGTCGTCTGTTAGATAGTACAAATCGTTTGGCACTAGAGTTCTCTTGTAGCCTTTGTAAAGAATAGGAAGCAACCAGTAGAACAAGCCTCTTGAGATTCTGTTTGACAGCTTCCATGGGTACGGCACTCTTTCTTCAGGGGAGTTGACTGGAGGAACTCTCTTACTGAAGCACCAAGAGAAGAGTCTTTTTTCATTTTTGATCTGAAATTTCTCTTGTAGATGCAAAGGGTCGTTATCAAACGATGCAGAATCCGAAGTTTTCGACTGGATCGTGCTAACCAAAGGTTTCCTTTTAGTCATTCTCTTGGTAGAGAACACAGTTTGATCAACGTAGGTGTTAGTTGTGTCTGAATTGATAGAGGAATTAGTGTTCATGTCCGAAGTCACTGAATGCAAATTCAGACCTATGGAAGTGTTGAAGTCAGTTGTCATCAACAAGTAAATAATTACAACAATAATCAGTTCCTTACAACATCAGTTGCAACTACTGACATTTAAATCATAAGTGTCATTTGAAGGTTACAAACACAAAAGTGGAGGTTTAACCTAAAAGAGGAATAAAACTAGGTGAAAGAAATTAAAAATGGCAATGTTCTCAAAAGAGGAAATTTCAATTGCAGCTCTCAAGCAACTGCAACAAGAGGAGATTTGTCCATTGTTCCTTCAGTAACTTCCTTTGTTGTGTGGTATTGATCAAATCAAATGAGTGCACACCTCCCCAAAATCACATTGCCTTAGTCTCCCCAACCTGCGGTTTTCAGAACCTCATTAAAGTTTAGTGCTCAAATCCATGCACTCCACAAATCTTAATTCCTGTCACACTACTTTTCGGAAAAATCATCCTGGTGACGGTCCGACCGATCACTCCATGCACCGTCATGCACCTATAACCCACCAAAACCTCCTGGTCCTTGCCCAAAACTGCCAAACCCGCCTGGTCCTCCTGGTCCACTGCTTGGTCTCCTGTAGCCTGGGAACCCATCTCCCATCGCGCCATCGCCAAGTGGATCATCGTACCGTGCTCCAGGAGGAACCCCTGGTGGAACCCCTGGCCTGTCTGAGCGAGTACGGTCAAATAATGGGTGCTGCATTGAAGGGTACATTCCACCATCGTTATCGGGCTGTAAAGGGTCCAAAAAAGATCCTAGACCCGGGTTAGGCACGGGGTCTAGGTCCCTGTTACCAATTGATGGGAACCCCTGGCGAGGTTTGATCTCTGAGGGCGCCGACTGCATCTCGTACTCGTCTTCGAAGTCAGGTCTATCAGGGAATCTCTTGTTGTAGTTTGTAGCGGCAGTATCAATTGCATGTTGAGGACCAGAACTTGCAGGTTTTGTGGGCAGTTTTGGTGTTTTGAGCTGAGACTTGAACAATTGAGTGAGTTCCTTCTCCTTGATGACTTTTGACACTTTGGTGTTGAATGTGTTGATGAGATCATCCAGCAAGTTGATTTCGTCGAGCGGGAAATTGACCTGCGTCAACAGATCCCAGTCAATGAGCACCGTGTCGATGTTCTTGTCGTTATAGATCAAATTTATGAGCTGTTGCTTTGGCTGAAGGCTGGCGATTGTCACCAACAAGAGAAGATTGCGCTTTTCATCGTCTTGATAGAGGAAATATTGGTTCAAATTGGGCAGCGACACAAAAGTCTCCTTCAACGAGATATCGTGACACGCCCCAATGTAATTGTGGATCAATTTAGTCGTTAATTGGTAGTAATCATCAATGGTCATGATGTATTAGTGAGAGAGCAACTGGTGATTCCACGTCGGAAATCAATTCGCGCAAGTGAGATTCAACATTTTGTGTCACCCTTGAAAACGAAATGACAACGACTGTTCCGTTAATTTACTCGTTCCCGGAGTTTGAGGGAGTTGCAGAAGCGGTTGCTGATCATGTTATTAGTGCACAGAATATGACATTGTACAATACTCTAGATAAGGAAAAAATTGATGCACTTAAAGCAGAGCTACTCAAGCGCCCCTCATTACAGAGTTCTCTAAGCACCTCTTCCGTTAGTGGAGTAAGTTCAACTAACCTCAATGGGATCAAATTGAAGAAGGAAAAGAAAAAAAATAGAGAAATCAGATTCAAAATAGCAATCAGTGGTGGCTCATTAATTAAAATATTGAACCAGGGTTTACTTACAAGGACTGATGATATCGAATGGTCAAAATGGGATATCTATTTTGCTGATGAGAGATTAGTGCCCTTTGACAGCACTGACTCGAACTACGGGCAAGCCAAAAGAGAAATCTTCGATAAAATTGAAGGCCCTCACAAACCAAATATTTACCATATAGATGAATCACTCATCGATGACCCTCAAGAGTGTGCTGATAACTACGAGAAGATATTGATAGATAACTTTGCAAAGAAAGATTCAGTCAAGTTACCAATGTTTGACTTGTTGTTGTTGGGATGTGCGCCTGATGGTCACATTGCAAGTTTATTCCCAAATCATGGTGAACAATTGAGGGAGAAACTTGCGTGGTGTATGCCGGTTGAGAAAGCCCCCAGCGGGCCTGAAAACAGAATCACCCTCAGTATACCAGTTATATGTCATGCTCAAAGAGTTACATTCGTTGTGGAGGGTTTAACTAAAGCCCCAATTATGAGAATAATAATGGAAAGACCTGAAAAGGGTTTACCAAGCTCAATTGTTAATGAAGGTGCTGCAGGAAAAGTCACTTGGTTTGTCGATGATGATGCTTTGAATGACTGTTACGATATCACAAAGAAGAAGTATAAATTTCTATCAATTGATCCTTGATTGGACTTTAATCATAGAGATAGTGTAATAAGTATGAACAACTAGTACTAGTACACATCATCGTAGTATTGATCATCAACGTATCCACCTCTCATTGCCTGTCTGACATTTCTAGCGAACAAGTCGGCGTTTTTACTCAAGACATTTGCAGCGTCCTTGTTGAGAGGATCGTTAGGGTTGGGCTCGAGGAACAAAAAATTGAGTCCTACTAGAACCGAATTCAAGTTCAAAACGGGGGACCAGTCCTCTCGTAAGATGTTTAAGCATATGTTTCCTGAAGTGTCGATGTTGGGGTGGTAAATTTTGCGGAGGCACTTGATCTTGGGTGGGTTTATTGGGAAGTCTTCTGTCACCGACACAGAAAACGGGAACTTCCCGTTCTTGTAGTATCCTTGCTGAGGCAGAATGACTATTTGGAACTCAGATATGTTGGAGGGATCAGGAAACGTCAACTTTATAGAACTGGGAAGGTCAAGCTCAGTTATATCTTTTTGCAATCTGATTTGAGACGAGCTTACTCGTGACTCGGTTTTAGCACCAGAATTTTGGCTGGAGTTCTCCTGCTGCTTCTGTTTCTGTAACTGACGTAACTTCAACTGCGGGCGTTAGTTATGTTGGGAGTTTGTGTGGGCTCATTGACGTACCATGTATGACTTTTTTCTCACTTTGGCTCCAGAGTGAGCACGACTTTTGTGACCCAGTCGATAGTGCTGGCGTACGCTTTGTTGGCCACTGTGGTGGTTATCAGGGCCAGAGCCGCCCGTAGAAGTGCAGCTGCGTCTCCAGGTGACTTTAGTCCTCGAACAAGGGCCAAATACGGACTCTTGTAGCTGCAGTTGACCTTGAGGAGCCACTCGAGCTGATCAATGATTTCGCTGTCGCCGTACGGTGACTCAGACTGTCGTGTGCACACTGTAGGCTCGTAGTGTGTGCCAAGTAGCCGGTTTACATATGCAATGACACTGGTTTGCTCGTCCACTGCTGACTGGTCAGCATCTTTGAAAAACACCAGAAACGACAGCCACAAAGACACGTCCGAAAGGTTCTGCCGACACAACGAGAGAACTTGGCTATACAAGTACTGGCTGCTGAGCCCAAGCACTCGGTGCAATTGTATAAAGAGCTTCAAGTAGTTGTTGGCATAGTAGTTGGCGTAGTGATGCTGGCATGAGAGCATAATTCTCGACACCAACGGCTCGTAGAATTCACCCTGTCCTTGCTGTGCCAACATCACGATGCTGACTCGCTTGATCAAGTTCCATAGGAGTGCATTCTTGTTGACCTTCAGGATCTTGCTGCTGACCAACGACGTCAACACTTCAAGCTCGTCTTGCAAGACGTTTGTTTTGCCTCGTCTGTACATCTGAGCCACCACAAGCTCGTGGTACTTGACGACCATATGGGCGTCGTTGGTGGTGATAAGGTACCCCAAGGTCACCAAATAAAGGTCCCAAAGACTCTCATCGTCCATCGACGTCACATTCTTGTCCCCATTGAGGAATATGTGCCATCCAGTGTGCGCTTGCTTGAATATAGCCAACAACAGTCGCTTATCGGTAACAATTTCCACTTGGACCCCACTGTCGAGAATGCAAAACAGCTTCAATTGGCGTTTTTGGATTCCAGCCATGCCATTGTCATCAAGAGTACCGGGATACACCGAAACGACCTTATCACGACCTCTGAAATCGATCAACACTTGGTGCAACTCATAAAGAAGATCCATTTCGCGATGGCTCTGTCTCGATGCTTGACTTCTCTGCTACGATCCCCTACAGCGACCCGCTCGTGCCACCACCAGACACCTTGAGCGAGGCAGTGTACAACAGCAGCAAGCTAGAGTACGTATTGCGAGGAGTGGGAGCTCAACACCCACAAACTGAGGCTCCAGACCCCCAACCACAAATGGACTTGGCCACCACAGAAACCACACCGAAACCACCGGTGTCTTCACAGTGGAGGCTCTTACGAGTCATTGCAGGCGCACATGGCGGGTGGGTGCGGTCGCTTGATGTCGACCCGCTCACAAACAAATGGTTTGTCACAGGACTGGCAGACGCTACAATCAAAATATGGGACCTCGCATCACTGGACTTGAAAGCTACTATAACCGGACATATTATGGGCGTGAGAGCGCTCAGCATCTCAAAGAAGTTCCCGTACTTGTTTTCGGGGTCTGAGGACAAAACAGTACGATGCTGGGATTTGGAAAGAACAAATTCCGAACTGGGATGTCAAATTAGAAACTACCATGGCCATCAAGGAGGCATCTATGCCATGTCACTCCATCCTGAGCTTGATCTTCTCGTAACTGGTGGTCGTGACCAAGTTGTAAGAGTATGGGACTTGCGTTCTCGTGCAGAAGTGATGGTGTTGACGGGCCATCGTAGTGACATATCTTCCATTGTCACATCTCCATCTGACCCACAGATCATCACATCGTCCATGGATGCAACTATAAGGTTATGGGATATCCGTAAACAAAAGACAGAACTCGCCATCACACAGCATACGAAGAGCATACGACTGCTAGTTGACCATCCTACAGAACTGACAATGTGTTCTGGTGACTCACTGGGTAATATCAAACAATGGGTTCTCCCCCAGGGTGACCTCCTTAACGAGTTCGGCTCCAAGCAAGGGATCATCAACACTATGGCCATAAATCATACCAATAATAATTTGTTTGTGGGGTACGATGACGGGAAGATGGAGTTCTATGACTATGTTTCTGGACAACTCATGCAAACTGAGCATTCGATCCCCAGTCCTGGTTCCAAAGAGTCTGCGTTGTACTGCTCCAAATTTGATCTCCTGGGTTTGAGACTTTTAACTGGTGAAGGAGACAACTCCATTAAGATCTATGGTGAACAGTAAACTTATCATTATTATCATCATCATTAATTACCAACCAAATCTCAATTGGTTAGCGGTGAAAGTTGGGGGAGTCCATTGAAGTCTTCGGGGCTCAAGCTCGTGTTTCTTCTTTTCCTTCACTTTTTTCACAAGTTTTTCATAAAGCACCATTATTTGGTCAGTTATGACAACTATATGCTGACCCTTGTAATACCTGAGAATCTGCAATGTTGTTAGCGTGTGAAGAATATCTGTGGTAGTCATGCAAGTTAAGTTGGAAATCTCCTCAATAGTGATTTCATTAGCCATGTTAGGGTTACTATTATGAGACTGTCTTCCAGTGGTGGGAGTATCATCTTCATCGTCATCTTCCAAAGGTGGCGGGTTATTCTTTTTCGCCAAATGAGGGTTGTTTCTTTCCACAAGAAGTTTGACTAGAGTGTCAGTCCAGTAAGCTCTATAGGACAAGAGACCAAGATCTGACAAGGGCTTCTCTGGAGAACCTATCTTGTTTTCCACGGCAGACAACATGTATGAGAACTGAATAAGGAGTTTCCCGAACCCTCTTTTCTGATAACATGGGAGTGTTAAAATACATGCAACATTATAATTATCAGCACTCTCCTTCTCCTTAGAAAAGTATCCGACAACATGATGGCCTTGTGCTGACTTGATGGTCATAATGTAGAACAAGAATGGGTCCACGTCATAGTAGAGAGTCTTGTGATCCAAGAATAGTTTTGATAATAAACACAAGTTTCTGCACCAAGTTCTTTGTCTTCTACCGTCGATTTCCCAGAAACTCACTTTACTATCTCTGTAGATCTCGTTCCCTGGAGGATGTCTCATTGAACACTTGGACCTGAACCTTTCGAACTGCTTCCTCGACCCAAAATACGATAATGTGAAGTCGCAAACGTAGATTTCGTCTTCCTCTGTCAACTCTATAGGGTACGGGGAGAAGTACCATGGCTCAATGATATGTTCGCCCAATATTATGGTTGACAAGTTCCTCACACGCGACACCTCGGAGTGATTTTGAGTCATTGAACCGCTAGTTCTTAGTTTCTTTATTTCGTCTTCACGACTCATTTCTTCGCCGTCTCTTTTGGTCCCTTGCACATTCAAGTCGCCAAGATCCATTTCATCTTCATTCTTGGGCGTGGCTGTTGCATCTTTGCTGTCTGGTTGCGGAGTAGCAGTCGCTGAAGCCTTTGAGTTTTTCAGCTTTGTTTTCTTCAGTTTCAGTTGTTTCAGTTCTTTCTTTTCTTCCACTTTCACTTCAGGTGAGATCAATGCTCTCATAAAGTCGATCTTATCTAGACCTATCCATTCATCCAACCGCTTGTTGTACTCTTGGTAGTGAACGTAGAAAACCTTACGTCCCTTTTTGGAGTGTTGTTGCAAGATCTCGGCTAGACGATACTGTCCGTCCTTCATGGCGAATATTTTGCACCCCGGAACGATATCGTCCTCGGTGAACGACGCGGCCTCGTTGGTTTCTTGTTTGATTCCAAGTGGCGTCTTACTCGTGGGGCTACTCATGAAAAGTTTTTGTGCGATTATTTACAAGTCTACTGTACTTCTACTGGCGGTAAAAGACCATGAAGAGCAACGTAACCAACGTTGAAGTTGTCTGCATCTGCAATGAACCTCAAGAGACGGAGACGTAAATCCTGGTTGAATTTGGCCACGTCTTCTACCAGTTTTGTGCCGTCTTTTGACGATAACTCAGTCTTGATGTCGACAAGATTGCGCTCAAGACAAGCAAGAAGCAATTCTGCATCATTGAGATTCCACACATTGCCATCACCGTTGAGTCCACTCAAATAGTAGTTGTCCACCGTGAGATAATTGTAGTATGACTGTAACCGGCGACGCAAAACTGCTTCAGGGTAAAACGAGGCCGGCACGTACTTGGACACGAGACGAAGACTCTTGGCAAGATCACGTACAAGCGTGATGGGGAGATTGTAAGCCGTTTTAGACGCAAGACTCTCCAACTCGTCCTTGTACTGTTTGGCATGCTCATGAATTCGTCTATTGGCGCCGGCATTCCAAAGCCGTGGCACAATCGATGGGATCACGCATGTCGAGGGCGTCACTTCAGGAAACGCCAAACACACCAAGGGAGTAGCTTCCATGAAACAAGCAACAATAACGACAAACCATGGGAGCTTATAGAAATCTTTTTCTGTCCGTCTAAGAAGTTGGAACTGGTCTCTGTGCAATCTGAAGAGATTCTCGTCAACTTTGACGTTCTTGTTGCCATTTTTGACCACCTGTCCAGCACTTTGCTCGAAGGCTCTATTTTCCATTCTATTATTGTACAAGATTTGAGCCATTTCATCAGCGAGTTTGCTCGATGGCGGGAGCACAGTATCGACATCTTTACCTGAAGAGTCTACCTGCCCTGAGAGTTTGAACTCGGTCTTTCTTAACGACTTCATTTGCTTATTGTTGTACCACACATTGGTTACCCCCGTCTTGTAAAACTTGACGATCTGCTTGGTGAATTCAAAGAGCTGCTTAGCACTCAAACTCAACCCTTTAGAGTCCAGCGTGGTTTCCACTTGCTTGTAAACCTGATTTTTCACAGGAAAGCTTGAAGGCAAAGTGGAATCAGCATTAACTGCGGCGTGTGGTTGCTTATTCCACAAAGCTCTCAAGACCTGGACCTCCTCACACTGGCGTGCTAGTACTGCCTTCGAAGCAGCGCCACTCCAAAACCCTATACGAGCTCCAAGACTGCTGTTGGACATAAAATTTCACAGTTCGCATAGCCAACCATGGTGACTAAACCTGTGAGACGGATAACCACGAACGAAGACTTGGCTAAATGGCAGGAGTCTGCCACGCACGAGCTTGTTGTCTCCTTCATCGAGGAGCTTCAAGATCTGGTGGTGGGCAAGACAAATGATACCGAAGTGAACGTGTCTGATCCAGTGAAGGTATTACTAAACATCCTTGATCGAGTAGAGCAAATCAGGCAAGAGAACCCGGTGGTCCATGAGAAGAACATTCTGCGGTTCGGCAAGGTGGAGTTCAGAGATTTCTACGACCAAGTGGCCAGCGAGTTGCCGCAACTACTTGAACCGATTGCTGGTGATGGGACCCTAGAGGTCGCAACTTATTTACAAGACTGTTGGGGCAACAGGACCCGAATTGACTATGGATCGGGACATGAATTGAACTTCGTGTGTGGATTGTTATGCTTGCGCCAGCTTGGCGCTTTCAGCAAGGAAGATGATGCTGCTTTGGTGTTGAAAGGGTTCACAAAGTACATGGCAATTATGAGACAATTACAACGCAATTACTGGCTTGAACCAGCAGGCTCACATGGAGTGTGGGGTCTTGACGACTACCATTTCCTCCCGTTCTTGTTCGGGGCTGCTCAGCTCGCTACACATCCGTACATGAAACCCAAGCTGATTCACAACGAAGAACTCGTGGACGCTTACTACAAACAGTACATGTACTTTGAGTGTATTCACTTCATCAACTCTATTAAAACTATCCCCAACAACACTGACAAGCTCAGCTTGAGGTGGCATTCACCAATGTTGGATGACATTTCTGCTGCCAAATCCTGGTCTAAGATCAAGGAAGGCATGATCAAGATGTACAAGGCCGAAGTGCTCAACAAACTTCCTATTATACAACACTTTATGTTTGGAAGCATTCTCGCTTGTCCAGACGGTGTCAGCGAGTTCCAAGAAATGGACGAAGACCATGGTCACGTTCACACTGACGTCAACAATACTTGGGGTGATTGTTGCGGTATCAAAGTACCCAGTGCTATCGCTGCTTCTGAACTGATCAAGTTGAAGAACAAACCCGTACCTTTTGACTAACTTACTCGGTGTACCCAATACTGGTAGCAAGAAGGACGTTCCTAGGAAATGCGCCAGGCATTGGCATCAACACTCCGAGTTTACCCTTTGACTCATCGTACCATGAGATATGAATGTAACCCAACACACACGTGTTGAGCAAATCCTTAGGTTGAGTTTTGGTCTGTGGGGTTTGGGTTATGGCAAGCACCAAATTTTCCAAATTGGTAACATTGAAATCTTCAATCCTCTTATAGTACTTGTCCAAAGTATTTTCATCCTTGACTGTCTCACCATCTTCCGGTTCGAAAGAGTCTCCACTAGGTGCAAAAAGTAAACTGGAGTTGTACTCAGCAGTTTCTACTGCTTTGTAAAAAATGAAATCACTAATGTTAATTTCAGTTTTGAATGGCGATAATGGATTGGCAGGGGTCCCGTTGAAATACTGCTTGATGGTCTCTTCTTGAGTCTTCCTTATGAAACTATCTTCAACTTCCACGACACCTTCACTTTTAGCAACTTTAACAATAGACAATTGAGTTCTGTGAGCGAATTTCTTCTTCAAGTCAACAACAAGTTTTTCATTTCCTATGACCACCACTGTGTCAACTTCGAAATCGGATATGATATTCTCAATTATATCAACATCCTTAATCGAAAATGCCGGAGTATCAATTATGACTCCACTGTTTTTAGCATCGATATCTTCCTCCAATCTGGACATAATGGCAAGCCCAAGCTTTGAAATCTGGTACTTGTAAAGGTCCAAGTTTGTTTGGTAGTTTTCAAACCCAAAATTCTTAACGAGGGGCTGTTTAGGATTGTGGTGAGTTGTTCCTGAAGTCGTAGTACCTCCAAAACCTCCCACTGCATGTAAATCGAAATTGTCACTTATAGGAGTGGCAGTTAAGGATCCAGGAAGAGAGAAAACTCCGTCTCTTGGGTTAAGGTTGGCGTAAATAGGCATTCTGTCCATCTTGAACGCATATGATGATAAGATTTTGCAAAGTGTAGTTTTACCACTAAATTTATTCCCCAAAACCAATACCTTTGGTCCGGTTTTACTGGTTCTATTAGCACCATTACTGTCTGTTGCATCTTGTCTTTTGGCTTCTAAAGCGAAATGGAGATTAATGTACTGACCCATTGTTGTATCTTGACTGACGTATTCACTGATACTGGCATCTTCAGATGAGGTTGCCACGTGCTCCTTGTTTGGTTTGGTGTAGTATTCAAGCTGAAGTCCACTATGGAGTGGGGCATAGACCGCATACTTGGCACCAGTAAATTCAATGTCGACATTGGTGGGTAATTCAGTTCCAAAAACTTCACCAATACCATTCAAAATTTTCACCACAAGAATCGTCTTGTACGGCACTTCAAAACGCCACTCGGAACCAACAGGTACATCTACTGTAGTCTTGGTATTGACTTGATCCTCTTGAATCTCAGGGGTACTGTCAAATCCTGGTATAGCTTCCATTAGTTTTAGTGCGAGTTGTTTTTTTCACATTGTTTTCCAAGACCAGCTCTTCAAACTTTGTGGTTGGTTTTACTTAGATCCCACTGAAATCCAATTTCTTAGGCTTGTAGTTCTTCTGGCGGTCCAGCAACTCGACTACCTTTCTTTGTCCCGTTCTGTGGTTGATGTATTCCACATGAGTGCTGTAATCGATGCCTGACTTTTGCAGAGCCGAGCTACGAGCCGAGCTCAGAGCTTTGCTGGTGGGTAAGGCATCCGACGTAATGAATGGGTTCACAAGTGGCTCGTGATCGTCTTCGGAATCGGAATCAGTGAAATGACCCTTCTTTGTATTCCAAGCTTCCACTTTAGCATCATCTATGAGCTGATTTCCCGGAGTTTGAGGGCCTTGATACTTTCGAATTGACGCTTGTGGTCTTCTGGTAGGCAGATCAGGTAAAAAAGGATCACGAGAGAAAGTGAATGGCTGGTCGTCTTCAAAAGTTAAGCTGTCGTTGAGCTTCGATAACGAGTCAAAGTTCAAATGCGGGACTCTTTTCCTAACAGGTGAGTGTGTGACTCTGCCTGTTCCAATAGTTGATGGAGCCGGCATCAAGAGTCCAAAATTGGGGACCGGAGGTGGTGACAAAACGGGGGACGAGATGGAAACTGACCCATTCAGGTCATGTTTGAATATATCCTCCACGTAGCTTCGACGTCTTCTGTGTTTTTGAGGAGTTATGTCTGGAGTTGGAGGTAAAAGGTGAGCAGTATCAGAAAAGTGTACTGATTTAGCCATTTTACTGGGATAAAAGTCCTTTTGTCTGAGAGTCTGAGGCGTCTTGAGGAACGCTGGAGTCTTTGACTGGGATTTGCGCTTGCTTGGAGGTGTTGAAGGAGGAACAAACGACATTTATCGTATACTTGGAGAATGCGACACGTAAAATTATTTTGGCAACGCGGTCGATGGCTGGCTTAGTGCTACAATTAAAATTGCACAATTGTGAAAATGTAAAAACTGCACATTTTGAATATTACGTGTTTGTAATCGTCAGCATGAATGTAACGGCAACGTGATTGTTTGAGTGAGTGGCAACAACGGGAATGTGATGGAATGTTATGCTACTGCAAACTTGTTGGTGTAGTGCAACTTGTCATTGTGACTCTCTGTTTCCTGTTTGGGCCAATGTCCCCTTTAGGGTCCTGAATTTTGCACCCAATGTAAACCCTTGACATGCAGTCAGCGAAGGATAGAGCGTGTAGGAACACCAGCTGACACAGTAACTACGACACTCCAATTACTACACCAATTGTGATTACTAATGGCTCACGATATCTCCTTGATTATTAAGCAAGCAACTATAAATTGTCCCACAATCTCCCGGTCTTTATGTCCACAGTAAAAGTCTTTCTCACCGGGGCTACTGGCTACATTGGAGGTGAAGTCCTCTACCAATTGTTGCAAGCGAATAATTTTGAAGTGACCGCTCTTGTAAGATCAGAAGCGAGAGCTAAACTCTTACCATCCTCCGTGAAAATTGTGGCAGGTGGCCTTGATGATCTCGACTTGATCAAGTCTCAAGTGGCCCAAAGTGATGTGATCATCAACACTGCTGACGTCGACCATGTGCCTTCAGCTGAAGCAATTTCAGAAGCTTTGGTTGGCTCCAAAGACCCAAAGATTTTAATCCACACTTCTGGTACTTCTGTTATTGGCGACGGTTTGGCTCCAAAGAAGCCCACACCCAAAATTTACTACGATGACAAGTCCATTGGCGACATCAACAGTTTGCCTACTGAACAACCTCACAGACCAGTGGACGAAATCATCTTGGCAATTAACCAGAAGAACCCTTTAATTAAGACAGCAATCGTGTCACCATCCACCATCTTTGGCATCTCTCATGGGTATGGCAGAATTCACTCGATTCAAATCCCACTTTTGATCACTTTGTCCCACAAGAATAAGGCCAGTTTTTCAGTTTACGATGGGAACTACGTCTGGAGTCACATCCACATTCATGATTTAGGGGACTTGTACTACTTGATCTTGACCAAGTTGCTTGCTGGCGAAGACATCCCTCAGGGTAACCAGGGTTACTACTTTGGGTCTTATGCCATTGAAAATGAGACGCCTAGTGACGAATCACCAATTGAACATAGTTGGAGAAAAGTGTCCGAAGTGGTTGCACTAGCTTTGAGCAAGCGTGATTTGATTCCAACGTCTAAAGTTTCTGAGCTCGATCCTGCAACTATTGTCAAGTTAAACGACAATTCACTGTTTACTCCATTATTATGGGGCACAAATTCCAGAAGCAGAGGCAATAACGGGTACAAATTGGGGTGGAAGCCTAAGCACGAAGACGAGAGACTCTTTTGGCACGGAATTTATGAAGATTTGGACTACTTGATCAAACATGATTTGCTCAAGTAGGTGATTGTTTAGATAATGAAAGAGAGAGAATCAATTGGCGTAGTTTTAAGGTGGATTTTGGTCTGTTCGGTGGTTGCCAGTACAAACGAAACGAAGTTCGGATTAGAGTTGTAACTTTAGGGTCACTAGTTGTCACTAACTGTCACTAAGCTTTCACCATTTCTCATTGAATTGTCGTGAGTTGTCACTAAACTGCAACAAGTCAATCGAGAACCTCTACGGCCGTGATCTTGTTGTCCCCACCACATCTGACTCGGACCAAACGGACCAAGAGTCACACGACATACGGTGACTCGTATGAGCGGTACGACATTTTGAACAATAGATTTTCACGTGCTGCAACCGTAGATGGTAAACGACATAATGTCGCGGCTGGCTAGCCGGGTCGCATTTTTCCAAATGAACAATTACAAACTTAAGTCACTTGTCATTTTCGACAGAATCCAAAACCAGTTATTTGATAGAGTGTGATATATAGACTGGATCTGTATATAACAAATTGGTTTCAATTCAAAGGTTTTTGCAAGTGTGGACGACATTAGACATCCTGACTCATCAACAATGGGGAGCTTTTTAGCATCAATATTATGTTGTGGGCCCGATGCAAGGGATGATGCCGATGAGAACAACTACAATAACGCACCTGTAAAACGAGGGGCCTCAAAACAAGATAGAGCTCCACATATAGATGATGGTAAACTGTTAGATGATGATAATATCAAGGTAACTGATGATACTTTGATTGCTGACCAGAAGAAGAAGGTGAAAAAAGAACCCAAGTTGGATTACGATGATAATTCCATAAATGAAACCGATACTATCGCAAACACCAATGAAGAAAACCCTTCACCTACCATTAATCAAGATAAAGATAAAACAACGAAAAAGGCTACAGAAGAATCATCGCATGAAAACGTTATCATAGCCAATCAAGACGAGGGTGAAGATATTGTTGATCTCGATCTAGACGAATTAGATGAAGAATCTCTCCTGGACTTAACAAAATTCCAAGAAGGTCAATATCGTAACCCTGAAACTGGCTGGTTGCTAGCACCAAAAGATGAAAAAACTTTCAAAAACAAAAAATGTCTCATATTAGACTTAGATGAAACGTTGGTTCATTCGTCTTTCAAGTATTTAAGAACAGCAGATTTCGTTATACCAGTTGAAATTGATAATCAAGTTCATCATGTTTATGTTATCAAGAGGCCAGGAGTTGATGAGTTCTTGAGAAAAGTGGGTCAATGGTACGAAGTCGTTGTGTTCACAGCATCAGTATCAAAATACGGTGACCCATTATTAGATAAATTGGATATAAATCGCTCAGTTCATCATAGATTATTCAGAGATTCATGCTACAATTACCAGGGCAATTTTATCAAGAATTTATCACAGATTGGCAGACCACTCTCGGAGTGTATCATCATTGATAATTCACCAGCTTCATATATTTTCCATCCGCAACATTCTATACCAATTTCAAGTTGGTTTAGTGATACTCATGATAATGAATTACTGGATTTACTACCGTTTTTAAAAGACTTGTCACAAACGAATGTTGATGATGTGAGCTTAGTGTTGGACATAATGATTTAGCCAACCATAATAGAATAATTTGAATCACAGCAATCCCAACATGAACTAATAGAGTTACCATCACTAGTTTATAGTTCAAGCAGGACTTTGCTATAATCTGCACCCATTATATTTATTCATCATATTCAATTTCTTTGTATAATTAGTTTAGTGGATGCTCATCGCAATAAAATTAATTTGATAATTTAATTCAGTTTAATCTTGATGAAGTTGAAAACCATCAGTAGGTCATCAGACGACTATGTTCCCGTGCGGAACACGCAAGAGTCAGCATTACCAAGAAACTTGAATCCAGCTCTTCACCCCTTCGAGAGAGCGAGAGAATACACCAAAGCGTTGACTGCCACAAAGCTTGAGAGGATGTTTGCCCAACCGTTCGTGGGCCAACTAGGCGATGGTCACAGAGACGGGATCTATAGCATAGGGAAGAACTTCTCGACCACCAACCAGGTGGCCACGGGGTCGGGCGACGGTGTGATCAAGTACTGGGACTTGACTTCTCGTGATGAGGTTATCAGTTTCAAAGCCCATTACGGCATGGTTGGTGGTATCGTTGTGACGCCCAACACGTCGAACATGTTGTCATGTGGAGACGACAAGACCATCAAGTTGTGGTCGGTCAACGCTGACGACTTTGACAAGAGCGCTGGTGATATCGATGTGTACAACAAGAAGACAGGAGGGCTTATCAAGACTTTTCTTGGAGAACACGCATTCAAAGGATTAGACCATCATTTCACAGAACCACAGTTTGTCACTGGTGGCTCGGCCATACAGTTGTGGGACATAAATCGGTCCAACTATATTTCTGATCTCTCTTGGGGAGCAGACAACATTACCACGGTCAAATTCAACAAGACTGAGACTAGCATTGTGGCATCAGCGGGCTCTGATAATTCTATTGTGTTGTACGATATTAGAACCAACTCACCTATACAAAAAGTGGTTACAAGTTTAAGAACCAATGCCATCAGTTGGAATCCGATGGAAGCGTTCAATTTCGCTTCAGCTTGTGAGGACCACAATGCATACTACTGGGACATGAGGAACCTCAACAAGTCACTCAACGTGTACAAGGACCATGTTTCTGCTGTGATGTCTGTGGATTTTTCACCTACAGGAGAAGAATTGGTGACAGGAAGCTACGACAAAACGATAAGAATATTCAAGACCCGCTCGGGACACTCCAGAGACATATACCACACCAAGAGAATGCAGAGGGTGCATGTGGTGAGCTTCACAACCGACTCTAAGTACATTTTGAGTGGGTCAGATGACTACAACGTGAGGGTGTGGCGAGCTGTTGCTAATGACAGAGCCGGCGCCAAGTCGTCGAGACACAGGTCCAAGATGGAGTACGACAACACGTTGAAGGAGAGGTACAAGCACATGCCGGAGATCAAGAGAATCGCCAGACATCGTCACTTGCCTAAAACGATCAAGAAGGCTGGAGAAATCAAGCGCACCGAACTCGACTCCTTGAAGAGAAGAGAAGGCAACAAGCGGAAACACTCCAAAGAGGGAAGTGTTCCATACGTTCCAGAAAGACAAAAACACATTAGAGGCACTGCCATCAAGGAAGACGTCTAAGACACCGAAAGCGCATGATGATGGTTTGGTGATTGACAGAATTTACACCACGACACGACAAAAGTTATCATCAAATTAGATTGCGAGTAAATTCAAACAAGTTACTACGGCGGAATCGGAATCACAATTAATCCCTGATTAATGGTTTGTATATAAATCGAAATAACACACAATATCCAAAATGCCGGATAAGCACAAGATGAAATTATTCTCCCACTTCAAGGGGAACGATGACGAAAGTCTCACGCCTTACAATTCCAACCATTCACACGGCAGTAAAAAGTTTTTAGGGTTCCACATTGGCAAACACGAGTCACAAGACTCGTTGGCTCTGCCTACCATGTCGAATTCGTCGCATCAAGCCCAAGGAAGTGGCCACAATTCGCCTCATCACTCGCCTGTTAATCGTGAGGACTCCCACAATTTCCTTAAATCCAACTCCATGGTGGAACTCAAGAAGTTCTTCAAGCCCATCAAGAAGAACTCGGTGTCCCGTGTCGGCGACAACGTTGTCCCCGTGTACCGCAATCAAATTCACTCTCCTCCGCCTATGGCACTGGCTTCTGCCATAAACGTCAGCCACACTCCTGAACCTTCCTCGACCTCCCTCGCTGCCCTCATCAACCAAACGTCCTCACAACTTCTCCACCACGCATCGCAGCATAACAGCGATGACCACCACTCCAAGAAAGCCCCTTTCACCGACGAAGAATCTTTTTTGGTCAAGAAATACGGTAAAATCGACAAAGAACTAGGAACAGGCGCTGGAGGATCGGTGAAACTCATAGTAAGACCTTCAGACTCAAAGACTTTTGCTGTTAAAGAGTTCAGACCAAGAAGAAACACAGAATCCCTCAAGGACTACACCAGAAAGTGTACCGCTGAGTATTGTATTGGGTCCACTTTGAAACACCCAAACATCATCAAAACAATAGACATCATCCACGAGAATGATCGCTACTTCGAGATCATGGAGTACGCTCCAATTGACTTCTTTGCGGTGGTCATGAGCGGTGAAATGTCCCGTCAAGAGATCAATTGCTGTCTCAAACAAATCATCGAGGGTGTCACGTACCTCCACGACTTGGGCTTGGCCCACAGAGACTTGAAACTCGACAACTGTGTGTTGACCATGGATGGTATACTTAAAATCATTGATTTTGGTAGTGCTGTCATATTCAGGTACCCTTATGACCAGTATGGTAATTCTAAAGATAGCATTCATCATTGTCATGGAGTTGTTGGAAGTGATCCGTACCTTGCACCAGAAGTTCTCAAGAATTCCAACTCCTATAATCCACAGCCAGTTGATCTTTGGTCAATCGCAATCATTTACTGTTGTATGACGTTGAAGAGATTCCCATGGAAAATTCCTAACCCCGAAAAGGACGAGAGCTTCAGGTTATACTTGATGGAAGACGACAACTGGCATGACTACAATATCAGTAACGAATGTCACAAGCTTTTGTTGCAACAAAGGAAATTGAAGAACATGATAATACGCCTGAACAAACGCAAGAAAGCTCTAGCTGAGAAAGGAGATGATCAAGTTATGGAAGACGCCAATGATGACACGAATACAGATGATAAAGAAATACTAAGTGAAGAGAAACAACAAGAGATAATGAATGAGCTTAAAGTAATTGACGGGAAGTTAGAGGGTTTTGAAGCACAGAAACTGGAAATGAAAGCCAAATTCAATGAACACAAACCAAAGAAAGACGAGCCAGAGCCTACAGATGAAGAAAAGACCAAGAAAAAGAGTCATAAACAGATTCATGGTCCATACAGGCTTATGAGATTGTTACCTCATGCTTCCAGACCAATCATATCGAGAATGCTTCAGGTTGACCCTGCAAAGAGAGCCACCCTTGAGGAGATTCTCAATGATGAGTGGATCAAGGATATCCACTGTTGTACACTAAAGAAAGTGATTAAAACTTCTGGAACCTCTGCAGCTATGGATCAAGATGAAGAAGATGTACTTGTGAAGGGTACACCACCGCATGATCACACTGTTGTATTAGATAATGATGATAAGGCCACTTAAATCCTTTAATAAAGGTATCTTTAATAAAGGTGCGAAACAATTAATGTCAGCAACTCCAGTAAATGTCACTCGGCTCAAGACGACGCTAAAAATGGCCATAAGCAAGCTTCAGTTCATTCAGGAAAAGAAAACTGCTTTGACCAAACAGCAAAGACGTCAATTGGCTGATCTCTTGAATCAGGGCAAAGAATCAAGTGCTACTATCCGAGTGGAAAACATCATAAGGGACGATATTTACATTGAGCTCCTCGAATACTTGGAGTTGTACTGTGAGCTACTCTTGGCTCGAATCTCAATGATTACAGACCCCAATAGACCCGAGTGTGACGATAGTCTTGTGGAGGCAGTGCACTCCATCATTTATGCCAGCCCTCACACCGAACTCAAAGAGCTTACCAACGTCAGAGAGCTCTTGGTGTTCAAGTACGGCGCTGAGTTTGGCAAAAAGGCCATGGATACGACTAATGACGAAAATAAAGTGGCACCAAAAGTCATCAAACGGTGCCAGGTTGACCCGCCCAGTGAGACTTTAGTGACGCTATACTTGTGTGAGATCGCCAAGGCCTACGAGGCGCCATACTCCGGACTCAAGCAGGACCCAATTGACCTGCCAGCGCCCAAAGACGACGACAGTGACGGGGGCCACCCTGAAAAACCGATTGCTGAGTCTGCTGAACCTGCTGGGCCTGCTGAACCTACAACATCACCGCCACCGCCGCCAGCCAACGATTTTGATGCTCTTAAAGCTCGCTTTGCCGCTCTCAAACGGTAGCAAATGTAAATAAATGCGAATGCGATATTTACTCTTATGCACTTGTGAACCACGCAGCTAATGTCGCAACTACTGATACTCACCGACCGACAGAAGGCAGAACTCAACAAGGCCATCGTCCAGTACCTTGAGCCCATTTTACAGGAGGAGAAAGACCCGCAAACGCTCGGAAAACTCCGACAGCTGCTCAATGTTGATTCGTCCCTCACCGACGTTATACCGAACTATTTGGAGAAAAAGTGGTCGACCGTGCTCCGACTACAGAAGAGGATCATGGATCTCGAGGGCGATCTTGAAAACATGAAGTCTGCACTCGAAGCACGGGCTATAAACAATTTCCAGGTATCAAACGATAAGATAAACTGGCTTCCCAATTCACACAAGCAAGTATTGAAGACTCAGGGTCAACAGGTCAACACCGTGGCTATACATCCGTTTTCTCCAGTGGTGATTTGTGGATGTGCTGATGGAACTATCGTTGTGTGGAACCTCGCATTGGACGACAAGTCTCCCCAAAAGATCATAAAAGCTCACACAAGAGGTGTCAATAAGATCAAATGGAGCAACCAACCTGTAAATATGAGCGGTGACCTTAGTCGAGACTCAGACTATGTGTTTGCCTCTTGCTCTTCTGATTTATCTGTGAAAATATGGCATGGGTCCACCTACGACCAGCTCAGGACCTTGAACGGCCACGAACACACCGTTTCATCTATCAGTTTCTCTACGGTTGACCCTTCCATCTTGTACTCTGTGTCCAGAGACAAGTCTGTGAAAACATGGGACTTGGTGAATGCCAGCTGCATAAGAACGTTTGTAGGTCACAGCGATTGGGTAAGAGACATTGACACCGCTAGTTTGACCACTAAAATTGCTAATAAGGCCCAGAAGCAAGCCCCATACGGTGACTTTGTGCTAACAGTATCCAACGACCAGTCCATTAGGCTTTCCCATGCCCAAACAGGCACAGGATTGGCCCTTCTCATAGGCCATACTCATGTTATAGAGAGTGTGAAGTTTCTCCCGTTGCACAGCTGTGGGTTTATTGACAAGTTCATACAAGAAAGCCCTGCCAAGTTCCCGTCCATGCCAATTGACCTCGTAACTGATTCTGTGTACGAGGAAAGTCTTGGGTTCAAGTACTGTGTGTCAAGTGGTCGTGATAATTCCATCAAATTGTGGATGCTTCCACCACCAACACTCACACCACACAGGCCACCAAGCCCTGCCAAAGTCAATAACAGTCAGGGATGGCTCGTGGCCAATCTCATAGGACACACGTCGTGGGTCAAGTCGCTTGCAGTGCACCCCAATGGCAGGTTTATCTTCAGCTGTAGCGACGACCAAACAATAAAAGTATGGGACCTAGAGTCTCTAGCTGAGGGAGCAGTGAAGTGCATCAAGACTCTCAAGGGCCACGACGCATTTGTCAACGACATTGCGTTTGCTGCGTATGAGTGGGACGACAATGAGCCCATCGACGATGTGCTCAAGTTCATCGAGGCACACATGAGATGCATGTTCGTGAGTGGCAGCGTCGACAACACCGTGCGAGTGTGGGGGTAATCATTATGTATTATAGTTGTAATTTAGATATCAATCTTGTTTCACGATAAACTCAGTGGGAGCTCTTTGGGCCCATTCTGTCCAACTACCGTCATACACACGGATGGCAGACTGTAAGCCGACCACAGACTCAATGGCCACTCTCAAGATCACGGCGGTGACACCAGTACCACACATAACGATGATGTCCTTGTCGAGCGGTTTGGATAAGTCCAAGTCGAATTCAGATTTGAAGAGCAGCAACAACTCGTCTTTCGACTTGAATTTGCCGTTTTCATTGAGCACTTTGGTGAATGGGAGCGATAACGCCGAAGGAATGTGTCCAGACGACAACCCAGGACGCGGTTCTGGAGCTTCACCGGTGAATCTGTCGTTGGAGCGAGCATCAAAAGTGTAGTACTGGTCTTTCAACTTACCACTTGCGACCAATTCAAGCAATTCTTCGTAGCCAATCGAGTTTTTCTGGACGTTTTGCTCGTAGTCCTCCTCTTCGATCATATCGTACTCCAAGGAAGTTTCAACTTCGTCGGTGGCAGTGGCAGCAATCTTGTCTGTATCCAAGGGATTTTGGCCGTTCCTGTAGTCCAAGTAGTGATCCAACAAGTACACCTGCTTGTGGCCACCGAGGATCAAGTTCCAGGCCACACGAGGGCTGGAAAAGATGCCAGATTTGTCGTAAACGACGATTTTATCGGTCCTGTTGAGCCCCAAATTGTTCAATTCTCGGTAGAGGGTGTCATACTTGGGAAGCATGTGGGGGTAGGGCGACTTGAGGTCGGCCACGGTGTCGAGATTGAAGAAAGCGGCTCCAGGAATCCGGTCTTCGTTCAAGAATTGGTCTTGTCCATTCTTGGGAACGTTGGGCATGTACCATGTAGCGTCAAGTGGCACCACTCGATAAGAAGGTTTAGCTGCTTTACGTAACTCGAGAAACTTACGTGGATTGATCACTTGGACTCTTGGTGGTTTGGCCATGGCAGTTGAAAAGTGTGGAGTCGATTGACGCGATATCGATTTAGTCTATTTTTCTATGGTGACATTGAGATTATCACTGAGACGAGCGGTGTCTGCTTTCATGAATTCTCTTAAGGCCATTGTAGCGTATGAGCTGACTCCAAGTTGCATTCTGAGAATGACAGCTTGCTTTTCGCCTTCACTTTTGATAATTCTGTCGTGTGGCTCTCCCTGCTGTTTTAGCTGCAAAATTTCCAAATCTGTCCTCACCAACGGTTGCGCTTCATCGCTGTACTGGACAAGCTCGTACTCAAGGTTCTGCGGCTTGCTCACAATGGTTCTGTACGATCCAGCTAGCGAAAACTCCCGAATTCTACGTCCCATGTTGTCGGGATCGAGTCCGTCTTTAGCCATTTCGTCAATGTACACTTGCTTGATCTCCTTATTCTCTGGATACAAGATATCGAACCCTGGCATGGGGAGCACGACATCATAAATGCTGTACTTCCCGCTGTCAATATCTTCCTGAGTCAACGCTCTAGCACGAATAAACTTGTTGGTAACAACGTCCTCCTCAAAATCGTCATCTTCGTCCACCTTCTTCTGCTCCTCAGCACTGACAATGACCAAGTCGCCTTCGACAACATTCAATCCAAACATCTCGATCCTTTTGGACGTCACTTTGTTCCAAATGTATGACTGATAAGCGTGGGCATACATGATTCTCAAGTTCCTAGGAATTTGCATAATACTTTTGAAGTACGAGTGTGAACTATAGTCTTCATCTTCATTGAGCGGCTCCTTAGTCAATTGTGTCAACACTGAATGTTCTGCAGTGCACCTGCGAGGCATCTTTTTCAATGCAAAATCAGGGTTTCTTGTCTCTGTCCAAATTTTTCTTGCTTCCCCAGAATCGGGTGCAACAATAGCTTGCTCAGATAAGAGAAGATCCACAGCAGCTTTCCAGTCTTCGTTCAAAATCTTGATTCCTAAAGTGTGGGTAGAAATGGAAAACGTCCCGAATCTTTGCATACCATAATAGTTGATAAACCCTTTGGTCTCCAAAGTATTAAATCCGTCCCTGATAATAGCTGCAACATCTTGACCTTCTTCCAAAGGCTTGATGTCTCTTATGGTGATCATGAACTCGTTTCCTTTCAAGTCTCCAAGTCCCATGTTACTGTCTTCGTAAGCGAATCCTCCCAAGACAATATTCTTCAAGCCTTTATTCAAAGACGAAACACGAGCAACTTTACCCTTATGAATACAGAATCTTTGACATGTGACACCTCTTCTGTCCTTTGTTCCAGCAAACCTGATGCTTTTCGAAGGGACTCTCAAGAATTTGGAAATTGTTGACGCAACTTCCATGGTCTCTCTGTTCTCCTTGTACACGGTGAAGTGTAAGAAGTTCTTGAATGGCCCCAAGCCATAGTTAACCACTCCATTCTCATCCACATGGTTTATACTCTCTTGGGGGTTTCTTCTTCTTGGGTTGGCAGAATTCTTTGCCAAAGCGATTCTGAAAGTATTCTCTGGGGAAGTAACAGTGTCAAGCTTTCCCTGGAACCCTTCACGCAACAACTGATGGAGTTTCCCACGCACCAGCTTGTCGCTGAAGACAGTCTTCGTCTCGGTGTTGCCACCAGTCGTGAAGATGTTCTCGATATTCTGGAGTTCTTCCTCAGTGATGAGCTCGAGAAGCTTGACCCGATTTTCTTCACTTAATTCGTATTTTGGCTCAGCTTTCTTTTCCTCTTCAGACTTTTTCTGTTCCTTGATGGCCTCTACTTCTTCAGGAGTCTTATCCTGGAGTTCAGCTCTGTCCTGATGTCTCTTTTCGAGCCTTCTCTCTTTTTTGGTCTTGCCCAAATCAATGCCTGTGTCCACGAGGTGCACCACTGCACCGTTCATGTCGATTTCATTGACAAGGAAGTCGGAGTATCTCTGCTTCAAGAGACCAAGGAACCCGTGCTTGGACTCCTGGTTGATGAACTGGGTGATCCCAACATCTTGTTCTTGCACTACAGCTCTCCTGTCAACTTCCGACTTGGCTCTTTTGGCCACAGACGTCTCACCTTCGGCTGCACGCTTCAATGTAGTTTCAGCTGTCATTTTACGAACGTATGGTATGAGATTTCGTAAGCGTAGTCACAAACTGCTCATTAACTTTTGTGAGTACTGTGCGATGCCATCGAGTCTATACTAAATCAGAAAGAAGTGTATTTTTGGCCCGTAAAGGGACGTACTAGCACCACGTTGCCGACCATGTAGTGCAGCTCATCATGCGATTGTGGCTTTCTACGTTTGCCATTGTTTTCGTACATGCTTTTACGTACATTAGCTCCAAGGTAGGTGAAATTTGGCAGGCAGAAAGATCTTGAACGAGCGGTTCAGTCAAGTCGAGCTTCGATGACGCCAATTATGTCACAAGAAGGAAGCTCTGGCGCACTAGGTAGCCACAGTGGGTCAAAATTGTGACATTCTGCAACCAAAATCATCGTCTTCTATGGACCGAGTCACCGTAGATTCATGTCTAGACGCCCAGCAGCGTGCCAGCTCATTGAAATCTTCATGTGACAGCCGCAATGTACACTCCACAAACCTTCTTCTGTGTCATATTGTTTGTGTCAATCAATTGCCTCAAAATAAACCACCTGTAAACACAAACACTTCGTGAACAACACTCATACTTGGTACCACAATCACAGCTGTAGCTAGTACACCATTTGCTATTCATAATCATGTTACAAACCAACTTAGGCGAACAAGATTCTAATTTGATCTACCCGGGAAAGCGTAGGAGATCCTGGGAACAGTTCTGGAGGAAGAGCCAACCTGAATTACCAAATTCAACAACTTTGTCTAGAGTTGGGTATAAAGTCTTCAATCCATGGCTCGAATCAACCACTGAAGAACAATACAAGAACCACTCGGTGACCAACAACGGGAAAACCAATAAAGTCCAATCAAAAAATAGCCAGTTGTCCTTGCGCAGCAAACAGGATGACCCTTCAAATCTCAGTGTGTCCATTGGCACCAACAGATCTACACTAGACAGATCAATAGGTATTATCAATACCAAATTGAAAGCATTGAGTCTTCTGTTGGAAAGTAGGAGAATTCTCGTGTTATCTGGAATCCCTAAGCACACGAGCATCGACACAGTCTTGCATAAGATTGCTGGGGGCCCGTTGGAGAAAGTTGTCTACCATGAAAATAGGGAAAATCCACTGATTGAGCTCTACTTCATTCACCCTGACAAAGCACAGAAGTTCTTTCTCTATGGCCAAACAGGTTTGTTTAAACTCAACCAGAATCAGTTGACGCTCAAGTGGGCCAACGAAACAAACTCCTGTGATATAACTTCGATTCACCCTTCGATTTCGCCCTTTTTGAGTGAACAAATCAAGCAAGGCGCAAGAAGGTGTCTTTTGTTTGTGAAAGAGATTCCAAATAAACCCCATAGAAGAACTTCAGCTCTGTATCCTGTACCTGAGGTGAATTTTTCTCCAGAATTGAAAATTTCTGCTGTATACAGCGATTTTGCAATGTTTGGTGATATTATCGAAGTGACTCCCATGATATCCAGGAAATTGTCATTTTGCATTCACTTTGCTGACATCAAAAGCGCAGTGGAAGCTAAAACACACTGCTCTAGTGAAGGCACACAACTTGCTGATAAGTATAAAGATTGGTGCATCTATTATGGTAAAGATCCCACTGATAAACCCTTCTTGTGTACTTAGTTATCAATTGCATTATGCTCACTAAACAACAAAGCTTAATCCTTTCCTTGCGTTCTGTTGGTTTTCTTTATCACTCTTGGTCGACGATAACGATGAAACCGAGTCGTTGTGACGCCTTAAAGACACCTTCTCATCTAGCTTAGTAGAAGGAAACGTATTAATTGAGTCAGAGTCAACTAATCTGCGTAACTTGGATGTCTTTGTCAAGCTCTTTATGAAATGGTCTTTGTCTTTGATAACTTCCTTTAGGCTAAGAATTTCTTCCTCTTGATCTTTCAACACACATTCCATTTGCTTCATGCTGAGATTATGCTCTGCGCTGAATGGTGTGGTTGGCTTATCTTGCAAAGCTGATTTGAGTTGTTGCTCGAGCTGAGAGATGTAGGACTTGTACTCTTCCATTTCGTAGTTTACTCTTTCATGAAACTCTTCGAGATTAGCTATCATTGCTTGCGAAGTATTGTTATCAAGGTTGGAGCCTAGTATATCGTTCAATGCATTGTTTTTCAAGATCACGGTTTCAGTTCTCTGTAAATCAGTGAGTCTGGTCAAGTGCTCAACTTTGTCAGACAAAACTTTGTTTTCAGCAATGAGTTTCGTAGTTTTCGGGTCATTTTGGGGTTCCCCCATTGAAACACTCAGCAGCTTTGAGTTAGAGGGACCCTTGAGTTTCAACAAATTGATCTCGTTCTTCTGTAACTCAATAGTCCTTCTCAATTCCTCTACTAAAGCAGAAGATTCCTCACTGAGCGAGTTCAGTTTATTCTTCTGAACACTCATGACAATGTCCTTTGCCCTGGCAGCGAATCTTAGGGTATTGTAAGTTTCTGAATTGAATGTCTTGTCCGATACCTTGCCCGTTATGGACCCCATATGAATTGTGCAGAGGATCAGCACCAAGGAAGACCCTGACAAGGCAGGTTGTAAAAGCCTCGTCAACTTGGAGTCTCTATAAGGAATATGATCGTTGACTGAGCCACTGAGTGATGAAGCAGACAATTTGTTGATAACAGTTGACAATGCAAGTAGAGATTTATTGATGAAAGAACCTTCCTTTCTACGTTCCATACTGGAAGTAGCTCTCTCGGAACCAGCCAAGTCGCAAAGGGAAAGGGTAGAGTTTTGTTCAGATGAGGTGTTGAGGTCAACCACCTTGAGTCGTATTTGTAAGATTGCATGAGATCTTGAAGACCTGGCGTTGAAGTCCGTTTCACTAGTCTTTCTGTTGCTGTCACCACGTTGAATAAATTGCATAAGCTGTGCTTTGGAGCTGACAACTGGGTTGGTTACACCCACGATTTTTGTGCCATGAACGGGGTCGTCGATGATCTTGAGATCCGACAGTATAGGGGGACCCGTACTGAGCAAGTCTATGAGCTTCTCGTTGTAGATTTCCAAGTACGAGACATTAATAGTGTACAGTTTTTCAGATATGTCTGAGTCAATGCGATCAAAAATGTCACTGACTGCCAACTGGATGAATCCTGGGTCGGTGTCCGTACCCTTCATGGAGAAGGTCTTTCCAGACCCGGTCATACCGTACGCAAACACGGTACTGTTGTAACCTTCGTTTAAGAAGTTGTGCACTAATTTGGCACATGACCGCTCGTAAACTTCGGTGTTGGAGACGCCTCTTTCGACCCCAAACACGTTGTCAAAGTTGTAGACGCTCATATCCTGGACGTTCATGATCAGATTGGTGGATTCTTCGATTCTCCAGGCGCTGTTTGCGTCGAAAGTGTAGGGATTGGGCCGAATCGACACCGAGATCGTGCCCGTGTAGGGCTCTGGGCGGAACCCTGGCGTGCTGGGACGACTGCGAGGACCTAAGGACGACGAGGGACGAGATCTGGTGCTGTAGGGCGTGGAACGAGGCAGAGAAGGCCGCAAAGACATGGCAGACGGTGGTCTGCGAAGATCAGTGAGGGGCACCTTCGTCTGGGGTGTCGTGGTGAAGCTGCTCGTGGAAGCTCTGGACCTCAACGGAGTTCTCAGTGTCATTAGCGAGTTGTTTATAGTGAGTATTTACCTTTTACCGAATTTATTCATGAGATAGTGGGCGGTCATGTGACCTGGACCCATAATGATAATGCAACTAGGTCGAGTCGACCGTTACGTCGACTTGGACTTCTTGGACTTGGTCTTTGTCTTGGACTTCTTGGACTCTGTGGCCAGCGAATCGTCTCGCTTACGCTTGTTGTTGAGCTTTTTCTCTCCAAAATGCTCTTTCTCCATCTCCATCAAACTCTCTCGCTTAGCCACACTTGTAACTTGTAGAGAATCCTTGATGAGCTTGTTGTCGTTGATCTCCTCCACGAGCTCGAGCTTCTGCTTGATTCTTTCCTCGATCGACAAGATCCTCGTGATGTCTTTCTCAGTGACAAGAGAAATAGACTCACCTTTCTTGCCAGCTCTGGCAGTTCTACCCACACGATGCACGAAATCATCAGGGTCCGCCGGTATGTCGAAGTTGATGACGAACTCCACCGCTGGAATGTCCAAACCTCTGGATGCAACGTCGGTAGCAATCAATATTTTGGCAGCTGACGCCTTAAATCTGTGAATGGAGTTGACTCGTTCGCTCTGGGGCATCTCAGAGTGGAGCGACGTCACTCTGAACTCGAGCTTCCTCAACATCCTCCTCAACACTTCTGCTGTACGGGTCCTGTTGACGAATATGATGCCCACTTTACCTTCGAGTCGAGACAACTTGAGCACCTCGTGCAAGTACGCCTCCTTGACGTACGAAGGAATGAAGATGTACCCCAACGTCAACGTGGATGGGATCACGTACTTGTCGAAGCTCTCCATCTCGTGAACAAACACTTTATCGTTTTTATCTTTCAACGCTCTTACTGCGTCGGTAACAGTCGCTGTGAACAAGAGCGTTTGTCTCTTTTCAGAAGCAGGGATCACCTGGAAGATCCTCTCCAAGTCCTTGCCGAAACTGTTGCTCAAAAGTCTGTCTGCCTCATCGAGCACCAAGTACTTGATCTTTCTCAACCCTTTGATGGTTTCCTCGCCGCTGTTTATGATATGGTCCGCCAACCGTCCCGGCGTGGCGATGATGAAGTGTGGCTTGTTCTGGATGTCAATGGCCTGCTGGATAAAGTCTTCACCTCCGACCACGACTTTGACTCTGATGTTCATGGAAGAGCCCAAAGCGGCAAACTGTTCGGCGATTTGAAGGGCCAACTCACGCGTGGGCGTGAGCACGAGCCCAAATATACCGTAAGGGTCCTCCGACCACTGCTGGAGCATCGGCAACCCAAAAGCGATGGTCTTACCACTACCGGTTTTGGCTCCTCCAATGCAGTCCTTGCCGTCAAGGATCTGGGGAATACATGCCGACTGGATGGATGTGGGCGAGAAGATGCGCATGGCCTCTAAGTTCTCGCAGAGCCATTTGGCCACTCCTAAATCGTGGAAGCTCATTAGTAGATGTGAGTTTTTTGGCTGCGAAGCGATGAGCACCGCGATGATACTGCGAACGGCGAGACGATTGCACGTCGCCACAAGGGCCTGGAACGGCCTCAAGCATGGCGCCCCACGCCCCGACACGTGGCTCGACCAGTTGGACCCAGTGCACGAGAAACCTCAGCTCCCAACGGAGTCGTACAAGGTGCACACGGACGTCGAGCGATTCTTGCTGATTGAAGAGGAGACCATTCGCGTGGACGAGCACGAGTTCAAGTCCAGGACCATCGGCACCGACGATTTCGGGTTCACCAGCAAGCTCGTCAAGCTCACGGACTATTTTTTCGGCAACGAGTACCAGCTGATAAACGCGATCAAAGGTGAGAAGAGCATAAGGAAGGCGCAGAAGGTGGAGCAGAGAACGTTCCAGGACTTGAAGTTGATCCGTGCGGCCAGTGGGATGGGCGGCAGCGGGTGTGTGTCGTTTTTCAGAGACGCACATCGGCCTGTGGGCCCGCCAGACGGTGGTGATGGTGGTAATGGTGGTAACGTTTATTTGAAAGTGGTCAAGAACATCAACTCTTTGCACAAGATAAGAAGAACTTACGTGGCCAAGAACGGACAACCGGGGAAGGGCAGCCAGTTGGACGGGAAAAAGGGTGATGACGTGCTCATTGAAGTGCCAGTAGGCACAACTGTTCGATGGATACCAGACCCATTCGTGTTGCGGGACTACTTGCACTCAGACAAGAACAACATCTGGTTGGAGATCATCACCGACTCCTACAACCAGCAAATTCAAATTTTCAGGGACTCGTTCAAACCTGGTGAAGGCTGGATCTTCAAAGAACACGAACAAGAATACTATTTGGAAAAGGATTACTTCCAAGATCTCAACGAAACTGTCAGCCAGTACGACGAGGAAATCATTCAGTCGGAGCTCTATGAAGACAAGTTCCCCTTGTTAGGCTTAGACTTGAATAAAGAGACTGAAGTGCCTATTCTTTTGGTCAAAGGTGGTAAAGGTGGTATGGGGAACATGAACTTCCTCACTAAGGACGTCAGGAACCCCAAGTTCTCCAAACGAGGCAGAGACGGTCTCACTCAGTACTTCATCTTGGAATTGAAGTTGATTGCTGATTTGGGGTTGGTTGGATTGCCTAATGCAGGTAAGTCCACTTTGTTGAATGCCATTTCACGAGCCAGACCCAGAATCGGTCACTGGGAGTTCACCACGCTCCAGCCCACCATTGGAACCATCCACACCACCATCGACAAAGACCCGTTCACGGTGGCAGACATCCCAGGGATTATCAAAGGTGCATCGCAAAACAAAGGTATGGGGCTTGATTTCTTGAGACACATTGAGCGGTGTAAGGGGTTGGTGTTTGTTGTGTCGCTTGAGAAGAGCCCCATCGACGATTTGAAGGTGCTCATAGGAGAATTGGGACCCAAGAAGCTTCTCAACAAGAAGAAGCTCATCATTGCGACCAAAGCTGACTTGAACTCAGACAACAAGACGTACTCGGAGTTCAAGAAGTTTGTGGACACGGAGCTCAACAGCTCTAAGCAGGAATGGAAAGTTCACCCCATTTGTGCTGTCAAGAATGAGAACATTGAAGCATGTATAAAGTTAATGAGTGAAATGGCAGGTAAATAGACTTAAACGTTTGAACAATTGAAACAGTCAGAACAATTTCGTAAAGTCTGTACCGCCTCCTCTGCAGGGAGGAACTTGTAGCCAGTTCAAGTTGTCGTACTCAGCCACGCCATCAATGAGATGGAAAGCGTAGGCAAACCTTGACTTATTTGAGCGGTTGTTCTCTGATTTGTGGAGCACCGAGTTGTGGATCAAAATGAGCGAGCCCGCCTTGCACTCCACTGTCTTGTAGTCCTGGGGGTTATCGGGTGGCAGTTGCAATTGTGTTTCCACCGGGACGAAACTGCACCCTTTATCGCCGCCTTCAACTTTGACGAACCTCGAGGTGATTGGGTGCGTTTTGTGGGTTCCCGGATTGTACGATAAGCACCCGTTGTCCACGGTGCAGTCTTCGAGAGCGTACCAGAACCCCACGGCGGACTGAGGCTTGGTGAACAAGAAGGTGCCGTCGGTGTGTGGAGGAACGCTGTTTTCCCTTTCAGCGTCGCTACTCGTGGGCTGCTTGAAAATGAGCATACTCTGCAACACACGGGGGTCCACGAGCCCCAAGGACTTGGCAATGGCCTTGACTTTGTCGTCAAACGTGATTTCAGCAAACGTTTCGTCCTTCATGTGCAAGCCATGGCCGATTTTGTTGATTGCCTGGTGCTTGGGGAACCTCAAGTTGCCGCCGGCATCGAAGGCGTCGGCGTCGAAGAAGTACGACACTTTGTCTGCCGAATCAAAGAAGTACTGGTCGCCCAAATGGTCGTCGCCAGTGGTGAATCTGGTCTTGGGGTGAGCGTCAGCGTCGAAGTGGTCGAGCAACTGGCGAGACCGGCGCATGAGCTTGTCGACCTGCTCACGCGTGGGGAACGCGTCAATGCACAACACGCCCTCGGTGTCAAACTGGTGCTTCTGCTGTGGTGTCAACCCTGACATTAATTAATTATGTAAGCTACTCACTTGCCAAAGTGCCTGAGCTCGCAGTAGCGAAGCGGCGGGTACGAAACAAGCGTGAACGCAAACGCAAGAAAGAACCCGATATCACCGCCATCAGCTCCGATTTGTCGTGCTAGTGGGCCCAGCCAGTAGTGCTGGTTCATGCCCAACACCGGTCCGACCACCCCGACGCAAAAGGCTAAGATGGCTGCAAAACCGTGACTTATGACCCGCTCGTCGTTTGCACCGTCCCAGTTGTACTTGTAGGGCCAGAACGCGTAGTTGCGTGCGGCAGACTGCTTGGACTCGCCAAACTCGTTGTAGTGGTACTTCAAGAAACGAGTGCTGCGGAAGATGAGGTTCTCCTCGAGCAAAATCGACACGTAGATGGAGATCCAGTACCCAAGCATGGGCAAGAAGTTGCCAAGGATGGAGCTGAAACTGTTTCTGCCCACAAGCGCAAGAACCAACACCACAATGGTGGTGATAATCGAGTACACCCATCGAGGCACCTTCTGCAACCTCCAGTCGATGACCTGCACGTCGAAAGCGATGGAGTACGTGTTGAAGATGTTGTTGCAGATGAGTGAGATGAACAACACCACCGTGACAAACTGACCAAACCGGCCCCAAGGCCTGAACGTCTCATAGATCAAAGCCCCAGTTCCTTGCTGCTCGTAAACCTCGAACCAGGGGGCGTAGCCAAACGCAATGCTGTTCAAGTACGTTCCCACAACAGCCACAAACGTGGTGGGCACACAAATACCCAAGAAAGTTATGGTAAACACTTCCCATGACGGCGTTTCCTCGGGAAGCATGATATAGTAGTCTGAAGCACATCCTCCCCAAGTGGCGGTGACAGAGAACGCCAACGTGAAGAAACTCAACCATCTTCCCGTGACGGTTTTGGGGTCTGCGCCCAACTCTGCTATCTTCCGAGTTCCCTCTGCAATGTGGCCCTTCTGTTTCATCACCACCACATAGAACAAAATATTGGCGATCCATGAAGGCACCGCATAGAAAGTCTGGAACTTCAACAACACTTTAATGCCGAAAACTGCCACGACGAGACTCACGACCGATATGATGACAATACCAACCTCTAAGCCAAAGTCGTCGGACATGGCACTCAACATCTGGCCTCCCAACACACAGTTCGTGACGGACCAACCACCCAAACCAAGAAGACCCAAGAGCCCCACAAACTTGATGCCCCATTTACCAAAGATGAATTTGGCACTGAACATTTGTCTTGCGCCCGACGTGGGGCCCATAGTGGCACAATATGCGGGCACAAAGCACCCTATTATCAATGCAGACATCCCACTGGTCATAGAATCGTGGAAATTCAACCCGAAAACCAACGTTGGTAGGAAAAACGACGACATTGACGTTAAACCTCCACACACCGAAAACCAGAGCCCAAAAACTTTGACCAACTGACTCACTTTGGAGTGTCTCTTTGCTGCTGCATACTCAGCTCTCTCCTCGGGCGGAACTCGCTCTAGTCCACGAGTCTCGATGCCCAAACTGTCGAGTCTATGAATCCAGCTCCAGTACCTCGACTTTGCTTTCACTTCTTCGCCTGCAATTTCAGTGTCAGACACTTTGGAAGGCTCCATGACTTTTTCTTGCATGACGCTAGTGGAAAACTTTGTTGCAATCGGTGTGGTTTAAATATCTCAGCGGTTGCCCTAGTAAGCGCATTTTTCTGAAAAGAGTCATAATCAAAGTCAAATGGGAAACGCCGCTACTGCTACCACTTTTGCTTGAATCATGGATTTTGTCGCTCAGCTCTTGGACACTCACGCTCGTGTGTACGAGCCTACTATTGACCACCCTTTAACCAACGAATTATGTGGGGGAACCTTGAGCGATGATAAGCTCTTCGTCTACTTGCTTCAGGACAGCAAGTACTTTGCTTTGGGATTGAACTTTTTTGCTAAGACGCTTAGCTTGTGTGATCAGCACACGTCGGCGGTGATCTTGGGCAAACAAATCGGGTTTATTTGCAATGACGAAAATGACTATTTTGCATCCACTTTGACAGACCTCAAAAAGTCACCGCAAGTCCTTGAAAAAGTTCCCAACATGGTTCATAATGAGCCTGTGTTGCCACAAGTACAGGACTATTTGGACTACCTCCACTACTTAGTGCACGAGTGCAACTCGTACCTCGAACTCGTAACCGCTTTGCTCTTAATGGAACAAGTTTACTTGGGGTGGGCAGAACTCAATTTGGAAAGAGGCACAGTCCCTGAAGGTCTCGCTTACAAGTACAATGAGTGGATCGTGTTGCATTCGGGCGAAAAATTCACTCAATGGGTCTCGTTCTTGAGATCTGAAGTGAACCGGTGCATCAAAACACAAGCCGATTTCCTTTTGGCAGAGCAAACATTCATCAGAGTACTAGACTTGGAGTTGGCCTTCTTTCACGCATGTTATCTGTATAAGGAGTAGCCGGGTTGGATTTCATCCTTGTAAGAGGTATGCGCTAAGAAGGCGACCCGAGATTCTGTGGTAATTGTTGGTTGTTGGGGTATAAATACTCCTGGTTTGACCCTCTTATTTACCATTGAACCTGCAGCATGTCTACTGAAATCATTCTGTTCTTGTTAAACTGGGAAGCCGCTCCATACCATCTTCCAATTTATTTGGCCCAAATCAAAGGGTACTATCAACAGGAAGGGATCAAGCTTTCCATCTTAGAGCCTTCGAACCCTTCTGATGTTACTGAGTTAATTGGTAGTGGTAAAGTTGATATGGGATTGAAAGCTATGGTCCATACTTTAGCTGCAAAAGCTAGAGGATTCCCTGTCACTTCTGTTGCTTCATTGTTGGATGAGCCATTCACCGGTATCTTGTACTTGGAAGGCTCAGGTATCACTCCTGACTTCAGGTCTTTGAAGGGGAAGAGAATTGGTTACGTTGGTGAGTTTGGCAAAATTCAGGTCGACGAATTGACTAAACATTATGGTATGACCCCAGACGACTACACTGCCGTTAGATGTGGAATGAATGTTGCCAAGTACATTATTGAGGGCAAGATCGATGCTGGTATCGGTATTGAGTGCATCCAACAAGTGGAGTTGGAAGAGTACTTGAAGCAACAAGGAAGACCAATCACCGACGCCAAAATGTTGCGTATCGACAAGCTTGCTGAGTTGGGCTGTTGCTGTTTCTGTACTATCTTGTACATCTGCAACGACAAGTTCTTGGAGGAAAACCCTGAAAAGGTCAAGAAGTTTTTGAAAGCTGTCAAGAGAGCTACCGACTACATGTTGCAGAACCCGCAAGAGTCATGGGACTTGTTCTGCGACTTCAAGCCTCAGTTGGCCTCGGCTGTCAACAAGAAGAAGTTTGAGAGATGTTTTGCCTACTTCTCTGAAAGCTTGTACAACGTGCACCGTGACTGGAGGAAAGTGACCGCTTACGGTAAGAGATTGGAGATTCTCCCACCAGACTACCAGGCCAACTACTCAAACGAGTACTTGAGCTGGCCAGAGCCTCGCGAGACTGAGGACCCAGCACTCGCCCAAGAAAAGATGCTTGAGCACCAAGAGGTTTGTCGTGCCAGTGGTGGCTACCGCAGATTAGTTCTTTAGATACTATTACAGTTGCCGTTAGAGTTACTGTTATCATTGTTTCTATGTACAAGAATCGTGTCTGTCTATTTGTAGAGGAAACTCAACCAGCTCTCATTCCTCTTGTTTCTTTCGTCCTCAGGAATGAAAGCGTCGATGTGTTTCCTGATTTTCTCTGCGCCTTCTTTGCTGTCGACTTCTCTGCCGATGACGTCGACAAAGTTGCCCTCGCTGTCCATCAAGTAGAAGAAGATCGAGTGGTCTACCAAGTAGTCTTGACCAGGTTTGACATCTGGTGGAGTGGAAAAGTAAACTCTGTACTGTTTGCAACAACTCTTAATGGCCTCGTAGGTTCCGGTCAACCCAATAATCGAAGGATGGAAGTCTTCCAAGTATTGCTTGATGATTTCAGGGGAGTCTCTTGCTGGATCACACGTGATGAAAATTGGCTGTAACTCAATGTTGTCCTTAGCCTTTAATTCGTCCAACATCTCGCCCAACTTGTCCAACTCTTCAGGACAAACATCAGGACAGTGTGTGAACCCAAAGTAGATGATACTGAACTTCTTTTGGTCATTTTTCAAATTTTCATGCGTAAACTGGTCCCCATTAGTGTCCACCAACTTGAACGGACCGCCAACCAACGGTTTCCCGTAGCTTCTTTTACTCTCCACTTCCTTCTGGAGTCTTAATCTCTCCTTTTCTCTGCTGAACCACACGGTGGCAGCACCGCCTACTGCTAAAAACACAACTACCGCTTTCCACGAGGCAAATTCGATACTGTTTCCAGCAGCATACTTCTTTCCCTGCTGCTCTCCACCGATAGCCACTCTACTCAAAGGTCTTCTTTTGGACTCTGTGGTTGTGGATGAGGATGGGCTTTGTTCATCGGTGGCTTGTGGCTTGTTAAGAGCGACTTTTGAGGCGCTGAAAAACCTCACGCCATACTTTGACCGTGCCAAGGTCAAATATGGGGCGCTTCCAAGGCAGATCCTGGCACTAAACGGCTTAAATGCTCTCGTCAACATCTTTAAAGAATCAGTTGATTGTAAATTCGCGGCTGCAACTTTTTTCAACTATGAGCGACTCTTCTCTGCGTTTGCAGCTGCTCTTAGAATGGTCTAGAACGCAAGGCGCAGTGGTATCGGCACATGTGGAGTTCAAGGAGATTGAAAAGAACAATATTGGCGCTTTCTGGAACTCAAATGGTTCGGAATCAGCAGAAACCTCTGCTCTTTTACAAGCAAACCATATTAAAATCCCCATTTCAATGGCTGTGACCCTCAGACACGCCATAGATAAGTTCAACCTGACCAGCACCGGTGACTACGGCGCTATCGCATCGAAAACCCTCAACGTTAACTCGTTGTTGAAGCTCTACCTCGCTAGAGAAAGGGCCCCAGAGTTCGTGAAAGACTCGTTCTTCAAACTGTACATAGACTTGTTGCCACCGCTCAAGCAAATGACAAGTCCATACTGTTGGACTGCTCAAGAGAAAAGCTATATCAAGGGCACAAATTTGGGTAATTCTTTGAAAGACAATATCGGATCCATGGTCGAGGAATGGTGGCAGTTGATCAATTTGTTACCTGCAGACTTACCTAAACCAACAGACCACTTTGTCAACATGAAGTTCTACTACGAGCACAAGTTCTACAAGGACGACGACTTGTATGCGTACTTCGTCAACAATGAAGACCCAGCCAACTGGACTAGTTTTGCCAACTACTTGTGGGCATCGCTTATTTTGAAGTCAAGGTCATTCCCAGCATACTTAATCAAGAATGTTGACCAGGACGCTGATATCAAGTTGGACGAAGCCATTTTGTTGCCGTTGATTGATTTGCTCAACCACGACATGAACGCTAAAGTTGACTGGTCCGTCACCAAAACCGGCAGCACCACGTACTTCAACTACCAGGCACATTCACAGCAACAGGGACAGCAATTGATGAACAACTACGGGGCCAAGGGCAACGAAGAGCTCTTGTTGGCGTATGGATTCTGCATTGAGAACAACCCAGCAGACACTGCTTGTCTCAAAATAGTGGTACCTATGGACATTCTCCCTGATTTGGAGAAGCAAGGGGTCAAGCTCCCGTCGCTAACAGACTACACCACGTCAGTCGTGAGGAACGACGCTGCATCGGCTCCTAGTAGCGATGCTAAAAGCTACGAAAAGTACAAAGATGGACTTGTGTTCTTCATTGGAGAGAAGGTAGTTCCTGAGAACCTTGTCCAGTTGTTCCAGTTGTTGGTACGCAACTCGTGGGAGAAAGGGTTCAGTTTGAGAAACAAACTCGCTGGTATCAACCAACTCCGCAATGCCATTGAACTGAAACTCTCCATCATCAACAACCTTGCACTGCCAACAGACGACACATTCAATTCCAAGAACATCAAGACGTATGTTTCGTCGCAGCGTCGGATTTTCAGTGCAGCCATCAAGCACCTCAAACGGTTGGAGAAGGAGATGTTGGCGGACCCAGACAACAAACCCAAGCTTCTAAGTTTAAAGAAAGTTTACAAGAACGACGTGAGATTCCAGCAAGCGTTGCTTGTGGCACTTGGAGTCAAGTCGTACGAGCATCTTGTAGAGTCGAACTTCCAGGACCAAACGTGGTTGTTGTACCTCATAAGATGTGCTAACAGACAGGAGTACGCGGACGAGGACGACAACTATCTTCCCGAGTGGGTAGCCAACGCTTTTGCACGAGTCAAGGGCGAGTACACCATTGGACCACAGGAGGTTCTACAGTACAAGGATTTATACGAGCAGTTGATTATCCCCATCAACCAAGCGGTTCCGGAGATCTTCGACCGGGGAGATTGGACAGTAGAGCAGCTCATCGTTGCCGCTAGAGTGTTGGATACAATTGGATTTGTCAGAGGTAAAGAGCAAGAGTGTATTTTAGTGGAGCCACAGGTGTATTAAATATTTAATCTTCCTTGATACCACCAGCACCGCTGGTTTCAGCAGATTCGACGGAGGCCTTGTCAGTCTTGATGTCAGCGCCACCGGTGAGAGCTTGGAGTAAACCTGGGGCGGCTTTGAAAGGTCTTTTCAAGTCGCCAGTGGCGGGAGTTCCAAAAAGGTGAATCTTGACGATGTTGGACTCAAAAGCACCTTTGATACCGGAGATACTTTGCATGAACAAAGGGTTGGTGTACTTCATGTACAAGTGCATGAATCCCATCATGGCTAAACCTTGGAACACGCCTTTGATTTGAGCGTCGACTTGCTTCAAGTCGTACTCCTTGACGGTGGTGACCACAGCTTTTGGCTCGGTCTGGCCAGACATAGGGTTGGCAGGCTCGACGTACTTCAAGGTGGTCAAGTCGTTTTTGGCGTTGATCTTCATCTTGGTGTACAAGAACACCAAGAGAGTCAACCCTTGCAAGGAAAGGTAAGCGGTTCTAACATAGAATTTGATGGTTGGGTCTTCAAGGTCCAAGCGTTTGGCCACTTGCATCATGACAAGCATGATGACGATATTTGACACGGCGGCGTTCATTGTCGATAACTAAAATGGACACTATAAATTTTTCACGCTGCCGCGCCATTGGAATTTATTGGAAATTGATAAGATCTAAGTGTCGGGCTCAAAAGACACTTTGCCGTAGCGCCAGCACCCTTTGTGGTCTTTTACGGCTTGTTCCTGTACTTTCTGGAGCTGCTTGCCGTAGTCGGTTGTGGCTTCCACCAATGCACATCCTTGTTCCACCAATTTGCGGTTGATGGTGTAGGAGGCGTCCTTCAACGACGCTTCGGAGTCGTACAACACCACGTCGTAGTCCAACTGGGGGTCCCTGGACGCCACCGCACTGACCACCAACTGTTTCTCGTACGTCAACTCGTCGAGCAAGTCGAGCGAGGCCGACAAGTAGTCCACGGGCTCTGCTGGTGGGAGCTTGAGATCCTGCAACCGGCAGGAAAAGGCAAAAACTCCGTAGGCACCAAGGGAGAACTTGGCTGGCAACAGTCTCAACGAGCTCAATGGCACGCTGTCCACAATCCCGTAGTCCAAGTGCTTCACTTGGTACGTGTTGGAGCTCTTGTCAAACGACACGACTCGGCCTCTGTAGTACTTGCCGTTGTCGTCCAACTTCACCGACACGAGCTCGCCCTTCTTGGGTGGCTTGCTCAAGTTGTACGGCAAGTCCACGGACGAGTTGCTGGCACTGGCGTTTTGCCTGTGGAAATTTTCAAACTCCGACTTGAATGACTGGAACTTGGCTCTGGTGGCTGCGTCCAACTTGTGGAAGTAAATCACACCTGCCTCGTCGATGTGTGTGACTTCGACGTCGAAGAACTGCGGCTTGGCTTCCACCGACAATTCCTTGACGGGCTGCACAAGCGAACTGGCTCCTGTGTCGTTGGCCCACACTCCTCTCTTGGCGGCTCTAGCACTGTCTTCAGCCTTGATCATGTCGCTTTCGAATGCATTCGATCCAACAGCAATGTCGTGGACCTTGACGAGTCCCTGCTCCAATAAAGTTACCTGGATGGGCTTCAAACTCGATGCGTTCAAGTACAAGTTACCGATGAACCCACCAATTTTGTCCATGTCGTACACTTCGAACTCTGCGTGTCTCTGCAAGAACTTGGAGTTCATGTACTTTAAGCCTTCGTCCGACATCTCGCTCTTGGAGTTGGCGAAACCTCCCAAGATCAATGTCAATTTCAATCCTTCTTTGGGGTTGAACAATCTGACTCGGTTGACTGATGGAATGTACTCCACATGGTACCCTCCGCCGATTCTTCCCTTCTGCTTGAATCCGTTGATGAACGACTTGGCCTTGGCTGCATTCTCAGAAACGTCGACTATTCTGTTGCTGACGGTCAACACCTTGTTGATGTCACCTTTGAAGAACACACCTTTTTTGCCGGCGGTCTTCTGTTCTTCCTCGATCTCAATCAACCTGTCCCAGTTCATGGACCTCTCGTTCAGAGTCTGCTTATTGTGTCTGATGACGGTGGCCCAACCGTTCGATAAGATCAACTCACTCAAGTCGTTGGAACCAATCTTGAGACTGACCACGAATCTGGCGTCGAACCCGAGCTCTTTGTTCTCTGGTCTGAACCCATCAATGTACATGGACGCGGTCTTTCCAACGGCATGGTGTCTGACGAACTCTCTAGCAGTATTGACCAACGCCTGTTGCTGTTGACCGTTGGAAGTGACGAGCAAGTCGTTGGGTCTGGGTGCTCTGAGCGACGCCAACTGCACGGTGATCTCTTCACTCGATGGCAATCTAACAACCAACGTATCAGCACCAATGACTCTGGCAACAGTGACATTGTCAACCGAAACACCAGGTTTCAAGCTTTTAGCAGACACCCCTTTGGAGGCTGTTCCTACCGCAGCAATGGGGGCAGCAGTCTTGGAGGCGTACATGCCTTTACCCAAAGCTTTGGCAGTTTGTTCGGCCTTTCTCAAAACTGACATGGTGGAAGCACCAACAAAGGTGGACTGCCAATCGACAACTTCACCCCAGCCGTTTTCCAACAACTTCTGGTGAATGTTGTTGCCTGATGGGTGGATGAAAAGAGCCACAGGCACGCCAGTTTGGGATGCACCAATGATGGAGACCTTGATTTCTGCAGAAGTGGACATGAGTTTTTCTTCGACAAACCTTTTAGCATGTTGACCAGCAGCCAATTCCAGTTTAGGAAGCGATGCGTCGTCGGCACGAGGACACTTGATACCGGCAAGCAACAATGGAGTGACAACATGTTGATTTTTGCCACAGATCAAACGGGCCATAACTCTGTCACCATTGATAACTCTCTCAACGATGGTGACAAGCGGATACTTGACCGATTTGCTAATAATCTTGTCGTCCAATTCCACAGTATCAATTGAAGGGAATGAGCCCCAAACACCTGAATTTTTCAGCTGAGCTTTCTGTTCCAAGGCCTTGAGAGTATCAATGATTTCAGAGTCACCATCTTTGACTTTAACAGCACCATTTTCCACCAAATACTCGGTGACCGACTTGAGGTGAGGGGTCTGAAGATCCCCAAACTGCTTTCCGGTAGTTGGGTGGGTGAACTCGACGGAGAATTTCACTTCTTTACCGATCAAGAGATCTCTCAAGAACAATTTTCCACTGATTGAGTCGCCACGAACGTTTGAAAGAGTAAGAACTCTTTCTGGAGGCGGGAAAGTGGTTGTCTTCACCGGCTCCAACACCACGGTGTCGCCTGAAAGCACGCTTTTCACTTTTGCAAGTAACGGAGCCATTTTCCAAAAATGATACCTGGCGAAATTTCAATCGTCCAACTCCAGGTCGCACCACCATAGAACATAAATGCCACCAAAATCCACAGCTCAAAAACGACTCCTTAAAGAGTATCAACAGCTTGCACGAGACCCTCCGCCGGGGATCGTTGCTGGACCTGTTTCTGAAGACAACTTGTTTTTCTGGGACTGCCTTATCGAGGGCCCCACCGATACGCCCTACGAGAACGGGGTTTTCCCTGCCACGTTGAAGTTCCCTGCAGACTACCCCTTGAGTCCCCCCACGCTCAAGTTCGATCCCCCTCTTCTCCATCCCAACATCTACGCTGACGGCACCGTGTGCATTTCCATTTTGCACCCACCAGGCGAGGACCCAAACCAGTACGAGCGGCCCGAGGAGCGCTGGTCGCCTGTGCAAAGCATCGAGAAGATCTTGTTGAGCGTGATGTCCATGTTGGCAGAGCCCAATCCCGAGTCTGGTGCCAACATCGACGCATGCAAGTTGTGGAGAGACCACAGGCAGGAGTACAATAGACAAATCAAGGAGCACGTGAGACGCTCCATGGGACTTTAGGCTGCCACGGGCGTCGACTGCACACGCACGCTGTGGTCTAGACGTTCAGGAGGTGTGCAGTGCAGCTGGGGATGACAGAAGAATACCAGAAAGAAGGTTTGGTGCGTCAAAAACCACAAGCACCACTGGCAACGTTGCCAAGCACACGCATGCATTGTCGTAGTCGATGGTCGTTTTCCATGGTTGCACACAGAAGATCAATCATATGACAGTTTTCGGTTAGCGTGAGCCTCACCAATTGAAGGACTCCAGAGTCATCGAGGGTTCAAACAGGATCAACAGTGCGGCAATCCCTTGCTTTAAGTGGCTCAACAACCTTCCTGTTGAGGTAATGAGTCAGAATTTGCTGTTGGTCGAACTAAGAAGAGCAGCTGGAGATTCTTGAGACCTGAAATCTCACGGTCTTCGATGAAACTGGTGTCGTTAGTGGAACATAACGCTGCCTGATGGGCTTTGTCCAACACCTGACCCACCAGCTTGAGCCAGCAGTTGCTGGTCGTCTTTGACTCTATCTTGAACTTATGGTCACGTGACTTTGAGCTATAGGGAACTCAGACCCGATACCCAGGGTGAGTGGATGTCAGTCCAGTGCTCCACAGCGTTCGTTTCTCGTGCTATGACGTGATGCAATGACCCAATTCTCAGTGAGACGGCTCAGCCGTTGGAGGCTGCATGAATGGTGCAACGGCAGCGATCAGTGCACGTCAACTCGCACCAACCTTCCACAAATGGTGAAGCGATAGCCAGTATATAAACCACCGCCAACCCCCACAACAACAAACATGACGATCTGTAAGGTTTGCATAGTAGGAGCCGGAATTGCTGGGTTGAAGGCCGCCCACACGTTGGTCCACGACCCCAAATCGCTGTTTAGCGCCAACGACGTCATCGTGGTGGAGGCCCAGGACTATATCGGCGGCAGGCTCAAGACTGACCGGACGTCGTCGAAGTTGGGGTACTCGTACGACCTCGGGGCTGCGTGGTTCCACGACTGCTTGACGAATATTGTGTTGCAAGAGGCCATCGACGACAACGACCCGCTGCTGTTTGACGTGGCCAAGGACGGATACTTTGACGATCAGGAAATGGACACTTATGACGCTGTCAAGGGAAAAATTGACGTGAAGAAGTTGCACTTGAACAGCATTGTGGACGAGATAGCCAAGTACGTGGAAGTGTACTACTATGAGGAGCTCGACAGACCCGACATGTCTTTGATGGAGTTCGTGGACCTCTATTTCCAGAATTATGGGGCTAGACTCACGCCTGAACAGAAGTACTATGCCAAAAAAATCATCAGGAGGTTTGAGCTTTGGCACGGTGTAGACTCAGACTCCCAGAGTGCCAAGCACGGGATTCTAGAACACCAGGGAAGAAACTTGTACAACAAGAAGGGCTACTACTTCTTGCTCGATAAGATTTTGAAGCAGCTTCCCCAGCACCAGATCCACTTGGACCGCCAGGTCACCAAGATCAACAGACAGAATAAGCTCCACGACAAGCTAGTGGCGGTGGAGACCAACAAGGGCCCCATTTACTGCGACTACGTGGTGGTCACGGTGCCATTGAGCATTTTGCAGCTTGATGAGTCCGACCCATACTGCATCAAGTGGGAGCCCCCATTGCCCACCATTATGAGGGACAGCTTGGACAACTCGAGCTTCTCGGCGTTGGGGAAGGTCGTGTTCGAGTTCGACAAGGTGTGGTGGCCCGCTGACGAGGACAGATTCGCTATTTTGAGTGGAGGTGACGATACCAACCTTGCTGGCGCCTTGACGGAACGCCCACTGCAGTTGCAGTACCCCATTGAGGTCATCAACTACCAGTCCATCCACAGAGACGACCCTTCGCCGCACGGGGGCAGTTTGGTGTTGTTGGTGCAGCGTCCATTGACAGATTTCTTGGAGAGAAACCCACAAGAAGCGTGGCCGTACTTCAAGGACGCCCTCGCCCACCTCTCGGTCGACGGAACGGTCAGTGACCCCATCAATGTGATCACCACGCAGTGGACCACCAATCCGTTCGTGAGAGGGTCCTACCAGGGCGTGGGTGTGGGCGAGGACCCTGACTTGGGCATCGCTATCTTATCGGGAACAGTAGACAACATTGGGCTCTCGCACACCACCGTTCGGTTTGCAGGGGAACACACCATCGCTGAGGGCGCAGGTTGTGTCCACGGGGCTTACATGAGCGGTGACAGGGAAGCACAGTGGATCTTGAATCACCACAATGCGCTCTGGCTGAAATTGTAGAAGCTGCAATTGGATGTGCAGTAGACCGTGCAGTTTACAGTTTGGTCTCTCATCGCTGCGGCTGCTGTCAGTCAAGTCACTGACAGGTCCCTCGAACGGGGACTTCCTGAACCTTCCAGATGGTTGTAGATGGTTCTGGCTTCGTGTCTTATCTGCAGGACCAACTTCACCAAGCTTATATAAAAATTTTGCACATCTCACAACGGTAAGGAAAATGGCCACTAAATTCGAAGCAGAGAACGCCGAAAACTTGGAAGATATTGAGAAACAGTTTGCTGTCAAGGCGGTGATGCAGGCAGAAACTTATTGGGGATTGTTGGAGAAAATTCCTGGGTCTAAGTTGAAACTCACCAAATTCGACGACGACATCTTTGACATTTTCTTGAGGGATTTCCCTGAGTACAAGGATCCTGCCAAAGTGGCTGAGATCAGCGAAGCAGACATGAAAAGCAAAGCCGGAAAAGAAAAATGGAGGGAGTTCTGTGAAAAGTTCAAGGACATCGAAGACTATAATTTCGGGACTTTATTGAGGACCAAGGCCAACGACGAGTACTCACAGTTTGGCACCATCTTCGTGGTAAGGATCCAGTTCTATGCTATTGAGATCGCCAGAAACCGTTACGGTTTGAACGACTGGGTGTGCAAGAAGTAGTAATGTATAATATGAGATGGTGGCGTGTAGTGGGGGTGTGTCTGGGGTCATGTAGCGGTGGCGGTGCAGCCTACAATGGCAGGTGTCTACGGTTGCTGGTGTGCGATGGTGGCACAATCGCAGTCGCAGCCGCCTATTTTGATACCACTATGAGCAGTAACACCGCCAAGTTATCGCAATGGCAGACGCATCGGGCGCAGCAACTGCAGCCTGCGCCGCTGCAAGTGCCGGTGGCCAACTACACGCTTCCAGGGGTCATCAACTACTTGACGTCGGAGTTTACCAGCCTCGAAAGGTTCAAGATCATGACTAACTTGGAGAAATCCGAAATGAAGTACAAGATCACGCAGCTCCAGGGCGAGCTCAACGCGTTGCGCTACACCAACGAGCAGCAGAAGAACAGAATCAGCTCGCTAGAAAAACAGTTGGCCCAGTTAAAGGGTACCGACGTCTCGCAACCCACCGCCGAATTGGACCTAGACATCCCTGAAGCTGATCTCCAGCTCATCAAGGACTCCCGCTACCAGCTCACCAAGAGCATGCGTGAGGTGATCCATCTTTTGAAGACCCCCACCAACGCTAACTTGGACTATTTGAATTTGCCCGACGTCAACGACAACTCCAACTCGTTCGACGAGCTCTTCAACCACGAAAAGTCGGGCGCACTCTACCTCTCCGGTGAAAACGGCGACAAAACCCTCAAAAACTACTTCAATTCTGATTCTACCGACATACTCGACGACTCGTCCGTGAAGGCTAGCTTTGAAAAAATCTCCTTGAAGGACACATCAGGGCCGTTGGACCCAGTGGACGAAAGCGACACTGAAACCGTGGTGCTAGACGGAAGTAATGAGCTCAAATTTGATACCCACACGGGCACCATTGAGCCTGACATTTCTCTTGAGCCAGAGCCCGAGTTTGGCCTTTCCAACGAGCTCAGCTTGAGTCTCAATGACACCAAAGAGAAAGTCAGGGTGTTCGGGAACCATCTCAACGATATTCTTGTGCTTGTTAGCTACGACCCCTCTGATGAACTGTCAGGTATAAAGATCACTCTCTACCTGATATCGTCCAGGTGTGAGTTGCTCGTGTTCCATTCCACAAAGGGAAGTATAGATGACGTGGATGCTATAGTGGACCTCTACTGTTTGAAGTACGATGTTCTGGACAAAAGGGCACACCTTCTCTTGGTGAACAAAGGTGGGGAGGTGAGTCAGATGGTATTGGATGAAGAAGATCCAGTCACAACTCTAGTGCTCAATTTAGCCACTTTTGAAGGAGGTTTGAATTCATCAGCATTAGTGGAGTTCAACCAGAAGGCCACTGAGTCCACATCTCTGTTTGGTCTCGTTATAACTATGCTGAGCAAGACTCTGCCAATGGTAAAGCTCTACGAGTTGACGACTGGACTACGAGACAGCTTGAATGCCACAGAAATAGGCACATACAACCGGGGTTTCTTCAAGAACGTCAGAGCTCAGGAGTCTGGTCAGTTCGAGGTGATTAAATGGTTCAAGAACAAACTCACCAAGGAAGTGTCGCCCAACAAGTTGAAAAAGTCACAGAGTAATTCGTTATCGTGGTCAGATGTTTCGCTATCGCCATATCAGGTGGTGTTGAAACTTGACAGCACGCTTCTTTCGTTCAACATAGTGCTGAAAGCGTACAGTGTGATTAGCGACTACGCTCATGGCGTGAATGCGTTGATGGAGTCGAATACTCCGTACATGGTGATAGCTACAGATATTGATAGCAAGTCGTTTCGGCTTGAAGTGTGTGATTTGAGCAGCAGTAAGGATAACGACGTTATCACTGTGGACGAAGCGTTGACGGGCGACGAGGTGTTCACCGTACTATCACCAGAAGGAACAAGTGAATACTTCATCGTTGGCATGAGCAACGACACCTTGACGCTCTACAACAAGCACTACAAGCCACTAGATGTGCAAAAAATCCAGGCATGTCAAGCATTCGTGATAGGTGACTCCATCGCGGTCCAAAGCGAGTCGTCGCTCGACATCTACACCCTCGAGCCCATAAACCCTTAGATAGCATCTCATCTCATTCCATTTTTCAGTCGCATAAAAGTTTTAGTTTAGTTTTCTTTATCAGCTACTCTTTGTAAACGTGTTATCACAAACAGACATTAACCACCAGAGTTTAAATGTCCGGCAAACAGTCATTTGATGATTTTTTGAAGCAGCAGCAGCTGGCTCAAAATAAAAACAAAGGGTTTGGGTACAAGAATGCTGGTATTAGCAATGCCGGTTTCGCTCAGTATGATCCCTCATACGGCCAGCAAGGGTACAATCCCGCTGCCAGCCAGGCGTTTGTGCCCCAGGGCTACCCTGGCTACCAGGCTCCTGGATACCCAGCTGGAGCGCAGCCTCAAGGGTACCAGGCTTACGATCCACAGGCTTACCAGAACTACGACCAGAGCTACCAGAGCTACGACCAGAGCTACGAGCAAGTGGAGAGCTTTGAGCCCAAGTTCGGCAAATTGAAGAGTCCTGTAGCATCCGTTCCTGTCAGTGGAAGGTCTACTCCCAATCCTAACTCCTCCACGACGTCATTGACCTCGTTGGGAGGTGCTTTGAGCAAATTGAACATCAGCCTGTTGCCCATCGAAGAGAACTTGACCAACATCGAAAGAGCTTCCAAGATTTCCGAAGTCAAGACCGAGATCGAGGCCATTCTCAAAGTCATAGAAGAGAAACCAATTTCTGTCATCAACGAATGGAAACTCGTGGAGATTGTCAAGTCTTTGTCCAAACCTAAAAACCCAGCATTGATCAGAGAATCTGCTGCTCTAATTATTCAGCAATTGGCCTTGAAATTCGGTGGTCAAACCCCGAAAGAAGCCTACTTACAGCAATTTTTCAGTTTGGGCTACGATTTGGTCGCCGACAAGGATAAAAACGTCGTCAAGGCTGCTCACACTGCTGTCAATACCTTGTTTGGTATTTTCCCCATTGAAGCTTTGGGTTCATGCGTGTTTGATCAGGTGCTTGACTACCTCAAATCTTCTGCTAAATGGAATTCCAAGATTGTGGCCATCGAAACTGTTGATAAGATTATAGAAGACGTTCCAGCAGACTTGTTGGAATTGAAGTTCATCAAAGCTGTTCCAATATTGACCGATTTGTCTACTGACTTCAAGCCAGAATTGGCCAAACAGGGTTTGAAAATATTGAAGAAGTTTGTCAAAGTCCTCGACAACTTGGACTTGCAGAACAAATACGACATCATCGTGGAGACTTTAGCTGATCCAAAGAAAGTTCCTGAATGTATCAAGAACTTGTCGTCGGTCACGTTCGTTGCTGAAGTCACTGAACCAGCTTTGTCATTATTAGTCCCTATTTTGGACAAGTCGTTGAAGATGTCTTCTTCTTCCAACGAGCAATTGAGACAAACTGTTACCGTCACCGAGAATTTAACCAGATTGGTCAATGTCAAGAGAGAAATTGAATCGTTCATCCCAATCTTGTTGCCTGGTGTGGAGAAAGTCTACAACAATGCTTCCTTACCAGAGGTCAGAATGTTAGCTGAAAAGGCTTTGAATGTCTTGAAAGACGCTGAAGCCGAACAGTCTGATGGAAGATTCCATGGCAGAATCACTTTACAGCAAGCAAAGGAGTTCTACACTAAACACCAAGAACAATACCCAGCCATCATAGACAATATTCTCATCAACAGCGACGATGTCATTGAAGAATACTTGAGCACTGTCTTGCAAGCGGATGCCCACGTCAACGACTGGAAACGTCTTGCTGAGTACTTAGACATGCTCATCAACACTTCTGAGTCTGTTACCCAAGAGGACAAAGCTTCGTATATTGCTCAAGTCATCTCTGACATCAGAGCTCTCTACTCTGTTTCAACCACCTCAAACAACGACGACGATGACGGAGCAGTTGAGATCGTCAATGCAGACTTCTCTTTGGCATATGGTTCTCGTATGTTGTTGAACAAGACTAACTTGCGTTTATTGAAAGGTCACAGATATGGTCTTTGTGGTAGAAATGGTGCTGGTAAATCCACCTTAATGAGGGCTATCTCCAAAGGACAGTTAGAAGGTTTCCCATCTCCAGATGAACTTAGAACTTGTTTTGTTGAGCATAGATTGCAAGGTGAAGAAGGTGAGATGGATCTTGTGAGTTTCATTGCTTCTGATCCTGAGTTAGAGCATGTGGACCGTGCTGATGTTTCCAAGGCTTTGAGAGAAGTTGGATTCCCAGATGAAAGATTGGAACAACATGTGGGCTCTTTGTCTGGTGGTTGGAAAATGAAATTGGAGTTAGCAAGAGCTATGTTGTTGAAAGCAGATGTCTTGTTATTGGATGAACCTACCAATCATTTAGACGTTAGCAATGTCAAATGGTTGGAAGACTACTTGACTGAACATACTGAGATCACCTCTTTGATTGTGTCGCATGATTCTGGTTTCTTAGACGCTGTGTGTACAGACATCATCCACTATGAGAACAAGAAATTGGCTTACTACAAGGGTAACTTGAGTGCTTTCGTTGAAGTCAAGCCAGAGAGTAAGTCTTACTACACATTGACTGACTCCAACGTTCAAATGGCATTCCCACCTCCAGGTATCTTATCTGGAGTTAAATCCAATACTAGATCGGTTGCACGTATGTCACATGTTACTTTCACATACCCCGGAGCTGCTAAGCCATCATTGAAAGACGTTTCATGTTCGTTGAGTTTGTCATCACGTGTGGCCATTGTTGGACCTAACGGTGCTGGTAAGTCAACATTGATCAAGTTGTTGACTGGTGAGTTGGTTCCTAACGAGGGAAAGGTTGAGAAGCATCCTAACTTGAGAATTGGTTACATCGCTCAGCATGCTTTGCAACATGTGGAACAACATAAGGAGAAAACTGCCAACCAGTATTTGCAATGGCGTTATAGATTTGGTGACGATCGTGAGATCTTGTTGAAGGAATCCAGAAAGATCTCTGAAGAAGAGAAAGAATTGATGAGCAAAGAATTCGCTATTGACGATGGTAAAGGACCAAGATCCATTGAAGCCATTGTTGGTAGACAAAAATTGAAGAAGTCGTACCAGTATGAGATCAAATGGAAGTACTGGTTGCCAAAGTACAACTCGTGGGTTCCTAAGGAAGTGTTGTTGGAGCACGGATTCGAGAAATTGATTCAAAAATTCGATGATCACGAAGCTTCAAGAGAAGGTTTAGGGTACCGTGAGTTGACACCAAAGGTGATTAGAAAGCACTTTGAAGACGTTGGTTTGGACGGAGACATCGCTGACCACACGCCTATGGGTTCATTATCCGGAGGGCAGTTGGTCAAAGTGGTCATTGCAGGAGCTATGTGGAACAACCCCCACTTGTTGGTCTTGGATGAGCCTACTAATTACTTGGACAGAGACTCTCTTGGAGGGTTAGCAGTTGCCATCAGAGACTGGTCTGGAGGAGTGGTTATGATTTCACACAACAACGAATTCGTGGGAGCTTTGTGTCCTGAGCAATGGCACGTTGAAAACGGAGAAGTCATTCAAAGAAACACGTCGGCAGTCAACGCTACTAGTTTCGAAGACGCCAAGGAGGGATCTCCAGCGCCTGAGCCCGTGAAGAAGAGAGCTGACGATGACGACTCGCCTGCCAACATCAAAGTGAGACAGAGAAAGAAGAAAATGACAAGAAACGAAAAGAAACTCCAGGCCGAGAGAAGACGGTTACGTCATCTCGAGTGGTTGAGTTCGCCAAAGGGCACGCCAAAGCCTCCAGACACCGACGACGAGGACGAGTAGAAATGTCGCGAGTGTCGTTGCGCGAATCGGATGGCGATTTTTAGTTAGACAATTAGCCACTACTAATAATATGGCAGACAGATACTCTTTCTCGTTGACGACATTCTCGCCAAGGTATGTAGCGAAGTGGAAGCAACTGGAGAAGGTGCCAGCGTGATCGGCCAGGGGTGACAGAAACGGCGGCATTTGTGGCACAATCGTGACGCAATCGTAACCCACGTCGCTCAGCGGTGCCACCGTGGTGCTTCGATAGCACAAACACGTTATGGGAACACAAACACAGACACGTGTTACAGCTAAGCGACACGACGGCACGATTTCGTGGGCCCAGCTCCAACAGGTCCTTCTGACCATGCAGTCCATACTAACAACAGCGGTAAATTAGTCCAAATCGAGTATGCATTGAACGCTGTCAAGCAGGGTGTCACCACCATCGGGATCAAGTCCACAAACGGGGTGGTTTTGGCCACCGAGCGTAAGGCCAATTCCAACCTCTTGAAAAACGACACCAACAGCAAAGTCGAGTTGATCACGCCGGATATTGGGATGTCCTACTCGGGTATGGGGCCAGATTTCCGTGTTCTCGTCGATAAAGCTAGAAAATTGGCCCACACAAACTACAAAAGAGTGTACAACGAGTACCCACCAGTAAAGATTCTCGTGCAAGAGATCGCTAAAGTGATGCAAGAGTCTACGCAGTCCGGAGGTATCAGGCCATATGGAGTATCTTTGCTTGTTGGCGGGTACGACCCCCACTCTGAAGTGTTCCAGTTGTACCAAGTGGACCCACTGGGAAGTTACTTTCCATGGAAAGCCACAGCTATTGGCAAGACGTCCGCTTCAGCCAAGACGTTTTTGGAAAAGAGATGGAACGAAAACTTGGAGTTGGAGGACGCCATCCACGTGGCGTTGCTTGCATTGAAGGAGTCTGTTGACGGAGAGTTGGTGGGGGAAAACTTGGATATAGCAGTTATCAGTGAGCCGCAAGAAGAGTTGCTTGGTTTCAAGGGCACAGACGTAGCCGGACCCAGATTCAAGAAGTTGACCACCGAAGAGATAAATGACCGTTTGGATGCTTTATAGGAAATACTACGATTCTAGATGACGTCGTGGGTGTTGGTGTAGAATTGCGACCTCATCTCATTGAAAAAACTAACTCATCGCACACTTCTTATCATCAATATGGCGAAGAGACCAGCGAAAAAGGGCGGTAAGAGCAAGTCGCGCAGAAGCAGCCAGAAGATCTTGAATGCGTTTGAGATTGCGGAGCGTCAGGCCAATGGCAGCGACTCTGAAAACGGATCTGGCGATGACGAAGACCTCGATGTCATCGATGGGGTGATGAACGCCAACAAACTCGCGGGAAAGAACAGAGACGACGAGCTCGACGACGAGGAGATCGACTCGGACGAGGCGTTGGGCTCGGACGACGACTACGATGTGTTGAACTCCAGGTTCTCCCAGACTATCAGGGACAAGCAGAAGAAAATGAAGATCAGAGAGAAAAAGCGGGCCAAGGGCGAAGACGTCAGCGACGACGACGAAGACGACGATGAGGCGTACTCCAGTATCGACGAGGGCCAGTTGGTGTCGTTGTCGCAGGCGTGGGACATGGACGATGCTGATTTGAAGTCTACCAAGTCCACGACGAGCTCTAAAGACGTGGTGCTCGACGACAACTGGGACAGTGAGAGTGAGAGCGAGAGTGAAAGCGAGAGTGAGGACGAGGAGGAAGGTGACTCGGAGGACGACGTGTTTGCCAGCGCTGACGACGGCCTGGACGTCGATCTTGTCAATACAGTGGACCGTGTGAAGGCCCAGTTGAAGAAGGCGCCCAAGGAGAAGAGACGACTCCTCACCGAGACCATCGAGGAGAACGAGTACAGCGTGCCCAGCAACGGCAACAAGCTCTCGTTGACCGACATGATCTCTGCGGTGGACTCGAGTGTTTCGAAAGACGCTATTTTGCTCGACCAGGAAGACGGGAAAAGCAGGGCCTTGGACACGCCGCTCCCCAAGAGACTCCAGCAGCGTAACGAGAGGCGGGTGGCCTACGATATCACCAAGGAGGAAGTCAGCAAATGGGAGGACACAGTGCAGCAGAATCGCCGAGCTGAAGTGTTGAAGTTTCCCATGAACCCTACAGCAAAACATAACGACACTGCCACCACGTTCAGATCCGACAACACGCCAACGACGGAGCTCGAGAAGAAGATCCACAGCGTGTTGGAACAATCTGCATTAACGGACGACAAGAAAGAAGCAACTTTCGAAGAGCTCGCTGTTGCTAAGATGTCGCCTGAAGAGTTGAAGAAGAGAACAAACGAGTTGCGAATGATGAGGGAGCTCATGTTCAGGGACGAGGTGAGGTCCAGGAGAATCAAGAAGATCAAGTCGAGGGCTTTCCGCAAGATAAAGAAGAAGGAAAGAATGAGAGAGCAGGAGTTGGTCGAAGGTTCTGACGAGTCCGACAAGGAGGACCACGACATGAGACGAGCACAGGAGAGGATGTCGTTGAAGCACAAGACGCAGTCCAAGTGGGCCAAGTCGATGATCAAGAGTGGATTGTCGAAGGATGCTTCCAACAGAGAAGAGCTCGAGGAGATGTTGAGGCAAGGTGAGAAGTTGAGAAGTAAGCAGCTTGGCTACGAGGACGGCGACCAGAGTGACGACAACGCCTCGGACATCGAGAAAGAATACGAGAACGACGACGATGAGAGAGACGACCACACAAAGAGTAAGCTTGGTAAGGGTGTGCTTGCTATGGACTTCATGAAGGCGGCAGAGTCACGTCAAAGACAGGAGAACCTCGAGGAGCTTGAGATGTTGAAGAAGCTCGAGAACGGTGAAGACACTGGAGACTTTGAGAAGGACTCGACGTCAATCAGTAAGTTGAAGAACCAAGGGAGAAGAGTCTACACGCCTACGGCGTCTGCTATGAAGCAGGACGTCAACGAGACCAACCAACGAGTGCTTGACGAGATCCACGACGACGAGGCCAGCAACTTGGTCAACAAGTTGAGCAGCAAAGTGACGGTGGTGCACAACAGCGACGCTAAGGAGCCAGCCAGCAGACAGACAGACAAGCAGGCAGCTCAGCAGACAGCCAAAGAGGCAGGCGCAGAAGCCAACCCATGGCTCTCGACTGGCGAGGTCAAGAAGTCGACCAAGGTCCACCAGGTGGACAAGGACTCTTCGAAATTGGCCAAGGCCGCCAACAAGATCAGCAAGAAGCGCAAGAAGCAGTACGCTGCTGCGGGAGAAGACATCGACGTGGCGCAGACCTTGAGCTTGAACCTCGAAGACTCCGACGACGACGCTTTCAGGCAGCAAGACTTGATCAAGGAAGCTTTCGCTGGGGATGACGTGACGACCGAGTTCGAAGCCGAAAAGAGAGACGTGGTCAGAGACGAGGGCGACAAAGAGGAGGACTTGACGCTCCCTGGCTGGGGAGACTGGGCTGGTGGTAGCAAAAAGAGTAAGAAGAGGAAAATCGTCAGGAAGGTCGATGGGGTGGTGCAGAAGGACAAGAGACGCGACAAGAACCTCAAGAACGTCATCATCAACGAGCGGGTCAACAAGAAGAACTTGAAGTACCAGTCATCAGATGTGCCATTCCCTTACGAGTCTAGAGAGCAGTACGAGAGGGCATTGAGAATGCCAGTAGGACAAGAGTGGACCAGCAGGGAGACCCACCAGAAACTCACCATGCCTAGAGTCATCACCAAGCAGGGCACTGTCATTGATCCTTTGAAGGCTCCTTTCAAGTAGATTCAGGTAATCATATTAATAAACAGCATCACTAATCGAGCATGATCCAGGGGATCCAAGAAACAGCTTCACTAATCGAGCAAGAGCCCATTTCTGACGGCCCAGCTCTTGCCACTCATGAACACACCATGAGGGTCCATGGTCTTTCTGGCTTCGTTGTAGTGCACGAGGTTGTCGCCGTACCATTGGCTCATGAGAGTTTGGAACCCATTCATGTTGTAGTAGGGCTTACCACCGTAGTGGGTCTGGTACTGTTGCTGTTCCTGGTCCTGTGCGTCCACGCCAATGAAGTTCTTGGCCCAGTGGGGCTTACCGCCGGCAGGAATCACCACGTCTTCAAACTCTTTGAACCACTGTTTGGAATCCACGTTGGTTCCGAATGGTCTGTACATGGTGGCATTGATGAATAGAGTCAATTGGTCGTTGGTGATCTGGTCTTGTGGCACGTACTTCAAGTGTGGTGCTGTGTCTAAGTAAGGAATAAGGTTGTTGCCGTGAATGGGGCCACTGCTCAATTCGTCTCTCGTAGCCAACCAAGATTGGGGTGGGTACAACGATTCCTTTCCTTCGTCATCCACGAACGGTTTGTTCGAAACTGTCATGTTTGAGCATCTGACTTCAATTGGCGCATGGACAAAGTATTCACCAGACTCAGCAGCATTTTGGATCTTTTCATCCAACTTGAGTAACACGTCTGGTCCATTAGTGATTGGCAATGCCCACTCGTTGACGACCTGGGAGAACAAACAGTCCATGTTCAACCCTTCAACGGAGTTTTGAACGGCGATTGCACCTTTACCAAGAGTCTCTTCGACACCATACTGCTGACCAAAGACGAATTTCTCGATAATTGGCGTGAGTCTGGGCCAGATATGGACTGCCACAAACAAGGAGGCTTGGTAAAAGAGTCTCCCAAGGAAAGTCCCGTACCAACTTGGTCTGGGGTCGCTCAAGGCCGAGGTTGACTTTGAAGCTCTCCAGCAAACGCATTTCTTGGTGTAAGGGAACCACCAGATTCTAATAAACTCTGAGTCGAGCCAGATATTGTCCCAGTTGTTCAAGAGAGTAGAAAAATTGATGATTTCTTGCTTGGACTCGATGGTGTAGCGAGGCACGGTTCTCAAGGTGACGTGGGTAATAATTCCGACTTTTCCCAACGACAACAAAGCGGCTCTGAAGATATTTTGGTTCTCGATCGATGAACACTCTATAATTTTCCCCTCTGAGTTCATGATGGAGATTTTGACCACCTGCTGGCTGACCAAGCCGTGGTACTGAGACGAGCCGTGGGTCCCAGTTGAAATTAGACCGGCAATGGACTGGTCTGAGATGGAACCGAGGTTCTGGATGGCCAAGTCGTGGCTCTTCAAGTACTCGTTCAACTCGTACACTCTAACACCGGCTTCCACAGTCAAATCGGTGAATTTGCGTTCTACTTCCTGGGGATTTCCGACTTTTGGACCGAAAATCGGCTCTTCTTTGAGCACGTGGTTGAACTTGTCCAAGTTGCAGAGCCACTCGTTGGTCATGGTCAAGTCGCTGGGCGAGTGGCCCGAGCCAACGGTCATGATAGTTTTGCCTCTGACACGAGCCGCATCAACAAGAAGTCGGATTTCGTCGACGTTGGTGGGCTGGAAGTACGCCTGGGGCCTGCAGTAGAAGGTTCCAGCCCACGTGGTGTGGAACACTTTGTGCGTGACAAACTTCTGGAGATGCTGGGGGATGTCCGACATTAGAGAGTCGGGGCGAGGCGCGTCTGTTGATAGTTTGGTGTCACGTGACGCGGAGCCACAAAAGACGACGGTGACGGGGAGACGGCGTGCTGGCGGTGGCTGCGTGGCAGTGGCTGCAGGGAGGTGGTGACGGTGCCAGGGGTTGGCTCATGGGACGACGGGTAAAACTCTGCCTCACACGACCCGTCGTATAAAGGCCAGTGAAAAATCTCACTCACCACAAATGTCAAGACCACAAAACGTCGGTATCAAAGCGATCGAGATTTACATTCCGAGCTCCTACGTCAACCAGGCGGAGTTGGAGACGTACGATGAGATTCCTGCGGGAAAATACACCATCGGATTGGGCCAGACCAACATGGCGTTCGTAAACGACAGAGAAGATATCTATTCTTTATCGATGACGGTGTTGAGCAACTTGCTCAAGAACTACAGCGTCGATCCCAACAGCATCGGGCGTCTTGAGGTCGGGACCGAGACGTTGTTGGACAAGTCGAAATCGGTGAAATCGGTGTTGATGCAGTTGTTCCCTGGCAACAACGACATCGAGGGTATCGATACCGTCAATGCTTGTTACGGGGGTACGTCCGCCATCTTGAACTCGATCAGTTGGATCGAGTCGTCGGCCTGGGACGGCAGAGACGCCGCCGTGGTGTGTGGAGACATCGCCATTTACTCCAAAGGTGCCGCCAGACCCACGGGAGGTGTGGGAGCGGTTGCGTTGTTGATTGGGCCTGATGCGCCGATCGTGTTTGAAACCACCAGGGGCTCGTACATGGAACACGCCTACGATTTCTACAAGCCAGACTTCACTTCTGAGTACCCGGTGGTTGACGGGCACTTCTCGTTGGCGTGCTACGTCAAGGCGCTCGACGGGTGCTACCAGAAGTACGTCGAGAAGGCCAAGAAGGCCGGCAGTGACGTGTCGTTGAACTATTTCGACTACAATGCGTTCCATGTGCCAACGTGCAAGTTGGTGACCAAGTCATTTGCCAGAATGTTGTACAACGACTATTTATTGAACCCTGCCAAGTTCGCCGACGTGTTGGACGACGAGACCCGCAAGACGCTCGACGCCATCGACTACGAGGCCTCGTTGGTCGACAGAAACTTGGAGAAAGTGTTCCTTGGGCTCACTAAGGAAACCAAAAAAACCCAGTTAGACCCGGCCTTGAAGGTTCCAACCAACACCGGTAACATGTACACCGCGTCTGCATGGGCTTCATTGTCGTCGGTGTTGTTCTACGTGGGTTCTGACGCTTTACAGGGCAAAAGAATCGGAATTTTCTCTTACGGGTCCGGTTTAGCGTCGACTTTGTTGTCGGTGGTGGTCAAGGGCGACGTCTCGCACATCACCAAGGTTTTGGACCTCGACCACAAGTTGGGCGCCGGAAGAATCCAGAGATCTCCGCAAGATTACGTGGATGCCATCGCTTTGAGAGAGAAAGCTCACTTGCAAAAGAGTTTTAAACCGGTTGGATCAACCGAGGGTTTTGCTACCGGTACTTATTACTTGTCTGAGATCGACGACAAGTACAGAAGATTTTACGCTAAGGTAGAGTAAATAGAATCCACAGTTTTCTAGAATCCGAGCGGCTGTTGACGTTTTTGGATGTGGCTCATAACCCAAAAAGAAAAGATATATAAGGCGTATGTGCGGACGTAAAAGGCGACAAAATGACACATGGATCAACGCCAAATACGTCACTGGACAAATTAGTTTTGGAGTCAACTTCACCTTCGGTCGGGGATGAAATTGAAATCCGGAAAGCACTGCATTCGGTTAGTCGATCGCTCAGTCAATCGTCGAGCCAGACTTCTCTTGCATCATCCCTCGAAATTGATAATGATAACCCTCGAAATCCAATTCAATTACGGGATGATACTTACGGTTCTTATGATAACACGCATCGTCGAGCCAGCGTGAGCTCGGCGGCCAGGCTGGTCGGAGAAATGAGCTTTGATTCCAACCGGCTCCTGCGTAAATTGACCGGTCACTCTGTTAAGGAAATTTATGGCGATATGACCGACCACCAGATCATGTTACAGAGAACCCAGAGTCGGAAGTCGGTAATGAAGACATTAAGCGAGCGACTTGACGACCATCCAGAGATTTACGACGACGTGCCCGACATTCCGATGCCTGTCAAAGAATTTGGGGCGGAATTCCAAAGTTTAGACCCGGAATTAATTACATGGGAAGGCATTGACGACCCTGAATACCCTCGTAATTGGCCAAGGAGCCAGAAAGTTATGCAAATGGCGGTGGTTTCGTTCTATACCCTTTTATCGCCGATGTCCTCATCGGTGAGCTCGCCTGCATCGCCATACATTGCCAAAGACTTCGGCATAACCAACTCATCGGTCGTGGCACTCACGGTGTCCATCATGATTCTAGCATTTGCAATTGGTCCATTGATCATTGCCCCAATTAGTGAGTCGGATAAAATTGGCCGGAAACCGGTTTTAAACGCTTCTATTTGGATCCTATTTATATTCAACTTGGGCTGCGGCTTCTGCAAGACCACGGCGCAGCTCTGTGTGTTGCGGTTTTTGGGTGGGCTTGGTGGGTGTGCTGCTTTGAACGTTGGTGCTGGAACCATCGCAGATTTGTACAGCGACAAGCACCGCAATGTGGCCCTTGCCATCTACTCGATCTGTCCGACGCTTGGGCCGGTGATCTCGCCAGTGATGTCGGGTTTTATCGTCATGAACATGAAGTGGAACTGGGTTTTCTACGTCATCGCCATTTTCAACGGCGTGGTGGCCTTGGCGGGCACGCTCGTGTTCAAGGAGACGTACTCGCCCAAGCTCCTCCACGATAAGGCCAAAAGGCTCCGGAAAGAGACCGGGAACGAGCACTTGCATACGATTTTCGAGATCACAGCCAAGAGCACGCTTCAGGTGGTCAAAACCACGGTGTTGAGGCCATTGAGACTCTTGACTATGCACCCCATGGTCATAGGCTTGGGCGCGTACATGGCGTTCACGTACGGGTTCATGTACTTGATGTTGGTGACGTTTCCCGCTGTGTTCCAAGGTTCTTACGGCTTCAGTTCCGGAATTGGAGGCCTCATGTTCATCCCCATGGGTATAGGGTACCTTCTTGGCATAGCGTTCTGGACGTACTTGGTTGGTCGGATTTACGACTCCATGACCGCAAGAAACAACGGGGTGCCCAAGCCAGAATACAGACTACCATGTTTGGTTGCGTCCGGCGTTGGGATCCCCATTGGGCTCGTTTGGTACGGATGGTCGGTGGAGAAGAGGATCCACTGGATCATGCCGTGCATTGGCTCAGCGATATTTCTGTTTTCGTTCATTGCAGTTTTCCAGACGATTCAGAACTACTTGATCGACATGAACCCTCGTTTCGCTGCCAGTTCGATCGCTGCAGGCGCCGTTTTCCGGTCGCTCTTTGGGTTCAGTTTCCCGTTGTTTGGCAAGCAGATGTATGCCAAATTGGGCTACGGTTGGGGCAACACGATGTGTGCGTTCATTGCGTTTGCGTTGGGGATCCCGTTCCCGTTGTTGTGCTTCAAGTACGGCGAGAGAATGCGCCAGTGGGCCAATAGACGCTTGGAGGAAGACCAGTTGAAGACCGACACCGAAGTTGTTCACCAGAAACTCGAGGAAATCAAGGAAGAAGAGAAACTGGTTCGCTCTGTGTAGCAATAAACGTGTGATGGCACATTCCGTAGATGTGGCTGGGCGAGTTTGCTGTCTTGATACCGGAGTTGGCGATACTCCGGGGAGTGGGTGCAAATTCTGGTGCAAGATCAGTAGTGGGGCTCGTGCATGTCCGGACTGCGAAGGGGTGTAAGGTCCATTGATAACGGTGTGAAGGACGTTGACGCCGTTTTCAAGCGCTATTAATGGGTCAATTGCTTTGTTGCTGAGGACGATGATATGGTGTGAAAATTTGGCTGGTGACGGCCAACCACAGCCAGAGCAAATGATGGATGTCCTGTTACCAGAGGTTTCGGAGTCGACTCCGTACTTTGTGGGCCCAGCAAAAGTTCCACTTCAGGGTGCACTGATAATGTCACCACACCCCCGGGGGCGGCGGGCCTGGTGGACTAAGAAGTGAGAAGGCAGTCTAGCAAGTTCTGGAAAGGTCGTTACCCTCGAATGATATCATTAGTTTGATACCCGGAATTCGTTGGTCATAGTGCAGGTGATAACGTAATAAACGTAATTAAACTGACCGATAAATTTTGTGTTACCGGGAAGAGAATTTTGTGTAATATGAGCGTTTCTTTATTATTTTTCCGAGTTTCTTTTTCTTGCGGTATATAAATCCGGGGTATCCCTCGAAATTGTTATCAGAAATGGACTACTCTTACGACAACGTTGTCCCAAATTTTAGATTAGACGGCAAACTTGCCATCATCACCGGTGGTTCAGGAGGTTTGGCCTCGGTGATTTCGAGGGCATTGTTGGCCCAGGGCGCAGACGTCGCCTTGATCGACATGAACTTGGAAAGAACCAAGCAGGCCGCTAAGGACTTGCTCAAGTGGGGCGAAGACACGTTGAAGGGCGCCCACGAGTCGCCAGTGGGCCAAACGTCTGCGTGGTCGTGCAACATCGGCGACGCCGAGTCGGTGGAGACGACGTTTGCTGCCATCAACGAGCAGCACGGCAAGATCGCTTCAGTGTTGGTCAACACCGCCGGGTACTGCGAGAACTTCCCGGCAGAAGAGTACCCAGCCGCCAACGCCGAGGGCATCATGAAGGTCAACGGGTTGGGGTCGTTCTACGTGTCGCAATCGTTTGCCAGGCCGCTCATCCAGAACAACATGAAGGGCCTGATCATCTTGATCGGGTCGATGTCGGGCACGATCGTCAACGACCCGCAGCCGCAGGCCATGTACAACATGTCGAAGGCGGGGGTGATCCACTTGGTGCGGTCGTTGGCGTGTGAGTGGGCCAAGTACAACATCCGGGTCAACACTTTGAGTCCCGGCTACATTTTGACGCCCTTGACCAGAAACGTCATCTCGGGCCACACAGAGATGAAGGACGCGTGGGAGAGCAAGATCCCCATGAAGAGAATGGCGGAGCCCAAGGAGTTTGTGGGCTCGATTCTCTACTTGGCGTCCGATGCCGCATCGTCATACACCACGGGCCACAACTTGGTGGTGGACGGCGGCTACGAATGCTGGTAGTTACGAGAAACGACGTCATAGATTATAGATTCCAATTCACATAGTTATTGCTGGCGTAGATTACGTCATATGACGTCAGACCGTTGAGTTGCGATGAGCATCGCCAGCTGGACTGGAGGAGTCTGAGCGATGGTGTGATGGTGAGCCGTGGCGAGGTGTGATGGCGGTGAGTTGCTCAGCGACTCGCTGGTGGAGTTGGCGGTGACTTTTAGATAATACGTCAAACATTCCAGTGATAGTGACGTGAGATTCGAGCCAGCTCCAGCAATTTGGTCACAGATAAAGACTTTGGTCTCATCAGAGAAGCTGGCCAACATCTAGATGCATTTTGACAATCTGTTGCAACAGTTGTTCCGGAATAGTATAATCATTTGTGGGTGTAGTTGGGCTGGAAGTGTCTGGCGGTGAAGTTTGGTCTGAGCTCTGTGACACTTGACACATGGGCTTGGTCTCTGCCACGTCTTCAACGTCCCGAGTCCAGTGTTTCTGTCTGTCTACTGTCACCGAGCCGTTGTCCAGCCCTGGCTGCAAAAAAACTCCAAATGAAGCTTTCTCTTTACTCCAAACGATACCTACTCACTCCAAACGACGATATCTATTCACTCACCTACTCTATCCACCCACCTACTCCATCACCACTGCTTGTCGTAGTCTGTCAACACGAACCTGTAGCGCACGTCGTTGTCGTGGCACCGCTGCAACACTTCAGCCACACCCTGCTCGCTGAGCGGGACGTCTTCGTGCCATGCCTTGATGCCCTTCTTGGCTGCAAGCTCAAGCATGCTCAACATCTCTTCACGGTTGCCCAAGTGAGACGACCCAAGAAGCGAGGCATTCTTGATGAAAGATCCGGGCCCTACAGTGAATGGCTCTTCTGGGAGCCCCACACTGATCATCTTGCCGTACACCTTGAGACACTTGAGGTACCCGTCCAAGTCGAAGTTGGTGGACGAGTTCCCACAGCACACAATGAGGTCGAGCTTCCTGGCGTACGTCTTTTGCCAGTCTTTCTCCTCGTATGTAGCGATGAAATGGTCAGACCCCAACTTCATGGCGTCGTCCCTCTTGCTGTCGGTTCTGGAGAACGTGTACACTTCTGCGCCCAACGCTTTGGCGAACATGATGCCGAAATGGCCCAAACCGCCAATACCAATAATGCCGACTTTAGAACCGGGCCCAATGCCGTTTCTGACCAACGGAGAATACGTGGTGATTCCCGCACAGAGCATGGGGGCCACGTCTTTCGAGTCGAGCTCCTCGGGGATCGGGTACACAAAGTGCTGGTGCACTCGGATGTGGGAAGCGTACCCACCCCACGCTTTCGACCCATCTGGGTAAAAATCGTTGTAGGTGTCGACCCAGTCGGGACAGTGGTTCTCGTTGTGCTCCAAGCACGTCTCACACTCCAAGCACGCCCACACCTGAGCCCCCACGCCCACTCTCTGGCCCACCTCGAAGTCCTTGACCTTTTCGCCAACTCTAACCACAGTTCCGACGATTTCGTGGCCGGGAATCACTGGCAAATCCGGCTTGCTCCATCCTCCGGTGACATTGTGCACGTCACTTCCACACACTCCACACACAGAGATCTTCACGTCGATGTCGGTGTCGTTGAACGGTTTGGGAGTGAAATTGATCTTTTTGGCTTCAGTCCACTTGGCGCTGTCGGTGATAGCGAATCCTTCGAAAGTTTCGGGGTACATGGTTCAAGAAATCCAGGCATGCTGTGCAATTTATTGTTTTTGGTCCACCCATTGAACACCCACCTTTGGTGGAAACCCACCACCCACCAAAAAATTCGCTATACCCCCCCCCACCTTTTTCACCCCACATTTTCAACGTCTATAAAACAGTCGCCGACCATCTCCAAATTCGACCAACACCATGCCCCTTAAAGACATTGTGATTACCGGCTTCAAGATCTACGACATCCGTTTCCCGACCAGTCTCGACGGCATTGGCAGTGACGCCATGCACGTTGGCACCAACGGATCTCATCCATACCTCCAGCTACTTACCAATTCCGACCATATCGGTGAGGGTATGGCCTTCAGTAACGGAAGAGGGAGCGAGCTCGTGTGTGCAGCCATCGAACCATTCGCTGAGCGTGTGGTCGGAAAAAACTTGGGAGACCTCGTTGAAAACCTCGGTGTTACTTGGCGGTATATGGTCAGTGACAGTCAATACCGGTGGATTGGACCGGAAAAGGGGGTTACTCATCTCGCCACCGCTGCTGTGATCAACGCAATTTGGGACTTGTGGGGAAAAGTCACCAACAGACCGGTTTGGAAGATCGTTGCTGATATGACACCGGAAGAAATTGTTAAATGCATTGATTTCCGGTATATTACCGATGCTATCACCCCGGAAGAAGCTCTTGCCTTGTTGAAGGAGACCCAGAAGGGCAAAGAGGCCAGAATTCAAGAAGCTATTGACAACGTGGCCGTGCCGGCTTACACTACGAGTGCAGGATGGTTGGCTTTCAGCGGAGACAAAATGAAGCAGAAGTTGAGAGACACCATCGACGAAGGGTTCAAAATCTTCAAGTTCAAAGTCGGAAGTGACTTGGAGTCCGACAAGGAGAGATTGAAGGCTGTGAGAGACATCATTGGCTACGACAACGAGTACCAGGTGATGATCGATGCCAACCAAGTTTGGTCTGTTCCTGAAGCCATTGAGTGGATGAAGGAGCTCGTGCAGTTCAAGCCAGTGTTCATCGAAGAGCCCACGAGTCCTGACGACGTCTTGGGCCACGCTGCCATCAGAAAGGCTCTCAAGCCTTACGGCGTGGGAGTTGCAACTGGTGAAATGGCTGCAAACAGAGTGATTTTCAAACAGTTATTGCAGGCAGACGCCATTGACGTCTGTCAGATCGACTCTGTGAGACTTGGAGGTGTCAATGAGTGTTTGGCTGTCATGTTGATGGCCTTGAAGTTCAATGTTCCATGCGTTCCTCACAATGGAGCCATGGGTTTGACCGAGTTGACCAGTCACTTGAGCACCATTGACTACATTGCCATAAGTGGCCGCAAGTCCATGCTTGAGGCTGCAGACAGCTACAGAGAGAACTTAGCCCACCCTTCAGTGATTAAAAACGCTCATTACGTCACTCCAATGGACCCAGGTTACTCTATTGGGTACGCTCCAGGCGCTATCGACAAGTACTTGTACCCCAACGGTACTTTCTGGACTTCTGAGATCGGTGAAAAGATCAAGAAGGCCCCAAAAGGCGGTGAAGCCCTTCTTCCTTAGTTAGTTAATGAATGATGTGGATAATCGAATTGTAAAAACTTGATTCAGCCCAGCTGTACCAACAGACGCACGTCACTTCGGGACAACCCCGACACAATTACCACCGACACGGTTTCATTGGTGGATCGCCCCCACCACTTAAATGAAAATTACCCCACACCCACCAAATTTAGCATAGTTAAAAGATCAATTCCCACAATCAACAACACCATGTCACTCCCTCCCAAAGGAATCTATACTCCGCTCCCAACCTTTTTCAAGGACGATCCCCTCTATTCGCTCGACCTCGACACCCAAAAGGCCCACTTGAAGTACATTCACGACGCCAAAGTCGCTGGAGTCTTGGTGGGTGGGTCCAATGGTGAAGCTGTTCACATTTCCAAGCACGAAAGACACGCTGTGATTGACCTTGTCAGGAAAAACGTCGACGACTCGTTCGTCATTCTTGCTGGGATTCCTGGTGTGGTTATCCAGGATATCTTGCAGGATATCAGAGAAGTCAAGGCTTTAGGCGCCAACTTTGCTGTGTTGTTGGTTCCAGGCTACTTTGGCACGGGCTTGACCAAGCAGCAGGGAATCATCGACTGGTTCACTGCCATTGCCGACAAGTCTGAGTTGCCCATCATCATCTACAACTACCCAGGTGTCCAGAACGGCATTGACCTCACCTACGACTCCTACGTTGCGTTGTCACAGCACCCAAACATCGTTGGCTGCAAATTGACCCACTACAATTTCCCACTTTACACGTTGTTGTGCCAGAGTGACGCCATCAAGAACAACAACTTCAGAGTCTTAGCCGGTGTGGGCCAAGTGTTGTTGCCAGGCTTGGCTGTGGGCGTGGAAGGCTGCATCGACGGACTCTCGAACTTGTTCCCCAAGAGCATGAACAAAATTTTCAGCGACCACCAAGCAGGCGACTACAAAGCCGCACAGAAGCTCCAGGGCTTGGTGACCATGGTGAACGAGATGACAGCGGTGCTAAACATCCTTGGTCTCAAATACGGGGTCAAACATATCCTCGGAATTGGTCAGGTGTTTGGAAGGCCCCCTTTGAACCAAAAAATCGACGTCAACGTATGGAACAAGTACTTGCCATACTTCCAAGAGTTGTTGGAGGTCGAGAACCTGTTGTGAGCCAGCTACATACGAAATAGATACCACTCAACAGAAACCCCCTCTTTAGACCATGCTTACAGGTTGCGCAGCCGCTTGTAGATCGATGCATGAACTTGCGTAAAACGGGCCAGGTAACTTCGACGTAGCTGAACGTTACTGGCAGGTCTGCCGTGGGTATACGCCATTGGTGCTTGCATGATCACCCACTGATACGCCCCATCGTAGTTGATAAAACACGGGCTCATAACATGTATTAAATCCTAGTCAGCCGTTTGGTAACACGACCAACCCCACCATTGGCCAGACCCATGAGGATCGCACCACCGGATAGGCTAAGTCTATAGATTACCACCCACCAGAAAGTCAGCCACCCCTTACCCCAGAAAAATGTCCCAAAAGAGTCACAAGAATCCCGCACCGTTGTTCTCGATTGGGTAAGCCACCCACCATGGAAATTCATCACAGATATACGGTGCCAGACCCGCTCCCACCTGCCGAAGTATAAGAGTCACAGCAAATCATTTGGAGCACACGCTAAAATGAAAAAACATTTGGGGCTCTCTGGTAACTGGTTGATCGGTCTCATGACCATCACCAACGGTTTTATTATGGGGAATTTTGGTTACGTTCAAGGTATTGTCAGTGGGATCTTGATCACAGACGATTTTGTGAAGCAGTTTCCTCGTGTGGCCAACAACCACAGCATTTCTGGTATCACTGTCAGTTGTTTCTCGCTTGGGGCGTTTTGTGGGGCCGTGACAGCTTTCACTATTGGGGAAAAGATTGGTAGACGTAAGACTTTGCTTCTTGGGTCCACTTTTATCGTGGTGGGTGCCACGCTACAGGTAGCAGCACACCACCTTGCCATGTTGATCATTGGAAGGTTCTTGAATGGAGTTGGAATGGGTTTGAACAGTTCAACGTCTCCTATTTGGCAAGCTGAGTCGACTAAAGCCAAGCTTAGAGGAAGACTCGTGGTTTTCATGTCGTTCTGCAACACCCTCTTCTTCTGCTTTGCTAACTGGTTGAACTACGGTCTTTACTTCAGCAACACCGGCGGCTTCGAATGGAGATTTCCGCTTGCCGTGCAGTTGATCTTTTCTGCCATCTACATCCCGCTGATCTTGGTGTTGCCTGAGTCGCCCCGTTGGCTCATCAACCACGGCAGACTCGACGAAGGCCTCAACACCATCGCTGCCCTCTGGGGAAAGAACATCAGCGTGGACGACGAAGAAGTCAGAAACGAGTACTACAGTGTTTTGGCTACTATCGAGGAGGAAAAGGCCAACGACGTGTCGCTCAAGGAGGTCATTCTCTGCAGAGACAAGCAGAAGAACTTGAGAAGAGTGCTCTTGGGTATGGGAACTCAATTTATGCAGCAGTTCACCGGTGTCAACGCCTTGGGCTACTACCTTCCAACCATTCTTAAGCAGCAGTTGGGTTTCACCACCCAGATGGCCAAGTTGTTGACTGCGTGCAACTCGGTGTCGTACTTGGTGTCTGCAATGTTGTGTTTGGTGATCATTGACAAGTTTGGAAGAAGAATCATGATGTTGTACGGATCTGTTGGATGCTGTATCACATACATTGTTGCTGCTGCCGCCATGAAGGTCGCTGAGACCAGGCTGACGTACGAAATGGGTTGTTTGACCGTTGCTATGTTCTTTACTTACTACGTTATCTACGGACTCAGTTACGCCAAAGTTCCTTGGGTGTACAGTGCAGAGATTAACTCTGTGGGCTGGAGAACAAGAGGTGCTGCTGCTGCTACTGCCACCAACTGGATCTGTGGGTTCTGTATTTCCCAGTACACCGACATCGCTGTGAACAATTTGGGCTGGGGCTTCTACTTGTTGTTTGCCATAATTGTGTTGTGTTACGGGCCACTTGTGTGGTTCTTCTACCCAGAAACGTCCAAGCGTACTTTGGAAGACATCAACTACATGTTCGAGAAGTACGACACAGTGTTCCTTGGTACTATCAAAGAATGCAGACAAAGAGGAAGGCCTGAAGTGTTCATCAACGCTGAAAGAGAAAGAGTCGATGGTATTAGATTGACAGACGAGGACGCCAAGTCCAACATCGAGCATGTGGAAACCACAAGCAACGTTTCTTCTGTTTAGGTAATTTACGATCCTGAAGTACCAAGTGTAATTACGAGACTGGAGTACCACAAGTGTAATTACGATACTGGAGTACCACAAGTGTAGAAGTGGGGCATGTGCCACGGGAGGTGGGTGGTCCATGTGCCACTGGAGGTGGGCACTCGACATTCCAGAGCGATTGACACTTGACTGTCAAAGACAAAAACTGCCTCAGAATCCACACTTTACTCTTCAACTCTCCCTCAACTACGTTCTCTAACACGAACTTTATTCATAGACTACTCCCATGCTAATTTGCTTGCTTCATCTGAGCAAACTGGCTGACACTGTCAACCACACACTTCTCAAAGCTGCTGAACTCGACGCCCAAGTCTCTGGTGACAGCTTCGGGGTCCAAGTCGTACGTCTGGGGCTCTTGCGTGGCGCTGTAGTCTCGGGTAATGAACTGGCCAAACCCATGAGCTTGCATGAATTTTGCAGCCAACTCGTACGAGAACTTTTGTGGAGATCCCGGCACGTACCTCTTGCCGCCAGCCTTGTCAGTGATAAGCGCCTGCACGTGTGCCTTCGCCAAGTCTCTGACGTCGACCCACACGTTGACTCGTGTCTCTGGAAGTGGGTAGGCGCCCTTGTACACCTCCCAGATGTTCTTGTTGGACAAGTTCAAGTGCTTGACGTCGCTCACCGGGTGCACCACGGGCCCGAACGTCATTGGCGGACAGAACGTGACCAAATCAAAAGTGGTATTGTTCAGTTTGACGAAGTTCCACGCTTCCACCTCAGCAAACTTCTTTGAGCCCCTGTAAGCGATCACCGGAGGGGCACTGCATGACTCCTCGTACGTCAACGGGTTCCAGTCCTGGCCACTGTATGCAAAACCTGGCTTGGTGCCACGAGCATCGTCCATGACTGCAGCGAAAGACGAGGTCAACACGATTCTTTTGATTCCAGGCTCTTTGTGAGCAGCTTCAAACACAAGCCTGACTCCCTGCACCGCAGGCTTGATCAACTCCTCTTCCACGTTCTTGACAGAGTAGTCTAGCGGGCTTGCGGCGTGAATAATGCCATCCACACCCTTGACAGCGGCGTCAAACGGGTTTTCACCCGCTGCAATGTCGTTGAAGTCCGGGATCTCGTACGGCTCGATCAAATGGGCGAACTGCGGCCTTTGCTCAACGAATTCCATCGCTTTTTGCAAGCTCCTGGTGGAAAGTCGGACTTGCACCCCCAAATTGAGGAGGTTATCGACGATGTGGGCGCCAATGAACCCCGTGCCACCAGTGACGAAAACTTTCCTATACCCAGAAACGGTCATGACGTGGAACTGGGCAAGGTAACGCTTTTATAGGTTCATCCCCCACCTCCCCCCATTTTTTTTTTCCATTGAAATCCCACCCACCGATTTTTTATTCACCCACCATTCCCCACAAAAATATCAATGGCTGAATCTCGCTTTATCTGCACCATCCCAAGCTGCCAGCGGTCGTTCCTCCGACGTGACCATCTCGTCCGCCACACGCTCAACCACCTGTCAAGACGGCATCTGTGTGAGTTTCCCGGCTGTGACAAGACTTTCGTACGACGTGACGTCTACATGAAGCACTACCAGCGCAAACACGGAAACGACCAGCCCGCCAAACGCGTCAAGTTCAGGCCCGTGACGCTCAGCAAGCCTGATGAAGACGCTGCTCAAGCCCCAGAAGCTCCAGAAGCTGAAGAAGCCGCTCAGGCACCAGAAGTCTCCCCCACAAATCGAGCTCTGGTGCCCGCCAACGACGCTAATTCCACGCAGTTGGACCACAACCCGTTCTCCATCGACGAGCTCGTGTCGTCGGACGAGCTCATCACCTGGTTGTTTGGCGGGATCGACTCCAACCTCCATGTGTCGCCAGCAAACATCATCTCACCGCCAGAAAGTTTGGAAAACTTCCCGGATCTCGAGGAGTTCGAGTACCCCATGCCGGCACCACACTCGCTAGACCCACAGCTGCCGGAACGAGAGCTCGCCCACTTCCCGTTCAGCGATAAACAGATGCTAGTGGACGAAGAAGTCATGGACCGCTTGGAAGAAGCACTCCCAGCCATACGGTACCAGCAGGATTTCAAGCGCCACAAGCTCCAGAAGTACTTGGAGTCGTACTGGAAGTACTACCACCCCCAGTTCCCCATCTTGAACATGCCTTCGTTCTCGACCAAGAAGTCCCACCCCATTCTCTTGCTCTCCATGCTCACCATAGGCGCCTACATCACTGGAAAGTTGGCCCACGCTTCCATGCTGTCGATGATCTTCTTCGAGAGCATAGCAGTGCCGCTCAGGTGGGCCATTTACAAGTCCAAAGAGTTCAAGCCTCCTCCCAAGCTCTGGATCGTGCAGTCGCTCGTGATTCTCCAGACCTACGAGATGTGCTGCTCGTCCCGAGACCTCCATGAGCGTGCCAACTTGCATCGGGGCTTGTCCATCCAGATGTTGAAGAGAAGCCCCATGTTTGGCGGGAACCCATGGACAAAGTACTCGTCAGTCTCGCAAACGATCTCTCCCTACGCCACCACCACCGAGTGGGAGAGCTGGATCCAGGAAGAGTCCATGAAGCGGTGTGCGTTGACCACCTTCTATCTCGAGACGCTCCACGCTGTGGTGTTTGGTCACGATTTGATCATCGACCTCCACGACGTCAAGCCCACGCTACCGTGTGACGAGCAGTTCTGGCGGTCCGCCAAGTACTCAGCAGAATGCCTCGAGCCGCCACTAACGCTCTTGGCCTCCATAAAGAGCATTGTCCACAAGCAGCCCGTGAGGACTCGAGGTTTTGGCCAGAAAATCATCCTTTCAGGGTTGATTGCCCTTTCTTTCGAGGTCAATAACCGGCAGTTCGAGTTCTCGCTCTCTGAATTGAAGCTGTTGAAGCTGCTCTGGCAAACAAAAATAAGAGAAGCGTTCCAGTTCTGGGATTTGAACTGCTCGGTACTGAACCTGAACAGCGAGTGGTACAACACCTACTCCATCCCCTTCAGAGAGCTCTATGAAAGCTATACACAGCTCAAGCACTACGACTTCATGGTGTACGCCGGTGCACCTGGACGGATGAACGTCGAGATCAGAGAAGAAGAAGTGGAAGTCGTGTGGTTCAGGATCAAAGAGTGGGCCAGCAGTTCAAGCGGGCGTAGAGCTGTTGTGCTCATCTACCACTACCTCTACAGTCTTCTCTTGCATGACGGCGCTTCTATTTGCTATGTGCCCATGAACGACAGGTGCATGTACCGGAAACAGATGATCAGCCACATGTTGATTATACTCTGGTGCTACAATTTCTGCACTTGTGGGCCCGAAAGTACCGTCCACAACAGTTTCACCGACACAGAAGTCCTCCACAAGGAAGACGGGCACGAGTACCTCAAGCGAGTCAAGCTTGAGCTCGAACTGCTCGCAGGTAAGCTGTTCACAGACGTCTACAGGGACCTTGATCACTTCGCTGAAGTGCTAGACACTGTTGCAGGACGTGGGAACATGGTGGGTCTCTTGAAGTTGTTCAAGCTGGAGTACACAGACGACTTGTCTGAAATAGCGAGAGAGCACTCACGGCTCATGGACAATTGCATAAGGCGAAGTCTCGGGTCCAATCAAATCTTATGCAACATGTTTGAGTGAACTGGTCAGTTGCAGCGTATATGTGCGATGCCCTGGCGGTATGCAACGAGTCCAAGTTCAACTGGAAGTCAAGTTCACTGAGCCTTTTATGGCTGCTTGGCGTCCCGCTACTTGTGAGTGAGCTTGGAGCTTTCCCACATCTTTTTCAACGACGTTTTGAAGAGGCCCACATTATAATCGATGAGAGTGAGAGAGTTGCTGAGGTCTGTGTTATCGTCTGTACGCACAAGCGCCACGAGAGCAAGTCCACGAATCATTTGCTTCAAGTAGAGCACCAGGCCGTTGTTCAACGTGCTAACTGACCTGATTTCACGAGAGTTGCCGTTTTCGTCCACGTACAAGTTGTCCAAGTCGATAGTTATGTCAATGAACTCCGCACACACCTCGTACGTCTGGATGTCCACTGGTGACGAGTCTGTAGCCACGTATATCTTTGAGTTGATATCGAACAAAAACACTTTCTCGATGGACGAGTGCTCGACAAGGTTATCGAGCATGTTCTCCAACGATGGAAGCTCGTGAATCAACTTCTGCACGATCCGGCTGAACGCCTCGTAAATAGAATGGTCGAATATCGACGTCAAGTAGAACGACACCTGGACTCCTTCAAGCCCCAAATCCAATAACTCGTCTCCTGTGCGCTGCATGATGTCACGCTGGCAGTCCAACCGGTAGTCTTCGCTCAAGCCGTCGATCTTGTGGATGAGCACCTCGATGTTGATCTTGGGGTTGATCTTGTAGGCGTACTCGATGATCATACTGAGGTTGGTGATGGCGTTGAGGTACTCGTCTTGCGAGTCAATGACGTAAACGAGAGCGCCGATTCCCTGGAAAAGCCGCTCGCTGTCGTAGTTGGGCTCGAAGTAGTTCAACTGGCCCGGGAGTTCCATGACGCTGAGGTCAATGAGCGACGAAAACTGCTCGGTGGTGGGCTTGGACGTGCTCTCCAAGTAAAGCGTGTCGAGCGGCTGCATGTTGTGGAACACCACTTTGCATATGGACGACTTACCCCCACGGCGGAGCCCCATCAACAAGATGGTGGCGTTGGAGTCCTTAGCGCTCGGTAACGATTCCATAACTAACAAGGGACAACTAGTACCGCGAATTACTGCAAGTGCGCTTGCCAGTGGCGGCACTACCGACGTTTCTGCGACACCGCACTGGAGTTTCCTCCTTGGAAAGCGTCTCCTCTTGTTACAGGCTCGCTACACAATGCGACGTTTGTGATTACTTCCTTAACGCAAGCGTGTCACAAAGCGGTGTGGTGCAAACGCCTGCATCATCACTGCAGTTCTACAGAACCAATTGGTTTTGTTTTGTGCACAATTCTGGCACGTAAAGCTTACAATTTCACAGACTAAGCGTGGTACTGTCAAGACCCTTCGTCAAACTCTCTTAAATGGCATCTATAGGCGTCCATGAGATTTGCTCGTGCTTGAAATATCTTTATACTTCACCAGAGGTTCGTAGCAGCCTCATAGAGTACTCTTCTGGCACGTTTCTCTTACTCGAGCCGGACTTGAGTTGTTGTGAACGCTTTGAATCGAATTTTGCATCTTAGATCTCATAAGAAACAGTTTTAGTTGGACCTTCAAATGCACTGTCAATTGAAATCTGCACTGAAGAGCATCACAGTGATTAGCCACCTGTAGTTGAGATCATAGTGATAACTGCAAATTCTTTTGGACCACTTAAATCGTACTCTCAACCCTCAAAAGAACACAAATGATTTGGTTCTATAGTACAAAAATTTGTTGCAACAAGAAACCCTTGATTGACAACGCTCTTTTCTTCCTCTTTGCTCTGTGATCTGGTCAAAGGCACAAACAACTTTGCAGTATAAAAACTAGGATTTTGTTTAGCAACCACTGTTGCTTGTTAATCACACTCCATTTCTTTTTGGCTTGTATTATTTGCAAAAATTGTATTGCTGTTTTGAACTACCGATGTCAACACCTCACCATGTCAGCAATCTTATCTACAACAGCTACACAATCAAATCTCTGATACGTACAATTATGGTCTAACTCTCTTGGGGTCTCTTGGGAACAATGATGCTCTACGAATGTTCTTGAGGTCAAGGAAGAACATCAACACTCTTTCAAGTCCAATACCACCACCAGCGTGTGGTGGACATCCGTATCCAAATGCATCAACGTAGTCGTTCATACCAGGGATTTCGGGGTTGACTTCATGTGCTCTCAATCTCTCCTTCAACAATTCAGGGTCGTGGATACGTTGAGCTCCAGAAAGAATCTCTTCACCTCTCATGAAGAAATCGTACGAGTTGGAGTAGTTAGGGTCCTTAGCATCAGGCATGGTGTAAAATGGTCTGATAGCCAATGGGAATTTGTCCAAGATATAAAAGTCAGTGTCGTACTTGTCTCTGACCAACTTACCCAAGAACTTCTCATTCTCAGTGGACAAGTCTTCGAAATCGTCAACATCTTTACCAGCTTCTCTTAACATCTTAATACCTTCTTTGAACTCCAACTTGACCATCTTACCGTCTTTAGGTAACTTGAACTCTTCCACTGGGAACTGCTTTCTGACAGTAGCAATCTCTTTAGCGTATCTTGACTTCAATTCAGTGAAAATGAAGATGAACAATTCTTCTAAAACATTCAAAACTTCGTGGTAGTGTTCCTCAAATGCCATTTCCAAATCCAAACCCACAAACTCGGTCATATGACGATGAGTATTGGAGTTTTCAGCTCTGAAAACTGGTGCAATCTCATAAACTTTCTCAAAGTCACCAGCAATCAATTGTTGCTTGTAGAATTGAGGAGATTGGGCCAAGTATGCTTTACCCTTGAAGTAAGTGATTTCGAAGACATTAGATCCACCTTCAGATGGAGCAGCAATGATCTTTGGAGTGTGGATTTCAGTGAATCCTTTCTTGTCTAAGAACTCTCTGAACAAAGAACAAATACCTGCTTGAATCTTAAAGATAGCTTGATTAGTTGGTGTTCTCAAGTCAATGACTCTTGAGTCTAATCTTGTGTCCAAGTTGACCACTGGTAAACCAGCAGCTTCAGCTTCTTGGTCGCTTCTCGAAGCATCTTCGATCAACATTGGCAATTGCTCTGGGGTTTCAACAATAGTGAAGATCTTCTCGATGAAAATTTCGGCGTCTTGCACGGTGGCAGATTTGATGAGTTCTTCGACTTTCTTGATCTTACCATAAACAACAACGATAGACTCTAAGTTGATTGAACCACTCCATTTAACCATTTGTTTGGAGATAGTTTCACCGTTAGCTTTGATCAAACCTTGGATCAAATTGTCCTGTTGTCTCAAAGTGACGAAGGTCATAGTGGCACCTTGTTGTCTGGACTTATGTAATCTAGCTCTGAAAATGACTGACTCACCATCGTTAGCTCCAGATAAGTCTTTGATGTTGACTCTCTGTTCGTTGTTGGTGAACGAAGAGTTGTTCAAGGGCAATTTCCCGTAGTTCTCCTTAGCAGGATCATTGGCCAATTGAGCTTCCTTTTCAGCTCTTTCTTTGGCGAGTTGTTCTTCTCTTTCAGCTTTTTTACGAGCCTTCTCTTTCTCTTTTTCTAATTTCTTTAAGGCTTTCTTGGAAAGAGGTTGGCCGTCTTCTCCAAGTGGAACGTCCGCAGCTGGAGCAGCTGTTTCGTTGATTTGTAACTTCTCAATCTTCTCAACTGGTTCAGTCATAATGATTCACAAGTGTGAGAAAATTTTCACCACCAGGTGAGAACTTGCCCCTGCACACTAATGGGGTTCAGTTGGTGTTGACTGAAGTTTACGTGACTCCTTGAGCTTCCGTACCTCGTCTCTTCTTGCCATTCCTTCCTGAATCTTTCTTTGTCTGCGCTGCTCTTTCGTTTCCGCTTGCGGTTTCTCTTTTGCGGTATCGATTTGGCCAATGGCCTCGTACAACTGCTGCAACTTCTTGAAATTCTCTTCAAACCGGTCGTAGGCTAGTTTCGTGATGAACTGTAGGTACTTCTCTGTCACATTCACTTTCACTCTGTCGCTGGCGTGGTCGTAAAAACCAATGGGCACATCCAACTTGATGGAGATTCTTATAGCTACCACATGATTGACGCCAATTCCCGACTCCCTGAACCCGTTGTTCATGGCCACCTTGTATAACTCGCTGGCTGCATGCATGTCCCGGCACTTGACATGCAAAATCAATGGCTCAAACTTGTACAAAACGTACCGTGTGAGCCCATCGAAATCATCGGTGTCAAAATCATAGTCAAAGTCAACTGTCTTGTACCATTGATCAAGCTGCTCTTTATCGTGGGTTATGAAGATCCACCTGCCCTCATTTCCTTTGGATCCAATCTTCTCTCGGTCTTTTATGCCCTCCACGAAAACACTCACTCGACCGCTGCACGATGAGGTTGTTACAAAATCGTTGTGTGAGTTGATGAGGTCAATTAATGGTATACACTTTTCGTCGATGGTTCCTTTGGGTGAAAGGTCGTGGTTGTCCTCGCTGTTAGCCAGAATTTCACGGAGAATACTCTGCTTCTTCTGGTCAAATGGATCAAGCATTAGTGAAAAAGGCTGCGAAATCTCATCCTCATTTCAACGCCACTAAGAATTTGTGCTCGTCGTCTTTGCTGAACTGGAAGAGTGTCTTGAGCACAGGGAGAAGCATCTCTCGCTGATCCTTGTGTTCGAAATACCCAAGTAAAACATTTTTAAGGTATGCAACGTTGGTTTCGTTATTGGATGTCGTCGCATCACTGGAAATTGATGTTCTGGGACTAGCAATGGTTGATCCTCCTGCTGAGTCAGTCTCCTTGACAGCAGTGACTTCTTTCTTGGTTTCGAGCAACTTGTACTGCTGAGTTAACAATTTGTAGTTTTTGGATAACCTGTCAAACTTGAGGTTGTTCTCTTCAAGCAACTTCTTCATTACATTGTTAGAATGCTCCAACTCTTTGGTCTTTTTGATTGACTCCTGTAAAGATCTCCTCAAGGTGTCAATGGTCTTTTCTATGTCTGCATCAATAGCACTATCTGAGTTGGTGGGATTCAAATTAACCTCGCTTACCTTGAGCTTCAACTCGTTATAATTCTTCTCCAAGTCTCTGATCTTGAGTAAATAGTTGTCGGTAATAGACTTTAATTCGTCAACTTCTCTTTGCTTCTTCTTGTTGACCATTTGCAATTCGTTTTCGAGCTCAATCTTCTCTTCATTGAGTCGCTTGAAGTCAAGCTTGATCTCCTTCTCCCGGTACTGGAAGTCCTCTTCCTTCTCTGTGAGTATTCTCTTGATGGTGGTGGTTTCTCTAGATCTCTCCTTGAGAATATTTCTGGTCTCGTTCAACTCGTCCTCTAAATTCTCTATTTTTTGTGTGGACTCCTTAGACTTCATAATTAGCTCTTCATACTGTTGCTTGATGATTTGCATCTCATGCTTTGCGTCGTTCTTCTCCTTGAGAGAGAACTCTTGTTTATCCTTTAGGGTACTCAACTCATTACTGATCTTGTACTTTTCGTTTTGAATCTTCGTCAACTCGATGTTCATCCTGTTGATTTTCTCGATCGAGAACTCGTGCTTGTTGACCAATTCACTCTTTTCGTTGAGTAACGACCTGTTGTTGTCCTGCAATGTAGAGTTTTGGTCATTCAACTTCTTGTTCTTTTCGGTCAACTCTTCTTTAATCTTGTTGAGTTCAGCGATCTGAGACTTGTAGTCCTCAATCAATTTGTCCTTATGTTCGATTGAGGTTTTGAACGACGCTATTTCGAGTTTCAAAGAAGAGTCATTGCTCTTGAATCTCGACAATTCGGCGATTCTGGTGTTCAAGCTTTCCTTTTCATTCGTGAGGTTTTCAATTTGTTTCGTGAGTTTCTCTTTAGCATCACTCAACTGAATCTTCAATGCAGTTACTTTGGTGTTCTCCTTCTTAGATTCGGTCAATTCATTTTGGAGCTTGGTTAATTCTTTCTCTAACTCACCAGACTTGTTCTGAGCAGCCAGTAACTCTTCCTCAAGGCTTGAGAGCTTGGTCTCGTTGTCCTTGATAATCTTGGTGAGGCCCTCGCTCTTGTCCTCGCTCTTAGACTCTTGAGCTTCCTTCAACAGTTTTCTGGCTTCCACCAAATCATCACCAACATCTCTTAAAGAGTCTCTCAAGTTTTCCACGTCATCAATCTTTGCCTTGAGCTCTTGTTTGACCTTGGTGTGCGCTTCGACGAGCTCTTGGTGAGTCTTTTCGAGCTCTTCGTACTTGCTCTTGTGCTCTTGCACTTCCCTCTTGAGCAGTTGGATCTCTGAGTCCCCAGAAATCAGCGGTTTTTCCTCTTCTGCGGGCTCTGAATGAGCTTGAGCTTTGGCGGTATTCTTTTTCTTCTTGTTTTTCTTCTTCTTACTCAGAGTGGCAGTTTCCGTCTCTATAGGTTTGTTTTGGTCGGCACTTTCTTGAGTAGTTGCCAGCGCCTCTATTTCTTTTTGCAATGCAGTAATTTTGGCAGCTAGAACTTCTTTCTCGTCCTCTAGCGACTTAATTTGTTTGGACAACTCGGTCTTCTCCTCTTGTAGAGACTTTGATCCTGCTTCGAGCTTTTCTATCGATTCGTTCGCTGACTCCAAGTCAGCTAGAAGCGAGTTCTTCTCGCTGGTAAGAGAGTCCGTTTGGCTCTGTAGCTCTTGGAGTTTGGTCTCGAGAGAAAGTTTCTCTTGCTGCAATTTGTCTGTATCTTCCGATTTGGACGGTGTTGATTCGTCTAATTGCTTCTTCAAGCTGTCATTGTCTTTCGCTAGATCGCTGATCTTCTCTTCGTACTTTACTTTCAATTTATCAGCCAACTCTTCATTGGCTTTCTTCTGTTGCCTCAATTCCGACGTCACCTGCACCTGCTTCTTGAGCTCGTCGTTTAAGATGGAGTTTTTGTCGTTGAGGCCCTTGATGAAATCCAAGAGCACGTCGGTATCTGCGATGGTGGAGATTGGAGTGTGTTCCTTCAACACTTTTTCAAAAATCTGGATGAGGTCCGACTTACGCTTCTCTATCTTGAACGCATCGAGGAGCACGGGGTACTTGTCCTCGTACTTGGCGAATTTTTTCATCTTAGCCTGAACGAGCGGTGGTAGCGAGTCCCATTCCACGCCTGGAAGAAGCGCTTTGGCCGCTGCATTGACGTCAATGGGCTCGGCGGGAGCTGGTGAGTCTGTGGCAGTGTCGCTGGCGCTGGGGTCGTCGTCTTTGGGCTGCCCAAGCTCTGAAACTTTGGGTGTCGCTGTGGAAAGCACTTTCGAGTTGCTCTTGAGCTGGTTGATGGCGTTCTGCCGCTGCGTACGGTTGGTCTGCTCGGTGTTGATGTCGCTGATGGTCTTGGCCACGTCCTCGGAGAACGTCTTGAGCTTGGAGAACATTACTGTTGCATGCGCACTTGAGATCGTAAGTAGCCACAAACGGTGCGGTGTTCGTGGCGGTGTTTTGGCCCATTGAGTGGCTGCTCGCGAGCGTTGGCTCCCTGGGAGCCTCGAATACTTGCTACGGTATGGCTACTGCACTGTGGCGTTCATTACTGCTGGTTTTTCGAGAAGGTGAAGGGCCTGGAACGACCTGTGGACGCTGTTTCTCGAGGCTCAAGCTTCAACGATAGCTGGTACTGCTCCTCGATGGTGGGACACTTCTCAAACCAGCCATCGACGTACTTCTGGATCTCAGGAACAAGTAAGAGATTGTAGCCAGTGCTCTTGAACCGGTCAAGTCCTAGCACGATATCACTCGTCTTCGATCGCTTGCTGAAATTGATCATCCGCTTGCGGTTCAACAACGTGTCGGGGTTCCCGTGGTACACAAACGTCAAGTCACTGAGATACACCCCAAAGAATGGCACACAAGGCTCAGTCCCTATGAATTTCAAAACGTCTCTATACTCGTTGAAGTTTCTCGACGAGTTCATGAGCTTGTTCATGTTCTGGAGATGTGCAAGAATGTCCTTGGAAACAAGTTTCCACGTCCTTTTCAACCGGTGGATCGGTGAAGAGTACAACGCACTGATAATGGCCGTCATCGACGAAAAGTTGTTGTACTGACGACACTTCTCTGCCACCTGCACAAAGTATCGAATAATTTGTACTCTCTTCTTGGTGTCGTCCTTTCTTAAAATCATGTATGCCACAAAATTAGTTAGTTGGTTTGATGACTTGATGAACTCGGTGATACTCTCGATGTTCTCATTCAACCCAGACTTCTTGCCCCACACTTTGGCTAGACATTGAAACTTGGTGATCTTTGAGTACAATTTGAACTCCCTAATCGTTAATTGTCTGGCCAACTCGATGTAATCGATATCAAGCAATTTGAGCTTCTTGACAAGAGAAACTCTCGTGAGTGGAGCAGGCGCTCTGCCACTCAATGCTATTGGTTCTCTCTCCACCATCACTGTTTCACCTTTGAGAAGCTTGTGCAAGTGTGATACTAATGTCTTGGTGATAGAAAAACTCGATGATTGTGGGCCTTCGAGGAACTCAAGCCAATACTTGATCGTCTTGTGGTGGTAGTAACTGGTGGACCAGTACTTCTCCAACAACAACTTCATGATGTTCAACACCCGGAGTCGTATCGGGTTCTGTTTCTTGGAAATCCAAGTATTATACTCTTCATAACTCAATCCCTCAGGTGCCTCCACGTCAAACCTCTGTATCAACATGTTGACCAACTCTTGCACTGACATCATCGTTGGGAAAGTCAACAAGAAAGCGGTATTGAAGTTACTGTCAAACAAGTCGTGATGAGTCAAATGACACACTAATGCTTCCTTAGTACCACCCTTGATATTACCCTTGATGTCAAGCAACAAGTCGAATTCTTCATCACCTTCTAAGTACCATGGCACATCCTTGGACTGTGATGATTTCTTGCCGGTGAAGAAATTGTTGCTGTCTTCTGATTTTTCTGAAGCAATTGTATTGTTTCTCTCCATGATTAACAACTGCACATTGAAGTCATCATGAAGAACTCTGGTGGAGTAGTTGAGAATCGTCTCCCTCTCATCAATCAAGTTCTTAATCACTGCTAAGATTTCATCGAAAAATCTTAAGCCTTCTTCCAAGCATGCAGCCATAATGCTGTCAGTGTTAGAAGAGATGCTTTGGGTTTCTGGTGAGAGAATTTGTTGAGTCAACAAGTTAGTCAAGAGCATGGCTGCTTTTTGACTGGGTGACTTCATGAGATCCTTATTGTAGTAGAGTGGATCGTCTTCTTTCATTCCTTTGAACACCTCAGGATCTTCAACCGTTAACGCCTGTGTCGCCATTATGATTCTAGAGATCAAATGATGAAGATTCTGTTTGTAGTGGAAGAACTCCAACACCACAGGGTAGTCGAAAGTGAGATTGGAATTGAACTCTTCAGCCTTGGGATCAATGTTCAACGAGCTGAAAGACGACGACAAAGACTCCTTGGGTAAAGCTCTTGTGCTTGGTACTCTTGGTGAATCCCTGTCGATTTCAAGGTCTAGTGGTATGGAAGAAATAGTCACATCAGGTGTGGAAGCCTTGGTGGTCTCTGACAGTTCCGACTTGGACCATTTTTTCAAGTTGTCCATGACAGCCTTTGAGTCGTCTTCGTTTGAGTTGAAGCGTTTGATCAAACAGAAAACCGTAAAGTCAAAACTCTCGAGACAGTCAACCATGGAACTTGCATAGAATAAGTATTTGTAGATTAGTCTCAATATGAGGGTGTTTCTCTCGTCTTTGAGGTCCTGATTGAAGTACAAATGCTGGTTGTTAAGGTCAAGGAATCCCAAAGTCTCTTTGGTTATTTCCACCATTTCGTCTATGAAGCCCTTGACATTGTTGTAGCTGGTCTTGTCGATCAACACTTTCTGATGATTCTTGTTTTTGAGATCGTTCCCGCTGGCATTCAAGATCGGGTTGTTGGAATTGAAGAAGGGGTTACACCAGTTTCCTCCGTTGAACTCATCAGAAATGAAACGAGGGTAATTTTGGGGGAGAACATCGAAACGACTGGCATCTTCGCCATGAGATTGTGGATCAGGTTCCTCTTCTGAGTTATCTGAACCGTCGTAGTCGGTCTGCTTGAACTTTTTATCTTTGGTCAATTTGAGGAAGAGTTTAATCAACAGGTCCAAGTTCAATTTGAGGGTGTCCATTTCAGTTTGAATTTGCTGGAGCACTGTCATTTCTGAGTTTGAAGCAACCGAGGCGGTGTCACCCTTAACAGACATGATGGGGAATTGCCTGAGGGTGGAGACAGACGAAGACACACTAGATGTGGACACGCTGGTGGACTTGTTCAACTGCGACATGTCAAAGCTGAAAAGATGAGAAGTGGCGCTATCTGTTGAGTGGTGTAGCACATTGAGCTGTAGCACGGAGTTGACATAGATCTGGGTGTGACTCTGGCACACTCTTTTGAATTTTCTTTTCACTGACTTCTCGTATTTGGTACCCAAATAGTCGACAGACGACAATCTGACCGACGATGCAAGGATTGAGATAAGTAAATTGATTTTAGAGAAGTTCTTGTTGAACAACGGCTTGTTGTTGTCCTTTATAGCTTTAAACGACAAGTTGAGCAAGTAGCCAAACTCTGTGCTCAACTGGGACCATTTTCTTATATCCATTGGGTGGTCGTAGAAGAGCCCGTCCATGGCAAACAAGGGCTGATTGAAGTGGTGATACTGCGAGGACCCCATCGACCCCATTGACGCATCTGAGTCTCTTTTCAAGAGGGAGTTGAGACTCTTGTCCGAGTCGTTGAGGGTCTCGTTGAGCAATGGATTGGCGTCAAGGTCCGTCACATCGGTAGCAACCACGCTGTCATTGAGAGCTGAGGCAGCTGGGATCTCTATCTTCGTTGGGAAGTCGACACTGGAGTTAAACGGGGTCATGGGGACCGATTCACAGTAGATGTCGAGCTGAGGACAGTAGAAAACGACGTTCCCGTCGATGGTGATCTTGTTGATCCACACGGGGATCTTGCGGTTGGCCTCCTTGTAGTTCTGGACCATGAGCTCGGCTTGCTTGACGTCGGTGAGGTTTGACAGCACTCTCTCGTGGTCAGTATTGTCGAGGGGGTCTATGGATCTTGCCTCTGAGATAAAGGAGCTGAAAAGCGGGTCTTGCACCGTCAGGATCAGAGCGTTGTGCTCTGTCACCGTTGACGGGTTGTGGTCCGTTGGGAGCGAGAAGGTGTGATCTTTTTGGTCGATGGAGCCATCGGAGCTGGCGAACAGCACTACAGAATTTTTTCTGGTGGAGTTGGCGGGCGAGTTTTTCTCTGAGTCGTTCAAGTTCTTCTGTAGTAGAGATGTGAAGCTTGGAATGAGCACGTTTGCGGCGGTGTTGGCGGCGGTAATGGAGTCAAGTTCCTTATTGGACTTGAGCTTATTGAGAATTGGCTGGACGTAATTGACCGAACGCACGTAATTGCTGGGGAACCAGCCCCGCAAGAGTTCGTTGTTCGCTAGCACCACGCCGTCCCACCACCCAGACTCGTTTTTGGACAACACGTAGACGGTGTCCCCAAGCGTTAGCGGTAGATTGTGCGGCTGAGTCCCGGGAAAATCGTAGAGGGCAATGACGGTGTCGAGGTGCTTGAGCGGCTGCGTCAATCGGTGCTTGTCGTCGCCCGACACCACGTCAGGAGCGATCTCGTCGGCATAAGACATGGGAGAAGTAGTGCGTAGTGAGAAAAGTGGACTGCAATTTGGCACCACCACCAACAGAAACGGAACGGATTACGACACAACACTACAAACACAAACACGTCCCAATCGCTACATCAAGGCCCACTGGTACACACTGCGATGGCACAGCCACGTGAGGCCAATGGGTCGACGTAGCCCAGGGGCATCGAGTCTTCGGTTCGCGCACTACTGCTTCCCAATATAAATACCGCACCCGATCCCCAAGCTGGCGATGGCAGACTTGAACAATTTAATGAATCCCACGGTGACGCCACCGCCAGAGAGTGAGATCGCTGGTTTTGACAGGATAAAGACGCATTTCCCAGCTGCAAGGATCAAAAAAATAATGCAAAGTGACGAAGACATCGGCAAGGTTGCCCAAGCGACGCCAGTAATTGTAGGGCGAGCACTCGAAATCTTCATGGCCAACTTGCTCGAGGTCAGCGTAAAGGAAGCAAGAAAAAACGGCGTCAAACGGATCAGTGCTTCACACATTAGAAACGCAGTAGAAACTACCGAACAGTTCGATTTCCTAATGGAAGCCGTGGAGAAGTACCCGCCACTCAAGAACTAGCGTCGTCTGCCCTGTGTATATTACCTGTATATTAATTCTATTAATTATAACTGAAACTAGTCGTGCGTTCCCCCGCAATATATAGCAACACACTGCAATTGTGCGCTTCTCAACAAGTATGGTTAACCGTTCACATACAAGTTTGGCCTCCCGCAGGTCGTCAGTGTTCAATTTGATGCAACAGCCTCCAGCGCAGCCAGACGTTTACTACGTCGGGGTGGATGTGGGTACAGGCTCGGCGAGAGCTTGTTTAATTGATACCAACGGGATCATTTTAGGGTTGAGCGAACGCCCAATTACTCGTCACGAACTCAAGCCCAACTTCATCACTCAGAACTCCACCGAGATCTGGAACTCTATCTGTTTCTGTGTGAAAAACTGTTTACGGGACTCTGGTGTTGACCCTTCAAACGTTTTTGGTATTGGTTTCGACGCAACTTGCTCCCTCGTTGCTATCAACGAGAAGACCGACCAGCCAATTGGTGTGGGTCCGGACTTCACCGACCACAAGGAGAACATCATCTTGTGGATGGACCACAGAGCCCCAGAAGATACAAACACAATCAATGCTTCCGGTGATAAATGCTTGAAATACGTGGGTGGTCAAATGTCCATCGAGATGGAATTGCCCAAAATGAAATGGTTGAAGCACAATTTACCTGGTGGTATCAACCAATGCAAGTTCTATGACTTGGCTGACTTTTTAACCCATAAAGCAACTGGCTCAGAAGCAAGATCTTATTGTTCAACAGTTTGCAAACAGGGTCTTGTGCCTCCAGGAATTGATGGCTCTACTGATGGCTGGTCAAAGGAGTTCCTCTTGTCCCTTGACTTGGAAGAATTGGTGGAAGATGATTTCAGAAGATTAGGTGGTATTCCCAACAAAAATGGTACTTTCTTGAGTGCTGGTGATGTCGTGGGTAAATTAACCGAGACTGCAGCCGACGAATTGGGTTTGACCCCTGAATGTATTGTTGGCAGTGGTGTCATTGACGCTTACGCTGGCTGGATCGGTACTGTGGCTGCTAAAATCGACAACAACCAGATCCACGAAAAACTCGAAGCTCAAAACGATGGTACTATTGCCACCAGTTGTGGAAGATTGGCAGCTGTTGCAGGTACTTCCACCTGTCATATTGCCATGACCAGAGATCCATGTTTTGTCAAAGGAGTTTGGGGTCCTTACAAAGATGTTATGGCCAAAGATTACTGGATGGCTGAAGGTGGTCAATCTTGTACTGGTGCATTACTTGCCCATGTCTTATCTAACCACCCTGCTGCCAATGAATTATCCCATTTGGCTGAAGCATCCAACTTGTCAAAGTTCGATTACTTGAATTTGATTTTAGAGAACTTAGTTGTGGAAACTAAGAGTAGATCCGTGGTCAGTTTGGCTAAACATATGTTTTTCTATGGTGATTTCCACGGTAATAGATCTCCAATTGCTGATCCTAGAATGAAAGCTTCAATCATCGGTCAGTCAATGGACTCCTCAGTCAACGACTTAGCCATCCAGTACTTTGGAGCATGTGAGTTCATTGCCCAGCAAACAAGACAAATCGTCGAGGAAATGGAACATGGTGGTCATAAAATTGACTGTATCTTCATGAGTGGGGGACAATGCAGAAACGGGTTATTGATGAGGTTGTTAGCTGATTGCACCGGTTTACCTATCATTATTCCTCGTTACATTGATGCAGCAGTTGTGTTTGGATCAGCACTTTTGGGAGCTGTGGCTGCTGAAGAAGCAGTTCAAGAACATATTAACTCCAAGGGCAGATCCAGAAGGTCGTCAATTTTGGAGCTGAGAAAGTCACAAACCAGCTTGAGTGGTGGCCATGATAGACCACATTCACCTTACACTGCACCAACAGCCACAGCTAGTACCACCAACATGTCGACTCTTGTTTATGCAAGTGGACAGTCAGGTAGTCATCACCAGGTTTCTGCCATGACACCAATGGAAGAGGAGACAGACTACTTCAACCAGCCTCCTGTCCAGAGACAATCCTCAATCAAATCCAACAAGTCAGAGGAGGATGACTCAGACGACGAACAAACATTGTCATTTGGATCCAAGCACAAAGTGCAACAAGGTTTATCACAAAAATTGAACTCGTTGAATTTGAAACCCTTGACCGCCTTAGATAAGAAGAAGTCTGGAAAGAATGACTCGGGCCAGCGGTTATGGAGAGTGATGGAGAAAATGACAGGCCCAGGAAAGGTTATTTTACCAAGCGACATTGATCATCCCGACAGAAAACTCTTGAACGTCAAATACAAGATTTTCTTGAAGCAGTGCTTTGAACAAAGGGAGTTCAGGGACATGGTTGACTCAGTGGAAGACGAGAACATCAAAGGTTTACGTATTCACTAAGGCGACTGCAAAGATTGTCGATGTCTGAATTGGGTTGTGATTCTCAAATGAGAACTGCGACATTATGTTTCCCGATTTGAACTTGGTCAGATTTCGCCATTTGCCTTATCGTGTAGCCACACCACCACTAAATAAACTTTCGATTTACGTATGGCGCTTATACGCACAACCCTTGGTTCATTTGTGACACTTTGTGACACTTCGTGAAACTTTAGAGGGTTTTAGGCGTGGTGAAAAATTCCTTTAAATTGCAAGTTTGCACGTGACTTCAGTTAATCGATCTGACTCCAACGGTTAACCACTTGTAGATTGATGAGTTCTGTAGTTAAATTGAAGCTGAGTAGTTGACCTGGAAGGCAATTTTTGGTACTAGTCAGTGAGACGGCTTTTACCATGTCAATTTCCTTCCACACTTCTTAAAACGAAACTGTGTATCAAGGTTGGTCACGTGATGGCTGCAAATTGTGGTTTTTGACATCATATACCACAACTATCAAGACTTCACTAAGCATTTTTCATCTTATATAAAAACTTTGGTAAATCTTGTTGGAAGCAACATGACTGATCCTCATTCACAGATCCCTGATCTTTATTCAGTTACTTCCATTCATACTCACCGTACTGAAAAGGATATTTCCGATTTGGAACACCAGTATGAGATCCAAAGAAGTCACCACCCACATGGTGTTACCATTCCTGAGTACCATGAAGAGGAAGCTGATGTCATTGACTGGGCAAGAGGCGTTGTAGGTAACCCAGTGGAAAAGGCCAAACATTATTTGGTGTCTTTGTTCCCAATTGCTAAATGGATCTTGCACTATAATTATAGATGGGCATACAGTGATTTGGTTGCTGGTATAACAGTTGGTGTTGTTTTGGTTCCACAATCCATGTCATATGCTAAGTTGGCAGGTTTGTCTCCCGAATATGGTCTTTACTCGTCATTCGTTGGTGTTTTCATTTATTCATTTTTTGCAACGTCAAAAGACGTTAGTATTGGTCCTGTGGCCGTCATGTCTTTACAAGTTGGTAAAGTCATTGCCAATGTGCAAGCGAAGGAAGGTGACAAGTTTTCTCCTGCTCAAATTGCAACGTTTCTTTCATTAATTTGTGGTGGTATTTCTGCCGCCATTGGTATCTTACGGTTGGGTTTCATTTTAGAGTTCATTTCAATTCCTGCTGTTATGGGATTCATGTCTGGTTCAGCTTTTTCTATTGTCACGGGTCAAATTCCTGGTTTAATGGGATTCAGTAAGTTAGTCAACACTAGAGACGCAACTTATAAAGTTGTTATTCATACTTTGCAAAATTTGAAGCACTCAACTGTTGATGCTGCATTCGGTTTGGTTTGTCTTTTCATCTTGTATGCATGGAAATTTGGAACTGACTATGGTCAAAAAAGGTTGCCAAAATACAAATGGGTCTTTTTTTACGTTCAACAACTTAGAAATGCTATGGTTTTGATTTTTGCAACTTTAATCAGTTGGGGTATTGTTCACCCTGAGAAGAAAGCATGGGATGGTCCAGCAAAGGACTTCAAACCTTCGATCAAAATTTTAGGTCCTGTTCCATCAGGTTTAAGACACGTTGGTGTTATGAAAGTTCCTGAAGGTATCATTGGTTCTATGGCTTCTGAAATTCCTGTTTCAACTATTATCTTGTTGTTAGAGCATATTGCTATTGCAAAGTCTTTCGGAAGAGTCAACGATTATAAAATTGTTCCTGACCAAGAGTTAGTGGCTATTGGTGTCAACAATTTAATTGGTACTTTCTTCAACGCTTACCCAGCAACTGGTTCATTCTCTAGATCTGCATTGAAGGCCAAGTGTGGTGTTAGAACTCCTTTGGCTGGTATTTTCACTGGTGCTGTTGTGTTGTTAGCATTGTACGCTTTAACAAGCGCATTCTACTATATTCCAAATGCCACTTTGTCTGCTGTTATTATCCATGCTGTTTCTGATTTGATTGCCAACTACAAGGTTACCTGGAGTTTCTGGAGAATCAGTCCACTTGACTGTGGTATTTTCTTGGTTGCTGTTATCATTACAGTTTTCTCCTCCATTGAAAACGGTATCTACTTTGCAATTGCAGCTTCAGTTGCAGTTTTGTTGTTCAGAATCGTCATGCCAGAAGGCCAGTTCTTGGGAAGAATCAAAGTTGCTGAAGTTATCAATCCTATTGTTGAATACAGTGGACACGATGAGATCACTGAAACTTCAACTAACTCGTCAGATGACGTTGAAATTCACCAAGTTTTGTCCAACAACTCAAACTACCAGTCCACATCTGAAAACAAGAAGAAGTCTTTGACGTACAACAACACCACCACAACTACCAAGACCTTGTTGAACAGCAACCCGCAAATCAGATTTCACACCAGATGGGTTCCATTGCTGAAGAAGAGTATCAACAAAGAGTTAGATGTTCAACCGCCACCACCTGGTGTGATTGTGTTTAAGCCGGTTGAATCATTTACCTACCCTAACTGTTCCATTCAAGTTGACAGAATCTCTGATGAAGCCAAAAGGTTAACGCGGCGTGGAAAGCCATACGACTACAGCAGTGTTGGATCAAGGCCATGGAACGACCCTGGTCCATTGAGATGGAACTTACCATTTTTCAAGTCTAAATTCAACGCTGAAGCCGAGCAAGCTGAAGACCCAAGACCAATCTTGAGGATTGTCCACTTGGACTTTTCAACTGTTGCTACTGTTGATGTAACCAGTATCCAAACATTGGTTGATTTGAGGAAAGCATTGAACATTTACGCCGATAGAGAAGTTGAATTCCACTTTTCTGGAATCTTGTCGCCATGGACAAGAAGGGCCTTGTTGAACGCTGGATTTGGTACTTATGGTGACAGTGGGATCGTTAGTGACAAGACTTACGTCAACATCGCTACAGGAAACGACCCAGAATTGGGCACATTGGAAAACCAGTACTTCGCTGCTGTGAGTACGGAAACTCCTTTCTTCCATTTGGATATTCCAAATTACGAATAATTAGAGTAGAATTACATTTAATGACATAACGAGTTTGTGACAGTTTTTGATTTAGTTTTAGTTCTGACTGCGAAGAAATTGACTTTATTTTGGTGAAGACGCGTTTGTGCCATGAGTGAAAGTCCTGAAAAGCGGGCCGCCCACACCGACATAGAGCCTGAGACGTTGAAGAAACTCAAGTTGAGCTCCAGTGCAACTCCCAGGAGCTCGCAGCCGTCGACTTCGGACGCTGAAGTTGAAATCACTAGCGAAATACAACTTGTGGATCCCGAAAAGGAGGAAGCAGACCGTAAAAAGCAAGAGTTGCGGGAACAAAAACGAATTGCTAGGGAGAAGAAGAAAGAACAGGACAGAATGGAGCGTTTGAAGCGGAAAGAAGAAGAAAAGAAACAGAGAGAACTCAAAAAGGAACAGGAAAAACTACAACGTGAACAACGTAAACAGCAAGAGAAAGAAGAAAAAGAGCGTGTCAAAGAGCAGGAGAAACAGGAAAGAGAGCGTAAAAAGGAAGAAGAAAGGCGAGAAAGAGAACGTAAAAAGGAGGAAGACCGTCTTGAAAGGGAACGTAAAAAGGAAGAGGACCGTTTGGAACGTGAACGTAAAAGAGAACTTGAAAAGCAAGAGAAGGAAAGAAAGAGAGAAGAAGAGAAACGGAAACTCGAAGAGGCCAAGGAGAAAGGACAAATGAAAATCTCCAACTTCTTTTCTATGAACCTGAAAAAAGCTGTCAAGAAAGAAGAACCTGCAAGCCAGAGTCTCAAGACAGAAACAGAGATTTCCAAATATGACACGCTTTTCTTGCCATTCTTCCAGAAGAGGAACACTGTTTTGTCTCGCCCATGCCAACTAGCATCTGATCAGTTGACAGTGGCTAAACAAAAATTCGATACTTTACTTACGTCTCCGGTAGACAGTAAAGCCAAAGACTTTTTCGCTAGTAACAACAAAAGCACCATCACAAAGAAACCTACAACTCCCAATCAGATCATAGACGCTCTCAACTCGGCAGATACGACCGAGAATGCCATATACCAAATGTTACAGAATATTCCACCTATCAAATACCTACAGTTTTACGAGAACTCCAAGCCGCCATACATAGGCACATGGTGCTCGTCGTCACATACTGGTATCAAATTTCCCATTGAGGATCCATTCAACACCACATTGAGTGGACTCGACTACGAATACGATTCTGATTTGGACTGGAATGGAGAGGACGAGGAAGGGGAGGACATTGAGGACGATGAAGACGAGGATGATGATGAGGTGGAGGAGGACGACCAGGAGATGGAGGATTTTGTCGAGGCTAACGATCTGAAGAAGAAGAGGAAGTTTATGGGACCATTAATTCCCGTTGTTCAATGGAACGATGAGGCCAGCAACGGGGATGTCTTTGACGAGATCAAGTACGAGACGCTCCATGTCGACATCAAATTCTCTATTGATCCTGACTTCAACTACTGGGGCAGTAAGCTGGCAGTTGAGCCAGGAGAAGAGAATGTGCTGATTACGTCAATAAGCGTCAATGGAACTCCTCAAGCGAGTCGAACAGGACCCAGCACGCCGAATGTGTTGACGCCACAAAAGCCCAAGATCACTGATCCGCGTGCGGTGCTACAGTTGATCGAGTTCATCGAAAAGAACAACGATTTCACCATTGGCACGCTAGTGGAGCTCTCGAAAAAAGAGTTTCAAACTTATACCAAAGCGCTCATAAGGCACACCATACAAGATGTGGCCGTGTACAACAAAAAGACCGCACACTGGGAAGTCAAGCCGCAACTCAAACTGGACTTGACCAAAAGCATCAGTGGGTCTACATAGAACGCGAAAAATTCAAATCAATGTCACTCGAGCTGGAAGAAGACAGTAGTCTACAGTTCTTGTCGACGCAGATGCACGCGTCACACGAGCAGTTTGACGCGTTGCAGCGCCAGCAGCAGCAGCAGCAGGTTCGAATATCAAGTTTAGAGCAATTTAAGAACGAATTAGCTGCCACAAAAGTAACCGTCGTCAACAAGAAGCCGCCGTCAACGAAGCGACCACGTAATCCCAACCGAATCAAGAGCATCAACGCACACATGACCAGCAAGTTCGGTTCTCGCTCGAGCGCCGAGTCCAAGGACCAAAATGTCCTCTCTCTTGCGTACCTCTCTGGAAAGCAGAAGAAGGCGAAAGAGATGGGGGACCATCACGACTTAGTTCAGAAGAAGCTCAAGGAGTTCACTCACACAGGCCTCTCGACATACTCGCAGGAAGAGTGGACAGAAGTTGTCAAGAGCATCAAGATGAAGTTCCCCAACTTGTCGAGCCCCAAGAAGAAAACCCTCAACAACATCACCAGAATGATCCAGAAAGAGCAAGCAAGCACGCAGACGTCGCAGCAGGCGCTCTGGACCAAAGCCTCGTCGCTCCCGTCGTCAGAGCTCACGCCTGAAGACCTCAAGTGGTTGTACGACTTGAGCGACGAACAAATGGACACTAACGACAACGACAGCGAGTCCACTCCCCACAACTCCCAGCGTCTGGCACGCTCCCGTGGTGTTGTACCTGATGATGCAGACATAATAGAAATAGTCCTGGACTCCGAACCAGAGTACGAGTTGCTAGCTTTGCAGAAGCCTAACGACTTGTTGTCGTCACACCAGCCGTTCCGTATACCGAGTGTCTTGGAGTCTATGGATAGTTTCCGGATCCCAAACCATGCAAGCAAAGACCCCTTGTCTCCCGTTGAAGACGATGAGATCATGTCTTCTCTACCGTTGAGAGACGAAATTGTCATAACTTCAAGCACAGACCACACGCCCCAAAGGAAGAATGCCTTCCCTGTGCGATCGTCCTCGCCTACTAAACCTTCGTCGCCTGATGTTCAACTAGTCGACAGTTCACCCATCAAGTCTCAGTTCAAGACTCCAACGAAGCCTCATAAAATCGTTCAGAGTGCAACGCCAACACTGGCCAGCAAATTCATAAGCAAGTTCAAAGTGTCGCCCTTGAAGTTGACGCCGCCAGATTTGGGGTCTACGCAGAGCTATCCTGTTTTCTCTACTGCAAGAGAGTACTTTGGGAGCGGGCAAGAGTCGCCATTTGCGTCACCCCATAAGCCAACTGAGGTGCAACCACGCAAGCGGTTTCGTACGCGAGTGGTTGAAGTCAGTGGAGACATCACGATCAAAGAGCTGGACGAGTCGAGGCACAAAGTACGCAAGATTGGCTGTAAGAGTGTCGAGCACTCCGATGATGTTGTTGAAGCTTCAGACGCAGAAGAGCAGGAGATTAGTATCATAGAGATCACTACGGAGATAGAAGAGCCCGAGGTGGTCAACGTGTCGACAGTGCAGGTGCCTTCAAGTCCTGGAGCCGGTGTGTTCACCGGGACCAAGGCAGACTTGTCACAAATGAAGACGAGCGAGTTGAAGGAAGTGTTCAAGGAGTGGGGGTTGAAGCCAGTGCGAGGCAGACAGAAGATGATCCAGGTGCTCGAGAATGCCAGTCAGGTGCTTGAACAGGACAGTCAGGAACCGTTTGGCACGCAAGTGAGTACTCTCTCGCAGAGTGAGTTCAGGAGTATGGTATTTCGGCAGCTACACAACACTATAAAGCAGTCAACGGAGTGGTTCAACAAAATCATTACGTTTGAGCCCATTTCGATTGTGCAGCTCAAGCAATGGCTCGACCACGAGACTCTGGTGCAGCTCGAACTCGACGTGTTGGAAAAATACTGCGATGAGCATGGCATCTGCTATAGTTACGATAAGAAGGACAAAGACCAAGACGAGTGAATAATGACCCACCACCTAAATGTACTTTTTATGATCAGCATCGATAACGTCGTCGAGTAGTTTGGTGTTCAAGTACTTCAAGAACCGCACACTCAAGCCCACGTTGGCCACGAGTGTCCCTGGCCCAAATATCATGTTGGTGATGATACTGCCGTAAGCATCGTAGTGAATCACTTTGAGGGCCCAGATTGCGTGGAAGCAAAACCCAATTGCCACTGCAATCGACAAGAAAGTTAGCACAAAAGCGTTGAATGCTCGCGAGGTTGAAATTCCAAACGCTGGCTGCTCGTACGCATTTGCAACTTTTTTGTTTGTAGTCATTTGCCTTTGATTTGGTGAGTGAGGAACTCTCATCACTACCATTGGTATTGGCTTGTCATGGTCATGAGGCAGTTTCTTTTATTGCATAAGAAGCGCAAGTGGTTTAGTGGTAAAATCCAACGTTGCCATCGTTGGGCCCCCGGTTCGATTCCGGGCTTGCGCATTTTCTTTTTCCTCTCCAGCGTAACAGTATATCGTAGCTCTGCAGGCTGGATGAGTTTTTGCCGTGATTTCGTTTCGCCAGGTCACTGGCTCAATCCTGTGTCGCATTATTTTGCAATCGCTAGTGCGAATGACTTCGAATTTGTGCACTGATTCAGTACAAATGCCAAAAAAGCACCCCCAAGACGTCAGTTTGACGATAGAACCTGATCACTATGAAGACGGTGTTCCTGTGTTCGAGCCCTCGATGGCCCAGTTTGAGGATTTCTACATTTTCAACAAAGCTATCAACAAGTACGGCATGAAATCAGGTATTGTGAAGGTCATTCCGCCCGCAGAATGGGTCAAGGCGTCCAGCAAGTACTCACGTGAGAGCTTGGATGCCGTCAAGATCAAAAACCCCATTGTGCAGCACATCAATGGCTCAGGAAACGGCGTGTTCTCACAGCAGAATGTGGAGAGAGCTCGAACTTACAACATTTACCAGTGGAAAGAGTTGTCCCAGAAACCCAATTACCAGCCACCAGCGCCCAGAGGACAAGTAAGAGCAGAAGAAACAGACCTGCAGCCAAAAACCAAGAAGAGAAGAACAAGTGAGCTGAAAGCAGATTACGAAATTGATGCTTCTGCTTTCACCACAGACCGTTGTGAAAAATTAGAGAAAACATACTGGAAGTCATTGACGTACGCCGAACCAATGTATGGTGCCGACATGCTCGGTTCGTTGTTCCCTGATTCAACAAAATCATGGAATGTCGCTCACCTACCTAATATTCTTGATCTCATGGATGAGAGCCTACCGGGGGTCAACGATGCTTATCTCTATGCCGGTCTCTGGAAGGCAACTTTTGCGTGGCATTTAGAGGATCAGGACCTTTACTCCATCAATTATCTTCATTTTGGGGCTCCAAAGCAATGGTACTCCATCTCTCAAGCAGACTCAGGCAGATTCTTTGATCTCATGAAAGACACCTTTGCTGACGAGTACAGGAACTGTCCCGAATTTCTTCGACACAAAACTTACATGGTGTCTCCCCAGTTTCTCGAGAAACATGGCATCAAATGTAATAGCATCGTTCATCGTGAGAAGGAGTTCATCATAACTTACCCATATGGGTACCATGCAGGCTTCAACTACGGCTACAATTTAGCCGAGTCTGTCAACTTCGCCCTTGATGACTGGTTCCCCATTGGCGAAGTTACTCAGAAGTGTGAGTGCATAAGTGACTCCGTTGGCATTGATGTCAAGAAGTTGCTAAATAAATACAAAGACTCCATAGGCTCGACAGAGGAACGCTCCACAGGAGTAAACGAAAATTCCAAAAATAATGACAAAATCACGAAGACAACACCAACAACAGAAAAAACAACAATAGTCAAGACAAAAAGTCCAGTCAAAGCTCCCAAGCCCAAGGTAATGACCACGAATGTTGAATCAACCCAACAAGGTTACCAGTGCTGCTTGTGCCCCAATAACCTAAACAAGAAGCTTCTAGCCATGTTCCAGTTCCAGCTTCTTGACACTGACGTCAAGAGCAAGAGTCTGACAGTCCAAGCTCATAGAATTTGCAGCCAATTTTTCCCAGATCAATTACTGATAGAGAATAATTGTGTTGTTGGAATGAACAAACTTTCATTGGGACAAAAACGTCTCAAGTGTCTTGCTTGTGATAAGAAGCTCACCCACGGTGCTTGCTTTCAATGCACTTACAGAAAATGCACTAGGGCCTATCATGGAACATGTGCCTTGAACGATGGAGTTGTGTTTGACTTCGAGGGTGGAGAGATGATGTGCAAGTACCACAAGAAGAACATCAACAGTTCTGGAAACGGGTATGTGCAACCAAAGGACTTGAAAGCTGGTACATTCGTGGAGTTTGTCGTCAACCCAAAGAATGTCTGTTCAGGACTTGTTACCAAGAACAACATTGGAGAAGACTCGCTTGAGGTGACAGTGTATCCGCAGCTAGTGGATTCGATGGAAATAAGCTACGACAGTGTGATTGTTGATAGGGACAACTACATTGTGAATAGTTACATGATAAAGAGACCACCGTGGGAAGTGAAAAGCAGAAAGAACAGTCAATTTGACCATCAAAACCCCAAAGAAACTATAAAGGTTGAAGAGAAGTACAAGAGGAACGACTCAGTCACTGGAACTGAAATGTTGCAGGAGAACATGACTCCAGTTGAAGTGAACGAATTGTATTCCGGTGACTACATTACGCAGTCCGACAAGTTTGGACCTCAAACAACCATCACCGATAACAACGTAGGCCACAGGTCCAGAAGGCCCCGGAAACGGTCGAGTGTCGGTCGTGGTCTAGATGGTGCTCAAGACCTCATGTCTACGGGAAGCTTCGGTTACAGTGCTCAACCGACCAATGTGAACCTCTCAGACATTCGGTACAGCTATCAGTCTCAGGCAACCAGCTCGGATATGCGAGGATCACGGACGGTGAGGGCGCCACGAGTCCAGGTGCACCACCGATGAGTTTTCATGAGTCGCACGAAATCATGAAACGGCACCTTGACAGCGACGATGATACGATTGAAGACGAGTCCAGTGAATTGATTGAGGTGCCAACACGCACAGCGAAGAACGAGGTGCCATGGGTCGACAAGTATGCGCCACGCAACTGCAGTGAGATTTGCATCAACCCCAGCAAACTTAAGCAAGTGAGAAGCGCTCTAGCAGCGATGAGCCCTTCAGGGTGTCGATTGCTCGTGCTCGTGGGCCCATCGGGCAGCTGCAAGTCCACGAGCGTCAAGTTGCTCAGCGAGGAGTTAAATTGGGGCTACAGAGAATATTTCAGTGTTGGTGCATTCGACCAGTTTATGAACGACAGCAAGTTCTTGACTGGCAAGAACAAGAAGCTCATTGTCATTGAGGAGCTACCGAACATCTTCCACAAACATACGCTTGAGTCATTTCGACGAACGCTAGAGGAATGGCTCTATTTGGACCAAAACTTGCCGCCAGTTGTATTGTGTCTTACTGAGGTGGAACGCAATTTCCAGGACAGGAACATGGACTACTTTAATATTGAGAACAGTCTAAATGCGAGCACTTTGTTGGGGCCACTAGCAAAGAACGTGCATGTGCAAACAATCAAGTTCAACTCCATTGCCAACCGGTACTTGAAAGCGACCGTCAACAACGTCATCAAGAAAGAGCGCAAGACGTTTGCCAGGATTCCACGAACAGAAGTCGATAAGTTCATCGAAGTGATGAGCGATGTCGGAGACATACGATCAACTCTCAATAACTTGGAGCTCTGGGCAAAATACTATAAGAGAGGCATAAACTTCATCGACAATTTCAGCAGGAACACCACCATAGAACTCTTCCATGCCATTGGCAAAGTGATATATGCGTCCAAGGATTTCACGGGGAGTCGAGAGGAAGTTGACTACTTGACAGTGGAGCAGCTCCTCAATAACTACGAGAACTTTCAGTTGTTGAACTTGTCAGTGCTAGAGAACTATGCGGGCGTTCTTGCTGACAGTGACTTAGACACGCTGGGATTCATAGCTGATTACTTGAGTCAAAGTGACATGATATTTGAGCTAGAAGAAGGAAAGGATCTTATGATCCGGGCGACGAGAGCTGGGCTCTCAAACAGGGCTGCAAAGACAGGGTTCACCAAGATCAGGTTCTCGAGGAACTTCAGGGCGATGCGTGAAGCCCGCAAGTGCTGGAGCAAGATCCACAACGTCAAGAACCTCGAGACGTTCTACCGCAGCACGTTCGACACGATCAACATGGTGGAGGGGTTCTACGTGCCGAGGATTTTGAACGGGAAGCATGCCACAGGTCGGCGATACGACCGAGTGGGCGGGAAGTTCCGAGCGATAGTGGACGACAGTCTAGTGGACGAAGATGACGACAGCTACGATAACAAGGACCAATTCGATGTGGAGGTCGAGCAGCAGCAAACCATTGAGTCTGAGGACGAGTTAAGCGATCCTATTAGTGACTCAGAAGAGTCAGAAGAGTTTCTGGACGACCCAGACCTCGACGACATGATCACCCTGGGACTTATTTGACACGGTAGTAATAAATTATTCTATGTAGCGGCTATAGCGTTTTCGAAGAAGTTTGGGTCTTCTTCGATGCTCTCCTTGATGATATCCAAGCCACCTTGAAATTCACCATTAATGTACAATTGAGGGAAAGTTGGCCAGTCACTGAAGGATTTCAAACCCAGTCTGACGGAGTCGTCCTTCAAGATATCGAAGAAACCGAATCTGACCTGGTGTTCTCTGAGAATAGCCACTAATTGTCTGGAAAAGCCACACTGAGGCGAAGAGGGCGAGCCCTTCATGAACAACATGACAGGAGCAGCGGTTGTGAGTTTCTTCAATCTTTCATTGAGGGCCTCTGGGGACTCGTCTTCCGTGGGTGGAGGGGCGGTAGTTGATGGGGCAGAAGCAGCAGCAGGGGCAGGAGCTGGCGCAGAAAATTGTCTGAGGGCAGCGATGAACTCCTTTGGGTCGGCGCCGCTGAGCTCTTTCAAGATGGTGGAGTTGCGTATGATGATGAAGTAGGGCACGGCGGTGACCTCGAACAAGTCAGCGATGTCGGCATGGGCGTCAGCATCAATAGACAAGAAGAGAGTGCTGGCGTTGGAAGGGTCATCACTCAAGGTGGCGTAGATAACGTTCATATTAACGCACGGCTCGGCCCATTCTGTATGGAAGTACAAAGATATGAGCTTTGTAGGATCAGCTTTAGTCAAAGAGGTAAAGTGATCCTCCGAAGTAACTTCAGTAACTGGCATAACGAATCGCACAATGAGCAATGGCAAACCACAAATAATGGGCCGCGCACTTACATAATAAAACGACGTCGTTTAAGACCCAACACGGTCATAGGCTCCAAAAGTTTGTGTCATTTACCCCACTTTTTCACCAACGTAACTGTTCCCCAGATATTGCACTTTAATCAATAATTACAAGTTAAATCAACTCGGTTTGTATGCGGTGACCTCAAGTCTCAAAAAACTTCTCTCACTCACTCATGTCTTTGGCATCCTCGAAAATGGACCCCTCAGACGATTCCAATAGAAAAATCCCTATAGAGTTGACTGCTTACGGCACAACTCCATCTGGCAAGCCTCGTTTATTCGTATGTCAAGTTTGTACGCGAGCCTTCGCCAGACTCGAGCACCTTCGCCGTCACGAACGGTCCCACACAAAGGAAAAACCTTTCAGCTGTGGTGTTTGCCAACGAAAATTCTCCAGAAGAGATTTACTTTTACGCCACGCCCAAAAGCTTCATGCTGGTTGTGCTGATGCAATAACGAGGTTGAGACGTAAAAGCGTCAAACGTTCAAATAGTCAAGTTTCAAATTCTTCAACCCCTATCAGTCAGTCCGTGTCTGAAAAATCGGAAAATCCCGACAACGACCACCAAAATTTCAACAATAATGCCCAATACAACCTGAAACCTCCTTCGTTGTCGTATGACTCTGTCAATTTCAACTTGAACTTGTTCAACGACCTGAAAAAATCAAGACCAGCTGGTGCTGCACGTCCAATGACCGACAAAAGGAAACCTCCTCGTAACAGAGGTGCTTCGTTTTCTGCTCAATCAGGTGAAAATTACGCAGTTGGTCTCTCCCAGTTCAATGATTTGTACCCTGGAACAGACAACATCGAATTCTCAACTCCTCAATTGATGCCAGCGTCGTTCCATGACGAATCCTCATGGCTCAACAACCTTTCAACCATCCCAGGCATGAACGGTGACGCACCAGAAAAGAATGGCGTGAAGAAACCCAAAGAAGAATTGTCCTTTGACAACCTTCTGTACATGCTCCCTACAGCTACCATGGATTCCACCGAAATGACCAACTCACACAGTCTGAACTCACAGGTTATGGATTACGGCTACTCCTTCTACGATATTCCTGAGTCCATGCTTCAAGCAAAGTCAACCCAGTATAAGCCTCCCAACCACTTGACCCCCATCAAACAAGAGTTTGAAGAGGATTATTCTACACCTTCAGGCTCTGCTATCAACGGCGATGAACGTAATGGGAGCAAACCCGGGAGCAATTTCGATCTCACCTTTATCAATGACATTGAAGAACTATCAAATGAGTACGACGTCAGCTCAAAGTTCGTGGGATCAGGCTACTCGTTCTACGGTGATAATCCATCAGCTTCTTCTTCTGGCCCTGACGCTGCGTCTCCACAAATGTTCAATAATTTCCCGTCCCCTAACCATTTCATCAATCAGAACCAACTTATGAATATCGAAAACACTAACAACAACCTAAAGAAGCTAAGACTAGGGAACTACTCCAAGAACAAACTTTTCACTGGAAATCTTCGTTATCTAATTAACAAAGCTTTAGCCAAGTACCCCATTAGTGGAGCACTCTCCCCATCAATCCCTTCAAACGAAAGATTGGAGTTCTACCTCAGCACGTTTGTGCAAGGGTTCTTATCACACTTCCCCTTCATTCATGTGTCGAAGCTCAATGAACACGAGATAATGCAAATGACATCAAACGAAGATCCTTCCAATGAGAGCGCTCGAGTATGTCTCCCATTATTGATTGCTACAATTGGGGCATTGCTTGCCAATAACAAAAATGATTCAGAGCATTTGTATGAGTCGTCCAGGAGAACAGTTCACATTTACTTGGAGAGCAGGAAAAATTCGGCCACTAACTCTGGTAAGGCCACAAGCTCAGTAAACCCCCTTTGGCTCATTCAATCGCTTACATTATCGGTGATATATGGGCTATTCAGTGACAACGAGAACAATGTGTTCATAGTGATACGACAGCTTAACGCCTTGAATTCCTTGGTCAAGACATCAATCAAGAGCAACAGGACTGTCCTCTTCTCCATCACAGGCGAAGATGAAGAGATACATGCCCGACTTAATGAAGCCAGAACCAACAGTTTTCTTCAGAACGACTCGTTGTTTTCAGATATAGGCCACGTCAAAGGCGAAATGAAGTTCAAACACAATATTGCTATGCAATCACAACACAGGATAGTTCTCACTATCTACAGGTTGACGAGTTTCCTTTTGATGCTCTACAATATCCCGCTTACTTTGAGTGTGAATGACTTGGGTCAAATGGAGTTGCCCACTATCAACGACGAGTTCTTGTGGAATTTCAACAACTACCAGCATTTCAAAGAGACAGCAAAGATGAATCAGATGAACGAGTCGATGGATAGCTACTTTGCTGGAGACAGAATTGTGTTCAAGGACTTGTTGATGAAGGTCTCCAAGTCGGCCAAGTTGAACGGGTACGAGATCTCACAACCTATCAACCAGTGCTTGAAGAACTTGAGTAAATTTGGGTTTTCTGCATTGGTATCTGGGGTATTTGAGTTCAACCAGTTCAGCCCCACGTTGAACACACAAAAAATCATCAACAACTTGAGCAAATACCTTGGAAACCGAAGACCCACCAATTGCTCCAATAACTACGAGAAGGTTGATTACTCTTTGGTAGCTAATTTTGTTAAGTTGAGTTCTTTGGTCAACATCAAGGCTCTCAAAGAACAAAGTTGGTTAAGGAACCACAATGAATTGATTTCAAATTTCGAGAATTGTCTTCAGATGCTAGAGGTATCGAATCTCAAGGACTTTGATAAGATTCTTGATCAAGGGTTGACGATATTGAGTTTCATACTCTTCAAAGTGGAGGAAACGAATGAAGTTGTTAATCTTTTCGGAGAAGGAGACGACGTATCGTTTGAAAGGTTGGTGAACTTCAGATTCTGTGAAGAGTTTGACTCTTCTAATCATTCGATTTACTCGCAGATGATTTTCCATGCGTTTGTGGTGTTGGCGATGATGACGATAATTATTTCCAAGCAGAATAAGATGTACCCCAACGAGAATAGCTACCCTGACAGTTTACGGAACCTCAACCAACGATTCAAGAGGTTCTTTGTATTGCTCGAGCAGACTGAGAACTACATGAAGATGAACTACACCAATTTGAATGACATATCGTTGTTCTACCACAACTCAAGCCATTTTTTCCACGACAACGTTGATTACCTGAACTGTTTGCACATTTTGAGAATTGGCCAGGTGATATTGAACTACATCTACGACTGCAAGTTCAAGGTGTCGATTTTCCAGAAGTTGTCGGGCAACATGTCCAAGATCGAGAAGTATCTCATTGACAATGAAGCCAAGTTTGTTTAGGCTGGCACTAAAATAGAACCAGAGCAACTCGAATATTTATTAATGTAAAGTATATTTATTGGTCCAAGATGAACTGTTTGAACTCGGTGTAGGCTTTCTCTAAGTCGTCGTTGACGATAATTCTGTCGTGAGCGCCAGTTTGAGCGTATTCCATCTCACCAGCAGCAGCACTGATTCTCTTTTCGAGCGACTCTGGGGTTTCAGTACCTCTGCCACCCAATCTCAGCCTCAACTCCTCGATGGAAGGTGGACTCACAAACAAAAATCTGGCGTTCAAGTCGCTGTTCTTGACAGACTTGACACCTTGCATATCAATGTCCAACAAACAAGTTTTACCACCTTGTGCCACGGCCTTGACGGCGTTCTTGGTGGTACCGTAGTAGTTTCCACTGAACTGAGCCCACTCGATGAACTCGTTGTCGTCGATCAACTTCTTGAAGCCATCAACGGTGGTGAAGTTGTAGTCCTTTCCATCGACCTCGCCAGCACGAGGCGTACGCGTGGTGTGCGACACAGAGAACCCGAAGTTGTCGGGGTACTCTTGAAACAAGCGCTTCAACAACGTGGACTTTCCGGTCCCTGATGGTCCGCTAATTACAACTGGCCTCGACATTAAACGAAGAATCGTGAATAGTGAGAAAAAATTGTCGTGCATCATCATCACTACAATGTCTTTCACCACGGACCAAATTGTTCAGCTGTTGAACACAATGTATTCTGCAGCTCTGCAGAACGACAAGAAAGCCGCCACTGTTTACCTTGAGCAATTTCAGAAATCCAGCGACGCCTGGCAAATCGCTAACAACTATCTCACAGCTGATGCCGCCAACAACACCACCAACGATCTCCAAGTCCGCTTGTTCTTCAGTCAGACCTTGCGTAACAAGTTGACTTACGACTTGGGCCAAATAGGGGACGATAATGTGCCCCACATCAAGCAGTTGATCTTGAGCCTCTTGGTGAAATACTCTTCTGCTGCATTCAAACTCATTCGTATCCAGCTCAATATCTGCCTCGTGCAGCTCATTCTCCAGGACTTGACGTGGAAGAACCCGTTGAACGAGTTGTGTGACTTCTTTGTCTCCAACAACTTGGTTGAACCGCTTTTCGAGTTCCTCAAAATCTTGCCTGAAGAGTTGAGTGACATAAAGAAGTCGTCATTGACTGACGAAGAGTTTAACGAGAGAACCCAAGAGATCATCAATCCTTCCAACGTCGAACAAATCTTCTTGCTCCTCAATCAAGCCATTGCTAAAGATTCTGCTTCCATCAACACCAACACAATTCTCGACTGCTTGAACAATTGGATAAAGGAGTACCCAATCGAGTCGTTTTTGAAGATCGACTCCTTGACAAACTTGGTGTTCTCTGCCATTCACGATGAGTCGTACCAGGAGAAATCTGTCGACTGTATTGTCACTATCATAAGGGAAACAAGAGACCTCGAGAACTACGAGATCATCGGTGCTCTCCTCAACAAGTTGATCGAACTCAACGACACTATCAAAGTCGACGAAGACAATTACGAGGTCTTGTCGAGACTTTACGTCGAAAGCTGTGAGTCATGGCACGTTTACATCGCCAAAAATCCTGATAATCACAATCTTCTCAGATTGGTGGAAGTGCTATTGAAGTACTGTGAGCTCGACTCGAGCTTGAATATCATCCATTACTCGTTCTACTTCTGGTACCTCCTCAAGCAGCTCCTCATATTGAAAAATTTCGAAAAAAGCAGACAGGTGTTCGTGCCGGTCTACGAGAGATTGATTTCCATCATCCTCAAGCATTTAACTTACCCCATCAGCAACGACGACTCAGACTTGTTCGACGGGGACAAAGAACAGGAAGATAAATTCAAAGAGTTCAGATACGAGATGGGTGATGTGTTGAAAGATGCTACCGCCATTGTTGGCCCAATAAAAGCACTCTCAATCCCATTCAACCAGATCAAACAAGTTTTGGCCGACCAATCATCACCCAACTTCAAATGGCAGTACTTGGAAGCAGCACTCTTCTCTATGAGGTCCATGGCCAAGGAAATACCTAAAACTGAGAACAAGATGCTTCCTGTCATCATGAACTATTTAATACAGCTTCCAGAGCATCCAAAAATAAGATACAGTGCCACTTTGGTGTTGGGTAGATACACTGAATGGACTAATGAAAACCCGCAATACTTGGAAATCCAACTTGACTATATCATCAAGGGCTTCACCTCCAACTCCAACTATAATCAAAAGGACAATAACTCTATTCTCATCTCATCGACTCATGCATTGATGTACTTCTGCCAGGACTGCTCGAAGTTACTTCTCAACTACTTGGAACAGCTTTACATGCTTTACAACGAAATCATCGATAAGATAGACATTGAGTCCAATTTCGAGTTGATGGATGGAATCAGTCATGTGTTGAGAAACATGAAAGAGGATGACCAAAAGCTCTATGAGACGATATTGTTGTTCTTAAAACCCGTGTTGAGCAGGCTAGACACACTTTATGACACTAATGAGTCTGAAAAAATCGGTGAACAATTCGACGTCTTATCGATCCTTTTTGGCATCTTGAAGATCAAGGACTACACCAACCCCAACAACAAAACCGTTGAAGTTTTTACCAGCATTATCCTCCCCAACTATGTGTTGAAATTCTTGAACAAGTTTCTCAATAACTTGTTGGTCAACGAGAAGATTTTAAAGCTCATAAGATCAGCCATTCAATCTTTGAACATCTACTTGATACCTTCGTTACCGGATCTTATAAACTTGTTGCTTGAGGGTTTCAAGAGCAATAAGTTTGGTTGTTACTTGTACGTTTCAGGAACAGTTATCAGGGAGTACAGTGAAAACGATGACATTGAGAAGCAAGTAAACCTCATGGCATTCAAATTCGGAGTTGAACAAACGTTGAACTTCTTCAACCTACTCCAATCGACTTCAGACTTCAATACGATTCCTGATGTTATTGAAGATTTCTTCCGTATGATTAATGACTTGTTGATGTATTTCCCTAATGAGTTCTTTGAGATTGAAGACGACAACTTAGTTTTGGTTTCGTCCATTGAGTCGGCATTGGCCATAATACTGAGTGTGGAAAACTTTGACAGCATCATTGCAATTATTCACTACTTGATTGACTTGGTCAGTTGGGGCCAAGACCACTTACCAATTTCGTTCTACGAGATCAGGAACCAGCCTATGATGCAGTACAAGATCAAGCACATTTTGCAGCAAAAGGGCAAGAACTTGTTGGAGAAGCTGATCAACAATCTCATATTCAAGTTCAGTGACTTCAACAACGACACCATCATGATAGATCTACAGGACTTGATCAATAAGGTGGTGATGCTCAACCCTGAGCCTGAGACATCGGTGCAGTGGGTCATGGAGATTTTCAGCAGTCTCCCCAACAACGACGTCAAGCAGTTGACCAAGGTCAACAAAGTGTTGTCCACTGCGGTCGCCAACAAAGACCAGAGGAGGATCCGTTCCAGCATCAAGGATTTCATCGAGTGGTACACCAGGAAGAACGTGAAGAACAGGTCCATCATGTAAATATTCAACAGTCGTTACAACGGTATACAGTGTAGTGGAGCCAGTGGAGCCAGTGGAGTCAGGGGGCCAAGGGCCAGTGGCCAAGCGAGGTTCTTTTGCAGCCACCAGCACTGTTCGATCTGGCGCTGCTTGAACACAGCACTGTCATTCTGCCGTAATCATCCAAATCGCCTACTTGGCCTGCGTAGTGCTTGGCTGTGTCAATTAATGCTCAGCTTGGTTGCAAAATGTTTTTGTATTCATCGCTCGCCCCGCTTCTCAAACATCTCAGTCTTTTGCCACAGATCATCAACGTTTCTGTGCCTCAACTCGTCTACAATCGCTGATATCGCTGTCAATCAACCCTCAATCCTCACCGTTATGTTCTACGCCGTTGCAAAAGGGAGACAAACAGGAATTTTTGACGACTGGCCATCAACACAGGCGATGGTCCACGGTTACAAAGGCGCCGTCTTTAAGAAGTTCGATAATCGCAGCGACGCTGAGTTCTTTATCCATACCAATGGACGTGGGAGTGACTTCAATCGAGCCCCAGCTCCAGCTCATCTCCAACAACGAAAGAGGCCCGTTAGACGAGACGTCCAACCAGACGTCCAACAAACCACTAGATCGGCTCAATACAGGCGTCCAGCAATTGACAGCGGGCTCGCTACAACAATTGACTCAAGGTGTCAGCCTGCCCCATTGCAGACTCAAGACATTTATAGTGGTTTCGACTTGACTCCCGGTGCTGTCAGGGGGACAGTAAGCACCACGAATCATTGTGAAATCTTTGTTGATGGAGGCGCCAGGGGCAACGGCTCGAAGAACGCTATTGGCGGGTACGGCGTGTTTGCTCCACGCCTGAGTATTGATGACGCTGCTGTACCCTACAGCAAGTGCAATTCCGCTGATAATGTTGCTCCTACCAATCAGGCTATGGAGTTGTACGCCCTCAGGCATGCTTTGTTCGGCATAAGTCAGGAAATTACCTCCGATGCCATCGTGCCCACATACACTATCTACACTGATTCTCAGTACGCCCTCAAGTGTGTCACGGAATGGAGTTCGAAGTGGGAACGTAACAATTGGACAAACGCCAAGGGTCAACCAGTGGCTCACACTGGTGCAATCAAAGCGTGTGTTGAAATGCTCCGTTTCCTCAATAAGGTTTATCACGACCAGGGTATGAAATCTCTCGAGATAGTCCATGTTAAAGGCCATAGCAACAACTTGGGCAACACCAGGGCTGATGAACTCGCAAACATCGCCATGGATACCGATAGCTAATGTGGAACATTTATACAGAGTATTTGTATTGGGCCTTGGTATCGCTTCTGGTCTTTTATGTCTCAATTTCGTTCGCTACGCTTGGTATGGTCCACTGTGTCTACAGGCACCTCACTAATATGCTACTGTGAAAGACTAAGAGTTTGGCGTCAGCAATACTCGTGATCTGGGCTGTTTGACTACTTACACAAGTCGCTTTTGTGACTCATACAGACACATGCATTACAACACTTCTTGTCAAAAGCCTAGCGACATCCTGTTTGTGCTTGCCATTCATGTACGACTGTTGTGTGAACTGAACTGGTTGATTTTGTGTCGCCAGGTGTGAAAGAGTCGCAGTCCACGCGGCCTTTGGTGCACGGCTACCGTGGCGCTTTGTACAGAAAGTTTGAGTACAAAGACGAAGTTGAGGGCTTTCTTGTACGTAATGGAATCATAATCTTTACAAGAAACGATGAATCAGACTCAGACAGTGTTTTAGAAGCACAACGCATCTGAGAAGAGGAACTTGCCCAGGAAAAACGCATCAGGGAAGAGGGATGCTCCAGGGAGGAATTTGAAGAACGCATCAGGGAAAAGGAACATTACTTCAGGAACGAACAAGAACAACTCATTGAGAATTATGAACAGCACATCAGGGATCATGAAAAACGCATCAAGGAATTTGAACATTGCATCAGATCATATAAACAACGCATCGAAGAACAAAGACGCCAGCATGCAGAAAGACAAGAAGCTGCTTCACTTCGTGGAATTCTTCTTCACCTTTCAGATTATGAATACAGAACGATGATATTCTCCCCGCTGTGGCCCCCTCACCGAGTAAATAAACGGGATGTTTACACTGATTTTGACTTGACCCTTGGATCTATGGTTGAGAGTTTTGTACCCAAGTTCATCATGGTCTCACGTGAAATGTATGTCGATGGTGGTGTGAGACATAATGGTAGAAGCAATGCAATCGGTGGGTACGGCGTGTATGCTCCAGATCTGCGTATATGTCCACTGGCTGTGCCTTATAGCAATTGCAACATTGGTAATGGCGTTCGTCCTACCAATCAAGTTATGGAGTTGTACGCTTTGAGACATGGCTTGTTCTGCATATGCTATGAGATTTACTTCTACAGGAAGATAGGTATTCCCCAATACGTCATTTATACTGATTCGGAGTACGCTCTGAAATCGGTAACAGAATGGCCCATAAAGTGGGAGAAAAATGGCTGGACCAATAGCAAGAGCCTTCCTGTCTTCAACGTTGAGGTAATCCAAGGCTGTGTGAAGATGTTCAAACTCATCAATAACGTTTATGAGTACCTCTCATTGAGACCTCTTGAGATAGTACACGTCAAGGGCCATAGCAACATCTTGGGCAATAAAAGGGCCGACGATCTTGCTAACCTCGCTATGGACATGGAAGCGCAACATCAATTGGAGTATTGATTAGAGATTCATCCCCTGATATAAAAAATTGGGCGGTAGCACTTATAGCTGGCGGGTTCGGTTGCATCAGGAAGAAGCACCATCACCACCACAAAACACAAGATGGATATTTACCTGATTATTGTTGATGATGTTATTTCTAGAAATGGCCTTATCTAACCTCCTTGTGTTCGTTCCAGCAACCAAATGACGGCTTTTATCACTCATAGGTAATTAGTAGAATAAGCTAGTGTTGACGTTGTCCACTGTTAATTGGATCTCTGTTGTTGAGTGTGTTGAAGAATTGTATACTTCGATTACACGAAAAGTTGGGTGGTACCGAATGGCATGCATGTAACTGTTTGTACAATCACTGCTTTCTGACAGGTTGCCAAATCAGCTATGCTAATGCTGACTGAAGTGGGATCCTGTGCTGTTTCGAGGTGCTCCCATAACTACTGGACAGAGGAACACAATAGTGCAGTTGCAACAAACCCGTTTCTGTCTAACCTTCAGGAAGCTTGCATGGTTATTCAATGATCAGGTACAGTGCTACCGTTGGTCTTCTTGGTCAACCATTATCAGTACCATTCCAGATAGTCAGCAAAGTTAGCTCGCCAGGCACGTCAGTGGACAAAGAGCAAAACTTAAAGCTACAATTGGTCACTAAACGTTTGAAAAATACCAATAACACCATCTCGATAATTAAAAGTCAAATTCGTCACATATGTTTCATTCTGCGCCTAGGAGAGAACTCTTTGGTCATACACGGTTGTTTCAAGGGCCCAGTCGAAACTCTTCAAAGGATCTTCTGGAGGAAAAATCATACTGGAACTCTTTTGTTTTTCTTGATGTTGATAGAAGTAGAACTCATTGCTGGGAATTTCCACCAAACGTGATGAATGTTGAATACCAAAAAGTATGTGAAATCACCGAACAGAGAACAATCCTAAATTATACAATAACAGTATATTTGATTCTACAATTTGTTCACTTGTTCAACTCAAATAGCCCTAAGTCAAACTCACTAAGATAATTACTCAGTAGTTCTCTATCCGATCTCTAGGTATCCAATATTTATCTAACTGCAGTTTTCAATGCAATTCCTGAAACGCATAGACCGCTAAAATCGCCTCGGGAGAGTCTTACCATGTTCTGAGGGAGTTTTGAGAGAGGTGCAATGGAATAGGTATCTATTCTGGGTCTTTACTCGGTGCTGGCCATCTTACGATTGTAGTTAGAACTCTCGTTACTTATCTGTTGCTTGAGTGGGATGAGTGAAATAGTGCTTAGATCTTGGTAGCTGTAGTTTTAGTGTTATTGAACTTAAATTATTGCTTGTTGCTCTTTGAGGCTTGAGTGAAAGCTTATCCTCCACTACTAGTCCTCTAGTTATATCGGCTAACGTCGATTGTGTCAACTGCCTAACTCTCAGTCCCATAATGGTTGATCTTAGTATTGATGTAGGTGGTGGATTGTATGGAGACTACCAAGATCACTGTGCCTCTAATACAGCATTGGTGTAAATGTTGTTCTTAGTTTGTAGTACAAAAAAGGTGACCAACATCTGAAATAGCATAAACACTGTGAGCCCTTGTCAGACTTGTATCAGCGTGAATTATCAATTTCATTGCCCATTTCTGTCCATTTTGAGTCTCGGAACTATCTCGTGAATCAACTAACAGCATAGTTGACTTGAATTCTGAAGATAATTATCAACATTTTTCTTTCAAAGCCTTCACTAAACTAGCCTTCCAATTTGAGAATCCGAAACATAATCCAGTTTAGATTTAAAGTGCTATGAAACTCTCCTTAATTAGCCTTTGTGAAAGTCTGGAGAGTTGTAAGTTGTTACGGTGATCTATACGCTGCGTATAAATTTCAAATTGGTACCTCATTATAATTCAAATCACCATAAGGATGCGTAGGCTTGCCTGAAGTTCCCACTAGGTGTGATTCATCACCCAAGCTAAGATTCCCAATGCACATATTCTCCGCAAATGTAATTACCGAGCCAGAGTAAGTACTTCATGAAGCTCGACCTGATAAATCCAAAAGAGGGCGTTGTTTGTGAGCTCCTGATGAAAATCAAGATCATTGATACCTCGATAGGATGGGAACGGATGAATAGAAAGCTTTTTTTGGAATGGTCTAAATGTTGGTGGATAATACTGAACTGAACCAACTGAAGATCGATACTGATGGGGTGAGCTTCAGTTCTCAAATGCAGCAGTGAAGTCATCTCCCGTCACGGGTAGGTGACTCGACATGCAGTCAATTTTGGCGCTTGATTCTCGTGTCACTATTTGTCCCCATGAATTAGCGAACAGATAGGCTGTTCCAGTCTTTCTCCACGCCATTCCCATTGATTATCAGTTTGTTAGAGCCACTCTGTGGGAATGGATACGTATCGAAGAGCTTGTCCCATACAATAATCCACAAGTATTCTTCTTCACACCAGGAGTATTCCATTGGGTAAAGGTGCATTCATGAAAGTTGCAGCATCACTTGAAGGACGAAAAATTGATGAATACCTACACTTGCGTTTACAAGGCGGAAAATAATTATTTGTTGGCGCCGTTAACATGTAATTTGATATTTTCATGTCAAGAAATAAGTAATAACATGACAAGTGTTCTGCGAACAATAGACGGTACACTCATTCTATCAATCATTCAAATAGTTGAACAATGCCAAAGCATTTTGCTATGTGAACTTTCGTGAATATAGGAGCTTTCGGCGTCTATTGGCCACCAGGTTCAGGCATTTAGAAGAATGCGGTTGATCCTCATTCACATGAATAAGCAACCTAATAGGCCACATTATAATGCACGGTTCTTCAAATTTTCAAGTAATGCCTTCTATGACTTTGTTCTAAATCAACAGTTCAAAGCGTTGGGAATCTACTCAAAAAAGGTAACCTCAATCCTCTTTCTCGACATGGCCACCTTGGATGGAGCTACTCATTGAAGAGCAGTCTCCTCAAACACGGGCATGATAGTTTCCACGTCTGATCTCCCGGATTCGGATCCGACTGTTATATTAAGTCAGGAACAAAGTCCAATTAACTAGAAGACATCCGTTGGCGTTGAAATTCAGGGTTCATGAGTTTCAGATACTGAATGGAGCAACAGGCATCTAGCCTTCAAACATAATACGATGTCTGCTGTGAACGGTGATCTACCGAATTAATACATAGAATACCACCAAAATCACGGCTAGTGTAGTCTTCCTCTTTTGAAAAATTGATTTTCCCGCCGAAAGTTAGGAACTACTCCTAACTTTATGGAAAGTTGCAATAGTCCCGCCATAGCAGCTTACTCCACAGCATGTTTGGGTCGATAGCTATTCAGTTTAGATATCCAGATCAGAATTTGATGTTAAATTACCAATCAATTTGGTAAACGGTAGTGGGACAGTTTTAGAGGGGGGGAATTTTGTATACAGATATACTAAAACAACGAAAGATTCACTTTTGGGTTACGATTGTGAGTATGAGTATTCTTCTTTATATTGAATCTAAGAGATCTTCGTTCATATCTATACATTGCTTAACCAACTTCTTCAACAGTTGGACCGTCTTTTGATGGACCTGGAGCAGAACCTGGAGCAGAACCTGGAGCAGAACCTGGAGCAGAACCTGGAGCAGAACCTGGAGCAGAACCTGGAGCACCACCTGGGGCAGCACCAGCTTGGTAAGCCTTAGACATGATTGGGATAGCTCTACCTTCTAATTCTTTTTGCTTGTCACTGAATTCTTCAGTAGTAGCAGAAGTTTTGCTGGAATATTGTTCATGTGGCTACCAACAAGATATTGATGAAAGATCTATGAAGGCAATGGGGCCAGTTTCATTTACACAGTCAAGCAGGCTCATCGTGAGCAAACAGATGGTCAAGGAAATTCTTCATGACAAGACTCTATGCCATGAATTTTTGAAGATTGCACATTCCTCATTTGTGATTTGCTCATGGGGTAATGAGATATTTTCTTGTGGCGTTGCTTTTTGGCTGTCGATACGGTAAGTGTATCGTTCAGAATACTTCCATGTAATATTCTGGGTAAGGTATATTTCGGTAAACCTTCCACTGTTGAAACTTTCAGCAGCTAACTCCTCAGTCTCATTTGGGCATGGGATGAAACGAGAACCTAGAGTCAATTTATGTCTAGATAATCATTTATGGAAGCTTTTAAAAAGAATTAGGGACAATCAAACCATCTCAATAATTTGCGAACTCTCCATCGTTATCGCAATAAGAATAGTTTTGCCTATAATCATTCATCTAGCTATTTACACGAAAAATTAAAAAGGTAATGGATTTTTCTGATTTTTGCAGAATGCTAAATTCACACATAAATTTTTTTGTTGAATACGCAAGATTCACCAAGTCTACCTGATTTTGAACTATTGTGTTAATCAATTGAAAATTGACAATAATGCATCACTCTAGTATTTGCCGGCTAACCAATTACTGAGTTCGGTTTATATGATAAGAGATAGTTAAAAAAGTTGTAATCCAATCCATAACTTCAGACCGGCAGTTGATGTGCTTCAAGCATGTTACCATTATGTTATTGGATAAAACCATCTCCCAGTTCTCACTCATTTCCAAAATGAACCAAAAGCTAATGATTTTCTTTGCCCTGGAGACATTGGGTAAATCGACTTTATGCCATTAAGTGAGTAGAAAGCTGGACCACAATAGGGCTTAAATCATGAGGCAAGCATTACAAGTCTAAACATTCTACAGACTTTAGCATTGACGCTGGTTGTAGTCACAAATGCATTTATGATGAATCATAATACCCCAACTTTATTCTCATACAATGAAAAATCATTCCATACATAAGGATTTAATAACAAAGTTTTAAGAACTAATTGACCTCGTATCTTAAGTTTGGAAACTGATGATGAAATTAAACTGACTCTCAAAGGTTCGTTTCATATATACGTATTGCACATCTCTGTCAAGGTATGCATGAAAGATTGTTTAGTTCGTCCTCTTCGCATTGTTTCCAGTTGCAGTGGTCCAGCAAGTTAAGCAATTGCTCAAAGGTTACATAAATGATTCAAATCTATCTATATCCAGCTTGCATCAAGGGGAATGACAGAAACTCTGTGAAAAGCTCCTGGCTGTAATAAAGATATTCAATGAATCTCAAAAACATATCAAGGGAGTAAGAATCTCATCATTACAAAACATTTCCACGAACAACGAGGTTAAAAAATTCTTAGTCGTACATCTTGTTTAAACTTACCGCTATATTCGATAGAAGAAAAAGACAAAAACTTAGGATCCAACTTCATTAATGAGAATGTATCTTTACAATAAATACGACTGACCAGTATCGTTTCTCAATATTTCAAAAACCAAAAACACAAACCTTTCTCAACTATAGAATGTGGTTTGATGAGGGAATTCCAAATAATGCCTCTTGATACAATTTGAAAGAGTTGGCACCATTAATGGTTGTGTTCAACTTAGTTTGAGGCTTACCAAGAATTCAGAAAAACAGCATTTCATAAGCTTCAGACGAACCAATGTATATCACAATCAAGGAAGACATAATTCTGTTAATCAGTATCATCAAAAAAGAATGTATATATGGTAACGGTGGTAGTAGCTTCCCTTGCTGGTCTTATTCAAGTCAAGTGTGGCGTACTTTAGATTCCTTTTGCTTTCTCGATTAAGATCACATTCAATTGTTCCCTTTCCAGCACTTTCAGATACATTTTGGTAGCTGCAATACTCCCTTTAAATCATGGAATGGGTACTGAGGGCCGGAACTTAAATGCTAGTAGAGTACTACGTGTTCAATTAAGTACACAGAATTCTAACTCTCATGATACATTTCACATCTTGATTTATCTAAATGCAATGCAACAATTTAGTACCCCAAACCTGTAGGCTCTAATTTTGAAGGATAATCTGACCTTGGCGGCATATAAGAGCACTTGCCTCTTGTGTATGTGAAAATATAGGAGCAATCTAAGCAAATCAAAGGCTAACCACAAGATACCTTGGTTGAGTCATATGCGATTGATTGAATCGAGTGGAAATCCTCATGAACTTTCTTCACCAGTGTTTCAAGACATGCTGTCGAACTAAATCAACCAACAACACCTTCTCCATTCATGTACACTGTCGAGAACACGGTTCATCAACTTGACGGCGATACTGCTTATTACTATTGGCGTCATCGTTTAACCACTTTAGCTACCAATGCTCTTGCTAGATTGTATCCTTATGTAAACAGCTCCTTCAAGGACTCCAGCTATGATCAGAATCTCACTGATGAATTTGTTGTTAGAACTCGTGATCTTACTTTCATTAAGACTTTGGACCGTAATGTTGAAGGGTAACCTGACAACTGTTGGATGATGACTAATTGGTGTGCTGGCTAGTTCCCAACTAGTCCATTTTTGATAACACCTCATCACTAAATTAATCACGTCATCAAGGCGTGATATTTCAGCCAGCATTGCTGGCTGTGGCTCTTATAGAGTTTCTTTTGTCTCTATAACTACATAACTACATAGTTTCCCCTTTACTCTCGAACATTATTGAATATATTTTGTGTTTAAGTTCTAGAGACCTGAGAATACAAAATGGAATTTACCAATTACAACTTATTACTTCAACAGAATCATTGCTAAAATTCGTCACCATGTCAAAACAGCTCTATTAGGTACATTCAAGAACACTTTTGATGCATTTAGCTTCTTGTTTGTGTTTTTGGGCTGCCAGAATATGTCCAAATGCGATTAATAAACATTTACCTAGACGAGAGTCCATCTTGAGGTCTTCTCCGTGGTGTTCCGATGAATTCAGCCGAATCATCTGTTATCTGAATATTGTTTTTGATACTGGAGCAACAGTTCATCTTACTCCAAACAAACACTGGCTATATGATTATAAGCCACAGAGATCCACTGTGAAGACTATTTCGGAACCTGCCGATGCTTTTGGCTCAGGTACTCTTAGACTTCAATTGGAAAATGGATTTCTTGAAATTACCAATGTTTTATATGTGCCATCTGCTGCGATTACCTTGTGCTCGGTGAAGGCGCTATTAGGTCACACTGACTTACTGAATAGCAGGCTTTCATTCGATGTTACTTCGGTGTATCTTGACAATATTAAAGTTGGATTTAGCCCATTTTCTGGGCTCTACTACTGTTTATTACCACCTGTGTGTGTTCGTCAGAATAAGGCGAATGCTACTAGCCTTCATTCTATTGTCCATTCCTCGTCTGAGAACGAGAATCGCCTCATGAAGAGGCTTCCTTCCAAGAATTTTACCAAATTTTCTGGGGTGTGCCCAGATTGTACCAAGACTACTATGACTCAGTCCATGCCTAAAACATCTACCACTGATCATCTGGCTGTTGAAAAGCCCCTTGAATTGATCCATGCTGATGGAGCTGGACCATTTCCTGAAGGTCTTGCGTCTGAACGCTACCTCCTTGTTATTGTTGAAGATTATACCCATTTTGCTCTGGTATTTCCCATGAGAGCCAAGTCTGAGACTGCTTCGTTCATTCAGAAGTACGTCCAGGCTGCTGAAGCTCATTTTGCTTCGTCTAACCACAAGGTTATGGCTTTCAGAACTGATAATGGTGGAGAATCTACAAGTAATATTTTACTTAAATTCTTTCAAGAAAAAGGATTAAACCTCAGTATACTGTTCCTGGTAATTCACACCAGAACGGTACAGCTGAACGGATGATTAGAACCATTCGTGACAAGGCTAAGACCTTCCTTTTTCAAGCGTCACTTCCAACTGAGTTTTGGAGTGAAGCTTCCAACTTTGCCACTTATGTTATCAACTGTCTCCCTTCTAGGGTTATTAATTATGAACTTCCCTACGAACGGTGGCATGGGAAACTACCATTGTTTACAAATCTCCATCCCTTTGGATGTCAGGCTTTTGCTCATGTTCCTCCTTCGAAACAAATTTCCAAATTGAGTGCTCGTGCAGTTGAGTCCATATTTCTTAGTCTAAGCGACTATAGACATGCATATCGCTTGTATTGTCTCCCTGATCGTACCTGCATCGACTCGAATAATGTGAAATTCGATGATCTGAGATTTCCTTACAAAGATTTTGATAACACTACCACTTCCACTGTACTACAACATCAAGTGTGGTACATCAGGCTCCTTATTATGCACCTCCAAAGGGCGTGTCTGCTCCACTTCCCATTCAATCCCTGTTTGAACCAGAATCCACTACTACTGAAACTGAAAATGAAAATGAAAAACTACCAGAATCCCCTTCTAATGAGCTATCATCCTTTGAAGGAGGAGAGTGTCAGAAGGTGTCATTCAAACTGATAATACCTCTGAACCGGATTCTACAACAGGAGGAGGAGAAGATATGGAGCTAGACGACATGACTGATGACTGGTTCATGGCTAATGCTCCAATATCATCTGAACTGGAGACACTGCCTGTACCAAAGTTTGTTTGGGATCTCAAATCTGATCCTGACTTTGACATACCTCCATCACCTGAACCTGACAATATCAGCAAAGATCCAAACTATGATCCAACAGCTTATCTAGTGAATAGCCATCCGACGCTTCCTCAATCATACAAAGAAGCTATGGACAAAACTGATGCTAGTCTCTGGCGAGAAGCAATGGAAAAAGAGATGGCCTCACAAGTTGCCAATGAAACTTGGGTCTTGACTGATTTGCCACCAGGTAAGAAGCCTATCAATGTGAGATGGGTGTACACTATCAAAGATGGAACAAAATATAAAGCCAGGCTTGTTGCCAAAGGTTTTACTCAAAAGGAAGGAATTGATTATGGTGATATCTTTGCGCCTGTGATCAGGTATGACTCTGTGAAGATCTTACTTAGCCACGCGGCTGTGAACGGGTGGCAGGTGCATAAAATGGATGTTACCACTGCTTTCTTGAATGGTAAACTTCAGGAGGAGCTCTATGTGAGACAGTCTGAAGCTTCTATCGAAAATGGATTCACTCAGCTGAGATCTGAGGAATGTATCTATGTGAAATCTGGTTTATTGCTAGTACTCTATGTTGATGATATCCTCATTTCAAGCAAAGACCCAAAGTTAATCCAAGAAGTGAAAAATTGTCTTAAACAAGAATACAAATTGAAAGATCTAGGATTGGCCCAAAAGCTCCTAGGTATGAATATAATCCAAGAAGAATATCAAATCACCATTACCCTTGCTGACTATACTAACAAGATATTACAGGAATTTGAAATGCAGGACTGCAAGGCTATACAAACGCCAGTGCCTGCAAATTTCAAAGAGGATCGTACAACTAGACCTTTTACAAATGTGACTAGATGTAGATCTCTTACAGGTAAGCTATTATTTGCAACAATGGTCGTGAGATTTGATATTGCTTTTGCGGTGAATATGATGACTAGGTACTTTAATGAACCAACTGAACAGATGTAAGTATTGGAAAAAAGGTTCTAAGGTATCTTCTGGGTACAAAAGACTTTGGGCTTGTCTACAAAAGAAATGATAGGGTATTTATTGGATATAGTGATGCAGATTGGGCACAAAACAGAGGTATGAAATCAACCAGTGGTTACATGGTGATCCATGGCGGCTCCCCTGTGAACTCGAGGGCCAAGAAACAAACCACGGTTCCTAACAGCACTGGAGAAGCTGAATTCACTGCTGAATTTGATTTATCTAAAGAAGTGCTATGGATAGCACAAGTGTTTGAAGATATTGGTATACCTGTGAAGTATCCAATAACATTGAATGTGATAACATAGCTGCTCGTCAATGGTCAGAGCATGCCAGGGACCATCAGAAGACTAAGCATATCGACATAAGGGTCGGATTTGTGAGAGATTATGTTAAAAAAGGTAATATCAAAGTTGAGTATATAGATACTAACCTACAGCTAGCAGATCTTCTCACAAAAAGTCTTCCTGATGAAAAGTTCCGAAAATTGAGAGAGTTGACTGTGAAAGGTCAGCTTAAGGAGGAGTTTTGAGGAGTATGGGGGGTATGATGGGTAACCTGACCTTGGTTGGGTGACCCAACAACCCCACACCCACTTGAAGGTTCCGTAAGTCCTGAGAGACCGAGAGACCTTCCGGTGTGGAGTATCGTAGAACATAGTTCGTGTATAAATAGGCTTGCATCTCCTCCAAAGTATATAACTAATTATTTCAATATATGCTGTCAAACTCAATGCAACAACCAACATCCTTTCCATTCATGGACACTGTTGAGAACACAGTTCAAAAGTTATGACGAACCTCTCTTCTTGTTCTTCCTACACCAATAAATTCAAGAACTGAGACTCTCACCTTGAACCTCATTATTCTAGTATTTATTGTACCTCTTGTATATAATCACTCATACGTTCTACTGGCATTAATCAGTAGGCAGAAGAAATATCATATGTTAAGTTCATTTCTAGATATAACCCGTGTGTATGTAGGAAGTTGATGTTTATGAATTTGCCTGGAAATTTAAACTAAGGTGTTTAATGAAGGTTCCCAATTACAATTGCGCTGTATGCAAACACCCTGGAAACATCACTCAAAATGGAGTTATAGCACGCAACGCCAACATTTTTCATTGTTGATTGAAGAGAGTATTGAATGACGACATATTTGTGTACTGGGTGGCTCCCAATTTGTCGAAAATAGAAGCTCATCATTTATTAATCAATTAATCGATCGAGAAAAAGTATTGTTTCAGCCAGCATTGCTGGGTTGTGGCTCTTCTAGAGTTTCTTTTGTTTCTACAGGTATAAAACTACATAGTAATTCCTTTACTTTCGAACATCATTGAATGTACTTTGTGTCTAAGTTTTTGAGACCTGATATTTCAAAATGCATATTACCAATTACAATTTATTAATTCAACATAGGCTACATTTTTGAGTATATTTTTAGATTTTTGAGACCCAAGCTTATATAATGGATTTTACGATTTACAACTTATACTTTAATGGAGAAAGCCACCTTCGTATAAATTCTGCGAGATCTTAAAGTAGAGTGTTGTAAATTTTGTAAAGTGTATTCTGAGTTATCATCCTCGGCACAAGAAAGAGCACTCAAGTACATATGTTACATCATCATTCAATATTTTTGTTACTAGATCATCAACTGATAAACTCTACACCCTTTCCTATCGGTTATACTGCCCTTTCGCTTCACAATGGGGAAGTTGCAATATTCTACTAAGACGTCACTTATTTTCCTTTCGAAAAGTCACATCGCGATCGTCAAAGATGGGCCTGAAGATATTCCAGTAGCTGTCGGAATGCTTCATTGGCCAAAGTTTGAAGCACCCATAGTTCGATAACTTAGTTACTAATTATGCAGGTATAGAGTTCTTGGAGAGAAAGGAATTATGCAAGCATTTCAGTACCATGCACTTCGGTAATACCAGTTATGTAACAGGCTTGTATTGTTTCGAGTGGTGTCACTTTATCGATCAGTAAATCAACAGACTAGAGCTTCAGATTCGTGGTGATGGGATGACTAAAAATTGTTAAGGTAGTGCTAATGAGGGCTTTGCATAGTTTATGAAATAATAAATTTCGTCAAACTTTAGGTTATTGTCACAAATTGCTCAAGAAGGTGAAATTCACATAAACATGATAATCCAGAAATGAGCTCTATCTCCAACATCTTTCGTCTAAATTAGAATTAGCTGTTTGATATATTATACTTAATTCGGGGGCAGCAGTTTGATATGCTGCATCGAAAATGCTCTTGAAGTACATAGTCATACCCTAGATGGTCCCTGAATCATTACTGATACTTAACCCGGTTATCACCACTAAAAACAGTATCTAAGGCAGGTGAGTAACATGAGGTAAATCCTGCTTTTTGAACAATAATGTTGAGATTCACGAATAAATACTCCTCATGTAAACTGCGGACGACCTTTTGAGAACCCACTGGAATAACAACGAAGCCACAATCGATGCTTTTCGCTCTAACTTGCTATAGTTTGATTGAGAATACCTACTTTTGGATTGTCCTAGCTTGCCCATTTATGCATTTATGGAATAAGGTCGTGCAAATTAAGTGGCTTCTTTTCGACTCAAAGCTTCATTATAATGAGAGTACTTCATATGACTACGTTACATATTAGGATTAATTGAATTTTCAACTCGTTTATCTGTTACAAAATCAAAACCACCTCCTGTTAACTTGTCTATAGTTCACCCCCTTCTCCAAATACTGATACTACAATATCTTCGAGGTACTAGATTAAAGAAATTACATTACTGAGAATCTGTTAATATATGATCATAGATTGTTGGTGGTCACTCGGAAAGTTTCTCTTGAAGATTCAAGAGGAGCTCAGATGTCTGCTGGGCCCATAAAGTTTGTAGTAGCATAGTAATTTGACGAACAATATTCTAATGTTAATCCACATTGAATCAATACTTTATCTGATTTATTAGAGATGAAAGAATGTCTTGTGGTGGAGATACAAGTAACGGAACTGAATCTTTGCCTCCCAAATTATCACTCCTACATTCATTTTTATTTTTATAATATTGAGGTATTGTTATAGCTTTGTTGAAATTGAATTCGGAAAAGCTGTTCTTGGTGTATACTTGCGTGGGTGGCATATGTATGGTCCATAGAATATTTTCTACTACAGTCATTTTTAATTGTTAGTAAGGGTGGGAGATGGATCACATGTTGACAACGTTGCCCTATTTCCAAATGAGATATTCAAGTTTCAAACAAAAAAAACCTATTCACCTTCTTTCTTAATGGGTAAAAAAAGGGCACCTCTTCTCGTGCTCTTCGGCTTAATTCCAGGTAATTTCATGCACGCTAAGTACTCATAGATCTTTTGGGTTATTCTCAACAGCTAGAAGACGCAACCAATTATGTCCTACACATTCAAATCAATACACAAAAGCCCAATTATTGGAATCCTTGTAGTCAATTGAATACAGTTTTTAGTGGTGCTGATCAACTATGTTGCGTATTCCATTGTTATCACAACTGTGCAGTGCATGCATATCAATTTATTTTCGTGAGTCAAGTGTGGTTGTTGATCAATCATGAAGCGGTATTGGAACTAGATCCTGCCAGTAGTCTTTCGACAAGTGATCTGACTATTATGAATTATCTTATGCAGTTTCTGCTGTGACAGATCCTGCAGTGTTCAAGAAATGTGGTAGTATAGGAAGACCCAAGTTGAAATTGAAAACTCATATGACTCCCGAAGATTTGAAATTGAATTCTGGTTTGCGATGCATTCCAGAGTTACATTCAAAGAAGGTGCCACGGTTTGAGTTGGTATGAACCCAGATTCTCAACTCGAGGAGGTTGTTGAGTTCTCAAAATCGTGAATCAGACCCAAGATAGTTGTATTTTTCAGTTATCTCATTGATTCAAATAAATCATCACACTCCTCGGCAAATAAAGCCACTTAAGTAGAACGATGAAGACCATCTAGCTCTTTAATAATCTGGGGTTTCAAAATAATTAATAGAGAGAGCAATACATTGTTTGTTGGGGAAGCTTTCGATCCATTAATTGATCTCCTCCAGAAGACTTGAGTTGCTTTTCTGTTGTCTGTAGAACTTGAATCATCTCTGTCAAAAGCTAGCATTTCAACAACCATTCTATGTCCTGATAATATCGCAATAGGCGTCAAGGGATTAAAACATACGACTATTATTTTACTGGGTAATGAAATTTTACGATCCTTTTCAGCTGCTAGAGCTTTATAGTTAAGGTTATAACCAAAGTCGCATCAAAGATTGGGACTTGAGGGGTTAAACCAAATTGTGAAGGAAAGAAGCCAAGCCAAAACTTCCATCGTAAGTGAGTCCCACTTGTTTTAAGAGGGCCAAATGTTGGCAATGAAACTGAGTCAAAAATTTACTTCGTGAATCAGTTCCAAAAGCTTTGCTCAAGCGGCTGCTTACGATCAATAGCATAACGCCATTTACTGAGGAATGATAGATTGGGGGCACTGACTACATAATAAACGTGAACGTGCTTTTAGTCCAAGACTGAGATGGCAAATTCCATTCCAAAACAGAAAATGGTCTATTTAGAGAGCAGAACAAGCAGCATATATACATTAGAGGTTTTCTGTGTCCACCGCCTTCATCACAAAACTAGTTGTCTGTTACCAATTTAAAAAAGGTGTTATCAGAAGTAAGGTAAGCCGAGAATGATTGGAAGTTGGGTTTGGTTGGTAGTTGACTCTTTTAGTTGTCAGTTTTGAAGCACACGGTGTGCTTCTCTTATCAATCTCTTGCACTCCACAACTATTCTGAGGTTATCATTAGTCTGGAACGACCAAGCTGCTGGCACGAACCGTTTCATGATCTATAGATCTGTTTTACGTCTGCTTGAAGGTGATATTAGGATGATTATCAAAAAGTATTCAATCCAGCAAATGGCTTTGAGAGGTTACTTTTGCTCCATGTTCCATTTTATCACCAGTTTCATTTGAAGATAGAAGGTTTCAACGAGCAGGCCTGCCACCCCCCCTTTAATGGTGTCACCGAGTCTGTCATATTGGGAACATAAGGTTCTAGTATTAAACGCTTCCTAGTTTCATAATTAATAACTGAGAGTTCAACAGATTAGACTAGCCATGCCCTGTTAACCACACTCTACTTGATCGGATCACGATGAGTGCCACCAACAATATGGTTGAACTCCTCGGTGTCCATGGAAAATGTTTGCTTTGATCTAGAACGAGATTTTCGAAGCTAGTATGCATTTCAGATATAAGTGTTACCTAGTACTCAGAAGAAGGAATATTGCTAATGATCCCGACTAGTTGGCCCCACTTCTTAGATATTACCTATCCATCTGTCAAAGGCAGCCATTGATATGACTTGTAGGTCTCGAGACCATTTTTATGAGGAGCATAAAGTCTTACCGTAGTAAGCATTTGAGCTTAATAAAACCATGTACGGGTTTCTTTTGGTGATAGTAGAATACCAAGTGTAAAGGGACTCGGTCGCATTAAAGTGTTCATTTTCGAACACACCTCTTAAGCTAGAGGTCATCTAGGCATATTGCTGGTAGGTAGAGGTGAGTGGTATATATGAAAGAAGTTATTGTCCAAGAAGTTAGTCCAGGAACTAAAGTTGAAGTAATCAAAGGACAAAGTTATGTCTATGTTGTGATTTGAGATGAAAGCTATAACACATTACATATAGAGAAGCCGTTCTTATGGGTAGTTATAACACTTGAGAAGCATCAAGACAATCAAATACTAAATTGCATGGTGCTTGTCAATTAGATTTCTAGCAAGCTTAAACAGTGCTTGCAAGATTCACCTTAGCCCCATTGAAGCCCGTCATTTGTGAGAATGTGTGTTGATGAAGTCATTTGTGGGGAAGCAAAGTTTAACACACTGAAGACAATACTGTCTCGCTGAGCCATCTGCTCTTGGACTAGATCTAATTCGTGGATGATGGTAACAGAAGTGTAGTAAGCAACCTGGCGCACTATCACAACGACCATCATTGTAGCTTGGTATGTCCATAAGCAGGAGCAGCTTATTAATAAGTAATTGAAGTCCCATAGTAACATAAGTTTGAGCCATTGATGTCACATAATGACATAAGTGTGAAAAATCTGTCACTTTGATTGTCTGTTCAGCAGCGTGTACCGAGGAGAGACAGATCCAACTTCAGGAGTTTATGCCTTACAACATGTCAAAGTACTAATGCATCAGTTGACGGATTTCCAGTGTCAAAAGTTCTGTCAGCGGACAAATCCTCAGTTACCTGACTGACCAGTTCTCAACTGACCAGGACGTTGTCGAACTTGGAGATGGGACCTCAGCTTTCGTATTCTGATAATTTGATGCCATTTATTTGAAGTACGGAGTGAGGTTAGTGCTACGTGAGGGAGAACAGACGAAACCTGTTAGTGATTCATCTTTCACAAAAGCCGGTACCAAGCAGATGTCATGAGTTCAATCGTAGACCATTATGTTTTGCCTTTGTCCATGAGTTTACTGAAGTCAAAGGTAACAGGATGGGAGGCCCCTGTGACAAAGGCACAATTGTCCATCTTGACAACTTTCGCTTCGGTCTCTGGTCTGATATCAAAGTCGAAAATGTCCATGGGGACGCCCAAAGTAGTGCAAGCATTGGGCACATCAACGACCCCAGCAACATGGCCTTCAATCGGAGCGCAGGAGAGTAGGATGTAGATCTGGTAGTCGTTGTAGCCATATCTTCTCAAGTACTCAATAGCTCTGATACACGCTTGTTTGTAAGCAGTGGTTGCACACAAGTATAGCTGTTCACCTTTCTCTGTGACAGAAAAACCTTCGAATGTCAAGTACCTCGAAGAGCCATACTGATTCTGTACGTCACCAGCAACGTACATGGGAGACTTCAAGCTCAATTTCTCCATTCCATTCTTTATGATGGACGCAGAGAAAGTAACAACACCAGCCATCTCGATTGCACCACAGAAGGTGATTTCACCGTCACCTTGAGAGAAATGAAGGTCTCCAATAGAGAACTTAGCCCCAGGAACGTAGACCGGGAAGTAGCATTTGGAGCCTCTGGACAAATTCTTGATATCACAATTACCACCATGTTCTGGTCTCCCTGGGATTGTACGAGCACCCTCTTTTGCAATTCTCTCAGCAAGCTCACCAATAGCAGATCCTGAATGTGCACCTTTGACTTTGGGGAGATGTGCTACAGGGTTGTAGTGTTGGTGTTGCACCGATTCCACTAGAGCAGCTTCTCTTTCATTCCATAACTTCAAAATCTCTGCTGAAGGAGCTGTACCCATAAGACCAGGATGAACTAGTCCTGTGAACTTAACGTGAGGGATGTGTCTTGAAGTTGCGTGGATGCCATCAAAGTCAAAAATCGCTTTGGCACATTCAGGGTAGAACTCTTCCATGAAGCCACCACCATTGTCTTTATGAAAAACACCACCATACCCCCACGGCTGTCTCTCGAGCGGCTGAACGTCTTTTATCTCGATCACAAGGCAATCGCCTGGTTCAGCACCTTCGATGTTGAATGGCCCCGACAAGTAGTGATTTTGAGTGAGGTCAGCGCTCTTCAAGTCGTCAGCACAGTCGTTGTTCCCGATCTGGTTCCCAGTCCAGTCCAAGCACTCAGCCTTTACCGTTTCTCCAGGCTTAATTGTTTCGGTGAATGGCACATCGGGGTGCCATCTGTTGTGAACGCTTGTTTGTTCGTATCCTGGCTTCTCCAAGTCAACTTGAGTGACGTATCTGATTGCTCCTTTGGCCATTGTGACGAAATCCAGTGGGTGATCGAGTGTGTTAATCAAAGCGGAATGCAATTCCACTCCCCAGATAAGATAATGATTATGTCATCAGGTTTAGAGTTTACCCATGACAGGGTACGGTGGTGACAGAGACTATGGTTGGCATCCAGTGATCAGCACATATGCTGCTGCTGTCAATTGTGGGTTAAATCAAATGAATATATTCCGGAGGGGTCAAGTGACTTAGTTGCAGGGGACATCAATGCAGACACATGTCACAGCGACACACGCATGTATCGCAAGAAGTGTGATTGTGGTTGATTGGTGGTACAAAAAGATTTTCGATGACAGATTCTTCACTTTAGCTTCAGAGCCGCCATCAGCGACCAGAAAAATGACCCTGGCGACACATTAACGACAACAAACCACCAACATTGCTTTCTCCAGCTTCTTGTCAATTATTGGTTTCCTTCGGTGGACTCAATGACTTTCAATGTCTGGGTTACATCAAATTTTCACTTGCCCAAATTGAAAAATATCGACCAAGGCATTTCCGAATACGCCACACCAAAGCGACAGATCATCACTGTACCAACGAATACACCTTTCGACTTCAAACCAGAGTTAAAACGGTTTATCAAGTTCGTCGATGTGCCAGCTCATCTCATCTCATCTCATCTCGTTGTCGAGTAACAAAACGCCACAATCAACGACGCCACAACAATAACATTACCAATAACTCATTAATACTGTATTATTTATATTCAATATAAGACCCTTACAATTTTTGCATAGCAGCAACATCAGTGGATTGAACGAAGTCTTCGAATTCTTCGATTTGTTGTTGCAAGTCGTTCAAAGAAACTTTTTCATCTTCGACAACACAGTTGATTTGCAATTTCTTGATACCGTAACCAACTGGAATCCATTGGTGAGCACCCCAAGTTAAACCTTCCATCTCGATACTCTTGACACTGGATAACATTTCTTCCAAGTCAGTTTCATCATCCCATGGCTTAACATCCAAAGTGACAATAGATTTAGCAGCAGGTTTTGGACCTTTAGCAGCTTTTTTAGCAGCGTAAGCAGCTAATCTTTCTTGTTTTAATTTTTCAGCTTCCTCATCGACTTCGTCATCAGAACCGAATAAATCAACATCTTCGTCATCTTCTTCCTCAGCAGCGGCGGAAGCTTCTGGAGCTTTACCAGCTGGCAATGAAGAAAATTCTTCAGTGTAAGTGTAGATGTGGTTTAACCATTTGGTTAATTGTGGGTATTGCTTTTGGAAAGCTTTGTAAACGGTAACATCAGCTTGAGTAGCATTGGTACTGTAGTTAGTATTGTCTGAAATCAGAAATAGATTTAAATCTCCTTTGTCACTCACACGGTGGGTCTTAAGCACCTCATAAACACGGACCAAAGATTATGTTCATCACATAGACACATACCCATCAATGTAAGATTTGTCACCCAAGAATTCGTTCAAGGACTTAATAGTTTCAACTTTAGAGAAATCAGAAAAAGACATGGTTGGAAATTGGAAATTTTTTTCACTCGTGTTGAGGATGTACACGATGGATGTCCGGGTAATTAATCCGGGTAACATATATCAACTTTTTTGGGTAACATACATTAGACGTATTTACTCATTGGCAAAGTTCCAGTGGCTACATTCAAATGTAGCGTAACAACGAAACTCGTTACTTAACCCATTCTTATGTTCAGGGTAAAAATTCGTCATTTTTGTGTCCGGGTATGTCTTTTTCATAATGTCTCTCATCCTTTCACCGGTAGACGAGATCAATTTGTACTGTAAGTCTCCCAGTTTTGTCTTGAGCGTTTTGTCCTTGACAAGCATGTTATGTGCGGCTTTTGAAGACTTTGTCTGGCACTCTTCTTCTAAGAATGGTGGATCTATGAGAAGACGATGACACTTGTGTCTCAACACTTCGGGGATTTGATCGGGAAAGTTGTAGTCATACTTGAAGAAATGGTCTTTTCCTGCCAACACTTCGAATCTGGTGTCGAACTCTAGCAAATAGATGTGTTTAGTAGGCACCTCTTCTGGTGGGAAGTTCCTGATTGCAGCGTAAACTGCTGGTGCACTGGCAACAACCACCACCGTGTCAGCGTCTGCGCCTTCAAGTAACGCCTTCCCCAAAGTGATTGACGTCTCGTCAGTGTACCAGAATTGAGAGAGCTGCCAGTCTTCTTTGAACATGTCGATGCTAACTTTCTCCTGGAACTTTTTGTCCAGTTCTTCGTACAAGGCGTTGAACTGCTCTTGGTGCTGTTGTTCCTCCTGGCGGAACTGCGCCAAAGCAGCAAGGGCGTGACTAGAGAGCGTAAGTTCGTCGTCGGAATCCATAGTGTTCGCAATCAATTTTTCTTGAGCTTACCTGCAACATTTCCTGGCGACTCTGACCACTGGCCGCACTTGCTTGGTGAGTTGGATACAAAGAGGCGTGGCTCCCGACACAAACATGCTCACTTCTGGCGCTTCTGTCGATGCCAGTGACTTCTTGTGGCAGACTGCAGGGCACCAGGCTTTGGGCAGCACAAACTGAGTAGCTTGTAGCACCACAGAGCACCTGAATGGCTGATACTGCCGCTCGAACTACATCAGAGCATTACACACTCGATCACACGACCACTCTCTTTTCAGAAGTTCCTGTGACACTAATCTTTGCTGTGTTGCAAACTATGCTTTGCTGTGCTGCAACAATTGTGGTACTGGCAGTAAGTAGACCAGAGCCACTAGCAACTGGCTGAGCACCTTTCTAAACTACATCCTCTGTAGCTGTTCCTTTCCGGCCATACTCTCTATAGCGACTGCTCTACACACGAAGACCAGTAACTGGTGGAACTGGGGCTGCACTAGATTGGCTCTACCACCGAAAGCCCGTGTAGTAAGCCCACACCTACCAAACTACAGCACTACTAAGCTCGCTGTTGCAGTACAGCAGACACAACGTGGGCTATTTTGGTGTAGGCTGGTCCTGTGAATCCTCGCTATCGTGAATCTCACTTCTCACACTCAGTGTTTATCTCGCTACAGATGTTTTCCTGTACGCCACAAGCGCTAGTGGCGCATGTACTTGAGCATGTGGCATTCTCAGGCCAGACAGGAGTCAGTCTTGCTGATTTGTGGGCGGAGTGCTCCCAAAAATTGGGCACTGACCCCGATGATTTCGAGAAACAAGTGATATGGCAGTGGTTATTCGTGCAGAACAAGGGGCTCATCTTGTGGAAGAACGACGACAAGGTTGTAATTCAGAAGTCATACAGCGGTGTGCTTGTATCAAATGGGTCGGAAGAGTCGCTAAGAGTTGTGGCTACCCCAGAAAACCAATGGAAATACTTAACTGGCAAGGATAATCCTGGTAAATTAAAGACCCAAATGGGAGAGTACCCCTTTCAATTGCTCTGTGAAATTGCTCGACACGGTCGTAATGGGATTTTTGCTTCTGATTTGAGTAAAGTTACCGGACAAGATCCTCGTTCTTTGACTCTTCGTTTGCGTAAACTAGAAGAACTCGACTTGATAGAGAAGAAAAACGTCTACAACGAAGCCAGTGGTCAGCACACAAGCTCGTGCATACACAAGAAGTTTGCTGGCGAAGTGGAGTTCCTGCCTCTTGACTTCAGTGATGATTTGAAAACCTCAAGAGACGCTCAGAAGCTCAGACAATTAATCATGGATAAGATAAAGACCGCACCCAATGAGCTCCGTGCTCTCTCTGATTTAAAACATGAACTATCATTGGGCAACAATACTTCCACCTCCAAGTTTTTTAGAGGTATTGTTGAATCACTTTGCAAAAAAGGTTATCTCGAGAAAGTCAACGTCAAGTCTGGTGACTCAAAAAGCTTGATCTACTGTGTCAAGTACATCATGGACGTACCCAACGGATCTTCTGATGATCTTGTGGACTTGTTAGATTTTGTGGACACTTCTGGCCAATCCAAGGGACTCGACGAGGATGAAAGCGAAGTTCTCCCCAAATTCAATCAGTTCTTCCCAATTTCAAATCAGCTATACAAGCAGATTGTTTCCGGCAGCTCAAAAGCACCCACTTCAATGGATGTGTCTCGTGAGGTGACTGGATCATCTGATTTTCGACCTCTTGTTAGATTACTCGATACCATGACAACTTTTGTCAAGGATCATAACTCTCTTAAACGGTTGAAAAACTACGATGATCCATACAAAGGCCTTGCAATTACCAGGAGTTATGACTTCGAAGGGAAGTTCAAATTTTACCGGTACTTTGGTGACACAGGAGAAGAAATCGTTGACCTTTCTGAGGTGACGCCCAATAAGCAGACTTTGAAGCAACTCAACAAGAAACTTTACGTTACAGTGGGAAAATTGAAAGCCAACGACCAACTTCTTCGGGGTAAAAGAAAGAACGAATCATCAGAACCCAAAGCAAGAACAACTAAAAGGAGCAAAACTAAGGTAAGTGATGTTATTGAGCCACCACTGAAAGCAGAGTCACCTGCTCCGCCTGCTGCACCAACGCCACCAAGTATTACACCATTAGCACCACCAGAGCCCAAAAAAGCTAGTGGTGTAGCTACCAGTCGAGTCTCTTCAATCAAATCCGATAAGAGAAGAGAGGAGCTTTTGGCGATCATCAAGGAGATGGGTGGAGTCACATACACATCTGCCAGCTTGAGAAGAGATTTAGATCAAAGACTCGGGAACACCACCTCAACAGATATGAAAACCCTCGTCAGGGACATCGCTCACATGGTACATTTTGGTTCATTAGAAGCCCGAGAAGTCAAGACTATCAGAAGTGGACAGAGGATAACGCGGAAGCTCTTGATATTGACAGACCCTAAACTTCGTCCTTCTGATGCTAAGATAGCTGAGGCGTTGAAGGATTGTGAAGCAGACGATGGGAAGAGAGTCATGTCAACAGTGGACAGAAAAGTCATTGAAGCAGATGTGACACTATACTCCGCTGAAGCAAAGGTGTCTAGAAAACCAAAGAAAAGATTGGAAAACCTCAATAGTCCTGCAAGGAAACCAAAGAAGAAAATCAAGGACAAACCTATTGAGGTCAAACACGAGTTCCCCGAGATTACGCATGATTTCAGTAACGATATTGAGGATACTAAAGACCCATTAGCACTTCTTGCTAGTTCACGAGCTAACAGGAGAAGCGCAAAGAAGAAGCAACCAAAAGATAGTACACCAACTTCATCTGAAGGTTTCAGGAAGACTCGTGTTGTGAAGTTCGATGATACAGACGCAGGGATATTATTCAAAGTTGTTGTTATCTCTAGAGCTTTCAAAAGAAGTATGATAGATTTTGAGCATTTGACTAAATTCTTCCAAGGTATTTCCGGCAAAGAGTTGAAACAGAAATGGACTTCCATCAGGAAGAAGGTTGGTGGAAACACTGCTGTCTCTAAAGGAATCGAGACATTTGAGAATATTGTACAGAATGCAGTACTCAACAAGCAGGTGAAAGCCGAGAGCTTGGAGCCATTAGACTTTGAATTCTTCTTACAACTTTGGGAGGATTCAGAAACACTGGTTGAAACGCTGAAACCGTTCTACTTTGAAGCTGAGCAAAATTTGGACAATTATTTACTGATCAGTACAGGGGAACCTCAACAACTACTCTATGATGAACTTGAAAATAATTCAATGAGACAGAAGGAGTACATTATTGCCAATCGCTCGTTTTACCAGGAGCTGAAACAACTTGAGAACGACAGTGAAGATGATGATATAAAAACAGCAATCAGAGCTATATGTGCAACTGATGAGGCTAAATTCGACTCCAATGCAGTGAAGAATGTGTTAAAGAATTTTGGTGATGAGAAGGTTCAAGGGGCCATAACTAAGATGATTAAGGACAAAGATGTGATCTTCAAAGAGAACTCAGAGACCGGTAAAACGTTTGTGCTCACTGAAAGATTTGGTAACTCGCTCACCAGCACCCAAGGACTTGCAAAGATGCTCAAGACGGCGTCTACTTTGTACAGACACATGGAGAATCTATTCGAGGTTAAAAAAGCCCTTGTTCTCTCCCAAGGGGTTAAAGATGGACACATGATATCGTTGATTCACACTGCATCGTCGTACAAGACACAACTTGTTCATGTCAACAAGCCCTACACGTTTGCAGGCTATGAGTCACGACTCATTGATAAGGCCAAGTTGTCGTGTGACATCATTGTACGAGGAAGTTTGGAAGAGGATGCACTTGTCAAGATCCCTGTACCACAAGGTAAAGCATGTTCTCACGTCTGGGTGGACTTGAAAGACGACGTGGACTCAGAGTTGTGGATTAAGATCATATCTTCAGTTGTCCTGTACGTCTCTTACCGCCCGGGGGTCACTCAGTGGGACATCCACAATCAGTTTAAGGCAGCTTTGACACATAAGGATACGCAAGCGGTGTTGACGTGGCTCAAACAGAGTAAGTGTATCCGAGAAGGAGAATTCAACGATTTTTGGACGACTAATGAATGGTATTGTATATTAGGATAAAGCAATGTTAATAAGGTTAAAGATATTGTAGTAGTTTTGCAACAGTTTTGCAACAGTTTTGCAGCCAGATCATGTGATGATCAGAACAATTTAGGATTTTTCGCATCTCATCTCAAAAACCATATGGGACTCGCAGGCACAAAAGTCAAGCAGAGGTTCGGTACAGATCCCAGAAACACCAACTGGTCCAACGACACGTCTCGTTTTGGTCACCAGTACCTTGAGAAACTTGGTTGGGAACCTGGGAAAGGTCTTGGACTCGTGCAGCATGCCACTACATCGCATGTTAAGGTGTCTATCAAAGATGACACCGTTGGGTTGGGAGCCAAGCTACGCAAAAAGCACATGGGAGGCATGGACGATGATGATAGTCATGGACTAGACGTTTTCCAAAGAATTCTCGGAAGATTAAACGGGAAGGAAGAGCAAATAGAGCAAGAATTAGAGAGGAAAAGAAGAGAAAAGATCATTAATGGGAAAATGGGTATACAATTCGTGAAGGGTGATGTACTCAGGAGTACGTGGGACACCGAACTGAAACAAATGAAGGAGGAATCCGAGCCAAGTAAGAAGAGAAAGGCAGATGACATACTGAAAGATGACAAAAAGAGGTTAAAGAAGGAGAAGAAGGAGAAAAAGAGTAACGCAGAGAAGGAGAAGAAGGACAAGAAGAGAGACAAGAAGGAAAAGGAGGGTAAGAAAGAGAAGAAGGAAAAGAAATCGAAGAGTAAAGATCAAGATTCTGAATCAGAAGCACCCAAAAAGTCAAAAGACAAAAAGTCTAAAGACAAGAAATCCAAAGACAAAAAGTCGAAAGATAAAAAGTCCAAGGACAAAAAGAAAGACACAGAATCTGAGAAAGAGAGTTCACCTGAATCTAGCAGTAGACCCCTTGCAACAAGATTGAGCGCTAGGGCCAAATACATCAGACAAAAGAAAGCATCTGTCATGGACCCCAAACTACTCAACGAGATATTTATGATTACGAACTAACTGTTGCATTTAGACTGATATAATTATCATCACTTACATAATCTAATCGAACAACACAAATGTAACACCTCCCACCATCGATGTTGTAATGGCCGCCACTGTTATCAATGCAGAGACCGACCAAGGAGCAGCACCGACTGGGGAACTGTTGGACGAGGATGACGAGCCACTCTTTTCAGAATCAGAACCACCAGTACCTGAAGACGAGCTACTGGATCCAGAGCTTGAACCTCCAGAACCTGTCTCCTTGATATCACAAGTAGCGTCAGTCTTGGCGCTCTTGTTGATACTTGCAGAGCCGCTGAAGTCACAGGCCGACTTATTTTCATTTTGGTCCTTGTAGTACTCATTCAACACGTAAGAGAGCTTGTCTTTGTCAGAGCAGAAAGATACTGCACCATACTTACCTTGAGTTCCATTAACACTGATGGCACCACAGTCAATTTTGGAACAAATGTAGCCATAGAGCTCACCGTAGTCTTCTTTGGAGACATCATCTGCAACCACACACTGTAAAGAAGATGCAACACAGTCACAGACATCCTTGTCTGGAGTTGGAGGCAAGCTTGGTGATGCTCTCCAAGTTCTGGCGGAAGCAGGACATTCCATTGTTGAAGAAGCATCTTGAACACTTGAAGACCGGGCGTAACTTGGGGAGATATTGTTAATTTCACTGGAGTAGTACTCGAAGTCCAGGAGGGTCTTCACCTCATTGTCTTTGCCCACAGACACCAAACCGTACTCGTTCTCTTCTTCAAAGTACATGTAGACGATACCACCTGACCACACATCAGTCATGTCATCACTGAACAAAGTGCCGACTTCAGTGAACTTTCTTGGCCTGTCTTGGTTGCATCCGTACTCCGAAAAGAAAACAGGAATAGTGATGTTTTGGTACTCTTTAGTTCTGTCTTCGTAGCCAGAAGTTGCAAAAGTCGAGTCTCCACACCACTCGTACATATTGATACCAAAGAAGTCAGCTCTTTCTTCAGGCTCTCCACAGGCAAAGTAGTCTGCAATGGCGACTCTAATGTCCTCGTCGTCGTTGGAGGAGTAACCCACTGGAATGCTTCTATACTTCTTGTCGGAAATGTACTTTTTAGTGTCTCTCACTGCTGCCTTGACAAAAGCAGATGCATCAGTGTTTGAGACGTTGTTTGTAACTTCATTCCCAGCGAAGAATCCCAAAACGTTGGAGTAGTTAGCAAACATGTCGACGACATCCTTGTATCTCTGGAACAAATCGAGGTTCCATTCAGGCGAGTCTCTGTTGATGGAAACGTCTGGCTCGGACAAGTCAGCAATGATGTAGATTCCAGCATCAGCGAAAGTTTTCATACACTCGTCGTGGTCCAAGGTGGTGTTCACAGCATAAACTCTAAGGGTGTTAGTGTTGAGTTCTTGGAAATATTTGACGTCTCTTTTGCAAGCAGTGGGATCTGCCAAGGGGTCTTTGATGGAAACATGGCCTTCTCCTGATACTGGGTTTTCTTGGTACGCAATACCTCTCATCAAGAACTGAGACCCATTATTTGTGAAGAAAAACTTGTTTCCCACAACGGCAACTTCAGGAGTAGCAGTATCAGCAGCGAGCGATGTTGTTAACTGCAACAATAAACTAATCAAAGCGAATGTGAAAGAAGTTGTCAACATGGCAGTTAATGTCAAGAATAAATTGCAATTCTTGGAATTTAAATGGAAAACGTCAACAGGCGCAACACGAATCACGACTTGTCCAGTTTTGTAGCCCTAACAGAGGCTATAAAGTTATTTGAGTGGACAAGTGGTGTAAATTGAGAGCCCTTTAAGTAAGGAGCAATTGGCTGCAAGTGCTATTGACCGGTTTTGGGTAATGGTACCTTCCGGTTTAGGCAATATTACATCACTTCAAACTTCTATTTTTAGAGTTATTATACATGAGCTCTCGAAACAACCATGGCATTGCCACCATCTTGGACCAGACGTATAAACTTCGTGTCCCACGCTGTTTGTGGTTAAAAAAAAATCGCTCGTTATCGTTCCATATTTCTCACAATTATGGTTTCGGTTCTAGAAGTGATTTCCGGACCAACCTTTATAGATTTTCGGTTTATCTTGGTTGCAAATTTATACCACAAACGTAAATGAAACTCGTTATCCCAGTTCTTCTTGCCACACGCGTGTTGTGTGAGCGCCCGACAGAGTTTGGATCGTACGTAAACCCTCGTCCAAGACAATATGACCGATGTGAGCCGTCTGACTTGATCAAACTTTCAGAGTGCTCTAACGACCTTTTGGACAAGTTAGAAGTCTGTAAAGCCAATGACTTGGCTTGTGAGTGCTGTGCTCTACAGTCCATGCAACACCACTGTTATGGCTTGTGTCCCGGTAGCCCATCAAACAAGTTCATGGACGTCTTACTCAAAGACTGTGAGAGCTTGAACGACATAAACGCCTGCAATCTCCCATTCAAGAAGAAGGACAGCCTCAAGGGAGACCTTTTGTCTCGAAAAAAGTCTAGTAGAGTCATTTCAAATATTGTTGGTGGCCAAAGAAGCTCAGTCACCGTGAGGGCCAAGCTAGGTGCTGAACAACCAACGCACAACACGGCAAACGACGACTCCCAGGAGGATGTTCTGCCAAGACCAACATTGATGGTTTTACCCAGGGTTCAAGAGACTCCCAAAGGGAATACTACTGGTACGTACAATAACTCTGTCTCTCTGTTTGTACTCATTTATTAACCACCAGCCGAAGCTACTACGTTGGAAAGCACAGCGTCACAGTGGGCAGTTTACTGGATCATCATGGTGTTATCCATGGTCGTTTTCTTAACTATTTACTGATTACTCTTTCGTTTCATCCATCCAGTCTAAAGTGTATCTGATTCCGGTTTCAATATCGACTGCTGGTTTGTAATCCAAGAGAGTCTTGGCCTTCGTAATGTCATGGTATCTGTAAGCGTTTGATATCTTCACTCTGAACACAGTTAGGCCCGCTTCCTTTCCGGTGAGCTTGGCGATGTTTTGGGAAATAAATCCAATGGCTATAGCTATAGGTTTCTTCAACACAATGTTGAAGTCTGCAATGTATCCATCAGCTTTCCACACCGTACGGGCGAGAGTCCAGAAGTATGTTGGCTCGTCGTTCGTGATGAAGAAAGCTTCACCAGCGATTTGGTCCTTATTGCTGGAGTCAATGAGTTTTTGAGCGGCCAAAACATGAGCGTCTGCAACGTTCCCCACGTAGGTCCAGTCAAACAAGTTGTTGTTGTCACCAACCTGAAATTTGTACTGGCCTCTTCTGGCTACTGAACGTAAACCTGGCACCAATTGTCTATCACCCGGTCCAAATATCCCTGCTGGTCTGAGTGCTACTGTGAGCAATCCATTTGAGTCATTAGCTTCGAGAACGGCTCTTTCAGCGACTTCCTTGGTTCTATTATATGCGTCCATATGGACCTTGGGGTATGGCCATGTTTCGTTACCGTTTTTCACATCTTGACCATTGAAAATGACACCTGCAGACGATGTGTACACCAAAGCTTTGACATTGAGTTTCTTGGCCACTTTGATAAGGTTTATGGTTCCTGTCACATTAACTTTTTCAAGTATATCCTCAGGTGCGCCGGCTATTGGTGATGCTGAGTGAACTATGACATCACATTGGGATTCTGTAATGGCTTTGGACACGTCTTGCTCCGACGTCAAGTCACCTTTGTGGAAGAAGATGTCGTGGGGCTTAAACAAGAAGTACGAGCTGGGTGTAGGGATGTCCCTGACATCGAAAACATGGATCTCGGTGTTAGGGCTGTGCTTGGTGAACTGCTCGATGAGGTGGAGGCCAAGGAATCCCGCTCCTCCAACTATAAGCACTGAATCAACTGGCATGATTATGATTTAAACGAGCGTTGATTGATTTTTGAACGACTAAAGACTAAATAGTTTTTTCAATGAGTTGACTTGAGCAACGTCGATAGTTGCAGGTGTCGGCACGACCGTTGGGAATTCGACTATGAATGCAGTTGGGGAAGCATTGGCTTTTGTGGTGGTAGCTGACTCTGTTGGCGCTGGCACAGGTTTTGGTTCGGGTGCTGTTGGCTTTGGTTCGAACCTTGGCTCAAATTTTGGGTCTGATTCGATAGTAGCAGAAGCCAGTGCCACTGTACCGTTTCTAGAAGTGGTTTGCGCTGTAGCTGAAGCAAACAACCCATCGGCCTTGCCAGGTTTGGCGGTGCCCTTGATCTCAACCTTGGATGGCACATCCCCCGGGACCCCAGATGCAACCGACACAATGCTAGCGGCAGGCGTGTCTGACTTGTAGCCCTCTGAATCTTGTTGTATGAGCTCTTCGGCAGCAGGAGCGGTGGTGGTAGTGACAGAAACCTTTGGAGGTTCTTCTGGTTCCAGAACTGACTCTTGTGCTCCAGCTTGAATTTGAACACTTGTAGGCGTCGTTGCTGAGCTTGAGGTGTCATCTATAGATTTGTCAAACATTATGGACTTGGAAATGGCATCTGCTGTTAATCTCTTTTTGTATGGGTTAGAGTATTTCAGAATATCTTTGTCTAGCACTGAGAGGAGTGTAGATGCAGCTTTGTTGATGGACTTGTGGTCCCTTTGTTTGGGAAGAGGTTTCTTCTTAATTTGTGGACTTGATATTGGCCGTATTTTGGTTTTGTATGGACTTGGGAGCCCCGAGAACTGATAGACTCGTTTTATAGAACCACTGGCTGGTCCTCTGGTCCCATGATACACAGGCTTGTATTCTGGTGTTGCAAATTGTGGAGATTGAGTAGTGCTTCTCAACACTTTGTGATCATTGGGAGTACTGACATCGTTGGTGATTGGCTTGAATTGTCTCTTGGGCCCCAGTGGAGTGTTATCTCCGGTTAAAGATATTTGTGGTGTCTTCAGTGCAGAAAGAAGCGACATTACACCTTGATATTCCACTTCACTCAATGGCTTGTCACCTTTCTTCAGGAAAAAATCCGATAAAACGGCGTTCGGAGTCTTTTCAACTTCATTTGCTCCAGTTATAGGTGTAGTGAATCGATTTATGTCTATTGTCTTCTTTTGAGGTGTTGCTAATTCTTGCTGTGGGTTTTGTTGGGGCTCTGATGCACCAAAAGAGACCAGATTTCGCCACAATGATCCTGTGAAGAAGTTCTTCACCTTGGATACTAATCCTTTGCGGTACTGCTTTTGATTCTGCTTTTTGTACACCCTTCTATTGTCCATAGAGATGAGATATTTCGAAAATGCGACTTTGGTGAACTATCGCGTTCCATACTATCACAAATCGGAATTGAGCTCGTTCTAGCTCACTTGCTTCTACCTCAATCGCCTCATAAACGCAACTAAGACCTTTTCATACCTATATTATTGTTTGTGTATTTTTTCCAACCCGAAAAACTCTGATTTGGCCTCAAATCATGCCGTCATGCTGCACATATCGGACTCAGAACCAGATATAGCGCTCCCACCGGAGCTTGTATCTCGTGATAAGCTACAGAAGCTCTTACAGGGACTACCTGAGCTCAAAAGGGACGATATCTCCCAAACAATACGATCTCAGAGGTACAAAGATCTCCTTGAAACCGAAATCGTTCATGAACAGATTGATGTTGCTCCAGCTGATACTGAAGACTTGCAATTGGCAATAGACAGTTTGCGGCCACTTGAGCACGCAAGAAGGGGTCTCCGTAAAAGAAACTTCGCTAGTACTCACCCCTACTTGACAGATATGGCTCACTGGCTAGGTATTGCGTCAGCAGGCTACTTGAATGACGTGTTTGAAGAGCACCAGGACGTGCAGCCTATTCTACGCATGCTCAACAGTGAGTACTTGAGAAAGAAACACAAGTACCCCAACGAAGACCGCTATAAATGGAAGAGTTTCTACAAGTTGATTGGCAAATCTCATCCTCAGTACACCATACCCGAAGAGGACACATCTGGGAACTTAAGGGAGAATACACAAGGTGATTCCGATGACTCAGACTCAGACTCAGATCTCAATGTGTCACGAAACAGACTCATGGTTATCGTCGACTCAGACGAGGATCAACCACCAAGTGAAGAGAATTCCTCGTCAGACAGATCAGAATCGGCTGAACTGTCCTCTTCAGACATTGTGATTCGAGTTGGTGGTCGTGAGTTGAAAGAGAAAAACGTTCTTCGAGGAGTGCTTCCTGAGTTTGCTAAAACGTCTGACCTTTGGAAACCTGTGACCAAATCTTCCAGGTCAAAAGCCAAGCGAAAGGAACAAGAGAAGCGTAAAGGCTTAGCTGTTAAGAAAAAGACCTCTCGTAACACAGCAATCACGAATGACATGACCCAATTCATTGATGAAGCAGACTTATACTCTGAACTCTTCAGTAACGACCCACCACCTAATGACCTAAGCAATGATATACAAAACTTGGAACAACGAAGTGAGATCTTTGACCAAAGATACAATGACTACATATCGTCCTCCTCAGACTCAGAAGTTGACCTCCCTCAATTCTCTCGGTCAGACACAATTGTTATATCGGATGAAACTAATCATGCCTCAGTTGACACTCCCACTAAAGTATCTAGACACAAACGCAGACAAACTCCAGAACTTTTGGAGTACCCAACACCACTTACGGCTTCCAAGAGCCATTCTATCGATGACTTCTACATGGGAGAGGCTATTGAGGCCAGAGATGAAATTGATAGGCAGTTTACTGCAGCTCCGAGAACAATATCTTCGAGAGTTAAACCCAGCCGCTCTACCAAGAAAAGAAAAACCAACGGGAATCTAGCTCGAGTTCTTAAACCACTAGGAAGGAAAACCGCCAGAGGTAGATGGAGCGCAAAATATGGAAAAACCTACGACAAAAGACCGCCACTTCATTACAAATCTGATGGAAGAGCTTCAAAGACAAAAAGCATCGATATGGACGATCACGAAAGCTCAAGATCCGTAAAGCAAAGTGTTCTACTGGACTATTACTTCAGACGTGATCCTATCACATCTACTGTAACTTATGAAGCTGAAGACCGCAGAAGGTTGACAAAGCCTTCCAGGAGTGTTATCCAAAGAAATCAAGTCAGGAGTTTCTCTGAAGAGAACGGCTTTTTGCAATACCTCGACAAAATTCACAATCTTGATGGTCAAAGATCGGAGTTTGGATTCTCTAGCCCTCAAATCGTGACTATGGCAGGCCAGAAGTTTACATTCACCCTCTTGAATAAGGAAGTTTCCAGAAAAGACTCAGCCAGTTTCCTAGGCAGACTTTTGCGCCTATGCAAAGCGTCTGCTGAGAGAGTCATCGTTGTTAGTGAGACTTTTGAAGCTTTAAAAGCTTTCATCAAATGGCAGTTGATACTACAAGAGTCACCTGAGTCGATAGAGAAGAATTATCTTGACGCAATACTTGAAACTTTCAAAGACAACCCTGGTCATAGATTGGATGTACTTTTGCATTTGCTATTGTTACTAAAGTATATATGGCTCAAGATTGCCCAAAGAAGTCATATTCAACGATCAGATGAAGATGCTTTTGCCAACTCTGTGACCATATTTTGGAGACGCTGTTTCATCAAATACAGTGACGGAATCGATGTTGTTTATGAGGACGACTTCAACTTGGTGTTTTGCATGATGAAAAATTCATGGGATCTCTTCTGGAAGAGTATGCAAGCTGCATTGGCAGTCCCAACATCTCATCCAATTAGCACACTCGAGTTACTCTACATTATCACACTTGAAATTCCTTCTAACCAACCCGACTGGCAACTGTTCTACCAAATTTACGACTCAAGTGTTGCAAACTTTACTAGCGAGTTTGGGGTATACTTCATTTCGGTTTGCTTTGCTTTGAAACAAAGAAAGAATTGGCCAATGGAAGAGAAACTCTTGCTCAAACTCTACAACACAGTCACCCGAAACAAGTTTTTCAATTTCCCTGATGAAGCCAACCGCACAGTGACTTTATCAAAGATCCAAACTGCAAGTGATATACCAGACAACACATTCTTCGATAAGTTCATGTACTTGTTGTACTTTTATGTCTCATCGTTGGACAATGCGTCTAGCGTGAAAAGATTGGCATTAAAGATGATGATGTCCAGTCTGTACGTTTACGAAAAGACCACTGCTCATTTAGCTGCCTTCGTTAACAGATTCAACTGCATAATTTTGCTTTCTCAAGTATCAGATGTCAACCAAACCAACTCTGTGGTATCTTTGGTTAGGCAGATCGTCGATTCTGGTGATATCGACATTTACCATCTTGCTATCAGACAATTGTCGGTATACTGTGAGATAATCGAGGGCAGAAACATTCCATTTCCAGTCGAAGCATTTGTGGCCCTAATCGATAGAATTTTCAAAACTTTCACACGAGTATCTGGTATGACCAAGATCTGGGTACAAATGTGTTCTTGCTTGAAGGCTTTACTGCTGGTCAGCAATACTGAACCACCCTCCGCTCGCCGAGGTTTTGCATTCTTTGAGATCTTCAACATCTTAGACTTGAATGAGATCAATGGCGAAACAGGCTTCAAACTCATGGAGATACTCGAGCAAAACTTGCTTTCTTTGAAGATGTATCCACAAGAATTCACCAAAAAAGAGTCTCTCTTAAGTAGCGTGATTGACAAACTCACTTCTTTCTTGCATGTTCAACTTGGAAGGTTTCCTATGCAGAGCAGTATCAAGGAGAAGAGGCTCACGGCTACTGTTGAGCGATGCATCCTCATATGGTGTCATCTCACAGCACTACTACCCAACCCTAATTGGAATAAGATCTTGCTACTGGATTATCCATACATAGGGAACTCCTACCTGAGAGACCTCTTCAGTTTATTCCTCTTGCTGCAAATCTTGGCCTTTTCAAGTCTTCCACATCATACTGATATGATCTTTACGTCTTTGTTGAAAACTTTAGCATCGTTCAACACTTCTGTTTATGCTGCTCCATTGATGAACTCTCTCAAAGATCGAGGTTGTGTTATTGTGGACCTCAAGAAAATTCACTTGCAGAACAAAATAAGCAGTATTGAGCTCAGCACCAACAAGCTTCAGATCATTTTTGCAATACTTTCCAACATCTGTGATGACACGATGAGAGAAAGTAACAAAAGCCTGTTGATCTCAGTTTTCATCAAATCATTGGACGAAGAGTTCGATAAACATTATTTGTCGACTCGATTCGTGGATTTTTGCAGAAAAGTTATTGAGTTCTTGGAAATTCATTGCACAGAGTACATTAAGAACTCCAAAGAAGAGAAAGACCTAGCACGTAAACTTGGTATCACACCAGTAGCGTCTACTAGACTCAAATGGAGGGCATTATCAGGTACTGAGCAAGTTGCTTTCCTCCATCAGGAACTATTAGCCTGCGTGATACAGACCAAGGATGTTGGTCCGGTATTGGACCAGTATTTGGACAGCAAGACGATGCACAATGTTTATCATTTGGTATCAGTCTATATGAAGGCAATAGGAGCCAATTACACGCAGTGCTGGATGCTACTATCCATTCTTTTGGACTACATGGTTGTCAAATTAGAGAACTACAAGATTGATACCAACACCAGAGAATTTGGCTTGTTTTCTATTCTGTTAGAAGAAATGACGGCATTGTTTCTCGCCAACTGGGGCAGCAGATACACTACTGCCCTTCAAAACTATCAGATTCACACCCTTCAACAAGTTTCCAGGCTTCTCAAAGAGGCCTACTTCTTGTTTGATGGCTACAAAGACAAGCTTATCGTGGAACAAGCTCTACGCAAACCGCTCTTCGAAATTTCACTCCCCAGTTCAGGCAAACTAGTGGACCTTAGCAGACCTTTCTCCAGTTACAGAGTGACAGAAGTCATCAGCAACCAAAAGGAGCTTGCTCAACTCGACGAACGTCTTCTGGTGCCAGAACTTGAACATTCAAATCTAAATTGCATTGAAGAACTTCAGATTCTTCTCGAACCTACACTAGCCACATCAGTTCTTGAATTCGACTGTGACTTTGCATGACTATATTTATAATGTACACTACTATTGTAAACCCCTTTGACTCCTGATTAACGTTATCTCTGACTCCAACTTGTCTGCTCCCTTCTTGACATCCAAGAGGGCCACTACTGCTCGCAAGAGCTCATCATACTTGCTCATGGTCTTCCTCGTGGGCATAACGGGCTTGTATGTTGTACCACCTGCTGTTGCTATATCGAGCTCCTGCAATAAAATATTGACAGACTTGAGCACAGATTGTCTTTGTTGAAGACCAGGAAGTCTCTGCTGCGACCTGAGAGTCACTCCAGGCGTGAGCTTCTCGTTAGCATGATAATGGAGTCCATAAGCTTCCTCTTCTTTAGCTGATAATCTTTTCATGAGTAATTGCTGTATGGCACTGGATTCTTGCTTCAAAGTCTGGTTCTGTTTTAAAAGTGATGCCAAGTACTGTTGGAGATGTGTTTGGAAACTACGCTCCCTCCTGATAGAAGACGACGCTGCACTAGGGATAGGTGGTGGCACTGGGTCCAGTGTGTTTTGAAGTTGTAATTGACGTCTCTTGTGGTTCTTGTCGAAAATCATCAAGTTGTTGTACAAGTTAGCAAGACCTTGAGATGATTGATACTGTTGAACTTGTTGTGACGTTTGTGGAGAATCTAAAAGTGTTAACAAGTTTGATCTCTCTATGAGCATCTTTTTTGCAGCTAATTCGAAACGACGAGCCTCGATGACAAGTGATTCCTCTTCAGCGATTTCTGCTGGTGTCCTTTTGAGGAGACGTTCAAGATACTCTTTCCTTTCTACTTCTCTTGTCTTAGAGAACACTCCCAATGATTCAATGAGGGCAGGATTTGCATTGGAATCATCCTTGTAGATGTATTGGCAGAGTGTGTAGAAATGCTCTTTAAGATCTTCGAGAGTCCGGTTGGGATAAGCGTAACGGTCGTAAACAATGTACCATTTGAGTTCGAATGATTTGCATAGCTCGAATAAATGCTTCGTTTCCTTGTATGTGAATGGTGGAGCTTTCTCTTCGGGGGACTCTTCTTCGGTTGGCTCAGACGGTTTGATCTTCTCTAACTGCTTTTCGGAAACACCATTTTTTTCTGGTTCTGCTGATTTCTCTGGTTCTTTGCTCTTTTCCGGTTCAGAATCCGGTTTGTCAACCTCCATATTTTGTTGTTCTGGTTCTTCAGACTTACTTTGGGACTTTTCTGGAGACCCAGATTTGGTGTCGGATTTTTCAGGTGATCCTTCCTCTGTTTTAACCTTCTGGGCTGCTTCTTTCTTTGCAGCTTCTGATTTTTCCTTTCTCTCCTTCTCTCTTTGTTCTCTTTCTTCCTTTTCTCTTATCTTTTCGAGTTTTCTTCTCTCTTCTTCCTTGGCTCTCACTTCAACTATTTCCTCCCTGTATCTGTTGAATGTGTCCTCGTCAACAAGGTCGGGGACATCTATGTTGGTATTGAATTTTTTGAAAAAATACGGTTGTTCGTTGGCCTCGTGAAGTTCCTTGGAGCCTCGAACCCAGTGGTGCAACACAAGTCCATCTTTGGGCTTGAAGTCAACGCGAGACCACGGTGACACTTTTTTGGCCCAGTTGAACTTTGTGTTTGTGTTGTTACTGACATTTATTGGAGGCGCGTTGGGCCCATAAAGAGAATACAATTCTCTGACCATACCCGTTTGACGTGGAGCAGGCGTCTCTGTCTTCTGCTTCTTCTTAACAGGCTGCTGCACATCACGCTGGATGTTGAGCACATCAAGAATATCGTTGGCAGACATAAAGTTTTGGATGTCGCGCTCGCTCGCTCACATAGTTAAACCTGAAGCCAGTTTGGCCTTGCTGATGTTATGCTATGTAATGATATAAGTTCTTGGATTCGTCGTCTCTTTTGATGTAGTCCTTTTCGATCAACTCCTCTACTTGTCGCTTGATCATTAATGTCTGTGGGACGAATCGTGATTGGAGCTGCCTCAAGATCTCTGTCACAAGCTCGTTGTGCACGATGCTTTGTCGACTCTTGAGGATTCTGACTATAGCAGCATTGATCTCGTGCTTTCTTCCTTCGTTGATTGCAGATTCTATCTCCTCTGTTTCCTTTTCTTTCTCGCTCTTCTTCACCCCAGAAACTGTAAGAACTTTAACCTTGACCGACGGTGCCTTGAACTTGACGTTGAGCTCGAAGGTATCTCCGTTGTTCACCTCTTTGGTCATGGGCTTCTTGATCAAAAGCCTCAGCCTTGGTGCCACCGCAATAGACTGAAGGTGTCTTTTTAAGTCAGATTCTGGAATGCCTGTTAGCTCTTTGATTTCCTCATATGTTAATTGTTTCTTCTCCTCAAATGCCAGTGCACCAGTACTTTGTGGCGCAAATAACATCATTATAACACCAGCGTACGTAGCGAGATTTATCTCATACGTTCGGCTAGGGTATGTTATCTTCATGTCAATTGATCCAAACTTTGGACTCCAGTAGAGCGATTTGTTGTCGTTCTTCCCATCAAACCAGAATTGCTCAAACTGGCTTAGAGTATGTCGAATCTCTCTGGGCCATATGAATTTGACGTCTCCTTCCTTTCCTGACAAAGTCTTATAATCTTTAGTCATTGAGCTTGGCCAATACGTCACATTACAGATCTTCAAGTCCATATCCAATGGTCTCTCCTGTTTCTCTGATGCGTAACGTTTCCAGTCTTGAGTAATGTCCCTGGATGATTTAATGTCCAAATTCATCTTGATGATATCTTCAAGCGATGCATTTCCAAGTTCTTCTGTCAATTTGGAGAGAATCAACTCCTCGAAATCAATACCCGAAACGTTCAATCCTTTTGATGTAAGGAATCGCTTAGCAAAGTGATTCTTGTAATGAATTTCAAAAGCGTCTTTGTCGTTGATGAATCTGAGAAATTGAGTACATTTGTCGATAACGTCGTCAACATTATCTGTTTGTGATCCTGGCTTAAGGAATTGTTTGATGTGGTGGTCAATATACACACTCAATAGTTCTGAAGGGTTTACCACGAGCACATCAGATTTCTTCTTGGATAAATTGACAAAATCTTGCACGGCAGTAACAATTCTTTGATCCATGAGAGCATCGTGGTCAAAGCAAGTCTGTAGAATCTTGGTGAAGATTGCTCTATACTTGAGTACCGATTCGATGTATCTTATAGCGAAGATTGCCGAATTGGTCTTGATCTCTTTTGACTCTTGTGATGCAAGAACATTCTTCACAATCAGCGGGAGCTGTTTTCCTTCCTTAACAATAATCTCATGCAAGCGGACTCTGAGTAGCTGACAGTTGGGATCAATTCTCGAGTTGAGCTGATACAACACCTTGAGGTACGTTACCTGATCATGGGATACTTCAACTTCAGAAACTGCCACTTGTTTCAAAGGCTCTATCCAGTAGTGAAGTCCATCCACCGGAAAATTGATTATAAGGTCTAGTTGACTCTTCACGAGTATGTTGTCCATCAACTCAATGAGTTTGGGTTTGGTGCTTTCCGGAAGGTAAAAATTTATAGTGTTGAGTTCGTGAACAATGAACTGATGGCACTCCACTAAATACTTCATACTACTGTTGTAGTTAAGGAGATCCTGTGTTAGCTGGTTGAAAAAGTGTTCAGACTGCGTGAGGAACACTGGTTCAAAGTACTTCTGATAATAATTCTCCACATTCTCTTCGTGTAAGAGCTCAAACATCGAGATTACTTCTGTGATGAAGATCTTACTGCTGGCCTCGCCTCTCCTGCTCTTCTGGATTTCCCTCATGAGGATATCTATCAAGAGGTTTCCCACTTTATTATCATTGTACTTGATGACACTGTCCTTGAAGAGACGGACCCCGAGATCGTAAATGAGAAGTTTGTTCTGCTCTCTCACATAAACTCGGTTAAGATACATCAACACGTCACTTATGAATTTCATGGCTTGTAGATGCTCACTCCATTCAAGAAGCACTAATTTAACGAGTTCATCGTCACGTACAGCGAGCATCGCGTTCCGTCTAGTCAACAAATGGTCCTTAATGAGCAGGCTCACGTTCTCGTAGAGTCTATTGCCACATTTGTGAAGAACTAGAGTATAGGCTTTGCGATAGAGCTGTTCGTACGAAAGATTCGACACGTTTTTCTGTTGGATCTGTACTATTGCATTCAGAAGTGCTTGCCAAGATTTGTCGTAGTCGAACCCAGAAGCTGCTACCGACTTTCTCGGTGGTTTAATCTTGGATCCTCTCGTTCCTGGCGGTAGCATAAAGAGTGAGAATTTTAGTGAGACTGAATATGACTATGTGCACGACAACTGATATCAGAATGTCCGTGAAACATATGCATTTGGAGTATTAACACGGCAGTTGTGTGATTCAGGTGAATCTGGTGCTGTTGGTTTTTCATTGTTCTTTTGAGGTCGAATTTCGCCAGATTTGTCTGGAGCAGTTTATTTAAATTTGTATAGACTGCAAAAATCGCAGAAATGGTAACTACATCGACTTTGGCACATTGACAAGTACAAACGATTGTGTGCAGACACAAAGAATCCCCATGACTAGAGAAGCTGAAACTGACTCAAATGGTGCAAAGAGTAACAGTAAATTTTACTTAATATTGTACCATTGTACAGGAACACTTGATCAATGATTTTGATAATCGAATTTGACAATCGAATTTGCAATCAGTCATAGATAAGAAGCCTACATATAACAGAAATTCCCCTCCAAAGTCCGTTAGCGCGATCGCAGGACAAACGGCCCGTTAAACCAAACCTTACGAATTGGGGAACGCTCATTGGTAGTTTTTGATTCCGGCCCGCTACCGGCGTTTTTTACTCCGGTGTATAAAAAGTTTATTGATCCTCCATTTTCCTCATGACCAATTCACCAAAGACTCTTTACGACAAAGTGTTTGAGAACCATGTGGTTCACAAAGACGAATCAGGTTCTTACCTTTTATACATTGACAGACATCTCGTGCACGAAGTGACTTCGCCTCAAGCTTTTGAAGGGTTAAAAAATGCCGGCAGGTCAGTGAGAAGAGTTGATTGCACTTTGGCCACCGTGGATCACAATATCCCAACCACTTCTAGAGAAAATTTCAGTGACATTGACTCCTTTATTAAGCAGGAAGACTCCAAATTGCAAGTGAAGACACTTGAGCAAAACGTCAAGGACTTTGGCGTGACTTATTTTGGCATGGACGATGATAGACAAGGTATAGTGCACATTGTGGGACCAGAACAAGGTTTCACACTTCCCGGAACCACCGTGGTGTGTGGAGATTCTCACACTTCGACTCATGGAGCTTTTGGCTCCTTAGCATTCGGTATTGGTACCTCTGAAGTGGAACATGTTTTAGCTACCCAAACCATCATTCAAGCCAAATCAAAGAACATGAGAATCTCTGTAGAAGGTGAACTTTCGGAGGGAATCACAAGTAAAGATCTTGTTCTTCATGTTATTGGTGTTATCGGTACAGCTGGTGGAACTGGTTGTGTCATTGAATTTGCTGGTACTGCCATCGAACAATTATCTATGGAAGCCAGAATGTCTATTTGTAACATGGCAATTGAAGCTGGTGCTCGTGCTGGTATGATCAAACCGGATGATATCACTTTCAACTACATCAAGGGTCGTCCACTTGCTCCTAAAGGTGCTGAATGGGACAAAGCCGTAAGATATTGGAAAACTCTTCACTCTGATAACGGTGCTCACTTTGACTACGACATCAAAATTAAAGCTTCTGATATTGTTCCAACAATAACTTGGGGTAACTCTCCTCAAGATGCCCTTCCTATCACTGCTAAAGTTCCGGATCCATCCAAAGTTAGTGACCCAATCAAGAAATCAGGTATGGAAAGAGCTCTCAAATATCAAGGTTTAGCTCCAAATACGCCACTCCAAGATATATACATCGACAAAGCTTTCATTGGTTCTTGTACAAATGCTAGAATGGAAGATCTTCGTGCTGCTGCTAAAGTTGCTAAAGGTCACAAGAAAGCTGATAACGTCAAAGAAGTTCTCGTGGTGCCTGGATCAGGTCTTATCAAGGCACAAGCTGAAAAGGAAGGTCTCCACAAGATTTTCGAAGCTGCAGGATTCTCCTGGAGAGAAGCTGGTTGCTCTATGTGTCTTGGTATGAACCCAGATATTCTCGACCCAGAAGAGAGATGTGCTTCCACTTCAAACAGAAATTTCGAGGGTCGTCAAGGTGCTCTTTCTCGTACCCATTTAATGTCACCTGCTATGGCTGCTGCTGCTGCAATTAAAGGTCATTTCACTGATATTCGTGAATTTGACTACGTCACTAGCGATGAGCCAGACATTGTGATCTCACAAGATGAAGACAAAGAGTTACAAGATGCCGTCTACGAGCATGAGAAGGAACCAGCAATCGATACCGAGTCTGTTCGTGACGAAAAACTCTATGATATCCCACAAGAGCCAGAGGTTAAGAAGTCGAAGACCGCCACCACTGGAGCAGCTATAGAAAAGTTCACAGTTTTGACAGGTATAACGGCTCCTCTCGACAAGGCCAATGTGGATACTGATGCTATCATTCCTAAACAGTTCTTGAAGACTATCAAGCGTACGGGATTAAAGAATGGTCTCTTTTACGAATCAAGATTTGTTAAGAAAGACGGTAAAGACGTGGAAACAGATTTCGTCTTGAACGTGGAACCATACCGTAATGCTGACATTCTTCTAGTCACTGGTGACAATTTTGGATGTGGTTCAAGTAGAGAGCATGCTCCATGGGCCTTAAAAGATTTTGGTATCAAGTGTATGATAGCACCATCATTTGGTGACATTTTCTACAATAACTCATGCAAGAACTTCTTACTTCCTATCAGATTGCCACAAGAAGTGATTCTTGAGAAACTCTACCCTCTCGCTACCGCAGGTAAGAAGTTGACGGTGGACTTACCTAACCAACAAATAAGAAATGGTGAGACTGACGAGGTTTTAGTGGACCATTTCGAGATTGAGGAGTTCAGAAAGCACTGCTTGATCAATGGTTTGGATGACATCGGATTGACCTTGCAAAAGGAAGAGTACATCAAGAAATACGAAGCTCTCAGGAAAGATATTTATTCTTTCTTGGAAGGAGGTTCTAAATTAATTAAACCCATTAAGGGAGCCAAGAAGTCAAAGTATGGACTTAAAGCTCAAGAGTGGTGAGTTAACACTCTGTAATGTTTATTTATAGCGATATTTAATTTACGATCGAACTGTGAAATTTTTTGCACCTTTTTCGATTGATGCTGCATGAGTGACGATGAGTTTAATAGAAACGATGACAAATTCGACGAGTGGCTTCGTATGGCCGCTGACAATAAGATCACTGCCAGAAACTCATGGCACGTGGAGCTCATTGACTACTTTTACCACTTAAAACTTGACAACGATGTCAACTTCCCGCAAGTAGCTGCTCTTCTCGATGGGTGTGTGAAAATCTACGCTAGCAGAGTCGACTCTGCTGCCACGGAAACAGGCACGTTGTTGAGTGGACTCACACTGCAGAAGGCACAACAGCTTCTTGAGCCTGTAGTTGAGGAGGCACATCAATCTCCAAAGCCCAAAAACCGTTCTGTCAGGCTCCAGTGCACTTTAGTCGGAAACTACGACGAGCTTAAACGTAAACTGTTGGAGCAAGAGCTCCAGATCGACCCGTTGTTCAAGCTGATGTTGGGTTTGTTTGACAATGGAGGTGCTAAGAGTCTTCTTCTTAACAATTTAGGTGTGGACAATGAGGGAAGAGTAGTGCTTGATTCGACCGCCAACACCAAAACTCCTGAAGTATCCAATTCTCCTGTCGATCTTAGTTTCGTTAGAGGAATGCTACAAGATGTGACCAATTTGAAGATCTGTGAGTCGATGGAAGCACTAAAAAGATTGGGTGCAAATAGCGACACTATTGTCCAACTACCAAAGGTTGAGACGCCACAGCTTTTACCTGAACCAGAGCTTCACGTGTCGCTCCAGGATATCAATTACGAAGACGACGAAGCTTTCAACGACTACGATGAGGTGTACGTCCACAACGAAACAGTTGAAGTGCCTGATTTCGAGTTGATGGACTATTTCAACGACACCTTGAAGAAAACAGTACTCCGAAGCGACTACTGGAAAGTACAGAGACTCAGAGGCGAAGTGAAAGAACGGAAAAAGTACATCAAGGAGCCCAAAGAGCATAAAATAGTGGACTTCTTTCAAGTCGACGACCAACTGTTTGAAGACGAGATTTTTAGCGAGTCAGAGGCTAAGATCAGTATACCAAAGAACCACCAGTCTCACAAGGAGTGGTATGTACTTCCACCAGACTATGGGTTCAACAGTGAGCGCATAGTGAAGCTCTTTATCAAGGAGAAGATTGTGCTAAAGACATTCAACAAAAGAACCACACATGAAGTCACTAGAGAGCCGGAAAAAGTGTACACGGAGGAAGAGGAGGTGTCAAGGATGATGGCAGACATTACCAGAGAGGATATGCACGAGCTCAACCAGTCTTATATCGAAGACTTCAGCGTTCCCACCAGTGTGAAGAGAGTCGAAGCTCTCAACTTCGAGAAAATCAGTAAGAGAATTGACATACGAGTCATTAAGGATCTCATGGCCCAGAAGTTCCTGCAGGGCCATACTAGCTTCCAACAGCTCACTAGTGATATCCCACAACAGTTAAATGGGAGTTTAGGCATTTACTTCATTTGTCTTTTGCATTTAGCCAACGAGTTTGGCTTTGAAATTAACGAACACAACCACGACTTGCATGTCAACAATACTATCATACATTAAGACACTAATCTATAACATCTCTAATTCTAGCAATTAATTACTCCACTTTGTCACTCATGACTTGCTTGACAGGTTCTGTATCGTTTACATACAACTTGTGCTCTTGTATGTACCTGATGACTGAGTTGGGAAGAAGATACTGAACTGACATTCCTCTTCTTATAAAGAGTCTTATCTTGGTTGAAGAAATATCATTGTAGATCAACTGCTTGATAACCAAGACGTTTCGCCGGTGCTCATACATGATATCATGGGATAATAAGAAGCTTCTAACATCGGAACCGGTCCTTTCAACAATTAAACACCCATACTTACCAAGAATATGGTGTAAATCTTGATCTGCCCACACATCAGGTTCTCCCATTGACTCGATTAAGTCCCCACCTGCTAACAACATGATCTTGACGCCTCTTTTCTCGCCTGTAGACGTGAGAATACCACCACGCTTGATATTGATTTCTTCGTTGAAGTGATCAAGCACTAAAGCTGTACGAGTGTACTTGGGCTGTAAACTCTCCCAGGCATCAACCATAAGCCACGAAGATGTTCTCTCACACGCCAATTCACACATACGCACACGGTGGTGCGCAGATGCAAGACCTTGCTTCTTGTAGTTCAGTGATACTGGAGAATAGAAGCCTCCTACTACTTCGAATCTTGTTTGCTCGTTGATGGCATCTAACGCCATCTCAAACATCCGAAGGTGGAGGTAAGTCACTGGAGAGAACGAGCCACATGCCACAATGACTAAGGGGTACTTGGAGTCATCAGTGAGTTGGGTAGCAAGACGGTGGGTAGGAAAAATATACTCATCAAGAGTTTTAGCTTGACGCTGGATCCCATGGGGCACTTCCTCGAGATCAGCGATCTGTGTGGACTGCACTATGACCAGTGGAGGTAAGATATGCGGAGTATCGCTATCATCAGACGAACCATCGAAGAGATCGGTGGGTTTCCTAGGGATTTTGCTGTGGAGCAGCGTGGACGACTGTTTTTTCACAGCAGGGTGTGGAGGAGGAGCATCAACAGGGTCGCCTCTATCAGCTAGAACCATTGGTTGTATTGGGGCCAAATGGGGGATCTTAGAAGGAGGAGCTGGAGGATCTAAGTCCGGATTGAGTGACGGAGGACGAAAATTTGGATCGTGTGAAGGGTCCATTGTTGTTAATTGACACCCGAAGTTCAGAATTGAAACTTTTCTACAGAAGTGGCACGACTAAATTGTAAGTCAGTTGGTGACTGAGCAGCTTTAAGTGAGTGCGGCACAAATTGCGAAGAAGGTTTTTAAATATGAAGAGGCCAGCCCAAAAATTTTTATCATCTACCGGTCCGTGCTCAGCCGAGGGGTTGGTTTATGGTCAATGTATACTTCGGTGTTATGCTACTATACTGAAAGATCAGTGTCAATCGGAGTTTTTAAAGTTTAAGCACTGTGTGCAGCGCCTGATGAACCGCAAATGGTGATTTGTAACCAACTTAATGTACAGTTTAACGCTAAAGTGTAGACCGAGCGCGACTACGTCTTGTGACTCATTACTACAGTTTTATGGTTGCAATTAGGCAACCACTTTTGGCAACCATTTCTGCCCCGATGGCGGGTTAGTTTTGATGGTTGCGCTAATGGAGGAAGGCCGAGCGGAGTTGCGCTAAACTCCAACCACTAATCTCCTTCGCTGTTGTATGTCCGAATCACATATTTGTTCCAGTGGCTGCTGTGGCACATGGCAATAGTGCAGCGCCAGTCTGGTGCTGCTGCTGAGTACTACCCATTTCACTGGCAAAACCCATTTTTTGAAATTACTTCGAGCATGCCTCGAGAGCTAATCTAATGTGGCCTACCCCTCATGACACCAACGTTAATCCATCACTATAAACAGCACTAACGTGTGATAAATACCCCAACTTTTTTCTAAATCAAGAATGATGCTGTGGCTCAATTGGCAGAGTTACGGATTCCAAATCCGTCGGTTGCAGGTTCAAGTCCTGTCAGTGTCATTTTCTTTTTGCTCTCTCATTTGTTGATCCTGCAGGTTATTGTAGGTAATTCTCCCTGCACATAATCTCCAAGTATAACCCTCGGTTTGAGTGACTCCGCATTTCAGTCCTATGATCAACTTCTCTAAAATCAGTGGCTACACAAAGCAAGATGTCCGGAACTTCTTGTTGATACTCCAGGAGTTTGTGGTGACGTTTAAGGATAACAGAGTCAAATTAAACTACCAGAGTCGTCCCGTTATTCTATTTCTTTCTACTATCGTCGCTACTTTCGGACTTGGAGCCACCTACACTATCAGAAATTTAGTTCATCAGTACCAGGAGTATAAGGCTGCGGCCAGACGTAATAGGCCGGCGTTGATCCGCCAGAGTTCGACCATTTTGAAAAACGGTTCTAGAGAAATATTCATACCGCTGGGTAAAGGAATGTCTCGCGTTATCATCCCCAAGCCCAACTTGGACCGATATGCTGCTGATAAGTACTTGTACAAGAACTTCTACATTGAGCAACGACTCAAGCTTCAAAATTCCGTTTTCAACTCGAAGTTTTTGAACCAAATTGCAATCATTTGGCGAATCTTGATCCCAAAATTCTACTCCAAAAACACATATTTACTTTTTTGCCAGTGTTTCTTCTTGGTGTTGAGAACGTGGTTGAGTTTGCTTATTGCCAAGCTCGACGGTCAAATTGTGAAAAACTTGATCTCTGCTAACGGGCGCAAGTTCATTAGAGACTTGATTTACTGGATTCTAATTGCGTTCCCTGCTTCTTATACGAATGCTGCCATCAAATACTTGACTAATCGCTTGAGCTTGAGCTTTAGAACTAACTTGATCAGGTACATTCACGATTTGTACCTCGATAACATCATGGCTTACTACAAGATTAACTTCATTGACATAGAAAACATCGACCAGTTCATTACCAACGATGTTTCAAAATTCTGTGATTCCATTTGTGGCTTATTCTCCAGTATGGGTAAACCAATGATCGACCTTATATTCTTCTCAGTGTACTTGAGAGATAACTTGGGTACTGGTGCAATCATGGGAATTTTTGCCAACTACTTCTTGACCGCTTGGCTCTTGAAGAAGAATACCCCAGCTTTTGGTAAACTCACTTCCAAAGAAACTCACTTAGAAGGGCAGTACTATAACCAGAACTTGAACTTAATTACCAACTGTGAAGAAATTGGGTTCTTCAAAGGTTCACTTATTGAGAAGTCAAAATTAAACGAAACCTTTGGAAACTTGATGGAACACGTTAACAAGTCAATCAACATTTCCTTCGGTTACTCTATCTTGGAAGATTATGTGTTAAAGTACACATGGTCTGCCTGGGGTTATGTGTTTGCAGGGTTACCTGTGTTCTTGGATGATTTGTTCCCCAAGGAGAAGAAAGCTCCTCTTGATATGGAAAAAGATGAAAGACACAACATGAGACAGTTTGTCATCAACAAGAGACTCATGTTGTCATTAGCAGATGCTGGGTCCAGATTAATGTACTCAATTAAAGATGTAGCCGAGCTCACTGGCTACACTGACAGAGTATTCAAGCTCTTGACCAACTTGCACATGGCCCACTCTCCTAAATTCGACTATGGATCGAAATTGGGGTACAGCGACATTCATGGAACTATTCAAAAGAACTACAGCAACGGTATAAGGCTTGAGAATATTCCAGTGATTATACCTAGTGCACAAGGGTCAGAAGGAACTAAATTAGTGGACAAGTTGAACTTCCACATCAAGGAGGGTAATAACTTATTGATTTTGGGTTCTAATGGCTGTGGTAAGACGTCGATTTCACGTATCTTTGCAGGGCTTTGGCCACTTTACTCAGGGTTGTTATCGCAACCCAACGACAGTGACATCTTCTTCTTACCCCAGAAGACGTACTTCACCAATGGTAACTTGAGAGACCAGATTATTTATCCGTTCAGCTACAATGACATGATCAACATGGGATACAACGATGACAGATTGTACCATATCTTGCGGGAAGTAAAGTTGGAGTATTTATTGAAGAGAGAGGGTAATTTCAACGTGAAGAAGGACTGGAAAGATGTGTTCAGCGGCGGTGAAAAACAGAGAATCAGTATTGCCAGAGTACTTTTCAAGAATCCCAAGTTTGTTATTTTGGACGAATCGACCAACGCTGTGTCTACTGATGTGGAGGACTACTTGTTTGAGTTGTTGAAGAGGAAGAACATCACTTTCATTACGTTGAGTCACAGACCATTGCTCATCAAGTACCACGACTTCGTGTTAGAAATTCACGACGACTCCGATACGTGGGAGATCCACGATTTGACCAACGAGGAGAACTTGAAGAACATCGAGCACGAGATCACTGAGATCGAAGATAAGTTGTCACAAGTCAATCAATGGGAGTCAAGGCTCAAAGATATAGAGAAGTACTTGGATGGAGAAGGTGAAATTCAAGTTCAAGTTTAGCATGAATTTACGACGTCTCGCGAAGAAGTTCAGCGAGGTTTTGCGACCCCTCGTGGTAGTTTTAGCGCCATTGCGCACTAAATTTCTTCGTAGAAAAACGGTGGGTAGTTTTCAGTCGCGTCGCGCGAAGGGTCAACATTTTTTATGAGTGAACCCATCAGGAAGAAGTCAGGCGACATCGCCAAAGCGCCAACGCCTCAGAACACGCCATCCTCAGTGGCAAACTCTTACCTCAAGCTGCACAACCCTACGGTACAAACCATTAGTGAGGAGGACACAAAAGAACTCGCCAACAACCCAGCACTTTTGTCAATGATTCAGGGAAAACTTGGGACTTTAGTGGGAAAGCAAAGCGGATACATCGACTTGTTACCCAAAGACGTCAAACGCAGAGTTCACGGACTCAAGGCTATTCAGCAACAGCAAATGAAATTGGAAGCTGAGTTCCAAAAACAGCTTTTGGAGTTGGAGAAGAGCTTTTTCAAACAATACGAGCCCCTTTATGCTAGAAGACGTCGTATCATCAACAGCGAGGAAGAGCCTACCGCTGAAGAGGTCGCTGAAGGTGAAGCTTTAGAAGAAGAAGAAGACGAAGAAGACAAGCAAGATGAAGATGACCAAGACGATGAGGAAGAGGAAGAAGAGGAAGAAGACGAAAAGGAAACCAAAGGTATCCCTGGATTCTGGTTGACAGCTTTAGAGAACCTCACTCCTGTAGCTGAAACCATTACTGACAGAGATAGCGAAGTATTGCAATTCTTAGAAGATGTCAGAATGGAGTACCTTGACACTCCAGGGTTCAAATTAATTTTCCAATTTTCAGAGAACCCTTACTTCAGCAACAAGACTTTAACCAAGACATATCACTATCAAGCAGAACTCGGGTACTCTGGTGATTTTGTTTACGATCATGCTGAAGGTGATGTAATTAACTGGAAGTCAAAGGAAGTCAACGTGACCATGAACATCGAAAGAAGAAAGCAAAGAAATAAAACCACCAAGCAAACCAGAACCATTGAAAAATTAACTCCAACAGAATCTTTCTTTAATTTCTTCGACCCACCAAAACCACCAAAGGCCACTTCAGATGATGAAGACGAGGAAGACGAAGAAGAAGATGAGGATGAAGAGGATTTGGCCGAAAGATTGGAATTGGACTACCAGTTAGGAGAGGAAATCAAGGATAGGTTAATACCAAGAGCTATCGACTGGTTTACTGGTGATGCAGTTGGGTTTGGGTACCCTGAAGATTTTGATGAAGACGAATTTGACAGCGAAGACGAAGAAGGAGACGAGGATGACGACGAAGAGATTGACGAGTCTACAAAGAAGGAAGCACCCGCTGAGTGCAAGCAACAGTAAGCTTACAGTTGCAGGTTAGTATTAAAGAACAAATGTAATTCACGTGATTTAGCCATCAAGTAGACCAAATGAAATAATTCCGGTTCATTAAATCTAAAGTTTAACAAAGAATAACCCTCGGTAAGATTGATATCTTTGTAGCAGGGCAACATAACGTAGCAACAAAATCACATGCTTTTTGTGAAACACCCTCTTTACCAGAATTGAAACCCTTTAGGAAAACACGACCGGCTGCGAATATAAAAGATAACATTTCCTTGATTATACATTACAACTGGTTCAATATGAAGTACAACTCCAAGACCTTGAGTCATATTTATTCATACACCCCTGTATCACAAGCTATTGAATACTTGTTATCTTTCTCGCTACTTGGGCTCATTTATGCCAATTTTTTGGCCATTGTAACCCCTGTTATCGATACCCTTGGAGGATACCCATTTTTTTACAACAGTTTCAAGTGGCTAGACGAAACTTTCAACGTGGTGGTGTTAGACCAGTTCGATAAATCGGTGGCCGGCTTCAAATCGTTCGCCGACACTCAGTCAAAGAGGCTCAATAAAACTGCCTCTTCTATTAATTCAGTATACCTTTCTTATGTTGACAAGTATTTACCTTCACAGAAGGAGCTCAAGTTATCGGGCAATGAAGCATCAAAGTTCTTGGACATCTCTCGTGAGTCCTTGACCAGAACTAAAACTTTGGTGGTGGAATATTCCAATTCTTTGTCCCAGCACTTAATCTCAACTTACAATTCAACTTTCGAGTCAGACAAGTCAACCGGGTACTTGAAAAGAGTCAATGTGGCCATCGAAACCGGCCGCAAGTTACTCATTGAGTTGAACAACAACTATTTCACTCCCCTCAAGAATCAAACTCAAGATTATGTTCACGACGTTGCAACTCACACAAAGAGCAAAGCCGATTCTTTGATTTCTGAAGCTAAACAAGGAATTCCCGCTTTCATTAAAGGCACTGCTGACGAAACCGTCGATGCACCTGTTGTTTCTGCTTCTCCTGCTGTTTCAGCTTCAGCTTAATTTTTATCCCTTTTGGGTGGACTTGGTGTCCCGTTTGGTTATTTAATGTATGGAACTACCTGAACTTCTTGATGTAGTCAATGCCGCCTACACACTCGGGAACTGTTAATTGTTGCCCGAGCCGTTTGTTGATTTCAAATCCCAATTTAACCGTTCGACTCGTCGTATCGTGTTCGAGTATTAACCCTTGGTTATGCGACGTGAGTCGGTAATCGTCAAGCTTTCGGATAATATCGGCTTCGTTGTTTTGTCTTGACGTCAACTTCCAGTCAAATGTGTCAAAGCTCCACACAACGGCTTGCATGCCAAACTGACGTAATATTGACCGAACTCGGTTGTCAAGACCGCCATACGGGGGTCGAAACCATTTGGGAAGGTGACCAGCCGTAGCGTTCATCGCCCAAATGCTCCATTCAATCTGAGCGATGACCTGCTCGTTCGACAACGACGGTAAAAATTTGTGGGACCAGGTGTGGGACCCTGCAACGTGGCCCTTGGCGAGCATGGCATTGTAGATCTCTGGGTATGCCACAACGTTGATGCCTAGGGTGAAGAACGTTGAGCGGCTGTGTAGCTGCTCAAGAAGCGTCGTGGTAGCAGGGGTGGGGCCATCGTCAAAAGTCTGCGAGAGCTGGCGGCAAGTGAACACGTCATCAGGCGCAACACAGTTGTGACAGTCAAACGAACATGTGTCCCGAGCCACAACAGCGCATTGGCCCTGTTCGTGAAGTGCACTGGGCTCAATCTTGCTGAAGTCAATGAAATCAAGTGGGATGTACGGAGGATCGAGTCCTGGCCACCGCAGGAGTCCTGTGAAGTCCTTGAGCCACTTGGGGAACGGAACAACACTTGCACTCTTAACCATACTCTCCACATACGAATTGGGGATCTCTATAGCCATAACTAGAGGCACCCAAAAAAACACCTTCATGCTTGTGGTTTGAATGGCTGCAAACACAATGAGTTTTGAGGTCAGCGTGCAGTTCTGTTAGCGGGGGTCTAATAAAGAACCATTTGTAACCGACTTGGGTGCAAACGCACAGATGTTGGAACTTGGACAAACGTCATCAGCTTGTCTTGTAGTTCTGCACCCACCGACATCGAGTTTGCAGTGATATCAACTCGGTGACTCATGCAACACCATCAGCAATGTCATTTTTCCAAAATTAGAATGCAAAATCAACAGGCTATTGCTCTTCCTGACCCTCGACTTGTAATTTGTGTGTTCAGTAACCCCAAACTCACACTTCATAACACCAGCACGTGCCTCAGCCCATTCAAACCTTTTTCTTCTTCTTGATGAGCCCTGTCAAGTTGTTCACTTGCACCTGAGCTGCGTCTCTATGTGAAACGTGATTATACTGGCCCACCACACTCTGGTACTGGAACTCCTTGTGTGTGAGCCTCAAGAAGAAGGGTATTCTGGTGTGCACGAGCACTTTGATGTCGGACAGCTCACCAAAGTCTTCGCTCTTGATAAGATTTATGAGTCGCTTGTACTTCCTGTTATTCAACACCACCACGTCCGAATCGTTGTTTTCTTGGGGGGTGTATGCCTCCAGTAGACATCCAATAAGTCCCACAACATTGCCCAAGCGAAACTCCTGTCGAAATCCCAACTCGTCGTAGTAGTCTGACAACGCTAGCTTATACCGGTTTTCCACGATCAAGTACTCGAGGAACCGAGTTTTGGGGTCGTCAGGGAAGTTGGGAATGTTGTGCACAGCCATCTCTTCGTTGCCAAAGATCGAACCAAGTGTCCAATGAGGCGTCAAGTACTGTGCTGGATTAAGGGCCCCAGGAACAAGCAATTTTTGTGAAAATTTATGGGGAATGTCCGCCAACATTGTGTCAAGTAGGGTCATCCACCACTTGAGGAGCTGGTCACCGGAGATCAAGTGCTTGTATGGGTTTTTGTCGCTGTTGGGGAAGAAATACTGGTTAGAAGACTTGGTGAATAGTGAAACTGACGTGTGCGTCAATTGGGGGACCTCAATGGTTTTAAAATTGGACTGGGTCTTCTCAAGACACCGCTTGATCTTGCGGATGGTTGAAGAAGCTTCAGAGCGATTTTTGAGTCGGTACGTGATCGTTTCCTGTCGTGAAACTATGAGCATCTTGAGCACCTCTGCCACCACTTTACCAACGTTTATCTTGACGTCAATGAGACCCGTGGTGTCTATCTTCGACACAAACAACCTGTTGGTGGTCGAGGTGGCGCCAATGGCCTTGTAGTTGTACACTTCGATTCCAAACATTATAACGCCAGACTCCAGGTCGATTATCAGCACAAAGTGTTTGATTTTAACGGTGATATTTGGCTTTTCGAACCGTGAAGAGCCCTCGCCATATACGATAAGATCATTGCATTGCTTAGGCTCACTTTGCACGTGGAGTACTTCGAATTGCCGTCCCTGCGGTAAAACTGCAGCCACCCGGTCTGTCAATTTCATGGTGAAAAATTCAACCGCGTGTTGGTCCCAGAACAACTCGAACCAAAAAGCACGTAAACTGCAACTCTTGGGGCGTGAAGTACCAGAAGATGGTGCTGGTACCACTGTAGTGCTCCTCCCCGTTTTGTGGTGTTGCTAATGCCGTTTTGCGGTCTCTGACCCGAGCTTTGCCAGACTAGCTCGTCTTTACTTCACTCTTTCACTCCAAAACGCCCCCGTAGACCGCGTACTGCGTCACTATCGTAGTCTGAGCCTTTAAGCTGCCATGAATGTAATGTGTGCATCGCTTGTCGTGCTAAAAATTGATAGTCGTCTTGTCAGGCAAGCTCTTTCCAACGACAGTTGCAGTCAGTCTACAGCGACAACGCAAACTCTCTATTTCAACACGTTCCACACATGGTGGTGCTCAGGTTGTTCTAAGAAACATTTAAATACTATTTACACTACTTCATTGATAACTTTGGCTGCTTCTCTGTAAGTTTGAAGCAAGTTGTAACACTTGTCACGTTCAGCTTGAAGCGACTCATCTTCAGTAAGGAGCTCCTCAAAGAGATCATCATGATAGAGCTTCAACACAAGCTGGTTCTGAATATTGTCCTTGATGTAATTAACAAGAAGCGTCATAATCAGCTTTGGCACTTGGTCTTTCACTATCTCCCTGATGATACCAAAGTACAGTACAATAAGACGACGAATGAGTTCACACTCCAATTGCTCTTTCTCGCTTAATTCGTGAATAGCGTCATCGGCGTCAAACAGTTCGTTGATCTGCAAGTTTCTCATATCAATCACTGTCGACAGCGATGAGCTCGAATTGTTGAATTGAAGTGGGAGATTGTCGTGACTCAACGGGAATTTGAACGGAGTAGGGTTCAATTGAGCTTGTGTAGCCAAGTATTGTTGGTGAGTGATAGGATCTTTGCCAAAGAAATAGTTCAAGTAAGATTCTTGACTGTTGGAAGATATCAGCTCAGATATCTTGTGGGAACTAGCATGTCCATTGGCAGCTGGGGTTGGGCTACCTGGAGTTGCCTTTTGTTTGGGTAAATCCTCATCGATGTTGTTAACATCATCAATATCACTCTCTGAGGTTGCAACTGTGGATTCTGAAGTTAAATTTTGCTGTTTCTTACGTTCTTCTACCACAGCTCCCATAGCTTGGGCAGCACCAACAAAGTTGGGATGGTTGGTGTTGATGTAAGACTTATTGATCTCAATAACTGACTCCACGTACTTGATTGTTGGACCAAGACGTTCTCTGAGTAAATCAGAAACAACTTCAATCAACTTCAGCTGCAAGCGAGGGTAACGACCAAACTCGATACCAGTAGAACAAATAGAGTGAACTATCTTCATCAATTCTTCGTAGACAAGCTCAACACATTTCTTCGAAGGATCTTCTAACAATTTGATTTGGGGTTTCACTAACAAGTCAAACGCGAGCTCTGGTACGAATAGCAGAGGGCGAGAGCCCGTGGAGTTGCGAATAGCAATACGAATATCGTGGACAGTTAAGTTGTGAGTAGGGTTAATGGAAGCCAACTGGTTGCCATAAACCTCGTTGAAGATATGGTACAAACGAGCACCACCACACAACTCCTTGATGGAAAGGTCGTTGATGTTTGTACCATCGATTGAGTTGACGAAATTCTGAGCGAAGCGAGTCATCAAGTTCAAAATAGCCACACCTTTTGTTTCTTCAGTAATCACTGCTTCTCCACCGTAGGCCACCAACTCTTGCTCTGCTTGACCCATCAAAGTATTAAGACGAGCTTTGATGTCAGGCAACTTCTCACGAATGTGGTTCATCAAGATCTTGTGAAGGGTGACAGTCAAGTAGCGAGTTCCACATCTGGCAGCGATTGAGCGGTACACTGGGTGATTTTTGAAGAAAAGCTCTTCACTGCTGAGGGAATCTTCGAGGGATTTATGAGACGCAATGTCTTGTTGTGATCTGTTGACAATACCAACGAAACCAAGCTTCAAAGGGTAAACAGAGCCCTGTAAAATATCGAGGGCGTGGGTGCCCTCGTCCATGAGATCAAGTTTAGTTAAAATACCCACGGTTCTGCGTCCAGTAGGGTCGACTTGTCTTGCAAGTTTCAACGACTCGCTGTTGACAAGGTCCACATTGGCGGGACTCACTGCTAAAATAATACAGTTGGGTTTAGCAATGTACTCTAAAATGAGAGTTCTGGTTTGCTTCTCGATGTCTGAGGGCTGATCTCCGATGGGGATCTTGGTAAGCCCAGGGAGATCGACGAGTGTCAAGTTGGTGACATCAGGTGAGTAGATCTTAAGGTTGATGGGCACACGAGAGATACCTTTGTTTGCGCCGGCAACGCGTTGGGTCTCAGTCTCGATTTCGTGGCGAATATCGGTGAACGAGAAGAACCTTTGGCCTGCAGCATGAAGAAACTCACCGTAAGGAGCACCCGGTCCCGTATTAATGAGTTGAAGAACGAGTGGACGACGAGTAACGATGCCTGTGCCTCTGGGTAAAAAATCCCGCCCCACAATATTTTCCAAAACCGATGATTTCCCACACAGTTGCGATCCCACCACCGCCAACACCGGGAGATCAAGTTCGGCCACACCAGTAGTCGTAACTATATCTTGAAGTTTGTTTACAACCGGAATAAGATCTTGAAACGACATAATGATTTGTTCGCACCATGTTGCTACTAGTATTGTTTTTAGCCGCCGCCGTGGCCGCTAGCGGATCGTGGCAAAACGTCAACTATGCACGTTCCGTCGACTTACTGAGGTGCTACATTCGGGAAACAGCCCTCATTGAAGCCAAAAATCTCGATTCATCGCCTCAATCGCTGTACTACTTTTCTGTCAACGATGGGTTCGGCGCCGTGAAGAAAATCTCGTTGATTTCTGCCGCTCTAGAGTCCAAAACCGTCTTGAACGTCGTGCCTGACGGTGACTTTTACCGTGTGGACTTCCCTGTGCCAATCGCTCCACAATCGTCGGTGGACTTCAAAGTGCGTTACGTCTACGACACCGCCAAAGTTTACCCACCAACGGCCAATCTCTCGTCATCCCAGACCATGTTGCTCCACATGAACAAGTACGTGTACTCGCAGTACGACACCAGCTCTTACACTTTGGTGTTTGAAGGTGTCACTAGAGGCCAAGAGATGAACTTGGTAGTCGACGTTCCAGAAACCGCCGTCACTGATCTCCCTGAAGCTCCTGGCCGCATCGAGAACAGCACCTTGCTGTACGGACCCGTTTTCAGTGTGCCCGCCCATGCAGTTAAGCCAATGGGGATGTTTTATCACCACAATCGTCCACTCCCACGCGTGGAAAAACTCGAAAGGTCCATTTGGATTCCTTCGTCCCACGTCGACAAATTCCAGATCGAGGAGTACTACGAGTTGACCAATAAGGCAGTGGCTTTAGACAGCGGATTTTCCCGTTTCGATTGGACAGCTGGTAAGTACGAGACCGCTCGTAATCACTGGGGTTTGTCCCACTTGGAAATCCCAATGACTTACACCGACTTTGACAACTTCTACATGACCGACAAAGTGGGTGTGGTGTACACGCACAAGAAGATCCAAAACTTCTTGGTTCTTCAACCAAGGTACCCTCTTTTCGGAGGATGGAACTATAACTTCACCATGGGCTGGGACCAAAAGCTCGACAACTCTATTCGCAAGGCCTCTGGTGACTTGTACATCGCCAAAGTGCCGCTACTCAACGCCATCAGGGATATCACCTACAATGAAGTGAACTTGAACTTCTACTTACCAGAAGGAGCTCAACTTGTCAATGTCTCGTCACCCATAAACTTTGAATCCTTGGATGTGAGTACCGAACAATCATACTTTGATGTTGCAAAGGGACATATCAAAGTGTCGCTCAAGTTCAGCGAGCTTTTCGACGACTTGTCTCGTATTGATGTCTTGGTGTTGTACAAGAACCCAAAGATCAACTACTACATGAAAGTCGCCAAAATTTCAGGCTTTGTGTTTGTGGCATTGATTAGTTACTACTTCTTGACGTTGATAGACGTTTCTATCAAGAATTAGTCTGATAAACGAGGCAATAACTGAGTGCAAACTCGATGTCAGTGTAGAACATTTATTTAGTTGACAAATACGTTAATAAAGTGTACAAACACGTATTAGTAGACATGGATGTACAAACACGCTAGTAGGCCACTAAGGCACAAACACGTATCCGTTCATTAGAAACCTGTCGAAACATCCGGAGAGTCAAAACATTCACTGAAAAAGTTCAGTCGGTATTTTTCTCGGGACTCAGACACAGAGCCGTAGTGCTCGTAATACCACTGCCGACAACGTCACAGTCCACTTCCATCGCTACAGTTCACTTCCATCGCTACAGTTCACTTCCATCGCTACAGTTCACTTCCATCGCTACAAGTTGCAGTTACGTCGGAATAAATTTAGCATATTGCTGCAATAAAAAAATGTACGTGAACGTCAAAGAAGCCAAACTTGGTTGCCCAATGTAGCATTCACCGAAATGTCAACGTCTCTGTATAAGTAAGCAACTGAAACAAGAACCCATTTGGCGTTTACCGAAATACAATTTTCCGATTTAGTCGCAGAGACAAATCCGGCAATTTAACATTACTAAGCCATTTCCCAACTTAAATCACTGAGCAAACCCAGCAATTCAATCAACCATGTCGAGTACCAAAACAGTCGAAGCCTCCATCAAAACAGGAACCATGAAACCTGACCCTTTTGTCCAGGTAGAGTCGATCCCGTTCCCACAAATCAGCGATGATGAGCTTTTAGTGAAGGCTGTTGCCTTTGCTGCCAACCCCACAGACTGGAAACACGCTTTATGGTTCCCAGGAAGAGCAATTGCAGGCTCTGATGCCTCTGGTATAGTTGAACAAGTCGGTAAGAACGTGAAGAATTTCAAAGTTGGCGATATCGTGTCCACTCACGCTCACGGGAACCTGGGAATGAAAGATGGACTTTTCAGTGAATACTTCATCGCCAACCCCGCGGGTACTCTCAAATATGACCCCAAGGTGTTCAATGCTGATGTGGTTTTACCAGAAGGTTCCAACGAAAGCAGCAACCTCATCAATTTCGAGGCCATTGCTGCCTCAACTTTGTGTTTAGGAACAATTGGTGTCTCCTTCCACTACAACCTTGGAATCCCAAACGACAAGTCTGCTAATGAAGGAAAATACATCTTACTTTGGGGAGGTGCAACTGCTGTGGGAGTGTATGCTATTCAAATTGCCAAATTAATCTATGGCCTCAAAGTTGTCACTACCGCTTCACCAAAAAATCACCAGTTCCTCAAACTGTTGGGTGCTGACGAAGTTTTCGACTACAGAGACCCTGAAGTCACTGAAAAGATCAAAAAGGCAACTCATGGTAAGATCACGTACGCTCTTGATTGCGTCTCTCATAAGGAAACTTACCAACAAACTTACGACTCCACTATTGGTTCCAGTCTCGTTGGTATCGACAACATTTTGGGTTTAAATGAAGACTCCTTGACTAAGGATCCACTGGACACCAGAAACTTCAAGTTGACTTCCACTCTTATTTATGACGTTTTCGGTGAAGACTACCCTTGGATTGGAGGTACTAGAAAGCCAGTGCCTGCTTTGCGTGAGTCTTACCTTGTCTTCTGGCAAGATATTTTACCACCTTTTATTGGCGAAATCAAGACTCCAAAATTAAGAGTTTTAAAGAGTGGCCTTGCCAGTGCCAACGAGGCTCTCTCCATCTTGCACCAAGACGGTAATAGTTGTGAGAAAATCGTTTGGAGACGTTAATAGTAATGAACACTGATTTCTTTCAGTCACGTAGGTCGTAAGGGACAAACACTTTTATGTTCTGAGCAAAAAGTTCGAGAAGCATGTCAATATTGTAGCTGGGCTCTTTAGTATCAACGACACCATGGCTTACCACCTACTTCAAGTATTCTTTCACCGCCTCGATCTTTTCAGTGTTGAGACGTTCAACGCCAGCTAGCTTATCGGCGTCGACCTGGTACATTGTGGTCACCAAGTAGCGACCTTGATAATTGACACCGTTGAGACTTTTCGCAGCGGACTGCGCAGCCAGCACCGAGTGAAAAATGACAAAGCACGTCCCATTCGAAGTCTTGGGGATCCTTACTTGATGTATAGACCCATAAGTACCGAAAAGTTCATAGATGCCATCGGTGCTCAGCAGAAATGGGAGATTTTTAACGTAAACAATAGGAAAAGACATGTTAAAAAAAGTTCACATCTTTGATATCTGTGATGTACTGGCGTCTAAAGTAAATTCTTTTCACGAAAAAAAGGATTGCAATGATCACTAAGAACGCATAAAGGAAACTGTAGCTTGTAGTAGGATCATTAATCTGTTCAATTGGTGGATTAATAGTGTACTTATCATCCAATAAATGGTTTATCTCAAGTAACTGCACCAACTGAACCTCGGAAATGTACACTTCATCCACGGGCTCATCGTGTCCAGTGACAGGCACTTCGTTGAGGAAGTCTAGAGTGTCAAATCCATCGATAAGCTGACCGAAAACCACGTGGTGGCCATCAAGCCACGCACACGAGTCCTGAGTAGTAATGAAGAACTGGGCTGAGTTTCGATTTGGGCCCGAGTTGGCCATCGATAACCGACCAAGCTTGTTGTGGGTCAAGGTGAAGTTCTCATCATCAAAGTGTTCTCCATAAATGGATCTACTAGGCCCACCGTCGGCGGCCTTGAAGTTACCACTCTGGACCATGAAATTCTTTATAATTCGGTGAAAATTGGTATCAACGTAACCGTAGCCGTAAGTAGAGTTGGACAAATGAACGAAATTCGACACTGTTTTGGGCACAATGGTTCCGAAAAGCCCAAGAGTCAAGGAACCAACGCGGTTCGTGATAACACGCTGTTCATCTTCAAGAAGCTTTCTTTGCAGAATTTCAAAAATCACCTTGTGTGTCACGGGAGGGTCTTGTGATAGTCTCTCTGCTTCTTTGGGGGTCACCACACTCGCTCCCAAAACTGCAACAAGCCAAAACACTAAAAGACCAAAGTTCATTTATCGCGATTTGGAACTTTTCATTTTCAAGTGGCGAGTTTATCATGAACGGGATTTCAGTTGATATAAATCACCTCAAGAAGGGCGAAGTGTCGATGGGGACATCGATCATGGCCGTCAAATTCGCCGATGGTGTGATTTTGGGCGCTGATTCTAGAACGACTACCGGTGCTTACATCGCTAACAGGGTCACCGACAAGTTAACACAAATCCATGACACAATTTACTGCTGTCGTTCAGGTAGTGCAGCAGACACGCAAGCAGTGGCCGACATCGTCAAGTACTACTTGCAATTGTACTCATCACAACTTCCAAATGGGCACAAACCCACCACTGAAGTAGTAGCCAATGTATTCCAGGAATTGTGCTACAACAACAAGGATAATTTGACTGCAGGAATCATCTGTGCTGGCTACGACGAAAAACACGGAGGTAGCGTGTACTCTATTCCTCTCGGCGGATCAATTCACAAGCAAGAATACGCCATCGCTGGTTCAGGTTCAGGATTCATCTACGGTTGGTGTAACGAGAATTTCAAGCAGAACATGCCAAAGGACGAGTGTGTGCAGTTCATCAAGACTGCGTTGAGTGAGGCCATGAAATGGGATGGGTCTTCTGGTGGTGTGGTCAGAATGGTCGTGTTGACAAAGTCTGGTGTCGAAAGACTCATCTTTTACCCTCATGAAATAAAGGTATGAATATAAGTAAAGTGAGACACCCACGCATAATCCCAACAAAACCAGTAACACGACAATCACAAAAGGCGCCATAGAACAGCTGAGCAGACGAGATCCCAACTAATGTTCCTACTCAAACAAGTTCTATTTATACATTAAAGAAATAAATTAACAGAAGAAATTGTAGACTCTGTAGTAGAAAGGTTTGCTTGCAAGGTAAGCCTTTTCTTCGGCAATTTCCTGTTTCAACAAATCTAAATCTAATTCTCTTCTTCCAGTATCGACGTCAATCTCGCTAGCCTTGAAGTAGAACTTCTTCCAGCTTCCTCTCCAGAATTTGTGACCAATGACGAAAACGAAAATAACTGGCACTGCCAAGTAAGCTTTGAAGAAGACTTCAGCATCTGGTGGGTCTCCACCTAATGGGAACAAAGCCACCCAGAATTGAAGACACACGATAACAAAGTTCAACCCGAAACCGAACCAAGCTCCAATGATACCAACTTGGGAGGTGTAAGCGATTTCGTCTGTAGATCTGCCTTGTGATTTCAATGCTGCTCTGTATCTGAGGAAACACACATTAATGGAGCCCCAAGTGAAGATACTGGATAAACCAGAAAGAGCCAATAACCAATCGAAAACTTCACCTGATTTACCAGAACCAACAATGAAAGCAATCAAACCAAAGACACATTGGACAATAATGGCATACAATGGTCTACCAGTCTTGTCAATGTAAGCTAAGAATTTTGGAGCTTGACCAGAAGTTGCTAAAGCAGCTAAAGTTCTGGATGAAGCATAAACAGAAGAGTTGCCAACAGATAACACAGCAATCAAGATAACAGCATTCATAACAGATGGTAATCCTCCAATTTTAGCGTTTTGAATGGCAATAACGAAAGGAGAAGCAGCAGCATCATAAGAAGATTTACCTTGAGTCTTTTCATCGTTGTATGGCACCAATAAACCGACCAAACACAATGAGATGATGTAGAACAAGGTGATTCTCCAGAAAACTTGCTTGGTAGCAGAAGGTAACGACTTTCTTGGGTCTTTAGTTTCAGCAGCTGCTAAACCGACTAATTCAGTACCAGCGAAAGCGAAAGCAGCAGAAACGAACACAGTGATCACACCTTTGGCACCATTAGCAAAAGCACCAGGGTTGTGCCAGTATCTACCACCAATGTACTCCTTGGTTGGGCCACCACCAGCAGCCAAAATGATACCTAAGAAGATAAAACCAATGACTGCCAACACTTTGATCAACGAGAAGACAAACTCGGCTTCACCGTAACCTTTGACACCAAAGAAGTTAATAATGACAATAAACACCCAAAAGATGGCCACCCAGGCCGCAGGATTTATCGACGTCGTCCAATACTGCATGACAATAGAAGCAGCCACCAATTCAAGCGGGAAAACCACCAACCATTGCATACCATAATTCCAAGCCATAGCGAAACCCCACGAAGGGTCGATAAATCTAGAATTGTAAGTAACGAAACCACCAGCCACTGGGAAAGTGATGGCAAGTTCACCAAGAGATTGCACTGTACAGTACATCATAACACCGACTAAACCATAAGCGATCAAAACACCAGCAGGTCCACCATTTCTCAAGGCACCACCTGAACCAACGAATAAACCCGTACCAATAGAACCACCAATAGCAATCATTTGCAAGTGTCTACCTTTCAATCTTCTGGCCAATGGCGAGTTGGCAGTTCTGATAGCCAATTTTTCAGTCTCCGTCAAGTTTGGGTCAATGCCCAAGTCCTCGTCGTCGAATTTCCTGAACGAGTCAACCCACTTGGAGAATCCTGTCAACTGTGGTTTGTTGTCTTGCTTTTCAAAAGCATCGATGTACACTCCACCATTTTTCTCGGTAGAAGAGCCATCAGCAGCTTCCCTGCTTCTTATATAATCTAATTCCTTCTCTGGCATCGAATACTTGACCAGTTTCCATAACGTGGAGATTTGCAGCCTTTTATATTGCTGATTGGGTTAAGGTTTGAGTTGTTTGATAACCAATTGCCTCTTAGATAAAGAAAAAGAAATCGCTGTCACTGATACGATCTGCTGATAAGAATAACGCCCCATCCAGTTTCTTTTTGGGCCCATTAATTGAACACTAACCAATCATCGTCGTCCACCGACCTTCACAACCAACTCATCTCACCGTCGTCGTCTTACTCGCTCCACTAACATTCGAGCAAACCTTCGTTCTCCACAAATTGTTCCTTATCTCCTGCCAAAATGACTGAAAAAGTGCCGTTACAACCTGCATATAAACACCCGGTCCCAAATGGTCGCTGGTGTGCCATCTTCGCTGATTCCACTTGTCATCCCACTTGAGCCTTGGCGCTAAAGGCGGCAATTGCTTGATTTTCCGGTGCTATTAATCCGGGCAAACTGCTGTTGGTGTTTGTCCCCCACCGCCCTCGTCCCACCGCCAACTCGTCCCACCGTCCCGCCACGCATGACACCGGAACTCAGCGTCTCGTCGCTCTACCGTTTAGGAAATCAGTCGTAAACCTACACCTTACGGCTTTGCTTATCCCCACTTATCAATGCCGTAGTCGCAAGTCTTGGTGTTGATTTCTCAGGGTTATGTGCAGGTGTGGAAATTGTGCCTTGTTCACGTGCCCAGGGGCACGACCGTGTCGCGGTTCATTCCCCGGCACACGACTGCGACATTCCCTGTGTTTATTTTGGTGCACTTATATGGACCAGGGTTCATATGCCATTTTCGTAAGATAGTGCGCACTGCGTCGCTCATTGTTCTATGCATTGCTTATGAGACGGCTACTGGCTAAATTAGGCTTAATTGCGGTATTCATCTACATTGGTGTAACCCTTTATTATCTATCACATTCGCCCGTGATAAAACTCAAACCTCCCGACCGAAATTGGCGTCAAAAACTCCCCATTTCGTCCGTCATAGCCACCAACTACCAGTCAATCTTTCTGAAATTTGACTTCGGCCAGTTCGTGGGCTTGCCCCTCCCCCTGCGGTGTGACGCCTTCTTTGACAATCTTGCTACCGATAACAAATTCTGGCAAAATGACCCCGACAAGGGAATGCCCGTTGACCGTCACATTTTTGACCCTTTCGACGAATTCAGGGACAGAGTCATCCAAGACCACAAGAACCAGGGCAAAGAACTCCCGCCCGACTTTGAACAAGAAATCAAAAAGGAGTACGAGGAAATTCAGGCCATAATGCGCCATGATGAGCAGTTGCTTCATGATTATGTCACCAACGTTCGAGTATTCGGCAAATGTTACCTTGACGAAGCTTCTGTGCCTCGTAGTAGAACGCTACTCCTCCATCTTTTCCCGTTTTTGTTGCAGGAATTTCCCACTGCTGTTGACCACCAGCTCAAACCAGTCAACAGATTCCCCAAGACAACTGGTACCAACTTCATCTACTCTTTGCGAGCTAGTCTCCACGGCAAAGGAATCGTGATGACAGTCGATGATGGTCGTGTAGACAGCGTGGTGAAACTTGTGGCTTTGCTCAGATTTTTAGACACAAAGTTACCCATTGAAATTGTGTACTTTGAAGGCTTGTCAACTGAGTCAATGGAGAAAATCGCTCATGCGTGCAGAAAGCCCAACAGTCACAGAACCATTGACGTTTTCTTCATCGATGTCAAATCTGCAGTCGATAAGAACTATTTGGGCAAGTTTGCCAAATTTGGCAATAAGATTTTGGCGACGATGTTCAATTCCTTCAAGGAGATGATCTTTTTGGATGCAGATACTGTGATCCTCAAAAAACCAGAATATTTCTTCGAGTCTGCAAGGTATCAAAATAACGGAACTCTTTTTTTCAAAGACAGGAAAACTAATGAACTCAGACCACCAGGCGATATTAAATTCTTCAAAAAATTGCTCCCATCACCACTTGACGAGTCAATTTTTGGTGTTAATACTGCCTCCAACTACACTTTGGGTCGGGACCTTTTCCTGGGAAATTTACATTACATGGAGAGCGGTTTGGTGGTCATCAACAGAGACCAGCATTTTCTTCAGCCGTTCATGATGTCATTGCTTAGTTTTTATCTTCCAGTGCAAGTACGAGTGTATGGGGAAAAGGAATTCTTCTGGCTTTCACTCGTGATGTTGGGAGACGAGAATTACTCGTTCAGTGAACATTTTCTGGCAGCAATTGGACAATTCACGCCAGATGAGGAAAGGCACAAGGACATTGGGCGAGAAATGAATTTCAAATCTCGGGAAATTTGCAGTAATCATCCCGCCCACATAGATGAACAAGACCACCACTCATTACTTTGGTTTAACTCTGGTTTCAGGTTCTGTGGACAAGATTTCGACGCTGACAAGGAGTTCAGCCACCAAAAACGGTTCACCCACCAGAATTCAGTTGAGCAATTCAAAGTGTTTTTTGAGAGCAAGCTCACAATAACACACGCTATCATACCGCCATCAGACGAGATAAGCGTTGCCCATACCAATGGTGAAAGCAACGTCGCTTGGCTCAACATGAAGCAGTACTGTAATGGGTACACCTGGTGTGCGTATTCTTCAATTGGTGATAACCCGACCAAAGAGCAAACTGGGACGGTAATCGAATTCACCAAGGAAGAGTCTGACTACTTCAGTCATTTAGGTGACGTTTGGATGTCGGGATGAGTGTGGGGGTGTGCGGCATAGGGCCAATATTCGGAATTTTGCGACTAATTCTCACTGGAGTTCGGGATTTGAACTACAATCCTTTTATCACCACAATGGGATACCCCAATCCACCAAAATTAGCCAACCGTTTGATCGGTAAAAACATCCTTGTATCCTCATGTCCGTTCCTGATCCTCGACAGACTCGATATGGGGGCCCGAATGGTCACCTTCAATTATGACTCCAACAAGCTCATTGTTTGGTCGCCTGTGCCATTCAGTGACGAAGTGGTCAAGGGATGGCAGAAATTGACTCAGCTGGACCAAAACAAGTTTGATGTCACTCACGTTATTGTTGTTAATCGTGAACATAATCTTGTGGCCCAATCCTACAAGGACAAGTTTCCAAACGCCCAAGTTATCGCCCCCGAAAATGTCAAAAAAGTCACGCCTGACATCACATTGAAACAGGAAAACTCAGGTAAGGTACTTGATGCTGTTGCGTTGAACGCACTTGGGATCACTGACCCTTCCTTCACCAACAATCTCGAGTTATACTGCTTGGGCCACCACAAGAGTAAAGAGATCTTAGCGTTCGAGAAGAACGAGAAGCTCTTGCTCCTCGGTGACACCCTCTTCAATTTCTCTACAAGTCAGCCTGAGCAGTACGGCGAAGAGCTCGGTTTCGCTAAAGGGTACCATCCATTCACCGGTTGGTCGTTCATCAACAGGTGGATGAACCCACTGTCGTTTTTGGGACGCAAGCTCTTGGTGAGACTCTCCCGTACTAACACGCCAGAGGGACTCGCTGACATCAAAGCTGTGGCCGACGCCTGGGACTTCCGTCGTATCGAGATGATTCACGGTGACGCCATTACTGCCAACGCCAAACAAGTATTTAAGAACGCTTACGGTATTTAATGTAAGCGACTCGTAACGACTCGTATATTTGTGTCACTGCTAGCACCGTCCTCGTACTACGTACTGCCACTGGTCCATTGGTGCCACACTCGCACCATTGTCTGCCCACAGAATCATCGCTTTGCCAGCGCACCTTCGCACTCATGCCAGACTCACAAGTACCGCCAGTGTCACGTCTCAACTACGATGACGTGTACCGTAACAACGCTGTCCGTCCAGAGTACCCGCCAGAGTTCAGAGACCTTCTCATGGCCTGTAGAACTGGTGATATCGAGACGGTAGATACCCTTCTTTCAACTCCAAATCTTGACATCAACACCGTCGACGAGTTCGACTACTCGCCGCTCATCCTTGCGTCGCTCTGTGGCCACATCGCAGTGGTGGAATTGTTGCTCTCGCGTGGCGCTGTTTGCGATAGAGATACTTTTGAAGGTGCTCGTTGCATCTATGGAGCCCTCAACGACACCATTCGAGACATTTTGCTCAGTTTCGACATCTCGAAGAAGGTCGATATGACACAGCCTTTTGCCAGCCACATCTCTTCGTTCTTGAACCCCGCTACTCGTCTTAAAACAAGGGATATAGTGTTCAATTTCAACCACATTAACGGTAATTTGAACCGAGATCTCATGAATTTCCTCCTTCATCAGTTCCTCTTGGCGGCCAGAAGCGACTACTTTGCCTCCAAGTTGCTGTTGGGCGGTCTGTGGTCCTTGAAACCCTTTTTGGATATGCCCACAACCACCAATCCAGTAGTATTCAAGACTATAGTGGACTACATCTACTTGAGAACCGATACATTGCCCCTCGATAATCCAGAGGTGCACAAGCAACTCGTGCAGTTTGCAGAGAAGATCAACGCCAAAGATTTGGTGTCCACGATTCATGCTATCACTGAAGCCTCAACCGAGAAGGAGAAGGCTAAAATCAGACATGACAGCTCGCTCAAATTCACTGATAAAGCCCGTGATGACTTGAGTATGTTTCTCGAGCTGAAAGTGATAGAAAACAAGTTGATTGTACCCCTTGATTTGGAAGAAGATGTGGATCTTGAAGACATAGATTTCCTGGCTTATTTAAGCCCACTCCAGAAACTACAATTACTTCAATGTGACGCTATACCCGATATAATACTCTCAGTCATTGATACCCAGAGTGAGTCAGTGGTGTTTTACCCTGTACACAAGTCAATGTTGGTTAGAAGTGAGTACTTCGAAACAATGTTTGAATCTGAAATCTTCACATCGTCTTATCCTGATATCCCATTAGTTGACCCCAGAAAGACTCTCAATAGAGAAGTTTTTGATCGGTCTTTGATGCTACCAGAACACCTACCAGTCTTGCGGTTGCTGGGCAACTGCACCAACCCATTGATAGCCGAATTGGTATTGTCGTTTCTTTATCACGATGATATCCCAGTCATTCCATTGAGCTATACTATGGAGTTGTTATTTGTAGCAGATGAGTTGCTTTTGGAACGACTCAAGACGATGTGCGCTGTCAACATCACATCTAAATTTAAAAGCTTCAGTTGGAAAGAGTTTCAAGAGATGGAACTAGCCTTGGGTTACAACTCATACGACTTGATCAGAGTAGCATGGACAACAAGGTCAGATAAACTTGAGCATCATATCACCAAGCTCATAGCTCATAACTTGACTGAAATCTACAATGATCCTCTTGAAAAGGAACAACTTCAAGCTCTCGTGAAGGAATCGGCTGCTAGGATCAATGAGAGACAGGACACCGATACCATTGAGTTGGTTGATGATATTAGGTACTACCTCAGCAGAAAGTATGGAGTCCACGATGGGTCAAGAGACTTTGAGCCCATCGATCTTGCATTCAGAGGGGATACAGAGAAGATTCAAGAGGATCACAGAATACGACAAGAATCTCAAATGAAATATGACACTGATATTGTCATGATAGACTCACTCTTAGAGACATTAGAGTTGGACGCTTAGTTTCGTGGTTCTCAATTGGCACCAACAATACTTCAAGCTTCCATGGCTTCTACTTGGCCAAAGTTTTCAACTTCAATGGCTATTTAAGCCAGAATGCCCTTGTCGGATCTCGTCATTCACATTCGACTGAGATTGGTGGTGACAGGCTCACGACACTTTGGCCCAAGAACAGAGTAACTGCTCCAGATTTCTATTGGGCATTTTAGTACTTGGATACATTCCAGGGCAGGTGAATAAACAGTTTGCTCTAACACAATTTTCTGATCTCTATACGCTGCCAACAAGAATAACATTAGCTGGATTTCAGAATGGTTAATAACTCCGGTGCAGAAGGTATTACAAGAATCTTTTAGGCACCTGTGACCAAGATGGGTTGACAAACGGCTCATTGACTTCAGCGATTTCGAGCTGTGCCTCAGCATAATATTTGAATCATGACAAATTGTTCTTGGATTATGGAAGCTTTTTCAACTCAAGTTTTCACAAATAGTGGAGTTTCACCAAAACAGTTGGTTTGTCTATCATTGTCAATAACTGAGTGGGAGCTGCAAACTGAATTAATTTCGTCAAGTGGGTTTCATTGTTATTGAGGATAAGTGGAATTATACCTAAATGAACTCGAGCAAGCCCAAAAATTCTCGAGATCCATGATGACTCGCTCCAGAAGAAGCAACTGCATCCAGATCAGATTTGGCGAAGATAATTTTTGATGGGTTTGGCTAAATCATATGCTTGCGTTTGGCTCAAAAGGGAAATAGGCTAAATGGGGCACATTCGTTCACATGACAGGTTCTCCACGGTAGTGATTTATGAACTGATGCAACTCCGAATAATCTTCAGAAATGTCAGAGGACAGTAACAAGCCAGATTTGAGCGAGGAAGGTTTTGAAGGAACATTGCTTCTTAATTTTATGAGAGATGTTTTAGATCAAGACCCTCAGTTAAGACAGAAATCCGTTAAACAGGCCAAAGCCAATGTTCTTCTCACTTTAAAAAATAAGGAAAAGAAGACCCAATCTTGGTTCTTCAGTTTCCGAGACACTGGCGATGTTGCAAAAATCGATGGGACCCCACCAAAGGCTGACGTCTCGCTCATGATGAGCGACACTGATTTCGCAAAGCTCGTGAACGACGAGGCCAACCCTCAAAAGTTGTTCATGGCAGGCAAGCTCAAGATCAAGGGTAACTTGATGAAAGCTGTGTCGCTCGAGCAAATTCTACGTGCTGCTGACCCAAGATCGAAGTTGTGAATAAATAAACTAGTACATCCTGATGTAGTTACCTTCTTTCAAAGAGAGCGTCAATTGGGAGTTCAAGAGTGGTGGGTAGACGGTACAACGGTCCTCACTCACCAAGTTAGGGAACATTTGAATAAGCCTCACGATGGTGTAAGATGCTTCAGTTAAGGCAAACTGTTGGCCCAAACAGATTCTTGGTCCACCATTGAATGGCAAGTAGGCCCAACCTGGCTTCAAGTCCTCTGTCCACCTTTCGGGTCTGAATTCGTTGGCGTCTTTACCGTAGTAGGCAGCCTCTCTGTGGAGTGCAAACACTGAGTACGTCACTGTGTCGCCCTTCTCCACGAGGATTGGCTTAGTCCCGTCTGGACCTCCCCCTCTTGGTAGCGTGGTGTTTTTAGCACACACTCTGAAGTTGACAGGGACGTTGGGGTACAACCGCAACACCTCGTTAATGACGTGCTTCAAGTACTCACACTTCTTCAACGACTCGAAACTTATGTCTGCAGGGTTGCAGGACTCGAGGTCACCAAAGTCAGTGTAGACGGCCTCTTTCAATTTCTGGAAGATTTCTGGGTTCTTTGACAACTCGTAAAACGTCATAGTAAGCAAGCCAGCAGTGGTGTCTCTTCCAGCGATCATAATATTCAACAACTGATCTCTCAACACGTTGGGGTCCCTGGTACTCTTGACCAACTCGTACAAGAACACATAACCGTCAGCAGACAACTTTTCGATCTCGGAGTCAGGAGTGTTCAAGGCCTTGTCGATGTAGAATTTGGCAAAAATGTGGACAATCTTGTTGCATCTCTTGAACTCCTTGGGGTTGATCAACCAGTAGAAATCTTGTAAGATGGCCCTGGAAGCACAGATTTCCTGTGAAGTATTGAAAGCTTCGTAGAATTCGTCAGACCCTTCGAATTTGTTGGGGGACACTTCACCAATTGAGTCGTCCATGAGCCCATACAACGAGTGGCCAAACAAAAACTCGGTAGCTGTGTCCACTGTGAACCTGTAGAAGTAATTTTGAATGTCAAACACTTGTCCATTGTACTTCTTGATGTGCTTAGCTAGGTTTTGGATATGGACCTCGAGGGCCTGAGTGTGGGCCACTTTCTCTCTCGAGAAGTTTGGTCTTAACATTGACCTGCTCTGTTTCCAGCCATGGCCGTCGAGAGTGAAGATCCCATCACCCAACAATGGTAAGAAGTGAGAGTGTCTTGTTCCCAAAGTGAACTCGTTGAACTGGGTTGCTAAAACAGCCTTAATATTCTCTGGATCTTTGGTGTGGATCATAGGTTTGCCAAGCTTGACTCTTTGGGTAGCCACTCCGTTGTCAATGAACTGTTTGGTGATTTCCTCCAACAAAATGCCGTCGGCTTTGGCTTTCAACAATTCTGATGGGTAACGCAGGAACAAGAGCCCAGTTCCTTTAACATATGGGGCGTCCACTGCACCAAACTTCTTCTTCAAGTACGCCCGGTACAAGTATCTGAAAACAACGTATGCAATTAACAAGCCTGGTAAGGCGAAAACTCGGTTGTCCATTTTTGGGGTCAGTATGGGGACCAACAGGCTTAAATATAGTTCATGCAAGTTACGGGCCTGTATACATTTGACGGAGAACGGACTTACTGCATCACATGCAGCCAAATAAAGTCCGGTAAATTGCCCTTACACATGACACGACACAAATCAGCCACCTGAAATCATTGCCCAGTAGTGCATGAGATTGTGGGTGTCATGGGGCCGGAGTTTTTGGGTCCCGATCCGCCATCACCAACATGCTCCACCTTTTTCCGTTTTAGGTAATTACCCTTACAGCACTCAGCATGTAAATCCCTTTACTATCTCAGCAATGCACCGCCTAAACGAGGCCATGGACCTGCAACACCAACATGAGATACTACTAAAACAGATCTACACTTTCCTCTTAAAGGGTTTCGGCTACTCTGTGGACATCCATTTTGGTGATGTTAAAACTCACAGTTTCACCACTCTGGGCAAACTCCCAAAGCAACCTGGCAAATTTCAACCCCCAAAACCGTCAAAGTCAACTCGACGTGTGTTCAGCTCAATTTACTACTTGTTGTTCCACAACCATTTGGTCAACGACTTTGTAGACTCAGAATTTGACGACCTTTTTTCAGTCCACCTGAACAGGCGACTGTCACTGGACAGGTTCTCTACTCTGAGTGTTCCTTCGGTGTTGAAGAAGAACAATCTCACCCAGTTACAGCTGACGTTTCTTCAGCTCTCGAAGAACGAGTCGTTCGACCTGGTCATCATGAGATTCTTGTTTGCCAAACACTATCGCTTGGAGAAAGCTCTTGAAATGTTGGTCAAAATGCTCAATTGGAGGATTGACAGGCAAATTGACGACTTGTTGTTCTATGGTGATGCAAAAATTTACAATTTGGGAAACAAACCTGAGCTCATAAACGCTTTCATGTTGAACCAAGTGTACTTGCGAGGTCATGATAAGAGAAGGTGGCCACTCGTGATTATTAGAGTCAAAAACCATCTACGAGAGAATTGCCCTGATAAAGACTTCGAAAAATTCATCTGCTTGGTCATTGAATGGGCCAAGTTGAGTTTGAGAGAATCCAAGGGAGTGACAAAAGCAGCAGTTTTATTTGACTTGACAGACTTTAGTTTGAAAAATGCAGATTTAGCAGCCACCAAATTCTTGTTATCGTCTTTTGAAGCATTTTATCCAGAGTACGTGGGACTTATTCTTATTCACAATGCCCCCTGGATTTTCAACATGGTTTGGAAAATTATCAGACCCTGGATCGACCAGTTTCTAGTGCAAAGGATCAAGTTCACCTACAACAACGACTTGCTCAAGTTTATTGACCCAAAGTACCTCCCACCACATCTTGGTGGCAGAGACAAGTACGTGCTCAAGTATAGGAAACCATCAACTGAACGTAAAAACATAGATGAGCAGTTTGACAACCTTGTTATGAGCAGGAACGAGCTTCTTCAGAAGTTCATTGAGACCACAATTGCTTGGATCAGGGCAGAAACCGCTGAAGACTCAAAACGGTTGAGTCTCCATCGCTCACATCTTCAGGAAGAACTCTGCAAAAATTACGTGCAGATGGACCCTTACATAAGACCGCAAGGAGTATTCGAAAGGGACAGTCAAATGCAAGTTAACCACTAGCGACCTTTGCAGTACCCAGGCACTTTGATGTATGATATTACACAGGACCAGATATTTGATTTTTCAGTTGCTGCAATTGCTCATCAACTATTGCAACTTCCATTTGCAGCCAACAAGACCAGTTTGCTGCGCCCAGGAAGCTAAGCAAGTTGTTGATAAGAATTGATGATTATGTAATCTAATGATCCATGTGAACATGATTGCACAGCTGTGGGGACCCAAGTATTTAAGTATTGACTCGTAGACAGGCGCCATGACAAAATTGACACAACTCCAGTTGGACCCTAGATTCCCACTTCAAGCGAGAGAAGAAATTCACTTGAAGCAGTTGTATGCGACCTTGTTCCAAGCAGCTGGTCATAGCGTGCAACTCAAGAGTGAGCAAATTCAAAATGACACCAGCTTTGTTGCTTCTGACGTTCTCGACGAGTCAGCTTTCAAGGAGCTCGAGTTCGAGGAAGTTCTGGGAAACGACAGGACCATTGCTTTATTTGTTCAGCACCGAATAACCACAAAGTTGTACCAAGAACTTGGCCTACCACCACCAGACGACTGTGGTATTCTGGAACTGCAAGTGGAAGACCTTCTACCCAAGGAACGTAATCCTGCTTTCAAAAATGTCAGTCCAATTGACATCATGGTGTCTATGATTACTAGTGCTAGAAACGATACTCTTGACACCCCGTTGTTGCGGTATATCGTCGCCAGGAAGCAGCACATACAAGCAGCGGTAGAGATGTGTGTCAACTGCTTGAACTGGAGACTCAACTCACACCCTGTGGACACTTGGCTCAAAGAAGGTGATGCTAAACTTGCCTTGGAAGGAAAGAGCCCCAAGCTCATTGACGCTTTCGAAATAAACCAGGCGTACATGAGAGGTCACGATAAGCATGGACAGCCAGTGGTACGAGTTACTGCTAAGAAGCATTTTAGACACAATTGTCCTGACCAGGAATTTGAGAGGTTTATTTGCTTAATCATCGAATACGTTAGACTTTCCTTTAGGGAGAGTGTTGGCATCAACAAGGGAGTGATCCTCTTTGATATGAATGGATTCTCTTTGAAGAATGCCGACCTTCATGCCATTAGGTTCTTGATCACAGCTTTTGAGGCCAACTACCCTGAATATTTGGGACTTATCTTGATCCACAATGCTCCCTGGATATTCAATTCAGTATGGAAGATTATCAAGCCGTGGTTGGACCCAATAGTTGCCAAAAAAATCCACTTCACCTACAAGGCTACCGACTTGGAGCGGTACATTGAGCCCAAGTACATTCCCAAACTGTTAGGTGGACTTGACGACTATGAGCCAGAGTACGTGCCTGCAACCGTGGAAAACTCAAGTAGACGTCCTGCTGACGACAAGTTCCACCAGGCTGTGGCGGAGCGGTCCCATTTGATGCTCTGTTTCGTTCAGTCAACGCTCAAGTGGGTGCAAGCGACCACCAAAGAGGACTCGTACAACTACTTGGTGCAGCGACTCAAGCTTCAGCGTCAGTTGTCGTTGAACTACATTGATCTCGACCCTTATGTCAGGTACAGATCACCAGCTGAGAGGAACGGACAGGTGACTGAGATCAGTTTTTAGGAAATGATAATCTATTGTAAGTACAAAAAGAACGCCGAACTAAATTTTAAAGTGGGCCGGTGGAGGATTTGCCGGCCTCGAGTAATCATTGCTAGCCAGTCCAGTAGGTGGAGGCGAGTTTGGAGGGTTGAAGTCATTAGTAGGTCCATAATTTGGAGTTTCTCCTGCAGGGTACATTGGAGGAGCGTCACCATAAGCGCCGTTCTGTTGCTGCAGCGAGTATTGGTACTGATTGTACTGTTGTGGCTGGAACTGTTGGTCTGGGTAGAACGGTTGCGTCGTTGGCTGTTGAGCTTGACTGTAGTAAGTGTAGTTGGAGGCAGCAGCCCTCATTCTTTTTTTCAAGAAAATCGACAAGATAATAAGCAATACAATAAAGGCTGCCACTCCTATGAATGCAAATGGCCAATACCTGCTGTTGTTACTATAATAATAAACTCTTTTATTTAAGTAGAAAGAAGCCATAGTTGTAGTAAGTAATCAGCCGCGCTGTGATTTAACTTTGGTCATACCAAATACGAGATTTTAGTACGCGGCGAAGCTCTCTCACAACTCATTCCTCTTTTGGAAGCGGAATGATTGGTGCACCTGGAACCTCAAATCCCTTTCTAACTCCAGGTACTGTAAGCAACTTCTTAAACCAATTAGCAACGTGAGGGTAGTCGTTAATGTCAATCTGAAGAAATTGAAGACCGTGCACCCAGCCAACAGTGACGAAATCTGCCAATGAGTAGTGTGTGCCCACAATGTAAGGACCGTTGGCTTCGTTGCGTCTCAAGTACTCCTCAAAAACGCTGTATAATCTTTTGGTCTCCTCGACGTAACGATTAATGGCATAGGGAACCTTCTCCTTTGCAAATTTGACAAAGTGACCAGCTTGTCCCTGCATTGGACCTAACCCTGCCATTTGGAAGTACACAAACTCCAATTGCTTGTAGTATTCAGGGGTGCCCACAGCGTAACTAAATTTCCTGTCCTTGTCGTATGTGTCAGCCAAATAAGTCATGATTGCTGCACTCTCACTGAGTGTGGTGTTGGTGCTTGAGTCTGTCAAGGTGGGGATTCTCCCGTTGGGGTTCAACTTCAAAAACCAATCCTCCTTCTGAATGTTCTTGGAGATATCAACGTCTTGTACTTCATAAGGTAATCCCAACACTTCAAGAAACACTGAAACTTTCCAGCCGTTTGGAGTTCCGTGAGTGAATAACTTAATTGCTTTAGAGGCCATGTTAATTTGTGTCAATTGCCACTCGCTGCTATATTTATACCACTACTGATTAGTGAGCAAGCTCTATGGCATTTTCGGAGCCACACGTTTTCCCGAAACAGCAAATCCAACTTTTAACTACACAGCTACTACACTGACCTACTTCCACAAGTCTAGCTTGTCGTAGACATAGTCTATGGGGGTGTCAAACTCCACAAGTCCCGTTTCTGCCACATACTGTGACCAGTGATCAAGCATTTGCTGGAGTACTTTCGGCTCGCTATCGGCTAAATCAACGGTCTCACCTGGATCGGCTCTGATATCAAACAATTGCCACTTGTCTGGCCCTAATGGCTTGGGAATGAAGAGCGCCTTGTACTTCCCCTTTCTAATTGCTTGTTGTGAGAACAATTCCCAGCCAGTCACGGTGTCTTCAGAGTGAACAAACTCAGCTCGCTTGTCAAGGTACTTCAACCATGATCCACCTCTAATAGGAACAACTTCACGTCCTCTAAACTCGTTTCCAGGATGTTCAACACCAGCGATCTCAAGTATAGTGGGTAAAATGTCCATCACTGTAGTGAACTCTCTAATAACCTTACCTCTATCTTCCTGCTTAATCAAATCAGGATAATGGAAAATCAACGGACATCTAATTCCTCCTTCGCTAGCCCACATCTTATACATGTAGTGCGGTGCGGTGGCTGCCTGGGCCCACTGGTCTGAGTACCACACAAATGAATTTCCATTCCCAATATTTTCATAGGAATTGTCGTACTGTTTCTGGAGTATCTCCTTCGAGTTGACAGAACTCAATGGGAGTGCCTCCATAAGCATTCCTTCAGCTCCATTGTCAGACATGAAAAGTATAACGGTGTTATCCAATTCATTAGTTGCCTCCAAATGGTCGATGACTTTACCAATGTTGGTATCTAAAATATCCACCATAGCAGCATATGTTTCCATGATTCTAGCCTCCATTTTCTTCTCAGTATCTGTAAGGTCTGTCCACGCTTTGTCTCTTTGTGTTTCCACTTGATGTGGCTCAATCCCCTCAGGGATAATACCCAACTCGAGAGCTCGTTTAAGTCTTTCGCTTCTCAAAACTTGTGGACCATTATCGTATCTTCCCTCGTACTTTTGAATCACTTCTCTGTGTGCCTGATATGGCCAGTGAGGTGCGGTGTATGTCAAGAACCCGAAGAATGGTTTGTCTTGTCTGGTTTCGTCGAGCTTTAAATACTCGAGAAACTTGTCAGTGAAGTATTCAGTAGAAAAGTAGTCATCTGGTAGACTGTATGGGTCAAAAGACTCCCCATTTTCCTGAAACAATGGAGCCATGAACGCTGATGTATTCCCATTTTCGTCCTTGGGGAAGTACTTGTAGTGGTTGCCACACCCAGGCAACAAAGCGAAGGACTTATCGAACCCTCTTTTGTCAGGCCAATACTCCTCTAATAGCCCCAAATGCCATTTTCCAGACATGAACGTGTAGTAGTCATTGTCCTGTAAAATTTCGGACAATGCAGCGACCCTGAAGTTCAAGTACCCTTCGTAACCAGGTTTACCTTCAAACTTCTTGGTGAACCTTTGGAGGAACTCCGCCATTTGACCAAGCCCAGCAATATGATTATCTGTTCCTGACAAAAGCATTGATCTTGTAGGTGAACAGGCAGAAGCAGTGTGGAAATCAGTGAATCTGTACCCATTCAATCCTAATCTTTCAAGGTTAGGAGTGTCAATCTCACCACCAAAAGCACTCAAGTCAGTGAATCCTAGATCGTCCGCAACTATCACGACGAAGTTCGGTTTCTTCCTCAGTTGTGTCATGTTTTGTCTTGTTTTCCAACTTGACCTGAACTATGGTAATTATCATATCACGTGGAAGCAGTTCATGTGGCTTATATTGAATCACCCAGACTGTGTATTGTTTCTTGGTATAACTTCTGAACACTGCAACCCATTGAAGCCCCAAATTGGAGAAGCGGCTCCTAAAGCGTGATGACAGGAAACAACTGTATGAGATTTCAGATTTTTAATTATTTGCACCGTCACTTCGAGACTACTCAGATGAGTAACACCCAAGAAGATAGTGAAACTAGTTTGACCCTCTGTAGGCTTGTAGGCTGGTTACGGTAGCATTGGTCTGAAGGCTCTTAAAATATTTGAAATCATTTTTCAAGACTCATCAATCAAGAAAAACTCATAGACTTTTCGGGCCCAGCTCAGCTACCCTTCGATTCAACTCTTTGCAACCACCCATAGTGGCTTTATGTCTGTAATTGTAATTGGGCGTTCAAGGTCACTTTGGTGAAGAGTTACTTGTTGGAGCACTTGACGGTACTGAAGCTGGGCCAGATAGAACACCTGAATTTGGAGATGATGATGATCCGGACTCTGGAAAACTGTCTCTCCTCAGAAGCTCTGAGTTTTCTATTACCCTTCCTCTCTTGTAAGTTCTCTCACAGAGATCGTCGTCGATGTACCCCAATAGGTAAGCAGAGTCGAATTTCAAAGTAGTGGAGTACTGAATGCTTCTTTGCAAATCCGTTTCGAAAATGGCCATTCCTGAGTCGGTAGCAAACGAGTATTTGGCCAAGAAGGAGGCAAAAACGTCTGTGTGGATGACGTTCAAGTCAGCGTTTTTCAAAAAGTATTGTAGAACGTCCACTAAGCCAAGAGCACCTTTGGGAACTTCAGTAGATTCTAGCCACTTGATGGGGACTACGTGGTCATAAACCACGCCCTGGAGGCAACTTATGAAGTCGGCTATTAGTTCTAGGCCATACACTTTCAAGTACCGGAAGCTTGAAGCCAGCAAGCTCGCCGTTCGGGGGCTCGCCAACACGTTATTGAAGCAGTTGAGCTGTTTGAAGCATACGTCCCATAGTATGAACCTGTTATTTATGAGTAAGCTTTTGTGGGTGAAGCCATACTTGATGATCATGTCATTAATTTTGATGGTTGGTTCGAGTTTTGACGGTTTCATCATCTCAGAGATGGAAAGTAGTCGTTCAAGTTGGCGTCCTGTGACTTCGTACTCGAAAAGTTCTATTAAGCCATTTAGACTCTGTTTTAGTGAGGCGGTTTCAGTGGTGAGTGCAGCATTTTCCTGGGATAGCCGGTCGTTTTCTTGTTTGGCAGTTTCGAGTTCGAGTTTACGCTGATCTCTAAGCTTCCGCTGGGAGATTCTCATGCGTTCAAGCCTGGCGGCTGACGGTTTAGCTTCTTTTGTGGTCATGGATTTCATCGCACATCTTGATTCCAAATTGGGATCGAGTAGTTGCAAATTAACTCGTTCCGAGATTGGCGAAACGCAATTATTGTTACTATTGTTACAGCTGCCAAATCATAATGCATTTATTTATGTTCAAAATCCTCTGCTAAAATATTAGACCTTTTGCACATTTGCTGGAAAATTCCGTCGTCCTTATTAAACAAATTCCATGGTGTGTCAAACTCACTGATCTCTCCTTTGTCAAGCACCAAGATCTTGTCGTAGTTAACAATGGTCTTGAGTCTATGAGCAATACACAATATCGTGCAGTCGGAGAACTCCCTCACAATTGTTTCTTGGATTTTACTGTCAGTCTCATAGTCCACAGACGACGTAGCTTCATCAAGAATTAAAATCTTCGACTCCCTCACCAAAGCTCTAGCAAACGCAATCAACTGTCTCTCTCCCAATGAGAAATTGGTTCCCTCGTCTTCAACTCCTTGGTCCAAATGGAACTTGTGCAAATTCTCGTCGGCAAATCCTTGTCTTTTAACTGCTTCAACTTTACTCTCTTCAATGAGTCCTGACCTTCTCAAAGCATCCCATAACTTCTCGTCTGGGTGTTCGTTGAATGGGTCCAAGTTCTTCCTGATTGTTCCTCTGAACAAAACAGGATCTTGGGGAATAATTGACAATTTTGACCTCAAATCTCTCAATCCAAGAGTGGAGATATCAATCCCATCAATGGTGATTTTTCCCTCCAGTAATTCAGATAATCGGTACAACGCAGTCATGATAGAAGATTTACCGGCACCTGTTCTTCCACAAATACCAATCTTTTCTTGAGAAGCAACTTTAAATGTCAAATCTTTCAAAACCATTGGTAATCCTGGTCTGTAGGCCATTGTAACATTCTCAAACTCTAATGATCCACTTTCAGGCCATGTAGGACGAGGTGTTGTCTCAGTAATAACATATGGTGCTTCTTGTTCCAAGTCGTATGCGAAATCACAGAGTCTTTCAACTGAGTTCATCTCGTTTTCCACTTGAGTGTATGTTCTCACCAAAAATGATAACTGACCAGCAATGTTTAAAACATATGAAAGTAATAAACCAGTGGAAGCAGCATCAATTCCGAAAACCTTGAAGATACATAAAAATGATACAACAAGGGAAATGCAACAAGCAACCATATCAAGATTAAGTGCTAACCAACGTTGAATTGCAATTGTCAAATAGTATGCTTCGTTCATCTTGTCAATAAACTCATCATTTTTGTTGATAAAACGATTCTCAGCTCCATATGCTTTGATTGTGTTCATACCAGCTAAAGTTTCGTTGAAGTTGTTGTAAACAAATGATCTTTGAACTGCTTCTAATCTTTTGATCTCTCTAGCAGTTGCCATGTAGTAATCGACAATGGTATAAAATGCAAGGACAAAAAATGGGATTGCAATAGCAAACCAAGGAAGATAAATGATACACAAGATCAAAACACCCACAATATTAGCACCAGTAAACAAGAAAAATTTCAATTGGTCACCGATTTCATTGTCAAGGACATCAGTATCCTTTGTGAAACGATTCAATATTCTTCCCATAGGAGTTGTGTCCAAGAAAGACATTGGGGAGTGTAAAACTTTCTGCACTGCTAACAAGTTCAATCCCATAGCAGCACGATTAGTCAAGTAAACCACAAAGATGAATTGAATTACAATGAACAAGAAGGAAAGACAAGCAAACATGATGTAAAGTCCAATGTAGAAACCGTCACTTTTTCCTTCAAACTTGTCCCTAGTCCAGAATGACAACCAAGTGTTAGTGAACAAGACACAGAAAGTCGACAACACGCAGAACGTGAGTGTCAAAACAACAATACTGTAGTGCTTGAAAATACCTTCACCCATTTTTATGTATCTGGCATACACATTCTTGTTGATAGCATTACTACTCTTTCCTTCAGCTGAGGTCAATCTTCCGTCAGCAGTTTCGTCTTTATTGTACTCCTTGTGAATAGCTTCTTCGTCAACGTTGGTGGAACGTCTTGTAAGCTGCTTCTCAATGAACTCTTTCTCTGTTTCGATAACTTCTTCGTCTTCAAATTCTTCTTCCACCTCTTCTTCTTTCTCTTGTGAATTGAAGGTCATCAATTTGATGAATCCCTCATTTCTCTCTTGCAACTCTTCCAAAGTACCAATATCAACAGTTCCATCATTGTTCAAGAAAATGATTCTATCGGCAGATCCAATTAAAGACAATTGATGGGTAGCAAGAACTCTAGTCTTGTCCTTTAATAATCCTTGGATACAATTCTCCATGATATGCTTTCCGACTCTGGCATCAACAGCAGATAACACATCATCCAATAAGATGATTTCCCTATCAGCGTAGACAGCCCTAGCTAAATTAATACGGGCTTTTTGACCTCCAGATAAGGTGATACCCCTCTCTCCAATTTCAGTTCTATCTCCTGCTGGTAAGATTTCCAAGTCACTTTCTAATGAACAAGCATAAATAACATCTTTGTACTTCTTCTCGTGGAAAGTTTCTCCAAATAAGATGTTTTCTTTGACTGTTTCGTTTTGGACCCAAGGATAACCACACAAGATCAAGGAGCCGTCCACACCAACAGATCCTTGAGTTCTCTTCATGTTTCCTGACATAGCGCTTAACAATGATGATTTACCAGAGCCAATAAGTCCGGTGATAACGACGAACTCACCTCTTTTGATCTCAAAATCAATGCCGGTCAATCCTGGGAAAGCTGTAGCGTCTAAGGTATCTGAGTCTGAATTTGAGTTCTTTCTTGAGAGATCCTTTTCATTGGAACTCAGGTCAGTTAATTTCTCCTCTGCAAGAGCAGCTTTGTCTCTAAACTCTTTTTTCTCTTCTTCTGCATCATCAAAAACTTCCCAGATGAAAGATGCTTTGTTGACAGTTATGGCTAAATCGTCGTCTCTCATGTGTTTCAAAAGTTCACCATCGGCTTCAATCTTAGTGTCTTCTGGATCAGCTTCAGGCGAGCCAAGGAAAGCTCCTACTCTTCCGAGACCGATCAAGGCATCTGAGAGAGAAGCTAATGCCATTGGTACCATGAATAATTGGGTTGTCAAAGAGTTGAACAAAGTGACAGATGAGAAAACATCAGCTGGAGTTCTTCTGTGATCAGCGATTTTCCACAACACGAGGAAAGTGATCATAGATGCAAATAAAGACAAGTCCATGGCGATAGCAGTAACGATGTTTCTAAGAATTTGCATGAGGTAGATAATTTTCATTTCTTTGTTTCTGGTATCAGTAATGTTTTTGTGATAAGGAGGTTCCCAAGAATAGAACTTGATAACTTTCAAGTTATTTAAAAGCTCTTTGATGTAATTAACTCTTTCATCGGTGAAGATAGTGGCTTTTGCTCTGTATTGGAACAATTTTTTGGTGCTGACTGCAATAACAAAGAAGAAAACAAACATGAGACCAAGACCAACTAATGCAGACACTCCAATATTTACAATTAATATCACCACAGTAACAATGATGGGGACGGGGAATGTGAGCAAGAAAGGTTGGAAACCAAGAGCGAAATCGATTCTGGATAAATCTGAGCCCATGATCGAAGTAATTTTACCAGCAGGGAAAGTATGTTTAGCTTTAGCGTCTAGCACCAACGATTTGTTGAGCATAGCCTTGGTGAGAACTGCCTTCACTTGGGCACCAGTAATCATGGAGTTGTAGAAGCAGTGATTAATACCAATACCACCAAGTAACACCAAACTGACACACCCAATGGCGTAACCCACACCTTTCCCGACATTGTCCTCGAGGCCCAAAGTCCTGTTTTGGACGTACTTAATCAATGCTTTAATCAAGAGCGGATTCAAGCACTGAGACAACGATGACACCAACAAGCACATGCAAGCGAACATGTAGCGCCACTTGAATGTCTTGATGAGCGCCACTAACGGCACCGATTTGGGAACCACGTAGTCCTGGAGGTCTTCCTCCTCTGACACTGACGAGTTTTCAAGGGTCTCACCACGAGCCTTGCATTTTTGCTGGACGTGGAGCAATTTCAGATCTGCGAGTTTCTTGGTGAAGTGCACGAGGTACGTCTCTGTCATCTGGGCGACTTTGAGGTTGTCGCTCAAGTAATACAAGTCAGCAGGTTCAATTGTCCGCTTATAACCGACATTCATGATGGGAATCAACCAGTAAAAGTATATTCTGGAGAGAAAATTGGCATGTGCCTCTTTGTACTCTTGTCTCTCGTCTTCATCAGGAACGGGAGGGACTTTCTTTGAAAGCAACGGCGTTAGAAATCGCCTCTCTGGTCGTGTCATTTTGCTTGCGATGACAAATGCAGCGAAAAGTCGCTTTTATCTACTGCGATTTTATTTCCGTTTATTTCCTTGACGTATATTGAACGGCTGCAGTTTGTATCCGCTCCGCTCACCACTGAAACACCTGTCATCCGCTCCGCCTACCATTCCTGCAACATCTCGAAAAGATCGACTCTGTGGTTGCCAAGGTTGCGACTAAGACTGTAGCGAGCTTCGTCAACGATGTCGGGATGGGCACACGTTACTAACGCTGCTGTCCCATTGACTTGACTCATAGTTTGCTTCACGATCAAGTCGACCTGCGGTTTCTCTTCGACGAACTCAACAAAGTCTAGAGCCGTTTTGAGCCTTTCGATGTTGTCAGTATACTGTTTTTCAGGATTTTGTTTCTCATCTTCCGAATCAGAACTTTTCGTCATATCCCGTAAAAGACTGAGCTCGCTTCTAGTGACGTAAATAATCGGTTTGATGTCATATTTCCCGAGTAGCTGTATCTCTTCGTATAACCATTCAATGGAATTGTACAGACGTACGATCCAAATAAATTGAATATGTTTAGTTCCAAGTTTGGCCAATTCGAGTGCCTCATGGAACAATCCTGCCACTCCTGTACCACTAGAAATGAAGGTAATCTCATCGAATCGGTTTATTGGTTGTCTTGATCCATAAGGTCCTTCCACCGATACTTTGATCTCTGCTGTTTGTTCTGGCTGTTGACTCAAGTATTTGTAAAGCCCATGGGTCATGCCTCCTTTCACTTTCATCAAAATATGAACACAGTTTTCCTCTTCGTATGATTTGATGATAGTGAATGGATGTGATTGCCAGAAACAGCTTGGTCTCATGAAATTGATGAAAACATGAGCTCCAGGAAATGGCCTCCACCATTTTGGAATATTCAACTTGATTCTCAAGATTTCATTGGCTACTAATGTCACTTTGGCTGTCCTCAACCCAAACAGGAATAATCTCAATAGTCTAAGTGATCTGTCAAATCCCCAAACAATAACCATGGCTTTTCCTATCTGTTCAAGGTCATAGGCTTTGATGTGAACGTAACAACCTATGATGTAAACAAGTGCAAAACTGACATGAAGTAAATAGAAAACCTCATAGGACTTTTTCCTAAAGTAGAACAAAGATTGAATCATCATAAGGAACCCAGCCGCTGTCGCAGCGTAACCCCACTGTACGTCGGGTCTTGCATTTCTATTGTCATACGATTTCCTTCCAAGACCCAAACCACTGATTGTCATGGCAATAACGTGAACCAAAGTCCACACAAATACCATTCTTGATACCCACCTATGGAACAACAAAAACCTAGAATAATGCCATCCTGTGATCCACTGTAATATATTGTTTCTTCCAGCGAACAAAATCAATAATGGCATATTCCAAACAGCTAGATTAGCTGCTCTGTCAGAAACTTTTCTTCCAACTTCAGCTGCTTGACTCTTCCAGTAGACATTTCTGATATCATGCTTCATCTCCACTGACGTGAAAACAAAAGCCAATATTAACCAAACACCAATTAGAAGAGTCTCCAATCTAGTAGGAATCAACCCCAAGACCACTCTCTTGAGTCTGCCAGGTACCGCATGTTTTCTCTTGAATGTAGCAGGAAGAGAGATGTATTGTCTGTACATGTTAACCCATTTACCAGTGGTTTTCTTAACCACATTAGGGAAAACAAAGTAGATGAAATTAGCAACACTTGCAATACCAACAACAATAAACCAGTACCCTAACAATACAGCGCTGAATGAAACGGTGTAGTTGATGTTATGCAATCTTCCAAAGACAGATCTCCAAGCATCGTCAAGTCTTTGTTCTGAGACGTAGACTGGAAGGTAAAACATCTTGGTGCTGTTGAAACCTGGGTATGTCTTTGGGTTTACCAAGTACTTGGAGGCATTGAGACGAGATGCCTCGATATCTTCGAGGGTGATAGTTCTTCCATGGTCCTTACAGTATTTGACAAAGAACTCTTGAGAGCCAGTTTTGTTCAACTGAGTCAAACAATGAGCAATAGTGCCCATGGCCTGTTGTTGATTGACGTCACAGAATCCAGAGGGATCCTTTTTGGACACCAACATGGCAGTCTTCTGTGAAATGAGCTCACAAGTAGTGAATCCAAGATTACCAGTGGTGTACCACCATACAAACGGTTCAACACAAAAACATGCCGTTACAAAGAACGACAAAAACCAAAACCTGGTAAGCATAACAAAATCCCAACTTGCATTCTCTAGCAATTAAATACCATGAACAAAGGCAACGCCTTTTCAATCCAACGAATTGCTGATAGCCAAAAAGCCACCAAGAAATGTTTTTTCTTGGTCCTTGGCATTTCACCTGTCAACCACTATGAACCAAAGATAAGCCCCCCTGTCAAGATCCCCAAGTGTTGGAGTGAATGTGTCAGTCACAGAAGCAAACATAAACTTTTAGCTTGGTGTCAAAACCAGATAATTTCCCAGCTTCAGATCTTCAAATTAACACTGATTACTAATTGGTAGTTTATCTGATTCATCTGTGCATTTGAAAAAAAACGATAAACGTTGAAGACCGTGAAATTTTCCTAATATGGCCCACCTTATAAACTAAAATAACCCGAAAAAAGTAAGAAAATTTCTAAGCCTCCACTAACATGAAAAAAATTCAAGAACTTTACTTATTTTTTTCAATTTTCGTCCGGATAAAGTAACCCATTGTCTCTTCTTACGGTATCCATAATCTCCATGACCAATAGCGTCTCGTCTGGTGGCACTACCGAATTTACGATCTCGCTATTGGCGATATTTCGAGCAACCGCATTGGCTTCATAGATAAACCCAATGTATGTAGAAGCGTCAGTGAATTCCTTCGTCGTGCCATCTCGTAACTGGACAACGTACAGTCTTGGCCTTGCGGGATTGACTGCGGAAATCTCGATGTGGCCTTTTGTCCCGTCAATTCGACAAAATGGCATTGGCACATCAATGTGGTTGGATGTTGTTAAGATCCCATGTTTACCGCTTTCGTACTTCATCAAGATCGATGTGTTGTAGTCAACCTTATCCACATCATCGACCGTCATTATTGATTTGACAGTAAATGGAGTGTGGCTGGTTCCTTTGTTCTCATCCAAAAAAATCCTTCCATATGTCACGGAATAAATTCCAATATCTAAAAGTGCACCGCCTCCCAAGTCTCTATTCCTGATTCGAGACTCAGCAGGAGTATTTTTGATGTCACAGTAATACGAAAAGTCGGCGAATGTTCTGAAAACATCACCAATTATCTTCTTTTCAAAGATAAGCAGCTCAATATCGTTAACTATGGGGAGAAACCTTGTCCACACGCCTTCCATTAGAAACAAATTCTTCTCCCTCGCCAAGTCAAACAATCCCTCGGCGTCCTTCTTGTTGATAGTGAATGGTTTTTCACACAAAACGTGCTTGCCATGATTCAAACACTCAATAACTTGTTGCTTGTGAAACACATGCGGAGTTCCTACGTAAACAACGTCAATGTCGCTGTTGGCATAGAACTCAGTGTACTGCTGAATCTTTGGCACATGTTTCTCGTTGTTGTCGGAATCAATTCCCGTTTTCTCCACAAATTCCTGGCCCTTTTGCGTTGAAGAGCACCCAATGGCACCAACAACGTGCTTGAACTCCCCGTTCTCGGTGTTGTTGAGAAGAAGATCATGCACAAACTGACTAGAGATGTTTCCAGCCCCTAAAATACCCCATGTTAACGTTGTCATTGTCGATAGTAAAAAGTGGGTTCACAAAATAATCTCTTGCGAGGAGGTTGCATCCACAAACTTAAATGCAACATTGATTCCCAAAAGAATATTTAAGTGCCCCTTTTCCTCCAGCTCCTTGGTCACACATGCCTTCCCGTTCACCACACTACCACCACGACCAAATCGCCCAACAGGGCTTCTCAGTAGTGAGGGAGTTTCTTACCCCAGATGAAATTGAAAAATACTGTACTGCCGCTCGCCAAGTAGTCCAGCTCGCTCGTGATGGCGGCTGGGACGATGTTAGGACCAGGGGGAAACAGTTCCCACCGTGGCCCCAGAATTTCAGCCCAGATATTTGGGGTATTTCCGGCCTTTTGAACCCTAAACTTGGTTCATTAGCACTTCCATTCCACGAGTGTTATTCGTCAGATAAGATTTTGGCTATCGCTAGTGACATCTTGCAAACAGACTCGCTGGGCTTGTCGATGGAGTTGTTCAACATGCTAATCAATCCACTCACTGATTTCGGGCTCGATTGGCATAGGGACTATATCAAAGCTGAAGCCAGTCCCGAGGAAGAAGCACAACAACTCTTGGAGAACCCTTATGCTGGAACTCAATTCAACTTGGCTCTCATCCACGACGAGTGTCTTATTGTCCTTCCAGGTTCTCACAAAAGAGTCCGGACTGATGAGGAGAGACAAAAGACCGATTGTGACAACAGAAAGCAACATATCAGTGGACAGATTACCGTGGTGCTTGAACCTGGCGATATTGTGTTTTACAATAGTAATATCTTGCATAGAGCCCATTACTTGAGTGCTAACGAGCGTTTAACGCTTCACGGTAGCTATGGCCATAAGGATTATGGGAAGTTTAGAGCTAAAGGTGTGCTTCAACACGGGGTAGGTTCATGGATCTATGGGTTCGAGCCAACTAATGACAATTTACATCTGCTTCTGAGACGTCTTATTGCTCTTGACCAGGAATTTGGTAAAGAAGATTTAGGTTACTCTTTGGACGGTTAATTCTGTCTAGATGTATGCGACATTGTTGTACGTCTGGCTACGTTCAATGCTTCTTCTATCTAGTGAAACTTTTGCTGTTGTTGTACTGAGACATCTTCGAAGAATGTTGTAGAGTGTCGTTTGTAGCTGACTGAAACATACTAAATGAGACTCGAAGTTTGTAGCTTGTCGTTGACCGAGACAACTCTGACTCTGATTACAGAAACTTCTCTTTGTACTCATCGTCGAGTTGGTCCTCTGCCTTCCAGAAGAGAGCGCTAAGGCCTATGTAGCTTTTTACTTGCTGGTGCCTGGCACATTTCATGGAGTCAGAAGATCTTCTGGTCTACTCAGAATCAACTTGCGGTGTCTGAGTATCAATGAGTAACAGATACGATAGTCTCTTCAGTTACCAGATACGCAACTTAAGCTTGTTACTGTCAATGTCAAACTTATGACACAAATCTAAATTGGGTGCAAGTACACTCTTTTGGGAGCAACAGTTTCACTTTTCTTATTTACACTGACGTAACAGCCCACACGACTATGGACTTACCACTTGATATCAAACTACAGATAGCCCGTCGTCTTCCCCGATACATTCAACATCAATTAGTCGACAACGGTCCAGTAGGCATCGCTTGCTGTGACGAAGTGTTCAAAAAGATCAAGATTGTCCCCACATCGAGCAGGATTATTTGCATAGACTATGACCAAAGGCTTCACAAACTCAATTGTATTCGAGAATTGGCACCAATAGGTCATGAAGAAGAAGAGTATGTTGAAGTGCCTCATTATGGCCAGTTAAGACAAAAATTCCCCTTCACTCCAAACATGATTAAGTTCGAAACCCTCGAAGATTTGTCTGATTTCTACAAGACATACGGTGATGATATTTATGAATTCAAATCAATTTCAATTGACGCTGTGTTTTGGCTCCCAAATATTAAATTGCAATTACCCCATTTGACCAACATCAAGGATATAGGTCTTGGAGATTACAAAGCTGAAGATTATGAAAAAATCAAGATGTTTACTGCAATTGAGAGATTGGACTGTCAATACTCCAAGTTTCCACAAAATATCAATTTCCCTAACTTGAAGACTTTAGAAACTTCTGATCTCCTAGATTATACTGGATATAATCTTGAGAGCTTGTCATATTTCGATGCAGGTGGTCGTAATTCATGTCTTCATCTCAGCTATTTCCCCAAGACCTTGAAACATTTGACTATCGAGCTGGCTCAAAGCCGTGTGAGTGAGCTAGACTTTTCTGACTTCCCCTTGGAAACTTTGGCCATCAACGGTAACGAATCTTATGATATGAGTAACTGTCTCTTGCAAGGGAAACTTCCACAGACTCTCCGCAAACTTGTGCTCGAGCTGTTAGGTGGTAACTACATCCAGCCAAAGTCTAGTAAGTATCGGTTGACTCTCAATAAATTGGATGAACTTGTGTTGCAATTCATGCCAACGTCAGCTCTTCGTTGCATTGCAGCCCCTAATCTTAGAAAGCTTGAAATTTCTCACTTAAATGATCCACTTGAAGAACTTCCTTACAATTCAATATTGAGCTTAGTCATTCATAGCGTGACTTTAACAGAGGATTTCAAATTTCCTAGATCATTAGTTTCATTAGTCCTTGAAGATTCACCCCTTGATTTCTTCCAACCTCGTGATGTTCAGAATTTTCTAGATCTTCGTGAGCTACCTGAACTCACCAGTTTACAGATTGATTCCCAGAATGTTGTGACTGTTATTCCCAACAAAAAGCTCGAATGGTTGATTGCTTCACAGATTAAAGGTGAAGAATTTCAACCTTTCGTTTGTCCCGAGAGTGCATTATCATTGAAAGTAGTGATTGAACATGAAGTGCAAGTAAAATTCAACGAGTCTCTCAAAGATCTTCTGATCCAAATAAGAGGTACTTATGTTGATTTACCTGATTTGATTCGTCGTTTGCCCAATGGTTTGTTAAGGCTACTGATTTCTCATGAATACGGCAAAGAATCTGATTGGGAAGCTCCTAAAACGATTGATTTGACTAAATTCAAAGATCTTGTGGCATTAGAACTCAATGGCTTAAAGTTGTCTGCCAACACCGTGAAATTCCCATCCCAATTAGTCAAGTTGGACTTATACGAGAATGATTTTGAAGAAATTCCTGAATTGCAAGAACTCATTTTGTTATCAATGGCCAGCAACTCATTACTTTTAAACACACCAAAAATTCCACCCAAATTGAAATTCTTGGATCTTATTAATAATCGACAAGATGCTGAGATGAACTTGGATCTCAGAGGCTCGATACTTGAGTACTTGAATCTTGCAAGCTGGACAACACCAAGAAATTTGATTCTCCCTGCTACTTTGAAAGTCTTATTCTTGGACTGTGACAACGACGACTTGGATTGGGTAGATGCTAGATTGTGCGAGCAACTCACAATTATCCAACAATGAGTAAGTACCACTAATGAATAGATCTAGGTAAAGTGATGGTTGTAGATTTTTTTGTTTTGGAGTTTACTGGGACAAGTTGATAATTTATGCTAGAATGATAAAAATCACAAAAAACAAAACAGTTCTGAATTAGAATGATGAGTTTCGTCATGGGAGCATTGGCACTTTAGCGTCGTCAAATCAGCATTGACGGCTTAGCATTGACACGTTGGCATTGGCGGCTCAACATTGGCGGTTTAAATTCTTTGTTGCAGTTGAGATCTGGGTTCTACTTGGAGGGTCTACAGTAGTGAGCACAGTGATGGTTCCAATAGCTTACGTTACACGCTTTGGCCTGTTCATCTGTCTAATGCAGCACTGAAGCTTGTATGGACGCGGAGTCATGGTGAGTCACGATGGTGATGTCATGGTTTGATGGAGTCAATGTCGTGTGTCCTTCACAATCCACAAGCGGTGTCAGATGCAACTATAATGACGTTATCACCGTTGAGATATGAGTCACAAGAGCTCAGGTACATTGATGATCATTTGATGAATCTCATCTGATGAATCTCATCTGATGAATCCCATTTGATGAATCCCATTTGATGAATCGCATTTGATGAATCGCATTCGATGAGCAAAGTATTCTTAAGGCACCTCACAAAAGTGACAGACCAAGTGTTCCGTCATGGCAATAAACTCACATTTGGACCTACTGACAAGTCACTAACTATTGGATACATCGATGGAGCATTAGACCACAATTTGTTCCGGGAGAATCCCAGATTTCTCTCAAAACTTCATGAGACTATCGACAAAACCATTCACAATGACTTGCCATTCATAATGGAAGCATCAGTTGCTGCTAATCTGTTTATGCCAATTTACGATTTCCGAACTGTACCCAAATACGGTCGTATACCAACGATTGATAACGTTTTTGGCTACTTACAAGTTGATCAAAACGGTCAAATGATTAATGGTACTTACGAAGCTAACCCGATGTACCAAATTTGGACAGGTGAGGGATTAATCAAATTGAGTGACATGTTGCTTGAGGAGATAAGGAAAATTAATGATTAATAATTGATAAATGATTAATGCGGCTGACACCAAAATATACGGGGAAGTTAGTAATTAGGTATTAGATTAAATTCACTCAACAACAATACAAACTTCACATAAGAATATTTAGCAACAATTAATTACGTAAATCATTATTTGTAACGACTGGAGATTCAGTTGGAGCAGTAGCAGTTACTGAAGGTTCATCAGTTGCTGATTCAATTTTTGGTTCGATATCAGCTTCAGGATCACCAGTTGTTGCTGTAATTCCACCAGTAGATTTTGTACCAATTGGCACGTCATCAACAAATATTGACCCCCAAATGAATGAACCTGGTGCAAAAGTCCAAAACGAATTCAGACTTTGGGCTAAGGGGACAACGGTCCAAATAATTAATGATATCAAAGTAATAGTAAAAAGGACCCAATTAATAACTCCCATTGCAATTGATGCTTTTGCTAAGCGACATGATTCATCAAGGTAATTAAAATTGTAAAAACTGCAATTGGCACTTCCCCAAACATCGGCCAATGCTGCAAATTGAGCTAACCAGAAGATCCATAATAAGATTTCAGCAATAAGAACACCGAATGGTGGAATTAATCTTGAAACAACTGGAACTAATAGTAAACCGATCCATAAAAATGTAATAAGGCCTACAAATAATGAAAAATTAACTCTATCATAAGAAGACCACTTATCAATAAAACCGGCTGATAATCCTAAAACGATTATACCGAAAACTGCTTGAGCAATTCTTATAGCTAAAGAAAAAATTGATCTGTTTAATGGGAATGCAATCATTGAATAACAAAGGGGATTTCACTGTTTATATAGTGATGACCTAGTACGAAGTCTTGTCATAGTTACTTATCATCGCTCATAATTTTTGGCCCATATACGAAGTTTCCGGTGAAAGCCTTTTGTCTTTTGATGATACGATGCTGACTAAGAAAAGAGATTCTAAACCGTTCGACGCGATTCCGTTGGGGTGGACACGTGACACAAAACCTGCACGTTGTAACACGTTTTGGTTGCGGTAGGGTTCAGCTGTGCACGTGCAATAAAATACAACTGTGGTGTCTGAGACAGCTACTGTAGGCGGCCATCTCTTGCCTAACAGGGTAGAAGTGTAGTCCACACTTATACAACCACCGTTGGCCCCACCACAATCCACCACAACTCCGAGAGCAAAACTGTGGAATGAGTCACCGTGGTGACACCAAAAAGGCGTGGTGGTTTTAATGATTTTATATACAGGATGGCAATTAATAATAGTCACCACAACGTTTCCATATATAAATCTCAAACAATCCAAAAATTTTCAACCATCATGTCAAACGTTTTTGATAATTATTGCATTCACTGTGATAAATTATGTGAATCAAATGAACTTTATTGTTCAATAGATTGCAGAGATCTTAATACTGTACCTGAACTGATACAACCTTCTACCAATTATACTTATGCATCGCCATTATTTACTCATAATTCTCCAATAGATCAAGTGCTGCCCTTGCTACTCCCACAACAACTCGATGAGGTCCCTGATGTGCGGATAAACTCAAACAATAGCTTTATAAATACAGGGGTAAGTTACCGCAAGTGGTTAACTGGATGTTTATGATTAATGAAAGAATATACGATACACATGAACTCTGTAGATGGTGAAATCCGATTTGAGAGGCCAGAGAGGTACCAAGCGCAGTTTGGGGTCGTTTGACACGCTATGACACGGTGTATCACCTTCCGTTGTATGTCATCGGACTTATTAGTCCAGTGGGGCTTTTTGTCCAGTCCCACTTGCTAGCGCCTGGTGACTCTGCTTGCTTTCTGGCGTCATTACCGCTACGGCGACTCACCACTGCGTTCTACACACTCACTGGCTCATTTTCATTCCCCGTTCAACCGTACAGCAGTCCCGGTTCGGACTAGGTGCGATGGGGTTATCTTTTTCATCAAGGGTTCAGGTGACATATTTTTAACTAAACCACAGTTGTGGCCTTTACATAGTAATACACACTTTACATCCATAGTAACATTTCAGCGTGGCTGGAACCAGTTGAGCGCTAGTTGACAGCTTTCAAGCAACTTTACTGCTTGCTACATCATCGCACGTGACAAGGAAATTTTTTTTAAGACCCTTTAACAGAGTCACTCGCCACACCTCCAGTCATGTGACCACTTTGGTTTCTTGGGTTTTGGGCCAGCGGGTTCGTTTCAATCTACGACTTGATCGTTCTGCAGCCAGCGCTACTGTTCTAACTGTTTACGAGATGTTTAATTGCATTAGTCTGGTTGACTTCAGGCTACTTGAATTGAATAAGTGAACTGACTGGTACGATTAGTCACTACCTCTAATAGATTAACGCTGGTCGGGCAGTCAGTTCGCTCTGGGGTTTCAATGTCTCGGCCATTTCTCCACATGGTCACGGAACCGATCGTGGGCAGATCACTATGGATGTTGAGATGATCAAATGGCAGTTGGTGAGCGATCAGTAGACGTGAAGCTACGACACAGTCTTGGTAAGCTGATCTGAATCTGGACTCAATTCATTTGTGTTCTTGGTAATGGAAACAGAACCTGAGTGAGAACAAAGCTGAAGAAAAGCTGATGAAGAGCTGATGAGGTTAACAATGACGAGGTGAAAGTGACGAGGTGAAAGTGACGAGATGAAAGTGGCCCATTGAAACGTAACATCGTGAACAGCGACCAATTGAAAGTAACACCGTGAACAGCGACCAATTGAAAGTAACAATGTGAAAAGTGACATGGTGAAAAACTTCTCTGGAACAAGTTGGAAAGTCAAAAAAAACTGAAATAGCCAGACATTTTGTTACAGAGGATATCAGACACTTTGATGCACAAACATTCACAGGTAACATTACTAATTCATACTTCAGCATGAGAATTACCCTAATTGAGATGCATTGCATGCCATCTTAGCAATCTGCAACCTGAAATTTTACTGACTGTTCTCGTGCTTGGCCGGGCAATTGTCAATTTGAGTAACCATCTGACCAATGATTGGTTTGCTCGTGAGGTCTGGCTTGGTTACGAATCTTGATTGTCTATGAAATTTCTTAGTGGAGGACTTATCGCTGAATATCAATTACATGTGCAATGGAGCTAAATTTAACAATAACAAGTACATACAGTGAATTTCGGCCTTCTTGTTCAGATTACTGACTCTTGGTTGCTGTGGTAGCTAAACGTGGTGATTTTTTGTGATGTAACCTCACTACCACATCACAGGGTTAGTGCTGGTGGCCAAACGATTGTGAACGCTGAAGCCATAAGTGGGTTTAACGTTGCAGGTTTACATAAATGACCCGATAGGAGATATTTTGGCCAGGCGGGCTGAACCCTTCCTAAATTAGTTTTACCCATTTCCAACTCCCTTGGCACAAAGAAAGTCAGTTTAGATCATAAACTAAGTTGTCTTTACTACAACCGATGAAATAAGTGGGTGAATTAGGAAACAAACAAACACGACGTTGTTGATCACACATGACAGAGACGATTTGATTGGCGTTTGAAAACAGATTTTCACAGTGACCTGATTTGCCCACAATGTTACACCACTAGCTATTAATGGTTTACGCGGAGTAGTCAGATTTGATTAACACTTTGAAAAATTGTGTCTGGCAAACCTTGCTAGCAAAATCTTATGCAAAAAGAAATCTTATAATCTTGTTTAGCAAAACCGTATCTAACAGATGTTTTAGCAATATTTTATCAAGCCTTATCGCAATACGCACCCTTACCTAAACAACGCAAGCTGCCACATGTCACGATTGTTTGCTATTGTCACTTTGGAACAGGTTGTATTGAGGCGGAATTAACACACCATCTCCAAATGTTCAAAACGTTATTACTGGTTTAAGTCAACCTACAACACAATGCGTTCACCCCACAAATTACGAAAGAGTAACCGCATAGAATTTAACCATTTGGTCGCACTCGTACTGAATATAAGACGTATTTCCCTTTACACCAGTAATATTTTTTCGTGCTTAGTTCGTAACGATAAACGCGTGTTGTTCGCGCCAGGCTCGAATGAGGAGAATTGCACCATCTTGCTCAATAGACGAAGGCAAACTCACTCAGTCAGTGCCATCAATCATTGGACTATCGTTCTATAATATATTTAGTTATGATCCACGCGTTCTCATTGACTACTGTTATTGTTTACGTGTTTAAGCTGAAAAAACTCATACCGTAAGCCAAGCCACAAACAGCCTAGAACCTTAAATTGCCCACTCACTTAAATCCAATGTGGTAGTGATCCCATATTAAACTCTTTGTTTGAATCCCAATTGGGACTTTTAATTATTTACATGTTCTGGTATGGTTCCACTGCATACCAAATTTCATATGAACGGCTCATGATTTTACTAAACACCATCGGAACTCATTAATGTTGATATTGTCTTCAACAAGACCTAGATGCTGGTTTCCAATTAGGCTCTATTTACTTATAGTTCAACCGCAAATCTTACCACAAAGGCCACCTCTAACTTTCACAAAGAAAAACTCACTCATCCGTTTTCAAAGTGTTGATCGTGTTTTCAGATTTCAAACCATTGTCAAATTAGGAATTCTAAACTCTTTTTTTGGTTTAGGAAGTATTCTTTTCAATTGCTGGTCCCCCGTAAACTAATTTATGGCTCACAATCAATAACTTGAATCCTCCTTTATTGTTGAATCATCATTTGAATCAAATCTATATGTTGGCTACTCAAGTATACTACCATAGAGATTGTCTTCACTACTAATTGCCGTTTGAATCTGAGTTTGTTGATCGTCTATGCTGTTTTAGAAACAAAAACAATTAGAATCACGATTTTTGTTGCAGATCTGGAAAAAATTACTTGGTGGAGTTGCAACTGCAATGTGTAAAACACTATAAAAGTCACTAGACTTCTCCCCCAATCCAACTAGCTATGGTTCGTCTCGCTCATTTTATGCTAGCATTTGCTAGTATGTTGATTACAACAATCGCAGACGATATCACTGAAAACACTGTCATATACGGTGGTATAACAATAGACCTTGGTGATTTCCACGTTTTCCCAGGCGTTTACTGGTCCCTTTTCGATAATGGAGTTACTACTTTCGTTGGTGATTTCTGGAATGAAGGTGGTTTTTACATTACGACCAACAATGCTTTACTTGGTCAAAGTGTTTCCATTACCAACGTTTTAGGAAGCATACGTAACGATGGTGATTTTGCTTTAGCAGCATCTTCAACTATCACGGCTCCCAACTATCTTTTAAGCTCACCCGAATTTATCAACACTGGTTCAATGTGGTTCGGTGGTGATGGTTCGTTTCTTGGCCCTGTCATGCTGGTCTTGTCAGGCGACTGGACTAATACTGGTTTGATGGTGTTCGAACTCACTGAAAGAACTACTGGTGATGTGCTCTTGGGTCAACTTGTTTCAGCCGTTGGTTTGGGTGAAATCAATAATGAAGGTACAATTTGTCTTATAAGACAATCTTATCGTCAAACAACTGGTATCCAAGGTTCAGGTTGTTTCGATGTCGGCGAAGATGCCAACTTTTGGCTTGCTGCTTCCCCATTAGGTACTTTCGAAGTTGACCCTAACCAAATCATTCACTTAAGTTCCTCATCCTCAACTCTTAGGTCTGATGTCTTCTCTGTCTCAGGAAGAGAATTCACAGTCACAGGTTTCGGTAATGGAAATGTCATTGGTTTATCACTTCCATTAGCAAGTTATTCATACGCTGGCGACACCTTGACCTTAACATCAGGAATCTTCCCACTTCAAGTAACCACAGAGTTCATCATCGGTACTGGATATGATCCTGCTGCATTTGAGCAGGTCAGTGAGAACTTTGGTGACCCATCTCTTGTTATCTCCAATGCTGTCCGTTATAATGGCCCTCCTCCTAACCCAGCCAGACCTGCTAGCTGCATGGCTTGTGCTCCATTCCCTGACCCACCAGCAGGTTGTCCAGAGTGCACTCTCTACACTACTACATTCACCACTACCTACCCAGACGGTGCAGTGTCTACTGGAACTGGTGAAGTTCTCATTACTACTGATGAAAATGGTGACTTGACTACTACTACTGACATCTTCGGTGACTGTCCTGAATGTACTATTTTCACTACCACATTCACCACCACCTACCCAGATGGATCCGTGTCTACTGGAACTGGTGAAGTCATCGTCACTACTGATGAAAATGGTGACTTGACTACTACTACTGACATCTTCGGTGACTGTCCTGAATGTACTATTTTCACTACCACATTCACCACCACCTACCCGGATGGATCCGTGTCTACTGGAACTGGTGAAGTCATCGTTACTACTGATGAAAATGGTGACTTGACTACTACTACTGACATCTTCGGTGACTGTCCTGAATGTACTATTTTCACTACCACATTCACCACCACCTACCCAGATGGATCCGTGTCTACTGGAACTGGTGAAGTCATCGTCACTACTGATGAAAATGGTGACTTGACTACTACTACTGACATCTTCGGTGACTGTCCTGAATGTACTATTTTCACTACCACATTCACCACCACCTACCCAGATGGATCCGTGTCTACTGGAACTGGTGAAGTCATCGTTACCACTGATGAAAATGGTGACTTGACTACTACTACTGACATCTTCGGTGACTGTCCTGAATGTACTATTTTCACTACCACATTCACCACCACCAACCCAGACGGTTCAGTCTCAACTGGAACTGGTGAAGTCATCGTCACTACTGATGAAAATGGTGACTTGACTACTACTACTGACATCTTCGGTGACTGTCCTGAATGTACTATTTTCACTACCACATTCACCACCACCTACCCAGATGGATCCGTGTCTACTGGAACTGGTGAGGTGATTGTTACTACAGACTCCGACGGAAACTTGATTACCTCCACCGATGACTTTGGTGACTGTCCTGAATGTACCATCTACACTACTACATTCACCACCACCAACCCAGACGGTTCAGTCTCAACTGGAACTGGAGAAGTCATTGTCACAACCGACTCCGACGGAAACTTGATTACCTCCACCGATGACTTTGGCGACTGTCCTGAATGTACCATCTACACTACTACATTCACCACCACCAGACCAGACGGATCAGTCTCAACTGGAACTGGAGAAGTCATTGTCACAACAGACTCCGACGGAAACTTGATTACCTCCACCGATGACTTCGGTGACTGTCCTGAATGTACTATCTACACCACCACATTCACCACCACCAATCCAGACGGATCAGTCTCAACTGGAACTGGAGAAGTCATTGTCACAACAGACTCCGACGGAAACTTGATTACCTCCACCGATGACTTTGGTGACTGTCCTGAATGTACCATCTACACTACTACTTTCACCACCACCAGACCAGACGGTTCAGTCTCAACTGGAACCGGTGAGGTGATTGTTACTACAGACTCGGACGGAAACTTGATCACCTCCACCGATGACTTTGGTGACTGTCCTGAATGTACCATCTACACTACTACTTTCACCACCACCAGACCAGACGGTTCAGTTTCAACTGGAACCGGTGAGGTGATTGTTACTACAGACTCGGACGGAAACTTGATCACCTCCACCGATGACTTTGGTGACTGTCCTGAATGTACCATCTACACTACTACTTTCACCACCACCAGACCAGACGGTTCAGTTTCAACTGGAACCGGTGAGGTGATTGTTACTACAGACTCGGACGGAAACTTGATCACCTCCACCGATGACTTTGGTGACTGTCCTGAATGTACCATCTACACCACCACATTCACCACCACCAGACCAGACGGATCAGTATCTACTGGAACCGGTGAGGTGATTGTTACTACAGACTCGGACGGAAACTTGATCACCTCCACCGATGACTTTGGTGACTGTCCTGAATGTACCATCTACACCACCACATTCACCACCACCAGACCAGACGGATCAGTATCTACTGGAACCGGAGAAGTTATCGTGACCACTGACAGAGATGGTAACTTATACACTACTACTGACGACTTTGGTGACTGTCCTGAATGTACCATCTACACCACCACATTCACCACCACCAGACCAGACGGATCAGTATCTACTGGAACCGGAGAAGTTATCGTGACCACTGACAGAGATGGTAACTTATACACTACTACTGACGACTTTGGTGACTGTCCTGAATGTACCATCTACACCACTACATTCACCACGACCAGACCAGACGGATCAGTCTCTACTGGAACCGGTGAAGTTATCGTGACCACTGACAAGTATGGAAACTTGTACACTACGACAGATGACTTTGGTGACTGTCCTCACTGTACAGTTTACACCACCACCGTTACCACCACTGAACATGGAACAGTTACTACATGCCCTGCGGAAGTTATCATAACGACAGACAAGCATGGAGGAATTGTGACAGTTACCGACATCATCTACAAGGTTGAGAAGACGGTGATCACAGTAACTACATGTGTTGAGAACAAGTGTACGGTTAAACCCGTGACGACAGGTAAGTCAACATACTCGGATCACTTGACCAAGTACGTTACATACGTTCCATTACCAGAAGAACATCACAAGCCTCATAAGGAGTACACAATCACTGAATGCAAGGACAACGTTTGTGTTGAACGGGTTGTGACGGGAGTTGCTTCCACGTACAAAGATGAAAAGACCACATATGTTACTTACGTGACATCTACGGTGACACCAGGTGGACATAAACCAGGTGGACAAGCCCCAGGCGGACAAGCCCCAGGCGGACAAGCCCCAGGTGGACAAGCACCAGGTGGACAAGCACCAGGTGGACAAGCCCCAGGTGGACAAGCCCCAGGAGGACAAGCACCAGGTGGACAAGCCCCAGGTGGACAAGCACCAGGTGGACAAGCCCCAGGTGGAGAAGCACCAGCTTCAACACCACGTCCAACAGTAGCACCCGAAGTTAATGTTGGAGCTGGATCAAACTTGAGTCCATTCTCCTTCCTCTTATCCACTTTATTGTTACTTGTTGCCATGTTCTAATTGGGTGCAAATATTTCTTTTCATGATTTTAACGGTTTACTTTCGATTCATTCATACCAAATAATTTTCTAATCAATGAATTTCTGTCATAGAGATCGTAGACACTCTAAAGCGAGTTGTTCAACTGTCATCAAGAGCATCAGAGTTTTGTGAGGGTGGTTGACTGGAAGTCGAAAAGAGTAATGGCTGGCGCTACATGGGTACTTTTACGAAATTGAGTTCCTCTACGCTGGTCAACTTACTGCAGCGACTACTGGCGGTTGATTTAGTGGTTCCATGGAGGAGTGCACTAAATTACGGGCTACAGGGAGTAGCGGGAATTTGTTCTGAGTGAACCCAGCACCACTTCAAGACTGCTGAAGAGGCGTTTGTTGACGTAAATATCACATTGTTGCTAAACTTAGCGCAAATATCTAGAAAATATTGCGCTTGAGTTTGGTGATCGCCTGTAACTTGAATGGTAAACACTCAAACACTTCATGAAGCACACATCGGCCTAGTCAGAGCCACTGAGCCAGTGCAATTTTCTCATTAGGTAGTCTTAGCTGGTTGTTACACAAAAGAAATGTATGTGGAGCGCGAGGCTAATTTAGTACCAGAACACACTTCGCGTCCTCCATAAACTCCTACTTCTTTATGACTATCGTGGCAAACGTGTCAGCCCCACGATTCATCACTAGTTTATGACTATGGTAACAAGGTGCCTGTGATCAATGAGCAAATCGACATTTACGCGTTTTGACTACAATAATTCTTGATGTGGCAGCCAAGACCACAAACAGATACGAGCAGAACGCAAATTGCTTTCCAGTTTGTTAGCCAACATTGTCGCTTGATGCGGTACTATTTTTAAACTAGCTTATAGTCTAAACCCCAAAGTGGACTTATTATCTACAAATGATTTAAATTTGTTCTTGCCGACAAATCTTAGACATGTTGTCAGCACAATGATTCAGCACCGTAGTTTACAAAATTGTCAAGCTTTCAGTGTGAGTGACATATACTCGGTGGCATTATGTTGTACTGAAGAATGGGGATTCAAATGTTCTTTGAGTAAGGTTTAGACCGCAAATCATACTATTTACTTGCACAAAACTAGAAGTCACTCATCTGATTGAAATGGTGTTGATCGGCCTAGCAGTATTCAAACCAGTCTAGAAAAGGAATTTTGGACCCTTTTTTGAGCTGGTAAACATTCTCTTGAGTTGCTGGCTCTCCGTAAATTGATTCTAGTCACAGTCGAATCTGATCATACTAGGCTCGTTTGTGAACCTGGAGCTGTATGTGAAACACTCAAGACAACCATGAATGAACTTTCTTACCTGTTGGTCATTATTTGTCAATTGGACTTAGTTGATCGCCAATGTTGATTGGGCAAAACTAAATTTGGGAAACCACGAGATTCAATGCAGATCAAAATAATACTTGATAGTGCTGCAATTTCAATGTGTTGAACACTATAAAAGTAACAAGAGCCCTCGTTCAAACCAATTCGCTATGGTTCGTCCTGCTTACATCCTAGCGCTTGCTGGGGTATTGAAATCAACGCTCGCAGAAGATATCACCGAAGATACTGTTATCAATGGTGGTATCACCACACCTCTCGAAAACTTCCATGTTTTCCCAGGTGTTTCGTGGTCCCTCTTCGATAACGGAGAAACAAACTTCATTGGTGACTTCTGGAACGAAGGTGGATTTTCCATCACTACCAACGATGAATCGCTTGGTCAAAGTGTTTCCATCATCAACTCTGCTCCTGATACAATTCGTAATAGTGGAGAATTTGCTTTGATTGCACCATCAACATCCTCCAATCCGGAGTACTTCTTGAGCACATCACAATTCGAAAATAGTGGTACCATGTGGTTCAGTGGTGATGGATCCTATGATAATCCCGTTATGCTGGTCTTGTCACCTGATTGGACTAACACAGGCACGATGATTTTCCAACTCAACGCTTGAAGTTCTGCTAACGTTCTTTTAGGACAGCCCTTTCCTACTACTGAAATAAGCGATATTACAAACGAAGGGACTGTATGTCTCCTCGATACAGCTTTTCAGCAAACAACTCGTATTCAAGGTTCAGGTTGTTTTGATGTTGGTCGAGATTCTATCTTTTGGATAACGAATTCCGAAACGAGGACACAATTGGACATTGACGAGGATCAAGTCATTTACTTGAGTACCTCTTCATCTATTCTCAGATCTGATATCTTCCCTGTAGGAAGAAGATTCAGGATAGCTGGTTGGGGCAACGGAAACTATATCGGCTTAACGTTGCCATATTATACTTATTCCTACAGTGGTGATACGTTCCGTATGTTTTTCGGACCCGGACCTGGTACCTACATGGACTATATCGTCGGTACTGGTTACGATGAAGCTCTATTTGAGCAGGTCATTTTGAATATAGGTGTCGCCTTCACCAGAAATATCTATGCTGTTGCCTACACTGGCCCTGTTCCCAATCCAGGAAGACCTGCTGAGTGTATGGCTTGTCCTGCGAGCCCAGATCCACCAGATAGCTGTCCTGAATGTACTATCTACACGACGACATTCACCACCACCAATCCAGACGGTTCAGTCTCAACTGGCACTGGTGAGGTGATTGTCACCACCGATGAAAATGGAAACTTGGTTACCTCCACCGATGACTTTGGCGACTGTCCTGAATGTACCATCTACACTACTACATTCACCACCACCAATCCAGACGGATCTGTTTCTACCGGAACCGGTGAGGTGATTGTCACCACCGATGAAGATGGAAACTTGATTACCTCCACCGATGACTTTGGCGACTGTCCTGAATGTACCATCTACACTACTACATTCACCACCACCAATCCAGACGGATCTGTTTCTACCGGAACCGGTGAGGTGATTGTCACCACCGATGAAAATGGAAACTTGGTTACCTCCACCGATGACTTTGGCGACTGTCCTGAATGTACCATCTACACTACTACATTCACCACCACCAATCCAGACGGATCTGTTTCTACCGGAACCGGTGAGGTGATTGTCACCACCGATGAAGATGGAAACTTGATTACCTCCACCGATGACTTTGGCGACTGTCCTGAATGTACCATCTACACTACTACATTCACTACCACCAATCCAGACGGTTCAGTCTCAACTGGCACTGGTGAGGTGATTGTCACCACCGATGAAAATGGAAACTTGGTTACCTCCACCGATGACTTTGGTGACTGTCCTGAATGTACCATCTACACTACTACATTCACTACCACCAATCCAGACGGTTCAGTCTCAACTGGCACTGGTGAGGTGATTGTCACCACCGATGAAAATGGAAACTTGGTTACCTCCACCGATGACTTTGGTGACTGTCCTGAATGTACCATCTACACTACTACATTCACTACCACCAATCCAGACGGTTCAGTCTCAACTGGCACTGGTGAGGTGATTGTCACCACCGATGAAAATGGAAACTTGGTTACCTCCACCGATGACTTTGGTGACTGTCCTGAATGTACCATCTACACTACTACATTCACTACCACCAATCCAGACGGTTCAGTCTCAACTGGCACTGGTGAGGTGATTGTCACCACCGATGAAAATGGAAACTTGGTTACCTCCACCGATGACTTTGGTGACTGTCCTGAATGTACCATCTACACTACTACATTCACTACCACCAATCCAGACGGTTCAGTCTCAACTGGCACTGGTGAGGTGATTGTCACCACCGATGAAAATGGAAACTTGGTTACCTCCACCGATGACTTTGGTGACTGTCCTGAATGTACTATTTACACTACTACATTCACCACCACCAGACCAGACGGATCAGTATCTACCGGAACAGGTGAAGTCATTGTCACAACAGACTCTGACGGAAACTTGATTACCTCCACCGATGACTTTGGCGACTGTCCTGAGTGTACCATCTACACCACTACGTTCACCACCACCAACCCAGATGGATCAGTATCTACTGGAACCGGTGAAGTCATTGTCACAACAGACTCCGACGGAAACTTGATCACCTCCACGGATGACTTTGGTGACTGTCCTGAATGTACCATCTACACTACTACTTTCACCACCACCAGACCAGACGGTTCAGTTTCAACTGGAACTGGAGAAGTCATTGTCACAACAGACTCCGACGGAAACTTGATTACCTCCACCGATGACTTTGGCGACTGTCCTGAATGTACCATCTACACTACTACATTCACCACCACCAATCCAGACGGATCTGTTTCTACCGGAACCGGTGAGGTGATTGTCACCACCGATGAAAATGGAAACTTGGTTACCTCCACCGATGACTTTGGTGACTGTCCTGAATGTACCATTTACACCACCACATTCACTACCACCAGACCAGACGGATCTGTTTCTACCGGAACCGGAGAAGTTATCGTGACCACTGACAGAGATGGTAACTTATACACTACCACTGACGACTTCGGTGACTGTCCTGAATGTACCATCTACACTACTACGTTCACCACCACCAGACCAGACGGATCTGTTTCCACCGGAACCGGAGAAGTTATCGTGACCACTGACAGAGATGGTAAGTTGTACACTACCACTGACGACTTCGGTGACTGTCCTGAATGTACCATTTACACCACCACATTCACCACGACCAGACCAGACGGATCAGTCTCTACTGGAACCGGTGAAGTTATTGTGACCACTGACAGAGACGGTAAGTTGTACACTACCACTGACGACTTCGGTGACTGTCCTGAATGTACCATCTACACCACTACATTCACCACGACCAGACCAGATGGATCAGTCTCTACTGGAACCGGTGAAGTTATCGTGACCACTGACAAGTATGGAAACTTGTACACTACGACAGATGACTTTGGTGACTGTCCTCACTGTACAGTTTACACCACCACCGTTACCACCACTGAACATGGAACAGTTACTACATGCCCTGCGGAAGTTATCATAACGACAGACAAGCATGGAGGAATTGTGACAGTTACCGACATCATCTACAAGGTTGAGAAGACGGTGATCACAGTAACTACATGTGTTGAGAACAAGTGTACGGTTAAACCCGTGACGACAGGTAAGTCAACATACTCGGATCACTTGACCAAGTACGTTACATACGTTCCATTACCAGAAGAACATCACAAGCCTCATAAGGAGTACACAATCACTGAATGCAAGGACAACGTTTGTGTTGAACGGGTTGTGACGGGAGTTGCTTCCACGTACAAAGATGAAAAGACCACATATGTTACTTACGTGACATCTACGGTGACACCAGGTGGACATAAACCAGGTGGACAAGCCCCAGGCGGACAAGCCCCAGGCGGACAAGCCCCAGGTGGACAAGCACCAGGTGGACAAGCACCAGGTGGACAAGCCCCAGGTGGAGAAGCACCAGCTTCAACACCACGTCCAACAGTAGCACCCGAAGTTAATGTTGGAGCTGGATCAAACTTGAGTCCATTCTCCTTCCTCTTATCCACTCTATTGCTACTTGTTGCCATGTTCTGATTGGGTGCAAATATTTCTTTTCATGATTTTAACGGTTTACTTTCGATTCATTCATACCAAAAAAAGTTAGTAATGTTTTTGTAAAAACTAGTAGACATTTAGTTGAGCTTCGATGTCGTTTGTGATCGTGGTCTACAGCGAAGAGATTAAGCTCTGTAGTTCAATTGTGACGCATTGAAATATAGTGCATGTCACGGTTGGAGTTGTTCCCTACTTTGTGATGAGTTCAATCGTCTACAGAAGTGGTGTCAGACTTGGACTGGTGGACGGGGAGAAAGAAAAAGATGCGGTGTAGCGCTAGTACGACTGGCGCTAAAATACCACGAAAAACATAGCGCGAAAAATTTTCAATTATGTTTGGTCCATTCTCTTCGTCCCTCACTCGAATGGGGGGATACCTCTGGAAAGTAGCACCAAGGTTGAGTGTACCACAGAAGAACCGTCTCAGAAAAAGGATGAGACTCGTTGATTCAAATATCGAAACGATATTTCAGCTGTTGGTGAAGGATACTGGTAAAACGGGATTCTTCAAACTTGATTACTTGAAGTTTCAATTCCCCAAAGAGCAAAACATGGCTCCTCGGGACAAATACACAACTTTTGATAAGAAAGTTAAAGGTTACAGAAAATTGGTGCATAGAGTTCCTAAATGGACAAAGAAATCTTTCAGAGAAAATCCTAAATATTATTAGTGTAAATAGTGTACATATTAATGAAGGGTCGCTCAGCGACCAAACGATAAAGATAATGCTGTAATGCTCTGTTAAATTCTGTCCCAAATCCAGTTACTGACAAAATATTCGGAGTACTTATCTTCTACTTTTAGTATGCTGGTTAAACCTTCTTTGTTGACCACAAGAACTTTATCTTGATCACTTTCAAAATCTATACTCACTCCAAATGACCTAAATAAATTTATCTTAATGACATTAGAGTTAGGATTATTCAAGATATTCATATTGATCAAGTTGTTCAATTTGATAGTTAATTGTTGCAAGTTTTCCTGGAGTCTTACTTTCTCTATACTAGCGGTATTAGTTTTTGTTTCGAAATCGTTGAGTTTCTTTGCAAGAGTTAATTTTTCGTTATCCAAGTCTTGAAGTTTCTTGTTTATGACAGAGAAAACATTATCATCAGCAGATCCAATGAGAGGTTCCGATAGTAAATCATTTAAACTATTATTTTCGAACTTTGTAAGTTGATTTAACTCCTGTTGTAGTGAACTCAATTGTGTCTTTAGTTGATTAGTTTCAATCCTAAGGTTCTCGATTGAATTTTTACGTAAAACGGTCGTCTTTTCGATATGATCTTCTATTCTCTGTAAAGTTAACAAATCAGGTTCGATCTCGAATGAATCAATTGAACTTTGCACCAACTGGTCTGGCCTTTCATGAAGCATCAGGTAAACAAACTGAGGAAAATCGAAACTGCAATTCAACAGTCGCATTTTATCAACTGATTCGATCTAATGTCAAAAGAGAAATCCCTCGAAGGGGTTGAATTACCTTCGAATCCCAATCTTCCAAACTGGTTGCTTACACCCAAGGAAGAGAAGTTAGTGTTTCAAAGATGGAGGAAAAAAGCTTTTCAAAGTTGTGATGAACTCATCAAGAAGTACATTGAATGTACGAACTCGTATGAAAACCCTCTAGCAGGCATGACGAAGTGTTCTGAGGCCAACAAGGCTCAACTTAACTGTGTGAAGGAGTACCAGAAGATGAAGTACTTGGATATTGAAAGAGATATTTTGATCAAGGAGAAAATGGAGAAGTCTGTAAATAATAAATGAATGAAGCGCCAGCGTAAAGTGGTAAAGAACATAGTAGGCAATGAAGAGTGAACACTGCACTCGACGAGAGCGACTTACTGACCCACTGATTGCCGAAATGCTCGTAAACATACCTGGTATCGTAATATACATCATCTATAATACACTATAACACACCAACTATACACCAAGCCATGCCATCTGAATTGCCACCAGCGACATCAGTCCTCACGCGGCTCGTCTTGCGTGTCGAAGTTGTCCTCCTCAAACACAGCGTGACTGGCCATAAACAAACTACCGTGTATGACCCCCAACTTCTCCATGCTGTTATACTGATAGCACATGGTACTCACCAAGTCGTTGAAGTCGCTCAAGTTAGCTTGCAACTGCGCTAATTGAGAATTAAGATGACTCAACTGTCGTTGTTTTAATGAACTCATATGGAATGCGATTCTTAACTCCATTTTTTCTAATTAACTTCTTTTGTACCTTGAGTCAACAACGCCGGGATTTATTCGAACGGGGTTTTCACTTGATCTCCCAACTCATCCATAGTAAAACCCAAAGATATTGATATTCGGACACTTTCGGAAATGACCCCACAAGTTTCCATGAATAAAACGTCAACTTCAACTGATAAACCCTTGCAGTCAGACCAACCCCCACATAAATACCCCAAACTTCAGCCTGTCAAACCCAAGCCCAAGCCCATACCTATAGCCGTGCTTCCCAAACCTACATCATCAGTCAAGTCCAGTTTCAACCCAAATATTAAGACATCCACTCAATTAAAAAATGATATTTTAAACATCAACACGTCCAGAAAATGGATTCTACCTCCACGGCCAAGGCCTGGGCGAAAACCCGCAGAAGAAATACTGGCATCACAACAATTACAACAACTTCTGCAGTTAAGTGAATCAAATTCAACTTCACCCACATCGTGTAACAAGACGAAAAAACTCAAGAAAAAGATCAAAGAACCACCAAAAGCAGTACAAGATAGTTCAGAAGTCCTTGGACTAAAACTCGAGTATTTACTGAAACTCAAAGAGCAAGCACTAATTTGTGATTACATTGAAGTAATCAACAAACAAATCAAAGAACTAGATTTTATCAAGAATGGTTTCATCACTGTTGATAAATTAAACATGACAGATCCTATAACGAAGACTGACGACCCAATAAAGAAAAGCCATGAACTAGAAAAGATAAATAACATGTCAGATCTTGATAAATTTATCAACTACTTGACAAAAAGTTCAAGTATAATTCACTCAGCTACAAAGAATTACATCAGCGACACCAATAGTATAAATCAACAGATTGAAAAGTATTTGAAGATGAGATCCCAACATCGTCTTGAAGAGAACAAGAAACAAAATATTGCAAAGACAATACCAAAAATTGACAAAAAGAAAATAAGCTTCTCTAATTCCTTGTTGAACGAAAATAACTTGTTTGACAAGTTGATAATTGATGACGAAGATGATTTCAAGCCAATTAAGAAACAAAGTTGTGGATATTGTGCTACAGGTACACCGTGTTTGTGCCTTGAGTCTGACAGACGCAACGATTGATGAATAACGATATATTTATTTCACTTGGTGTAGACTAAACCGGTCGAATCGGTGAAGCAACCGATGATAGTAGCGGTAGTAGATGACTGTATTGACTTCCAACCGGTGAACGGTTACTAGTAACCGGTGAACGGTAAAATCGGTGTGAGATGATTACCCCGGAATTTTACCATTTCCCGCTCTCACCGACACTTCCAGCAGCCCACACTGCAAAGTCAGGACTTTCACGTGAACCACACACTACAACACACCCCTACTCACTTCGTAATAAATATATTGATGCTTAAACAAAAGTCAAGTAACTTCCAAGAACAGCAGCGATACCTAAAACCACATAACCAGTTCTGTAAACTCCCTTGATTGTCATTTCTTTACCAAAGTCCCAAACTAAATGTCTCACACCGTTGAATGAATGGAAAACAAATGGAAATGCCATAACTGCTTTTGCTGCAACTTTGATTGCAACTGGTAAAGCACCAAAAGCAGCAATAAAACTACTGATCTCAAATGGAACACCCAACAATGAAGTGGCAGCGTATCCACAAGTAAGAGCATAAAATGCACCACCCATTGCAACACCGGTAATTCTATGTAAACCTGATAAAACCCAAGTCAATTGTGGTTGGTAAATAGTTAAATGTGGTGAAACTGGACGAGCCTTTCTTTGGTTCTTCAAGATCTCGATCTCTTCATCGTGTGATGACTTAACTGTCAGAATTTGTCTAACAATTTGTGTTGATACCCGGAGACTGACGGGGGCTCCTGCTGTTAGTATGGTTAAACTATACCAAAATGAACAAAATTTATATGAAAATAATCACCTAAATTCAGAGATTCTTATTATATAAATTTCAAAACTTGATTCAACATACTTCTAGCAGCATTCAATCCAATACGTGCTAACATCTTGTAGTTTTTATGGAGTCGCACATCCAATTAAATGTTTGATATTATCAGCGGTCGTGTATTGACGCCCCGGTTTTCGGTAAAAACTCACTATTGTGCTTGTCAGTGGCTGGAGTGCAGAAACCAAAATTGTTTCTTAATGTGCAGGGATTTATCGCATACACTCACTTTTGCTGTAATCGTCCGTCTGCTTCCTGCTGACTTTACGACACTAATTTCACTTTTTTACCTGATCTGTTTATTGCATTCAATTCTTTGTTACTTTTGGTTTTAGTCTTCGAAATCTCCAAATTTAAAACCTTTTATCATGCTGGTAAGGTCATCAAAACCATCAGACTTAACTTCATCCAGTGATAACTCTTCAACAGTTAATCATCTGTCGTCGAAAACTTCCCAAATGCATTCTCCAGATCTACTGAATCATCCAGATCTACTGAATCATAATGATATCAATAAACCTATAACTAATCAACAAACTCCCGATTGTATACCAAAACAATTAAACATACCGGCCACCACCTCAAACCTTAATGACCAACATGTTGATAGTACAGAAACTAGTCCGCTTGAAGGCCCCATAACCTTTGAAGCACCTCAGAATCTCAATAATGGTGGCCAAAAACATTCAAATGACTTCAAGTCTGATGAAGACGATAAAAATCCAAGCCCTGAACCTGAAGATTTATTCAAAAAGAAGAATGTAAGACCAAGAACTCAAAGCTTCCAATCTGTTTTGTCTATTGTATCATTGAAACTGTTGAATCAACAGCCTCAGAATCCAACAAGACAACCATCATTTGTCAACAGTAATAACCTGAAAAATTTCCAGTCTTTCATTCAGGCGCCAGTACTATCAAGTATCACTAACCATAAATATGATGAATCAGAAATAGGCCGTCATGTTCCCTTTGTTGATAAGAAAACCATTGATTCTAAAATCGAACCTACACAAGAAAACCCTGATGACAGTTATGATGACCAAGATACTATCTTACAACAACAAAAGTTAACAATTAATGCATTGAAGAAACTCAGTTTATCTCCATTACCAATCTCTAATGAAGAGGAAAAAACTGTCACGAAGAAGCTGGTATCAAAACCTAAAGCTGAACCTTATCAGCCAGCAGAAGTTGATTTATCATCATTTGCTAGTTTAACAAGGCAACCTAAGTTAAGTACAAGACTTAAACCTGAATCTCCTTCTGCTAACAAAGTTTCACCAATAACTGTGGATCCTACCACACTGAGAATTTCAAGGCCGTCCATCGAAGACAAAGCAAAAAATGTGGTTAATAATGACCCACAGTTCCACAGACTCAACTCACAAACAAGTCGGACGTCCCTTGTCAATGAGTTGAACATGAAGAGGAAGAACCTGTCACCAATTAATAGAGTGCCAACCATTAATGCTAACAACAATAACCCCACCAACAATAATGCTAATAACAGCAATGACACTAAAACTAATGTGAATAATACGAGGACAAAACACCTTAAACAAATCAAGAATCTTAGGAGCCCCATGTACGTTCCTGCTGTGCTTCGAATGACAATCAATAACCAAGCTCAAAATAAGAGTATCAGTTATTACATAGAAGAAGAGGACAAGTCACCGGAGGATGGAGCTTCATCAGTTAAATCAGTTGATCTGGTAGTTTCACTGGATTCCATGAGTTCGTCACCTCGTTCAACTCCCATCAACCCTAACAAATACGAGTACTATTTAAGACAACCACCAACCAGAAGGCACTGGCTCAAAGATGAGTCTGTGTATAAGTGTGGAATTAAGTCATGCCCTAAGCAATTCAATTTTTTTGAGAGAAGGCACCATTGTCGTAAATGTGGAGGAATTTTCTGTAAAGAACACACAAGCCATTACTTGTACATAAATCATTTGGCACAATTCACCACAGGAGGTCGTGGAACGTTATCAAGAGTTTGTGATGGGTGTATTGATGAGTACAACGAGTTCATCAAGAGTGAGTTTGGACTTGGAGTTAAACGATCACCAGAGTACAAGCATTCAGCCACTCCTACCGACTATGATAACTTCACTTTGAATACCCCAGTAGCCTCTACACCACGTCAACCACAAAAAGAGTTCCATGAGCCTACCACTAAAGATGGTGTCACCAACAAGCATATTAACAAACCTTACTTGAGTCAGCCCGAAGTTGCTGGCTCAGTTCCAGCCAACTGGAGCTGGAGTTCTTTTTAATGAATAGAATATGACCGTCAGCGTTTGTAGAGTGATACTTGATTGTTGGTTACAAAGGAATTGAGTACTCCAATAGCCTTGAGACTACAGCCCCTCAAACATGGCCAAAAACAGGCACTTCGCTACAGAGACATCACATACTGCCAAACAGGCGGTACTGTCTTTTTCCAGCTGAATTCCTTCGTGCTAGTGAATTTCTGACGTCGTGTTCTTTGAACAAAGATCACAAATTAATCTTTAACAGCAACATCAATCAGGACAATTGAGCAATGTAGGATAGTTTAGAGGGGTGAGACCATAACCAACCAACAAGATTCTCTTTAGCACGTCTGTAGCTCAAAATCACGTCGATAACCCTCGAGACGAAGACCAAATTAAGTCAACAACTACACCACCAAACATCACCAAACTTGACCACAGCACTCAGCAGCCAAGAGGAAATAACACATCACGTTTAAACCACCACAGCACTCGAACTGCACATTTTGCACCGGTTGATTCAAATCTACAAGACACGAAAATCTCGCTTTTCGTTCACTTTTCGAACTATGACTGCTTCTTTATCAACGAACAGTTCAACAAACATCGACACGGTACGGCTATTGCTCCGTGTGGTGATTTTTGTTCTGATCATTGGTGCTGCCATATCGTCACGTCTATTTTCAGTGATTCGTTTCGAAAGTATCATCCACGAGTTCGACCCATGGTTCAATTTTAGAGCCACAAAGTATCTTGTTACCCACTCGTTTTACGAATTCTTGAACTGGTTCGACACAAGAACATGGTACCCGTTAGGCCGTGTTACTGGTGGTACCTTATATCCCGGATTGATGGTAACAAGTGGTGCCATATGGAAATTATTGAGATTCTTACGTATTCCTGTGGATATTAGAAACATCTGTGTATTGTTAGCTCCAGCTTTCTCAGGTTTGACTGCTTTGGCTGCTTACGGTTTCGCCGAAGAAGTCAAACAAAATTCTGGTCTCTTTGCTGCTCTCTTTATGGCAATTGCACCAGGTTACATTTCAAGATCTGTGGCCGGTTCTTATGATAATGAAGCTATTGCTATTACTTTACTTATGGTTACTTTCTACTTCTGGATCAAGGCCTCTAAAAGAGGTTCAATTTTTGATGCAACTGTCACCGCTTTATGTTACTTCTATATGGTTTCTGCTTGGGGTGGTTACGTTTTTATTACTAACTTGATTCCACTTCATGTATTTGTACTCATTTTGATGGGTCGTTACAACAATAAACTTTACACTGCTTACACCACATGGTACGCAGTTGGAACTCTTGCTTCAATGCAAATTCCATTTGTGGGGTTCCTTCCAATTAGATCTAATGATCATATGGCTGCTCTTGGAGTTTTTGGTTTGTTACAATTAGTTGGTGCTGCTTACTACGTTAAAGTTCATGTTAGTCCTGAAAAATTCAAAACTTTTGCTATCGTTTCAGGTACCTTGGTTTTCATCTTAGGTGTGGTAGGATTAGTGGCTTTAACGGCTTTGGGTCTTATTGCTCCTTGGACTGGACGTTTCTATTCTCTTTGGGACACAAACTATGCAAAAATTCATATTCCAATTATTGCTTCAGTTTCAGAGCATCAACCAACAGCATGGCCATCATTTTTCTTTGATACTTCAATGCTTATCTGGTTATTCCCAGCTGGTGTTTACCTTTGTTTCCAAGAGCTCAAAGATGAACAAGTTTTTGTCATTATCTATTCCGTCTTGTGTTCCTACTTTGCTGGAGTTATGGTTCGTCTTATTTTGACATTAACACCAATTATCTGTGTTTGTGGTGCTATTGCGATTACAAAGCTCTTTGATGTATACCTTGACTTGAGAGATTTGTATGTCAGCACTGCAAGTGGCAGAAGATTTGATGTGTTCTCTTTACTCACCAAAGCACTTGTGTTATTTTCGTTTGGAGGATACCTCTTTTACTTTGTTTTACACTGTACCTGGGTAACAAGTAATGCTTATTCATCACCATCAGTTGTGTTGGCATCAAGAAATCCCGATGGTTCACCATCAATTATTGATGATTTCCGTGAAGCATATTACTGGCTTCGTATGAACACCCCAGAAGATGCTAAAGTTATGGCATGGTGGGATTACGGTTACCAGATCGGAGGTATGGCCGACAGAACCACTTTGGTTGATAACAATACTTGGAACAACACTCATATTGCAACCGTTGGTAAGGCAATGTGTTCAAATGAAAAAGTGAGTTACCAAATTCTTAGACAACACGATGTTGACTATGTTCTTGTTATCTTTGGAGGAGTCTTGGGATACTCTGGAGACGACATCAACAAATTTTTGTGGATGATTCGTATTGCTGAAGGAATTTGGCCTGAGGAAGTTCATGAAAGAGATTACTTCACCGAAAGAGGTGAATACAAGGTTGATAAAGATGCATCACAGACTATGAAAGATTCACTCTTGTATAAGATGTCATACTATCGTTTCGCTGAACTCTATGGAGGACGTGAAGGCCCTGATAGGGTGAGAAATCAAATAATTCCAACCACACCAATCGAACTTAATGTTGTTGAGGAAGCTTTCACATCATCAAATTGGATTGTTAGAATCTATAAGGTTAAAGATTTAGATAATATTGGCAGAGACCTTCATCAAGCATCTGATTTTGAAAGACAAACCACTAAAAGGACAAGAATCGTTAAACGTCCAAAAATTTCACCAAGGGAATAAACTCCGCAATCCACTGAAATCATTTTTTAATCCAATTATGACTGGCGTATTTGATTTAACAAATCATCTTATCTTTTATAGGTCGTACCATTTCAATCATGTTAACGTATCGATTCACTTAGTGTGTATCCCCATTATCATTATTAGTGCCATTGCTATTCTCACCAAATTCGGCTCTGGCTTTGTCAACTTAGGTGCTGTTCTTGCTTGGTCCTATAGTGTTTACTATGTTTTACTCGATTGGCAAGTTGGTATTCCATCAGCATTAGTGTTGACAAGTGCAACTACCATTTTCTCCCGGTTTTATGCTGCTGCCGATGCCGATGCCCAACATTCTTTCAACACCTTCGCCATAACTGCTCATATTTGTGCATGGTTAGCTCAATTCTATGGTCATGGAGTCCACGAACGCAGATCCCCAGCTTTACTCGATAATTTGCTACAAGCTTTAGTGTTGGCTCCATTCTTTGTTGGATTCGAAGTAGCTTTCTTTTTGGGATACAAGTTGGACATGAAAAAAGTCATGGACAACGAAGCTGGCAAGAAAGTCAGAGACTTCAAGTTGCAACAAAAAGCAAAACAAGCAAAAACACAATAGCTATTTTATGATAAACGAATTTTTAACTACTTCCCATAACAACAGATGAGTTCAAACACTGTTACTCTTCTTATTACTTTCATTCTTCTTGAGCTCTTCGTACTTTCTCTTCACATCAATCTCATGTAAACTAACACCCAGGAGTTGGTTGCCAATAGTCAACCATCCTGGTCTCACATTGTGATCTCTGCCAAAGATTTCCAATTTCCTGGCATATGGTCCTACCAACCGTTCGACAATATCATAAACCTCATCTGGTTTCCTTGATGTCTCTCTTGTGCCACTAACCACCACATTCATGTCAATGGCTCTGGCAAGCCATTCAGGGTTACCTTTTACACCCACGAGCAAGTGCTCTTTAGAATGATTGAGCCAATGACCAGTTCTACCAGTGACAATGGTACGATTCAACTGGTTAAGTTTAACCCAAATCATTTCATCCGATACTCGGTAGCCCCATTTGTTCAAGGCCTGTCTACCAACATCAATTGACCTTCCTGTGACCCAAAGTAACATGATACCTTCATCTTGGAGCTGATGCATGGGTAAAGACAACAATTCTAAGTCTTTGCATGTGCCATATGGAAGTGCCATGTGAATATCCCATGCTGGATCAGACAATATAGCAGCAAATTTACCTAAGATCAGAAATGGGAGGTAACGAACATCACAATTGATCCACTGTGGAGCCAAAACCTTTCTTTTGTGCTCAGTGAAACAGTCGCCAATGGTGTAGCCCAACTCGTACAATTTATCGTTGGTGTCTTTGGCTTTAACAGCAATGCCTTTAGGGTACAAGCTAAAGTAGTGAAGATAGCGACAAGTTTTCATTTTGTGGCAAGTATCAAGGTAAGAGCAGTCTCCAAGAGAAACATCGGTGTAGTTGGTGATAATGGGCAAATAATGGATCTTTGTTTTAGCGCATTGGTAAACTTCAGAGGAGAAGAGTTTTTGATACTGCTCAAGAGCGTTCAAACACTGTTCCCACGAGGGAAAAGTTTGTTTGGATCCATTGTTCAACTCTTTGCGAGATAAGCATACGTTGCTCAACACTTTGTTATGGTTGGCCTTGTTGCACACTTCAATGAATTGTTTTTTAGCCGTTCTGATTCGACTTTTCTCCTTGTTCAACAAAACAGAAGCGGTTTCGTAGTCCAAGAATTCCTGGAAATTCTTACTTGAAAAGTGAATCACAGGCTCAAGTAGCTTAATGTTAGTATCAAGCACTAGCGAGGGATCAGAGTCAAGTAAGTTCAAGAGCTGCAGCTTGACATCGCCACTCCTTGACTCTTGAATGATGCTCTGCTGTTGAGCTGTGACGTCAATGCCAGTGTTGTTGAGCTTGTGTCTTAACAATTGCACTTTGTGCAAGTTAATACTTTTGACAGTCAAATCTTCGCCGAAAACCAACAGAAATCCAGAAACACAACTGAACTGAACTAAGAATGACCCAAAATCTTCCAAGGAAACAGGATTGAGCTCTTGGCCCAGCCGATTCTGCTCAAAAATCACAAATAGAACTCGTAACTTATCGATTTTACCATTTATGGGCGTAGCGAAAATAAAATTGCCAAACTGGCAGAAAAACTCTGTCAATCCAGCAAACTGCTGAAGATCGTATACTTGTGCCATGACCGCTATTAGTTGCTTTGTCGTTTAACTCTTAAGGCAATTGGGTTTAAGGTACAATTTTTCGCAGCTACAGTTGCACGACATTTATTAGAACCCAAATGGGTTGTCTGGTGTAGCAGACGCTAAATTAGCTTTGTGACCCGTAGGTTGTGATTGCATTGGCGCATTGCCAAATCCTGATCCTGTTGGTTGCGATTGCAATTGGTTGAAACCTTCAAATTGAGGTTGGCCAAATGAGGTTGGTGGAGCTTGACCAAGGCTCGTGTTCTGGAACATATTTGTCATTTGATTCATATTGTTGTTGTTCTGACCGAATGAAGCTTGTGGAGAGAAGTTCTGACCGAATGATGGTTGCTGGAACTGCTGTTGGAAATTTGGCTGCAAATTTTGATTAGGCTGTTGGATTTGTTGTCCAAAAGTAGACTGTGGAACAAAAGTTTGCTGTCCAAAACTTGGTTGCTGGTTGAACGTAGATTGTGGTTGTGCTTGGTTGAAGCTGTTTTGTGGCTGATTGAAGTTGGTTTGTGGCTGATTGAATGTGGCTTGCTGGAACATATTTGGTCCAGTGGCTTGTTGATTAAACGTTGGCTGTTGGAATACATTTCCTCCAGTTTGTTGCTGAAACATGTTGCCCCCAGTTGGTTGCTGGAACATATTCCCCCCAGTTTGTTGCTGAAACATGTTACCATTAGCACCTGTTTGTTGGAAATTGGCCCCTTGGAATATGTTAGCACCTGTTTGCTGCAATTGCTGTGGGAAGCCACCTGTTATTTGCTGATTGAAAGTATTAGGTGCCGAAACAAATGATGTTGGTGGCATTGCTCCTCCAGTTCTCTGTGTGGGTACCAAAGGACCAGTCCTTTGTAAAGAAAGTTGACCAAATGATGTAGTAGGCATTTGAGCTGGTACTCCACCAGTGATTTGTGTGGGCATACCAAAGGAAGTTTGTGGCATACTAACGGTTCCAGCCTGTAATGTAGGTTGTCCAAATGTTGTTTGAGGCATTGCAATTCCTGTTGCTTGACCTTGGAAAGTTGCAGTGCCTGTTTGTAAAGGTACAATACCAAAAGTTAACTGTGGTTGAATACCAGTAGCTTGTATAGGCATGAACCCTGTAGGTTGAGCAGTAATGGGAATGAATCCAGTTGGTTGTGCCGAGATAAACCCTCCGGTGGCCTGCACTGGAACTAAACCGCCAGTTCTCTGAACTGGAACCAATGTCCCAGTTTTTTGTGGTGAAACAAGAGTACCGGTTTTAGCCTGGAATTGTTGGCCTGGTTGAATCAACGTACCTGTTTTGACTGGAGTCAATGCTGGTGCAGATGGCGTACTGGACACTTGAGGTTTTGGCTCGGGTGTTTTAAGAGGAGATGCACCGCTTTCCAACGGTTTGATGTTGACCAAATCTTGCAACGAACCAGTATATTGTGGTTGTTGAGGAGCGCTTGGTTTCAAAAGGTCTTCGTTGGATCTTGCAGCAGGTTTGACAGCCCATGAGTCATCTTCAAATTTAGCAGGAGTGGCAGGAGTTACAGGAGTGGCTGGTGTAGCATTTTCAACCGCCGATGGTCTAGTTGGAGTAGGGAGAGCTGCAGCATCCACTTTTGAGATCTCAGATGTTGAATTGTTTTTCAATGCACCATTTGGTCCAGTGAACAAACCACCACCAGATGATGGAGTAGCATTTGCGTTTTCTTCAGCCAGCTTCTTTCTGTCGAATTTAGCGTCTAAGTATTTCATGACTCTGATAATATCACCTTCTCTTAAACCAAGAGTCCTCAATAAAGATGGTGTGATATCCTCCAAAATTTTTTGATCCATCTGTTCTCTATTGAAGTTCAAAGTGTATCTTTGACAGTTACCAATATCAACACCACATTCAAGGAAGAAGTCGAACCAGTCGTAATCAGGGTCATTTTGGGAGGGATTAACACCCTTGGGGCGTGTTGGTTGAGGAGGTGGAACATCATTGATCACAGCAGTAGCAGTCTTCTGAGGGGGAATTGGTGGAAGATCACTTTCTTCTCTGTCTTTATTGCCTGCTTTTCTCTCAGCTGCAGCTTTACGTTTAGCATTGTTCCGCAAAACTTCCTCTTTGTAGGATTCAAGAGAAGTTCCTGTGACTTTCTCAACATATTCAAGATCCTCAAGACTCAATTTGGTAGCACCAACAGCAATCTTCACACCATTCGTCTTATGAAGGTGAATCTTTCCCTCAATACAGCCCAAAAATTCAGCTTCAACTTTGAATGATCCTGAACTATCGATCCATGTACGAACACGATGAAAGTTAGGCATTGCTTTATCATTTTGTTCGGCTTTCGCAGCCAGACGAGATTTCTCTCTTTCTAATCTATCCTTTTCTCTGATTTTGTCTCTCTCTTCTCTATCACGATGGCGTTTCAGCTTCAGCTTAGATTCCCCACTGGTAGCACGTCCTCTGGGCGACTTTGATGCTTTTGGAGATTTTACTGACCTTGTAGACTTCCTTCTAGCAGGTCCCTCGGTTAGCTTATCAAGATTAGAGGTGCCCACGATTTCAATGTATGAGGAAGGAATCACACCTTGTCTCTCAGTTTCAACGTTTTCACACATCCACCAATCACGAGATTTAACTTGGTCAATGATGTAAACCTCATCACCAGCTTTACACTCTAATTCATCATCACCTTGAGCTTCAAAATCGTACATGAGTCTTCCGATTTTCCTATTAGCCCCTCCAGTTACAGCTTGAGAGGCCTTAGCAACTTCTCGTAAGCCTTTGGCACTCTCAGCACCTTTCAAGTCACCCAAAATAGAAACAATGGCTTCAGCCACGTCTTTGGAACCACAATGCAACTCAATTGACGCCGAAGGATTTTTCATCTCAAGAAAAAGATGCTTCTTTTCATTACTGTAGCTTTGCAAGTCTTTGATTCTCCATTGTTCGTCAAGGGTTGATGCAGTTCTGAGAAGCTTACTCTTACTAGCATTTGGCTTGAGTGTGATGAGACCTTGACCTATACTCAAAGTGACAGCTTTTTTCTTCCTACCTTCGATCTCGTCGATGAACCACTTGAAGAACTCACCATCAAAAGTATGTTGTGGTTCCTCTGAAGCTTGAGATTGATGTGAAGACACAGACTGACGATGTTGACCAGTTGGACGAGCAGGTCTTGCTGGTGCAGCATCTTCTACGTCTTCTACGTCTTCATATTGACTTTGCTGTGGACGTTGCGGCTTTGCTGGTAATGGGGGTGCATCTTCAGGTTCATCCTCTTCGGGATCCTCGAGCGATTGTACTTGTTCGGCTCTTGCAGGGTGAACAGGAGGAGGAGCAAATCCATTGGCAGTGAGTGATGGAGCAGCAACAGGTTGAGGTGCAGTAACTGGAACTATACCACTTGATGGTGCAAGTTCAAGATAGTTCAGTGGAGCAAAACCAAAAGCATCTTGGTGTCCTACCAACAACCAATCGGGATCAGATTCGTCGTAAACATCGAACTGGTCATGCTCGCTGAAAGTCAATTCTTCTTCAGTCTGCTTGGTGTAGTCATAGAGGGCAGTAGCACGAGTTACTACAGGAGCTGGTTCAATGTAATAAGACGGCACAAGACCCGCAGGCTCCTCGACTTCTTCCTCCCCGTTTGAAACTACTCTCTTTTTCACTTTCCACCAATCATCAACATCAGATTTCTCAAGAAGATACAAGAGATCACCAGGGGTGATTGTGAGCTCCTCTTCCGTTTGTGCTTCGTACGCGTACGTAGCGATGTACACACCAAGGTAGAGCAGCAGCATGTTGAGAATCGCTGAAACGAGCACGACTTTTGATCAATGGATGAAATACCGGAACTGAACTGCTGGGCGTTGTGAACTGAATTTCCGGCTGGGTGAAACTGTTAGTGATTCCATGGGACATGCGGACCTGGTGGCAGATTTCAAAGCTGTTAGCTCAAAGTTTTGGCTCATTATGTGAAGATCATAGTACACTGATGCAGCCAAATCTAATCCTAGACTAGTTGCATCTAGATTGGGACACACTGTTGACTTAAATCTTTGGGTTTCGAAGTCCCACGAGGTAAGCTGTGTAGCCAATTTTTCATTTGCCAAAGCTCTTAATTGGGGAAGTTTATGACCATATTGGCTCCAAAACTCTTCTGTACTCCTACCACCAGCTTGTCTGTACGTGAGAGCCAACGATTCATATGCCACACACTCTCTAGGACTAGTTGTACTGCGAATTGCACGATCTAGTGCCTCCATGGAGTCGTTAATGCTCAAATCAAATGGTTCAGTGCCAACGATAGTGTCATAAACTCTGCTCAATTGGGTCTGATCCAAGAGTGAAACAGAAATGGGTGAAAGGTATGCAAGTAGAGTCATCTCATGGGTCATTGGCTCCTCGTATTGACGTAAGCGAAGTTTCAACTGTCTCAAAGCTGACTCCATCATTGGCATGCTATACACCTCTTTGTTAGCCAAAATAGCACCAACATGGACGTCCAACCCTCGAATGTATCGAAGCAAATGGTGGCATTCATTGCATCTCACAAGAACGTCATGAATATTTATGAAAGGCTTCAAAACTGTCAAGACTAAGTGACTTGTTTCGTCAGTTAGCTTCTCTTCTAGTTTCGAAAAAAGTGTGTCACAAGTCTGCACATCTTGAACAGTGATGGAGTAGTAAACGGAGACTAATTGGAGAATATCACAGTCTGCCACGCATCTTAGATCTTGTTCAGCATTATTTGAGACTGCTGCCCCAGTTGCAAGAAGAAACTCTTTGACTGCTTCAAAAAGAACGTGGGTAAACAGAGAAATGACTCTTGGTGCAGTGAAAGCTTCTTCATAGTCGTCAAACAAGAATTTGACGATATTTTGCGTGCTTTCACTCAACTTCACGTTTGTACAGACAGAACTAATTGCACCTCGTAAATCCTGAAGAATCGTGTTCCTGACTATAGAATTGTCGATAGATCTCTTGTGGTCGGTCAAGAAACATAAGGGTATCCGACAGTACTCGAATTTCTCGGTGTGGAAGTAGAGATTCATCGTCAAAGCGTTGTCCGAGGTTAAGTTGATTGTGAGGCTATATTTGTAGTGATTGCTGTTGATGAATCTCTTTATCATGGCCATATAGTAGGTGTGCAACTCATTTGCATGGAACCAGAGGATTTCCTCCGATGGTGGTTCTGTGTTCAATAAAGTTGCCAAGTATTGATTGTTGCCATTGAATGAGCCAAAAGGCAACAAAGATGCCACGAGCACCAAGCAAAGGTTCTGATAGGTCTCTTCATCATCTTGCTTTTCCTCGTGGATCGTGTGAATGACATCCTTGGCTGGTCGTCCTGTTGGTTTGCGTCTCATGATTTTTCGCAGCCATTAATTCTACTTTTACCTTTTAAACTACATCATTAATTAACTCTATTGAGACCCTGACCGCCATTTAAAACGTCATGAATGTTCTCCATGGACAAGATAGCAGTGGTGTCGAAGTTTTCAGTTGTCGAAGCTCCAATGTGTGGAGTTAAAATGACATCTTCACGTCCGTAAAGGTCGGGGTGGATACTAGGCTCGTTTTCGAAGACATCAAGTCCTGCAAACAACACTTTACCCAGTTTAAGCCCATCGACCAAAGCTTGTTCGTCAATGATCGTACCTCTCCCCACGTTGATGACTCTGAAGGGTTTTTTGAACGAGTTTATCAATTTAGCATTGACTAAATGTTTTGTTTCAGCGGTTCCTGGAGCAGCAATGACCACTAAATCCGCCACGTCAGCCACATCAGATAACGATGGGTGATATTGAGCTTTGAAACCGAGTTCACGTTCTTCTAAATCGTTCAATCTGGTTCTCTTGATGTAGTGAATGTGCATACCAAGGTGAGAAAGTCTTGATGCAATGGTTTGCCCAATCTTACCGAATCCTAAGATGGCCACATGATGATTACGAGGGTTGGTACAATCTCTCCCACTGATGGACTGTCCGAATGAGTAATTTGGCACCACCCCAAATTGACTTTTACCGGTTTCAAAATCGAACTTAGCAGTATCTAAAGCAGCTCTCATAGTGACAGTGTGATCAACAGGTTTACCAATATGAGACTCAAAAATCTTAAAGTGTCTGAAGGCTGCAAGGGTATTGTATAAAACCAAGTCAGCTACAGGTTCAGCAGCACCAATTGATGGAACGTTGGTCAAAACTATATTCTTTTCAGCCATACCTTTACCGTCATAAGCATCATACCCTACTGAAGCAGTAGCTATAACTTTAAGATTGGGAGGACATGCTTCGAGCAACTCACCTTTGAAACCTCCTACACCCATGAAACCAAGCCAAGCACCATAAATGGCAACGATATTCTTGAATTTTGTGGAGAAATCGATTAAAAGTTGTTCCTTTGAGGTGATAACATAATCAATACATTCGTATCTAGCAGCGAAAGCTTGATACTCGGGCAAATCCTTGTTAAGACCACCAATGAATAAAACTTGAGGCTTGGTCATAGTGAAAAATTTAGGAAATTGTACAGCCAAATTTAGCGAGGCCCTTTAAAAACTGGACCTATCGGTGGTACCAATGCCGTACAAGAATGCGATAACAACTGCCGTTTATGGACAGTGATTTAAGTGATTTAAAAGTGTGGCTGGTGCAGTATAAACCTTAGCAGGGCAATAACCATAACCATAATGATAATCATAACCACTATTGGACTCGGATTGAGTTTTCCTGTTAACGTTTATTTGACGTGCTATTTAATGGTGAGCGTGCTCTGGCTTACCAACGTATTTGCCTAAGAACACAACACCTGAATGCCAACATCTGGCTGGGGCATCAGTAGTGACTTTTAACCAGTATGGTTTATGCTCTTCACCTTTTTTACCCATGCAACCAACATATCTGTAACCAATGTAAGTTGGAACAAGGTAAGGATCTTGCATGGTACCAGAACCTTCGAAAATTGGGTTTTCCATGTCGAAAACGTCAACACCTTCCATCTTACCTAACATTTCAAATCTTTCTAAACCAGTGGCTTGATCCAAGTTAGTTGGGATAGTACCTGGTTGGGCACCAGGACCAATAAGGGATGAATCAGGACCAGTAACTTCACTCAAAGTAGAAGCAGTTTTACCTGGAACTGGAGCGTTCATTAACACTCTTGCATTAGAGATAGATCTGATAGCTGTTCTTCTAAAAGCAGAAAGCACTGAAGTTAGTATTGTGATCAAACAATTATATTATTGAACCGATCTGATTGAAATTAAGATCATTATGAAGCTGGGATGATGGTGAATACAGTAGTGTTATTCAGTTGGGATTATGTTGATTCAAAACTTGACAATTCAAAATGTTACTTATGAGGGAAACAAATCACGATAAACGAGTCACCAAACAACGGAAATTGAATAGGATTTCGACAGTTTCAACTTGAAAGCTTAATTTCCAATCTAATGCGGTTTCAACCTTAGAGATTCTTGATATACTCTGGTTATAGTGGTACTTACTTTTATCTGAAGATGTATTTGAGAAAAATCAGCTAATGGGACAATGCGACTTGATTGGATGGGAAGGGTGCATGTGATCGCAGTCAGGTGACATATTTAAAATAATTGACACTGGTGTGATTCGTGGTTCGAGGAATGATGGTGGACACACGATACATTTCCAGGTTTTGTACACGTGACCGAGTTATAGTAGCACTGCCACGACTTTTCGAGGTGCCGGTTCGCGTGTAGGGCTGGTACCCTTCGTCACCTGACCAGACATTGTCGTTGTGAGCAATTGCGCGACACTCGCTTTCAACTTTGAGGAAAAAATTTCAAATTTTTTTCACTACAACTAATCAGTATGTACTTTTCCTTGATGATTAAAATGGAGGATTCGAAGTTGGAATTGTGATATGTTCATTTGGAGACTATTGTGAATTACTATGTTGAAATCCAAGGGATTTCGCCACACATTTGTCAAGCTAAACTTGAAATTATCGAGACTTCAAAGGGACTATAAACTGTCGACAGCAATCGTTAAGTGTCAACCAAATGTATCAATGGGCACCAGAGAGCTATCACAATACCGTACACTCTTCATTCACCAATTTTTACTGGAACTATACTAACAAATAGAAATGGCTAAAAAGAGAGCTTCTAACGGAAGAAACAAGAAAGGTAGAGGTCACGTTAAACCAGTCAGATGTTTAAACTGTGCTGCTTGTGTTCCAAAGGACAAAGCTATCAAGAGAGTTACCATCAGAAACATGGTTGAAGCTGCTGCTGTCAGAGATTTATCTGAAGCTTCCGTTTACAACGAATACGCTTTACCAAAATTATATAACAAATTACACTACTGTGTTTCTTGTGCAATTCACGCTAGAATTGTCAGAGTTAGATCAAGAACTGACAGAAGAATCAGAACTCCTCCACAAAGAAAGAGATTTAACGCTGAAAGAAAAGTTTCTCCAGCTGAAGTTGCTAAAAAAGTCTAAGCAATAGAATATATATTAGTTCATTAACTTACTGTAGTATTGTTGAAACGGTTGTTTGACGTTTAGGTGTAAAAAAAATTGGTTGGGGCCGCGCTGATGCCATTAGATCTTAATCGCACGAAACCGCACTAAAGTGTTCAACCCTTACAATGACTTCAGATTGGAAGTTCCTGCAATGTTTTGGTGATAAATCTGATATTGAAAATCTTACAGAAGCCGATATAATTTCGACAGTTGAATTCAATGATGATGGTAATTTTCTTGCAACTGGTGATAAAGGTGGAAGAGTTGTTTTATTTGAACGCAATCACAATAAGTCAAATTGTGAATATAAATTCTTCACAGAGTTTCAAAGTCATGATGCAGAGTTTGATTACCTTAAATCATTAGAAATTGAAGAAAAGATCAATAAAATCAAATGGTTAAAATCTTACAATGATGCTCTTCACCTTTTATCGACAAATGATAAAACGATAAAACTTTGGAAAATTCAAGAACGTCAAGTCAAATTAGTTTCAGAGAACAATCTAAATGGTGCTGATCATTTAACAAATGTTTCTTCGTTATCATCATTAAAATTACCAAAATTAACAGTTCATGATAAATTAATTTCGGCTCAACCAAAGAAGATTTACCTGAATGCTCATGCTTATCATATTAATTCAATTTCCATTAATTCTGATCAAGAAACTTATTTAAGTTCAGATGATTTAAGGATTAATTTATGGAATTTAAATATTTCAGATCAGTCATTCAATATTGTTGATATTAAACCATCAAATATGGAAGAATTAACAGAAGTTATTACTAGTGCAGAATTCCATCCAAATCATTGTAATTTATTCATGTATTCATCTTCAAAGGGTACAATTAAATTAAATGATATGAGATCAAATTCATTATGTGATAATCATTCAAAGATTTTTGAAGAATACCTTGATCCTGCTTCACATAACTTCTTTACAGAGATAACATCATCAATTTCTGACGTCAAATTTTCATCAGATGGTAGATATATTGTTTCAAGAGATTATATGACAGTTAAAATATGGGATTTAGCAATGGAACTGAAACCTATCAAAACAATTAATGTTCATGAACACTTGAGAGATAGGCTTTGTGATACCTATGAAAATGATGCAATTTTTGATAAATTTGAAGTACAGTTTGGTCCTGATAATAAATCAGTTATGACTGGATCATATAATAATAACTTTCTGATTTATCCCAATGCAATTAATTCAACAACAACTTCAACTACAAATACAAATACAAAAACAACAGAACTTCATACTAATGATAAAGATGATAATAATGAATCAACTATGAATCAATTTGATGAAAATGATGATCAAGAGGAAATTATTTTACAAGCAGATAAATCAGCATTTAAAACTAAGAAATTTAGTAATGGCATGAGAAGGAGAATGATTAATGGAACTGATAATGCTAATGGATTTGATAATATTGATTTCAAAAAGAGTATACTCCATTTATCATGGCATCCAAAGGAGAATAGTGTTGCAATTGCTGCCACTAACAATTTGTATATTTTTTCTACGATGTAGAATGGGTTCAGTAGAATAAGTTCAATGAATAGCAAGAAGAGTAGTAACAGAGATTGAAGCGGTAGCAAGAGGAGTAGTAACAGAGACTGGAGCGATGATGGGTAAAGATAAACTGGTACTCAGTGACCTATGAGAAGTGAGCGTTGAAAAAGTACACCATCAGAAGCGGCCATGAGAAGCATATCATCAGAGGCGAAGCTAGAGCTTTGTGTGTGAGCTCCGAAGTTTCAGCCATTATTACAGACTGCATCCACACAGAATTGTTGGCTCACAACAGTCTTTATTGAACTACGCCATATGATTTCACACCTTCCACACGAAGATATCAGAAATTCTAGTCCTCGGATCCAACAGAGTCTCCCACCAGTCAGAATTGTGAGACGATTTCTCACAGCTACTACAAAAAATCTTGAGTTCATTTATTCACTAGTAATCTAGTTTTCAACGTGTCTGTTGACGTCGGAGTTCCAGAAGAGAGTCTTGTCACCATCACCCCAGAAGAATTTCTTGCTTCTAATGTTTTGGTAATCGTATTGAACTGGCCATTCTTCATCAGATAAGTGTTTAGTGTGTTCTCTGTGTTTAGCATGCTTTAATTCCACGTTAATAACAGGAATAGCGGTTAAGATGATAGCAGGAATAGCAACTAAGTAGGTGATTTTCTTCCATAACTTAGTGACAGACTCTGAGTGGTGAACTTTTTCAGTGTATTCTTTAACAAAAGCTTCACCAGCTTCTTTATCAGCAAACTGGAAAGCTTTCTCATTGATGAGTTTGGATGGTGCAAGACCATGACCATGAGAGTTGAATCTTACAAATTGACGTTGAGCTAATCTTCTAAACATGTTGCAGTACAGAAATGGTGCGATTATCGTTTTTTTTATTGGATGAGTTTTGCGTGAGAAAACCGAATTCATCCTAGTGATAGTAATGATACCACTTATATCAAAATTGTTGGTGACTTTGAGCTGGTGATGATCAATGGCAAAACAAATGTGAATTGGTTACAGTTTTGTAGTTTTTTTATTTTTTGCAGTTTTTGCAGGTTGTCCAAAACTTGCTTTCATGTAGCGCTTCAGCTATTTCAAACTCTTATAAACATGATTACTTGAATTACAATCAAAATCGTGCAATCGTCAATTATTATTTGATTACTATCCTTGAATCGGCCCTGGTTCTTTTCTTACTTTCGACGGATCTTTGAGGTCTTCAAGGGTCTGCTCTTCGATAGTTAAATGTGGAATACTGTTTTCAAGTGGAACAACTTGTTGCTTCTCTTGATTCTTTTGTTTCTTTTGTTTTTCTTGTTTATCATCTTTCTTCTCCTCCTGCTTCTTTTCTTCCTCGCTTACAGCTCCACCGACCTCTTCATTCAAATCTAAAATTGCCTGATTGCGTCCCTCGTAGCTATACTCACCCTTCTCTATTCTGTAATTCAAAGTATCGTGCCTCAATGGCGGAAACACTTTCCAACCATTTTTACTCAATACAAGCAGCTCAATCAGACTACCATTGTCAAGCCTTTTCCTCTCTTGCTTATGCAAGTTAGTTACATCCTTTGTTAAGAAATACTCAACAAGTAAATCTTTGTGTTTAGCCAAATACTGTAAATAATCTTCATCATTTTTAAACTCCTGCGTTATCACATTCGTGACATAGTTCATATGGTTGATTAAATACGTCTTCTTCATAACATACTTCTCCAATTTTTTACTTCCAAGTTTGTATTTATCTCGCACGAATTGTTTCATACCAGATGTAGTTTCCCATAAGTTCAATCGATCCACATAACTATAAGGGCTGAAGTTCTTTGCGTACAACGACATTTCTCTATATTCTTCACTCAAAATCTCTTTATACTTGTTTGGAATATAAGTGAATTCTCCTTCATAGTATGAAAGTCTGATGGGTGACAATTCGTCATGTTGCACAAAGTGATTGTTACGACAGTTGTAGACCTTTGTGTGCTGATTTCTGTCATAATCATTAACGTTTGCACCATCTTTCCTTGCCAACTCTTTTGGTAACAAGTGATCATAGGCTTCAGCTTTGGAATCACTGACAGCTAATCCAGTAATGTCAACGAAAAGCCCTGTATCAATGTCAATATAACGGGCATCAATATTATTGTTACCATTGTTTCTAGTTCTTCGGGAAATGTATGTCCCACAATCGAGTAAATATCTTCCATACCTCATTTCTGTGTCATCTTCACTACCCAAATCAACAATAAGAGACTGGTTAAAATCACGACATACTCCATGGAGATCCTGTATCGTCATTTGAACATCAAAGTCATTGTCCCAAGGTAATGTGAGCCCATTCCAATACCATCCAAGAAGGGTACCGTGAGCTATCCACGTGTTATAATTATGAGAAGTGGTGAACTTAAGCCAACTTCTGATGAGTCCATGTAGTACAGGATGCTGCATTTCCTCCTCGTTGATGGTTTTTTCGAAAAACCTCCAATCGTAATGATTGCCAAGTTCGTGTTTGGGATCAGTATGACTCAAGAGAGCTTCAGCAAAGTATTTCAACGGATGTGGAGCAGATAATGATAAATCGAGCGAGTTCATGTAATTCATTTCGTGATCATTGAGTGTATCCTGTTTCGATTGCAACTCTTTAAAAATTTCTGACGAATTGTCAATGAAAAGTTCTTCCAGGAGATAACGTTCAAAAAGATCTGATCTCTCTGGTTGATCTTGTGGTTGAACCTTTTCTGCAAGCAGCTTGACTTGAGCTTTGGCATCAACAACAGTCATTCCATCGACAAGTGGATTTCTCTTAATGTAACTTTGATAAACATCTGTGTCTAAGATTCGAATCCTTTGATCAACACCTTGAGAAACAGGAACTTTGAATGCATTCTGTGTGATCCTTTTTGTAGAACCATTTCTGATTTTACGTGGGGTAAGAAACGTTATTGACAAAGGTTGAGGCATGAAGTCCTGAAGGTAAGAAGCCAGCTGAATGGCATGCTTTTCTTGCAGCCCACGACCAGGAGTTCTGAATACATGGAATCCTGGAGACAATGGGGTATCCCGTATCTTTTTAAACTTGTCGATGTGTTCTGCTGTTAGGAATAATTTTTTAAATCTATCTTCCAACGAAGCATCGTCAGCATCATCGTCAAGACAGAAGACATGAGGGTCTAAGTAGAACCATTTCTTGTTCTTTGCATCACTGTCAGTTCTTGAATCAAACAAGTCTTTGCATCTTGTCTTCTTAGGTGACAATCTGTACTTATTTATAGATGATAAGTCTGTCCAATCACTCCAGTCAAAATACGGGATGATTAGGTCTTCTACAGGAAGGTTTTGATCCAAGTGATGGTTTATATGTTCTAGTAGTATCCCAAGTGTGAATCTTGGGTCGTACTGAACTATACCGGGGTTATCACTATTTTCAGGATTTGTGAAAGTTTGCAGCAATGAGACTTTGGTATCTTGAGTGCCAGAAAAATCAAGTTTGTAAAGTCGGAATTTATCGTCTTGTTGTAGTTCTCGACTTCCCGTGGTGTTGTGGAAAAGTGTGTCAAATAATTGTTGGACCGATGCTTCAAGTGAACCTGGTGTTAATTGTACCAGTTTTTGTGTGAGTAAAGAGTGAAGATCTTCTCTTACAAACAACCACACGAATAAATGGACCACTAACACCAACGACACCAATAGTATACATCTTGATCGTCTCACCAACGCCATTTTGAACTTGAGACAAAGTACAAAATGAAAAAAGGTAACTCGTCAGTGAAGGTCGGTAGTACCAATGGAGCCGCGCTGAAAAAAGTATAGCCCAACGATCGCCATGAAACTAAAAATTGCTGCAGTCCAATTAGCACCAAGAATTGGTGAAGTTGAAAACAACATTGCTACAGTATGGAAGCTTTTGAATAAGGTCACATCTTGCGATTTAGTTGTTCTACCAGAATTGGCAATTACCGGTTACAATTTTCCCAACAGGAACGCTATTCTGCCATACTTGGAAGGTGAAGGCAACTTTACATCGACAACATTAGCTCAACAAATCCTGAATAGGTTCAAGTGTTATACTGTGATTGGGTACCCAGAAATTCTGTCCGATACCATCTACAATTCGTGCAAGTTGATCGACCCTAATGGGAAAGAAATCTACAACTACAGAAAGACCCATCTCTATGAGACTGACGAAGTTTGGGGTTGCAGTGAAAACCCTGACAGACTGTTCCAAGGTATTGATATTGACATTAAAGGTCACAAGACCACAGTCAATTTTGGGATTTGTATGGATTTGAACCCGTACAAGTTCACGGCACCATTTCAAGAGTTTGAATTTGCACTGGCATGCCATCGCAACAAAGCTACACTTGTGATTTGTCCAATGGCATGGCTTTCCCCCAAATCACCTTCAATCAATGAATCATTAAGTGAACCTGAAAAAATTCAAGAGGCACAGAAGTTCAATCAAAAGCTAACAGGTAATCACCCCGTGGTTGACCTAAAAGAAACCCCACTTGAGTTCGGGGATTCAAGGTTTAATCCCGAACTCCCGGACAAATCAACTATCGATTACTGGATCTTAAGGTTCTTCCCGTTCTTGAAACACTATTTGAACTCATACCCCAACTATGGAAAAGTTACAGTTGTTGCGTGTAATAGAAGTGGTGTTGAAGATACAGTGATGTACGGGGGAAGTTCATCAATTTTCCAATTCACTGGAAATGGCAACAGTGAAAAATTAACAATGGAAAATCCCAGCGTCTCCCTCAAAGGTTCATTACCACAGGGATTTGAAGGACTTTTGTACCGAGAAGTCGAAGTGTAAAATGGGGTAAACCTTAACTTTATCTACACTTACTTTAACTAGAACTTTTCACATTCCGCTTCAATGCAAAACAAAAAAGGTCAATACTCGATGATGTTATGTTGCTTAAGGATTCCTGAAACAGGCAGGTGCCAAGCGACAAAAATTTCAATGAGTAAAAGTTTTGATGACGTTACAAAATTTTTCAGGTTGGATCAAACCTGACAATCACCATCGGATTTGAAACTGAGGGTTTACAAGGATTGTGATCTACTTGAAGGAGTAGTTACTCAGAGGTTGGCTTAAACTATTTAACTTTACGCGGCACCGATTGCTTATTTTTGCTCGTAACCATCACAAGACTCGTTCCCACTTATAACTAAAAGCTAAAATCTAATTTCAGTGATTTTTTTCCCATGATTATAAAGAAGTTTAGGAGATCCATACTTCGACTATTAGCAGCAATAGTGGTGATCATTAATGTGCTATTTATCATTCATGTGTCAAAAGGCAGTATCTCCCTGGACTCAACAGTTCAGTACAACGTCCAAAATATGTACTCGAATTTTCTCCTCAGAACTTTGGATGTAAGGAAACTGCTGTTCCGTGAACACCTTCAGCCATTGCTCGACAAGAAACTCGCAAAAGACGATTCCAACGAGTACCACCAATTCACGAACGAATCTATCCCCTTAACTATTAAGGTACCAAAATTTGAATCGAATAAACCAGTCGTTTTACCATTCGATCCAAGATTAACAGTGGCCGTTTATCTTGATCGTGCCACCAAGTACCCCGAAGAAAAATTGAAATTTCACTGGAGTGACTGGACTGACATGTCGAAACTTCACCCTCATATTTTTCCCGACAACAGCCCAACTACATGTAAAGTTTTTGATCTTACGAGTGATCCCGAGCTCATAAAAGGGAGTAATATCCGTCCACTTGGAAAATACTGCGTTAACGATACAAGTAATCCCTTAGGTTACCGGATAACGGAGTTCCCATATCGTCAAACCGTTGAAAATAATGAAATACTCTGTAAAGCTCATTTATTTACAAGTTATCCCAGTCCCTACCGGGTGATATTCCTTTCCAACGACGGATCCTACTCGATGGATGTTGACAATTGGGAGAAGAATCACTTAAACAATAGTATGTTGTACAACGGGTACCTTGAAGAACTTGGCAAAACCGAGGCCGAGATTAATGTATTGGAAAAATATCGGAAATTAGTAAGCCTGAGGGAGCCAGATATCGTTCATCATGCCCAACACACACTCGAGCTCAATATCACATTATTTGAATTCAACGATACTCAAATGGTTACCGAATTAAAACTGAAGCAAGATTTGACCTTAAACCAACAAAAATATTTGGAGGCCATGAATTTCAGTCTTAGCACAGTAAACCCACCCAAATTCTTTGAAGAGACCAAATTACTCGAAAGCTTCAACGGTAAATATTTAGGTGACCATTATGATTGGAGATTTTTCAATGGTGTTGATATTGGGTCTGAACTGCAGATTCTTTCATTACACAAACTTATTCAGAATTATTTGAGATTCGTTCAAACCCACGGTATCATCACATGGATCGCTCATGGTTCACTCTTGAGCTGGTACTGGAACGGACTTATTTTCCCCTGGGACACCGATTTGGATGTTCAAATGCCGATTAGTTCATTACACAAATTGGGTGAGCATTATAATCAAACAATGATTGTTGAGAGTACCGCCAACAGTAAGGGAGAGTTCAGTGGATTGGGTAAGTATTTTATTGATGTTGGATCATCGATAACCCATAGAACTAAAGGTAATGGGCTCAACAACATTGATGCAAGATTTATTGATATCGACACTGGACTTTATGTCGATATTACTGGACTTGCAGTGACATCTTCATACCCATCAAGCAGATTTAAAGTCGACAAGGATGAGTTCAACGAATTGGATAAGTCTAACCAAACGTTGACTAATAGACTTATTGGAGCTTTCCAGTGCAGGAACAATCATGTACTCTCATTAGAAGAAGTGAGTCCCCTCAAAATGGCATTGGTTGAAAACACACCAGCGTTTGTTCCATCACATTTTGTCGACATCTTGAATCAAGAGTACAAACTTGGCGGACTCACGAAGAAGAATTTCAAAGATCACCTTTACTTGAACAATCTAAAACTCTGGGTTAATCATGATATTATCAGACATGGACTTACCACCAATCATTATGGAGCTTTGGAGCAAATTCTCTTGGACAGACTTGAGTCAGACGACTATTTGAGTTTGTTCGAGAACAGTGATAAATTATTCCGAGAATTTCTCGCTACTGATTCGTTTACATCATACCATTTAGCAGAACTCAAGTCAATCCTTGGTAAACCATTAACAGTTGAAGAGACCCAAATAATTTCACTGTATGATTTCAAAAGTATACGACCAGATATGTTTATTGCTAAGTTGCTTACCACAAACTGGAATTTTGAGGAACAAGTTAAACTTTTACAATTAAAGACAAACTTGAAACAGGAGTTTGCCAAAGTTTAACAAATCTCACAAGTCAACAAATTCAACAATATAAACGATTGAATCGTTATTGCATTTATGGCCTACGCCTTGTATATTAATAAACGCGATAAGTGTTATCAACTTAATTAACTAAATAGGGATTAAATTGTCCATCTTGGTGGGTGAGAAAACCTTTTTTTTCCGGACGAGCCATTAGTCGACCTTGCCTAAAACGGCAAATATATTAATTTACACCAATGTGGCACCTACCAGGAAAAATTTTCTGCTAATTGCTTTTTCGGCCATCGTGAAAAACTATTTAAGTGCCATCGGCCCCATTTCTCTTTATCTTTAAAATGCAATTCCAAACTATTCTCGTTGCTTTAACTGCTGTCTCTGTTGCTTCTGCTGCTAACACTTCTAACCACTCCAACCACTCCAACGACACCACCTCTTCTGGTGTCAACGGTGGTGTTACCGTTGGTGCTGGTTTAGTCGGTGCTGCTGCCGCTGCTGGTGTCGCTTTGTTGTTATAAATTGATATTTAATGACAATGACTTTTTATTTCGCCAGGTTTCAATAATTAATTAATAGACTAATAAATGTTTTATTTATTATTTGCTGTAGTCTGACTCGTGACATTAGTGACACTTGTGACAGGCGAAGGACCAATTCCCTGATAGCTCATCGCCTCAAGTTCGCCTGCCACTTCTTCTCATCCCGCCTCTGTAAACCCTAAACCCTGATGAGGTGGTCTACGCCAAAGTCAATTGCTTAATTTGCTATCTCCTAATTTTAGATTAACTCACAAAACCCTTCAGGTAGCAATTTTGCCTTAGCCAGCATAGATTAACTCATTCTTATCCTCACCCGCGTTAACAGGATCATGGCTCGTTTTGTTTGGATTGTCCCCTATTTTGGTATTTTGAACAACCGCCTTAATTCTTTACTGAAACAGCAATGTTAAGCAATTACAACCACAATAACTGCATAATTTGTGTAATAATTGCTTGAAATTGCTCTTGGTGTCGTATTCGTATTCACTTCACCACATTATACTTTCTACTTTCTTCCACGAGAGTAGTGTCATGTGACCTTTTCACCATTCTCTAACTTCACGTGAGTCACCTACTACCACACTCAACTGTGTCGTATGACTCACACACGAGTGATTCATCAATGCAGTGTTGCACTTGCTAAGTTCATGACGCTTCTTTCTCGTATCAGCCAACATATTTTTTCTACCGGGACTCCAGGAACTTAGTCATCGCTGAAAATTGCCTTATCCCGGCAATAAATTCTTCACGAGCTAACCGAATACCAAATCCTGTAGAATCTGACCATTAGTAAACCATTTGTAACCCCAACAACCAAATTCTGTGTTCTTTAGCGGAGTCAATTGCGTTCGTGGTATAACTCTTGCATTCAATCTCTGGAATGTAGAGCACAGGCATTCATTCTCCCTTACCTAACACCGTTTCACATCACCATTTGACCCAATTCATCTAATTGACCCGATAGACTCTTCTCACCTCCAAATAAGGCCCAATTTTAACATTTCCATTGAGTTTAACTTTTTACATCCTCCAAAAGTTCAGAGTTTATGTGTCCAGTACACCAGATCGATTAAACTTTCAAGAGTCGCAAACAAGACAGTTGGCCAAATTCATCTGAAACCGAACATTCCATGATTTTTCCGAAGTTCGTCATGGGAACGAACTTAGCTACCTGGAAATATCAGTCTTCTCTATGGAAATGAAGTTTCCACTCTGGGAATACCACTTCGAATCTTTCTAACCCACACTGTCACTCTATCGTTATTGTACCTACGCGTTATTCTTTCCAGCACCAACATTTGCCTATTTGAGTAAAATTCTTCAACCTTTCTGAAGCTCTCGGCTCCTCTCAACAGAGTCAGTTTAAGTGCATAAGCTCTTCATGACCTGATAGCCTAGTACAGAGTTCATGACCTGATAGCCTAGTACAGAGCCTTGACTCGGATTCTATCGGAAAAACAAACCAAATTCAGGGCCCTATCTCAGCTGACACAATAAGTGCTCACAACAATCAACAAAAGGCCTTTGGTGGTATAGAAAGACCATGGAAACACAGCGACAACGAAATGCTGATTATATTAAACACAGGTATTGTTCTGAAGTCAGAAGAATCAGAGTTAAACTTGGTGGATTAAACCCACAATACTCTTTCCTTGGAACAACAGACTTACTGTATACTTTCGAGATGAAGAATTTCAAGAACAGGAGTGAACGCTTTCAACATCCCAATGATAGTACTGGTATCATTGCTTTGACTCAAAAACAGTTGGCTACCACGACGACCTGGAGACATAACAAGCACAAGGCCCTTGACAAGTTTATGGAGCACATTGAACGCATAAAACTGCCTTCCAGCTGTGAGTGATGCTGAAATAGTCGTTATTGGTTGAGTATAGCGTTGTCAAATCAATCACTGATGTATCTTATCAATTGACAGTTTATGGATTTGACACATTTGACATAAAAGACACCGTCACCAAACTTATTGTGAGAGGTTTGTGAAACAGGAGAACACAGTTGGTCAATTTTGAGCAGGTAAGACACTAGCTAGTGTTGTAACTCAACAACTGGAGGATCTTCAACAAAAGAAATGTCGTAACGACATAATTTCGTTAATGGAGGTTTCAGCTATAATACTCTGGGTAAAACATCGCCAATCTCCAGTAATCGTTCTCTTGGAATTTGAACCCTTGAGTGTACACTACTTGGAATAGTTTTTCATCCACTTTGTCCTTCCATGTGTCAAATAATTTGAAATTGTAGCTCTTGAACCACCTGATAAAAACCACAAACACGTTATCACCACTTGAAAGTTTGAAGTTAACTAATAATGACAAACAGGAATAATAGTACAATAATTTCAAGGCAAAGAAATCTTTGTTCATCATCATTTGGTAGAAAATTGCTGAATGACAGAACACCCATCGACAAGTTGGAGTTGGTTCATTGGTTTTTATGGTGTTGTAAAGACAGAAATCCCACAATGTGACTGCATTTTGCAATGAACTGAGTTCCTTTGGTGAATAGTTATTTTTAGCCTTCAGCAACTCTTCTTTGAGGTGTTCGATAAGTGGAAATTTATCTTCTTCTGATAGCTTTGGCGGAGAGTTGACTTCATTCTTAGTCACAATTAGTTGATATGGACTATTTTGCAACTTTGGGAATGCTTCGACCATTGCTTCCTTCATTCTCCAACAAAGGCTGACAACACTCAGCTCGTTTTCTGTGAACGATATTAGTGGTAAAATCCCGTGTGGCTGTAGTCCCAAAAAGATAAAAAGTAGCATACACGAAACTACAATTTCAGCAGATTCTAGAACAGATAGTTTGCTTGAGTCTTTTTGTCGTGCTTTGTTGATCAACTGTAAAGAATATGCAATGGACAGTTGGTAATAGTCTAGCGATCTCTGATAGAGAACTCCCTTCACATCTTTGCATTTTGCAAGAGTCTTGATACTCAATGAATCATTGGTTTGACAACGTTCTTGTTCAGCGTCGTCTAAGGCACATGCACTCATGTCACAACAATCCCAAAGAACTAAAGTGCTCAAAGAGAAGATATTCTGCCTCACTAACTGTGAGTGGTGCCACAACTGAGGTACTTTAGTGTCCCAAATGTCTTTTCTAATCCCTAAAGACTTGCTTATAGTCAAATTGTTGTGGAAAAACGATAGTAAACGTAATTCGAACCGTGTAACCCCAAGTTGAATTTCAATTGAGTTCAACAGTTTTTGCTGACGCCAGATACTAAGCTGATGCTGAGGTGGGGCCGCCTCGTAGACACATTCTCGTCCTGTAGATAAACAGTACTCACAACTTGGTCGTTGCTGGTCGCATCCAATTTTCAATTGGCGGCAGCTAACACAACGGCTTCGTCTCCTTACAAAGGACATATCGCACAAACTGATAATTTGCACCCAAACCTAATTTCTGTTATATGCTATATTACACTATGTACAGTAAACACTATTTACAAGGGGTGCAATTCCTAAAATTAATTCTGGGTCGACGCCAAGTAGTCTGCTATATGCCATAACTTTACCGTCAATTCTAAATTTGATGAGGATCTCGAAAATCTTTACAATCAACGCCAAGTCAATCTGCTGATGCTTGTCGTACTGGACAAACTCATTGACTGCAGCAGGCGTCATCGTGCTCCAATTTTTAACCATTTCTTGGATTTTGCTCAATCTGGCTTCGTCTGCATTGTGCTGCAAGAACATGTCCATGTTGGGTATGAGCCACATCAACCGTCCCATATCGTTAGACTTGCCAATTGCATCAAGCAATATGTGGAGAAGTTTCTTGTTGAATAATCCAGTGACAACTTGATTCACAGTTTCACCATCAAGCACAAATTTGTAATTTTTCAAATTAATCCGTTCACTAATAGAAAGTAACACCTGTTTCTCACCGTCAATAACAATACTGTTGAATACAAGTTTGTTGAATAACATATCGATGACTTCATACTGTTCGAGATCAACACAAAGTTTAAGGATACGGTACATCGATTCTTCCTTGATCAATAGCGGTTTCTTAGCTGAATAAGTCACCAGTACAATTGAGCTAATATCCCTGTTCTTTGTGAATCTTGATTTGGATACAAGCTGAGAGAAAGTTGACTTCTCAAGCACCCGTTCGATTTGAAGCATCTCATCAAATTTTAAAAGTGAAAGAATCGATAAAAACTCTGAAACTTTTTCTCTTCTGCAGTAGTAATCTAGTAGAGTCACAAGAAACTCAGGATCTTCTTGCACAACTGGTTTGTACATTTCCACAAGAATCTTAGGATTGAATTTTGGCGCTAAAAGGGTCTTTTTGAACCTAAAATCCACCACATATTTAATAATTATCGTTTCATAATTCATTAAGGAATTGGTACCTAACCGTTGACAGATATTTCTTAGTGTGCTAACAGTAGGTGGTGCTTTTAAATGCTGAAATCTTGAAATTAACTGGAGACCTAACTCTATACGGTTCAAAGGTGCTTTATCGCTGGTCTCATAGTCAGTGAATGCCGATTCAAACAAATGAAATTGATCTTGTTCGATTTCTTCAGTGAAAGCCACTAATTTTGACTTGACAAATCTCCATCTGTCGCTGTCTTCGTAGTTTATGGATTGTCCTGACTTGGTGTACATGAAATTCAACCGAAACGACTGCAAATCTGAGAACAGTTCGTTGGCACCGAGCTCTTGTGCTATACTGCCAGAGGGCCAATTTTGTTCAAACTCGTTCAATAGTTCACTAATGTTCTGATCAGTAGCTAAGATCTGGTCAAAGTCTTTTACAAGGAGCCGAAAATCACGCACGTCATGGACCAACGCTCGATGTAGTTGAAGTTCAACAAGTATTCGAGTAGTGAGCTCTTGCACAATCCCATTGACTGTGTTTTCGATGGGATGATAGTAATGAAGAGGGCCCAAAGAAGCTATATCCGTGATTTGGTGATCTTGTTCAATAGGTTTCCAGCTGATAGGTTCATTGAGTAATTGTTGTCTTCTTTTGGCATAGGCAAGCCCCAATTTACTCTTTGTAGACCACCTTTTCACGTCAGTTTCAGCTCTTTTAGCGTATTTCTGGCTCATGAGACTGTCAACGTCAGGCTGCACGTCATGATGATTTAGTTTGACACCACGTGTCAACACCAACACACAAGAAGGGTTCAAAGATACTGTACGTCGCACTACACGAGTCAGTGAACACGGTAGTGGAAACAGTATCATGAGATGTCGTGATGTCGTGAAATTCTCAAGCGGTGGAAAAACTAAACGTAAACGTCACCATGAAGTTATTGCATTTCTTATCCATTGCTGCTGCTGCCATTGCTGGAGTTGTTGCTGAAGAAGCCGAGATTGGTTCTGAAGCCCCATACGCTGAGATCCAAGCTTCTTACATTATCAATGAATTTCCCGACAATGGACCAGCCGATGTCGTTCCATTGATTAACACTGAATCAATTACTTTGAACTACACCATCGTTAATCTTGGACCAGAAATGAAACTTATTGGAGTTGGTGGCTCGTTTAGAGATCCAAACACTCAAGAAATCGTTTCAAATCTTACTGCCGCTCGTGTTGGTCCATATGATTTAACAGAAAAGCCAATTAACCTTCATCAACAGGTTGTACCAAATTTGGAAGCTTCAAGTTATATCTTAGCCCCAGAATTGTATGTTGTCTCCGGAGACCAAATCTTGCAGTACAAAACTCGTTTACAGCTTGTTACAATCAGCGACAAACCAATTTCAATTCTTGACCCAAGATTGTTACTCTTAGAAGCTTTCTTCTTAGGAACCATTGGTATTATTGGATGGTTTGTTTATGAGTCTTACATCAAGACTCAAATCAAGAACAAACCTGTTGAGTCAAAGCAATTCGACAAGAGTTGGATTCCTGAAACTCACATCAAGAAGAAAACTAAGAAGGTCGATTAAGTCGATTGAGTCGATTAGTTAATGAACACTTCTGACTGCAATGCAGTCGTTACCAGTGACATTCATCAATGTAGCTGATTTCAGTAAAAAATCAATCGTAATGCTGTAGCACCTAAATCAAGGTTACTCTGATCGTTCTGTTCACGATATGATAGTCAGATCAATGTCAATGGTGCAGTGAAGTTGATCTCCGGTATTTTGGCCATGTACCTGTGCTATTTATAGACAATACATCATAATTGATGGCTGAGCCCAGTGGTCTACGATGAGCCCTGTTGCATTTCCATGGTAAAACGATGCCATGTTGTTAATTCCAGATTCTGTCAATTGCACTCCTTGTATTTCCTGTCAAAACCACACAGACAGTACTCTCTTGCTCTAATCATAGACATTACAATTGCTGTCACTACAATCTCACAACGCAAAGCAAGTACCAATCGGACCAATTCAATAGCAAACAGGCTCCTATCAACACTGAACAGACCCCTTAACGCAGCACAATCAATCGCCTCGTCGTTCCCCATCTAATCAGTCCGCTGCCTCTAGCATAAAAACTACTCGTTTCTCAATCTTATCTTATGAAACTTTATTTCAACGAACGGCCACGAACGTTCGTGCTAACTTGTGGGTCTTACGCCCTCATAGTGAGACATCCAAGTCCCACATACCATGTCAAACATAGTCATTCGTCAGATACGCCGTTTATTTCCAAGGCAATTGTGGAGTTCGTGAAGAAAGACTTGGTTAGCATTGCTGATTTCAAGGAAGTTTCACCTCCAAAGGGGCTCGATGGATTCTTAGGGTTCTTGAATGTCAAATCAAACATTTACTTGGGGTTCATCTCAAAACACAGGAAAGTTGCATCTCCAAAAGTTGGAGACGACATTAACGTCATAACTGATGTCAAGTTTTACTGCCTCAACACCGACAAGTTTGACTCTACCCTACTGTCAACGCACGACGAAGACATTGTCGAGGCTACAGATGACGATAAGAAAGTTTACCCTTCAGCAGCAGTGAGGAACTTCTTGTGTAGTGGTGATTTCTTCTACTCATGCCAGTTCGATGCTACTTCCAACCTTCAAGAAAGAGGATTTCTGAACTTTGGTGGGTCTAGTTTCAGACTTTTCGCTGATACTCCCTACTGTAAACGATATTTATGGAATGACTTTATGATCTCAGAACTTATAGACTTCAGATCACGATTGAGTGCTTCTGAAATACAACAATTTGACCAAACTGGTTTCCTCATACCCATATGTCGAGGTTATGCTAAATCTGTCAACACAAACATACATACTTACAATGATGCAGTGCTAACAGTTATAAATAAGCAATCTTGTCTAAAAACTGGCCCTCTATTTGGTGATTGGGGATGTGATGACAATGGTGCAGCATCAAACTTCCAGGAATATGAGATCATCATCTACACCGAACAATTCTGTTTCAGCTACGTCATTGTATCAGGTAACGTTCCAACGTATTGGGAGCTTGGTACCCATTTTGCTAGAAGTAAACTATACAGCAAGAATGGTGGGAAGTACATATCATTTCCCAGATCCTTTGAGGCTTCCCAACATGCATTTGAACGACATTTTGATAGTCTCGTTACCCAGTTCAGTGATATTCATATTGTTAAATCAATACCACATGATTCATCAAATTACAAACTGGAACTCAATACCAACTTAATGCAACACATTAACAACTTCAACCACAACAGAAGCACTCAAATAGCCAATGCTAACGATGGATGGGTGAATGAAGACGTGGATGATCAAACGAAATTCAACTATCCCCTTTACTACACTGATATAAATATCACTACTTCGATCATCAAGAAGTACGGCTACACTGCTACAAATCCTCACAACTTGATCCAACCATTGGTCGACTCGATTATCGAATACGGAGCTCTATTTTATGATATCACCGAACAAAACTACACCGGGAAACAGATGGGAGTTTTCAGGATTACTACATTCAACAGTTTGGCAAAGTCTGCGTTCATCGCAAAAGTGATAAGTCAAGAAGTAATAGAATTGGCTTTCAAAGACATAGGCATTCATGTGGGGACAGACTTATTGACCAAGCATGCAAAATTGTTCGAAGAGTGTGGGGACTTTGTGACCAAGAGTATAACCAAGGTGGTTTCACATTCTGCTAAGCTTCATGGCTCCAGTGCTACATCAACGAAGAAGTCATTCAAGTCAAAGGTCAGCAAGAAGTATTTCAGTGGTGTGGTTGAAACTAAGAATAGTGAAACTCCAATGTTGAAACTTCTTGGAAGACTTCAAGACCAAGTGAGTGTCACTATTCATAACCCAATCCATGACTATGTCATGAGTGAACTCGACAAGTTGTCAAACAAGTACGTTTCTACCAAGGAGATTATCATGTTTGCTAGCACATTTAATGTTAACGGGCATAATTACGATGGTGAAATAAAAGAGTGGCTCTTCCCTTCTGACAAACAACTCACAAAAAGCTATGATATTGTTTTCATAGGCCTCGAAGAAATTGTTGAACTTAATGCTGGTCATATGGTCAACTCAAACTACACCAACAAGATTCACTGGGAAAAGAGAATTAACAACACTTTGAACAAGTACAATCCTGAGTCTATATCATATGCATCACTCTGGTCAGGTCAATTGGGTGGTGTTGCCATGTTTGTATTCGTCAAGAAGACTGATATGAGCAGGATCTCAGAGTTGGAAGGCTCATTCAAGAAAACAGGCTTTGGAGGTGTGGGTGCTAACAAAGGAGCAGTCTCGATACGGTTCAATTACTCTAATACTGAATTGTGTTTTGTTGTATCTCATTTAGCAGCTGGATTAACCAACATCCATGAAAGACATCACGACTACAAGCTCATATCAAAGGGGGTTAAATTCAGTAAGAATCGGAAGATAAGAGATCACGACGCAGTGTTCTGGATTGGGGATTTCAATTACAGAGTGGAATTACCTGGAGACCAAGTCAAACTACTCATTGAGAACAAACATTTCAACAAACTTTTTGAGTATGATCAACTCAACAGACAAATGGCTACAGGTGTGACATTCCCCTTCTTTGACGAGCACGAGATCAAGTTCCCACCCACATACAAGTTTGACAATGGGACTAAAGATTACGATACAAGTGACAAGCAGAGAATTCCTGCTTGGACAGACAGAATCGTATATCTCTCTAGAAAGAAGATAGTCAAACCAATATTCTACGACTGGTGTGAAGACCTTATATTCTCTGATCATCGGCCTGTGGTGGGAGCATTCAAGCTCAAAATTTCTATTGAAAATGAAGCTATTAAGAAGACCTTGAGCAACGAAATTTATGAAAACTATATGAGCAAGTTTGGAGGCATTCACGATCTATTCATGAACACTAACAATCTCAACTATCTTACCAACGATATGGGGGACAGAGCGCTCCCACCTCCCAGTTCTGATTTGAAGAAGTGGTGGTTGGATGGTGGATTACCGGTTAAAGTGTCGATAGCTGAATTGAACAGCGACGACAATGATAAAGTTATTAATCCATTGTGCCCCAAGAACCCGTTTGAAGACACCGAACAACCTGAATTCATCAAGAGGACCGAGTTACTCAAACTTATTGACGCTTAGAATCATCCTTTGATTGTTGGACTTGCTCAACATTGATCTCTTCTGCATCTTTGAGAATTTCCTCTAACTTTGATTCCAAGTTATCAAGCATTTTCTCCAACTTAGTTGCCTGGATTTCAGCTTCACTCAACTGTTTGTAAGTGTCAGCAAAGTCGTTATCAGTGGTCATTGGGCAGTGCGAAAACTGAAATTGGCTGAACCTTTGGGTGCAATGTGCCACAACAATCACGGTTGTCGAAGTACAAGATCCACCAGAGAACTACAAGGATAAACTAGAATACCCAATTAAACACAGTTCTATAATTAACGAGCGTCTTTCTCATTTTCCACACTTGTTTCTTCATCTCCATCGTCAGACTCACCCACTTCGCCGTTACCAAACTGACCTTTCCATCCATTGGCAAGCAAGTAGTTCTTGAATTTGATGTCTTCTTCAAGCAAGTCATCGTCATTCAAATGGGGGACGAAAAAATAAGCAATCAACACCCCCAATAAACCACAAATGGCTGCAATAATGAAAGTCCATTTTTTACCCAAGTTCGTCTGGATTGGTGTGAAACACTTCGTTCCAACAACAGCACCAACTTTACCAATCGCCGCTGAGAGCCCATAGGCTGTACCTCTAATTGGTGTAGCGTAAGATTCAGATGAGGTCAATCCCATCATATTTCCTGGTCCTAAATTACCACTACTCATCATGAGACCATAGAATACTATGAACAAAGCAGTAATATTGGATATCTTGTTGTAACCAATTCCAACGATCAAACCAAAAATAATGTAACCAGTAAATCCGATGATCAAAGTATACTTCCTTCCTATTCTGTCACACAAGTATGCCCCAACAAAGATCCCAGGAATTGCGATCACTCCAAGCAACAAGTTCCATTCAGCAATTTTCTCCAAGTCAGTCTTTTGGTTTCCATGCAAAACATTGGAAATGATTCCTGCTGAAAAGATACCATTAGGGAACGTTACAAAATCATACAAGAACCAAGCACCACACGTACCAATGAGTCTTGGCCAGTAATACTTGAGGGCCAACCAATAAGGAACATTCTTTTGGATAGCAGATTTCCTGTAGAGTTCAGATGTTGCCATTTTGTATCTGAAGTAAAAGACAGATAATGGCCAAAAAGCTCCAATAGCAAACATTGTTCTCCAGAGACCTTGGTGATTTCCTGTGATCTGATAAACTATCAAGAAAATGATCAAGGCAAATGGCCCACCGAACGATAATGGTAAATTTGTTACTAAAACAAAAGGTCCACCTCTTTTTCTAGTTACTTCATTTGCTGCTTCATTAGCACTGACTGAACAACTTGGATACTCTGCACCAATACCAAAACCAGTCACACCTCTTGAAATGATCAACATCCACAACAAACCCTCATTGGTTTTACCATGGGATGCTGCACACATAATTGTACCAATAACCAAAAAAACAGTTGCAATCACTATGCAATTCTTTCTACCAACATAATCAGCAGATACACCAATAGCCACTTGACCAAAAATTGTTGAAATCAATGCAGCATTTGACACATTTGTTTTCATATCGTTGGTGTACTCTTTTGGGAACTGACCAGCTAACACCTGATTGACCATACTCAAAACATTATTCTGGTACCCGTCACTAATCAAAGCGAACCCAGCACAGAAAAGCGTCATGTAACCTTTCCATTTGGTCTTAGAGTCGAACCTGCTAGCTCTGAGTTCTCTATCATAGGTGAATTTACCTTGTTCCAGTCCCAGATCAAGGTCTGAACTATCTTCAAAAGTATTCTGGACAATCTCAGCTACTTGCTTGTGGTCACCAGGCATCTGACTTTCTCCGGGGACCTTTCAATCATTTTATAGTGGTCGGGGAACAAACACTAATTACCTTTCAAAGGTTCATAGCCCTGAGAGGTTACTACTAATGCCGTTTTGGGCAAACGATTCCACGTTGGTATTGTGATAATGACTCCGTGTGACGCAAACGTAAGTTGTGTACTGATTAGTGATGCTTGTTATTATTTATTCACCACGTGTTGATGGTGTCAACGAAGCAGGTGGGTTTGACATCAACGCCAAGCTTCTCCAGCATGTGTCAACATTGACAGCGAGGGGTCATCACAGGTTAGCTACCAAGTCATATGTTACTGAACGACTTTCGTTGACTTTTGGTTTGTCAGGTTTCCCCATGATTTGATTTAATGGTGACGAAAATTAAATTGGCTTCTTTGTTGAAAGTATTAATTTAGTTTGGTCACGTTGCTCATGGGATGAGATGCTTGATATCGGTTTCACTACGGGAGCAGTACCAGCAGTGCCCATAAAGTGAAGCATTGACGTAGTGAACAGATTTGAGTACCTCAACACCCACTTGAGCGGTTGAAATGCTTGTCATCTTTGGATTGGTCTGCTCCCAAGAGATTCAGCTCGTCCTTGCTTGTGGTTACGCATACCCCTGTCAAGCCTGGTATCAAACTCAATAGTAAGTTCGGATGTGCTACATCTTTGTGAGGACAAACTACACCGAGTAGGTGAACAATTGTCATTGCCACTACTGTGACGAGTCGTGGTGTTACTCAGCACCCATCAACTTCAACTTCAACGTCCCCAAATCCAAAAGCTACGAAGACCGTCAAAAGAACTGAAAATGTACAATTACATAAGCACGCATGAACTGTTAGTCCAATTTAACGGTGACATGGCGTGGCTACCGCTGACATCAACGTGGTACTATGACTTCGTGGCCAAACAGTCAACGGGAACGACACCACCAAAATTGTAATTACCGAATTTGGTAGTGACTATTGTCACTTACTGTCGTCTGATGTCTTCTTATGACTAATCACACGACATTCTTCCGCTAGTCCTATTCCTTCAGTAACCGATTTTAGTGGCACCCGCACTAGAAAAAAAATCAACCTACACCAATTCGGGGAATCGAAAAACTCCGGTACCGGGTCCAGTCACATGATGAATCATACCTTTTCTCTGACTAATAAAAAATGCGACTATAAAACGACCCCACGCTTCAGTGGAATTACAAAATGCCAATGTTGCAAGATCCTTCAATTAAGTATAAAGCGTTCAAACCGCTTGATTTCCCACAAAGAACGTGGCCATCAAAGACTCTCAACAAATCTCCAAGATGGTTATCCACTGATTTAAGAGATGGTAACCAATCATTGCCTGATCCAATGTCTGTGCCCGAGAAGAAAGAATATTTTCAAAAACTTGTTGATATTGGTTTCAAGGAAATCGAAGTAGCGTTCCCATCTGCTTCACAAATCGATTTTGATTTCACGAGATTCGCTGTGGAAACTGCACCTGCTGATGTTTCAATTCAAGTTTTGTCTCCATGCAGAGAAGATTTAATAAAGAGAACGGTTGAATCACTCAAAGGTGCTAAAAAGGCAACGGTGCATATTTATCTTGCTACTTCTGATTGTTTCCGTAACGTGGTTTTCGGTATGACTCAACAGCAGTCAAAAGAACTTGCAACAAGATGCGCTGCTTTAGTCAGATCATTAACTAAGGATGATCCTTCTCAATCTGGTACTGAATGGAGTTTTGAATTTTCTCCTGAAACTTTCAGTGACACCGACCCAGAATATGTGGTTGAAGTTTGTGAATCAGTCAAAGCTGCTTGGGGCCCAACTGAAGAGAATCCAATCATTTTCAACCTTCCTGCTACTGTTGAAATGTCAACTCCTAACGTCTACGCTGATCAAATCGAATACTTCTCAACCCATATCACTGAAAGAGAAAAGATTTGCATCTCTTTACACCCTCATAATGATAGAGGTTGCGCAGTTGCAGCTGCTGAATTAGGTCAAATGGCAGGTGCTGACCGTATTGAAGGTTGTCTTTTTGGCAATGGTGAACGTACCGGAAATGTTGATTTGGTCACTTTAGCATTAAACTTATACACCCAAGGAGTTTCACCAAAATTAGACTTTTCAGATATAACTTCTGTTATTGACATTGTTGAAAAATGTAATAAAATCCCAGTCCATGCAAGAGCACCATACGGAGGCTCACTTGTTGTTTGTGCATTTTCAGGATCCCATCAAGATGCCATTAAGAAAGGTTTCAAGAGTTATGAGGAACAAGTGGCTAAAACCAATGATAAAACCTGGAAATTACCTTACTTACCATTGGACCCACAAGATATTGGACGTACTTATGAAGCAATTATTAGAGTTAATTCTCAATCTGGTAAAGGTGGATCGGCTTGGGTTATTTTACGTAATTTGGAGTTAGATTTACCAAGAGGATTACAAGTTGCATTCTCAAAAGTTGTTCAGTCAGAAGCTGAAGTGAAGGGACGTGAATTAACGAATCCAGAATTATGTGACTTGTTCAAGAAAGAATATTGTATTGTTTATGAGGACACTGACGATTTCCATTATAAATTAGTGGATTACACCCTTTCACCTAGCAAGAAACAAAACAGAAGTATTGAAGTTGAACTTGAAGTTGGTGGTAAATCCATCAAGATCAATGGTGAAGGTAATGGTCCAATTTCTGCATTTATTAATGCAATTAAGAACGGTTTACAAATTGACTTGGATGTCAAGAACTATAGTGAACATACTTTAGGTAAGAGTTCATCAGCTAAAGCCGCTACATATATTGAAGTATCAGTTGATGGTAATGGTACAAGATGGGGTGTTGGTATAAATGAAGATGTTTCATTCGCTTCATTCTTGTCGATGGTTTCAATTCTTAACGGTTTAAAAAAGTAACGATCAGTATTTATTAGATCTTATGATCATTGAATGTATATAACTTCATTAGTCTGATTCAGACTCTTCGTCTGTTGGTTTATCGTCATCGTTGTCGGCATCATGCTTCCTTGCAACTACATCCTTTGGCTCTTCTGCTGGATCAACCTCTTCGTCTTTGTGTTTGGACTCGATGTTGCCCTCTTTTGCTTGCTTGGATTGGTGACCAACGTCAGCTTCTTTTACAGATTCAGAATCTGTGGAGGGTTCAGATTCAGATGGAGTTTCTTCTTCTTCTTCGTCTTGTTCTTTGTCAATCGGAGCGTAAGTCTGAGGAATAGTGACTTGAGCACCGTCATGAGTTAACTTAACAGCAGCGGTGTCTTGTTTAGGAACTCCATAGAGGTAGTTACTGGTGTAAACCATTGCACCAGGAATAATAACGAAAAGCATAAAAATCGAAATCAAAGCACCACCCATTTTTGGGATTTCTGAAGAGATTGTTCTGGCAAAACTTGGACCATCAACTAAAGGTTGATCAATTGCACCATTAACAATGTTTCCTGATTGACTTTCACCGGGTTTTAATGAAGTTATCTCAGATGAGATCTTGACGTTCTTTGTCTCGATATCGGGTTTATAAATTGACCTTCTAGCCAATACAAAACTTGGTTTAGTTTTATTAAATTTCAAAACTCTGTTAATTCCGATCCTAATAATTGTCATTGTAGTAATTCGACGATTTACCGATTTAAATTCTGTTCAATTAATTAAAGCAACGATTGCAGTTGCTCCGATAAAACCAAGAAATAGTCGTGCACGAATGACCAAATTTTGCACCCGTCCATTTTAAGATCCCTTCCGCTCGTTCGCTCTTTTTGTGGGGACTATGAACAACTTACCAAATAACGTTATAAGTTCGATACTTGATCATTTGCCTCGTTATAATCAAGCTCAGCTCCTTGATGATGGATTTCTAGGTCTGATTGTTGGCCCAAAACTTTTTTCAAAAATTGTCATCGATGTAAAGAGACTTGATCCGGGCTTAATTATCAATAATGAATTCATAGGACTGCTGGCTTTTGAAATTCCTGATACTAAACACGTCACGTTTGTTTCTGTTGATGATTTCCTTCATTTGTACCATAAATACCCCCATTTTTTCAATGATTCAATCCATTTCACTAGTCTTAACGGCTACACTTCATTTGTTGAAAAGTGTCCTCAAATATTACAAAAATTTCGTAAGGTCACTGTTCGTCGCTTCCCAAGTAACTTGTTTACCGAACCTCCACTTAATTTAGAACAAATTGGTGATAATGTCCACACTCTTACTACATCTTTCCACAGAGATTTTTCAAAGCCTTTGAAACATTTGACTACAATGAACTTGGAGTTTTGCACCTTCTCCATTGAACAGATCAACCATAACACCGAACTCAAAAACTTGTCGTTGAATCAGTGCACCATCACTGGAACTGACTTCGACATAACTGTGGCTTTGCAGTCTTACACATCAACATCAAGCCTGGTTCATAGCCCGATTACTTTCAGTAATTTACCAGAGTCCCTTCGCTATATGAAGTTCAATTGGAATGAGCTACCAGAATACTTCCTGGAAATCAACCGATTTGAAAATCTTGACCACTTGGAAATTTCCTTACGTCGGTTTAGTGAATCTTATGGTCAGTTCTTACTTTCCAAAGCTCCTTACCCATCTTCCCTCAAGACATTAAAAATTAGTGATACTGGTGATTACTTTTTCCAAAGTTTTGGCGCTTTGAACTCAGAATTCATTCTGGAGATCAATATCCCCTCTTTGAAATCATTGACTTTGACAGGCATGCCTCATCTTTGCTTTGATATTGATGTCAAGTTCCCAGATTTGGAGTCTTTATGTTTATCTGGCCTCAATGGGTTTGCAGGCGGTTACGTATTTCCACCCACTATCCACCACTTGACCTTAATCAATTTGAAATGTTTTCAGGAAACGAAATTGAGCGGAAGAGTTTTCCCAGACAACTTGAGAAGTCTCAAGCTTGTTCGAGATGGACTTATACTCACTGGAATGAGTCGTTTCAGACAACTCACTGACTGTCACTTAGAATGTGAGTCTATTGATGTATTACCCCCAAATTTATCATCATTGACCATGCAAAGGTGTTGTGTCACTTCATTTAACTGCCCTAAAGATCTTGATACTTTGGCATGCCGTATGGATCATTCAGTAATCAACTTCAATTTCAGTTTGAGAGTTGTTGACATCTTCTACGAAGGTGGCGATTTACTGTTCCTCGATATGCTCAATGTTGAAGAGCTTACTTTGAGATCAAGAGATAACAAGGTGTTACCTCCATTAAGAATTTCGAGTAGAGTCAAGAAACTCGAGATCAACGGCTTCACAATAAAAAAATTCGATGTCAACCTAAATAGGCTAGAGCATTTGATAATCTCTGATTGTGACATCAAGAGCATGAATATGTTTTCCAGAATCATGACCTCCCATTTGAAGTCATTGTCGCTCAAGATGTCGGACGCAAATTATAATGAGTTCAATGAAATTCACTTCCCATCAACGTTGAAAGCACTTTCAATATTGATTTCCAATGGTAAAGTGTTGAGCGTTGATTTGACCAACACAGAAATCTACTACATCCATTTTGATGTTACACATGCTAGAGTCAAGCTTCCTTCATCAGTTAGAATCGTTGACATCAAGAGTCCTCTGGACGCTCAAGTTGACACATCAAATCTTAAGGACTTACGCAAGTATAAAGTCGACACAGGCAAGATTTACTGGTTAGAGAGAATCGACTGGTCATGAGTCCATTGAATATAGAATTAAAATATATTAATCATCACATTAATTAATCAAACTATTACATATTTGGTCTAGCGGTACATGTTACATCTTCAAAGCTGGTTCATAAGCTGGTGGATTATCCGTGAACACTATTGTTCCCTTTTCGTCGAAGGTAGCATTTTCATCAGAACAGTCAACACCTTGATCCAAAGCTTTGTTCTTTTCGATTTCTGATAAGCCCATTGAATCTCTAGGAATCCAAATATGAGGCTCCTTATCAATAACAGCTGGATCATTGTAGGCATTCTTTAGGAAACTAGCATTGTACTCAATGTAATTGAAGTAAGCATGTGGCATAATCTTTCTAATGAGTTCAAATGTTTCAGTCTTTGGTCTGAAAAATCTCGTGAGGAAGTTGACTCCCGACTTTGGTGTAACAGCAAGACTATGATTTCTTGATTCTGGATCAACTGGAGCGTGCTTTTCGGCATCAGTCTCAGTGGAGATACCGGCATCAGATGATCTCACTCCTTGACCAGTAGTAGCAGTTCTACTGTCACTATATCTTGAATTGATCTCATGCTTGACGGACTCATCAGAACCAGAACCTTCGATTAACGTAGCACCAGTGTGCTCTCCTTTGCCTGATGGTAATTGGGCTAACACTTGATCTTGTGGGTTAGCAGTTAATCCCAATTGGTTACCACCCTCCCAATAATACTGGCCTTCAGTTTGAATCTCTTTGCGTCCTTGATCTTGCATTGGATACCTGAAAGTTGAATCACCAGCTGCGTATTTGATAGCAGAAATTGGAACAATGTCAAACAATGGTAAGAATTTCCATTTGATGTAGATATGAGCGGCAGCTGTAACTGCAATCCAGACAGCTTCCAATACCACAGTAGCCCAATTCTTTCTGAATACAAACAAGGCAATAAGACAAAGTTCAGCAAAATAAAGAGCAGTAAACATTTGCAACAATGCTCTTGGATAGTTTCTACCTCTAGCATCGGTAACATTTGGTCTTTGGACGTACACCAAGGTGTAAATGTAAGCAAAGTAAATCAACATGAAAGCAATTGTTGTGAATCCCAAAATCAAAGGAGAAATGATAGCATAAATCAATGAAATTGAACCCATTAATTGAAATTGTGGGTATATAGTTGACCAACCAGGTTGAGCCAAAGTATTCCATCTTGACCACTTAGCCCTAGGAGTCTTATCCAAGACTCTTCCCAAAACTTGAGCTAAAATTAAGGCAACAATTTGCAATAAAACACCAGATGATACAGCTAAACCTTGGTAGGTTGTTTGAGCGATATAGAAATTAGAAGCAGGAGGGATCTTATCACCCAACAAATTCATGGCTTGCGAAGGATCATTGATAATCTGAGTAACAGAAGAAGAAGCAGCCGAACCTAAAGTGAAAACAAGGAACACGTTGACGATTTGGAATGCAAAGTACCAGCTTTGACAGTAACCCTCCACTTCTTGAATTGTCAAGCAACCAGCAATTTTACCAGCCTTCTTGATCACTGGGGGAACCAATGACATCAAAACCGCTAAAAGGACAACAGGTAAAAGACCAGTGATAAGACCTAATAAGACATCAGGTAAATTGTTGATAAATCTCAAGAAAGGAACCTTGTTGGTCAACATATTAATGTTGGAAATAGCACCAACCACAGCCACGGGAATAGCCCAGAAGATTATCATAAGTGTCAAGAAAGTATTGGCAAGAATCTTCTTTATTCTTCTCTTGTGAGGAGTTAAATCCAAGTTCTCCCAAACGACATCGCTAGGAGCGAGACCAGTTCTTCTACCCACACCTTTAAACTCTTTGTTATAAGGAATTGCTTGGTAAGCCTTTTGTAATTCAAGCTGAGTAGGGAATTCAATAAACACAGAAGGAATTTGAGGGTTGGCACTGTATTCCCTTTGAGCTTTTTTGATTTCAGTGTTCAATTCACCCAATCTTTCAGCACCATAGTTTAAAGTGTCTACTTTTTCACCTATAAGGAACTTCAATTTATGAGTGGGTCTCTTTTTACCGTTTTTCAAGTACTTGTTAAGATCATCTTCAGGTTCAGGTACAGGTTTGCCTTTCTTTTGAGCTTTAAGTCTCAATTTCACAGCTTTAGACAAAACAGAATTGAGAGCCCCTTCATACTTGTTGGCAAGTTTGGTTCTTTCCTTGACCTTCTTTTGTAATTCTTTGAATTCTCTAGCGTACCAGATATTTGAAGCAGTTGGGAAATAAGTTCTTAATTCAGTCTCATTATACAAGTCGGTTGGAATTTCTGTCAAGAGCATAGTTCTTGAGGAGATCAACGAGTGATACAAAGGAGTTGTTTGTAAGACGTGTCTGAAGGTGGTGTAGTAGACGATTTCTCTGTAGATCCAGAAAGTGACCGAGCCAAAAAAGATCCATGATAGGAACACATGAGCAAAAGTTCTCCATTTATTTTTGACATTAGCGTACGATAACTTATCAAACCCTTGCTGATTGGTACCATTGGTGGCATTAACAGGGAACAAGATGGGCCAAAGTAAACATGCACCAAGGAAACAAATTACCGCAAAACTGAAAAGAAACCTGACAAAAAAGTAGCCATCAGCAGCCATTTGCTGAATCATAAACGATTCTGGCTTTTTGAGTAAGTGAGCCAACCAACTGAATAAACCTCTTGGACTTTCATCAGGGGTCAATTCATTTGGAACAGTTGCAACAGCTGAACGTGGCTCATAGACCCTGGACTGCTTCTTTCTTAAGGATACGAATAAAAATATAAATACTGCAAATATAATTAAGTTAACAATAAGTACAGTAACAAATTGTTGAACTGAAGTGTTCTCTGGTTGACTTTGATCAGCCATTATTATTTTAAAAAATACTGTTACCCTTTGCTTTATAAACAACAACTAAAATTTCACATTTGGTTTTGTGTGATGATGCATACAGCAACTTTAGTGTCTTCATATGAATTCGCATTCAGTTGCGTATTTGCCCAAATTAACACTTACGCACGGCTAAAAATGGAAACTGGAAGGGTCTAGTCTTGTAGAATATGGTGATTTTTCCTGCTTTGTTGACAGTTGTTGTCATTTGTGTTTCCTTTGGCTAGTCATTGACTTTCAGTTACTGCTAATCACTGATTGTAACCAACATGAAATTCTGACTCGTATCAAAACCTAAAGTTGCTAGCAAGAGTCGCCTGGCCTATTGTTCTAAATCGGGCTTCGTGACCTGTACCTCAAAATTGCCAGATGTCACAGCCCCACCTATGGTCTAACAACAGTATATGGCAACACTATCGATAAACACAATTGTTCTTGCCGATCATCGTGCCCTTCTAGGCTACCACTCACACATTTGTGTCCTCATGTACCGATTATTAGCGACTGAGCATCTATTGATTATTGTGACGTCATAATTTGTATCATTAACCTTAGTTAGGTGTGGTTGACTTTTCTCTCACTTGTGGTGGATTGAGACCTTCTGAAAAGCTCGGGAGGCTTGAAGATGACCCTTCACCAAGCTCAGCAGGACGAATCTCATTGGTGGTTGTGGTTGGTACTTCTGTCACGCCTGGTGGTGGTCCTGCTGGTCTCGAAATGTCTGCCAAACTATCTTCATCATCGTATGTTTGAGGGATCAGTGATGCTGGTCCTGCCGTATTGGTCGAACCAGTTCTGCGGTGTGCTGGTTCAGGGTACTCGACTGGATCACCATCATTATGATACTGGAATGGTGCTGAGTTCTTTGCGTTAGGATTAGCGTGGAACTCACCTCTAGCATCGTAATAACCCATATCATATTCGTTGGCTGTTGCCGTGTAAGTTGGAACGTAAGTTTGAGGCATATCGGGATCTCTTTGACTGGGCTGATTATACTGACTTTGTGATTGAATGTACAGTGGAGGGGTCATCCATCTCGTACCATAGATTGGCTGAAGCCCCTGGCGAGACCTTTTCTTGTTAACTCTCAAAGTTCCAAGTACTACCACTATAATAATCACAATAAATATAGCGAAAAAAGCCCATCTAGCTCCATCATTCGTGGACCATGCATCGCCATAAGCTCTAGGGAGAATCATTAAATGTTTATCGTATATGTTCAAATCAGCGCGAAGTCGTCCTCCAGTTGGCCCAGTGCTCGGCGGAGATTTCGCTTGGCTCGCGCCCACACGAGAAATGAAACACTCAATTAACCTCCATTGTAATAAACCGCTACCTTTAACCGTTGTAGCTCCCGGCACCAACTTAAATGCCATTGATTTGTATAATCAGTTGGTGTTGGCCATTTGCCGTGGTGACAATATTGAATTGTTGGGCTGCAAATACACAAACGCCATCGCCAAAGTGACTAGATTACTCGTGATCCTTAAACATATTGCGTACCATCTACACACAGGCAGTATCACTACATTAAGAGACTTGTTCTACCAAGATGTGGCATTGTTCGGCAGTCAATCGATCGCCAACACCACGGTGTCCTTCCTAGCATCATCACTAAATACCACTTGCTACGGTTTGAACGTTTACCCTTCACAAAAGAGTTTGGTGTATGGCAAGGCATTTGTGGATCAACCAACTATCGATAGTCCTTATCTAATTCCTGACGAATTTGTGCCTAGGATCTTAGGCAAACCCCAAAATCTCAATTATGACCTTAAAGCTGTAGTGGTGTTTGAGAAAGATGCGGTCTTCAAGTCTTTCGTAGACTACTTCAAGGCTCAGTACAAGGACCACAAAAGGGTTCTTCTCATTACGGGAAAAGGGTTTCCAGATCATACGGTAAGAAGTCTACTCAATTACATCGATAAGAACCTTGCAGTTCCGATCCTCGGGTTCGTAGATAGCGATGTTTACGGCCTTTCGATCTTGAAAAGTTACAAATATTACAAGAATTACGTCAATCGAATCACCTTTGAAGGGGTCTTCATTCATGAGCACAAATCCGGTTGGCTTCCTATAAGTTTACGTGAGTTCAAACTAATGACAAATTTCTTAAAACAGATCACGAGTAATTATGAAATAAAACTGTGGGCAAGAGAATTACAAAGAGGTCTATTACTCTTCAAGAAAGCTGAAATGAACTCTTATCAACTGTGTCACCAGTATTTTTTGTCCAAGATTGTCAGAATTTGATAAACTCACGTGATCTTTTTGTTAATTTTTCATTCGTGGAGTTTGGACGTTTTTTCACTCGATAATTGCCAAATGTCTTTCACAACTCGTCAAGTTGGAGCTGCTAACACTCTTGAATACAAGGTTTACTTTGAACAAAATGGTAAACCAATCTCACCATTCCATGATATCCCATTGTATGCCAATGAAGATAAAACTATTTTAAACATGGTTGTTGAAGTTCCAAGATGGACTAACGCTAAGTTAGAAATCTCCAAAGAGGACAAATTAAACCCAATCATTCAAGATACTAAGAAGGGTAAGTTAAGATTTGTTCGTAACTGTTTCCCACACCATGGTTACATTCATAACTATGGTGCTTTCCCACAAACTTGGGAAGACCCAAATCAAGCTCACCCTGAAACTAAAGCTAAAGGTGACAATGATCCATTAGATGTTTGTGAAATTGGTGAACAAGTTGCTTACGTCGGTCAAGTTAAACAAGTTAAAGTTTTAGGTGTTATGGCCCTCTTAGATGAAGGTGAAACTGATTGGAAAGTTATTGTTATTGATGTTAACGATCCATTAGCTCCTAAATTGAACGACATTGAAGATGTTGAAACCCACTTACCAGGTTTATTGAGAGCTACCAACGAATGGTTCAGAATCTACAAAATCCCTGATGGAAAGCCTGAAAACCACTTCGCTTTCTCTGGTGAATGTAAAAACAAGAAATACGCTGAAGAAGTTGTGGTTGAATGTGCTGAAGCTTGGCAAAAGTTAATTAAAGGTGAAGTTGAACCAAAGGGTATTGATTTAACCAACACTACTTTGACCACTACTCCAACTTATTCCGAAGCTGTTGCTAAAGAGATCCCAGCTGCTGCTCCAGCTGCTCCAGCACCAATCGACAAGTCTGTTGACAAGTGGTTCTTCATCTCTGGTGCCCACTAAATAGGTGTACATAGTGATTTCAAGTAAAGTGGTAAAACTGCATCGCATCTCATCTTATATGGACGCGTTCAAGCAAGTGTTCCCGACCCCCAAGACGCTTACGTCGCGATTCGATGCGTTAGAGTCCGCTCTCGAATCCCACGGAGTCACCGTGGCGGATCTACTCGGTGTCAGCGACTCGTTAGCTCAACTGACAGCTCAGTTGCTTCAGCTACTGCTGCGAGTTAGTAGATCTGTCAAAGAGATTCAAGAGTACTTGGACTTTTTGAAGAGTCTGCTCTCCGCCCCCCCTCCATGTCAAGCCCTTGATACAACAACCAAGCGTATATCTACAGGGATCGATCAGTTAGATCAAGCTTTAGGTGGTGGGATCGATACTGGGCTCACGGAAATCTTTGGGTCTTCAGGGTGTGGGAAGAGCCAGTTCTTGCATCAACTAGCATTTGAAGCACAACTCGTTGACAAAGACCGCAATAAAGTTCTCATCGTCAACACAGAAAGCTACTTGGAAACTAAAAGGCTTAGTGAGATCTCATCAAAGTACAAAGATTCGGTTTCACTCGATAATATCGAGTATTACTACTGTCAGGACTTGGAGAGTCAAGACCATATCTTCAACACGCAGCTCCCAACAAAGCTTGAACAGGACTCAAAAGTGAGAGCAGTTTTGATCGACTCTATAGGACATCATCTTCGACGGGACGATGCTATAACTAACAGCACTCATTTGCGAGGGATTCTTGAACAGCAAGAGCAGCAATTACTGGCCAACAAGTTCTACAACGACGAAGGGATCAAGTACAAAAATGAGCAGCAACTTCGGTTTTTCAAGTCCAATCAAAATTACGAAAATATCACCAACAAAAAGTACTATATTATGATGATGTACCGAAGCTTAGCTCGATTAAGTCGTCAGTATAACATTTCGATCATTGTGGCCAATCAAGTGAGTGACCAGCCAGATGTCAAGTTCGACTCTGGTAATTTTGTAGAACTGACCAACCCATTAGACTACGATTATCAAGTTGGGATTGTTTCTGGATGGGACTTGAGGACCATTCACAATTACCACGCACAGTTTATTCTGTCATGGGCTATGAACAACGAGGAAGACTCCACTTATAACATGCTTATGCACACCATGACACCACAGAAGCGTCGAAAGACAGAAGAACAAGATCCTCGCTACATTCAAGAGGAAGTGCCACTGGACGACGAGGAAAGGTTTCAATTGCAAACTGAACTTGTGCAAAAGCTTCACAAGATCACAAACGCACCAACCAAACGTCACGTACCAAGTCTTGGGTATCAATGGGGTCGATTTATCAACACGAGACTACTACTTCAAAAGACATATAAGCCAGCGGTACAAAAATCTGAAGATTTACAAAATTTGGTGTCTGGGTGGAATGTGCAACGATACGTCAAAGTTGTGACAACTCCATCAGACAGCCAAAGGAACCAAATAAAGATCCCAATCGAGTTGACCAGCCATGGAATTTTTGCAACAAATGCTGAACGTGGCTCGAAAGGGAAATGAGAAGTCGTGTACCACGGGTAAAAACACTCCATCTGATGTTCCTACGAGTGCTAAACAAACACAGATAAAATGAAAGTATGTGATACGACAATCATGGCGGTTTACTAACTTTAGTTCATTGACGAAGTGGATATTGAACTCGTGAATCAAGAGCTAAATTTCCACACAAGCGACGATTCGCTCGTGGTGAAAGGTGGTTGTGACCTCTTCACCACCAAACCAATTTCTTCTGATAAGAAGCTCTACAAGACTATTGACAAACATTTGAATCAGATAGTGCAAGATAACGAAATTTCAAAGTCGTTGGAAGTTGAAAGGAGGAATTCCATAAATTCCTTATTTGGCTCAAGTCCATCATCACCCAATTTAGTACCCAGAAGTCGTCATGGTTCTCACAGTTCAAGAAGAGGAAGCGCTTCCAATGGCACCAACGATTCATCTTTTGACCTTGATTCTATTGACGAGTCACCATTTGGTTCCCTCAAGACTTCAACTACGAAATGGACTTTTGCCAACCTTATTGCCATTTTAAACACATCATTCCCCGATCATGATTTCTCTAATTTGCAACCTACAACTGAAAACTTTCATCGTATCGATAACCCAGAAGAGCTCATAAATCGGTTCAACAATATAATGAGATCGCTCGGTAAGACAGAAGAGGTAATAAATTGGATATGGGACAGAATCGATTCATACATGGAAGTGGTTTCAAAAGAATCACCAACGCTAGCACCAAATTCTAGGCACAACTCATTCAGTAGCAATCGCAAGAATGTCCTCGATGGTGTTTGTCAAATTTACGAGTTCAGGCCTGAAGATCAACAGATAATTGAAGACATGAATTACCCATATCAAACTATGTGGTCATACTACTGGTTTATCTACAACAAAAAGAAGAAGAAAGTTGCTTTCCTATATTTAACAGGGATAAATAAGGTTCATTACTTGTCTATCAACGGTAATCGCAAAACTTCGTTCAGAACCAATCGACAAAATAAACTTCAAAATGCAGATTTAATCGGAGATACTGATATGTCAATGGATGATTTTGAAGACGAAGAGGTGTTCCTTGAGGATGACGATGATGAAGATGACCACAACGATGCGATTGAGAACGTTGAAATTTAGCAATGGTTGTTTTAGCAACCACATTTAATTTAATTCAATTTATATGGGATTCCTTTTATTGTACAGTTGCTATTAAGCATCTGTCAAAAGCCCTTTCATTTTTCAGCAGCAAAATCTGAAGCAAGTATATTGGTATATAAGTGGGCCAATGACTACCACAATTTGTATTTGATAATGACTCCCAAATTAGCTACAGAAGTGGATTTTAAGTTAAGCAATGGTGAAACCATTCCGGCTTTAGGCCTTGGTACTGTCCCTAGTGGAGATGAAGCTGACGTTAAAAATCAAGTTGTTGCCGCCATAAGGGCAGGATATCGTCACATTGATACTGCCTGGCATTATGGCACAGAACCATTCATTGGCAAAGCGCTTAAACAAGTGTTTGATGAAGGAATCGTCAAAAGGGAAGATTTGTTCGTCACCACCAAAGTATGGCCCTCAGCTCACAAGCACCCTGAAGTATCATTCAACCAATCGATTAGTGACTTGGGTCTTGATTATGTTGACTTATTGTTACAACATTGGCCTGTTTGCTTAGCAGGTGATGAAAATGGTCAACCCCATGCTCCTAAAGATGACAAGGGTAACTTATTGTACGACGATGACCCAGTAGAAGGTGAGGGATTCATTCATTTTTACAATAGGCTTGAGGATTTGAAAGAGTCTACTGGTAAGATCAAATCTTTAGGAGTTTCCAACTACACCATTCAGAAGCTTGAAAAATTGTTGCCCCGCGTCAAGAAGTACCATCCTGTGTTGAATCAGATCGAGTACCACCCTCAATTGCCACAACAGGATTTGGTGGATTACTGTCAAAAGAACGGAATTCTTGTGGAGGCATATAGTCCAGTTGGAGGACCGGGCGCCCCCGTTTTGAAATTACCATTGGTGCAAGAACTTGCAGAGAAGTACGACGTGTCTGTCAATGAGATAATCAATGCCTACCACATTTTGAACGGCAGATCTGTGCTCCCCAGGTCAAGTAAACTTGCCAGGATCAAAACTAACATTCGTTTACCACAATTGACCGATACCGAATTGAAACAGCTTTACGAAATCGGGGTCAAGAATCCTAAACGTTACTGTAACGATCCATGGGGCTACGGTCTTGGATTCAAATGGTGGGAAGGTGATCATTATTCGCAATCCGACTAATATAAATAGGAGGGTCCCCCGACAAAAAATAAATTTCAATTCACAAATGTCTGCAACAGAAACAAGAGCCACTCTCAATACTGGTGCCAAAATTCCTTTATTGGGATTGGGAGGTACCGCCGATAATGTAGCTGAAGCTAAAGATCAAGTACTCACTGCAATTAAAGCAGGATTTCGTCATTTTGATACCGCTTGGTCTTATGGTACTGAACCTTACTTAGGTGCTGCCGTCAAACAAGCAATCGATGAAGGAATTTGTAAGCGTGAAGATCTCTTCATTGTCACTAAAGTATGGCCAACTTATTGGCACAATCCCGAAAAATCCCTTGATGAACTGTTGGCTCATTTAGGCTTGGACTATGTTGATGCCTTCTTGCAGCATTGGCCACTTTGTTTCCAAAATACCAGTGGCGATGGCTATCCGCTCGTTGAAGAGGATAAGGATGGCAATGTGATTTTTGCTGATGACCCCGTTACCGGCACCAAATACATTGATGTGTATCACGAGTTGGAACGAATCTACAAGACCACCAATAAAGTCAGAGCCATTGGTGTTTCCAATTACTCTCAGGAGAGACTTGAGAAGCTTTTAGCAGAGGTAGAAGTGGTTCCTGCTATTAATCAGTTTGAGTACCATCCACAATTACCTCAAAAACCTCTCACGGATTTTTGCACTTCCAAAGGGATTCATGTTACCGCATACTCCCCAACTGGCAGAGGTAAAGTTGTCAAGCTTCCAATTGTTGCTCATTTAGCCAAACAGTACGGGTGCAATGAGAACGAGGTGGTCAACGCTTACCACATTATGAACGGGAGGTCAGTAATCCCTTCGTCGTCGAAATTACAAAGAATCAAAGACATGACTAGATTACCTGAACTCACCCATCTGGAATTGGAAGCCTTATATGAAGTAGGAGTCCAAGAACCAAAGCGGTACATTAATGATATTTGGGGAGGCTCGTTAGGTTTCCAGTGGTGGGACCCTTCTCAGGGCGAGAGATGGTGGAGATGAGTAGCTGTATGTAGTAGCACGTTGAACGTTGATAGCAGAGCCAAGTCAAAACTACAATCAAACATAAGAATTGGTTAACGTCGTTATCGCCAGTCGTAGACCAACCAGAACTATCTACAAGCCGATGCGGAATCTAATGAAGTTCTTTACTATTTTAGCAATTGGGGTGTCGGCAATGGCCGCACCCGCCGTGTTGTTCCAGCAAGTTGACGAGCCACACGTCCCCAGCGAAATTGAAGCTGCTTCCATTGCTCGCACGTTAGTGTTTAGAGAATCCCTTGTTTCTGTGAACACCAACCAATTAGTTGAAATCGATGGGCAACAGCAACAAGTACCGGTATCTCATATGGAGTATTATGCCGACTGTGACAATGACGGTGACTTCTATTGGTTAGTCATCGATATGGGCTCACCATGGCGTAACATCGATGGTGGATCACAGTACTCCTTTTCAATTCGCGTGGGAGACCACCCAGCAAACGAGCATGTCAACCCACAGTACCCAGGAGGTATTGTTTCATCGCCTGCTGGATCACCCCGTATCAATATTAGAGGAACTCTAGAAGAGTTGAAGTTTTCAAATGAAGAACATCGTCAAAGAGTGGAAAGCTGCTTTTCTCAACGTCATCCAGACGCAAAATGGTGGCTTCCTGGTAATGATAATTCTCCACACCCCAGTCGTTGGACAAAACTCAAAGTGGAATCCATTTATATGATTGGTGGTTTTGGTGATAGAGCATACATTGGGAACATTGACAGTGGAATCTACCATTCAGTTACCTCATTAGATGATCATTGGTAAAGTAATTATAGACCTCTCCAACCATCAAATTCATCATGTCTTCTTCTACCAATTGCTCTTCTCTTTGCTGGGCCGTCGTCAACTTCACGTCTCATGTTCTCTCTCTTCAATCTTCTGATATTTCTCTCTCTCTCAATTTCTCTCTTTTCAATCTCCCACGGCGTTAAGATTTCAACTATTGGCTCCCATTGGTCATTACCATTGTGAATACTACTTTCAGTGGTAATTCTGATACCACGTTCAAATAATATACCACTAAGTTGTTGATACTTGTGAAGTTCATAATTGTAAGTTCCTTCAGCGATCTCTTTCTTGAGACGTAAGATCACTTCATGTAATGCATGAGCAACTGCAGGCTTAAATTCAAGCAGTAATCCCATATCTGACACGACAATTTCAGCAAATTCTTCAGGGCTAACTTTATCTTGGGCTAAATCCCATTCAAAACGGTCCTCGAAAAGCTGTTTGTCCAAACTTACAGCCAAATCTATAATCACATGGTACTCTTTGTTAGCAGGAAGTTGAAGCAGGGTTGCAAATGCGTACTCTTCGAGTTGTTTTTCAATAGACTCAGTTATTTCTTGAGTTGTGTAACTTGGAAGCTCAAGGTCAGTAACAAGAATCGACGCAAACTCTGCAGGTGTCACAAGTGAGCCATTCAAATTCCACATGAAGAAATCTGTGAATTTGGAGTTACTGTTATTGTACTCAATACTTAATCTTATTGGTACAAGTACATCGTTGGTTGAATCTTGAATTTTTTGTTCATCTTCAATATCTTGAGGGTACTTTGTACCACGAGCAGCCCTTAACAAGATTTTCTGGGGAGCAGAGGTTAGCAGCGTGTTATTAGCAGCTGAAGATGTGGCAGGAGTTTCTTCAAAGTCGTCTTCGTTGAAATTGTCAAACTCAGCGTAGTTGATCTGAGTTGCATTCCTTTTGGCTTGACGTCCCACAGGTACCGTGGTCAGAATCATGGCGTTATTGGCATTCTTGGTGATTCTAGCATGTAAGCCTGTGGCTAACGCTTGAGGTACAAACATCCTGTTGTTATAAGGTAAAGACACCATTGGAAAATAAATATCAACAAGTCGCAGTCGCAAAAACTTGCACCCAAACGACATGGACCTGAATCGAATACTTGACAGTTTTTTGGTGTCAAGATCGCGTTTAGAAGACGTGGTTCTGGAGCTGCAGTTTAGCAAATTTGGACCTCCTGAATTGTATAGTGAATTGTGTCAACAGCGACAGAAAACTTTAGACAAAGTCAAGACTAATGTTGAGTCTCAGCTTGACATCCCTGTACACGATTTGGCTAAAGAGTTGACACTTAATGGATCAGGCCAGACGGTGGAAACGCTCCTTGAAAGTCTCAAGGATGTAGAATCGTCAGCTCGTGTGCAAGAGAAAGTTCTAGATGACAAAATCGAAGGTTGCGTAGAGGACATAAAGAAATTGGTCCAGTTAGTGAAAGCGTTGGCGCAACAAGACCAAGTGGAGCCAGCTGAGTCTAGCTTACAAGATATCACTAAATTGGTTGACGACGGGTTATAGTCGTAGATTACGTATAATTTTAATGAATAATGATAGTGTCTGTGCCAGTGACAAAGACAATGCTGATAAATAACTGGGATTTCAAGGGTTGAAATCCTGCTTGTAGTGATTCTCGATCTGTTCCAACTCATTGAGTTCTTCTTGCTCGATCCACTTCCACATTTTGAACTTCCAATTTAAGCCATCTTTGTCGCCTAATTGGTAGTTTGTTTCCAATGCACCGTTTTTGTTGGATTTCAAAAACACAATCTTGTCGATTCTCGAGTGCACTAATGCCATAGAACACATCACACAAGGTTCATGTGTTGTGTAAACCGTGAGGTTGTTTAACAAATAAGCGTTTTGTCCTTTATCGTGGTCTCGAGCCTGTTTCTCTCGAAGCGCCACATTGCCAATGCCTACCATCACACTATGTTCTAGTGGATGTTTATGTGTAGCATCGAAACTCACATAAGTGTCGTCTTCAGTGCCACTAGGCCCACAAATCATCGTGACAACAGGCACCACATCAGGGTTCTCATGAACATGCACTTTCAATTCCTTCAAGAGCCGTTTGACCATCTTCCGCTCATGAGCGATGTCAATATGTGTAGTTTTCAAGAACTGTATGTATGGATTCCCCTTCCATGCTAATGGCCAATAAGTCTCGGACCATGATTGAGCCATTTCTTTAGTGAGCGGGATGTTAGTGGGCACCAGCACTAATTCTAGTGACGCTTCTGATAAGTCGTCGAGGCCCACTCCATGTTCATGTATAAGTTGTAATACTTTATCCTTTGTGTCCAAGTAGTCTGCCGAACACAATAATGTTCTGAGGATTACCCCGGAGTTTGAAGAGATCTTGTTGAATCTTTTCAAGTGGACAAAATTCATTGAGTCAAATGGCGTGACAAACCCACTGATAAATCCAAGAAGCAGTTTTGTTTGTGTTGGTCGTATATCACAACACCAAACTTTTGTTAGAATTGGAGAAGTGTCATTAGAATCAGATCTAATTTGTTTTAAACAACCATAAACCACCCCATTTTCAAAATCTATATGTGGGAACTGTTTGTTTTTTATTTTGGACATCTTCTTAGAATTGGTGATGATCTTGTAGGAAGTTTGTAAACTATTAATCCACGTTTTTGGTAACAATGGTATCAATAAGTTCATTTCGCAGTATCATTAAAAACATACATGTTAATTTTGTATTTAAAAACTCGGGGGTTCACGGAACAATCTCTTGTTACTCCAACAAATACAATTCTCAATCAAAGATTTATCGCTTTCTTGAACAAAACTATTGTGCTACAAAATAATTTACAAGTTGATTCACACGTGAAAAACATTAATCATGCTGACCATTATACTGAGCTAATTGATCAATTAGTTCGTTATATTATCAATGAAAAGTTACCAAATTCTTTGGTTGCTGGTTATTCTGATCCAACTTTACTCTCATGGTCTTCAAAACTTACGAACCCTTTCACAAGTTTTGCTGTTACAACTCTTAAACTGGACCTATGGCAAATCCTCTATGAAAAAATTGGTAAAAATGAATTTGTAAGACTCGTACTTGGTACAAATTGTTTCCAATTAGCTCCTAATGGCATGTATGTTCAGATCTTTGGTAGAGAAAGACCAAAACTTTATGATTACTCCAAAAAGGTAACCATAAAATCGCCATTCTCATCATCACATCAGTTGATGCCTCCAACTATAAGCGAAATTGCTAAAGAAATTCTACAGGATACAAGAATCTTGAAAAAAAATAGGAAAACTTTAGTGGTGTGTGATCTCATACTACGAAACCACGTCAAGTGTAACTACTCGGCAGTTTTCAAATCAGTAATGGGACTACAGTACATTTCAGAACTGCAGAAGAAAATGGAAGCTGTTCCGCCTACCAAAGTGCTACAATACGTCATGGCAGTGGTCACTGCTGTGTTCCCCAACAAAATCTGGGGTAATGGGAAAAATAGATCCATCATCAGAAAGACTATCGTTCAGTATGTTCTTACTGGAAACAAGGACATTTATGCATTGGTGGTACCGACAAATCATTTTTCTATTACTTCTATCACTTGGTTGGGAGGACCAAAAACCACTTCAGTTCAGGACTTTGAAAATAGGAAGTTGTTCTTCACCAACTTTCTCAATTGGTTCTTCAACGCCTTCTTGAGACGACTCATGTGCAAGCAATGGAACTTGGTGTTTCAGCCATCACATATCGACCCTCATATGGATTATTATCCACGTAAAGGTTGGTTTGAAGCATCAGATTTGTGGTTGAAGCAGTACAAGGAAACTTACCTCTATGAGCTGAGTAAAATTAACGACAACACTAGTGCCAGTAATAATTTCGTTGGATCTATCAAGCTTTTACCCAAACTGGATGGATTCAGAATGCTTTGTATACCTTTGAAGTCAAATCCATTGGTGGTTGACAAGGACGCAAGAGTAATGGCAATTCAACATGCAAACTTAATGAAAAGAACAATCAAACCCATCCAAGCTTTACTCAATGATAGGGACAGGAGAAGAAGTGAGCGAATGATCTGCCATCATCCTCGATGTACCTCGGTGGGTGACGTGCACCGAGAGCTTCAAATATTCAAGCAGAAACTCAAAGGTAAGCCGTTCTATGCTCTCAAGTTCGATATGCTGATGTGCTATGACAATATGGATCATCAAAAGCTCATGGATTGTGTTCGAGAACTTTTGGGAACAAATGGTTCAGAAACTCTCTATGTTCGCCAGTATGCTGAGAAGTTCATCTTCTCTGGCAAAAACGAAAAGCCCAGGTACCGTACAGAAGAAGAGGGATCACTTCTCAACTTCAATTTGGTCGATTCAACTACCCCAGCTGGCAATCCTCATTACAAAGCCATTATAGATAGATGTTTCACAAGCAAATTCACTGTTGCAGAGGTAATCGATTACATTCAAGATTACATCGACAACTCAGCAATTATGATCTCAAAATCAAATGTTCAGCTTTATAAACGAACCAAAGGTGTGTTCCAAGGATTCCCGATGCTGGCAACTCTATGCAACATCTTCTATAATCAGGTAGTAGACAAGGAAGTGGGATTCTTGTTGGATGAAAAACCACTATCGCTCTTCTTAAGGTTGGCTGATGATTTTCTCTTCTTAACCACATCCCAAACCCAACGTGATATGGTTTATAACGTGGTTTCGGGGCCCAATTTTAAACAGTATGGTGGATTCATCAACGAAAAAAAGACGGTATGGATTGATACCACTCTGGATGAGTTCACTTTCGTCGGTATCAACATTGACCCAAAAACGTTCCAAATATCTCGATCCTTTAACGAAACTTTCGTCAACATCACCAATAGCTGCAAATCATACCAGGCGGCGTTTTCAACTTTATTGTGGTGGTTCAAATCACAAATGAGACACATTGTCAGCACTGAAATCGAGCCATTCGAGTCACAAATGAACTTCGTTCAACAGCTTATCAATGTTATGATCGCTTCATTGATCAAATCATCAAAGAGGATGGATAAAAACAAGGAACCAATCCCGGAACTTGAATTCAAATTATTCATTGTCTCAATACTTGATGTGCTCGTCCAAAGATGGAATGCACAGAATAATGACCTTCATAATGACATTTTGATTCTTATGTTTGAATCATGGTTTTTCAAGCATAAATCAAACAAACTAATTCACCTTGCATATCAAACCATTCATCAAATATCATGTTAATGCACTAAATACCTCCAAGAGAACTCTTGAGGTTTTCAGCATCTTTCTGCCTTCTTTGTCTTTCCACTTCATCGATGCCACCTGACTTTTTGAGTTTGTGATCATCGACGAAGTTTCCTAGCTCTTCTTGAAATTGTGTCTTGCTCAACAATTCTCTTTCCTTCTCACGAAGTCTCTCTGCTCTATTTATAGCTTCAACTCGAGACTCATGATCAGGTTTCAAAGCTGCAACTTCGTGGAGCACTGCATCTTTTATCGAATGAATATTCTCACCTGGTTCTGGTAAACGCAAGTTTGCAACAAATTTGTTCCGCCTACTAGCCCCATGCTTGATTTGCTCCAGTGAACACTGCTCTATTAAACTAAGTGTTTCACGAATCTTCAGTAAATCTTCCTCGAGATCTTTGGTGAGATCATCTTGAAGTGTGAAAAATTGTTGCTCTTCACAAACCTTATCCAATTCAGATTCCCAGATCCTCTTCCAAACGGCTTTCTCCTTGTTGATATAATCCGTCATTTGTTTTAATGTCTCAGCTGACTCTTCAATTTCCTTCGATGTCAACCGCAATTGATGCTCACTAACTCTGACTCCTCTATGTACAACGTCTTTTCTTAACCCTTCCATAATATCCTGAAGATCGTCGAACTTCGTCAACAACACATCAGACTCTTCAGATAACTTAGCATGACATTTGGCAATGTACTCCCGATTTTCTGACTTTGATACATCAACCCCACTCTCTTGCAACTGTTTGACTTTTGAAGATACATCAGCAACAAAGTTTGAGACTAGGGTTTTGCTTGAGCTCTGTACTTGCCTTATAACTCGAAGCTCTGATTGAACTGATTTGAGTGCAGCTTCTAATTCTCTATTCCTCTTAACCAATGCTTCCGTCTCTTTCAGTGAGTCAGGTGCCATTGACTGTGGAGTTATTGGCATTGACACTGGTGTTTCAGGGATCTTTATATCTCTTATTGCTTCCTTGATGGTTGTGGTTAGAGCTTCTTCTAGTGATTCAATTTTCTTTTGTAACTGTTGAATGAGCTCATTTGAATGGTCTGTCGTTGATTCCTTTTTTACCTCGTTCAAGCTGAGCAAAGTCCCTTCTTGAATTTCTTGCAAATGTGAATCCTCGAGTTCATATGAGATGCCTGTCTTGGGCTCAGAGATGTAGATGCTAGGGAAACTCGCAGCTCCGGGCGAGTAAGCAAATTTTTCCACGAACAACAACCTTATTGATGCAAAAGTGGCAGGAAGTTTGAGGCTGACTTTCTTTGTTTGATTCTCTATTCGAAGAAAAACATTGATGTCCGATGATGGCTTAGAGCTCTCTTCGTTTAACGTGGATACACTCACAGAACGGCTAGTGGCGTCCTGGTAGTCACTGTTCCTTCTAACAACCGTTGAGGTCAGTGGTGATCTGGTTGAGGATGTTGGTGGGAGTGTAGTAGGATTTAAGTTAGCCAATTTGGCATACTGATAAGCACTAAATCTCTTTGAAGCTCTTCTTTGTAGCACGTTTTCATTCTGAAGTTGTGCTAATGCATCTGATGGTAAAGGTAAATTTTCAGAGTTCTTCTCCACACTCTTAGTTCCACTTAGTCTGTCTGATTTCCGTTGTTTCTCCACGTGGATTTTCTCCTGCAGCCTGTCACTACTGAGATTCCTGACTTTGGACTGCTTGGCTTTGAGGGTCTGGAGTAAAGTGACAATGATGTTTCTGATGTTTGGAAGAAATCTGTCAAGATTTTCTTGGGATGGGGCTTCACTCAATGCTGATTCTAAGATGACTCTAAGGGCTTGCGGGACATCTCCTATGTCCGATATGTCAACCCCAGCACCACTGAAAGCTCTACTTGCAGCACGAAAGTCGTTTCCTAGTTTAACATAGGCATCACTAACGTATTTATCATCTACTTCTTGACGGGCCCACTGTGTTAAAGACTCAAGTAGATGCTTAGTCGAAACAAGGAGTCGTGTCACACTAGTCTCAATTGAATTTAGCGACTGACGTTTACCTTGTCGTGAGGACATGAATCAAATGTTAAAGTTTACGCGATAACCAAATTTAGTAAATTAAGTATACACTCGTTAGTCTATCATTATGAGAAATACTTCTTTATGATATCTGAATTGTTGTGACGTTGTAATAAAGTCATTGCTTCAGATTGTGGCATTGTTGCAAGAAGTTGTCTGGCAATGTCAGCGATACTTTGAGCATCTTGACCAATGAGAACTCCATGAGAGAGTGCCAGTAGTATAGAGTCCACTATTTTAGTAACATTATTCTTCACAACGGGATGTTGTGCTTTGACAAGTTCTGAAATGAACAGGTACGCAAATGGTGCTGCTTGATCATTTTGAATAATAGGTAATAAGTTGATCCATTGTTGGATGACCGCTTCTAAGTTAGGTATAGCAGGTCCATAAGTATGACAAATCTTAGCTATAGCAGAAGTTATGGCTTCTGTAGCATACAAGTTTTCATCAGCTTTAGCATCAGGTACTGAAACCATCTTAAATAATGGCTCTAACGATGCAATACAAAAGTCACTGTAAATTTCTCCACCATGTTGAGCACATAACCCAATAGCTAATGCAGCATATTGTCTGGTAGTGGCATCTGGTGATGTTATTGATGTTCCAACAACTCCTAAGAACATGTCTTTGTAAGTAGCAGATGCTGTACCCGTGTGTTCGATCAAATCACATACGACTGATAAACCACAAAGTTTAATGCTAGTGTTCTCTTCTCTCAAGAACGAATTGATGGTAGGATATAAAGTTTGGAATCCAGGTAAGAACTTCTCACGACAACTCTTGAAAACTGATGCAATAGTAACATTAATCTTATCCATAATTTCATCATCAGTGTACTCGTCTTCATCCTCTTCGACATCTTCAGTATACTCATCGTCTTCATCATCTTCCTTTTGTTTGATTCTGTCGAATAATTCTACCAAGTTGGTGTTCACTGTTGTAGCAAAAACTCCAATTTGTGTTTCCGATAATGCATGTGGGCCTAATGTCTCAACACATTCTCTCATTGCAGTGTAGTAAGCAACAAGCAATTCATGTACTGGTTCACTAACCAGAGTTGAGCAGAGCTTATCAATAATCTGGGCCCAAATATGTGTCGTTTCCATAGATTTAGGGCCGGTGGCATAAACTGCACATTGTAAGAGAGATGCAAGAGTTAATGCAGCGGATCCTCTAACTCCATCATGCAAGTAGAAGTCAAGAGCAGGTATACCAATCTCTTGGACAATTTGTTGAGCCCATGGGAAGAAATCACCTTTCAATTCAATAGCGTATGTTCTCAATAAGTCCATGGCTGTGACTTTTTCATCAAGAATGGCTGTGTGAACAGCGATGTGTCTGCCAGATAAGTTAATAACTTCCCATTCTTCACTTGTGTTGTACTTTTCTGCTTCCTCTTCATCCAATAATGAAATGTCTTGAGTGGCCTTTGCAGTCTCAATCAATGATGGCAAGACTTCTGGCAAGATTGGTAAGAAATCTTTACTGATGACTCTACAAATCCTGCTCCAACCTTGTTCCAAGTATGACTTTACAGGATCATCCTCATCTTGAATAGTTCCTTGCATGTGTCCAAATAATTGAATCAAGTCATGGGAGTGTTGGCTGAATTTTTCTTTACCCACAGCTAATGCTATCAAAGTAGAGCATTCAATACATTTAGCTTGAAGTAATCTGTTTTCCTGACCCATATCAGATCTCAACACGTTTGTCAACATTGGCATTAAAGTGTCATAGTATTTTGCAAACTTTTGTTCGGCTGCATCAGCGATGATTGCAATAGTAGTCAAAACTTGTTCTTGAACATACTTCTTTTGGGAGTTAAGTAAGCCCAATAAGTTCGTAAGTAAATCATCAAGGTAGGGTTCGAGAATCTCCTTTGTAGCTGCTTCACTGAAGTTAACTAATGCAGCTGCTGCATGGGCTTGAACTCTTGGAACAGATCTATTGGTTAATTTGGAAATCAAACCTGGTAAGATTCTTGAACCAGCATTTCTTTGAATAACATCAGCAAAATCTGTTGACATTTGACCCAAAGCATTACAACAAGCGAATTGAACTCTTGGATGTTCATCATCCAATAATGGCAAAACCAAATCAAGAATCTTTGGGATTTCAGTTATTAAAACGTCAACACAACCTTCAGCTGCAGATGACAATGCCATTAATGCCGCTTGACGCTCTCTCCATTGAGAAGAAGCGATCATAGCGGGTAAATATTCGAATAAAGGACCAGCCAAAGAGTGACCACCTAATTTTAATGCAACTCTGTCAAGAGATTGACGAGCAGAATCATATTCAATTTCTTCTTCATCGTCATCATTATCGGTACTATTATTCCATTCAGCAGCATCATCATCATCAATGCAAACTTCTGTGAGCATTGATAAAGTGATCAAAACCATTGAGCTTGTATAGGTTGGTGAGCTTTTACACATTGCAGGTGAAACTTCAGCAAATGTAGTTAAAAGTTCTAAAGCTGCACTTCTGGTAGTACCATCCAATTCTTTATTCTTTGTGACAATAGAACAGAATTCAATAATTGTAGGGAACATTTCTTTGAACATTTTTGGAGCAAGTTCAACCAAATCAATTAAAGCTTCGAGGACAAGAGCTAAAGAGGTTTCTTGACCATTTTCCAAGAAAACAGGTAATGAATTCAATAAGTTTGGTACCAATGGAGCTAATGATTGCCACAGACTCTTTGGTAATCCTCTAAAGAAAGCAACAAACGCAGTACAAGCAGCTATCCTAACATCATCGTCTTTGTCTTCAAAGCCAGCACTGAAAACTGGCAATAATTCACTCAAATATCTTTTACCGATGAGTTCAGGAGCAGCAGCGAATACTCTAAAAGCAGATTCTCTGAGAGAATTGTCCTGGTTTTGAGCTGCTTGAAATAAAGTTGGTAATAACTCATTCCATAAATTGTCAGGTTGAGTGAATTCTTTTGCAACTTCAGAAATGGCATCACTTAATTTATGTCTAACTTGATTCAGTTGTGGTGAACTAAAACCTTGTAATAAAATTTGTCTAATTTGCAATTTTGCTTGATCAGATATGACACCAATATTTCTATCAGTAACTTTATTGAGATCTTTTGGAGCTTTAATGGCAATTCTCCTAAATAACACTGATGAGAATGATCTAACAGTATCTGAATCACCTTTACTTGCTTGTTCTGCTAAGAAGACGAGTAAAATTTCAACTGCTTGCAAACTTGACCAATTTTCATCTAATACTTTTTCAGCTGCAGATCTTGTAGAGTTATCAGCAGATGATAACTTGCTAAGAAGATCTAACAACGAGTTGTTAACATCTGGTGGTAACACAGTCATAAAGAAAAGTGATAAAATCTGAAAAATAAAGATTTGATGGACATGACACGACTCCTCCCCAATGATCAGTTCAATTATTGGAACTTATCTACATTCATTTCACGTAAAACTACAGTAGGCAGATTCTTGATATCATTAATAATAATTACTTTTTCAAGATTGTAATAACGTCTTCATCTTCTAAAGTATGACCAAGACCAACAACTTGTGGTTGATGTTTAACAGATGTACCATAGACCATTGCATTCTTAAAATCATCAACTAATGACTTGTGAATACTGTTACAAAAATCTTCAACTGTGCATCTATCAGATCTTAAAACAACTGGATCACTAAAATCTGGTAATTTACCTTTAGGTTTGGTGTAAACTCTTACTAAGTTCAATTTGTCCCACATCATTTCAAGTAAATCATCCAAATTCCATCCATTACCTGAAGAAATTGGTATAGCATTAGGAATTTTGTAAAGTAAATCCAATTCTTCAACGGAGAATGAATCAATTTTGTTCAACACATAAATTGCTGGAATGTACTTTCTGGCATTCACTTCAATAGCATCTATTAAATCATCAACAGTTGCATCACATCTGAATGCAATATTGGCTGAATTTATTCTGTATTCACCCATAACAGCTCTGATTTCATCATTATCAAGATGAGTTAATGGTACAGTATTAGTGATATTTATACCACCACGTTCTTTCTTTTGTATGACAATATTTGGAGGCTGCTTATTGATACGAACTCCCATACCTTCAAGTTCCTTTTCTATAATTTGCTTGTGTTGAAGTGGTTTGTTAACGTCCAAAACTAAAAATAAAAGATTGACAGATCTTGCAACAGCGATAACTTGTTTACCACGACCTTTACCGTCTTTGGCACCTTCAATAATACCAGGTAAATCAAGCATTTGAATTTTGGCACCTTTGTATTTGATAACACCTGGAACCGTTGTTAAAGTTGTGAATTCATATGCAGCAGCTTCAGAATGAGTTCCTGTAAGTTTTGACAATAACGTTGATTTACCAACTGATGGGAATCCAACAAATCCAACTGTTGCAACTCCTGTACGTGCCACATCAAAACCTACACCTCCACCTCCACCTCCAGATCCACCATCTGATATAAGTTCACGCCTTAATTTGGCTAGTTTTGCCTTCAACTGACCCAAATGAAACGAAGTGGCCTTATTCTTCTGAGTACGGGCCATTTCATCTTCAATAGCCTTGATTTTTTCAACAGTAGTCATGGTTTAATGAAAAATTTATGTCGTGTGTGAGCATTGAAAATTTTAACTACCATGGCAAAGAAATCTAAGAAGGGAAAATCTGGTGGAGATTTCTGGGATGAAGATGATGTTGCAAATGAATCAGTTGAACAAACTCCTGAAACGGTAGATGAAACTATTGATGATGAATCAACTGAAATAAACGAACCACAAGAAGCTTCAGCTGATGACATCGCTGGTGATTTTTTGAGTTCTATCAGAAAATCAAAGAAGAAGAAGGAAGACAAGGAGGAAACAAAGAAAGATGGTCCAAAGATCTTAAGTAAGAAGGAAAAGGAGAAATTAAAGAAAGAAGCTGAAAAGCAAAAGAAGAAAGAGCAAGCTGCTAAGAAGAAGTCTCAACAAGCAGAGAAGAAGGAGCAAATCAAAGAAGCAAATAAACAAAATGCTGCTGCTGCTAAAGCTCACGCTGAATCTGCTGCTGAATCAACTCCGGAACCTGAAGAATCAAAACCAAAGCCTGTTAAAAAGGGTAAAAAAGCTCCAGCTGGTCTTTCTGCTTTAAAGAAACAATTAGAATTGAAAAAACAGTTGGAAGAAGAACAACGTCGTCTCGATGAAGAAGAAGAACAAAGCAGATTAGAAGCTGAAAGAATCGCCAAGGAAGAAGAAGAAAAGGCTATAGCCGCAAAAGCTGCAAAGAAAGAGAAGGAAAGATTAAAGAAGGAACAATTGAAAGCAGAAGGTAAGCTTTTGACAAAGAAACAAAAGGAAGAGAAGAAGCTTCAAGAACGTCGTCGTCAACAATTGTTGCAAGGTAATGTTATCGTTCCTGGTTTACAACAACAATCTGATGGCACTCCAAAACCTAAGAAAGTAGTTTACACCAAGAAGAAATCTTCCAAGGCTAAGAATTTCACTCAAAACAACAAACAGCAAGAAACGAAGGAGCAAAAGAAGGAAGAAGAAGAAGATGTAGTTGATGACTGGGAGAAAATGTTGGAGGACGAAGATGTGGTTGAAGATTGGGAAGCTGCCGAGGAAGCTGATCAAAAGAAACAAGAGGCCAAAGAAGAAAGCGAAGAAGAAGAAGAAGAAGAAGCGGAGGAGGAAGTTGAACAACAGGAAGTTATTGACAAGGCTGAAACTGTTGTTGATACTGTTAAAGAAGTTAAACCCGAACCAGCAGTTACCGAAGTTGAAGCTCCACAGAAGAAACAAGCACAAACATCAGACAAAGATTTACGGTCTCCGATCTGTTGTATTTTGGGTCATGTTGATACTGGTAAAACTAAATTGTTGGATAAGATTCGTCAAACTAATGTCCAAGGTGGTGAAGCCGGTGGTATCACCCAACAAATTGGTGCAACCTACTTCCCAGTTGAAGCCATCAAACAAAAGACTGCTGTCATGGCTAAATATGAGAAGCAAACTTTTGAAGTTCCAGGTTTATTGATCATTGATACACCAGGTCACGAGTCTTTCACCAATTTGAGATCTAGAGGTTCATCATTGTGTAATATTGCTATCTTGGTTATCGATATTATGCATGGATTGGAACAACAAACCTTAGAATCTATCAGATTATTAAGAGACAGGAAAGCTCCATTCATTGTTGCTTTGAATAAGATCGATAGATTGTATGATTGGGAATCAATTCCAAACAACTCATTCCGTGATTCCTTCACAAGACAAAAGAAGTCAGTTCAAGACGAATTCCAAAACAGATATGACCAAATCAAGTTAGCATTAGCTGAACAAGGTTTGAATTCTGAATTGTATTTCCAAAACAAAAACATGTCTAAATATGTCTCGATTGTGCCAACATCAGCTGTTACTGGTGAAGGTGTTCCAGATTTGTTATGGTTATTATTGGAGTTAACTCAAAAGAGAATGTCCAAACAATTGATGTACTTATCTAAAGTTGAAGCAACAATTTTGGAAGTTAAAGTTGTTGAAGGTTTCGGTTACACAATTGATGTTGTCTTATCTAATGGTATTTTGAGAGAAGGTGATAGAGTTGTTTTGTGTGGATTAAATGGACCAATTGCCACGAATATCAGAGCATTATTGACTCCACCACCATCCAGAGAATTGAGAATTAAATCTGAGTACATTCATCACAAAGAAGTGAAAGCTGCATTAGGTGTCAAAATCGCTGCCAATGATTTGGAGAAAGCTGTTGCCGGTTCAAGATTAATCGTTGTTGGAGAAGATGACGATGAAGAAGAAATTATGGAAGAAGTTATGGATGATTTGACTGGGTTACTTGACTCTGTTGATACATCAGGTAAAGGTGTTGTTGTTCAAGCATCAACATTAGGATCTTTAGAAGCTCTTTTAGATTTCTTAAAGGATATGAAGATTCCAGTTATGTCTATTGGTTTAGGACCAGTTTTCAAGAGAGATGTTATGAAAGCCACTACAATGTTGGACAAAGCACCAGAATTAGCTGTCATGTTATGTTTTGATGTCAAGATTGATAAAGAGGCTGAACAATATGCTGAAGAACAACACATCAAGATTTTCAATGCTGATATCATTTATCACTTATTTGATGCATTTACAGCATATCAAGCAAAATTACTTGAACAACGTCGTAAAGATTTTATGGAATATGCTATTTTCCCATGTGTTTTGAAGACCATTCAAATTATCAACAAGCGTAATCCAATGATAATTGGTGTTGATGTTGTTGAAGGAGCTGTCAGACTTGGTACACCAATTTGTGCAGTTAGAACAGATCCTGTTACTAAGACACCAAACGTTATGGTTCTTGGTAAAGTTGTTTCGCTTGAAGTTAATCATCAAGCTAAAGATGTTGTTAAAAAAGGTCAAACCTCAGCTGGTGTTGCAATGAGATTGGAGAATCCATCAAGTGCACAACCAACATGGGGACGTCATGTTGATGAAACTGATAACTTGTATTCATTAATTACGAGAAAATCTATTGATACTTTGAAAGATCCTGCTTTCCGTGATAGTGTTACAAGAGATGATTGGTTACTTATAAAGAAACTTAAACCAGTTTTTGACATAAAGTAAAACTATCAATTAAATTAGTAAAATACACGCTTTTAAAAATCTCAAAATTTTCACCCGCCAATTGAATTAGTGCGATTAATCACATAGTTCATTATGCAAGATTTACCACCTATTGGAGGATATGAACCTGTTCAATGGAAGAGAAACTTACCATCAAGAGGTTTCCGTCCTGTAATCTATTTTTGGTTATTTTCAGGTGCCATGGCTTACGGTTTTTACCGTTTGTACAAAGGTGCTGATGAGCAAAGAGAGCTTTCAAGAGAGAAACAATGGTCAAGGTTCTATTTACAACCTTTGTTATTAGCTGAAGAAGACAGACATTTAGCCAGAAGATATTATAGTGAAATGGCAAGACAAGAAAAAGTTAAAGAAACCATGTCTGAGGAAACAAAGGCACAGTTTGATAAAGAAATCTATAACGATAAATCAAAGACTCGTTTCCCAAGATATGTGGCGGGTGTGCATCCAAGTGAAAGATAGATTAATGATAGTCATGTAGTCATAATTATATATTTATTATGTTGATTGTAGAGTGGCTAGTGATTTGTGATTTGTGGTTGAAATGTATCTGTGAACATAGTGTCCCATTTGTGACGCTCAAATCATTCGTCTTCTTCTATCAAGCCTGAATCTCTCCATATTTCCATTTGCGGAGCGTTGGTTCCAAATACATAAATTTTGCAACAATTACAATCGCTATGAAATTACCTGCTAGAATAACCCGTAGTATAAGCAAGCAACATCTAAACACCCCAGAAGAACAAGATCAGTCTCCTGCTGCTATTCCAATTTCTCCCACCAGTAAACTTGAAGAAGATGCCCGTAATCATTTCATTAGGCAAGACCCGCTATACCTAACAACCTTGATCGATGAGTACCACTTCCAGTCTTCAGAGCTTTTTAAAAGTAAACTCCCAAATGTTGGGTACAAAGTAGAAGAAATTAGAGAACTTTGCATCAGATACCAAACAGTTGTTTATGCAGCTATGACGCACTTTCGTAGAGGTTACATATCAGCTGACCTTGATTTAAGTTTATGGACTTTCTTACTGGATACTGGTCGACTAAAAGCCGATCTTCATCAATACAATGAACTTGAGACGCCTGTACCAGATATCTCCAAGATAATAAAATCATTCAGCTACACAAAAGCACAGCCATTTGAAGAACTCATTCTGGAACTAGTTAGAGCTACAATTCTGTTTCATGCTGAGCTTTTGAACTTCTCCAAAAGTCAGAGTGCTTTCCTACAAGAGGTTGTTAAGTTCATTCAAAAATCAATTTATCAGCAAGACCAACTTGATGAAACATATGCTAAAGCTTTGAAAGTGGAAGAGTCAAATTATCAGCTCCAACACCAAATTTTGAAAATGAGTTTTGCCCTATTTAAACTATTAGAGTGAATCACCTGAATCGCACAATTGTAAATGTCAATCAAACTTACCACCAAAGAACAAGCTCAGCTGTTGCTTGACAAGTATGAGTATTTCTTGTTCGACTGTGATGGAGTGCTTTGGCTCGGTGACCATTTACTCCCCAAAGTAAAAGAGACATTGCTGTTGTTAAAACTCAAGAAGAAAACTGTTATATTTGTGACAAATAACTCAACCAAATCGAGAGAAGATTACTTGAAGAAGTTCGAGAAGCTTGGAATCAGTGGCATTACTAAACAAGAAGTGTTTGGATCTTCGTACGCTACAGCAATTTACATGAGCAAAATATTACAGTTACCTAAAGATAAGAAAGTTTGGGTTTTAGGGGAAGAAGGAATCGAGCGTGAACTTGGTGAATTGGGTTACACAACGATCGGTGGTACAGACAAACAGCTTGACGTGAGTAAATTTGATGCTGATCATCCAATGTTGTCGAATTTAGATCCTGAAGTTGGATGTGTAGTTGCAGGATTAACATTGAATTTAAATTACTTAAAGTTGTCGATTACTATGCAATATTTACTCACTCAGAACAAAGGGCTTCCATTTATTGCTACTAACATTGATTCAACATTCCCATCAAAGGGTAAATTACTTATTGGAGCAGGCTCAATTATTGAAACAGTTGCATACGCAAGTGGTAGACAACCAGATGCAATTTGTGGTAAGCCTAATCAAAGTATGATGAATTCAATCAAGGCTGACTTACCTGATTTGAAGCAAAATCCAGGTAAAGGTCTCATGATTGGTGATAGACTCAACACTGACATGAAATTCGGTAGGGATGGTGGTTTAGATACACTTTTAGTCCTTACAGGAATTGAAACTGAAGAGAAAGTAAAGTCATTACAATCAGATCAACCAACTTATTATGCTGACAAATTAGGTGACATTTACGAGTTGACCAGACAAGATCATTAATTTTTTTCACTAGATAGAACACTTTAGTCAACTAGAACTACACTAGACGCTTTATACATTAATAGAAACAGCTTGTTATAATTAGCCTTGCAAACTAAACCAAGATATAAAATTTAGTTTTGTGTAATCAAGTGACGTAGTTGACAAAAATTTCAATTCCTTAGTGAGAACGTCGACATTATATTTCATTTTGACTTAACATCTTCACAAGCTAGCTCAGCACTCAAAGAGCCAAATAATATAAAGAATTGATCACAAGTTCTACATAAAAGGTTTCAATAAAAATATAAATATAACAAACAATGCCAGAGGATAAGAAGATAAAATTACAAGAATCAGGTTTAATTGTTTGGCCAGTATTCAGTGAATTAATTGCAATGGACGAAGATGAAGAAGGATTTTCAAAGAATTTATTTCAGACATTTGTTGATCAAGTAATAGAAACGTTTGATGAAATTGACCTGAATTTAAAGGAAAAAAATTTAGATAAATTAAGTTCATTAGGTCACTACTTGAAAGGTTCAGCTGCTGCTTTAGGTTTACTGAAAATAAGCACACAATGTGAACGAATCCAAAACTATGGTCACAAAATTAATTTCGATAACTTTACTCCGAAATCAGACTCAGATTTGGATCCTGATTCTGATGATTACTGGGTTCAATTAATTGAAGATGCTTTAAACAAGGCAAGAGATGGGTTCAAGAAATCAAGGACCGCTCTTAATGAATATTTTGATGATGACTTATGATAGCCTTCGTTGTTATTAAATATACAATGACTATTCTTTTTGAATAAGACAATACTGTCTATATTCCACATTATATGGAATTATATGACGTAGTATTCTAGGGATGTAGATGTAACGCCCTATACCATGATTTCCATTAGGATCAATTATTTTCAAACACTTCCTTATGTTCCATCCTTTCACACATTGTGGTGGATTCTCTCCTAGAATTAAATGTGGCTCCTCTCCATTAGTTGGACCAGAACTGTCAATGTAATAATCACATTGTTCGAATGGGATCACTGTTGAATCTGCAAAGAGGTTCTTGTTGTTCATGTTCTCATCAATTGAAGATGTAATGCTGAATAAATCGTCTGAACCTTCAAAGTCCCCTGGAAGCAAACCATCGAATCCTGATCTCACAAATTGTAGTCTATAGTTGTCAGGCAAGAAGAACGATGTAGGGAAATGATACCATTCACGTCCAACACAGACATTGGCTTGTGAGTCACGAGTTTGATCAATGTACTCCATCACTCTTAATGGAGCTGAATAGTTTTCCACTAAATTAACTGTTCTCAAGACACATAGTATGCCTGTGCCTAATATGAATGCAATTTTAGTGAGCTTGACAAGTGGCTTAAAAGCAACAATTGAACTAACAATTGAAAATATTCTTGTCACACAATATGCTGCATTAACGAGCAAAAATGGGTAAATTGGATAAAGAAATCTCTCTTCCTTGTGGGGTTGACTGAAAAATATAATGCTCCAGAGCACTAATGGTCCATTGACTGCCAAATAATTCTTGCTTGTTTGTACAAACAAAATACCCAAATATCCTAAAACACCAACAACATTAAAGTTCAAGATTAGGTTGAACACGTAGTAAGACAAATCTTCAACACCAAAGATTTCAGGACCTTCACCTTCACCACCAAATACGTTATACAAGACGATATTTAATGGAACAAACTCGAGCTTTTTGTAGAAAAAGTAATCCACCAATAATATAGTAACTGCCACAATGATAGCATTGGACAATGTACCCAATATCACAAACACCACTTTTCTACGGGCAGTAAGCAACACGTACAACCCATAAGGAACAGCTAATGCCAAAGCGAATGGCCAACCAACCAACCCACCAACTATGAACCAAGAGAAACACTCAACTGGTTTGTCATTGAGACCAGCTGCAAGCGCCAAAGTTGCACATTGCATTGCTAGAGACGATGGGAGTAATGCTACACCAGCGTGTGACATACCAGGGGCCACTGATGAGAAGAATATATACCATTTGGCAACAGTGCGGTCTTTGATAGCATAGAACAAGTTCCACTCAGAGTACAATGTAACCCCCACAATAACAGCTCTCACGAAGTAGAAGCTCGTGTATGATGGGAGATTCAATGTATCAGCAACAGCTTTAAATGGGATATCCACTGCAACATATGGGAGTAAATATGCGTATGATCTTATGGCGAACTGAGGTGAATATTCCCACGTTCTTTTACCGAAACCTCTCAAGATGAAGTTCAACGGTTCCCAGTAGTTAAAGGTTTCATCGCAATCAGCGATGATCATATACAAGAACGAGTACAACCGCAGAAGTACATTAAGTACAAAGAGGTAGAACATCGCGAGTGAAAAAATCCAATATCTATTAATTACTCTACGTGTAACATTGAGTCACGAGCTGGGCCAGTACCGACCCATCTGATAGGAACACCAACAAAGTCTTCAATGTACTTCAAGTACTTTTTAGCATTTTCTGGTAAGTCCTTGTAGGATTTGATTTTGGTGATGTCTGATTCCCAACCAGGCAAAGTGACATACTCAACATCAACTTTACCAAGTTTGGTCAAATCTTCAGGGAATGAAGGAATCTTTTCACCTTTGTAAGAGTATGATACACCAATCTTAATTTCTTTGAAAGAATCTAACACATCAAGTTTAGTAATGTTAAGTGAAGTGTAACCATTGATCAAAGTTGAGTATTTCAAAACCACCAAATCTAACCAACCACATCTTCTCTTTCTACCAGTAGTAACACCATATTCAGCACCAATAGTTTGTAAAGCTTCACCATCAGCATTCAACTGTTCAGTAGGGAAAGGACCTTCACCAACTCTTGTGGTATAAGCTTTCACAACACCATAAACATTTTTGATGTAAGTTGGTGGAACTCCCAAACCAGTCAATACACCTCCAATACCAGTGGCAGATGAAGTAACGTAAGGGTAAGTTCCATAGTCTAAATCCAACATCAAAGCATTGGCACCTTCCACTAAGACCTTCTTCTTTTGTTGGACTGCGGAGTGAATGAAATCAACTGCATCAACAACAAAAGGTTTTAACAAAGTTCTATAATGTTCATACTTTTTGAGTTCAGCCTCGACATCATATTCAAAATCTCCATAACGCTTTTGACGAGTTTCGATTAATCTTTGATATCTAGTCTTAAACTCATCCCAAGCACCATCAGCATCAGAAACTAAATGATGAACTCTAATACCTGAACGAGATGCCTTAGTTGAGTAAGTTGGGCCAATACCTTTACCAGTTGTACCAATACTCTTCTTCGTTGTTGACAATTCAGCTTCTTTGAGTTTATCAGTTCTTTGGTGGAAATCAAAAACTAAATGACATCTTGATGAAACAAATAATCTATCACGACAATGAAGACCCTTTTTCTCGAGATTTTCCAACTCCTCGAATAATGATGGAACATGAACAACAACACCGGAACCAATCAAATTTTGACATTTTGGATTAACTAAACCTGATGGTAAAAGGTGGAAATCATATTTTATATCACCAACAACAATTGTGTGTCCAGCATTGTTACCACCTTGACAACGGGCACAAACATCAATATCATCACATAATATATCAACAAGTTTTCCTTTACCTTCATCTCCCCACTGGGAGCCTAGAACTACGTCACACATTTGCAGTTACCAGAGTCTAAAAAAGTTGTTCAAAAAGTTCATATAATATTACATCACGTGAGTTCCGGGGTCCCGATTTAACTTTTTTCAAGTTAGCTTGCCAAGCAACTTTCTAAGGCTTAAACAGCGTCTTGTTTGATCTATTACTCATGTTGACCTAAAACATCATGATGTAAACACTCTGTGTTAATGGGATCAAATTGACTAGTAGACCCCTTTTTGCGATCAAATCACATTAAAATTGAAACTCTTTTGAATATGAGTCGTCAGTTGCCTAATTGGGCGGTTTTTCGCAAATGTCTGTGCTGCTTCTTGTACCAGCGTACCCTAAATTCACTCTTAGATCGTCTCTCATAGACAAAGATCCAGTCATTTGGGCACACCTACTAGAGAGCTACCTCCAAGTTTTCACGTGGCTCTTGAATGACAATTTTCAGCATCTCAATGTCAAACTGAAACAGCTGTTGTACTTGTTTCTCAAAAGTTATTTATACGAGACTTGTGACGAAGAGTCACAGATCTTCTCACTCGGTGCAATCAATCCTGACATCCGTAACAATGAAGCAGCGTTGAAAAACCTCGTGTTTCAAGTCATCAAATCTTACAGTATTCTCAAACTCAATCTTGTGGGTGAGTCTATTTGGCATTTCATCTCAATTTACAAAGACAGATCAGTAGTACGAGGTCTTGTGGATGGATCTTTCAAATCAAAGTACAATGATAATAGGAAATCAGGTAACATTAGTTCAATCGGATCAGTACAAGCTCATTTGATCCAAGCTTTAACTTCAAATAAGCTCACCGCAAAAGACCTCGACAATTTGTCTTTTGTTTTAGGACAAAGCATCAAACGTGCTACCACTGTCAACCTTAGCACAGGAAAGAACTCTGCAAAGACTGTAGGGAAAAAAAATTCATCAGATTTTGCTGAAAAATTCGTCACCACTCAATGGGTCGAAGATTTAGAGAAACTATATTCTAATGGTCAAGCTATTCATTCAGAAATGGCCAAGAATCTTATGATTGTATCTCTTATAAGTCTACCACCTTCAAAGCTTGCTAAATTAGCTGGCGAACTCGGTATAAACAATTTAAGCTCGATGGTAGTGAGTCCTTTGTTCAGCACCATAATCTTGTCAAAAGAATTTAGAAACTTCGTACCAGTGGAAACTAATCTCCCATTCATCAAAAACTTCACTTACAAGGAGGTAACCAAAGAAGATGTGATTTCATTGACGTCCATGTTCCCAGATTTGTCCGAACACAGGGCTAAAGAGCTTTTATTCGAAAACTCAGTCGACGATGTGATCAACAATATCTTAGAGAACCCCGATATCGCTATCGAAACACCTCAAACACAACAAACCACCCCACCACATACACCTGTGTCTGAAGCTGCCAAGTCCAGATTTGCTCAGGATGATTTCGTGAAAGTAACCAAAAAGAAGCCAGTCGATACTGAGCAGTTGAAACAATTCAATTTGACCAATGCGCTTAGAATGATGTATGAAAGCGATGAAGACGAGCCTGATGACACATATGCTGATGCAGAAAGTGCCACAGGAACCGAGACTCAAAAGGTGTTCAGTGCTACTGAAGAGTATCTTTTTGCAGTCTACAAGCAAAAAAGTGGTACTGTCTTTGACAAAACTGCACGTAAATCATCCGATAGAGCAGCTATGAAGAAGCAGAGCTCTTGGTCAGACGAGCAAATTGAAGGTTGGATGCGAATGTTGGTCAAATCACCAAAAAGATTCCAATTGATGGAGGAAAACTATTTGTATGGAAGTGGTAATCCCAATCGAGCTGCAACAGTCGACTCTACAAGTGTGCCCAATGCCCCTAAAAATGACAGAAGAACATTTGCTTACAATGAGAAGAATAAGGCACAAAGGGCCAATCATAATCGTAAACGCAACCACGATAAGAAAAATCGTGGTCAACTACCTTAGTTTATAGTCGCACAGTAAGTAACATTTAATGATAACTGCATTCTTTATTTTTGATAGTCAGGGCGATGTGCTCATGTCTAAGTTGTACAAGGAAGGCGTTAAGCGGAATGTCTCTGATGTGTTCCGGATCCAAGTTATATCAACACAACTGCAAGGGAATAATGCCAAAGAAGTGCGGTCGCCAATTTTAACTCTAGGCTCTACATCGTTTGTTTACATCAAGTGCAACAACTTGTGGCTTGTGGCAGTGACTAGATCGAATCAAGATTGTGCTGCTGTATTGGAGTTTCTTTTCAAATTCGAAGTACTTCTCAAGTCAATGCTTACTGTCGTTAATAGCGAGAATCTCATCAACAATTTCTTCATTGTTTACCAAGTTTTGGATGAAGTGGTCCAGTTTGGCTACCCAGTAAACCTTGAACCAGCATATCTCAAGGCATTAGTACCGAATCTCAAGGTCAATGACGGGTTCAAGTTGAATCAAACTCTCGGCAGACGAAAATCTACCAACGGCCTCACCTTGCATTTGAACCGAAGCACCGAGAAGCTTGGATCTATAGCCTGGAGAGATCAAGGAATCAAATACAGAAGAAACGAAATGTTTGTCAACGTGGATGAAGAGATCAACGTGTTGATGAACGAGCAAGCAGAGGTTTTGAATAGCTCTGTGGTAGGAAAAATGAACTTGAAGGCACATCTTTCAGGAATGCCACAGTGTACTTTTGGACTTAATGACAACGGGCTTGTTGTGACGTCAATGAATCACAACCAAACATCTGAATCTGATGTGGTGTTGCAAGATTGTAAGTTCCACCAGTGTGTGGAGCTCAATCGTTTTGACAACGACAGAGTGATTAAATTCGTGCCCCCAGATGGAGAGTTTCAACTTATGAACTACAATTGCATCAAAAATATTCACATTCCCTTCAGAGTATACACCCAAGTTCAACAATTGGGGCACACAAGACTTCAGTATAAAGTTCGCTTGGTAGCACAATTTGGTGCCAAGCTAAATGCCAGAGACTTACAGGTTCTGGTCCCAACTCCGGACGGGGTTTTATCACATTACGAATCATCTTCAGCTGGAAAAACCAAATTTGTTCCTGGAGAGAGCATAATCTCGTGGAAGTTCAACAAATTATCTGGTGACAAAGAAGCTGTTCTTACCGCTGAAGTGGAAATAGCGAAAGACTCGTCTTACCTTGTTAATTGGCCAAGACCTCCAATCAAATTGAAATTTTTCATTGAAATGTACTCGTGCTCAGGATTATCGGTCAACTATCTCAAAGTCCAAGAGAAGTCGAACTACAGAACTGTCAAATGGGTAAAATATAGCTCTAAAGCTGGTTCATACGAAATTAGGTACTAATTCAGTGAGTTAAAACCTCATCACTCATTTCGCACTACTCATCATGAGAGACATCGTGGTATTAGGTGGATCAAGTCACCCAAATTTGACGCGAGCTATATGTCGGAACTTGACTGTAGAACAAGGGAAAGTTCTTTCGACCAGATTTTCCAACGGAGAAACTTCCATTGAAATCAAAGACTCAGTTAGGGAGAAGGATGTTTTCATTATCCAATCAGGTTGTGGAGATGTGAATGATAACTTTATTGAGTTATTGATTATGATTGCAGCATGTAAGACAGCCAGTGCCCGTCGTGTGACTGCTGTTTTGCCTTTGTATCCTTATTCAAGACAACCAGATGTACCGCATGCTGCTTCTCTCACAGGTGCACCATCATTAGCGACCAAAAAAGATCAGTATACTTTTGAAAGTGCTCCTGGTACTCCAAGACCTTTATCACGCAATGAAGGACCTGAAGTATTTGGTGGGGCTCCTCCGTCATTGAATTTGGGGACTGGACCAGGATTATCACCAGGTAACGGAACCACATCAAGTTTACTCGAGAAAACTGCCTTGAAGAATTTAAAAAACCCAACACCCACAACACCAGTCAGAGCTCCAGCATTTGCTAAAGTCCTTGGAACCAATTCTTCATCTGTTAATTTACCCTCAGTGGATATTTATGGGAGAACTGATTCTGGTTACAAACAATGGGTTGCACAAAACGGGACATTGATTGCCAACTTATTGACAACAGCTGGTGCTGATAGATGTATCACCATGGACTTACATGATCCTCAATTCCAAGGATTCTTCAATATTCCTGTGGATAACTTGTACTCCAAGCCACTCCTCAAAAGGTATATTGTAGACTACATTCCCAACTATCAAGACTGTGTGATAGTATCACCTGACAGTGGAGGAGCCAAGAGAGCCACGTCCATTGCAGATGCATTAGGGTGTCCATTTGCATTAATTCATAAGGAAAGAAGAGCTAAGGTTGCAAAAAATCCACCTTCAACTAATGCTACCAACACTTTTGCAGTACCGGTAGCGAGTAGCTCATCTATCAACACCATTAGTAACTCATCCATGGTGGCTACAACTATGCTTGTGGGTGATGTGAAGGACAGAGTATGTGTTTTGATTGATGATTTGGTTGATACTTCCTACACAATCACTAGAGCCGCCAAACTTCTTAAAGATCAAGGTGCTACTAAAGTTTTTGCATTAGTAACTCATGGTATTTTCAGTGGGGATGCCGTAAACAGAATTAGCAAAAGCGCCATAGATAAAGTTATTACTACTAATTCAGTACCACAAACCTCCAACTTATCATTCTTGGGAAGTGACAAGTTTGAAGTGTTGGACGTGTCAAGAATTTTAGCTGAAGCTATTAGAAGAATTCACAATGGAGAATCAGTTTCCATGTTATTCGACCATGGATGGTAAATAAACAATAAATACTGGAGATACTTAGTAGTTTGGTTACAGTCAATCGTAGTTGCAATTCCATCTTCTTTCGGCATGGTTGCAAAAGCAAGTTGCAAATTTAACAGTTGCAAAATTAATGGCTGCAATTCAGAGGTTACAAAATGAGTCCTTATCAGCAAACACACTCAGTGATTATCATAAGGGTATCGGGTCCATCAATGCTCATCACCAAACGTGTCAAAAGTTTCCGATCTCGATCTCACATGGGGCGATTCTGAGTCAAAACGAGTCTACTGATAAGACCTCAAAATGGTAAAAATTATAGAATACGTCCACAGAGCCATTCATAACTCACAGTACAGAAACCAAGCAACATCAAAACAGTTGATGCCAATCCTTAGCCGTAAATTGTTAATTCAGACCGTTTAAATTAAATCCCGGTCATCTCGAACGAGTCAATTTTTTTAACTCAGACCTGACTCGGATACAGGCAACTATATATTCATACTAAATCCACTAATTCACACGTCAATGATAAGAACAAGATACTTAACACGTTCGTTACGTCGTGTGACAATAAGTTCCATCAGGTGTCAACCATTGGTTAGTCGTCAATTTAGTGCCATTGCCGCTCTTGGTTCAAAAGCTGATACATCCTCTGCCAACTACACAAAGATCTATGATCCAGATTTTCAAACTACCAAGTTTAACAACCTCGACACATTCACTAGACGTCACATTGGCCCTACTCCACAAAATGTAGATGTGATGTTGAAAGATCTAGGCTATAAAGATATAGACGAGTTCTTATCAAGAGCTATTCCCCCACACGTCTTGTTCAAAAGAAAATTGAAAGTGTCTCCTGCAAGAGGTTACAGTGAACTGGAAATGTTAGAACACTTGCACAAACTTGCAGGTAAAAACAAGATCGTCAAGTCTTTCATCGGTAAAGGTTATGCTGGTACTAAAGTCCCACCAGTGATTCAAAGAAATTTACTTGAATCCCCAGAATGGTACACTTCATACACTCCATATCAACCAGAAATTTCCCAGGGTAGATTGGAATCCTTGTTGAACTACCAAACTATGATAACTTCCCTCACAGGAATGGATATGGCAAATGCTTCTTTGTTGGACGAGGGTACTGCCGCAGGTGAAGCCATGTCGTTATCCTTCCACAACTTAAGAGGTAAGAAGAATGTTTACGTCATTGACACCGGTTTACACCCACAAACCATTGATGTCATCAAATCAAGAGCCTCTAATATCGATGTGGAACTCGTTGAATTACCACTTTCCACCCCAGAAGGTATTGAAAAATTACAACAAATCGCCCCAAGAATTTGTGGTGCTTTAGTTCAATACCCTGCTACTGACGGTTCAATCAACGACTATTCCAAGATTGCAGAAATTGTTCATTCTCAAAAGGGTTTGTTCGCCGTGGCAGCTGATTTGTTAGCCTTGACCTTGATTAAACCACCTTCAGAGTTCAATGCTGATATTGTCTTGGGTACCTCTCAAAGGTTTGGTGTTCCTTTTGGTTATGGTGGACCTCATGCCGCTTACTTTGCTACATCTCAAAAGTACTCCAGAAAGATCCCTGGTAGAATCATTGGAGTGTCAAAGGACAGATTAGGTAAACCAGCTTTAAGATTGGCTTTACAAACTAGAGAACAACACATCAAGCGTGAAAAGGCAACATCTAATATTTGTACTGCTCAAGCTTTGTTAGCTAACATGGCTGCTATGTACGCAGTTTACCATGGTCCTAAAGGTTTGAAAGATATTGCTTCAAGAGTGTATGGTTTCACTACTATTTTGGCCAATGAAATTCAAGGTAACTCACCCCATGAAGTGACCAACAGTACTTGGTTCGATACTTTAACTATAAAATTGTCTGGTGTTTCTTCTACTGAAATCTTGGACAAGGCGTTGCACCAATACAACATTAACTTGTTCAAAGCTGGTGATGATACTGTTTCCTTGACTTTGGACGAAACTGTTAATGAACAAGACTTGAATGCCTTGATCGAATTATTCACTGGTGCAAATGCTGATGTTTCCTCATTACCTGAATTGCCAACTATCCCTTCAGAATTACTCAGAACTGATGAAATCTTGACTCATCCAGTATTTAACACCCATCACTCCGAAACAGCCATGTTACGTTACTTGCACTTGTTACAATCCAAGGATTTGTCTTTAGCAAACTCAATGATTCCATTGGGTTCTTGTACCATGAAGTTGAATGCCACTGTTGAAATGCAAACTTTGTCGATCCCTGGCTTCAACTCAATTCACCCATTCGCTCCATTGGACCAAGCTCAAGGTTACAAAGAGTTGGTCGATGAATTTGAAAAAGACTTAAACGACATCACCGGTTTCGATGCCACTACAATGATGCCAAACTCTGGTGCTCAAGGTGAGTACACAGGATTGTCTTTGATCAGACAATACCACAAGTCAAGAGGTGACTACGAAAAGAGAAATATCTGTCTCATTCCAGTTAGTGCTCATGGAACCAATCCAGCTTCTGCTGCCATGTGTGGATTGAAAGTTGTTCCAGTTAAGTGTTTGAGTAATGGTTCAATCGACTTGGCAGACTTAAAGGATAAAGCTGAAAAGCACAAGGATAACTTGTGTTCCATTATGATCACATACCCATCAACTTACGGTTTGTTTGAACCAGGTATCAAGACAGCTATTGATACTGTTCACGAGAATGGCGGTTTAGTCTATCTTGATGGTGCCAATATGAACGCCCAAGTGGGTTTGACATCACCAGGTGACTTAAATGCTGATGTCTGTCACTTGAACATTCACAAGACTTTTGCTTTATCTCACGGTGGTGGTGGTCCAGGTCAAGCACCAGTTTGTGTCAAGGAGCATTTGAAACCATTTTTACCATCTCATCATTTCCTTGAAACTCCACACTCAACTGCTGAATCCATTAAAGCGGTGAACTCAGCACCATATGGTTCAGCAGCTGTGATTCCAGTTTCTTACAGTTACATCAAGATGTTGGGAGCAGACTCTTTACCATATACTTCAGCTATTGCTATGTTAAACGCCAACTATATGCTTCATAAGTTGAAAGATCATTTCCAAATCTTGTTTATTGACTCTAATGCTTCTGAGAAGGAAGGATTGAAACATTGTGCACATGAGTTTATTCTTGACTTGAGAGAATTCAAAGCTGTGGGTGTTGAAGCTATTGATGTGGCTAAAAGATTACAAGATTATGGGTTCCATGCCCCAACTATGTCATTCCCAGTTGCAGGAACATTGATGATTGAGCCAACTGAGTCAGAGAACTTAGCAGAGTTGGACAGATTTATTGAATCATTGATTTCAATCAGGAAGGAAATCGACGCATATGCTAACAAAGAACCATTAGGTCATGTTTTGAAGAACGCTCCACATTCATTAGATGACATTGTCTCTACACCACAAAGTGATTGGGATGCAAGAGGTTACACCAGAGAACAAGCAGCATACCCATTACCATTTTTAAAGACCTCAAAATGCTGGCCAACAGTTGCAAGAGTTGATGATACTTATGGTGATATGAACTTGATGTGTACGTGTCCATCAGTAGAGGAAGTTGCCAATGATCAATAATCATAATTTGTACAATAGAACATACCAACGCTTTTTTGTAGATTCACTGATGTAAATTTGTGTCAAAACTCGGAACACCGACACCCATCAGCATTAGAACCCTGATCATTACATGATAGCCCTGCTTGAACACTTTTGTTGAGTTAAAGCATATCACGTGATAGTTCGAAAAACACTCACTATCACCAAGTGTAGATTCGAGGTGGTAACTGTGTCCTCAACAAAATGGAATGGCCAGAAAACCATGGCAATAGACAAGTGATAAATAATAATATATCACCAGGTCTCAATGCATCATACAGTCCCACTAAGCCTCCTGGTCAATACTATTATCAGTATCTTCTCCCGCCCAGTTCGGTTAATGAGAGAGGTGCAACCAGCACAAACACCGCCAATAATAATAATAACAATATTCTGGACCGATCGTCTTACTATCTTTCTACGGTACCTTTGTACGTTTCAGACTGGTCTACACTTAGTGACTTCGATACTGAATGCATTGCATTAAGCTCGTATAAAGAAGGCATTACAAATAAGCTACAAATAATTCATGGAATCAGTTACGGTAAAGAAGCAACCACCGATGAAAGCGAATCGCCAACGGCCACACATTTCAATCAAGACCCCGCTCATATAGAAGGATTTGATTTTCACAAGGTTGCTGATATTAATGTTGATTATCCCATAACGAATCTACAGTGGGATCCCACAATGAGTAAAATTGCAACGGGTGGTCATGGTTTAATCGAGAGACTTGCTGCATCTTCTGAAGCTTTGAGGTTGTACCAAGTCGATCATGAATCTCTTGATGCTAACAACGACTACTTAATAAATCAAACTCATTATTTGTCCAATAGCAGTACTGGCAAGAATGTTGATGTCAACACTTTACCGCCAGTGACTTCATTCGACTGGAACAAAGTCGATACATCAATCATAATAGCTCTGTCAGTAGATACAACATGCACAGTGTGGGATTTGAATCGCTCAGTTCCACTGGATCAAGGTGATTCTGCACAGGTTAAAACTCAACTTATAGCTCATGATCTGGAAGTTTTTGATGTCAAGTTTTTGCATGACTCAACAAGTTTATTTGCATCAGTTGGTAATGATGGTTCCATGAGAGTTTTCGATTTAAGAAGTTTGGAACACTCAACTATAATCTATGAACCACCTGCTAATGTTGCTGCCACCAGCAATTCTGGCAACTACAACAGCAAAGCATTACTCAAGTTGGCGGCTTCCAACATAGATCAAAATTATTTGGCAACAATTGGTGTCAATTCAAATCAAGTTATAATAATTGATACAAGAATGCCGGGTGTGCCAGTTTGCATACTTGATGGATCTTTTGGTGGCACAACCAACACCGCCATCAATTCAATCAAATGGCACCCAAACTCAAATTTCCTCTTGACTGGTGGTGACGATTGTCAGGCCCTCGTTTGGGACTGTAATAATATGTACCGCTCCATGAAACCACATAATGAACCAATGGTAATGGGGTGTCCAGTATTACAATATGAAGAAACTCTTGAAATCAATAATGTTTGTTGGAGAGGTCTCTCTGGTGACTGGTTGGGAGTTGTAAGTGGTAAAGGATTTCAGGCATTGCTGATATAAACTACGAAATCATTTAATAAATTGCATCATGATTTTGCACCCGTACCGATTCGGGTACTGTAATAATAACTGTAACTGTGCACACAGTTGTCAAAAAATAATCACCATAAATGAACCCGATTCGAATTTCACCATGGTGTCTCACCTGAAACAAACAAGGCATTTCGTAGATCCGCAGGGGCATGGCTGCGAATTTTCACAGTTAACGCGTCGGTGCCCCCTCCATTGGCGCTAATCTTGCATCCTTTAGAGGCCATGCTGGGAAATCTCACCACATCGCCCAGCTATAAATATCCTCTCACTAAGTTGTCACATAGTGAACAGTAAACCAGAGTTTTTATAGAAATTTGGGTTTATATGCAGTCTTTTGTCCTCCAAGAGTTCACGGGCTTCAAGTCTTGAAGGGATGATTTTGTTCCAGTGATTTAAAGTGACCTGCAACTTGGAATTTGTTCTTAAGCAACATAATTGTACATATTGATTTGTGAATCATTGTCTTGGGAGGACCTTCAGTATTATCGTATACACGTGTTGCATCCTAAGTTTGTTACATCAATACCGCATTACTGAGTTTCAAAGTTGTTGCATCTTCATAAAGCCAACTTTAGCATAAGCATTTCATCTGCATCTGTCACATCATCAACAATGGTGTCGTTGAACATCCCTAGTTTTTTTCGAAGAGACGATAACTTGACTTCAAGCGACATACAAAATGTCGTATTATCATCCTCGTCTATTTTTAGTTCACCTAATCAACCACCCTCATCCTCAACTTCTGAAGATATTGTCACTTCCAGTCTGATGTCGTTTTTTGAGTCTACTCCAACGTTCGCTTCTTCCACGACGTCTTCTCCCGAGCTGTTTTCGTTATCGCAGCTGCCTTCTGACCAGCTGTCTGATCCATTTTCGGTTTCAGCCTCATCTACCTCCGACACCTTACCTTCAATTTTTCCCACTTCGTCAGAGTCTTCATCATTTGTGTCGGAATCACCTTCACCGTTGACACTGTCTTTGACCAGCTCTGAAGAGCCAAGTCTGTCCAGTTCAAGTGAATCTTCCTCGCAGGCTCCTTCCTCAAGTGAAATTTTATCATCCTCTTCGACTCAAGAGTCTTCTAGCGAGTCCAGCTCGGAGTTTATACCGTCTAGTACATCCTCAGACTTTTCTAGCTCCTCATCGAGCGAATTTATATCGTCGTCGTCGGATTTTTTCTCATCGATAACCTGGTCATCTTCATCTTTTGAACCATCCTCGTCATCATCCCTACCGTCATCAACATCGGAAACAGTCTCGTCCACATCTGAAGCACCATCCTCCACATTTTCATTATCATCCATAACGGAAGCACCACCATCTTCGTCGTTTACACCTCATCTGACCACACTTACTCACAAAGGCACCACTATCACAACATTTGTGTCAGTCCCCACGAGTTTCAGCTCCACTGCAGACGATAGCAATGATGGTAATAGCAATAGTGGAAAGCTTATCGGAGGTTTAGTCGGTTCTATTGGAGGTACAATTTTAATTGGATCATTCGTACTTCTTTTCATATACTTGCGTAAACGCAGAAGAAGTTCGATCAAGAACCAGAACCCTGATTTCAACGACGATGAAAGAGATGATGACTCGTATAACGATAAGTACGGGTTCAAGAAACTTTTCGGTTCAAAGGCTTCAGGCGCTGCTATTGGTGGTGCAGGTCTAGATGGTGATGGACCAGCAGGATTCGATCATATTTACCATGCCACAGACAATTACGACAAACAAGACAATGATTTCCAATATAGAGGAGTCACCAACAACAATTTAGACTCACTTTTCAAGTCTTCAGCGCCCCAGTCCGGGACCAACACAGGGCCTGGAAGCTCACAGCATACGCGATACAACTCCATACATCATCCGTCGGAGACGTACCATGAAGATGAGAATCGACACATGAGGGATTTGAGTGACGAGTTTAACTTCTACCCGTCAGATATCGAGGAAGAAGGCTTGCCCATAATGGACCGAGGTCAAGTTTTTGGTGAAGATGGAGATATAAGTAATAACTCTCGATCTAGATTTACAGAAGAAATAGTTTAATATAATGAAGTAAATGATTGAACTACCTAAAAACTTTTGCAGCCTAAAAACTCCTAATCGCACGAAAATTTTCACCCATGTCCGCTAAAGCAGGTAAGAGTGTTTTGGTTAAATTAATAGTTGGAGCTGGTCAAGCAGCACCAGCACCACCGGTTGGTCCAGCATTAGGTTCCAAAGGTGTAAAAGCTATTGATTTTTGTAAAGAATTCAATGCTAGAACTGCTCATTACCAACCAGGCACTCCCATTCCATGTCATTTAACGATTAAACCAGATAGAACTTTCACATTCGAGATGAAATCACCTCCAACCTCTTGGCTTTTGATGAAAGCTGCTGGAATAAAACAAGGTTCAGGACGTCCAGTTCATGAAACAGTTGGAGAAATCTCTTTAAAGCATGTTTATGAAATCGCCAAAATAAAGAAAACTGACGAAAGACATAAGGACGTTACATTACAAGCAATTTGTGGTGCTGTTATACTGACAGCTGAAGTAATTGGTGTAAAAGTTGTTCCATAAATAATCCTGTAAATATCATTAACCGTTTATAATAATATATATCCTCTATTGACTCAATGCTATTTCTTTTTTGTCTTATCGAAGGCTGCTATATGAGCTTTATCTTGTTCAACTTCTGTATGATCATGATCATCAGCCTTAAGAGCGTCAAAACTGATTGCTCCATCTGGTCCTGCCCTTTCAACAACAGTACACATATTAATGGATTTTATCCAATCATTATTCATGACTTCATCAATAGTAATACGACAAGCTGGGGCTAATTCCACCATCTTACCAATAAGTTCTCGACAATCCTCCGGTAATGCAAGCAACAATCTTCCAACACCAACTTCGTTCGAGGTATGTGATTTCCCATTATTTTTATTACCACTGCCGTTAGAATCGGTTGGATCAAGAGTATTGTCTTCAGGTATTGCTTGCGAGATATCATGGAGGTTTTCAATGCCCTCGTGGTTTGTCACCATATCTGGTGTCTTTTTTAACATCTCACTAATCGGTATGGTGTCACCTCTAGTAGCAAACAATTTAAATGAATTATCTGTAAGCTTTGGTACTTTCCAAGGGAACTTTTTCAACATCATACAACAGAAGATAATGGCTGTTGACCAAACATCTACTGGTCTTGGGTCATACTTGTTGAAAACACAAACTTCTGGTGCTAAATATGGATCTGATCCAACAATACCCAGAGCTTCGATTAATGTCTTGGAAAATGGATAGGAGAACACAACTGCTGAACCAAAATCAATAATCTTAACAATGCCTCTACTATCAATAACACAGTTATCAAGTTTCAAATCTCTGTGAGCCAATCCCATAGAATGTAAATAATGAACTCCTGATAGAATTTGTTTGAAGCAACAGTTGATTTCTTCTCTTGACATCTTATTAGACATGACAATAGCAAAAAGGTCATAATCACAGTACTCCATTACTTGGTAAATTCTGTCATTCTCATAACAGATCTCTATAGTTTCAATAATGTTAGGATGTTTAAGAGTGGACCCAATACAATATTCACCAGTAATTTTCTTTGCATAATCCCTCTTGGTTTCATTCAGGTACTTTGCTCTAAATTCTTTGACAGCAAAAGTTTGCTTGTCACTTAGTCTTTTGACTAATTTGACTGCACCACCAGCTCCAGCTCCTAAACTTTCACCAAATTTACTGTATCTCATTGAAAATGGGAGTTGTTGTTGCATATTGACCAAATTCAGAACTGAACCTCTCCTCTCGTGTTGGTAATTGATTTTATTTTGTAAAGATGATGGTTTCATGTAAGACCCGTTACTTGGAGATTGAGAATAGTTAGAAGTGGATGATGAAGCAGCAGTCAATGCTTGAGGGTAAGTACCAGAATTGATTGGGGTATTGGCGAGACTACCATTATTTGACCTCAACGAGGTTGACAAATTTGGAGTTGTTGAAGGAGATCCATTTTTTTTGAAGAAACGTTTCAAATTAGCCATTGAATTGTGTCTTGATTGAGGGAAATAATTTGATTCTCCAGATGATAATGATGATGGCGAAGATGCGATAACTTGTTCCTGAAAACTGTTATTGTAGAATGATCCTAAGTCGGTGGAAGAATTTTTTTTTGATGAAGCTTTAGATTTGCTGGAGAAGAAGTAGGACAATCCGGATTGAGAGTTGGCTCTATCCCTGGTATTGGCTGCTTGAGCATGGGCCTGGGCATGAGCTTGAGCCACTCTCTGTTTAGACACAACGAAACGAGACTCAATGGAGGTTGAGTGAACTTGCGGCGATTGAATGTGAATAGAGCTGATTGGTTGACCATTAGGCAAGTTTGGAACATGGCTATCACTACCCATAGTGTTAATGCTCGAGGAACTGTTAAATGAGTTCAGGAGCTGAGACCTACCGCCTGGAGCAGAGTAAGGAATCAGCAGTGATAAACTTTCACCATGATGTAAGACGGAGGCGTGGGACACAGAACCGACTCTAACAACTCTTGGGCTCGAATTAACCGGTGGTTTGATAGGAATAACTCGAGCACTATTAATCAGTTTCGAATAGGCACCAGAAATGTCGGGTAAATTTGGAGAGTCATGATCCACTAATTCTTTGGTAGAAAATGTCAAGCCCTCTGAACTATTTGAAGGTTTTGGTGCAAGTTCTGGTAGTGTTGTTGTTGAATTATTATTGGTTTGTAAAGGGGAACTAATGTTCGAATTGCTTTCGTGTAATAATCTCGTTAAAGAACTAACAGGGGGTTTAGGATTTGATCCTGAAGGTCGATTAATTTCAGGACCATTTTCCTGGGAATTTATGGTGGATTCAATTTCCATTTAATCCGAGCTTTAGTTTAATCAAGTGATTAAATTCTAATCAACTGCGATAATAACGACGAAAAAGAACCTCGTTGATAGGAGCAGGACACGATTTACGCAATTTAATTACTGATAGGAACTTTAGGCGCGGACTTACTGTTTCGGCTACTGATTTGTTATGGTAAATATGCAATTTCAAGTAACTCAATTTGGGAATAATGGTTCCTTATTTATCAGTTGTCGAATAAAACTGAGCTTTTGTTCGAGTTCCTGTGATGTTTGAGGTTTTTCATAAATATTTTGCTTAGCTTTGATTTCTTCAAGTTTTTTCTTCTTGATCTCTTCGAGTTTTTGCTCTTTAGTTTTGGGTTTCTCTTGCTTCTTCCTCTCTATGGCACTTTGCCTTTCGAGCCTGTCTATGAGTTTAGCTGTCTCTTCGAAAACCTGTTTCTGGAGCTGCTCATTCTTATATTCTTTGCGGCCCTCAGGCACAACCTTGCACTCTTGAACACTTTGACCGCCTTCGGTTTGCAAGAAAATTGGCGCATACAAAGCAAACAATATCGATTGTGCCCCCTGAAGTGGACTCTTGAAGAAAAGCCAGAATACTGGATAGAGTACCAAGTAAACTAACAACCCCCATACTGACCCCATAGATATGGTTCTTCTAGTGGAAGGTGTTCTCATAATACCAGGATTCACTATCATCACCTTCACATTACTAGGAGCCATATCTTTCCTTTCGTACTCCGTGCAAGTTCTTTGGTACTGTTTGGCAAATAATCCTAGCAACAATTTTGATGAACCATATACTTGCCATGGTGTTCTCTGTGGATACCTCTTGTTTTCCCATAACAAATCATCAGTATCTATCGTACCAATCGATTGTGTGGCACATGTTGCAAACACTATTCTCACGTCTCTATCAGGAGGTTGGTTCCTTAAAGAAGGTGACAACAATGTAATTAAATGATAGTGAGCCAAGTAATTGACTCCAAGTTGTAATTCGACCCCGTCAACTGTAATTTGTCTTGGTTTGCCCATTGGCAATGCCTCGGCTGCACAACACACTACGCCATCTAATCTCCTAGGAGGTTGGTTGTCAAGCCATTTTGTGGCAAAAAGACGAACTGAATGCAATGAGTCTAAATTACACTCTTCAGCATATATCATGAAACTACCCGTGATCTGTCTTAAGTCTTCCACGTACTCCACTAACCATGAGTCTGTTATTGACCTTACAAGTAGGATAATTTGAGCACCTCTTTTTGCTAACTCAGTTACCACTGCTCTTCCTAACCCACTGGTTCCTCCTGTCACCATGAAGACTTTACCATGAAAATCCCTTTCCCAGGTATTCAGTGAGCCCAGAAAGTAGTATTTAGTAGCACCTATCAATGCTACTGCTGGACCATAAGCCTTGATGAGTGGCCACCCGGGAATGCTGTCGGGTCCATTGACCACAGCACTGGTCAAAATATCAATTGGCATGTTATTGTGGTCTCAGAGAATAGTTCTGTGTGATTTCCAGCTTTGACTATCGCGTGATGACTCGCTAACTCCAAATAGTGTCGCAAGTATTCCTAAATAATCAGAACGCGACCTCATCGACTTCTGAAAATTTAAAAGCTGCAAATCTACCACTACTTTTTCGATTAAGTACTGCAAAATGGAAGAACTGGTATTTTACATTGGACAAGGTAATCCTGCCGACAAGCAGTCACTAGAGTCTCATGCAATTTGTACGTCAATGCACACATCATCTCAGTTTTCTTCATTCACGCAGGCAGACTGTGCTGTTAATGGTGCTGTTTTGACAGGGATCGGTGCAGGAGAAAGACTCATAGTTGCTTCAGCCACCAAGGCACTTGTTAATGTGTATATCTGGGGTAAAGAAGGTATAGATCAAAGAATACCCGTGCCAGAAGCACTTAATTGTCTTGCAGTAGCTAAGATGCCCCAGAACACTGAAGTTCAACAAGAGCAAGCTGGTAACTGTTCTGCCACAAGCAACAACAAATCTGGTTACAGAGTGCCGTGGCTCTTGGCTGGAGGCTCAAAGTCCGGTAAAATTTATGTATGGGAACTCTTATCAGGAAACTTGATTTTTGTGAAGGACGTTCATTACCAGTCAGTTACTTCAGTCAAATTCAGCAACTGTGGAACATTCTTGTTCAGTGCAAGTGAAGACTCTCGAGCTATCGTCTACAAAACCAGCGATTTAGTATCGCTCTACAACAAGGACAAGGACTCACTTGTCAAGCCATTTTGCATTTTCACTGACCACTCATTACCAGTCACAGACTTTTCTGTTAGCGACTCAAGCTTGATCCATGACATCAAACTTTTCACTGTGTCCAAGGATTGTACTTTAAGAGTGTATAATGTGATGACAAAACAACTACTTACAACATTTGTTCTCCCACACCCAATTACCAGCATTACAAGAGACCCTGCGGACAGAGCAGTGTATGTGGCGATGGCCAATGGTACCATTAGAACTGTGCCTCTCTATAGACGTAACATACACAGCTCAACCCTCGAAGCTGTTGGAGGTATGGGACAGATTGTCACCATGGATAACGATACCAATCTTCTGGATACCGCAGTGTTCCACCAAGGGGAAGATGAAGAGGTAACCATCACAAAAATGGCTATGTCTATGGATGGAATGAGTATTGTGAGTGGAGATTCTAAAGGTCGAGTGTTTGTCAGTGATATTGTTACCAAGCAGATCATCAAGACATTGCAGCCATTGAGCAGTGGTATTTCGTGTATCCAGATTCATCAATTTAGTAAGCAACTTGTGGGTAACGAAATGGTTAAAGTTGATAAGAAACAAAGGTTAATGCCACCATTAAAGAGGAATTTGATCGAACCAAATGCCATAGACCATGAAATTTACATGGAGATTCCTCTGCAGCCACAAAAGGATGTTGATTTTGAAGCTTGGTTGGATTCGAAAGCCGTTGAGGAAATGTCGTTCAAAAATTTGACCAGTGTATCGTCCACGGTGGTAGACAAAGATGACAGAGTCACAAAAGTGACCAAAGCTTACAATGAGTTGAAGAACAAGTATGAGCAACTCCTAAATGATCACAAGCAGTTGTTAAAAAACAATAGTGTATAAATAATGTACAATAGGTTGATGTTTTAGTCACTTTCTTGAAGGTGACAATGGTCTATTGAACCCTTTTGAGCGGTTCATGTATTGTCTGTACTGGGACTTTGTCATCTTCTCGGAGCCACCACTCTTTGCTCCTGCAACGTGTTTCCCCTTTGTCGATGTGAATCCTGAGAAGCCCATTAGCGTTATCATGGAATCATCGATCTCAGTATCACTGAGGTCTTGTTTAGACCCTCGATCCTTTGACCTCCCTCTTTGCTCTTGTTTGCCTTCTAGTGAATCAGCTTGGTTTTCCTGTTCAATGGCGGGTTCAAGGGTGTTGGACTCAGGTTTAGAGACTTTTGATGGTGAAACTGGGGGTTTTCCGTCGTTTGGATCGATTTCAGAGTGTAAACGTTTCCGATCTGACTCATTTGAATCATTTGGCGGAGAATGGGACCTCGTTGACGGTTTCAGGCTCAAATTAATCGTTATCGGTTTAGCCATTATCCACAATAAATTATGCAGTACAGCGATGCCCTGAAATAAATCTTGCGATGACTGAAGAAAAATTGACAAAGAAACAGAGGAAAGCTTTGGAGTTCAGAAACAAGATCGAGAAGCAACCCAAAGTCGAAAAGAGGAAAGCAGAAGATGAGCCAAAATCTGAGGAGCTAGTGAAAAATCTGGAAGAGATTGATAAAACCGAAGAACCAGTACCTAAAAAACGTAAAACCAGAAGAGGTAAGAAAGGAAAAGGGGTGAATGGAGGCAAAGGTCCTAGATTCATATTGTTTGTGGGGAATTTACCATACGATATCACTGAAACTGAGTTAACAGCCCATTTCAAAAATTCAAATCCTGATAGAATTAGAATAAGAAAAGATAAGGGAATTGCATTCCTTGAATTTGATAATGATACTAAAGAAATACAAAGCAAGATGGAAGTGGCATTAAGAATGCATCATTCAGTTATGAAAAATAGAAAAATTAATGTGGAACTCACAGTTGGTGGAGGAGGTAACTCAGAGAACAGGAAGAATAAACTCAAAGCCAAGAACGAAAAATTGGTTGAAGAAAGGAAACTGAGAGTCAAACCTGAAAAGAAAGATACACCAGAATTGGCAGGTGTTCATCCATCAAGAGCAAAATTAATGCAATAAATTCACATGTATATTACTATTACAAAACATCTATATGCAACATTATAATTATAAGATTGTACACTTTTTTGATTTCTTAATTGTCCTCTTCTTCTGTGTAATATTTGACTGACCGGCAGCAGCACTATTGGTGTTGGCAGGTTTTGTTATTGTATCCTTTTGACTTGGTGGGTTCAAAACTGATTCAATTGCTGATTCAAAGATTTCTTTAACTCCAACTTGAGTTGCTGCTGAACATTCCATGTATTTAACAGCACCAACTTCTTTTGCTAATTTGATTCCTTGTTCTACTGAAATTGGTCTAGTATTTTTATCATTGAGTTCATCTAAAATATGCAAATCTTCTCTAAGATCGATCTTTGTACCAACAAGCATAATCAAGATATCCTTTGGTGAGTGGTGGTAAATTTCGGGGATCCATTTTGACTTAACATTTTGAAAAGAGTCAGGACTAATTACTGAAAAACAACATAAAAAGATCTCTGTTTGTGGGTAGGACAATGGTCTTAATCTATCATACTCGGATTGTCCAGCAGTATCCCATAAACCCAATTTGACAGGTTCACCTTCAACCATCACAGTTGTTGAATAATTGTCGAAGATCGTAGGAATATAGTCATTTGGGAATGTATTGGTTGTGTATGAATAAAGTAAACAGGTCTTACCAACCCCACCGTCTCCTACAACCACTGCTTTAATACTTCTCATTATGAAAAGGTGTTATCAGACGATAAAAACCAACTGCGCGCTATGGTGGTATTTAAAACCATAATGGGCTAATTTACTAGTGTGGGTGGTGCGAATACGTTACAGTTATCTCCCGATAAAAATCGAGTGGTTTCATATTATTTTTCAAGTAGTTCATTTTACAAGACCTCAACGGTTGTAAATTTGGTTTTGGTTGCAAAAATACAAAACTCATTAGATCTAAACATGCATCATGCAAGGATTAAAAATTCTTGCTACCTGAGTGTCGTGGTACATTAACGTCCATGTGCGTACATTCTGGAACGCGCCTCCCAAAAAAAATTTTCGTCGCTGAAAATTTGATTTACGCCTAACTACAACCAAATAATGTCCCGGTTTTTCGTGTCTGGTTACAGCTCTGGCTCTTCATCAGAAGAAGAAGACTTATTGAGTTCTGAAGAGGAAGCTTTAGTATCCTCCTCTGAAGAAGAATCATCCGACTCTGCTTTCGAAGTTGATGATTCCGATGAGGATTCCTCTGACTCCGATGATGACTTACCAAAGGGGCCATCTTACTTCTTGAAATCCAATTTCATGAAGGATGGTAAAGGATCGGATTCAGATAGTGATGATGATAGAAGAGTTGTCAAATCTGCCAAAGAAAAATTAGTTGATGACTTGAAAGACTCAATTGAAAAATTGAATGTAGCTAAAAGAATCAATAATTGGGCAAATGTTCTTAGTGAATTTGATAAATTAGGAAGATTGTTAACAAGAGCTCAACAACAAAACATTGGTACTCCTAATTTCTACATAAAAGCTTTAGCTGACTTGCAAGATTTTGCTGATGAGGCAACAAACAATGAAAAGGAGGCTAAAAAGAAAATGAATGCTGATCAAAGCAGAGCTTTCAATACTTTAAAGCAAAGACTCAAGAAGCAAATCAAAGAATTCCAATATTTGGTCGAATTATACAGAAAAGACCCTGAAGCTTTCGAGAAAGAAGAACCATTGGAACAAGGGCCAACTGCAGAAGATGACATTTCTGGTTTCACCCCTGTTGGTGCCAGCAGAGTTTTATCTCCTGTATTCCAAACTTTGAAACAAATAAGTGAAAGCAGAGGTAAGAAGAACATCGACAAATACGAACAAATACAGACTTTGGAAAATTTGATGGAGGAACACAAAGCACATGCAAAGACTTTCGAATTAATATCAATGTACCAAATGTTACTATCTGTTAGATTTGATGCATCATCTAATCAAGTTTTTATGCCATTGGACCAATGGACAAAGAATTTAAAAGATATAAACTTATTGTTACAATTGTTGAATGATAATGCTTCTCAATATCAAATTTCAGAATTGGGACGTTCAACTGATGATATAGATATCGAACCAGTTGCTAATGAACAAGGTGTTAAAGTCATCTTTGGATCTGTTGCTTCATTAGTTGAAAGATTATCTGATGAATTTATCAGATATTTACAAAACACAGACCCACACTCTACTGAATACGTTGAAAGATTAAAGGATGAATCATCTGTTTATTCTTTGATTGTGAGGTGTCAATTATACGTTGAAAGTACCACTCCAGAATCAGTAAGAGAAACTCAAGATGGTGATCAATTATCAAGAATAATCTTGAGAAGATTGGAACATATTTATTATAAACCTGATCAATTGATTTCTGCCAATGAATCTTCTGCTTGGAAGGATATCGAATCATCAATCGATTCATCTATTGTTCCAAGAAATGTTTCCCCATCTGATTTGATTGTTGGATTAGTTGATTTCTTATCTAAACAATCAACTGGATTATATGCTAAAAAGGGATTGTTGGGTAAAATATACTATTTTGCTGTCAATAATCATTATTCAGAAGCTAGAAACTTGTTCTTGTCATCCCAAATTTATGCTAACATTCACACAGCAGATTCTACTTTACAAGTGATGTACAACAGAGCTTTAGTGCAACTTGGATTGAGTGCATTCAGAGCAGGTTTCATTGAAGAGAGTCATCAAACTCTCAACGAAATTGCTAATAGTCAAAGGTTAAAAGAGCTTTTGGGACAAGGTTTCAATACTAAATATCCAAGTCAAGCCACCGTTGGAGAGAAACAAAAGTTATTACCATTCCACATGCATACTAATTTAGAATTATTGGAATGTGTTTTCATGACAAGTTCATTACTTATTGAAATTCCTGCGTTAGCAGCTGCAACTAATTCAACCAAAGATTCTAAACGTAAGGTTCATGTCAAATCATTCAAGAGCAAATTAGAATTCCATGATAGACAATATTTCACAGGTCCACCAGAGAGCATTAAAGATCATATCATTCATGCATCTAGAGCTTTACAAAAAGGTAACTGGGCCAAAGCATATGAATTGTTATCATCAATCAAAATTTGGAAGTTGTTCCCTGGTCATGAACAATTATTAACAATGATGAAGAATCAATTACAAGTTGAAGGTTTGAGAACATACATTTTCACTTACAAATCAATTTACTCTAAGTTATCGATTGATTACCTTTCATCTAATTTCAAACTTGAAACTAAAGATGTTATTAGCATCTTAGAGAAAATGATTCAAAGTGGTGATATTGCTGGATCAATTGATGAAAATCAAAAATTCATAAGTTTTGTTAGTAACGAACCACAAAGAACAAGATTACAAGAATTAGCAATCATCATGAATGAAAAAGTTGGATTGTTAACTGAGAAGAATGAAAAGACTGCATCAAATGGTCATAGCAGAAAGAACCCACAACAAACCCAACAACAAATTCAACAACAAACTCAATTACAATCTAAAGAACATAATGAAGAGTTTAATAAGTTCAGATATGCTAATGTCAACTCAAATAATGATGAGTTCCAATCAACATCTTAGTGTGTAAATTAGACTAGTTGCATTAAATAATGTATATTGAAAAATGTCAAGTCATCTCCAAAACGAAATCGCATCGCATCACCATCATAAAATATGACAACTACCATTAATAAGCCAAAAAGGATAAAAGTCACGGCTCTATGTGAGCTATGCCATGGACGTAAAGCTGTCATGAAGCGTCCAAAGAACCTTCAGAAGTTATGCAAAGAATGTTTTTTCAAGGTTTTCGAAACTGAGATTCACAATACCATCACAGATGCAAAATTATTTTATCGTGGAGAAACTGTGGCTATCGGGGCTTCTGGTGGTAAAGACTCGACAGTTCTTGCTAGTGTGCTCAAGACATTGAATGAACGTTATGATTATGGTCTTAAATTAGTACTTTTGTCAATTGATGAGGGTATCAAAGGGTACAGAGATGACTCATTAGCCACCGTCAAAAGGAACCAACAACAATACGAAATGGACCTTGAAATCGTCTCTTACAAGGAACTCTATGACTGGTCTATGGATGAAATAGTAGCTTGCTCAGGTATGAGAAACTCTTGTACATACTGTGGAGTATTGAGAAGACAAGCCCTAGACAGAGGTGCATCCAAATTAAACATAAATCATGTGGTAACGGGCCACAATGCTGACGATATTGCTGAAACAGTACTCATGAACATATTGAGAGGTGATACCGTACGTTTGGAGAATTCATGTAACATAATGACAGAGTCTGCAGGCTCACCTATAAAAAGATCAAAACCTTTCAAATACACTTACCAGAAAGAGATTGTGCTATATGCCCACTACAAGAAACTCGACTATTTCTCGACGGAGTGCTCCTATGCTCCTGAAGCATTCAGAGGAACTACCAGAGAACTTTTGAAAGCCCTAGAAGCTATAAGGCCTTCGTGTATCATGGACATCATATATAGTGGAGAGCACTTCGAGCTCAGAAAGAAGAAGCAAACCACACGTCGTAAAACTAATACCAAAGCAGCTGAACAACAAGTTAATAGTGATGGTTCAGTTTCATTAGGTAAGAAAGGGTTCAAAGATGGTAACAAATGTGAGAAGTGTGGATACTTATCATCAAATCGAATTTGCAAAGCATGTGTTCTTCTAAATGGTTTAGCAGCCAGTCGAGCCAAGATTGCTTTGGAGAATAGCACTTCAATCGACGGAGCGGCAAAACTTACAAAGACTTTGGAGCAATTGAGTTTTTAAATTGCATTCTATTTATTACTTCCCAAGGGAGCCTTTGTGGACATGAGAAGCTCCTGCTTGATGAGTTGGGAACACTAGAGTTTCAGCAATTACTGTTTTCTGTTTTCTTGAACATGCAAACACAATGATTTCACCAATATCTGAAGGGTCGAGTGGTTCAGTATCTTCATAAACTTTATCAGCTGCCTCTTTATCACCATGGAATCTGACAATTGAGAATTCGGTAAGAACTGCACCAGGATCAACTTCCATTACTCTGATTTTGGTGTTGATTAGCTCCTTTCTCAAACTGTGAGTGAAGAAGTTGACTGCTGCTTTAGATGCACAGTAGATTGAACCTCCAGGATAAGCTTCTTTGCCAGCAATTGAGCCAATATTGACGATATCACCAGAATTCTTATTCTTGAAGATTGGGAGAATTGCTTGAGTCATGTTGATTAATCCTAAGACATTGGTGTTCATCATTCCTTCAATGTCAGCCGAATCAATTTCACCAACCGTGGATTTACCCAAAGCTTTACCTGCATTATTAATCAAAACGTCGATATCTGAAAATTCAGCTGGCAATCCCTCAATGAAAGGTTTGATTGACAGTGCAACAGTGACATCCAATTTAGCAGCATGGACTTTGATCGATGGGTAATCCTTTGTCAAAGTTTGTTGAAGAGAATGCAATTTCTCTTCTCTTCTAGCAGCTAAAATCAATTTAATATTACCATTGGCTGCGGCTGCAAATTCCACCGCGGTTGCTGCACCGATTCCTGAAGAAGCACCAGTGATTAAGATGATTTTATTGGCTAATCTTTGAGCGGTTTTTGTTCCCAATGACATTTTAAGATACGAAGCTGAGATAATTTGATTTGACAGCTAGAGATAAATCACGTGAGCCAAAAAGGTCTTATCAGTGAGTGTCTAAGTTTATTGATCTATAGTTGTGGCTATGACTATTTGGTTTCACGATACAAGTGAAAGGCGGAAGCTTGATTTGTTGAGAAAACCATTGTTTCAGCAATGACGGTTTTTTCTTTTCTTGTAACTCCAAAGACAATAACTTCAGCAATATCTTCAGCGTATAAAGGCTCAGTTCCTTCATAAATAGCTTTTGCTTTAGCTAAATCACCTCTAAATCTAATGTTTGAGAATTCAGTTTCGACGTTACCGGGGTCAACTTCCAAAACCCTAATTTTAGTGTCAATTAATTCCTTTCTCAAGACATGAGAGAAAGATTTAACACTTGCCTTTGTAGGGCAGTAAATACCTCCACCAGGGTAAGGATCTCTACCGGCAATTGAGCCAATATTAACGATATCACCTGAGTTTTTCTTCTTCATGTTTCTTAAAACGGCTTGAGTCAAGGTGATAAGGCCAAACACATTGGTCTGGAACATGGTGATCATATCTTGGGTTGCAATCTCACCAACAATTTCTTTACCAAGAGCCATTCCAGCGTTATTGATCAACACATCAATATCGGAGAATTCCAGTGGTAAAGTATCAATAAAAGGCTGAATTGATTGTAGATCCGAGACATCAAATTGAGCAGCATGAACTTTGATTTCCTTGTACTTTTCTGTCAACTCTTTAGCCAAAGCATCAAGCTTCTCTTTCCTTCTAGCGGTTAAAATTAATCTAATATTACCATTAGCAGCGAAAGCCAATTCTCTAGCAGTTGCTTCACCAATTCCTGCAGAACATCCAGTGATTAAAACGACTTTGTTAGCAAGTCTTTCAGCAGCTTTTGACCCGTATGACATTGAAGCGGGATTCGATTAGCGAAATAGATAGCAAATTGAGAGAGTTATAGATCGATAAATGAGTCTTACACTAAATAAATTGATGTGCTTATTTATTCTTCTTAACTATTACATTTATTACTATATTTAGTAGAAGGTAGATGGGGCATGAGCTTGGAAAACCTTTTTAGACTTTTGAACTCTGTGAGGTAATGGGAATTTTAAGTCTTTAGTTAAGTATTGTTTAACGTATTGTCTCTTGACATCTTCAGTCTTTTCCAATTCAACAACCTTTAAGATGTGGATACTTCTAAATCTAGCTCTGTGTCTAGCAGCTAAATCTTGGTACATGGTTTCAACAGCACCAACTCTAGTAACATCACGGTATTCCTTGTACATGTTGTGGATACCAGATCTAGAATCGTATCTAATCCAGATACCGAAAGTTTTGACCTTGGTTGGGTGAGCTTCAGAGATAACATTAACACTAACAATTTCACCAGAAGCTTTCTTAACCTTGTGTAATTTTTGTAAGAAGTACCAGTAACGAGACTTAGCAACAACTACATTTGGAGCAAAGATTCTCATTCTGTATAATTTTGGCTCTGGTACAGCGTCGGTAGGTAAACGACGACCAATGACTTGATATTCGTTCAATCTTGACATGCTATTTGTTAGTAAAAACTATTTTGATGATTCAGGAGTCGATGACATGAAGGTTTCTTGATTGAAAATAACATCAAACTTTGGGGGTTTCATTGCTTGTATGATTCTATGGATTCTTATTTGATCTTCATTATCTTTTAACTCATTTGTTGAATATTGTAACTTCGTAATACATACGTTAATGTGGTTGAAGTAGTGAAAAATTGTAAATTTTTTTCTTCTCAATACTCATGAGAAATATGCAGGAAGTAAAATCGCTGGGTTGACTTTTTGTGGGCGGGTGACAAATGAGGGCAGTAGCCCTAAACGTCCTAGTGCGAAGAAAACACGCCAACAGTGAGCGCGTGAGGGTTCATTCTCTGAATATGTGCCCTTACAAAATAAGGCTTCGATTGCAAAAAGACGTACGTTCATTAAATTTGTTTTTTGTACTTATACTCAGCTAACTTTTGCATTCTTTGCTCTCTCTTGTTTTTAGCCAAAGTTCCGCATTCGGTTTGCAAGAAATAGTCACACCATCTAAACGATGAAGCGTAGTTACCAATAAAGAAATGGTGGTGTTCATCATGATGTTCAGCGCCCGCCCAAAATGGGATAAACTTGTTTAGTGACCATGGGAAATCATAGCCTGAGTGAGAATCCACTGCTTGGAATAGTCTCAAAGTGATCCAACATGTGATGGTGAACAAATGCAATTGAGGGAATCCTGTGAAATGGTACTTGGTCAAGTAAGCATAAAGAATTGGAAATCCCACTGTACCTAAACCAAGGGCCATAACTTCAATAGGGTGAGCGTACTCAGCAGCAAACCCAAATGGAGCTGCATATCTGTGGTGCTGTTTGTGAATGTACTTGTAGAAGATCCCGTAATGGAATATTCTGTGGAAAACGTAATGCCAAATATCTTCTAAAACAAAAAACACTGCAATCTGTGCCAACATTATTTTCCAGCTTGGGAATGGAACTTGTATAGATATGTTAAGCTTAGCACATAAGGGATGGAAAACCCAAATTGGGATCACTTCAACCATTAAATGCAGTTTGAATACTGCCTTCACACATTCCCATTGTTCTTTATCAGATGGAAGTTTAGTTGGTTGAATCTTCCACCTACGGAAGTAAGGAATTCTATCTATAATAAACCATGGAATACATCTTCCAAAATACATGAATTCATGCACCAAAAAGAACAAAAGTCCAGTTGCAAAAATATCATTATTGAACCAAATATACCATGAAGCCCATAACTTTTCTATTATATTTAATGGTGATGATTTTAATTGATTGAAAATTCCAATATAACTTCCAACCGTTTTGTCGGCCACCAAGTATGCAAGGGATGAAGTTTCGTTAAACATTGGCGTTAAATTGGGTTTGTCATGTCTTTTATATGTTTACACTTAGAGTGATCGGATGATTTTTATGATTATGTCATCGGATTTTTTTTGGAATTATGGTATACGATTTAAACGATCGTATTAATATTATTATATTTATGATTGTGATACATCTATGACTAAACAACTCTTTCCAGTGGTAAAATATCAACTAACAAACTGTCATCGATATTTGGGAGATTCAATCCGCTCGTTGATTTATAGTTCTCAATATTAGTGAAAAACTTATCAAAGAGGAATCCAGTATCTAATGGCCCACCTTTAGCTTCTGGGTGGAATTGAACGGAAAATATAGGTTGATGTTTATGGATCATACCTTCATTAGATAAATCATTCAAATTGGTGAAATATGGTTCCCAATCATTATTCAAGGTACTGGCATCAACAGCATAACCGTGATTTTGTGATGTTATATGACATTTACCACTGAGGAGATCCAATGCAGGAATGTTATGGGCTCTATTACCATACTTCAATTTAATGGTCTTTGCTCCACTTGCTAAAGCCAAAAGTTGATGTCCCAAACAAATTCCAAAGATTGGTACTTGTGGGTATTCTGACATTGTAGTTCTCAAATTCTCAATTGTTGAAGAACAGTGGGTTGGATCACCTGGTCCATTGGATATGAAAACACCATCAAATTTGTTAACAACCTTGTGAATTGGGTAATCGTATGGGAAAACTGTAAGTGAAGCACCTCTTTCAACTAAACAACGTAAAATATTCTCTTTGGCTCCACAATCTAAAACGGCAATATGGATGTTTTTGCTATACTTCTTTGGACAACTAATATGGAATGGGGCTTTGGTAGTAACTTTATGAACTAAATTCACTGAGCCAGGGTCTTCGAAAGCTGCATCTTCATCAGCATCGTATTCTTCACCAATTGTGATTTTACCCAAAGAAGAACCTTTGTCTCTCAAGTATGAAACCAATTGTCTAGTATCAACTCCAGAAATAGCGGCTACTCCAGATCTTTGACACCACTGTTGTAAAGACTCAACAGCAGTCCAATGAGAATATTCTAATGCAACATCAGCAACAACTATACCAATACATTGAACTGTTGGTGATTCCATGAACTTCAATAAATTGAATTCATCTTTGGCAGTTGATGATGGAACACCATAATTTCCAATTAATGGTTGAGTAAAACATAAAATTTGACCTTTGTAAGAAGGATCAGTCATCGATTCGGGATATCCCACCAACGAAGTAGTGAAAACAGCTTCACCGCTAGCATTCTTGTTTGCACCAAACGAGTAACCATTGAAAACTGGGCCATCTTTGATTGTAAGAGTGGCTCTATCAAGAGAAGATGTCTTGTTGAATTTACTTGCGGTGGCCATAGATCTAATAGCAATGCTACCAGCCTTCTGGAATTGCTTAGAAGTAACGAAACTAAGCATTATCAATAAGAATCTCTAGTAATTCAAAAATCAAAAGTGAAAATTTTGCTGATAGCGAATCGCGGTTAATAAAGTTTTCCAAATGAATTACCAGTTTAGGCCATGACTCATTGCTATATGCCGGATTTGCACTGACGTCAATTAACCAAGTTAGCTGTTGCAAAATGAGAGTAATGATCTGATTTGAGTTGAATTAGAGACTCGGGTACTCATTTATTACAAAAGACTATCAAGGAAGTCTTCATCAGCAACATTTTTCTGAATTTGTTTCTTCTCTTTCTGTTGAGTTTCTGGCCTCTCACCATCAAGGCTTGCCATGAAGTCGTCAAGATCCTGCTCTTTGGTCCATGGCTGTTCCTTTTGTTTGGAGAAATTAGTTCCTAGCAAATCATCAAGGTCATCATCCAAAGTATCCTCGACTACCTGGTCTTGATTTAATAACTTCTTGTTCACGTAGTCGACATGGGCTTGGTTGTCCCCGCTGTAGTTATTCAAGTCAAGAACTTTGGACTTAACTCCTCCTTTGCCAAACTTAGTCTTCATTTGAGTGTACAATCTATTTTGGACATCCTTTTCGTTCCTCTCTTGTTCCAATTGTATTTCTTCTTCGGTGAGTTGACGTATGTTATTCATGGGCTTTGTTCCTATTTCTGCTAGTGAGTCTTCGCCAATCCTGAACCCAGCTAATTTAGAAACCGGTATCTCTTCAAGTTTCCTATCCAACATCTTACTTTTATGTACATCATCATAGTCATCTACTTGCTTGATTGTTTCCTTGTAGTTGTTGATACCATATTGCTCGAGTAGATCATCGTCAACTTGTGCTTTAGGCATCTTTCTATGAGCTTTTCTTGTGCTTCTAGCTATCGATATCTCTGGTAAGAACAGGTCCAATCTGACTTTAGGGGCTACTGGTGGTTCTTCTGATCCTAGGTATATTCCATCGGGTTCTTCTTCTTCATCTTCTTCGTGTTCTGATGGTTGGTTGAATGCTTCGTCTCTCAGTCGTTTCAAATCTTCAATCACTTGTCTCTTGATTCTGCGCTTTTGTTCGTCTGTCCACTCATCCAACTCGTCTCCTACTTGTGGATAGAAATAATTGACTATTTCTTCATCGATCTCTGAGTCCCAATCACTTGTCATCTCATCTACATCAAGAGTTATGGTATCAAATTGATGTTTCCTCTGCTTACCGGACCATTTTGGCCGTATCAGTGGCGCCTCCTTCTTCACAAGCCCATGCTTGAGTTTATATCGATACTTTTCTTGACGGTCGTATTTATTTAACACCATAGTTTCTCAAAAATCATCTGCGAACCACCTCATGGACAAAAATAGTCAATCACCTCAAACTACAAACGGTCCCCCTCCCAAGAAAACCATTGAAGACCTTCTTAAGGCTCTTGCTATGGGTGAAGAGCTAAACGCAGCTCAGCAGAAACAAATGAAAGATTACAAGTTCTGGAAAACTCAACCTGTCCCCAGTCTCGATGAGAAAGTCGTGACTGAAGGTCCTATAGACTCTCAAAAGACCCCAGATGATATTCCTGACACTCCTTTACCACTCATATCTGAATTTGAGTGGACGACTGTTGATTTAAATGACCCAAGAGAGTTAGACGAAGTTTACCAATTATTGTATGAGAACTACGTTGAAGATCAAGATGCTACTTTCAGATTCAAATACTCTCATGAGTTTTTCAGATGGGCTCTTCAACCCCCAGGTTGGCGTAAAGACTGGCACCTTGGTGTCCGTGTTAAAGCTTCAGGTAAATTGATCTCTTTCATTGGGGGAACACCAGGAACTTTGAAATTGACCAAAACTAACTCATCATTCACAGTTGTAAACATTGACTTTTTGTGTATCCACAAGAAATTAAGAAACAAGAGATTGGCTCCAGTTTTGATCAAGGAAATTACTAGACGTATCAATAAGCAAAATATTTGGCAAGGTTTGTACACGGGAGGGAATGTTTTACCTTCCCCGATCACCACGTGTCGTTACACTCATAGACCTATTAACTGGTCCAAATTACATGATGTGGGCTTCAGTCATTTACCCGCTGGCCAAACTAAATCAAAGATGGTAGCATTATACACTTTACCAAATGCAACTTCTACGCCAGGCTTCAGAGAAATGGAAAGTAAAGATTTAGATCAAGTCCATGACCTCTTGGACAGATTCCAAGAACGTTATGAAGTAGTCCAGTCTTTCGACAAGGAAGAATTATCTCACTGGTTATTGGGGGGTAAAAGTGTTGGAGAATCTGGAAAATCCAATGTGATAAAGACTTACGTTATTGAAAAAGATGGCAAGGTGACAGATTTCTTCTCCTTCTATTTATTGCCTTTCAGTGTTTTGGATAACCCAGATCATAAAGAACTAGGAATTGCTTACTTGTTTTATTATGCCAGTGAAGGTGGATTAGATGAGTCAGATAAAGACGAGGTCAACTACAAAAAGAGATTGAGCCAGATAATGAAAGATATTCTTATCACATCCAAGAAATTTGATGTTGATGTGTTTAACTGTTTGACTACTCAAGACAACCCATACTTCATCAAGAACTTGAACTTCGGTAGTGGAGACGGGTTCTTGAACTATTACTTGTTCAACTACAAGAAGATCCCAGTTCATGGTGGTATTGACCCTCAAACTAAAGAAGTCACTACCGATCAAAGAAGTGGGATGGGTGCTGTTTTATTGTAATCTCCAAGATATTAGCATTATAAATAAACTTGTAATCGATAATTCTACTGAGTAGCGTTTTATGTCTCTACCTAGTAATGTCTTAGTCTCTCAGTAGAGACATAAAACGTCTGAGACCAAAAGGCTCATGTTTGATATTTCGCAGCTCATCGCAGAATTTTTCAACTATGATTTCTGCTACTGCCTGGGTACCAAGAGGCTTTGCTGCCGAATTCCCTGAGAAGTATGAATTGGATGATGTAGAGATGGAGCGTATCTCTGCTATGGCCAAACTTCAACTTGGAAACGAAGAAAATGGTGAACCTGAAGAGGAAGAAGTCAAGACAGGCAAGCTCCAAAACGACTTGGACATCGATGATGATTTGAAAGAGTACGACTTAGAGCACTACGATGACGACGTCAATGAAGGTGGTGATGTGACCATGTTACCAGGATTATCGGGTACTGAAGCTAAGTACCATGAAGGTGAAGATGGTAAAGATCCATACTTGACTTTACCAAACGATGAAGACGTTCAAGAGGAAAGACAAGAATCACAAATCTACCCAACGGACAATTTGTTGTTAGCTACACGTACTGAAGACGAGATTTCATACTTGGACGTTTACGTTTACGACGATGGTGCTGGAGCTCCACAAGGTGCTGAAGAGGAAGAAGAAGATAAATTAGATGCCGATGTGGCTAAAGGGTTAGTACGTGATGCTTCATTATATGTCCACCACGATCTTATGTTACCAGCATTTCCATTATGTGTTGAATGGATTAATTATCGCCCTGGACAATCAAACCCTGAAGGTGACAATATAGGAAATTTTGCAGCAATTGGTACTTTTGACCCACAAATTGAAATATGGAACCTTGACTGCATTGATAAAGCATTTCCAGATTTAATTCTTGGTGAACCTGAACAAAACTCATTCACACTGTTATCCAAAAAGAATAAGAAGAAGAAAAAGAGTAAAGGTCAGCATATAACTACGCATCACACCGATGCTATATTGTCATTAAGTCACAACAGGCTTCACAGAAACGTTTTGGCGTCCACTTCTGCTGATCACACTGTTAAATTATGGGATTTGAATAACGGTTCAGCTGTTAGATCTTTCAACACCATTCACAACAAGAAGACCGTTGCTTCATCTCAATGGCATCCATCGGAGAGCTCAATTTTGTTGACTGGTGGTTATGATGGTAACTGTGGTATCACAGATGTAAGGATTGCTGAAGATTCCACCAAGAGTTACTCAGTTAATGGTGAAGAAGTGGAAAATGTTCGTTGGGGTCATGGGACAACACCTGAAATATTTTATTGTGGAACTGACAGTGGTAACGTTTATTCATTTGACATAAGAGCTCAAGACAAGCCATTATGGACATTGCATGCACATGATGCCGGAATATCATCATTGGATGTCAACTCCTATGTTCCAGGTATGATAGTTACTTCAGCCATGAACGAGAAAACAGTCAAATTATGGAAGAGTACTGGAACTAAAGGACCTTCAATGGTTCTTTCAAGAGATTTCGACGTTGGTAACGTTTTATCCACATCGTTTGCCGGTGACATTGAAGTTGCAGGAAATTTAGCCATTGGAGGTGTTTCTGGTGGATTGAAAATGTGGGATATCTTAAGCAACAGATCTGTTCGTAATTCTTTCCGTGAAGAGTTACAACAGTTACAAAAGAAAGCCAGAGAAGACGCTAAAACTCAAGGTAGAGCATCAAGAATTGCTAGAAAGTACAAAGGAGAAAGTAATGACAATATTATGACTGTTGAAGAAGGAAGTGATAGTGAAGAAGAAGATGAAGAAGAGGTTAATGAAATGGAAGACGAAGAGTAATTAAGTTTTAGACATAAGCTATTAATATACATAAACTATTTACATCAACATCAATAGTAATCGTTTGCTTCATATTCAGATTCATCTTCGTCGTCGTCATTCAAACTTGAGTCAAAATCATAAGCAGACTCTTGATCATAATCAGCTTCATTAAATCCAACGTATCTTTTTCTTTTCAATTCAATTTCATCATCTGAGTTAATATCTTCATCATCTGTCAAATTTTTATTATCTGATTTCTCATCACCTTCTTCTCTTGCATCTTCTTTTGCTTCGAGTTCGATTTTCAACTCATGAATTATATCAAAACATTCAGCTAATAATGCATTCAAAGTTCCTTGGCCTTCTGGAATCTGACCATTAATTATGAATTTACCATCACTCCTCATGTTATCTATTGATGCCAATTTGAACTGGAATGGGTAAAGTTCTCTCAAATTATTGAGACCATCAATTCTTTTGATAACAAGTAGACATCTCCTGACCGTTGATAGTTGGTTGTGAATAGGTTGTAATGATTCACTGACTGGTTCACTACTCTCTAGGAGTTTATATATCAATGAATAACACCTTCTTAATAAATATAATAATAATAATTGAGCATTCTTGAATTTTAAATTTGTATGAACTGATGGGTCAAGCTTGTTCAACAAGTTTAACCTCTCATCTTCAATTTTTTTCAAATCACTTTGATAGTTATAGAGATCAGTTTCTCTCAAGGTCCACCTTCTGGTGATAAGTAAATTCTCCAAATTTAATTTAATTGAGATAAGTTGACGGTACAATGTTTGGAAAGCAGCAAGTTCATCTTTATTCAATGATAATGCATTCATTAAATCTTCCAAATTTCTGTCCTTATTGATTTTAACATCTTTGATTAAATTGTTACAATCATCAAGTAAACCATTCAAGATACTTTGGGTATTTTCATCGCATTTGAAATTACCATCGACATCTCTTTGAGATTCAATATCTTTAAGTTTTTTGGTGTATTCATCCGTATTAATATCAGAATCATTATTTGATGAAGCACCAATGACATGATTAACTAAATTTTTCCTCAAAACAAGTAAGCCATTATAAACATCTGTCACTTCACTAGGGATTTGTTCAATCTTTGCATTCAATTCATTATACAAATTCTCACATTTGTTGAACTTACGTCTAATGTAAAGAATCTGTTCGTTTTTTTGGAAACTATCGATTGTTTCATCATCTTGCTGTTGATAATCGGCTATGATTTGTTTGATTTCAGCTAATCTTGAAGCAATAGGTTTTAAATCATCTTGTGTATACAATTTTGACTCTTTCAAATGGCTTAAGAGTTTGAAAACAGTTGATAACGATGAATAAGTTGCAGGAACAAATTTTGTAAGACCACATGTGATAAAGCATAAAGAGAGTAACTGCCAAATGTCATCAATAACGGAATCATTACCGTTTGGTAATTCAAGTTTCATTCCCTTCAATTCTTCATCCTTCCTCACGATTGATAACTCATTCAAGTAGTTGAGGAATTGGTTGTAAATTGAGTAAACTTGTTTCGAACTGATATACTTAGATCTGTTATTCTTGATCTCCCCAAGGGTTTTATATATATCTTGAAACTTGATACTTAATGATTTTTCATAGCTTGGAACGCTCTTCATGGTGTTGAGGTTTTTAATCATCCCGATTGTCACCGAAATAATCAAACACGCGGTCGTGGGAAAATCGTTACTGGGGTCGTCACTTAACAAAATTAATCGAAATAATTGAACAATTTAGTGGGGTAGTGTTTGGGTTTAATGGTACCGGTCAATAATGTCCGAGACCTTTTATCGCTAAACTTTCTCACTAACGCCTGTTGCAAAACGTTTTGTAAAACCACTCCTCTCCGTTCCAAAAATATTATGTCACAATTGGCCCATAAACTACAGTCCAAGTGTGATCGTGCCCACGTAACTTTTAGTAACAGCCAACTCTTTCTACTTCGCTTCTGCTTCCTACAATAATAAATCCATATACCTTAAATTATCGTAACCCATTCTATACTTACTTACTCAGGATTTGCAACTTGCAAAATCTTTCTTGAGTAATCAGTTTCATCTGCTAGAGATCCTTCACTTAAGCGTCTTCTTCCTAACATCATAGGATTCAATCTTGGATCAACAAGTGTTGATTTTTTCCTGTCAGCAAATTCATCATTGGGATGATCAAAAGGATTAGTCATTGGCATGTCAAGAGCATTGTTCTTTATTGATCCTTTCAGTTTAAAAGTACCATTATTACGTCTAATGCTTCCACCTTGTGGCTTATCGAAATATTCTTCTTCATCATAATCATCATTTTGTCTTTTACGCTTGATGATGAAAAATATAGCTAATGCTATAATAATAATACCGGCAATTCCCCCTACTACTCCTCCAACTATTGGACCAATGTTTGAAGATTTTTTGTTAGATTCTTTTTTATCATCATTATCAGAACTTGAAGACTCACTTGGTGACGAAGTTGCAGAACTTTCAGATGCAGTAGCTGTAGAAGACACCATAGTATCCAGGTTTGAGCTTGTAGATGACATGACACTCTCGTTTGAAATATTAGTTGCACTTGAAGATGATGCAGGCGCAGATGAAGATGAGATTCTTGTTGATGTCAGTGAGGTAGAAGAAGCGGGAGTAGAGCTGACCAGTTGAGAACTTGGTTGTTCAATTTCCTGAGCATTTGCATTGCCAACATACACTGAGTAACTTGAAGTCCCACCACAATTTTCTTGACCGTAACCAAAACATTTAACATTACATGAATTTGGTGATAATTCGTTGGCAGTTGGCCTTGAATTTAAGCAAACACACATGTTACCTTGAGTTATAGCAACATATGGGGTATTACATTGATTAGCACAATAAGAAGAACTTTGAAACTCATATTGACCAGGGGATTTGACTGAATCAACCAGTGAAAAGCATCCGACAAGGACGCCAGCTTGCACTATCGATAATATGTAGAAGATGAACAACATTTGATTAGTCCTCGCTTGGGACGAACGAATGACTTTGATGATTATAACTGCTGAATCAGTGTTTTAAATTTTTTAACACAAATCGTGTAAATAATCGTGTCCTGTTCAAGGTCCCGTACGATAAATTCTATTAATGAATTTCACTGAGGCAATTTACCGCAGGAAGGGGAGGCCGTTTCGCGTTAAAATCGTGTTCCATTTATTCTAGATTTACGATTGAATTAAGCTAGCATTATAATGAACTTGAGGGTAATCCCAGTAAAATGTAATTTCATTAGCACCGCTGGTTCCACATTCCTCATTGAAGTCTTTGTTGATCACTGGTTCAATGAGCGCTTTGTATTGGTCAATTTCACATGAGAAGCCAGGCCCATCGTGACATTTCAATGGCACAACTGAATCATTCACCATAAATCTAACGTAACTTTTATCACCACACTTGAACTTTTCAATTATCACTCTCGTACTTTGAGGTATAATCTTGGCCTTGTTGAATTTGTTTCCAAACAATATCTTATCCTTCGCCAAAGGTGTATCTTCAAAAATTCCTAATGCAGTATAGAAATTAGTTATGTCACTATCGTGAGTGAAACTCAACCAAATTTTGTTGTTGGTATTTTCATGTTCAGGTGGCAGTGTCAAAAGCTTTTGACTGGCCTTGAGTAGAACTGACCCACTGGTGCTAGTTAAATTGTTGCCTGCACCATGAGTGTAATACAAATCAACGTCATTGTGATACTCATTCTTGACAAACTCTTCGAGAGTGAACAACTGACAGAAAGGAGAGTGACCCTTCACATTGAGTTCATAGGCACACATGTCAAACATAGTTGTGACTTGATCAACACTTAGCTTCAAATTCTCGTTGTCTGCAACCAATCTTGCAATTATAGGCTCAAAGTATCTATCCAATCCATCGTTTTCGAAATCCCCGTCATAGTTCTTACAACTTTTGACTGGAGTAAGAGAATTTGCACCTTGACTTGGATCTTCGTCAACAACACTAGTGATTACTTTATCGGCGGAGTAGTCGACGCCTAAGAATGCTTTGACAAAGTTTTGACTAGTGTCATAACATCTATGGGAATTTGAGGTGAAGACAGGAAGAATTTGATCTTTGTTATACAAGGAGTCGTACTTCATTCTAAATTGCAATCCATTCTTTCTGGCACTTTCACTCCCGATGTAAATACTTTTACTATTGGCCTCTGTGGTTTCCATGTCATAATTCAGCTTATCCTTGACAAAGTATTCATAATCATTGACAAACGATAATGGTCCTGTGACATTTTGCAGCTTTAAATACTGCACCAAAGTGTCAAACCGTTTACCACTTCCCTTTGTGGGGAACCTTTCACCATGTCTGCCTATAAGTTGAACTTGCTCAAGTTCACATTGTTCTGGAACTGCAGTTGAGATTCCATAACCCTGAAACTGTTTGAATGGGGCAGCACCTCCCAAAAAGTTTATTATGTTGTACTGCTCAACTGCAGCTTGATCTGGTGAGGCCACGTCGAAATAATTACCTCCTAAAACAAGTCCTCCATTCAAAACTCTAGCCAAGCTAACCATCTTGTTGTTGATAAGTTGGCAGAATTCAAGACACCTTTAAATAGTGGTTATCGGTTATACTGTGTTGGCCCCACGTTGCAAAATGCAATATTGATTGAGAAATATCTTGATTAGGTTCAAGCTTTATGCAGGTGTTGGCCAAAACCGGAAAATGCTGTCAAACAATCCTGATCGATATATCAATGTAACCAATAAGGAACTGCAATTTATTTGCATTCCGATAAGAATGTGCCCGTAACGTCATCCTGAATTAGAGGCTTCCAAATTGTCACTCACTTGGCACAGTCTCTTTGGCTTTGTTTGCAAACGGTTCTCAACAATGACGATGATGTTCCGTGATAAGATCAGTTCTACTTTACTATAATTCTTGGCTTGTCATGGATCCTGCTGACATTGACATTAAATCTCGACAATATCTGCCAGTATTTTTTTTTTACTTCCACGTGCACTTAAGTACGAACTATTGGTGATTAATTCGAATTGGGAGACCTCCGATACAACCAAAGGTTGCATATGATGTGAGTAATTCTTAAAGGCTTTTACCGAGGAATAATCAGAAGTTGATCAACTCCAAAGTTTCTGGAAAAACTTCCAATTTCTCTTGAAAGCTCTCTTGGCCCAAATTTCAGACAATACTGGCTTTCCGCTTTCATTCAAAGTCTCGGCAATATCGAGGAAATTGTCATGAGCTTCTTGCTGACGATTCAAAATCAGGATTCTATTGAGATTGACTTCCTAATCGGGGAAATACACTATCTTGAATAGTCAAGCAATACCTTGCTCAGATGAGTACTCTCTCCAATTAAAGTGTGTGGTGTTAGCTTGCACGGAAGGCGCATTACTGTGAAACGGTTCATATGGTGTCTATGCTAATGCACCAACAAACGAGTCAAAAATTTCAAACACACCTTTTACGTCAACTACATTCATGGAAATAAGGCGAGAAAACTTGAAAAATTAATCCACATACGTTGAATCAAGCAATGCATTGCGCGAACTAAGTAGCTTGATTTTCACTATCTATTTCCTTTTCTTGCTATGGAACTTTGCAGCTTTGGGTTTCGAACCTTTGGACTCTCCTCCTGCGGTTGGTAGAACAACTTTCATCTTTGAAACTGGTATAATGCCCAAGAGATCACTTGACTTGATTGTCTTCATCAATTCTCTTTCATTGGGCCAATCCAATTCTGAATCTTTCAGTTCCTTGTCAAGCTTCCTGGTTGTGAAATGCTCAAGAATTTCCGTCATCGACTTCCCCTTCTTGTTATTTCCAGGTGTAATCTTAGCTTTGTACTTGAACTTGGAGAGTGATTGCCAAGGTGCAAACACTGGTACAACATTGACTAGAACATCCTCATTGGTGGATTTCTGAATGAAAGTGTCAAATTCACTCAAGAAATCAGATTCTTGTTTGGTTGGCTCTAAAAGATACTTCCTCAACTCTCTTTGATCCTGTTTTTGACGCTTTTCAAGAGCTTTCTGTTTCATCTCATATGGATTATCCAAGACTTCTGAATCCTTAGCTTGTTGTTTCTGTTGGTTCTCTTCCACTTGCTTCATGGTTCCCAATGCTGTCATCCTGAGTTTTCTCTCATCTTCATCTTGATCTGCATACTTCTTTTGTATCTTCTTGAGCTTTGCTTTTTTACCTCTCACTTTGATGTTGAGATTGGAGAGTGTGGACGACAATTCATTGTCAGCTTCAGGAGACTGGTCGGATTTCTCAGCGTCGACCTCGATTCCTTTGCTGACGCTTGTATGGTCTGGTTGGACGTCCTCGCCTTCTTTCTTTTCTTGGTCGAGCAACATTTGCCTGAGAACGTTCTCGTCTAAGTCCTTCTTCTTGTTTCCTGTCACGAGTTCTAACCCTAGTTCCTCTTGGCGCTTCAATCTTCTGTCCTTCCTGAGCTTTGCTGTCTCTTCGTCACCAATCCAATAAATTGCCACGCCCATGGTCAATTGTACTGGAGGCATGTACTGCTTTTTACCCTTGAAATCAAACTTGCCCAAGGGAAGTAAACTACCATCGAATGCTTTCTTTGTGATCTCTTCTCCGGTAATCCACCATGCTGAATTAGATGACTTGTTACTCCAGGCAACAGAACCACTTAAACTGAAAACACCAGCTTGCCAAAGGGTGGAAGGAGCAACCAATTGACTCTTATAAGGATTCTTGATGAACACTTTCAATGATCCTTCTATATCAGAGCTCACAAATGCATCGTTGTCATTGAAGTAACGGTAATAAATCATGTCATTCTGTAAATCGTCTTTCCCACTCAAACACAAATAGCCGTCAGTCGATAAGAACCAGTAAAACTTCTCGAACCAATGCTTTTCTCTTATCTTGCTAAGACCTTCCTTTTCGTTTTTCAAAGCTTTGGCCAAATCGGCATTGATTTTCCTCTCGACATTTTGCAAAGCCATCTCTGTGTTCTTTTCAACTTTAGCCTGCTTCACCTCAGCAGTTTTCTTGGAATCAAAGTACTTACGTGCGTTTGCGTATGGTGACAACAGTAAGTCGATCCAAACTGAAAGTGTTGGCTGTTCAGGTTTGTCGGCTTTCACCTTTTTCTTGACTTTAAGTTTCAGCTTTTTGGGATAATCATCATTGTCGCTATCGGATTCAGAGCTTGAGTCACTGTCACTGGAACTATCACTAGAGCTTGAGTCGTCACTATCCAGGCTATCACTATCAAGTTTGTCGTCAACTGAATACATTGCGTCTGAGTCAGGAAGCTTCAATCTGATCTTATTTTCCAACAAATTCAAAGGTAGTTGAATGAGGTTAGCTATTTTGTTTCCATTTGATTGCTCTAGACGTATCATATTCTCGATATTGTTCCAATCCATTTGTTGGTGTAATAAAGTATTGATTGAATCAACACATTCACTCACAACATCGGCTTGAAATATAATGGCATCGCCTTTCTTGATGTTGAGTTCCTTCTCCTTCACCAATGAGTTGATCTGGTCAGTTCTATCCCTTTTAGCTGCATGTAATCTTTTCATAGCTGCTTGCTTTTTGTTTTCAAGGTTGACTTCATTCTTCTTACTCTCAATCTGTGAGAAGAACTTGTCGAGAGTCCTATTGTATCCGATAACGGACTCTACTTTGTAAATGTCTGCGTCATACAATGGAACGAAAGGGTGAAATTGGTCGTATAAGAACTTCAAATCCTCTGGAGTGTCATCTCCAGCCAACTTGTTCTTCTTCAGAAGAATTATACCTTCGATTTCTGCAGAATTAGTAAGTTTGATGTAAGACTTTTGAGTTTCGGTCATCACCTCAGCGATTTGATCCAAGGCCGATTCGTTCTTTGCATAGTCTAGGCAAGATGAGTCGTAAACAATTTCACTGTCATGCAAGTTCTTCTTAATCAATTCACTAGGTATATGACTGCAGTTGACAAAGAGTAGCTTATGTATGGAGAAAACTTTGTTCTTCTTTGCAGTGTTCGATTCCAACTGTTGCTTGTGTTGGCTTATCCACTGGGCAATCGTTTCAGCAGAAAATTTAACAGGGGTGTACTCAAATGTAGCTGTGAACAAGGACTCATCGAATAAGTGGCAAGTCTCGTTGACCTTGTATGTTTCTTGTTGAGATTCAAAGACTCTGTGAACGAGTAAAATCTTTCTATTTTCATCAAGCAACAATAGATTACCTGCACTAAAAAATTCAAAAACAAGATAGAAAAGTCCATCACTGAATTGCATGACTAAAGTTCTATCATTTTTGATTTGCTCGATCCCAGAGAGACGTCTTGTCTTTAAATGTTTTCTAAGTTTGGAGACAAAATTTGATGGAGTTGGATCAGTGACTCTATCAAAGTCAGTCAAGTTGATTCTATTACCAAGATCTACCATGAGAACTTTCTTGGAGTCAGGAATACTGAATTTGAGTAGAAAGTGTCTTGGAGCATCTAGCACATTGTAGATATTTTGAAGTCTATAATTTAGGATGTTATCTTGGAGTTCCCTAGTTAGGATTTTTAGATCCAATGCAGTAATTCTTTGCTAATTGTTAGTAAAGGTGGTTGACACCATTCGCCACATACTTTCATGAATAATTTAGCTAAATTGAGAAAATTTGCGAATGATTGCAAAAGGACCTACTCACCTAAATAAGAGGTTTACCTGCTGGAGGTGAAAACGTTGCTCAATTGGTAGGCCACATGGCTTATTTGTGTTGGTGTTTTATATTATAATAATTTTATTCTGTATTTATTCTGTTGTGATAAAACTCTATCGTTTGCTAAAAGTTTGTTTCCGTGATTTTTGTTGAGTTTTATTTTTCACAATTAATACAATAATTGCAAAAGATATAAATACTAGAAAACCAGGGGACTAATATTATCCAACAATTGTTATAGTTATCAAGGGGATACTAATGAAATCATACAACAATTATGCCAGTTCTCCAATTATAGTCTTAACTCCGTTACCCAAAAAAAAGCTTTTATGTCACTGTCTCACAGTGAAAATTTCCCCAGATCTTTATGTCTTCTCTTGAAAACTTACAGCCAATAGTTGATGCTATAAATTCAGGCAAAAAAGTAACATTATTTCATGGTGCAGGTGTTTCTACTGGTGCAGGTATACCTGATTTCCGTAGTCCAAAGACTGGTCTTTATTCAAATTTAGCTAAACTCAGATTACCCTATGCAGAAGCAGTTTTTGACATTGACTACTTCCGAAAGAACCCTCAACCATTCTACACTTTGGCCGATGAATTATATCCCGGAAGATTCAACCCAACTACGTTCCACTATTTCGTAAGACTTCTCCAAGATAAAAATTTGCTCAAAAGGGTCTACACTCAGAATATTGACACATTAGAAAGAATTGCAGGTATTAGAGACCAAAATATTGTGGAAGCTCATGGTTCCTTTGCAAACAATCACTGTATTGATTGTCACAAAGAGATGTCGGTTCTAGATGTCAGAAAACAAATGTCAAATGGTGTTCCGACTTGTCCAGGGTGCAACGGTACTGTGAAGCCCGACATTGTTTTCTTTGGTGAAGGATTACCACAGAAGTTCTTTGAAATGTGGGATGAAGATTGTAGCGAAATTGAAGTAGCTATAGTAGCTGGGACTTCGCTTACAGTTTATCCATTTGCATCGTTACCTACTGAAGTTGATAGGAGTGCAATTAGAGTTTTGGTAAACAAAGAATTGGTGGGAGACTTCAAGGGCAACAGAAGGAAGAATGATATAGTGTTGTTGGACGACTGTGACGCTGTGGCTGAGGCAATATGTGAAGCTCTAGGATGGAAAGAAGATTTGCAAAGACTCAAGGAACATGGAAGAGTAGAACTTGGTGCAGATCTCGAAAAGGAGATAGAGAAGTTCACTGCTAAGATGGAGAACTTATTGCGTGAACAGGAAACAGAATCAGAGAACAAGGAAGCTGAAAGTAGTGAAGAAGATGAAAAGTCCAACGACAACAACAAGAGCAGCATCACCAAAACTTCAGAGACGAAAGAAGACACAGCCAAGAGCGCAGTTACGGGTACAAATACAAAAGACTCTCCCAAGTCACAAAGGGATAATGCCACTAAGACACTCGACGAAACCAAGACAAAAAACGAATCACATGATGAAACGACAGAAGAACCACAAGGATCATTCTTAGCTATGTTAGCAGAAAGACTCACTGGGTTGAAGATCTAGAGACCCTTGCCTACAATTGATCTAAAATCACCATACATACTGAATATATATTTATATACAGGTTTATTTTTCAAAAGTTCGTATTTGAGTTCCAAGCCCAGCGCCAAATACAGATATTTAAAGACCCCAATATTCTCTGAAAATCGAAACGATGTCTCGCTTATCACCTGAGCTTCTTAAATTTTTTGTTGCTAACACTTCACTGTTTGCAGTTGAGCATTTTCAGCTCAATGATGTTTCACCTTTCATCGATTGGATATTAACAATTGAACAAGTTTGTAAAGCCACATCAATTGAATTGGACAATGCTCAATTGGTCGACTGGGCCAAGCTCAAGCTCAGTGGATCGATCAAGGCTTGGGCTACCCATCAAGATTTCAGCAGCTGGTCTGAATTGAAGTATGGAATTTTCAATCAACTTTACCCTCTTAGAATTGATTTGAGGTATTACGTTTTACCGCAAGTCAACGAAATCAAAGCCTTGTTATCTGGGGAGAGATCAGGCGTGTTCAATGCGGCAAAGAAATTTTACTACGAGGTGAATCAATTGTACCTGATTATTGCACCTTTCGAAGATGTATCGAAACTTACTTCATTGAACAACCGTAAAATCCCAGATTTTACCGACAAACTCAGAGATATTACTGTTAGTAAGTATAAATTGTACTTAAAACCAGAGGAAGAACTCACTGAAGAAGAAGAAGATCAATACCTCGAAGGTGGTGAGGCTGAAAGTAAAAAATTCTGGAGTGAATTTGAACCTGAATTGATCTCATTCTTAACCCAAGCCCAGCAACTTGCACTTGCTATTGATTCAAGTTCAAAGAAGATCCAAGATATTAAGATTTCAAGAATTGCCTACAAGATTGTTAAAGATTTATGATTGACAGTTAATATACAAATTACGAACACCCGTTTACTAAACGGTTCTTGGGTAATGGATAACCAGATTTCTCCCAAGTTGTAATATTCGGATTCATGTAGACATCCAAATGTTTTTGAATATAATCATAAGTTGGGTGACTAGGAGGATCACAAGTTAAATTGATTTGATCTTCTGGTTGATAAACTCTGACAAAATCGACTCTCAATGTAGAAGGAAACACAATTGATGGCCAATCGATATATGCCCAGTTATTTGAAACACCAAGATTCATAATAATACTCATTGGCTCTTTTGAAATTCTTCTCCATCCAATATTACCATTTGGACTTAAGGCTTTTGCTTCAAGTCTCATCGTTGGGTTCTGTCCCACATACCATGTACAGTACCCATCTAAATTATCATTGAGGTATTCGTAACCATAGGTTTGGAAGTTATGTAAACCTGCTCCTCTTTCATACCATGTAGTATTTAATGTCGTAACTGCAGAAACAGCTTGTTGTGCTGGTCCTCCTGCATAAGTATTCATCACAGTAACTGAAAGATTGTAAATTCTCACAAAGTCATAGTTTGGCATATACCAAATATCAAATGGTGCAACTTGCATAGATTGTGATACAACACCAACACCAAGCTTGGTATCCACTTCACCTTCGAGTAAATCGATTTCTGGAGCACCTCTACCGACACCTGGATTAGGATGATCTTCTCCTTTACATGTACAACTGTTCAATCTTTGTCCTGGTAAGTATGAGATACCATCAGTACTTGATTGATTAGCAGTAATACCAGCATCACAAGAATCATAAGTATAAGGCCAAACTCCGTCAGTAGAACCTAAGTAACCTGGTCTACCTAAATTACCCATTGTCCATAATCCAGGCCATAAACCTGAAACATTACCATAATTTGGTAATCTAGCAGAAATTTCAATCATTCCTTGAGTAAAACAAAGTTTGTTCCAACTTTGGACCATACCAGATCTGTAAAACAAGTCATGATTCTTGAATGCATCCATTCTTAAAGTTAATGTACCATTTGCGGTAGTAGCCGCATCAGGGTCATACCATTCCAAATCCTTGGTAGCATCATAATGAAAATCTGGAGCAGTGAAGAATTGGTCATCACCATCGTAAAATGTTCTTCCTTCAGCATTGAATTCATCTGAAAATACTAAAACCCAAGTATCACCGGTTGAGACTTTCTTAGTTAGAGCTTCAGCTGGGGTATCAGGGTCCACTAAATTGGTTCTGATTGCTGATAAAAGTGGATACTGGTAATGAGTTAATACCTCATATGACTCAGGTTTATATCCATCTGTGACACCAGAATAAGTAAGAACAGGAAGCACCACAAACACAGCCATAGCAGCAATGAATAAAACTATGAAAGCAATCAATCCACTTATAGATCTTTTATCCATTGATTTCAAATCATGTAAGAACCTGTTCTTATCATATTTAGCATCAGCTATTGGATCAGGGTTATGCAAATAGTCATCAGGTTCTTTTTCATCAATATGCAAGGGGAAAGAGGAAGCTGGGTAACCACCAAAAGGTGAAAAATCAGTTGAAGTTATGAATGGATTCGTAGACTTATTTGAGATGGATGAGCTCCCGTCATCCGATTTATCATTAGGGCTTCCATGTGGGTTTTGATTCGCGTTATAAAATTGTGAGGATAAGGATGTGGATGATACCACTCTTGAACCACTTATTGGTGGGTATCTATCATATTCTGACGGGGACCTAATCAAATTAGAACTACCGTCATTACCCAACAGGTTGTTGTTGATATTTAAATTATTTTGATCGGATGAAGCCAGACTGGCTAACAAATTTGAAGTTGTACCGTTTTGCGAATAGTAACCGTTATATTTTGAGAATGGCTTACCATATTGGAATTGATCTTCATCCAGTTGAGAAGAAGATTGGTGATTTGACACGAATGAATCACTGCTTTGCTCTTCAATAGGATTTATAAAAGGGTTATGCTGCTCACTATCGCTGAACTCTTCATCATTTGTGAATGGGGAGTTCAAAGTTAAATCTCTTTGAGACATGGTGATTGGAATACAGTTTGCCCGGTTAGAACTTGTTGTTGAAATAAGTTAAAAAGTGAGTTAACGATTGTAAAAAGAAGAAATTAATTGCTTGTTATTGCGAGAATTTTTTTGAGGTGCTTGTGTGTCGAGGCTATTCAGCAGCGACACGACATAAACATTTCTTGATGGCTGTGCTATAAATACAAAATCTTGGCTACAAACTCCAAAATGCTTTTATTGAATGCTTGGAGTTGTGTTTTAATTGTTACCAGGTAATTGTTCTATTTTTAGTTACTTATTAAATCGTGTTTATGAGCTATTGTAGTAATATATCATTATGAGAAATCAAAAGTTAAACTAAAACTATATTTCCAAGAAATAGCCTTTATATTTATGTGTTGGCTTATTGCTAATTCCCACTTGGTAATGTGCAACTAGTACCCTCAGTAAAACTCACAACGACCCTTACCGCGACAAAGTTGTTTTTCCGTACTGAGTATCGACCTGGGCCATCGCGCGGCCATTATCTTGCTTATCACTCAATGTCAGATAATTCCAATAATGACACTTTTTTATCGAGAGTGTTTGGCCTACATTCTGTGTATAATCAACTAGGGGATAACTATCAGTACTATGATGATGACATTGAAGCAAACCCTTCAATTGACCTCCTCAATCTTCAGGGACTGACCTCAAAGAATCCAGGTAAAACCACCACTAATAAAGGCCCTGCGACTACAAACAATCTCCTAGATTCAGAGTCTGATCTGGAAGAGCTGTCGGATGAGTCTATGGTGCAATCTGTCAATTGGAACGTTCCACAACATTCAATTCACAATGAGAATCCCTTGGGAAAGTCTATCAAGTTTACGCTCCCCAACTCATCTGTCTTCAATAATGATAGCAACGAGCACTTGCCATTGTACAATAGGAAACCTAAACCTGCAACCCCCCGAATGAAGAATCGCTCCAGATTTGTGATACCACCTAAAGAAAGGGCTTTGTACTTGTGGGCTAATATCACCAATATGGACGACTTTCTCGTCGATTTATACTACTACTATCGAGGTAAAGGACTTCGAAACATTGTTTTGAGCCGACTCATAGACTTACTCATTCTAGTTTTCATTTTATGGTTCTCAGTATTCTTGAAATGGGGCATCAATTACAAGACGTTTCAACAGTGGAATTCAACTTCTGATGCAAAGCTTACTCTTAGTGACTTGATAATAGAGCACTATTTATGGAACAGAGTACCATTTTCAGTCAAATTTCTTCTTTCTGGGTTCACTTGTTATCTTGGACTCAGACTAGTGCAATTGTATTTTGACTACAAGCACAAGCTTAGAGAAATTCAAAACTTCTATGTTCAATTAATCGAGATAAAGAATGATGATGAACTAATGACCATCTCCTGGATTAAAATAATAGAAAAACTCGTCCTTCTTAAGGACTACAATAGTTTAACTTCTTCTAACAAAATCAATGATTTAAACTCCAAAATTAGATTGAATGCTCATGATATTGCTAATAGAATCATGAGAAAGGAGAATTACTTCATTGCCTTGATTAATAAGAATGTCCTAGATCTTTCACTCAAATTTGGTCCACTCGAGTTTTCCAATTCTTCGTTATTAACCAGAACATTAGAGTGGAATCTCAAGCTTTGTATCAATAATTTCATCTTCAATCCTAACGGGCAAATAAATTCCAGAGTCTTGAAAGACTTCAATAGAAATCAATTGAGTCAAGAATTGAATAAACGATTCAAGATGGCTGCAATCATCAACTTAATACTAAGTCCTTTCATTGTCATTTACTATGTGTTATTGTACTTTTTCAAGTACTTCAATGAATACCGTTTGAACCCATCATCGATTGTCAGTTTGAGGCAGTTTACACCATACGCAGAATGGAAGTTACGAGAGTTCAATGAGCTCCCACACTTTTTCAATAAGAGATTGAAACTTGCAGCTGGACCATCAAACAACTATATCAATCAATTTCCGGCCAACTTCGTTGTGGTCAATTTTATGTATTTGGCAAATTTTTTGGCAGGATCCATTACTGCTGTTCTAGTTATTTTTGGATTACTACTCGATGACGAAGATCACAGCTTTTGGTCTTTTGAATTGAGTGAAAATAGGTCAACATTGTTTTACATCAGTATCTTTGGTACTCTTTGGGCCATTACCTCCAATTCTAATGCCAACGATTACACCAACAGCAATAACTTACAGAACAGCAATTCCAATACTTTTTATTATGACCCAGAAGCATCATTAAGATATGTTGCTCAATTTACTCATTACCTTCCATCAAAGTGGAATGGCAAATTGCATACTCAGTCTGTGAAGAACCAGTATTGTCAGCTTTTCAACTTACGAATATTCATAATTTTCAACGAAATATTGAGTTTGATTCTTACTCCGTTCTTGCTCTGGTTTAAGATTTCCAGTATGTCGTCATCCATTATTGACTTCTTCAGAGATTATTCCATTCATATTGATGGGTTAGGTTACATTTGCTACTTTTCCATGTTTAATTTCGAAGAGAAGGATAAGAACATGATGATAGACAAGAACCGGAGAGCCAAGAAAAAGAAAGCTCATGACGACTACGTCGCTGATGATGAAGATGAGTTCAGTCATTATCAGGATGACAAGATGATTAAATCATACATGCACTTTTTGGAAAATTACCAGACAAAATCGGATGAACCTAACCAACCAATTAGAAGCTCAAAGCCCAAGCCAGCAAGTGTAAAGAGGAATCCTTTGCAGTCAACTTACTCCGTAGGTAATTCAGTTTACCAAGACGACTCAGCATATAATGTGAGCTACAAACTTAATGAGTCTGAGGAAGTGGGAGACCGAATGGGCAAGTCTGGAGTATTGGGCATGTTGAATCAATTCTATAGACAGGATTTAAATAAGAACTAAATAGCTAATGACCAATTAATGATTAAAGCATCAACAGAGGTCTTCTCATCTCATCGATTTTTTCAGTCGCAAAAAATTAACTATGGCTGGATCACAATTGAAGAAACTCAAAGCTGAGCTCAAAGCTAATGGACTTATTGGCCAGACAAATGTGAAGAAGAAGAACAAAAGAGGTAAGAATCCTGTGGACGCAAGAAGAGATGACAAGAAAGAGATTTTAGGGAATATAAGAGAGAAGTTCAACGTATTTGACTCAAGAATTAACAGAGTTAAACGTGATGTCACAGTTATCAAGAATGGGAAGTTTGTTACAGCAGGTAAGGAAAGTGCTAATCCTACCAAGTCAAATTCTTTCTTGAACAAGAATCTTCAGTTGGCATATGATCTGATGAAGAAGACCAAAGGCAGAAATAGTAAATTAATCGATAGAAGATTTGGTGAATCCAACAAGGAATTGTCGAATGAAGAAAAGATGTTACAGAGATTCACTGTTGAAAGAGAAAGAGCCAGCAAGAAATCCAAATTCTCCTTGGAAAGTGATGACGAATACGAAGATGATGACTTCGATGGTGGATTCCAATTAACACACTCAGGTAAAGTGTTGGGAGGAGACGATGATGAAGATGAATTGCCACCAACTACCTATGTGGATGAAGATTCTATTCAGCCAGCAAGAAAAAAGAGTAAGCAAGAGGTGATGAAAGAAATCATCGCTAAATCTAAATTCTACAAGGCTGAAAGACAGAAAGTATTTCAAAAGACTCAAGCAGAGATTGAAGACTTGGATGAAGACTTCCAAGATGTTATGAATGAAATCAATACGAATGCATCCAAACCAGCACCACAATTTAGCACTAAGACTCCAGAAGAAATGGAATACGATACAAAAGTCAGAGAATTAGTGTACGACAAAAGATCAGTACCTGCTGACAGAACCAAAACCCAAGAGGAAATCACCAATGAGTACCAAGAAAAGATGAAGAAGTTGGAGGATGATAGATTGAGAAGAATGGAGGGTGAGAGAGATGCTGAAGGTGATGATATTGATGATGATTTCTGGGGTGAGAGTGATAACGAAGACAAGGAAGCACAGGAAGAAGGGGAAGATAGTGATGATAGTGAAGGGGAAAACTTTCAGCAATCTAGAAGACCACCTGCTGTGACCATGCCAGAGAACCTACAGGAGTTCAAAGACCTGATAAAGGATCTAAACACCATTCAGTACGTCAACAGTATCATTAAGCATTACAAACCCCACCTAGGTGAAGGTTACAAGGATAAAATGAACGAATTCGTGGGAATATTCTTCGACTACGTTATAGAATTCGAAGGAGACGTTGAAGAATTCAATAGTTTTGTGCATGTGTTGAGGAAAATGAGTGAAAGTTTCAACGAGAGGTTAGTGGAGGTCTTGAGAAGCAAAATACCATCAATAGAAGAGAGAATAGAGAACAAGACCATAATAAGAGCTGATCTCATTTACTTTAGTTTGTGTGGTATGCTTTTCTCTACTTCTGACAAGTATCATTTGATTATTATTCCCAACTTGATCTTGATGAACAAGCTTTTGAATGTATTCATAAATCAACAAGTTAAACAAAACAAGGACATTAAATTGATAATGCAAAGTGTTTTCATCATTGAATTGTTACTACAATATCAAAGGATAAGTAAAAGGTTTGATCCTGAAGTGGTTAATAGTGTCAACAAGCTTTTTCAAATTTTACTCGAGAGTCCTAAAATGAAAGTTACACCACAAGAGAGTGAAGACCACCAGATTTCGATAACAGATACTTTTGAGGGAGCAGAAACCAATGAAATGAAGGTTAAGTTATTGAACAAATTGGTTAGTTTCGTTGACAAAATGAACGGCTTGTGGAAAGAGTTTTCTATTCTAATTGAGATAAATGAAAACAATTTAAGGTTTTTGGATATTATGATACGAGACCGAATTGGAAATGTTCATAAGATTGAACAATTAAGACAGAGGATAAACAAATTGAATGAAAATGGTGTTAAAGAAAGAAGGCCATTAGTTTTACAACAACATAAGAAATTAGCAATCAAGACATTTCAACCTAAATTTGAAGAAAATTTCAATCCAGATAAGAAGTCATATGACTTGGATTTGGAGAGAAATGAAATTAACAAGATGAAGAATCAATTGAAGAAAGAGAAAAAAGCAACAGTTAAAGATATTAGAAGACAAAACAAATTTGAATCAAGTGAAAAGATCAAAGAAAAAGTTAAAATGTATGCTGATTACCATAGCAAAATGGCTAAAATTGTTAATTCAATTTCAACAATTGAAGGTCATGAAAGGAATGAATATGAGAAAGAGAAGAGGAAAGCTAATAGAAATAAGTAAACAATTTTTATTGACTAATTAAAGTACGATTAAACAAAGTAAATAGCAAATAATTAATATCAACAGTTTATTAAATGGAATTTACATAGGACAAGATATCATCAAGATGTCATCAAGATATAATCAATTGGTATAACAGTTTTAGAAGAATTAAGCTTGTGACATTGTTGGTACACCAACTCTTGGAGTTGATCTTGATGATGAACCGAATAAACCACCTTTAGCAACTGAAACAATTGAGAAAGCAAATGAAACTAAAAAGATAAAAAATGAAAAGAAAAGGAAAGCAGTTGAACCTTGAGCTTTTCTACAACGACCACTTGAACCTTGAGTAATATTGTTGTCGTCAAGGTATTCTTTGTTTGAACATGAGTGAACTCTAATTCCAGCAGCAATTGCACAAGCAGCAGCAAAAGTGAAAACCAAATTCAAGAAATCAAAGATTGATAAAAGAAGAGGCCATGCTAATGGTGCAAATACATAAGCAAAAATACCGTAAAGTGATGATGTTAACAATCCAAAAGCTGCAGCGAAAACAGCAAAATTAACTTGTGGATTTGATTGATCAATAGTTGTGGCAGCTAATGAACCAGTTAAACCTAATGCAATAACTAAGAAAACGAAATTAACAGATCTTAAAACGACGTCTCCAATTGCCAACATTGTGAAGTGAATAATTAATTAAAATTGAGGAACTTTATCGATTATAAACTCCTTAAAAATGAAAAACTGAATTTGCTTAAACTGCAGGAAATTAAATGTGTTTATTGTCATTCCTAAAATGGTAAAAGAACTTTCAGTTATTACCATAAAGGGCGGTAAACTCCCTCAAAACAGTAATTTCTTCATCACGTGACACACCGCAACTAATTTCACCACCAATAGTTAATTCGTTTTCAGTGAGGGTTCGGTCATGATTAGCAAACCGGCTAATAAGGCCATTAAATCGGAATTCTCGGTGCGTAGCAATCAATTTGGTATCCCGTTTAATATACAGGTTTTTATCATTCAATTAATTATCTCCTTGCAGTAATGGTATCACAATTACATTTCTTAATAAAGTAAATTGCTATTTATGTTACCTATTGAAAACGAATTGACGTATTTTTGAATCAACACAAACATCAATTGGCTTTTCATTATCATTATTTATAACATTTTCATCGGCTCCAAGCTCTAATAATTTTTTAGCAACATCACCATTTCCTTCTGCTACTGCATAATGTAATGAAGTCCAACCGTTGTTGTCTTTAGCGTTCAAATTAACTTTACCTTTATCGTTAAGCAATTCAACAATTGTTGTTAATCCGTTCGATGCAGCTCTATGTAATGGGGTGAACCCATTCTTATCCTTGATGTTGCACTTTGCCTTGTACTCAATTATAATTTTTTTGATAACTCCAATGTGTTTTTTGCTAATTGCCAAATGTAATGCCGTGGTTCCTTGACCAGTTTTTAAATTTATATCTGGGGTTGGTTGTAAATTCATAAGTAAATCAAAAATTTCTTCATTTCCCGTACTTGCTGCAATATGAATTGGCGTCCAACCACTTTCATCCACTAAATCATCGATATCTCCTGTCATTTTACTAACAAGTATCTTAACAATTGCCACATTACTAAATGAAACTGCCCAATGTAATGGGAATCTACCATCTTCATCGGCAATCAAATTAAGCAGTGGATTGTCATTAATGAGCTGTGTTACAATTCCAACGTTACCCTCTCTAACATTCTCATGAATCAAATACTTGTTGTCACTCATAGTTAAAGTTTGCGAAAATTCATCTCCCCATAAAAATTAGTCTCAGTTTTGCCTCAGATTTTCTTGTCACGCCTCATCTTCGCCCTCGTCGTCTGAATCTGAGTCACTGGGTGGTGAATTGAAGAATGGTGTTGCAATAATCGTCATGTTTTTATTATTAGCATTGTCAGTTTGTCCGGAAACTGTTGTAGTTGTATTGATATCTTTCATGATGTACCCTTTGTCAACGATTGATGTTGATGTCTGTGAGGAATCGTATTTGTGTGTTTGATGCCCCGCTTGTAAACCCTCGAGGTATTTCTGATAGTCCGTAGCACTGTTCCTTCTTAAAGACCCTGTTGATGAGTTACTACTGCCTGATATTGATGCCGTTGACATATTGTTGTAAGGTACAATTGTGATTCCTGTGGTTCCAGGAAAGTTCTCATCACTTGAACTACCTTCACTATCGCTATAGTTGGTAGTATCATTATTAAATTGTGATTGTTCTTGGTCTTGCCCTGATTTTTCCAAGCTGTCATTAGCTTTCTTCTCGTAATCCTTATCACTGCTGGATGCTTTGCTGTTCTCAAGAGGAGTGGCAGTGCCTGTTCCATAGGAAATCTTTGTAGATTTGAATTTGGTAGATTCAAATGGATTGTTACACACTTTGTACATGTAATCCACTTCTTCTAACCTCAAGCCTTTGGTTTCATAAACCACAAAATAAACAAATATTGTACCTAATGTATTGCAGCCACCCCAAATGAAAAAAATCTTGTTACCAAGTGCTGCTGTATGTTGCCCAGTATCGATTAAATAAGGCGTTATGAAAGCGAATACAAAATTCACTAACCAATTAGTAGCAACAGTGACTGAAATTGCCTTTTGTCTAATACTAATACCATAAAGGTCTGATGATAATGCCCAACAACAACCACCCCACGAACCTGCGAAAAATGCAATGAAAAGACATGAAAATGCAATAGAAATTTTGGAATTAATTTGATTGTTGGCCACACTGACACCAACAATCCCGATAAGTAAATTGGAACCTGCCATACCCATACCCCCAAAAAGAAGTAATTTTCTTCTACCGATAATTTCAACCAAAAGAATACCAGGGATAGTAAATACTGCATTAACAGTATAAGTAATGAAACTCATAAGATATGGAGTTTGAACACCAGTGCTGGAGAAAAAATTCACCCCATAATAAAAGATAAAGTTTATACCTGAACATTGTTGAAACAAATGGACACCCATTCCTGTGAGCATTCTGAGGACTTGTTTGTTTCTACCACCTCCATTACGGAAACAATCGAGAAGACTTGTCTTTCCGAAAGACATTTCATAATCATAAGAGGCTTTAATCTCGACTAATTCTTCAATGAGGTCAGGATCTGACGACTCGATTCTCCGTAGCTTGGAGAGGGCTGCCAATGCTTTTTCAAGGTTATCTTTTTGAACATAGAAACGGGGACTTTCTGGGAGGAAAAGCATGAGAGTGTAAAGTGGTATTGCCCATAAAAACTGTAGCCCTATTGGAACTCTATATGAGCTGGTAGAAGGTATTCTTCTGGTACCTTGACAGACAGCCGAAGCGACTAATAATCCCCAAGTAATGGCCCATTGATAAAGGTAAACGATGGAACCTCTAACCCATTTTGGGGAAGCTTCAGCTTGATATAGAGGTACAATAGCAGAAAGTATACCAACTGCAACCCCTGAAATATACCTACCCACACAGAGTAGAGCATTCGTAGTGGACGCTACCTGGAGGATGTTACCAATGTTGAATAAAATACCCGAGCTGACGATAATTGACAGTTTTCTACCGTATCTATCAGACACCAAAGGAGCTATCAAAGCGCCACAAAAAGTTCCTAATGACAAAATAGCCGTGAGGAAAGCTCTTTCATGAGTGTTGAAAGAATACCCGTTTGAAGGAAAATTATGTTTCACATAATTCATTTCAAGAATATCATTGATTAAACCTGTATCGTAACCATACAAGAAGCCACCAACAGCCGCAACTAGACCCACGATGAAGGCCGAAGTTGATGAGGACTTTTGTCGCATCTTGAGGTAATATTCCTCTTTAATGTCATTATCCACTAAGATAGAATCTATTAATTTTGAGATTTTCTGTAGCATGATGAAATTTTACGTTAAAGAGGTGTGAAATCACCGTTTACGTACACTTAGGTACTGATAATGAACCAAAAAATGGAATTATTGGTTTGAAAATGTGGGATGACCTTGAGGAAACAACCAATAAAGAAAAAAATAAATAAATTTGATGATTAAAATACTTGAGTTAAGTGTATTATAATCAAAGTACCACTTGATGATTTAAACCAGAGTCTCACCAGGAGTTTGCTGATTTTTATACAAATGTAGTGGAGTTGAGTGGATCAGAACTTGGCGAGTGAGTGGCTGACATAATGTCGCACGCACATTTTTAGATGCGCTGTACAACCCACTATGAAGACGGAAGAGGCACCACGCATCGAAAATGAATCAATACAGCATCCACCAAATGGAACGCGTAGTTCCAATATTTTCACGGTAATAAGTTGGCAGGTCCAAACACTTTTGGGAGTTTTCGATGAAAAGACTGGATTTTCTTTGATACAAACCATCAATAGATCTATACTATTGTTCATATTCTTCATTATATCCATATACAAGAATGGCTTGTATATATACCGCAAGATGCGACTCAAGCTATTGAACTTGTCGTACTATCCCAACAAATCACCCCAGATTATTCGTAATGATGTCAATAAGTTGTCAAAGATACCTCGCAGAATCGCATGTATTATGACTTTTAAAGATGAAGATGATGAGAATGGGGGTATAGATGGGCTTATCAATGATATTAGTGAAGTGGTTGCATGGTGCGTTAGTGCAGGAGTTCAAGAATTGAGTATTTATGAGTTTAATGGCATTGTCAATTCGTACTACCTCGAATTGAATAGGTATATCAACAAGAATTTAGGGAACTATTTTGGCACTGAGTATGTCCCCAACATTTCCATCAAGATACCACATTCCAATCGCATACTTATCAACAACAAAGATAAGCCGGTGGACTTAACAATTAGTTTACTATCACGCGTTGATGGGAAACCTACAATTGTTGAATTAACGAAAACCATGAGTGAACTTGCAGTTAATCAAGAGCTCAAAGTTTCAGATATAACTATTGACTTAATTGATGAAGAGTTGTGTGAGTTGGTTGGACCTGAACCTGATTTACTCATTTTATTCAGTCCAAATTTAGATTTACAAGATTATCCACCATGGCATATAAGATTGAGTGAAATTTATTGGGAGCCAGAAAATAGAGATGTTTGTTATCTTGTTTTCATTAAAGCTCTCCAAAATTATGCCAAGTCAAAAGTTAATGTTGGTAAGTAATGAATTAATTGCATTTACATCAGTAGTGAGCACCGCGTAAAAATGTTGCAGTTTTAGTGGTACCGCGACAATAACAATTTACTTCGTGTGCTAGCTAATGCTCGCCCTCCCTTTCGAAAATTTTCATTACAAGTAAACAGATCACTCGCCACTTACAACAGGCGATTAATTAATTAAGATGGGTTTATCTATTTCAAAATTGTTTAACAACCTCTTTGGTAACAGAGAGATGAGAATCTTAATGGTTGGTTTAGATGCAGCCGGTAAAACCACTATTTTATATAAATTGAAATTAGGTGAAATTGTTACAACTATTCCAACAATTGGTTTCAATGTTGAAACTGTGGAATACAAGAACATCTCATTCACTGTTTGGGATGTTGGTGGACAAGATAAAATTAGACCATTATGGAGATACTATTTCCAAAATACTCAAGGTATCATTTTCGTAATTGATTCAAATGACAGAGATCGTATCGCCGAAGCAAGAGAAGAATTACAACAAATGTTGAATGAAGATGAATTAAGAGACGCGTTATTATTGGTGTTTGCTAATAAACAAGATTTACCAAATGCTATGAATGCAGCAGAAATAACTGAAAAATTAGGTTTACACTCAATCAGACAAAGACCTTGGTACATTCAATCAACTTGTGCAACAACTGGTGATGGTTTATATGAAGGTTTGGAATGGTTGTCTACAAACTTAAAGAACTCATCTTGATGATAAGGCTTATAGATCGTAGAGTATATTACTTAATGTACTAGATAATTTTTATAGTTATGATTATGGTTATAATTATAGTAGTTATAATTTATTGATTTCACTGTAGTGATTATGCATTGACCATGTTGCTGTACTAACAAACACGACACGTACCTACATTAGCTACTTAGTTACAGTGTTAGGGCTGCGACCCTCTTCATCACGTGTCGCACTCTAATGAAACTTTTGTGTCACTTGCACCTATATTCAAAATTTTCTCATCGTGAATAATTTTCATAACTACACTATTTCGAAATGGTATGTATCGCTGAATGATGTCAAGTTTATTGACCATTCATGAGATACATGAGGTCTATGAGTCAATACAGTGACTGTATATGTGTTTCCCGAAGACAATACCGAATCTTCTGATGAAATTCAGACATGTTCACCAACATTAACTTGTGTATCAAGTCTACCAGTCCATCCATGACTGTAATAATCACATGAGACAGATAATAAGACTGATTCTCAGGTATTTGAATCATATACTTCCATGTTCTTCAACAAAAAGACTTGATAGATCTCATGTTCTTCATTCATGAAACACCTCTCCGAACCACTTACTAACTTCAGGCTGGTATCAAGACTTACGAATTACGTACTAAATCTAAGGATGACTTGCAAAAGCAATTGGTCGAATTAAAACAAGAATTGGCTAACCTCAAAGTCCAAAAATTGCAAAGACCATCTCTTCCAAGAATCCACACTGTTAGAAAGAACATCGCTAGAGTCTTGACTGTTATCAACTTAAACCAAAGAGACAATGTTAAGGAATTCTACAAAGGTAAGAAATACACTCCAAAGGATTTAAGAGCTAAGAAGACCAGAGCTATCAGAAGAAGATTAACTAAATTCGAAGCTTCTCAAGTTACTGAAAAGACCAGAAAGCAACAAATCACTTTCTCCCAAAGAAAATTTGCTATCAAAGCTTAAGTAATGAATTCTTGTAGTAAATTAATATAAAGTCTAGTCATTTTTATTCCTCTTCAGCTGTTTGAATTGTTCGAGTTTTTGCTTTAACTCAACATCATCAATAACATCTTCAAGTTTCAATGGGACTCTATTGAATGGATCGGTACTATCACTCAACAAATGTGCTTTGATAGTTGATCTGTCGATACTAATCTTACTTGATGGTAGTATGACTGGATCTTCCATCAATGTAAACATCAATGGGTCGAGGAATTCATCAGGAATCTCTCCCAACTCTAACTCTTCATCTTCTTCTTGTTGTCTCTTGCTTTCTGCCTTCTTGCCAAATTCAACTAGATTTTCAATAATCCTATTATCAACAAGCGTTCTAGTTCGTAAAATATTCTCCGCTTTACGGAACCATTCGATCTTAAAAGACCTTCCATCCCTCGAAACTGCCTTGACGAAATCTTCTTCCTCTGATAAGTTAGAATAGATTTCACTCAAATCACCCAAGGTTCTTTTAGGGTCAAACAGGTACTTAGTAGGATCGTCAACTTTCAAGTTAGAACATTTGGGCCCTACCATGGCTTCAAGATTGTAATCCAACATGGCTGCTAATCTATCAACCAATTCTGGCAACATGAAACCTTTGGGGACACTCTTCGTAAACAACTTGAATAACACCATCGTCTCATTGGACAATCCCATGTAACTTGTTGCTGACCTCTCACTGTTCAGCAAGTTCTTCTCTAACTCTTCAGTTGTGCCAAACTCATCCTCATTTGCTTCTTGGCCTGCTTGTCTTCTTCTCAATTCTTGTTGATATTTGTGGATCTGATTGAGTTGGTTGAAGGTTTCATCAAGTAAGAATGTAGTATCGTTCAACATTCTAGCAAAGAATCTAACAAAGAAATCAACATTGTCAGTAGAATAATGGTGAAGCTGATCTCTGTAAACTTCATTCTTCCACAACTCCTCTAAAATTTTCGAAATATAGTATCTGCTGTTGAACTTATCATAGAATTGAGATGATGCACCCGTCTTCTCAACCATGACATACAAATCAAGAAGTGAATACAAGATGTTATCCATGACAACTTTATTCTCGTTGAAAATAGTCCATAAGAAACCAGGACTTCCATCTGACAATGGCATGGCACCATAAAAGATGATCTCGATAATGTTTGACTTCATATGGGGGTTACCCAACACTTCGGGACATCTGATCAATATTATAGCAAACTCCATGAACCAGTTCATCTTTTCTAAGTTTGCAACTAAAGGAGACCCTCTAAAATTGGTGGTAAACTTGCAGTAATTGATGATGGCTTCAATAAAGTACTCAGGATAGTATTTCCAAGGAACAGGACATTTTGATTTCAAGTACTCCTGGTCGTCCAACTCACTGACTTTACTGATTTTGAATATTGGAATCGAAAGCTTATTTTTAGGAAAGCTCCTGGACGGGTCAATAGTTCTAGTGATAAAGACTGCTGCGCCAACCACGAAATCAAAGATCTCTAATTGTAAGTTTCTGAAACTGAACAACGATTGGATTACGAATTTTTGACTTTTTAAATCCTCCAAAGTCTTCTTTAATTTTGGTAGCTGTGCCTGGTAAAGTCTCATCATCATGGGATCAGTTCCTGGTGGTACTTGACCTCCTTGAAGCATCTCTAATCTTTCATCCATTTGCTTTATCTGGTTTTTAAGTCTATCGTATGAGATGAATAATCCACCCAATCCGAAATGTAAGTAAGTCAAGGTTAAGAAGAAACATTCAGAAATAAAGTTTGTCTGAGATTCAGGCACTTCATTGTAATATTCAGTGGCCTCTTGAGCAGAAGAATTGACCCTCGATTCATCTTTCAAATTCAAAGACTTGTTTTTACCCAAGTATTCAATATCAATCTTGTCGATCTTACTGTATAACGGGAAGTCTAAGAATGGAGAACTTAATTTGATGAGGATGACTGTGATATTGAACATTATGCCATTGCCAGCAAGTTTTGAAAAATCAGCGTGTGAACCTCTTCTCAAATGAGATACGTTGACTAGACCAGTAAACCAACGTATGAGGTTTTCTCTAGTTTCACTGGAGCCTCTTATCAACTTGTCAACAACAAAGAACAATCTATCCAGCAAAACCTTGTATTCATTTTGGAGAGATTCAAATGTGGATGTGATCTGTTGAGGGGACATGGTTGTTACCTTAGACCCAAAGTAATAACTAGCAGCATTGGGGAATAGCGGTGATAATTGTAAGATTGGTCCCAACAAAGTTTTTGTTTCATAATCTAAACCTTCCTCTGGGTTGGGAGGTTCGAAGCCATCCACTTGAGTGAAAATTGCAGCTACCAGTTTGATAGACACCAAAGTTTCAATGACGGCCAAATAGTTAGTGTATGAAGATTCCTGTAAATTGTAGCGTTGCAATTGACTGCTAACAAATGGTAAGATGATGTTCAACAATTCAAGCAAAGACTCCTGTTCTATAGCTTTTTGAACAATGTCGATTAAAAAGGGTGACATGGTGGATTGTGATTGTACAAGCAAGTTCAAAGCTTTACTGAGGTCGTTGTTGACGAACATATCACTGATTTGGAAACAAATCAACCCATAAGAACAACAGTAACTTATAATTGAGTTGATAATCGAGAGTTTGGCTTCATAGAGTGGGTCTTTCTGGAAAAGGATCCTTTTTAAACGGAAACACTGGGAGTAAACCAGGAAAAGGTATTCAAGAGAAGACTTTGAGGTAGTAGGGATTCCTTGTTCACTCAAGACTTCCATGAAAACAGACTCCAAGTCAGACTCTTTTAGAAGCCTCTTCTCAGAAACGAGTTCGGAAGACAATGACTCAAGGAACACCAACTGTTGTGATGCTTCTTTTTGGTTGAGGGTCACATGGAATACATCTTTCAATTGTTCAGTGAGCCATTTAGCAAGCAGTTCTTCAGGTGACAATGATGCAGAGGTAACTGATTTGACGGGCGCAGCACGTTGTGGCAATGGTTTTGATTGCACCGGTGGTGTTTGTTGTACTGGGGGAGCTTGTGGTGGTGGCTTGAGTGGCGACTCAGTTTTGATCTTCTTAATTTCCACTTCACTGGGGTCAGAATTGGCAACTTTTTCATTAGATGAAGCACTGGCTGCTGCAGCAAGCTTCGCTAGTCTCTTGGCACGAATCTGCTGTTAGTAAATAGGCGATGACATCGATTTTTCACTTACTTCATCAGCACTCATAGTTGAAATAAATGCGATTGCAGAATTGAGCTGATAAATGTATATGAGTTAGATCATACAGATTGCGATGATGGTCTGCGTGTGGCGGCGGACTGGATCAAGCGGACATGCAGTTGACAAATGATCGATCCTTCGTAGAATAATAACGTGGATTGCAATGTGACGTGTTTTGCAGTAATTGAGCCGTGACTCGTCCCCTGTTGCAATTGAGTGTCCCACAAGGTTATTTGACCAATTAGTCGTTGGTTTATCCATTAACCACCGTGGACCGAACTACACTTTATTTGAACTCTTGATGAAACTACAGTACTCTCTGTAAGTACACTGCCCGTAATATCGAAATCATCACAGAACTTTCATGTACTACACATCTATTCGCCAACGCTCCTTCAAATCAGTACACTTGTAATTTACTTTTAAAACAAATCATCACCTGCATATAAAAATTGACGTGTTTATATTCAATTAAAGCACCACAATTGATCCCACTTTTGGCCATGTCACACGAAGAAGATTTAGTTCCTGAATCTGTTGAGGGCTACACTGTTGGAGAAAAGAAAACCATCGAAGAATACACAAATCTCGATGCTGAAGACGAAAGTTTAGCAAAATGGAAAGCTTCACTTGGTTTAACTACTGACAAAAATGCCTATCCTGTCAAAGCTGGTGATAAAAGAAAAGTTGTCATTGTAGAAATGGCATTATTATTCCCAGAACAGAAAGACTTGAAGCCAATTGTAATCAATTTAGAAGACGCTGATGGTAATACTATTGATAAAGACGTTAAATTTACAATCAAAGAGAAATCAGTTTATCAGCTTGTGGTGAAGTTTAGAGTGCAACACGAAATTATCACTGGATTGAAATATTTACACTCAATCAAGAAAGCAGGTATTAGAGTTGATAAAGTCGAAGAACCATTAGGTTCTTATGCTCCAAATACTACTGATAAACCATTTTATGAAAAGGCATTCACTGAAGTTGAAGCTCCATCAGGTTTATTGGCAAGAGGTTCATACTCTGCTGTAACGAAATTCGTAGATGATGACAAAACTGTTCACTTGAATTTACCTTGGAGTTTCCAAATCACTAAGTAGAAATATCATGATTCATTAATATGCACTATTTAGATTTGTTAGTTGCTGGTGCCCTCGATCCATTAATATCAATGGGAGCAAGTAATGGCCGTGGTGGCTTGAATGCTGCAGTCGTGTATCCTTTCCTTATTCCTCCACCATTGAACTTGGACCCTCTCGAGTTTTTCTTTGTTCTTTGGATTTCTTTGAGCTTACGTCTAGCCTCAACAATCTCTTCATAACTCTTCATGTCAGGAACTCTCTTGAAATCCGAAGCTCTGCTGAACGCTTTCAGAGGTGGTGTGGTTTTGTTGTTTGGTTCCCAGTTATGTGGGTCAACTTTTGTCGTGATCTCTTCAAGAAACTCCTCAAGTGAATTTTTGTACCCTTTGTTGAACCTCTTTAAATCGAACTTTGTAACTTCGTGGACACCTTTCAATCTGTATAGGTCCTGTACTTGTTCCCACAGTTCAAACAATTGTTGAGCCTTTGTGGTATGCTTCTTGATTTTTTGCAAAAACCTCGACTCTTTTTCGATAGTCCTTCCGAACCTCTTCCACTCCAGGCCATCTTCAACAATCGATGATAGATACAACAAGAGTTTAGCTCTGGTGGTAGCAACATAAAAACATCTTCTTTCCTCATTTAATTCTTCTTCCAGTCCTCCTTCAGTTGCGAAACTAGCAGGTAGTAGACCTTCAGAAAGGCCAGGTACAAACACAACTGGCCACTCAAGACCTTTGGATCCATGAATTGTTGAAACAGATACCTTGTCACTGGCATCTTCATCATCTCTGCCACTCTCATACAATCCAAGAGACGTGATGAATTTAGATAAGTGATTCCTTGTGTCTTCCACCACAACATTCTCGTCTCCCAAAATACTCTCATCTTTGGGCTCAAATGTTAACATGAACCTCTTGACTTCTTGAATGTTCTCTTGTTGTGACTGATCTTCCTCGTACTCTTTCTGAAGACCAGAACTGATGTATAAGTGATTGAACAACGTTTCAAGATGATTGAGGTCAGAAGTTGACTCGAACTCCCCCATCATTACTCTGCAGTCCTCAATAAGTTTAAGGTACTCTTTAAGATTAGTCCTTGCTTTGCTTGATAGTTTTCCTTCATGTTTTCCTTCCCTTTCAGCTATTTCCTTGATGAAATCATGAACGGTATTATCATCATCCATTGTTCTACTCAGGATAAAATCTTCAATCATTTGAAGACTCTTGTCCCCTACTCCTCTTTTGGGGAAGTTCAATGTCCTTGTGTAAGCAATTCTGTCGTTGGGGTTGGCAATGATTCGAAGGTAGTCTAAAATGGCTTTGACTTCTTTTCGCTCCCAAAATGCTTTGCCACGAATCATATGGTAGGGGATCCTAGAAGCAACAAGTGCCTCTTCTATCGCTCGTGTTTGGTAAGCGGAACGTACAAGTATGGCCATATCCAGAAACTTGAAAAGATTGGGAAGTGCTTTGAGGTGAAGAATTTGGTACATTATCCATCTTGCTTCCACGCCTTGAGATGGTAAAGTCTTATGAACGGGTTTGAATGAAGTTTGATGCTGCGATTTTAGTTCTTTCTGTGTTCTGTCTGTTTGTTGTCTCATTAGCGTTTCAGATATATTCAAAATATCTGAAGTAGATCGATAGTTTTGGTCCAATACAATTTCATCCACACTTAGTCCTTTCGACAAATAGTATTGTTTCATAGTCTTGAAGTTGGTTGATTGTGCGTCTCTGAAAGCGTAGATGCTCTGATCTGGGTCGCCCACAATGGTTACATTATTCTGTAGCGAGGGGTTCAGTGGTCTACCTCTGGCAAAAGCGTACATCAATTGCAATTGAATTTCATTTGTGTCCTGGAACTCATCAACCAAAACATGTTCCACAAAGTCTAGAACAGGATATTCGGTGATCAATCTATGACACTCAAGTAGACAATCGTCAAAATCAAGAAGAAAGCTTTTTCGCAACCAGTCTTGATACCTTCTGTAAACCAATGCCAAACACTTATTAGATCCTACCGATGATTCGTATGAGTGGTCACTGATTCCTGCAGACTTTAGACTGGATATTTTCTTTTTGAGAGCTTTACTGTTGAACCCATTGTGTTTACCTTCTTGGCCAGTGAATGGGGATGTTTCCTCTTGTGGTAAGCCACGAAGGTAGTCTAAATCTTCCGAACTAAGCTCACTGAGAACTTTAGACAATAGTTGTGAAGAATCACGCTCATCTGCGATTGTATAGTTCTGTATTCCGAGATGATGCCCAAATTGACGTATCATTCTATAGCAAATACTGTGAAAAGTACCAATTAAGAGCTTATTCAAGTCAATTGATGTACCCTCAAGGATTGGTGTGAGTCTTTCTATCATTTCCACTGCTGCTTTCTTGGTAAATGTTGTAACGATAAGTCTCTGTGGAGGGATTTTACTTTGCAACAACAAATGTGCAACTCTTGATATCAACACTTTTGTCTTGCCTGTCCCGGGTCCGGCAATAATTTCGAGTCTCCCACTAGCACTAGCAGTTACTGCGGCTTGTTGAGCAGTGTTGAGTCCTGCTAAAATCTTTGATATAGACATCAAATGTGAGATGTAGTTTGACCTTTATCGCGTTTTGTTTCAATTCCATCCAAACATGCAAATATGATGTTTTGTTTCCTACTATACTTTGGTTGGGCCGTGGCTAACAATCTTACTAACTGGCCAGATCCATCACTTCAAGTACGAGTTGGAGAGCTCAGTGAGAGAGACCTTTCGTACCCAGTTCCATTAGATCAAACTACGGGATATGGCGTATCTCTTTCAAACAGCTTGTTTCATAATGAATACACTAGGGACTCTCTTTCAGATATTCGTGCGTTACTATCAGTTGGAGTTGACGTTCTACATGTTGATCTTTATTGGAATCTGTTTACAGAAAAGTGGCAGCTATGCCCTGCGCCATACCCCAGAAACATCACATCCGCCGCTGACATCCCAGTACTGTTACTGTGGAACGAAAACGACTACCGCTGTGATCCCTCGCTCACTATCGACTCACTTATGCGCTCCCTAGCAGAATACTTCTCCACAACCAACACTAATATGGATGTTAATTGTTTACATGTGCTTTGTTCACTACACCAAATCAGCCTACCACTGAACTCATCTACTTTCTTGAAATCACAGTACCTGCCTGGGCGCTTCCCAGAAATGGGGAACTCTTCTTTAAATGAGGCTGTAGCATCATTAGGAAGTTCACTCTTCACACCAGTCGACCTTGATAACTTCCAATTATCTCACACCACGAAACCTCAAGAGTTCAACAACTTCTACAATAGCTCATCTGAAGCATTTCCAAGTCTCGAGACCTTCCTTTTGAGTGAATTAAAAAGAGTTATTGTTACAGTCATTGATCAGAATGCAACTTCTTACACTCCTACCGACCGAGATAAAGATACTTTATTCTTTGCTAGTGAAACGCTCAACACAACCATCGTACTGAAAGATTCAAAAGTCTTGGATCGATGCAACAACGTCAGAAATAATTTCAATGCTTCATCGTTGATCGATTTAGCGTCAATATCTTATTTCAGATTCGCCTTTGACACCGATGAACTGCCCTTCAATACTTCAGACTTGAGCAATTACCTCAGGTGTGGGTTCTCACCGGTGTTAAACTCAAGTCGTTACCCGATAAATGGGGTTGAAACTGATGATATCGGAGTAATTATAAATGCGATGGCTCCTCTGTCATTTTGGAGTTGGAATCGTGGCCAACCCGTTAGTGGAGACGAAAAAGAGAGAGAAAATGCTCAAAAGGACGAAGATGAAGACCAACCAGATCAGTTTGCTCTAAGGTGCGTAGCTGCTAGTGAACAAGGGCTTGAAGTGTACAATTGTTATCTTCCTCTACCATTTGCTTGTAAAAGTCACACAAATCCTCTTCTGTGGGCGATTCAAGCAGAGAAAAAAACCTATTTCGATCTTTATCGTCACTCGGGGTGTCCTGAGGGTTACAGTTTTGGTGTGCCTAGACTGAGTATGGAGCTTTTGGGTCTTGTGAGTCAAATTAAAAAAGATGGTATTGAAGACCCAGTTTGGATCGATTTGAATGACGTTACCGTTACAGATTGTTTTGTTTCTGGAGGACCCTTAGCAACATGTCCTTACCAACATGTTATAACTACACAAAGACTTGCAGGGCTATTAGCACCAGCATGCGTTGTGGCTATAGTGGTTTTGATACTTTTATTTCTTCAACAGGTGTTTCGGACCAATCCAATTCAGAGTAATAAGAAAAGATACTGGAAGAAGGTGATTAATGATCACTACAAGAAGAATGATTCTGAAGGAGTTCCCTTATAAAGATTACTTGGGATTCGCACCAAAATTTAGAGGCAAATTCTTTATCACACATAATGGATCCCAACTGGAAGCATTTACAAAATGAATTAAGACGTAGAGCAACACAAGCTCGTAATACAGGTGGTAGTGGGGGTAAACTGCCATTCGGAATTTTTGCTGGAGCCGGTGGTCTTTTACTTCTTGGAGGAGTTGCCTTCATTGCTCAAAATGCATTATTCAATGTTGATGGTGGTCAAAGAGCTATTGTTTATTCTCGTTTGAATGGTGTTCAATCTCGCATCTATCAAGAAGGTACACATTTTGTTATTCCATGGTTCCAAAGACCCATCGTTTATGATGTTCGTGCTAAACCTCGTAATGTTGCATCATTAACTGGAACAAAAGATTTACAAATGGTTAATATTACTTGTCGTGTATTATTCAGACCAGATGTTTCCCTGTTGCCAACTATTTATCGTACATTAGGTGTGGATTATGATGAGAAAGTTTTACCATCAATTGTCAATGAAGTTTTGAAAAGTGTTGTTGCACAATTCAATGCATCACAATTAATCACTCAGCGTGAAAAAGTGTCTCGTTTAGTAAAAGAGAATTTAGTCCGTCGTGCTAAAAAATTCAATGTCGAACTTGATGATGTTTCGTTGACTTTCATGACATTTTCACCAGAATTTAGTGCAGCAGTTGAAGCTAAACAAATTGCTCAACAAGATGCCCAAAGAGCTGCTTTCGTTGTCGACAAAGCAATTCAAGAAAAGCAACAATTAGTGGTCAAAGCATCCGGTGAAGCTAAATCAGCTGAATTGATTGGTGAAGCTATCAAAAAATCTAGAGACTACGTAGAGTTGAAAAGATTGGATACCGCCAGAGAAATCGCTGGTATTTTAGCTAATTCTCCTAACAGAATCATGTTGGACAATGACACTTTGTTGTTAAACACCGTCACTGACAGCAGAAACAAGTAATGTAAATAGTCTAGTCAATTGGTATATCATAAAACATATCTAGAAGATCTTATTAACAATGTCGCTACCGATAGTAGCACCAGCACCAAAAATAGCGGCATTTCCGAGCTTTGATCCAAACTTGCGAATATTAGGATGTGAGTGTTCTTGCTGTTGCTGTTGCTGTTCTGGAGGTGGGTAATAGTTGGTAGAGGGTGGGGGGTATGGTTGGTACTGCTGAGGCTGCTGCACATAAACAGGCTGTTGAGAGTATGAGGGCGTAGGCGATACATATGCTGGGGGAGTGTATGGCTCTTGTTGTTTCTCTTGCACACTTGGTGGTGGTGCCGCTTCACGTACTGATTCAAAATCTTTCTCTGAAATACTTGTGACGTAATTGGATGGGAAAATGCCCACTTGTGAAGGATTTGATTTCTTGTATCCCTTCCACCAGTCTTCACTTAAATGTTCCACTACTGCGAGCTTATCGTCTTTACTCAATGACAAATCATCGGCTTCTTGAGCTTGGTAAGCGTAAAGCGCCTTGCAGAATCCCACCGTTACCGGAGCTGGCGAGCACTTTTCTGGTTGATACTGAGGAACACTAGTCTCTTGCTTTATATGTGTTTCCTCCATTTGTGTGACTAGCTTGTCAACGGAGTCGGATCCCGCTTCAAGTTTTTCAATTCCCCACGGTTTCATATCCTTTTGGTACTTCTGGGGCAAAGCTGAGATAATTCTGTTGTAGAGCTCTGAGTCAATAATCTCTGAGTCCTGTAGGAACTCGAGCTCCGTTCTAATCGTTGTAAGTGATCTGTTGATAAGAGGTCCTGACATAGTGAAGTGAGGTGTGACTTTGGCTGTGCTTTTGTTCGCGAAGCTCACCGTGCGCCTAACTACACGTCAAAAAAAGTCTTTCCCCAGTCTATGGCTGCGAATTACTATCGAATGGTGTGGTCTTGAAGGTCAATCCCTTCCTCCAACTCAATAAGCTCACTTCCATACACCCCTTTAGTACTACTTGCAAAAGTAGTCGAATCCCAGATTCGATAGATTCTTATAGTGGTGTCTGAAGCTGCCACACATAAATGAGTGCCATCTGGTGAAAGCGAAGAACTTAGCAATCGAAGTGGTGAGACAGCTGGAACTGTTGCCACTAGCTTCATATCTGGAAAACTGTAGACCGCAAGCGCAGAAGAATTATCTCCAAATCCATATGTTACTGCAAATTGTTTGCACTTTGGAGACCAACAAATTGATGTAACTTGACTACCGGTGTGAAAAGTCTTGAGTAGTGTGCCAGACCTTGAATGCCAAAACTTTATGGTTCGGTCCTTGGATCCACCACCTGTAGCTAACAAATTAGGCGCCCATGGACAAAATGCTATAGCTTTGATGGCAGCAAGGTGCTTGAACGTGAATTTTCTATGGGGCCTCTCCAAATCAGAAATATCCCAAAGAGTAACTATGTTGTCATTTCCACCGAATGCAACCAAAGTGTGGTCTTTGTTGAGGGAAATACCTATTTGTCAGTAATGATTCTTGCAAAAATCCTCTTCACATACCACAAACAAGTTGGTTATGTCCCTTGAAAACTTGTTGGATTTGTAGTGATATTATGGCTTTCTGATAAGAGCTATACTCTACATCATCAACTTTCTTGGATTGAATGCCAATCAAGAACACTTGACCCTCATGATCACTGGCGAAGAATGATTTCCTATCTTCAAGCCACACGAGACAGTGGATTGGCTTCTTGCCAACAACAATTGAATTCAACACTTTCTTTGACCTCAAAGTTGCTACACATATCATTCCCGTTGACGTACCAATCACTACTAGATCACCCTTAGAACAGGCCACACAACTCACAGTCAGTTTGGACCCTACAAAAATTGGGGTTACCCTATGATCAGTCAAACCCCACACATAAGAAGCTACATTCAAGCCAACCACAACTTGATTGTTGTTGGAAGTATAGCTAACCAAATTTGAGTAGTAGTCGTTTTTGAGTCCTGGTGCCTGGACAAGACAGTCTGACAAAAGGAGTTTGGGATCTTGATTTCTTGCTGAGCTTGAATCTTGCTGCTTTGGCTTCTGTTTTTGTTCTGCGTCTGTAGTGAATAATCTTCTGTCTGCAGACTTTCTGGTGAAGGAGAACACATTTTGACCAACAACAAGACCTAAACTTCTGGCTACAGGGTTATTGTGCAGTAAGGTTTGAATTGACTGACTAACTTTGATTGAGTTGCTTCTGTGTTTTGGTGCAGGGATTGTTAAAGGCATATCGCCTCTTATAGAGAGGTTGAGTCGCTCAAAATTGGAATCACCAGTACTTTTTTGTTCGAAACGATTCACATGTTGACGAAATGGGATGTTTCGATCTGTTGCAATAGCAGTCATGTTAGCAAAATGGAATATTCTTCCAAAAAAAATTAGTATCAAGTAATTATTTATTTGTGATAATTTTTGCAGCAAATACAAATTGGTACAAAATAAGATTAAAATAAAACTATGAACACCAAGCGTTAGAAAAAGGTAAGAGTGCCCCAAAGTTAAAGGGGAAGAGCAAGAAGCTCAAGAGCAAAAACTGGACCAACACCTTTCACTTTGCGTTCCGTTCAATTATTTGTGTTGGTCAACTCTGAACTCGCGGAACTCACTTCACGGTAGCAGCTTCATAGACCTCACAGCTGCACGGACCACACAGACCAAATCATTCCTATGAATGGATATCGTGACTTCAAAGTGTTTATCGCTACACCAGTGCTTGTAGTGTTCTGTGGAGTGGTTCACCATTTAGTCTCGACCAAAGTAACTGAGCCTTTCATTGATGAAAAATTTCATCTTCGTCAATGCAACGTTTACTGTGAATACAAATTTGACCAATGGGACAACAAAATCACAACCCCACCAGGGTTGTACTTGCTTGGATTTGCGTACGCTAGATTAGTATCATTTTTGAGTGGCTTACCTCTTCAGTCAATCTGCCAGAACTACGATGTCTTGAGATCTCTTAATCTACTCGGTGGAATTTTTGTACTCCCATTGTCACTTTACGTTCTTAATGACTTCAACAACAATTACTGGATTGTAAACCTCATATCCCTACCCTTGTTGTTTGCTTACTACTTTCTTTTCTACACGGATGTATGGGCTACTGTTCTCTTGATTGCTGCTTTAGCCTTGGTGTATAGAAGACCAGGTTGTATGAAAACTGCTTGGATTAGTGGCTTGTTGGGTTTTGTCAGCTTATGGTTCCGCCAAACGAACATAGTTTGGTTAGCATTCATTGCATCAATTGCTATTGATAGAAGAACTCCTACGTCAACAAATTGGATCCAATACACTCAAGCATATGTGAAAACTGCTTTGGGTAGTATATTATTGCTTTTACCGTGGATTGTCAACTTTTTGGCATTCGGATCCTTCCTCAAACTCAACGGTGGCATTACTTTTGGCGATAAAGAAAATCACAAGGTCCAATTGCACATTGTGCAAGTGTTCTATGCAATGACATTTATATCATTTTTCACTCTTCCTGTTTGGTTGTCGTTTGGAAAGCTCAAGAGATACCTAAGATTTGCAGTTTTTGGCCATTACGGTTTGAACATCGTTGTAACAGCAGCTGCTGGATTGACTATCAACCATGTCATTGAAAACTTCACCATTGTTCATCCTTTCCTCTTAGCAGACAACAGACACTATACTTTTTACATCTACAAGCGGATCTTAAGTCATAAGTACTTGAGCCTTGCAATGATACCAGTTTACCATTTTTGTACATGGAATTTTGTCGATAGTTTGTCACACAACAGAAGCAAGTTGAGATTATCACCAGTGACAATTTGCAGTTTCATTGCTGCAATTTGTTTGACTATTATACCGTCACCATTGTTTGAGCCAAGATATTATATTGTGCCCTTAGTGCTCTTCAGAATGTTCGTGCAGCCAACTGAACAGTTCACACATGTAATTGAATTTTCATGGCTCACTACAATTAACATAGTCTACATGTTGGTATTTTTCAAACATGAATTCCATTGGGCCACAGAAAGCGACATTCAAAGGATTATTTGGTAACAAGGTAATAATGCATAATAATGAGAATTGAATCATAATAAAACTTCCTCTAAGATACCCTCTGGCGTCTCTTCTATAGTATCTGGATGCATGGATGTCAGGCTCAAGTTCTTTTCTGCTTTGGATGTGAACTGGCCGGGTTTCAGAGGGTCTGCTAATAGAACGAGATTATCGTTAATGAAACTATCGATGGACTTGTCATTCAACCCTTTTATGTTGAGAATAGAGTCCGGGTTCAGTTTGAGATCATTTATGAGCTGCTTAGTGGAATGATCAACCTCTTCTTTGTCTATCGAGTTTATCCAACTCTCAATGCATCTTTTCTTTAGCACAGTCAAGTAATTAACTTCTTCATTAGTTGCTTTGTCAACAAACACCAATTCCCCTTCATTTCCTATCATTAAGTCACCGTAATTGTTTTTGTCTGGAGTTACGATCTTCCAGTTACCCATCTCTAAATCGTTAGCAAAGATCAATAAAAAATCTCCGAAATTGTCTGCAAGAAGAAATTTAGTATCAAATTCTCTTCCAAAAAGTATCACTTGTCCCCATTTACCATCACCAGAAGATGGTGGACTTAAATCCAAACCTATACAATTACCAGCTTCATCAGTTATCATTGGAATCCACATAGGATGAGCAAATACTGAGTGAATCTTTCCTGGTGGTATAGACTTTTGAGAAGGAATTGATGGTCCATTAACACGTTCTGTAGGACTTGACACGTTTATAGTACTGGCACTTGAATTGAGATCTGAGAAAGAAGTTGATGTTGAGTCAATTAGGTCTATGGACGACGAGCTTCTGAAACTAGACATCTTTGGTAATGATTGAATTTTGCTGTGTTGGTGGGACCATTGAGTTTGAAGAGTCTTTGAAACCTTACGCCAGTTTTCGGTCATAACAGAGATTTCATCGAGTGACATCAACTTTAAGCCAAATATCAAACCTCCTATATTATTGTAATCATCCGTAAGTTGACCATCTGTGAGTTTGAAAAATTCTATAACACATTTTGGTAAAGTGATACTCAAGTCCTTTTGGAAATCCTCAAGATCGTTATCTGTACAAGCTTGTTGCAATGAACTATTTAGATCTGGAGAATATTTGTGTAGCCAATGCTTTATATGGCGCCAGGCCAAATGAACTTCATGAATTGAATCTGTAACAGTACTATCTTCTTTGAACTCATTAACGGAAACACTGGAAAGGTTATTCTGCAGTAACAAATTGGTTTCAATTTCGGATAAAGGTTTGTTTAAACGATTGAATGACTTTCTCAGGTCAAAGTCTGAGTACTTATCATTGGTACTTAACGAATAAATGAACTCTTGAAACGCTTTACCAAACTTCATTTGTTAGTTGAGACGCGCAGTTTGAAATCAAATGCCGAAAACAATTGAAGCTAGGTTTAGTAATTTGAATTGTGTCAGTCGACTCCATTACACGCGTTCAAACAAGATACAATAGGGCTAAACCAAAGCCAAACTAGTTTAAAGTACTCAAGTTAGTTTAATTCTACAAATATAACCCGGGCATGAAGTGCCAAACCTATTGAAAAGAATATCACACGATAAACCGGGAATGTTTTCTATGGGAAACCAACTAAAGGTCTACTCAAAACGAGCTTACTTCAGATGAACAAATAACCAAAGGTAAATACAGTTTTAGCAGCTTGTTCAGGAATCCGTTGGTAATCAAATTGTGAGAATTTTTTTGCTCATCAGCAAATTTATAGGCAATTGAATCACGTGGAATTGATTTTTACCATCAAATACAATAGGTCTTATAATTATGTCATTTAGATACAATATACAATAGAATTTCTATTTACGATATCCTTACCAGTTTTGAGCAGCAGCTTCTTCAGCAGCTGGAGTGGCACCAGATTCAGCCCAGTCAACTTCTTCAGTTTCACCGGTCCATTCAGTTTCAGCTTCAACAGCAGCTGGTTCTTCAACATCTTCTTTAGATTCTTCAGTAGCGTTTTGTTCAATCTCTTCTGGGTCTCTGTAGAAGTACAAATCTGGCATAACAGACCATTCACTAGTTCTGTCTGGGATGATACCTCTTAATCTTAAGACTTCTCTAGCAATTAACCACCAAATTAAACCAATAGAGTGTTTACCTTTGTTATTACATGGAATAGCAACATCAACATATTCAGATGGAGAGTCCATGTCAGTTAAAGCAATGACTGGAATGTTAACGTATGATGATTCCTTGATAGCTTGAGAATCAGTTCTTGGGTCAGTAACGATAACTAATCTTGGTTCCTTGAAAGAACGAGTGATGTAGTTAGTGAAGTTACCTGGAGTGAATCTACCAGCAATTGGGGTAGCACCAGTGTGAGAAGCGAATTTCAAAACAGCTCTTTGACCGAAAGTTCTGGTAGAACAAACAGCAACATCAGATGGGTTTGGAATAGCAGCAATGATTCTAGCAGCTAACACAATTTTTTCCCAAGTCTTACCGATGTTAATGACGTTAACACCATCTGGTCTAGTCTTGTAGACGTAAGGTTTGTTGTGGACCTATTTGTTAGTATAAATGAATTAATGTAGTGGATCTTGAAGAAAAATGACCTTTTGATGAAGGAAAGTATACAGATACTCTTGTCTGATGGTTACTACATAGTTTTGATGATTTTGATGATGATGATAAGGATTTTATAATGATTTCATTTCTTCAGTTTTAACTCCAATTTTGATCCGATTTTTGAGTTTACATACTTGAACGTTCTTGGAACCCAAGTGGACGTTAGCAGCTAACAATAATTTAGCATCTTCTGCAGTCAAATCAAACGAAGCAGGCAAAGACATCTTGATATTACGTTTGAGTAAGGTAGTAGTTTGAAAAATTTTCTATGAAAAATTTGTGAGGTCGCAGACTGCAGGCAGGATTGAGATTAATGTCGTGTAAATGGATAAAATGAGGGTCACCCGCGACTAACAAATCTCCAGGGCATTAGCCCTGATAGCCTTATCTACCTAAATGTGCGATTCCGTTTTTGGAATTTAGCAGCAATGTCACCAAGAGATACTGATAGACTCTTAAACAACGAGTCACATAATTACTCTGATACTCAAGAGTCATCAAATGAGAATCAGATCAAACATGCAACATTTCAAACTAATTGGCTTGGTTTAAAACCTTGTGTACCATTTGTTTGTTTTGCAACCTTCCTCTATACACTTTCCTCTGTAGGTGAACCAGTTCGTAACATCATTATGTTCAAACTTGCATGCAATTCTATAACATTGGATGATAAAGATGGAGTTTGTGACTCTAAAGAAGTTCAAATATTTATGTCAAATTATAGTCAATGGTCACTTATCATTTCACAATTGTCACTGATCCTTGCTTTAGCTAATATAGGTAAACTCTCTCAACGATATGGAAGGAAACTCTTCATGTTCTTGATAGTTTTATTTGTGTTCATTGCCAGATCAATCACTTTTTACACTTTCAAAACTCATGATACGTTCCAGTTCTACACATTCTTATTTAGTGATTTCACTCAAAGTGTTTTGGGAGGTTTATTTGGGTATCAAGGTTTAGTCAACTCATACATTGCTGATGTGGCTGATCCCAACAAGAGAGTTTTCCTAATGGGGTTTGGTATTGGTGCTATCTTCGCTGGCGAAACAATTGGCCCTTTACTCTCCAAGTACTTATTGGGTCAAATTGTCCATACAAATGATTCTAAAACGTTTGAAAAAATAACAAGTATGGAACTTGTTCCCTTGAAAGCAGAATTAATCATTGGCTTTATCTTACTTGTTTACATTGGGTTCATTTTACCAGAGTCCAGAGTTGATGATGACAACGACGAAAAACCATTGACTACTGCTTCATTAATGAATCTTATTAAGCCAATGAAGACCCTATTACTCCCAGCAGAGTATGTTCCACCGCAATTTGCAACCAAGAAACATAGAATTAGAATTATGGTTGGGATATTAGTGGCATGCAGTGTCATCTCATCAATTTTTTCTATTGGACTTGGCAGGATAATAATTCAGTATGGTATCTACTTGTTTGACTGGAAATCGGCCAACATAGCCAATTTGATGTCATTACTTGCATTTTCCAGAAGTATTGTGTTATTTATTGTATCACCATTCATTTGTCACACAGTTTTGGCGAAGTACCTCAGATTTAATGTGGAAGAGAACCAATTGGATAAAGTAGATATGTCGATGATTCTTATTGGTGCATTCTTCGATATCTTCTTTTACCTTGGAATAGCATTGGCCAATAATACCGAACAGTTCTTAAGCTCGTTAGTTGCCGGATGCATGGGAGCCATATTATCACCAACAGCACAATCAGCATTGATCAAATACTTCCCCAAGAACAAAACATCTGAGGTACTTCTTGGGATATCGCTTATAAACGGTTTAGGGTGCATTATTTCACCACTTGTGTCCATGACAATCTACAGATTTGGGCTCAGACATGGACACCCTGGTCTTGTATTTATACTAGCCTCTGCTTCATTTGTATGTCTACTTTTCACTATCATTATTGGTAAAAGGTGCATACGAATCGCTTGAGGTTATTATCAATTTGTGTAATCAAAAATAAAAGCCGTGCCTTGCGTTTGCTTTATCAGGGCGTAAATTAATAAACAACTCGCTACAATTGCTGTGATGAGCCTGGAGGTAGATCCATTAGTTACAGAGACTAAGAGCAAGGGTAGACCGCTCACCATGAACGGTGAGCTCGATTTAGAGGTGGCAGTCAATGATATTTATGACGCCGTAGATGAAGAAATGGATGAAGAAAACTTGGATGAAGATGCTCTTTGGCTCAGAGAACAAAGACATCTCAATAAATCGATGCATTGGCTCAAAAGACCTTCAGTTTATATGATAGGTTTATTGCTTTTCTTCATTGCCCTCAGTGAAGGTATTGGTGAATCTTCTTTCAAAGTTATAACTTTCAAACTTGCATGTAATGCTTTGGTGAGAGACTCTAACAAGAAGTTTTGTGATCCTAATGAAACTGAACTTTTGATGTCGGACTTGAAAATTGTTACTAGTATTGGTTCTGGCATTGCTGCAATATTTGCAGTCAGTAAAGTCGGTAGATTATCAGATCAGTATGGAAGGAAGCCTTTCTTAGTTGCTATTTGTGCAAGTAACTTAATGGGTAAGATCTTACGTTACTTTGTAATCATTGATTCACCCTACCTCCACTTTAATCTAATGGCATTTGCTGAAATCTTCAGTAATTTGACAGGAGGGGTCATGGCTTTTGTATCCCTTTGCAATTGTTATATCGCAGACATTGCAGAGGCTCATGAACGTACTTATTTGTTGGGGTTGGGTATATCTTTCTTGTTTATGGGTATCTCAATTGGACCAGTTGTGGGTAATTTAGTATTGATTGTGTCACAGAACATAATCTCCAAGGAACCAGGTAATACTGTATCTAATATGGTTGCCATCGAAAAGTATGAGTTCATGCCCCTCATATTCCAAATGTTGGTATCATCTCTTGCTACCGTGGCTGCTATCTTAATTTTGCCGGAATCTCGCTCAGACAAAGCTATTAAAAAATCCAGAACTTTGTCTTCCACTTCCTTGAGCTCAGAGTTTGTGTCTCTCGAACCACCAGAAGAACCATCACCTTATCTTGTCGTTAGAATATTGTCGAAAGTTGTTTCAATTGGTAATGTGTTTAGGCCTTTACGCTTGCTTTACATCCCCAGAGAATTCAAACATGTATCCCACAGTGAGGGTAGATTATCTAGAGATAGAGCTACTGTGATAATCATGGTGTTTGCTGATTGCTTAGTGACTGGTTTGAGTATGGGGCTTTCTGAGGTGATCTTCTTGTATGGTATTCTTAAGTTCAATTGGAACCAATTGCAGATAGGTAATGTTATGGCCATAAGCTGTGCTTCCAAAGCTTTGGTTTTGATATTATTGGGTCCTCTTTTCAATCACAAGTTTTTGGTGAAAAAATTGAAGTTCACCCACATTAAGAAACATTTCGATATGATTGACTTTGTCAATGTCTTTTACGGATTATTAATTGAAGGTGTTTCCATCTTACTTTATGGGTTTGCTAGCAGCTCTACTCAGATGTACTTTTACGCTGCCGTTGGAAGCATTGGATCAGTGGCAAGCCCTGCATTGAATTCTTCAATTGTCAAATACTACCCAGAGTCCAAATTGGGTGAACTTTTTGCAGCCATTTCATTGATGAAGAATTTGATGTCATTTTCATTCCCGGTTTTGTGTCTTGCTATCTACAAGAAATCTATCAGTGCCTGGAATTTCCCAGGTTTTACTTTCATTGTTGGTGGTGGATTGATTCTAGTCGCAGCCGCCTGTTTCATTGTTATCAAGATAGCCATGAAACTTGATAGAAACACTAAGCCTGAGAGTATTAGCAGAGCAAGTTCTTTCTCCCATTCAAGAAATCAATCAGTTGATTCTGACCTCTTGCCGGCAAGAGGTTCGGCCGGACCTGAAATCCAAGGAAAGAATTCCTTGGCAGATTTGCACAGAAAGAACAGTAGCATCTCTCAGTACAGATCTTGATCCATATATACACTTTTATTATGATTTAATTCATGAACTTTGTTTTCGATGCCATTCTGATTCTGCGCGTTTCATCTTTATGTCAGTTGGCTTTGAGCTGTCACAAGATCTAATTAGCTCACACCACGTTCAATCCACTGAAGAATTGCTCGAGTCAAATTCTATAGAACTAACACGCCTACTTGCCATTTTCGGGATCATTCTAGCAGTTTTCATCGGATATCTGCGCTTAGTACACGTTGCGGTATTTGAACCATACCCTTTGATTGAACCGAAGACCATCACCGAGCCCCAAGACACCACGAATCCCTTGAGACGTACTAGTTTCTTTCTTCATCACAATAACAGCTCTCGACACTTGAGAAGAGATAGCATTTTCCAATGAATTTCGTATTCATACCACAGGATCTGGCTCAATCATTGACAGTGGAACCTTCTACACTTGTCGGGTATCACAATCGTAATGTTTATGTGGTAGTAGACATTTTACCAGTCACTATAGAGAGATGCCTTGAAAAGTTAGATCCAATTTTCATGTCAAACGACATCCAAATTCTCGGTAGTAATTCTTCGACCTATCTAGCTAATGACGAGCTCTTGCATGTCTCCTACAATACTCATACAAAGCTACCGAGAGTGAGATTATGTGGTGATACCGATGCTGGGAGATCTTTCACAATAATATTGTTTGATCCTCCCAATCTCAGAGAATTCGAGTACTTCTCCATTAAACCAATCTTACTTCAGTCTATCGACATTGAAGACTCGAATGATATCACTACTCAATTGACTTCCACTTTGATTAGGAGCTACGACTTGTTTCCAGATATCTCACCGCTAAACAATCAGGACCTATTGGACAAACTTAATCTGGTTTTAGACATCAGAGAAGCAATATCAGAGCCGTTATTAGACATGGGGATTGGAAAGACCTCAAAATCTCTTCTAAAACTTCAAATGAATCATTTATTACGACTATTTCACCCATACGTCTTCCCAATCCTAAAAAGAATGTCGTTTGTACAAAGCTTGACCATCTGCCTAATCAACATTATAAACAGAAAGACATTTGGTATTAATCCGGTGGAAGTGTCTCAAGTTATGCGTCAAATTGACCTAAGACTAAAGCAAATAAACTATTTCCCCATCCAATTTTTATGTTTTTACGACAAGCTGGTTCTTTACAACGAAGAATCACAACTCATTCAACAACTTGGGATTCCGGTTCAAAACCAGAATCTCAATATCAACAACTCCAATTACATCAACTTATTCAATTCTTTGTGGCTAATTTTTAATGATCTTTTACTTGGAAGAATAATTTTAGAATTCTTCAACTTATACAAACTGCAAATCATTGTTTTCGTACGAGAGACTATTATTGATCGCTTGCTTTTTGTTGATCTACAAAGATTGTTGGCTTGGATTTCGTTCAATCATCCCGCTGGATTCAAATTGAACAACGAGCTTGGAAGCTTCATAGGTCAGTTATTTCTTTGGAGCATCAACGCGTGGAATTTAACAGTCCATGAACTAATTGGTAACGGAATTCTGGCGTGCTTACTCGATACCCTAATAAAGATTCTTTGCTATGGTGGAGGGTCTTTAATAGTGGGATTTGTACTTGACTGTTTGAACATTGTTACCTTTCATTCATATTGGTTATACTACACATCAGCCAAGATCTACCGAAAACAAGTGGAAGTCATCAAATCTTTGTTCAGACTATTTACAGGTAAGAAGTACAACGTCTTGAGGAATCGTATTGATAATATTGACAATTACTCTCAACCTGGCCAGTTTTACGAAGTCGACCAGCTCTTGATGGGGACATTGTTCTTCATGATTTTTTTGCTTCTTCTCCCAACTACTTTTGCATTCTACTTGACGTTTTTCTTGATAAGGCTTGCTTTGGTGATGATTTCTAATTTCTTAGAGAATCTCTTGATTATCATTAATTTTGTCCCTATCTTCGTGATGGTCCTCAAGCTTAAAAATTCCAAGAGACTTCAAGGTGGTTTGACATTTAGTCATGTCGATAATGAAGTTGAAAATCAACAGAATCGTTGTCATCAGGTTAATGCATATTTGAGGCTTTCAAACAAGTCATTGGCTTACGGTGAAATCTTTAGAAACTTCAAGTATCTTTTTGCTAAACTGAAAAATTTCAGAACGTCTATTTTTCTGGTTTTCTTCAGGGGAGATTATATTGGACTCAATCGAAACCATAAATTGAAATACACCTATCTCATGCTACCCGAGCATTTTGAGAAAACCATTGAGGTATGGAAGTACTTTGATTAGCATTAGTATACAACAACAGGTACTCAGGATCTTGCATTGTATTTGAGTAGAATTTCTTGTGATTTAATGTCTAGCCCTTTGAACTTGTGGATGAATGGGATAAGCTTTGCCAAAAGATTGATCAATTGGTTAATTGCGCCGTCTCTCTTGTCAGTGAGGTCCAAGAAATGTGAAAATCCATCAAGTAACACTGTGAGTTCTTTATCGCACACTATCGAGGGTGGCATCTTGTAGATAAGTTTTTCCTCTTCTATCAACCTTCTGAGAGTGAAAGCTACTCTTGTGACAAGATACAGCTTAGCAGCTTCATGAAACTTCTCTTGATTAGCAAAACTTATTAATTGCTGCAAGCTGAAGATTCGAATCTCGTTCAACTTGTAAAACGATGAAGGCTTAGTTGAACCGAACGACTCAGTAAAGTCATACTTCAAAAGTCCCTCCAACGGGTTACCACTCTCCATGATCTCTTTTTCGAGATCATTGTATTCGTACAAATAGGAGTTCTCATATATCATGTTGAAAAATCTTGTGATGGTCTTTGGGTCCCTGAGATGTGGAACGATGATCGTGGAGAGAGTTTTGTACTGCTCTATGCCATTCACTTCATCTTCTCTGTTACGGCACTGGAAGCAAGTGTGCAAACTTACTAAAGCCAAGTCCCACATTTCCTCATCAATTGGACCTTTGAAAACCTTCTCGAAAGTCTTGCTCAATAACTGATTACATGATACCCATAAAGCCTTCTCTGGATTGTTGCCTGTGGCTTTATTTTCGATGACCTCTAACAATGACTTAATGAGTCTTGTTATTGTCTTATCCTCAAGTAGCACATTCAAATCAGAAACTTCATTTAACTTTGAGGTTATGATGTGGAAAGCTCCTTGTCCTATCGAAATGAATGTTGGTGTTTTATACTTGTCCTTGAGGTTGGAGTTTTTGAATTTGCTTTCAATTCTTTCCCTTACCCTGAATTGATATACTAGAATGTTGCTCAATTCACGAATAACACTAGAATTGATTCTATCGTTTGCAGACTTGATGATTTCGAAATTATTCATCACCGCAGCTTGCAAGGGAGTGGGCTTGGTGTCATCTGATCTGTTCAAAATAATTGGGTACCGTAAACTTTTAGTGAAGTTGTTCAAAATAAGTGAAGCTTTCTCCTCATCCAAAACAATTAGAGAAATCATATTTGGGAAGATTTGTAATAGCTTGGTCAAACTTTCAATGAACAACTCTGGCTGATTGAAGTCGTATTCTATCGGCACATTAACCCAGTATTTGAACAATTCGTCAATAATTTGTTTTGAATCCTTGTTAGCACTCAAGTCAAAAAGAAGTAAATCGTTGACTTTCTCAAAAAGTATGATATTCAAATCGAGTTTTCCAAGCTTGGATAAATCAACAAAGAAGTTTATTAACTTCTTCCAGTAATCACAAGGAAATATAGACCTGTACTTGTTAAAGATGGAACTAAGACCATCCAATTTTAAGGTGACAGTTTCTTTCATCTCTTTGATATCCATTTCCTTAACCTGGAAGATCTCAACGATAATGATATTGAAAATCAAATCCCACTGCTTCTCATTGAAGTGTGATTCATGTACATCAATTATTTCGAATAAGGTTTGAAGTGCACCATCTCTTACTTGTGCCCTTTCATCATTAGTGAGCTTAATGAGTTTGGACATCAAGTAGATGTCTAGACAAGTATAGAAATCGTCATTCTGGGTATGGTTATTTGAGATGTTTTTGATCAAATCCTCCTCATCCAGGATTGCAAACTTTGGGTTCGACGTGGTGAATTTGGACTTAATAGCATCACTTATCAACCAAAAATAGCTGATTGAACTGAATGACACATTTAAGTCATTTACCTGGTCACAAAAATGGTATAATGTGTCGATCAAAAATTTAAGCTCTTCAATTGGAATAGAAGACATGAATTCATTAAGAATCATTTTCAATGTATCAAATGACGCTTCTATCAATGCGGTGACCTTATCTTTAATGCCAATATCCTTGTTTAATTGGAAAGGACTATTAATGATGGTGAAAATAGTGTCCCAGGAGTTGGTTAGATTCTTTTCGCCATTGTCAATAACATCGTAGAGAGTCTTGATTAGCTCTAGATGTATTTCCGTTTCTGTGTTGATGATTAACATTTCCTCTGTGCTACCCTTGTTGAGCAAACCCTTGAGCAAGTAATTTAACCCTTTCAAACATAACTCATTTGTTTTTACACTTTGTTCGTTGTATTCGGTAGAATGACTGGCAGAGGTCAAATTTTTGATTATAAGATTGAACTTTCCAACAAGATGCATCTTCAAATTCGATGAAACGATTTGGTTATTCCTCACTGTGCTCAAATTGACGAAGAAATCCTTAAGCAAGTCGAATGTTCCATCATTATTGTCGACAAGAAAATGAATCAGATTGATCTGTGTGACCTCATAAAGCTTCTCTATGAAATAGATCTTATTGTAAGGACATAAAGCCAAAGGAACCTCGGAGTCCTGTCTAATGAGCGAAATCTCACTCAAGTCTATCAATTCTTTAATCAACGCCTGATAACACTCTGTTGGATAATCAGCAATGCTCTCATAGAGTTTTTTGAATGAATTTTGGATGTTGTTCAATTCTTGTTGGCTCACTTTCAATACAAAGCTGTCGTCAACTTTTTTGACACCGCTGAACTCATTCAAACCATTGATGTAATAGTCACACCATTGGAAAGTAATCCAGATTATCTTCCATGAGCTGGTCAATGTTGAACCAAGAGATATTGCTAGGTTTATGAGAGCTCTCAAGCAGGTGACATGGCGAGTATTGAAGTTTCGGGATTTGATTCCATGTCCATTAGCTTTCTCTGTAGATTGCATGTTAATATCATTGTTCGTAAGTGATTCAACGATTGACTCTCCAAAGGAAAGAAGACCTTTACTATCTTGTGATGGCGAATTAGCATTGCTCTCTTCGTTTGGTCTTTCACTTTCATTTCTCATAATAGCGTTACCCCATATTAAGAGTAAATCATCTTTGAGGTTATTCAATCCAAGCAAACCTGTTGTATGGGTGAATTTTTGAAGTGATCTTATGAGAATATGAAAACTGTCATTATCCATAAGACTGTAGATGAAACACTTCAAGAGGAATGAAATGTCTGGGTATGATCTTTCGATTATTGTATTAATGAACTCTATGTCATTTTCCAAGGTAGACGAGTCGCCTAGTCCTGAAAGATTGGTCACAAATTTAGCAACACCATCAGTGAAAAGAACGAGGAAGTTGAAAATCAAGTATATAGGATAAGTTTTGGGAACAGATGGTGGTGGTTCTTGCTTGTCTAGGTGATCCAAAATTGTTATCTTCATAACAGACGTCAGCTTGGATAAATGTGCTTGCTGTGGGGAGGGAATTTGTAGCACATCACGTATCAATGAGGGATGCTTTTGGAGGAAGTTGTTGAGAACATTAATGACTTCCTGGATCAAATTTTTTCGTTTGGGGTTTGCATCATAAGTCTGGAAAATCAGTTGAATTAATGGAAAGTTGGCGAAAAGGTTATTGAATATTTCTAAAACAAGTAGCTTTTCCCAACTCTGACTATCTTCATTCATGACAATATGGTTAAGAATGGAGAGAATTATCTCACTCTCAACGATAAGATTGTCGAACTGAGAATTCAAGAGTACCAATATAATCCTCATTGTTCTTACCACAAGTGAGAAGTCAGTAGACGAGTTAAGTATTCTTAAGCAAGCAGGAACGATTTTAATTCTCAACAAGTATGCTAATTCTTTATGAGTTTGGAATAAGTTTTGATGACTATTGATGACATTTTCAACAATTTCCAATACTGAAAGTTGTCTGATGTTCAATTGCTTGAGGTATTGACAATCTTCTGATTCTATGAGATGGCACAAGTCTGAGAAAATCATAAAACCTTCATATGAGAGGTCATCAAGTTTAACCTGTTCATTGTTGTCTATGGCAACTTCCTTTGAACCGTCTCCTGAGATCTTGAGGGGTACTTTATCAAAGACATCTGTGAAAAGTTGTTGTAGAGTGGCAGATGCAGTATTGATAACCACAGTAGACTTATTATTTGAGGTCAAGCCAGCACAAATGACTAGGATATCGATGAGTAAAGAGTTGTTTATATCGTTTTTGTAAACTTGCATGAGGCTAGGCAAGCATTGTAGGATTCTTAACTGAATATCGATGGCTAAATGCAGTGCTTCATTCAAAGCCGCCACTAGTTTCTGCAAGTCACCGACATTAATGGCTTTGGACGAAATGAGTTTGTTTATAGCTGGCACTGAGATGTTGGCAAACTTAGCATTACCTGTTGAACAACTCAACAAGAAAGGTTCAAGAACTTGAGATTTTGAGTGGTCATTGAGCGATTCAATTGATACAGTTTTGGAGCCAGACTGAAGACATTGCAATGCAACGTCACATGCTTTATGGATCTCCTGGTTTCGCCTCTTGGATTCCCCTGAGAGGCTATTCAAATCAAGATTTATGAGATGAATTGAAGTCATAGTTGACAACAAAACCGCGAATTGCATCAACAAAAATAAGGCACACCATTCTGAAGAGGACACAAGTAAACGGCTGGAAGGCGGTGAGAATCGAACCTCGTGTAGAAAGTCAGACCAATGGTGACGAAAGGTACGTGTGTCTAGAGAAGACAAAAAAGGGCTTAAAGTGTCGTGTAGATGTAGCTCAAATGATAGTCATGATTAATACCTCGTTGCTGATCGAAAGTGAAGGGAAGGAGCGGATTACAGGGTCAAGCAATGACTCAGAATCTTATGGGCAGTTAACACACGAAACAGTAATACGAGGCAGAAATCTTAACAAGTGGTTCAAACCAAAATAGAAGTTAGTAGAATCCGGCATTAAGCAATAAAAAGTAACTGGGCAGAACATAGAAGCAATGAAACCCGATTCATACTTGAATAGGATATTGGGAAACATCACTCGATTTCAGACTCTGTAAGCGCATATTGGAAAACCCGGAAAAATTAATTCGACAAACATCGCCAAGTGGCCAACAAGAGTGAAAATAACTCAGTCAGTGTAAATGATCAATAATATCCAGTTACATTACAACCATTCTCTTGTGTTACATCATAGCTCACAAATCGAGGCCATTAAATTGTTGGGAAACCGGCGATCATCCATAAATGGTAAGGGCATCCCTGCATAATCGTTAAAAATTAATTTTATTACACACTGTAATACAAGTATATACAAAGCCATAAATCGTAACCCATTAAAATATTAATTATCAAGCACACCGCCAAGGTTTAGAACTTGATTTCTTAATTTCAAATTCTCTTCAATTATCCTCTTTTCATTCTCTTGTAATTGGATAATGTAGTCTGTTGCTTTCTCCAAGATGAGCGATTTATTCAATTTTGACCCATTTCCCATACATTGAGAGTTATTTGATTTGGTCTTGAAACCCGTTTCTTCCAACGCCAAACATGGGATTAATCTTTGTAAGCCTTCAATCTTCGTATTGATATTGATTCTATAATTTTTCTCGATTATGTTGTGGGCTTCCTTTTGAGATTTAGTGAGTTTCTTCCTTGGAGCCCTCTTCTTTGACACTCTTGGTTTTGTCAAGATATCCCGAGTATCAAATAAATTTTCCAAGTTATCTGAGTTTCCCTTGAAGAATTCAAGCTTTTCGTTAACGGTATTCAAGTCCGGTGATGAAAAACTCGTACTTGGTTCTTGTTTAACTGCCATTGGAGAATTATTTTGAGTTGTTTCTAAACTGTTGTAACATGAATCAAAGAAATCATTGAAACCATCTTCACTAATTGGTGAAGTTTCAAGTGATTCATCCTGTAATTGAGGTCCAGTAATTTGTAAAGTTTGTGGCCTTGATTGTTTATCTGACTCAATATAATTCATCCAGTCATTTTGTTCACTCACTGGTGATAAAGGATCATTGAAATTCCAATTCGATTGCATTTTAGTTGAATTATTTCAAGGGGGTTCACCTCTTTTATATTTCTTCGGGCCACAACGTTTCCTAATCATTCGACTAATTCATCAATAAAATAAAAAAATATATTCAAACGCTAACAACCAGTTCCAGCGTTTAATTAGGGATTTCGGAAAAATCTGCTGACCTTTTTAGGTTTTCGGAAAAACTCGATGCAATAAATATCTCAATATCATATGATATTTACGAGTATTTTATTCTCGGAACCAGTCAAACAATTGTTAAACAATTGTTTAATTTGTAATGACGTGTTTCATCTTGTTTCAATATACAATAATTGCTCAGGAAACTTGTTATCTATTTTTTGGGTTTAATATACCCAACTAAATGTCGCGAAGATCCCAAAGATTTCGCGACATTAATCCTTCGCGTTACTATCAACATTTGTAAATGTTTGACTTCAAATCAAATCTACGGTATATAAGTATTATACTGATAATAACCGTGTTAGGGATAATAAAATGGTTGTTCTTATCATCAACTTTATATGTGCCAAATTTTTCCTCCACTGATTCCGTTCAGTTCTTCGATTTGGATAACTATAGTGGTTCACCAAACGGTTGGCAATACGGTGAAAGAGTATTGTTCTGTGTACCACTTCGTGATGCATCAGCACATTTACCAATGTTCTTCAGTCACATGAAAAACATCTCATATCCTCATAATTTAATAGATCTTGCATTCCTTGTTTCAGATTCAAGTGATAACACCATGGGAACTTTGAAAAAGTTTCTCAATCAGATTCAGAATGATCCTGATGAATCAATGAGATTCGGTGAAATTGAAGTGTTTGAAAAAGACTTTGGTCAAATTATTGGTCAATCTTTCAGTGATAGACACGGTTTTGCTGCTCAAGGTCCAAGAAGAAAATTAATGGCAAGAGCTAGAAATTGGTTATGGACTGTTGCAATCAAACCATACCATTCCCATGTTTACTGGAGAGATGCTGATGTCGAAACAGTACCTAAAACTATTCTAGAAGATCTTATGCATCACGACAAAGACGTTATAGTTCCAAACGTTTGGCGTCCATTACCTGATTGGCTCGGTAATCAACAACCTTATGACTTAAATTCATGGCAAGAATCTGATGGTGGCCTTCAATTAGCTGAAACTTTAGACGAAGATGCATGTATCGTTGAAGGTTATGTCGAATACCAGACTTGGAGACCCCATTTAGCTTATTTACGTGATCCTTATGGAGACCCTGAAGTTGAAATGGAATTAGATGGTATAGGAGGAGTTTCAATCTTAGCTAAAGCAAAAGTCTTCCGTACTGGATCACATTTCCCAGCTTTTTCATTTGAAAAACATGCTGAAACTGAAGCTTTTGGTAAATTAAGTAAAAGAATGGGTTATAATGTTTATGGGTTACCACATTATGTTATATGGCATATTTATGAACCATCTTCTGATGATTTGAAGCATATGGAATGGATGGCTATGGAAGAAGTTAGACAAAAGGAGGAAGCAAAAATTAGAGCAGTTTACGATAAAGTGTGGGATAAAGCTTTCCAAGATGTTCAACAAGATTGGAAAGCTGAAAGGAATCACTTCTTAAAGAACACGGATTTGAACAGTTTTAGAAATGTTCATGTTGATTGGTCTGGAGCCGAAGAACTCAATTTAGAATCAGTTCCTGATGAGAAACAATTAGCAGATTTTGAACCATGATTCAACGATATTGATACTAATAATTATGTATTTGAATCAAGCAATGACTTCATCATTATGATGTTCTCTATATAAATAGAATTGGAAGAAAATGATACTGTCTTCAAAGATTGTTCCTAAAGAACCAAGTAACCAACTCATATTAAGGATTAAGTAACTCTTGTCAGTTCTGTAACTCAAAATTTGACCAGCGTAAGTTAAGTTACCAAGGGTTGAAAATAAGAAGAACAATAATGAAAGTCCATGAACTGATTTACGTTTGTGATTTTGAATAATTTGAGGTACTCTTGCTCCCAAGTAAAGTAACGCAGACAAGTAACCCACGATTTGAGGTCCCAACGAAATCTTTTCAGGGGTGTCATCATGATTATTGTTTGAACCATCAGATAAGAAGAACCCTAAAACACCACAACCAATAACAAATAAGATGGGTAACACGTATTTAACAAAGATACTATGATATTGAGGTTCTAATGCAATATCTGTCAAAGTGCTTGAATTTCTTCTATGGGAAATGAGTGGTTCTTGGTCAGGTTTTTGTTTTTGAAGATAAGTGTAGTAAATGTAAGACGATATCATTAACCCATCAGTTATGCAGAACCAAACCGCAATGAAGATCACTTGTGGTAACAAGCCTGCCCATATAGCCCCAATCAAGTTGAACATGTCGCCCATGAACCAAATAGATATGAAGCCAATAGCAATGCCTTCAGCAGATTTTAGTCTCCATTGCTCAATTAATTGGGGGACAAGTAGAACGATCCAACATGCAAGTGATGTTGATCCCATGATCCCAGAAAGTGAAGTTCTCACAGAACTAACGCTCTGCAAAAGTGCAAAACTCATGTTGATATCAATGATTTTCCAATTTGCGATTTCACCTTATCGTCCACGAAACGATTTTGTACCACCACAGGGAACAATTTTTCATTCAAAGAACGACATTGCACTGGGGCTGGTACTAAAATGGTCGGCCAATTGATGATTTATCCGAACAACATACACTAGAAAATATGATAATAGCCCATACAAAAGAGACTTACTTAATTAAGCTTTACATCCCCTTGAATCGAGTCAAGAGGCAACTTTCCCCGTGTGATCGACACTATTTATCTGTAGATCAGCTGTTTCGCTGAAAGTGTTATCTAATTTAAACTTTTTGGTATTAAGTTACAATACAATTTGGGGAATTTGTAAAAATTACCATTTGTTGGAAAAATTATTATAGCTTCGCCCGAAACTGTGAAACATTGCCACACCAATACAACCACATCATTGTTAACACACTCCCTAAGCTCAACTATTGCAGTATTATATACGGGATTCTCGGACCCCATAATAATACCCTTTTTACATTAACTCCCTTAAATCCCTTAACTCCCTAAATCACCACAAAAGTTCGGCCCCATTAGGTAATTTTCTCGATAGATTCACCTTGCTGATAAATTCACTATTTTCTATTTAAATCAAGGTGAATAGCCAAAAGAACTATGACTAAAACCGTCGTTATTATCGGAGCTTCCCACGCAGGAACATTTGTTGCAGACTACCTCACTGGGCAACCAAACATTGATGTCGTTGTGATCAACCCAGACGACCAAATCTACTACAACATCGCCACACCAAGACTTCTAGCTGAACCAAGCCTTTTGGACAAGAGTCACGTTCCATTGTCAAAGAAGATCAGTGGTAAATACAAACTTGTAGTTGGATTCGCTCAAGATGTTCAGCCTGAGGCCAATACTGTTGTTGTTGAAACTTCAAATGGCACTGAGAGTATTCAGTACGATTTTCTTGTTGTAGCATCAGGGTCATCGTCACCATCAAAGTATTTCAAAGTTGCAAAAACTGTTGAGGAAACTGTTAAAGCCATAAAGGATGAGTCTGAAAAACTTAAAGCTGCCAAAACAGTAGCTATCATTGGAGGTGGACCTACAGGCGTTGAAACTGCTGGTGAGATTGCCTACAAGTACAAGTCGGCATCAGTCTCATTGTACAACAATGCAAAGACAATTTTACCAACAGTCGATGCAAAGAGGCAAACCAAGGCCACGGAACAATTGAAAAAGCTTGGAGTTGCTGTTATCAACAACACCAAAGTTGAAGATATCACTGAAAGTTCGATTCAAGTCAATGGTGAGACCAAGGTTTTTGATGTGGTTATTAACGCAGCAAGCGCTATTCCCAACTCGACATTCTTACCGAAAAAATTACTAGACGACAATGGGTACTTAAAGACCAACGAATTCTTTGTCACTGAACAATCCAATATCTTTGGATTTGGTGATATCAACGCTATAACAAAAAAAACTCTTCTCGATTTACAATTCAATCAGCTTAAAACTATCAAAGCCACTCTTAACAAATTTGTGTTGGACAAGAATTCCAATTTGAAACCATACTCATTGCCAACATCATCAACAATTCTAGTGCCGATTGGACCTGAAGGAGGGGTTGGCGAACTTTGGGGTTATGGAGCCCCACAGTTTATTGTCAAGATGAAGAGTAAGGATTTTTTCTTGCCAAAGTTTAATAGTTAAGAGAAGGTTTGCTTGCTGATCATTTACTGAAAAAAGGGGACCATGTACAGTTAAGTATCTACATGTGAGATCCGATCTAACACTAATTGAGTCAACGATTGCCATTGAACTAACCATCGGAGGCGCGTGTAAGAAAAATCTTGTCATTTAGGGTCATGACAGGTACAGCCTTCTAAAGTTGCAAACTCTTGGTAGAATTAGTAATGCTTATTAATTGAACATAATTGAACGTGGTGAGAAATATTTTGAGTTGCGCTGTTGTTTGACGTTTCGAATGACACCTGCAATTTGATGTATATCGTAAGATTGGCGATATCAACTTTAGCATATACGGTGCTGATAGAACAATTATCCTGTGATCCATTGACTTATGGAGTAACAGTCTGTATGTTGCAATGAAACAAGGCTTAAATTGCGGCTTACACTGCGGCTGATAAGCAAATATGATAAGCTTTACAGGATGAATCAGGGTTATTCCTGTCAATTTTAACTTTTTTGTCCTGAAAAAGGTATTTTGGCCTACAGCTAAGAAAAAAGTCTCTTGTAAATTCACTTCCAGAACTAATTTGTATTGTATCAGTGTACTTTGTAACCCTTGCAATTCTTGTAGTTAATTGTAGTAAAAAACAATTAATCCTCTGATTAAATCATATAAATGCCAATACTTCCACCTATTTAGATCATATCAAAAGTGATAGTTCAATGAGAATCCTTTTGATATTCTTCTTGATATCATTTACAGTAGCTGATTTCAGATTCGCTTTCAAAAGAGATTTAGGTTCAACTGCTTGTGTCCAATTAATTGAAAGACTCACTGACAGTACCACTCGTCTCAAATATTTGGATGGCTCAAAGTATTGTTACACTGCAGATCAACCACGATTAGGGTCAATTGCAAAATGCTTGAAAGATGGTGGGTTCTCTGACCCAGAATTGTACATCACAACTTTCTTGAAAAAATGTCTGTCTGCAAAACTCACAAGGGAGCAATTGGAAGATGCATATGCCAATGCTACTGATTATTTTGTTAGTCCATCATACTATCAAACTGAGAACACAGGTGCTCATAAAAGAGCAACACCTCCACCTCCAGGTAGGAAACCTTTCCCATACCCTGTACAATTCTCACAACAAGCTATCCAAGCCCATTTCACAACCCTCTGGAAAGGTGAACAGTCTATGAACTGGGAAATGTACTTTGGGTTCGCTCTTTTGGGTTATTGGTTTGTGGTGATGGGTATAGCTGCTGTTTACAATTGGAGTAGATTCTTGATGCCACTATCCACCAAAAAACATCAAGGACCCTTTGCCAATTGGTTCAGAAGAAACATTTCTCTTGCTCCTTTGGGCACTTATTCTCATGCTTCACCAGCTAAATGGCCTTTGGGTGGAATGATACCAACAAGATTCGAAACTTTGATTCTCTCAGGCTGGTTCATCCTTCTAGTTGCATTTTGCATCCCTCAGATTAACCCTCGTGTTCAAACTACAGTTGTCAACGCTGTAGCGAATAGGTTTTCAAATATTGGTGTTTTCAATCTTCCATTGTTGGTATTATTCGCTGGCAGAAATAACTTCTTGCAATGGATCACAGGTTGGAGCTACTCGAGATTTCTCACCTTCCACAAATGGATCGCAAGAGTGACATTCGTTGTCATTCTTCTACATGCCATTTGTGAAACGGTGTATATGAAGAGAGGAAATTCTTATCAGACACTTGGAAGACAATACGCTATTGTCATGGGTTATGTTGGGTTTGTTGCCATGTCGTTGATGGTTGGTCAGTCATTGTATGTGCTTAGATCTCGTCACTATGAAATTTTCTTATTTATTCACATCGCTTTAGCAGTTGTGTTCATTGCTGGTGGCTGGCATCATTGTCGTGAAAGAGGTGGTGTTGAATTATTTTACGCATCTGTGGCTATATGGGCGCTTGATAGAACAGTACGACTTGCAAGATTATGCTCTTTTGGAGTTCAAGAAGCCCTTGTTGAGATCAAAGCAGACGAAACTTTGAAAGTTACAGTTAACAGACCAAAATATTGGAAACCATTCCCAGGTTGTCATGCTTTCATCCATTTTATTAGACCATCCTGCTTCTGGCAATCACATCCATTTACTCTTGTTGACTCAGTAACTGAAGAAAACACAATCAGTTTCTATATGAAGATAAAAGGTGGAATCTCACATGGCTTGTACAGAAAGATTATGGATAAACCTAATAAATCAATGAGATTGAAGGTAACAGTTGAAGGTCCCTATTCACATTCCATACCTATTTACAAATATGAGACTGCAGTATTTGTTGCTGGAGGCAATGGTATCCCAGGACTATATTATGAGGCATTTGATATGGCAAACAAACTGGTAGGGAAGCAACAAATTAAATTATACTGGATAATAAGACATTTCAAGTCTATTGAATGGTTTTTACCGGAACTTTTAAAACTTGAGAGTCTTAATGTTGAAACGATTATTTATATCACAAGGCCACCTGAAATAGCTCCCTCGAATTCCTCTGAAACTGATTCACTGAGATCTTCTCATACCAAGCATATAAGCACTGAAAAGGCTACAAGTATTGGTAAATCAGACAGTATTCTTGAAGGTCTACCACACGTTGAGTTGAGGTATGGTCGACCAAATATAACAGAACTTGTGAACAGAGACATTCTTGATGCATCACAATCAATTGGATTTGCAACATGTGCACATCCTGCAATGGTTGATGATGTAAGAAAGGCAATAAGGAATTCTTTAAGAGGCGAGACTCACAAAAGGATTGATCTTTTCGAACAAATTCAAGGTTGGTAGTTTTTGCAGCTATTTTAAATTTTACACTGAGAGCGTAAATCTCATCACGTTACCCATAAATAAAACATCACTAGAAAATTTTTCACTAGTTTCTCACTACACCTTTTTTATTAAAATGGTAAGTTGATAAAGGACTGGACCCTCCCAAACTCTAATGCTGTGCCGGAGTGGTCTAAGTCTCGTTTACGAACAAGACTATGCCACTTTTGGCAAGGCTGAGTATCTATTTTGATACTGTAGAGTATAGAGGTTCATCAAATGAACACTACTAACTCAATGACACAGCCTCCAAGAAAAGTTGCTCCAGCCCCTTTTGCCTCAAAGTCTGCTTCTAAGACTGCCCCAAAGAATCCTTTAGTTGAGTCAACTCCAAAAAATTTTGGTATTGGCCAAGCTATTCAACCAAAGAGAAACTTATCTCGTTTCGTTAAATGGCCTGAATATGTTAGACTTCAAAGACAAAAGAAAATCTTGTCTTTGAGATTGAAAGTTCCCCCAGCTATTGCTCAATTCTCTAACACTTTAGACAAGAACACTGCTGCTCAAACTTTTAAATTGTTCAACAAGTACAAGCCAGAAACTTCTGCTGAAAAGAAGGAAAGATTAACCAAAGAAGCTGCTGCTATTGCTGAAGGTAAATCCGCTAAGGATGCTTCACCAAAGCCAGTTGTTGTCAAATACGGTTTAAACCATGTTGTTTCTTTAATTGAAAACAAGAAGGCTAAATTGGTTTTAATCGCTAACGATGTTGACCCAATTGAATTGGTTATTTTCTTACCAGCTCTTTGCAGAAAGATGGGTGTTCCATACGCCATTGTGAAGGGTAAGGCTAGATTGGGAACTTTAGTTCACAAGAAAACTTCATCAGTTGCTGCTTTAACTGAAGTTTCATCTGCTGATGAAGCTGAATTAGCTAAATTGGTTTCCACCATTAACGCTAACTTCACTGAAAAATACGATGAATCTAGAAGACACTGGGGTGGTGGTATCATGGGTTCAAAAGCTCAAGATAAAAAGGCTAAAAAAGAGAAAGCCGCCGCTGTTCCAACTAACTAATTGTACAATATATAAACATAATACAGGTCTTGGTCTATTTACAATCAACTAGGGTAGTAGCCTAACTGTGAGTGAAAGATTCCATTTGATGGAGACATTAGGGCTTTAGCCCTCATGGTTTTCACACGTACTCTCATAGTATGAAAAAATTTCTAGTTGGTGAGAATTTTATATTATACTTTAGAAGGTATGTGAACATCGTTAATGATATAAAGAACTTGTGGGTTAGAAATGCTGAACTATGAATTATTGAATTGAATGGTGATGTTTAATAATGTTCCCGTTTTGTCCTGTTGATTTCACTGTATTTTGAAGTTTATCGAACAACAACCAACTCAAGATTTTGTTCAATTCAAAAGGCCTTGAACACCACAAGAAGTTTCCTAGCTAAAACTCTTACTAACAAACAGAAATGGCTAAATCTAAGAATCACACCGCCCACAACCAAACCAAGAAGGCCCACAGAAACGGTATCAAAAAGCCAAAGACCAACAAGTACCCTTCATTAAAGGGTGTTGACGCTAAATTCAGACGTAACCACAGATACGCTTTACACGGTACCGCTAAAGCTTTAGCTAAGGCTCGTGCTGAAAAGGCTTAAATAGTACTTGGATGATTGTGTATTAATGTATAGAAGTATAATATACTGACGAATACTACGAATTGTAGAATGGGATAACTGAGAGAGTGCATATGCTTGTAAAGCTCCTGTTTCACTAGATACTTGTCTATGGTGAGTTTGAAAAATTCTAATGAGCAGCAAAAAAACACTCACACTACTCTACAGATATCTCCAAATATAAATAGAAGTGATTTCTGGCACCAGATTGGATTCAGCTCTTTTCAAGTATCACCACTGTCACAACTGTCAAAACCCAAGTCGCACAAAATCTATCCTCCACTTCGCGCACATCTTCCATCGCATGTCTGGAAACCCAATTGTGTCTCGGACACTTCCAAAAGCCATGAATGGGTACAGCGATCCTAGACGGAAGGAAGGTGGAACCAAGAAGCGTGGATTTACTCGAAATCCCAGTGGAAAAGACCGTAACTTCAAGAACAAATCAGGGTCAAGTATCCCCACCAACAACACTAATGGCGCCAATGGAAATCAAAAGAAGTTTAACATTCATCAGAAGAAGAAGCTACCTGTAGAGGAAGAAGCTGATGACAGTGATGTTTTCGTAGAAGCCAGAGTTCTCCCACGACAAACAGATACCAAATATCAACAATTCACTACTGACGAAATAAATGCCACAGGACCTGTGGTACCGGATCCTCAATCATTGGGGTTCAAAAGGAAAGGTACCAAACCAAGAGAAATCTCAAAATTTCTACAAGCACAATCCCGTCTACTCGTACCAATTCCTTTTGTTCAGCATGATTGGGATAGGGAAAATCAACAAAAAATGTTACAAATGGAACAATCAGGAATGGATAACCAAGGCATATATGAAGAATTTCAAAAGATGAGAGATATAGAAAGAAAGGAAATGGAAAAATTGGGTTTAGTCGATGCTGAGAATATCAGGAAAGACCTAAATGACGCTATTTCATTTCAAGGCACTTGTTTAGACATGTGTCCAACATTCGAAAGAGTCAGAAGAGCATTGGAAAATAATGTGAAGGCTCTTGAAAAAGATCAAACCACTAATAAAGTCGCTAGAGATCGTGCAGTGAAAGCTTTTTCAAGACCGGCTGCTGGTCAACCACCTCCATTACCTTCTGACGTTCGTCCACCTCATATTCTCAAGGAAACATTGGATTATTTGGTAACCAACATCGCTCCTCAATTACCAGAAGCTCACTCTTTCATTTGGGACAGAACACGTTCTATTCGTCAAGACTTCACATATCAAAATTATTTTGGCCCAGAGGCCATAGACTGCAATGAGAGAATTGTTAGAATTCACCTTGTTTGTCTACATATAATGGCAGGTAGTGATGTGGAGTATTCTCAGCAACAAGAACTTGAGCAATTCAACAAAGCCCTTCAAACTTTGATAGAGATCTATCAAGATGTCAGAAACAGAGGTGGGTTCTGTCCAAACGAAGCAGAATTTCGTTCATACTATCTTTTGAGTCACATAAGGGATGCAGAAGTAGAGAGAGAGTTACAAACATTACCTGATAGCATTTTCAACGACAAACTCATCCAATTAGCATTAAAAATCAGAAAAATTGTGGCCCACAACAATATTGTTGAAAGAGGCTACAAGAACACAATCGGTTGTCTTAACATGTTCGTGGAATTTTTCAGATTGGTTTACAGTAGTGAGACACCATTCTTGATGGCTTGCTTACTCGAAACCCATTTCAATGAGGTCAGATTCTACGCCTTGAAAGCAATGTCAAGAGGCTACCACAGTAAAGGAAAACCTTATATTGCCGAAGCTTTGCGTTCAATGCTTGGTTTCGATTCATTAGAGCAGCTCATCAAATTTGTGAAGTACTATGAGATCGATATTGTCGAAGATGAAGCAGATGGAATTTTGATTGACTTGTTCAATAAGGAGAAGCTCGAGTCAAAGTATAAGCTTCAATCGGTCACAGAGAAACCAAAGTATACACAAGCATACTCTGTCAAGTTGAATGACAAAATTAATCAGCCTCTAGCGAACTTCATAAATTCCGGCAAGCCTAACGACAATTTGAATTTGACCAATGTGAAGAATATGAACATCCTCCAGAAACCAAGAGCCCCTATCGTTAAGCAAGAAGAAGAAGAAGTCAAAACTGGTTCTTTCGCTGATTTCTTGAAATCAGGCTCGAATGGAAATGAATCAACTGGATTCGGCTCGATAGCACCCTCTGTTAAGAGTAAAACCAATACCAACGCACAAACTTCTCAAGCATTTGCACCATCTCAAACAGGCTTTGGGTCAACAACATCAACGATCAACACTGGCGCCCCGACCCCTTCAACAAATACCTTCAATTTTCAAGCAAACAAAACCGAGAACATTAATAGTCTACCTAATCTAGCCAACGAGAGTGAGTTGAAGCTGAGCATGAATCAAGAAAGCAAGCCTGTTTTTCTGTTCACTAATCAACCCAAAGTTGAATCCAAGCAGAAGCTGGAATCCAAATTATATCCTCCATCACAGCCATCAGCTCCAACGTTCTCTTTTTCTACTGGAACACCCAAAGTCGAAGAGGTTAAACGTGTACCTCCACAAGAATCTAGAGAACCCAATACTACCACTGCTCCAACGTTATCTTTTGGAAAATCTGAGGTCAAAGAATCCCTGATCACGAAACCTGAGCTGAAAAGGCTTGTTGATTCCAGCAAGTTTCCTGCAGCTGTGCAAGCAGTGTACGAGCAACTTTCGAAATTTGTTGTACATGAGGAATTGAACAGAATTTTACCAGCATTGGTGAGACGAGAAAATGCAAGAACTGAGAGATCAAGAGTTCTCGGTTCACTTCTGAGAGAATTGTATGATGCTTTCTTGAACGAGATATTGTTCAAGCTGATAATGGATGTAAAAGCTGATTTATTTTATAAAAGGAATTTGAAAATTAAAATTATAAGAAAACTCAACAAAAAAGGTGAAGATTTAAACAAAAAACAAAGTATCAAAAGAAAAAGACTAAATGAATTAAGTGAAATAAGATTCAACGGATTAAAGAGACAAGTCTCCAACTCATCAAACTTAAGTTTTTCAAGTTTGAAGAGAAGACGTGTTAATGAAAGCATAGATGATATCATTGATAAAAGAAAAGAGGTTGAGCAATTGTGGGCTCCAATAAATTTGAAGGAGTTCATCGATCAATGCTCGAGCAATGTCAAGATTAATATCGAAACCCAAAACCTTGACCTCAAGTTTTTATTTATAGTGGAGAATTGGAGGTCCACATACTCCCGTTGGCTCAGTAACAAATTTCTGTTGAGAGTGAATAAAGAGAGAATGATATATGAGAACAAACTACAATCAGATAAGATCAACCTTGATATAATAAGTTTACCATCAAAGGATCAATTGACTAAGACATTTTTCAATAATACTAGTTTTGTCCTATTTGAGTTTGGATTAGTTGATGGTGAAAATGGAGACATAAGAGCCAAATTGGCAAAGGACAAGCTTATTTTAAGGAAGATTTTGGATCTTGCGGACAGGTACGGCAACTATAAGGTCCAGGTTGTGATTCTATTTTGGGACACTACTAAAACGGGTATTCTGCAGGAAGAAGTGAAAGGTTTATTAGATGTTGAGAGCATGAACCATGTGAATGTGAAACAGGTGGTGATCTGTGACATGACACAAGATGTAAATGAAAGTCTAGACAATGGACTCAAAAAAATAATGGCCAATTTTGATGGGGAACCAACAAATAGAGGCAAGAAGATTCAATCGATGAAAGTGCCAGGCACACTTAAGCCCACAGTTTCAAACGATAAGTTCAAAGAGAATGAAACGAAATTGCTTCATAAGGCTAGGATGGACAAGAAGTATTCATATTTAGCTAATCATCTGATGTTGAACAACTCATTCAACAATTCTACCATGATGAACAATTCATTATTAAGGCATACATTCAATAGGAGCATGAGAAGAAATGAAGCCAACTCTACATTTAATGTGCTGACAGTTTTAAATAGCAACATGTCGGTTCTAGAAGGGTTTGGTACTGGAATCATTGAAGAGAGCACACCATTTAGTTCACCAAAAAAGGTAACTAAGCCTTGTAAACCAACGAAAAGGAGTTTACAACAACTTATGGAATTGACAAAAAAGGTTAAGAGTAAGTATAATTAGCATTGTAATATATTATAGACATTTACTAAGCCTTTGGCACTGCCAATTTCAGATGAACCCAGAAACTTGAACTTTGGTCTCTACAAGAGATCTTAAACGTTAAAGACATTAATTTACTATATACCATACCTAACCCCAATGCAATCCTTCATAATTCGTTTCTATTACTTTGCTAACCGTGGGGTCAACTGTACCAACCATTTTCTGTAGTTTGACTGGATGATTTCATTATCCACACAGTCAATTGAATTCACAGAATCCAATGAGTCCAACATGTAATTGTGATTGATATCAGGGAATTTAAGATCAAAGTCATCGATTTGATTATGGGTATTATGATGAGTAGTTATTTGACCTGAGCTTGCAACGGTATAATCACAAGTGTGAATGCATTTCTGATTGTGAGACTGACAGAATGAGCATTCATATAGCAAATCATTCTCATCTTCACTGGGCAAAGGACTCTCTAAGCAGTCGACGATATCTTGAAGTCTGCACTCTTCTGAACAATAAAGTGAACCAGCAATACATGGATTACCATGAGCGGAACAGTAATCTTGAAACATTTTATAAAGATTGTGTCAATTGATTGAAACTCGGAATCAAGTGAGTTTAAATACTTTGCAATGAGTCAGACTAAAAAAACTGTGTGCAGAGGTTATAATGGTTATAAATAGGAAATATTAGTGTGTGTTGGTCATAAGCGATTGCGGTGTTGGCGCGACATTGTGGTGCTACACTGTTGGCTGAATCGCATTTCGGAATTGTGGGCTGTGGCTTCAACCTATGAGACATTGTGGTGGGTCCTAAAACTACAGTGGTGGTTCAAGTTGATTCACCTTGCTCAATTCTATAACTATGTAATGGCCATAACTATGGTTACCCAACCATTTTGAAAGTTTTCAAACAGTGGTTATTACCTAATGTGGTTATGGTTTTTCATTCCAACGTGCCCAGGCCACATTCACAGCAAATGAGAATTTTCACCGATGTCGTACTAATCCAGTAGTAAATTCTCTCTTCATCCCGTAATTTAAAAACCAATCAACCGGTTTAATTGAATTGACATCAATTTAAGGGTCTAGATGTTTCAATGTCGACAATCCTACAGTAAACTACTTGAATTACTTGTTGTTGGGACGACTTCGTGCCAAACTCTCACTGGCTCCCAACACTCGGGGTTTGTTCCCGCACTAAACTGCCGCTAAAACTTGTCCCAAAACGGTCTAGATTTGATACTCATGTCTCGGATCCTGTGGCGCTGTATGTAATGGCCTGATACTACGCACAGTTGCAGTACAATATTTTCACTACAATGTAACTCCCCTATTCTTTGATATCACTTGAATATGTGCCGTGGTTAAACTGATGTCGTTCCCCATTTTTCAACCATTTGACCGCCCCTCCTGTCCCCACTGTTTTGAGACTTTCGCATCGATTTACCCTTTATGACTCTCCACTCCTTTTACATCTACGACAGACATTGCAATTGCATCTATCATAGACTGTTCTCATCGCTTGATTCTGTTAACAGTGATAATGAATCTGATATTGCTAAATTACTTTTCGGGGTGCTCTACTCTTTGAAGAACATCAGTCAAAAATTAGCTGATTCTCTGTCTCAATTCAACTACTTGAAATCTTTCTCTACTTCCAACCTACGCATTCATTACTTGGAAACACTTACAAACCTCAAATTCGTGTTGATTTCCGATAACCTCGTCGATGACTTGCAGTCGGTGTTGTGGGAGTTGTACTCGAAGTACTACATCGATAACATCGTTTACAATCCATTGAGTTCAGTGGATTTTGCTGAAGCTGAAAACATCACTAACCGTAACTTCATTGCTCAAACCGATGCTTACTTACAGTCACTTCCAATCTACAAGTAAACATTGAAAAAATTTTGAAAATACAGCGGAATCTCGTTTTAAATCACCGGCACTGCCACTCAAACACACAATCTTGAACTTTCTCGCTTTTGGATTGGAAAACATGCTTGTGTCAGATAGGGATGGCACCAATAAATTTGTATTGGTGTAAGGATTTCTGGTGCAAGGATGCGAATTTTTCACCGAACCGATGGAAAGGCATTTACTGGTTTTTATTTAAGTGAATTGATGTTTCCGTTATGAATGAAAATAATGAAACAAACTCATCAGTATGCTTTGAAATCACGATTTCATGAATTTGCTTTGGTATTTATAGTCTCCATGGCTCAAGTTCTTTGTCAAGCGGGAATAACCATGTCATTGAGTACTATGGGTATCGTCACCAAATCTTTTGAACAAAAATCAGGTCAACAAATCCACTCTGGAGAGCAAGTATGGTTTATGGGGTCTTTTGCATTAACAGTGGGGACATTTATCTTGATATCTGGTAAACTTGGTGATCTTTTTGGTCTCAAATTAGTGTTTTGCATAGGCTGGATTTGGGTTACCATTTGGTCGTTAATCACAGGTCTTTCATACTATTCAGGCTCAGTTATATTCTACATTGTTGCCAGAGCCTTTCAAGGTATTGGTTTTGCACTCTTGATGCCATGTGGAATGGGGATCATTGGTAACGTTTACCACAATGGGAATAGAAAGAACATAGCATTTGGCTGTGTCGGGGCTGCAGGTCCTACAGGGGGGTTCATTGGAGCTTTTATGGCTGGTTTAATTGCTCAACTTGCATCATGGCCTTGGTGCTTTTACATTCTTGCAATAACGAGTGCTTTAATGTTTTCCTTATCTTTGTGGTACATTCCCTCCAATTTGAATGAAGTTGAACCACCCATGAAGGCAGTAAAGAAATTTGATTTCTTGGGTACTGTCACTGGAGTAATCGGCTTGGTGTTATTGAACTTTGCTGTCAATCAAGGTCCTATAATTGGATGGGGCACAGCATATGTCATTGTTTTGCTTGTGTTGTCAGTGATACTCATCATATCGTTCTTCATAATTGAGCTTTACGTCGACCATCCCTTGTTGCCAAGATCCGTTTTCAACTATAGAATTGGGCTTGTCCTTCTTTGCATCGGTTTGGGATGGGGTTCGTTTGGAGTTTGGCAATATTTCTACTGGCACATTATTCTTGGAATGAGACACTATACCCCTATTGCTGGCGGTTTGACATACCTTCCATTCTTCATTGTTGGGGTGATAGCGGCGTTCCTCTCTGCGGTACTTATTTCCAGGATTAAACCGTCCTTCATTATTTTTTTCAGCTGTGCTGCCTTTTGTGGTGGATGTGTCATGTTGGCCGTCATGCCTGTACATCAATCTTTCTTCCAGATATCATTTGGTATGATGCTTGTGTTGGCGTGGGGTATGGATTTGAGTTTTGCTGCATCTTCTATAATTTTGTCCGACTTCTTACCGAAGAAACATCAAGGCATTGCAGGATCATTGGTCAGTACCGTGGTAAACTATTCTGTGTCTTTCTTCTTGGGGTTGTCGTCTTCGGTGGAGATCAATGTTTTAGCTTCTACTCGAAACGTGCTAACTTCCTATAGAGGTGCTATTTATTTCGGTGTTGGGATATCAGGTTTGGCTACAGTGGTGTCTCTAATATTCATCTTCACCCAGTACTACACCAATGACACGTCAGGGACGTTTGAAGCTGATAGCCTCGAGTCTAACGATGCTGATGTTGAGAAAATGGACAAAGACGATTGTCCTTCTGCATAACAATTCAATATTCATAATCATAGAAATAGAATACAATAATTTACAAACACGTCTTGACCACAAATATGATCGAAGTCAGTCATATTTCAACATAATAATCACCCATTTGGCGAACATGTCAGTTTTAGTTTATGTACATCTTGTCAATAGTCGTGCTTAAGAGTCGCACTTTGTACTCCAAGTCTCGGTTTAGTAACAATAAGCCTTTGATAACTACCAGTTTAATCGAAGTAATCAATCTAATACAAGCCAACAGTTCGATACTGAAGGTCATATTTATACAGTGGAGTGTTTTTCCCTAACGATAACCTACAATTTAGTTAACTTTTCACTGAATTGTCTCAAACACTTACAACACGATAGTTTGATTTTGCACACAAATCATCTAATCAGTTCAATTCATCATGTCTACTACCACAGCAGTTGCATCTACCCAGGTTCAACCTGCAGCCCCCAAACAAGCTAATAGAACTGAGCTTGAAAACTTGATCAAAGAACTCCAATCTAAACTAGGCAAAGACTGGGACAAGTACCATGAAAATTTGAGTTTGTTCTTGATTGGAAAATTGAGTCGACCTGAACTTGTGGAGAATATCTCTCCTTTACTCAAGAATGGTGCTTTCAAGTACCATAATAAACTTCTTCTTTTAAATTTCGTTAATGCATTCAAAGAAGGGCCTATTGACTTCCTGAGTGAGTTTGCAACGTTTTGGAATAAGAAGGCCAAATCCAAGACAGTAAGATCTTCACAATATGAAAAATTCAAACAAAATATAATGGGGCTTCCCATAAGAGAAAGAAGAAGAATAAAAAACATCACCAGGGAGTCTGGTAAGAAGAACAAATTATCAGCTGGTATTACATTGACTAGACATGCATTGCTCCCCAAAATACCGTCAATTCAAGATAAAGAGCAGCAACAATTGCAGGTGAATAACTTGGTTCAATGGCAGAAAGATGTGGTTAATGGTATTAATACCCCAATCAACACAGACAATTTTGAGCTACCTGATTTTGAAAATCTTTCCAAGAGAGTCATCATGTCTATGAGGGAACATGGTTTGACAGGTGATATAAATCAAAGGGTTTTGGAGATAATAATTCTCGGTTTGGAGATTCACTTGAAAAATATAGTTGAGAGTGCTATAGATGTTGCCAGGTATAGAGAGAATACTTACAATAACAATGACTATTTGGCATCAGCAATACAAACGGTAACTCAATCAGTGAGTGCTAAAGAAAAAGTTAATAATGACGAAGAAAACGACCCCAAAAGAAGGAAAGTCGTGTTGAACATCGAAGATTTGGTGCACACATTGGATATGTTTCCCTACTTGACTGAACCCAATGGGGCTAAAGGCAGAGAGGATGTATTCCTTAAGAACGATGATGAACCTATAGATGACATAGACTACGAGTTACCACCTAAGCCCCTAACCATAGAACCAATAACTACGGTTGGAAATGGCTCACACAAGGATGACAAAGAAGACGTCAAGAACTCGCCAAAGAAATTAGTGGAAAACGCTCACATTGGAACAACAGATGAACTAAAATGGGTTCTACATGACCTTTACAAAACGATGTAGTGTAAACTTATGTAATATACAAGAGGAAATGCTATCGTGTATCATGAGTGGTAAATGGTGGCTAGCTTAGGGAGAATGTGCCTGTTGTTGTTGGTAGCTTGAAAGATGAAAAGGGTTCTTTCGTGTTTCAATGAGTTGACAACTTGGTCAACCAACGAAAAAGGTTTCTTGGATAGAGATGCTATTGCCTGTTCTTGCTGGCTTAGTGGGAGACTGGACAAATCTAAGAAAGAAACGTAACTGGTATACTTAGCTTTTTTGCTGGAACAGTCAATCTTCAAGATGTAAACTCTAGGGACTTTGAAGTCAATTGAGTTTAAAACTTCCAAGTCATTGATCTCATTTATGAGCATAGTCTGACTGGCAACATCCTGGATATGCGTGAAGCAATTACCAAGGTCTCGCCTTGAGTCAATGATATCATGGAAAGTTTCACCGATCTCCAACCCTTTCAACGATGTCTCGATATGCCACTGTTTTTGAATGAGCTTGAGACTCTTCTCTTTGATGTCCTTGTACGTACTGAAGATGGTGTCGATTAACAACGATTCTTTACACTCGCCAGTTAGGAGCACGTTTGAGTTCTTGTTTTGTAGAGACATGGAGGAGAATAATACACATTCGTCTACCAAATCGCTGTTAGAAAGGTTAACAAAGCACTTGCTGAAGGATAACATTTGTCCATCACAATTGACCTTGTTATCTTCAACTTCGAATGATGTGTCACAGTTAACAACGACTCTTTTAGATCCTTGAAATTCCATTATAGAGTTTTCCAACGTTCTTCTTATCTTATTCTGTTTCTCCAACTTAGAATGGGTAGAATCATATTCTTTTGTTGCAATTAAGAGCTGTGAGTCCAAGGCAACATGTTGCTTGTTGAGATCCCCAAAAGTGGATTCTAGCTCAGCAATCTGGCCTTGAAGAGTTGCTCTTGTGGACTCGAAATTGTTAGAGGATGATTCCAAGTTTAGAATTGAACTCTCTGTGTCTTTGATACTATTCTTGAGTCCCTGTAGTTTGTCGTTGAGGTCGTTGAGTTGCTTCAGAGTTGCATTATATTCTGACTGTACTTCCTCGTAAGTCTGCATAATCTTTTCTGACTCTGTCATTTTTTCCTCCACTCTTCGTTGTAGTTTTTCATTGAGTTGAATACTTTGTTTTTTCAACTGTTCCTTTGCCGATTGCTGCAATTGATCGAACTCCAGCTGTAATTGATTTCTTTGTTGTGTGAGAGCTTCAATCTCCTCAGTGTTGTCTTCCTTGTAGTGCTTTGCCAATTCAACTTCATTGTGCAATTGGAACTTTACATCATTGAACTCAATAGAAAGTTTATTTGATAACTCTTCGAGCTTAATGTTAACAAGCTTCTCCTTGTTCAAGACATTCTTCATCACAAAATCTTCCACATAATCAAATTTACGTTTGTTGGAGGTGATTGAATTTTCAAGTTCAGCAATTTTATGAACCAACTTTTTGTTGCTGCGTTTAAGCTCCACCACATCGATCTCCAAATTATCAGACTTCTCTGTGAGTGAATTAATAGTGACGTCAAGATCCCTTAAGATGGTCATTTGGTGATCAACTTCATTATCGATGAGATCATCTGATTTCTTGATATACGAGCGACTTGGCCCTGCATTTTTCTGGCGATTCAACGTCTGATTGTACCCTATGAGTTTATTGATATGCAGAAGGTTAATGTTTGGGGTTTTAGATTCCATTGATGGTGGTAATGGGATATTCGAGCCAGATTTGATCTGAGCCAAAGAAAAACTTAGCGCAGTTGGTGGTTTGTGGTGTGCGTTCTCATCGTTGGTCTCTAGTACCGGCTGTAGACCAGAATTGGCCTCAGAATGTGACCTCTTTGGTATTCGAGACATATAAACAATATATACAAGACGCGATAGTGCACGTGAGTCATTGGGACCGCCGATGACAAGACTTGGAGTAATGAGATTGTGCAGGTGTGGAATAAATAAGGGCGGCAACGCTGTCTATGAAATAAGTTGGGAGTATTGCAGCTAGAGACTTGTCTCTGGGGCTTTACGGAAGTAAAACTCCGAAACCAAATCCAAACCTACATACTCCACTGGAATGAAGTAGTAAGTGATAGTACGACATATTGGGCAATTACTTGAAATCCTTGCTCTGCAAGTTTCTTGTCATTGCTGGAAGTGCTACTCTCATACCATCTAATTCTTTTGACATAAACACTTGACACCCCAAACGAGAAGTTTCTGTAAGACCAAATGCAAGATCCAACATGTCGTTTTCATCGTCTTCAGGTTCAGGAATTTCATCGTAGAAATCTGGATCTATAATTACATGACATGTAGAACAAGCACAAGATCCTCCACAAGCACCTTCCATATCTAAATTATGTGCTTGTGCTATATCCATAAGGTTATCTCCTGCTGCTACTTCACACTCAACTTGACTTCCGTCCTTTGTAATGAATGTGACGTGCAACTCTTCACCAGGCTGAGGTTTATGTACATGACCGTGTGACATCACGGATGATTGGTGAAATGCTCTGAAAATTGGTACAGCCATTTTAGGCCCCCTATTAGTACGTATACTATGACGCATAGCCGTAGAAATAGCACGACTGGCCACACAACTAGACGCCAAAATCCGACTAATCATTGCAGATGAGACTTGCGAACAATTGAAAAAATTCAAATTTATAAGGTTATATACAGGTCTCGTTTCCAAAAAGTGACTAACTGGTGGTTTGACGGTTCGTATGGATGGCTGCATGTTTGACTGATGATGTTTTGAAAATTACTATGACTGTGAGGTCTTGGTCAACTTGACAGAAAATTGACACAATTGATGGATTATTGAATTGGGCTACGATTAAGTGTTCCATCTCTCTTTCGGCCAAGTGTCCACCTCTCGGAGAAACTCCGATCAAACGTTATACATTAAAAGACCCCACAAGATACAAGGGTCCCACAATCGCTACCCAATTACCAGAACTTGCTAGCCAACACGAGGAAGATCAATATGATGAGAACGGCTATGATAGCGTAACTGATGAATTTGTTAGCTGTGAGTCTTCTGCTCATCAGTTTCAATGTCAGTATAGATCTGCCAACATACCCATCAGCTGTCAGTAAAGTGTTTCTAGAATTGGAGATCTGCTCTCTTTGAGCTCTTAAATCATTTAGAATATTACCTCCTATCAGTTCAGTTTCTAATGCAATCCTCTGACTATCTCTAAGTCTTTCATTAGTCCGCTCAAGTGATGCGTTGTTACTCAAGAGTTGCTTTCTCTGATCGTCATGCTCTCCGCTATCACGATATCTCTGTCCAAGAAGTTCCAGCCTGTCTTCTTCATCTATCAATTGCTTGAGTTTAGTCTTTGCATCGGTTACCTGACCTCTGTACTGTCTGATTTTAGTATTGAACGATGCACGTGAAGATGCAGGTAAGTTTTGGACTTCTAGATTCATTTGGTCAAGAAGTTCCAAACATTCATCGGTTGAATTTTCTATAGCTTTAAGGGTGACCTTACGCAGGTCTAAGACGTTAGTAAATACTATTGATAATTTCTATTTTCACATACCATGATCTGCTGATGACACAGAAGATAACTTAGCCTTAGCATCGGCGATTGCCAACTGGAAATCAGCTTCGTAGCTATCAAATAAAGACATGAGTTGTATTGATATTGATTGTGGATGCGAACATGATAAGTGAAATTACACGACACTAAATAATCATATTTTATATAAACTTAATGACCAGCTTCGAATTCCTCTTCTGCTACTTCATCATCTTCATGACTTTTGTAGCGTCTAAAGGCATTTTTAATTTGACCAATTAAATTCTCGTCAGCTGCAGGATTGGATTGAATTGAACCATATGATTTTGCTGGAGTTAACTCGGACATCTCATTGTTGACTTGTTCGTTATAGTTAAGGATACTCTTGGTTCTTAACAACCTAGCCTTAACTTGTTCTTCTTCTTCACTCAAATCGAGAGAATTCATAGTCAAATTCAATAATGACTTTCCTGATCTTCTTCTCACGAGTTTACCATGGAATGGGCCGCTTCTCGGGAAATATTGTTGGAGATTTTCATCATCCAAGTCTTCACGGTCTGTGAGTTTATGCACTTCGTTGTAAACGGAAGATCTTCTAGGAGTAGTGGCAGTCTTAGGGGTACTTGGGGTTCTGTATCCCACACCGTGATCTTGAATCCATTTAGCGATGATTGCAGTCCATCCACACTGGTGTGAAGCACCTAACCCTCTACCAGTATCTCCATCAAAGTACTCGTAGAATGGAACATACTCCTTGAAGTATGGGTCCCTGTTGGTTAATTTGCAGTCTCCATTACATGGTCTGTCTCCTTCCTCATTCGGCATAAACAAATGCATCAAACGATACTCAATCTCTTGTGCACATTGGGCAAGATTCAAATAGTCACCAGATCCTTTAGGACATTCGACTTTCAAATCAGGTCCGTAGTACAAGTAGAATCTTTGTAAAGCCTCAACCAAAAGAAAGTTAACTGGGAACCAAATTGGTCCTCTCCAATTCGAATTACCTCCAAACATACCAGAATCACTTTCACCAGGTAAGTATGCAACCTTATAAGTTTCTCCGTTCACATTCATTTCGAAGGGGTGCTTCTCATGATACTTAGATAATGATCTAATACCATAATTGGATAAGAACTCGTCCTCATCCAACATCCTCTCTAATATGCTGACCAATCTATCTTTATCCACCAAAGCTAACAATAACCTTTCACCCACACCTCTAGTTTCCATAGATGCGATGTTTCTTTCGGCCACGGTCTTTCTGTGGTTGATGAACCAATTCAATCTCTTCTTAAACGATGGGAATCTGTCTAATAATTCTGGTTCTAAAGTCAAAGATGCATACAATGGGATCAAACCAACTAATGATCTAACTGGAAGAAGCTGAGAGTGGTCACCATGGATAATAGCATCATAATAGAACTTATCATTATCATCCCATAAAGAGATTTCCTTACCTTCACTCCTGAAAGTCATAGCATCTGCAATCAAGATAAAATGTTCAAAGAACTTGGAAGCAATATTCTCATACATAGGTTTGGTCTTTGCCAATTCTAATGCAATGTTCAACATTTGTAATGAGAAGAAAGCCATCCAGCCGGTGGAGTCAGCTTGTTCCAAGTTTCCTCCGGTGGGCAATGGTTCAGATCTGTTGAAAATTCCAATGTTATCCAATCCTAAGAATCCCCCTTCAAAAACATTGTTTCCATCTGAATCTTTTCTATTGACCCACCAAGTAAAGTTGATCAACAACTTTTGAAATAAAGTTTCCAAAAAATCAATATCCTCCCTGCCATACATCTTTCTTTCAATCTTAAAGATTCTGAATGCAGACCAGGCATGGACTGGGGGGTTAACATCGGAGAAATTCCATTCATAAGCAGGAATTTGACCATTTGGATGCATGTACCACTCTCTAGTTAATAAATCTAATTGCTTCTTAGCAAATTCTGGGTCAATCATAGCAAATGGGATACAATGGAAAGCTGTATCCCAAGCAGCAAAGAAAGGATATTCCCATTTATCAGGTAATGATAGAATGTCATTGATGTACAAATGTTTCCAATCTTTGTTTCTACCATTAGCTCTGTTGGGTGGTGGCTTAGGGGTCTTTTCATCACCTCTTGACCAATAATCATGAATGAAATGGTAAAATTGTTTGGTCCAAAGAAGACCAGCAAAAGCTTGTCTTTGCACTTGTCTCACTTGATCAGTCATTGGCAATGGAGTCACCTTCCAATAGAAAGCGTCGGCTTCATCCTGTCTTCTAGAAAAGAGTTCATCAAAAGCAATCTCATCTATATCGTCAGTATTCTTACTCAATTTATACCTCAATGTGACGTAGTCTCCAGGAGCTACTTCATCAAAGTGGAACCAAGCAGCGGCTTTTGTTCCCTTTTTCTCGGGATTAACTGCATCTTCTGCATTTTCAATCACGAAATCATGGAATGCATCTTTGACATATTTGACCTTATTTTCTTGATCGTACAAGCGCTTCGTATTGGTTTCGTTCTCGGTGAACAATAAATGAGGTTCAATATCAGGTGAATCCTCCTGGCAACCAGGAGCAGGGGCAAACTTCAAGTATCTCTTACCAAAATGATGGTGGTCTATCTCTATGGTGTAATCATCAATGGCTTTGATACCAGGTTTTGGTTTATCAGTCGAACCCCAAGACCAAGTGTTTCTCAAGGTCAAATGAGGCAATATATGCAAAGGAGCAGGCTTGTCACTTCTGTTGTAAGCAGTGATTCTAAACACAAGTTCATCTGAGTCATCTTCTTTGGCCAGTTCAAACACGACATCGAAATATTCGTTATTGTCGAAAATTCCAGTATCAGGCAATTCGAACTCTGGTTCTAACCTTGTAGCTTTCTCATTCTTCTCCACGAGTTCTTTATAAGGGAATTCATTGTGAGGGTACTTGTACAAATACTTCATATAAGAATGGGAAGGAGTATTATCCAAGTAGTAATACATTTCCTTGACATCTTCACCATGATTTCCCTGTGAATTGGTGACACCGAACAATTTCTCTTTGAGGATTTCATCTTTACCATTCCATAAAGCCATTGTTATGTTGATGAGTTGATACGAGTCACTTACACCGGCGATACCATCTTCACCCCAACGATAAGCTCTGGAGCGAGAGTGATCAAAGGGGAAATCGGACCAAGCGTCACCACTCTGAGAATAATCTTCTCTAACTGTTGACCATTGCCTTTCAGCAACATAAGGACCCCAATTACGGAACTTTGGATCTTGAAGCCTTATTTCTTCTGCTGTCAATTGCATTATTAAATTAGGGCGAGCAAGACTGATTAAATAATTCTGCGAAAAGGGTAGCAATTTAACGAGGTTGTGGCGAGGCCAATTGGGCGTATCATGGTGGCCGCATAAACTTCTATTTAGCAGTGAAATTCTCTGTAGTTTCAGGATAATAAGGTTTAAAGCCCCGACTTGCTTGCTAGTGATTTCAGGAATGTCATAGAATTACCATTTGGTCCGGGAGCCGTGGCTGAATTTCAATATTATTTGAATCGCTGGTAAATTTGCAGCTCGATTCATGCATAATTTGTTCTATTAATTAATTAGTCTTCTATAAATGTAGTGCATCGAAATGCAGTGAGTTTGATTTGAGTTTGCTGATCTAATCAGCTAGTGCTTTGTTCAATGTTCTGGTCGAACAATCAAAAATGTAGTACTCGTTCATCTTAAACACAATGTACTTCAAGTTGAATTGGGCAAGATGATCAGTCAACCCATTGAGATTCATTAGAATCAAGTTTTCAAACTTGTTTAAATTGTACTCATGGCTAATAAGGCAGTTATTGAACTTGTACACGTCAAGAAGATCCAACTGAAGTACCTGCAAGCCCGAATTTTCTTCGAGTAGATCTAGAAGAATGGGTAGATCATTAGAATTGATAGGAAACTTGAGCACTTTTAAGCGCCTGAATGCAGCGAGGGCTTGGAAGAAGAGTGACTTTCCTCCAAGATTCAAAATCGCATCGTGGTTGAAGTTGTTCTTGACTATGGAGAAACTGATGTCCAAATATCGTAACGTTTGGGTATTATTTTGGGTCATTAATGCATTGGTCACATCAATGACGCTTTCGTTCAAGTCTTTAGAGATGTTGAGATGAATTTTCACTTTTAGAAGGCTCAGAAGTGAAGATAAGAATCCAGTAATGTTGGTGTTGTGATGCAAATTATTGGTGACATTCAACTCAACTGACGTCAATTTCATACTGAGCAAGGACATCTGACAAAAGAGTGAGTTTGTCACATCACCTCTGTCCTCAAAGTACTCGTAACAATTCAAAACCTTGAGTCTTTTAAGACTTTCAAAGTTAATCTTGTCGAAGAGTATACTTACATCGTTACTGGAGATGTACAAATTCTCAAGACACAAGCAAGTTAAATCCAATGTGTTTGTGTTGATGAGCAATTTCTCTAGTGAGTCCCATTCTATCTTGTTCAAATTCCTTTTGCTGATTTTCAATTTTTTAAGATTTTTGAAGTTATTCAAATTGATTGTGATGTTTTCAAAATTGTTGAACCCTGATAAACTTAGACTTGACAAGTTTTTGTAAGATGAGTTTTGGAAGTGGTTGAAATTTTTGAAGTTACCATTCAACTTGTTGATCAAATTCTTATTTGGAAGCTTGTTAATAAGTGTTAAGTCTAGATTGTATTTGGAATACCACTTGAATTGCTTCAAATTGACAAGTCTAGGAAACACTTGATGCATGTAGTTGACTAGTTCATCCTGTGGCAAATCAGGTAAATTTTCCATAAAGAAGAGTTCTTGAATATTATCACAAAGGTATGGTTTCATTATTATTTTCTTGAAAAATAGTTTAAGGTTGTAGATAGATTTTATCTTTGTTGTTTGTTGTGGTCTAATGAGATTTTCACCAGAATTCATTCCACATTTGCAGCCATAAATGGTAGGGTTTTCATTTAAAGACAGATATGAAGAATCTGAATCAGGAGAATAATCCACCAAGCCTGTGTCGATTGGATCTAGGTAATCTATTCTTGATAAGTTATTTAAACCGGATAAATCCACAGTCGAATTAATTTCAATTGACCTGAAAAGTTTTGACAAAACGATTGAAGAATTTATTGATTTACTGATCAAGAGAAGAGCCACAAGTTCATTTTGAGTAAGATTATCAACGATGATCAGAAACACTTCAGTGGGAAGGGCTAGTAACATTACAAGTGGTGAAATGACAAGAGCGAACTGCCAACAATATATTTATACCCCAGATTCCGTTGATCGGGAATACAACTAACCAATGAGTAAAAACATCACGAGAGGAAAAAACTTGATTTGATAATCGAGTCAACGCATGTGATCAAACAAGCTCAACCATTCAGCACTTTGCAACGTTCAAGCCTTGACAGGTAGTTGATAGATTTATCAGTTGGAGGTACCGGAAAAACTCCACAAAAGGAAAAGCAATTTATTTTCAAACCCAATCTCAATTTCACTGCGCTATTAAACTTGGTAAATACAATAGAGTAAAAGTCCTGCATGTACTATAAATTATCATTGCATACTGATATTCAATATTCATTGACACTTTCCACGACTTTAACTAAATTGGAGTTGACAAATTGATGTCATCGGTCAAAGATGATTAATTTTGTTGGCATAGAAACAATTATTTATTGTTTACAAGATTACTTAAATAATCGGATTAACGGGATAATGTTGATTAAAATATAGGCGAATCGGTACTAACAATGGTGATTAGACTAGCATAATAACATATTTCACTTTTGTTACCATACGTGTGTCTACCGGTTACACAAAGCTGTTGGGTTATCGAATAATTAACTTGTACAAATTAAATTCACTAGATTAATTATTAATACTGAAGTGGCACTTAACACTTTGAATTAAGTTTAATCAATAATTTATTATAATAATCATTAATATTGGAACAATAATCATCCCATCCACAAGTTTCCTAATATGTTTAATCAAAAGATATTTGAGAACTCATCAACAAGTAATACTCCGTCCATAAATATACCGAATCAAGATACCCAACCTATTGATATAACATATCATCAAAGATCATCGATTTTCAATAATAGATTCAGGAGAGAATCAATAGCACATTCTCAAGGAATGGGAGGAATTTCATGGGGGTCAGTTACAATTGGTTCTTGGTTAAAGGATGAAGTTTTAATGCATAATAATCCTAATCAACAACCAACGAATTCACAAATAATTAATCCAAGAAGGGGTTCATTTAGATTCCAACCAAGTCAAACACAATCACAGCATTTTGTTAATCATAATAATCATTCAAATTTTAATATGGCAATATCACCACCACAAACGTCATTTTTACCAAATTTAGAAGCTGATTATTGTAAAGATTATAGTTGTTGTGGACAATTATTACCAACACTACATGATTTATTAAGACATTATGAAGAAGCTCATATTAGTTCAACACCTCCTCAACAAGATAATAATCATATGATTAATTCAACGAGGAATAGGAATATGAATAATATTCATAATATAATGGAAACAGTATCAACAACAGATGTGTTTTTGAATAATCATAATATGATAAATTCTAATATTAACAATATCAATGATAACAATTACATCAATGTCAATCCAAATTTACAAACATTAACACCACAAACTCCACAAAATAATCAACTGCCAGAATCAAGTAATGAAGATAGTCCAATGGAAGAGGATGATTTAATGTATATTGATGATCCTGCAAGGCATTTATATGTTGTGGAAACTCCAGAAGATAAACCATTTAAATGTCCAGTTATTGGATGTGATAAAAATTATAAGAATCAAAATGGTTTGAAATATCATAGACTACACGGACATCAAAATCAAACTTTAAAAGAGAATCCTGATGGAACTATTAGCATAATTGATCCTGAATCAAATACCCCTTATTTAGATTCATCGGCTTTAGAAAAGGATAAACCATATAGATGTGAAGTTTGTGGTAAAAGGTATAAGAATTTAAATGGGTTAAAATATCATAGAGGTCATACAACTCATTAGCATCATAGTCATAGTGAATAAATTGTGTAAAATTAGTGATTATGTCGTGCCCAAACATTTTGCCAGGTTTTTTCGTGCGAACAAGTTTGAGTCAAGTTTTGTAAAAATCTCCTACAATGTCAAACAGAGATATACCTGGACAAACCATTTCAAGATTAAGTGCTGGGCTTAAAAATGTTAGTATTAAAGATCAACAACAAAATGAATCAAATTTAAATATTTTACAACAAAACTTACAATCTGAAGCGAAAGACACTCAACAACAATCAAGGATAAGTCAATTCTTTCAAAATCAACCAACTGAAGGTTTCACGCTATTTAGTCATAGATCTGCACCAAATGGGTTCAAAGTTGCAATCATTTTAAGTGAACTTGACTTAAATTATAACACAATTTTCTTAGATTTCAATAATGGTGAGCAAAGAGCTCCTGAATTCGTTACAATTAATCCAAATGCAAGAGTACCTGCATTAATTGATCATTATAATGATAATACTTCAATTTGGGAATCTGGTGCTATAATATTATACCTCGTTTCGAAGTTCTTACGAGAGAATGGTGAATGTAAACTTTGGTCAGATAATTTAATTGAACAATCTCAAATTAGTTCATGGGTATTCTTTCAAACAAGTGGTCATGCTCCAATGATTGGTCAAGCTTTACATTTCAGATATTTCCATTCTTGCCCTGTGCCAAGTGCAGTTGAAAGATATACCGATGAAGTCAGAAGAGTTTATGGAGTTATTGAGATGGCTTTAGCTGAAAGGAGAGAAGCTCTCATTATGGATTTAGATGTTGAGAATGCTGCTGCTTATTCTGCTGGTACAACTCCATTGAGTCAATCAAGATATTTTGATTATCCAGTGTGGTTGGTAGGTGACAGAGCAACTATCGCCGATTTATCTTTCGTTCCATGGAACAATGTGGTTGACAGAATTGGGATCAATTTGAAAACTGAATTCCCTGAAGTCTACAAATGGACCAAGTATATGATGAGGAGACCTGCAGTTATTCGAGCCTTAAGAGGAGATTAATGTAAATAATGAATAACGAACTAATCAATGGCTATGTCATTATGCAAGACATCATGATATGACTACAAGTTCTGTTTATGAATGTACAGTAGTCGACACTTTTATGTGAATTTCGTATTTTATCGAACAAAAATTGGAACATTTCGAAACTCCAGTCTTACACATTCTTTTGATAGAATGTAATGATGCATACATTTCACTTCATTTATCATAAACAGCTAATCAAGTTCTTATCGGCTCACGTGCTCATCTATTTAAAGCTGAATCGAGGTGTGCGATCTTTATGAAATCACCACTATCGCTTCGAGCCTTTCAGGGCTTAACGCCTGCTGGCCGACTTCTTATGGTAGTTAGATTCAGCGTGGTGATACTTTCATTAATAAGTGCTCTCCTTGTTGTTGTTGGTCCCATAATAAGTTACAGATTTTATATGTGTCGTGTGGATTGTGCTCATCTTGATGTTTCACAGGGCATTTACAAGTCGTTGAGGAACAAAGTCAGTGACTCACTGCCCGGCTTCAGCGAAGATATACAAGCGCCGCTGGACTCTTCTCTCACCAAATCTGAAATCATGATCTTGAGTAAATACGCTCAAGCTCAAGTGGCTAATACACCACAATTTTATTTAGCTTCATTGTGGAAATGGTGTACAGGAGATTACAACACCACATCTTATACTGACAGCACGGGTGCTCATAAGTATTTGAAGCATGATATAACAGTGAAGTGTCGCAATACCCCCAAGAATGATCACTCAATCTTCGATTACCGTCGGGACTTAGCTACTTTGGGCATGGAAGCAGTGTTGGCATTTGCCTACCAGCTCTCCGATGAACAGGATGAGGAGTATTCTAAACGTCTGAAAAAGCTAGATAATTGGTTTAATGTGGGTGCTGGTACCTTAGTAGCCAATTGCATCACTCTGGCAATTATGTTAATCTTTCAGTACGTTTTGTACAGTTCAAGGGACCCTTCTGCCGAAGATTTGAGCAAGACACCAACATTTTTGTTTCATATAATGTCAACTATCCTGATAGTTAACTTGATATGTGCAACATTAGGTGCTGCAATCTCCACCAAAGTTCTTTCTCAGCTAAGGTATGAGATGCAAATTGGACTCAAAAACTTTGGTATCAATATGCATTACGGCAGCGTCTGGTTTTGCTTCCTTTGGCTTAGCTTTGGGTTCGCCTTATTTGGTTCAGTGTTATGGGCTATTCCCACCTGGTGTGGACATCCACCAGACACAGAGGAAGAATACTATTTACGTCCTGGTGATTCAAAGACTAAACCGAGAGCTTTCAATAGACAATTGAGTGTGGCTACCCAACACAGCAAAGGAAGTGCATCAAGTAACCCTCGTGACAAGCTATTGTATGCTTCATCAGAAGACGAGAGTGAGACAGAATCCACAGGCGATGGCGAGTTCGGCCTCGATTACAGAGATAAGGAAGAAAAGAAACTCAGGAAGTTAGGGGAATCCCTCTCGTACCAATCATCTGTACGACATCTTAATAAGAGACCCCTGAAGAAGCGAGCTCCAATTCCTGAAGTGGTTATCACAGAAGAAGATGTGAAGAAGGTAATTTATAGAGACCCGTCACAAAATTGGGCTTTTCCAACATTCGATCCTGACGATAAATCAGATCCAGTTCCAGTGGAGACAACTGAACTGGAGAACAAACATTACAAAGTCAATTCACAAACAAAGGATTTCACCCATAACCCTTTTGATGACGAAACAGGTTCACGAGCACGAGACTCGTTTCTTGCCGACGAAGAGATCAACGTTCTCGATCAGAGTAATTTTTTCAATAAGTTAGGCTAAGCTAAAAGTTAGGTCCATCTCGCGCTAATTGTAGGGTCTGATTTACTGCGATGTCAATAGAATTAAAGAGGAAGCTATGGAATGGTTCAATTAATTTACGCATCAACTTACAATCATCTCCTGTTGTGTACCTAATTCTGTGTCCAAGACAATCGTATTTGGCAATTTTCTACCTGATTTTGGTGGATTTTTTCAAGTTTTATGATCACAATCTAGATAATCACATTTGGCTAGAGTACGAGGATGTCCCTGTGCGTTGGAACATGCCAATTGGACTACTATATGATTTTCTACACCTTCCATCACGTCAATTGAGCTCTGTATCTACTTTTGACTTGACCTTGAAGTATGGGGTTTACCCTTCACAACTAATCATGCCTTTCAGATACGAAAACGACGGCGGTGTCGATTATATACGATCGGTCAATGAAGCAGTGTTCAATCAGCTCAAGCAGAGCTGTTTCATTCTTAATGGAAATGCAAAACCTATGATGAACCTAAGTAAGGACGACTCCTTTGAGTTGTGGGAGTCCATAAAGTCACACAACATCGAGTCATACACGAGGATAAACCAAAAAGTGATCCCTAAACGGTTGAATAGAATTCCTGTTAGAGTTTATGTTCCTGGCACAACTACAGTAATTCAACCAGTTATCCCATCAAGTGAACCTCTTCTGCTACAACAATTTGCCAGTAAATATCTCCCTGGTGTATCTGCCAGTCTGTTGTACATTGAAGGAATCAGTTGTACACTGTTAGAATTCGTTGAACTTAAAGACATTTGGTCTACATTTCACAACGTTGACAATTTTCTTTACTTTGTCATTATTCTAAGCTAAAGTCACTAGTCATAAACCGTTCAAGATTTGCCAGCAAACACTGCTTGTAACCAGTTTCTATACATTTTGAGTTGTTTCTTCCTGTTGACGAGAAGTCTTCTATCGGTTGCTATCTTCACTTTATCAAAAGGTCCTTCTTGACAGAATATCTGCTCTAATTCTTCTTCAGTGAAAAAATACACTCGAGTTCCATCTCCACGAATATAAAAGTTATCATCCAAAAGTCTGTTCTTTTTGAAACGAACTTGAGCCAAATCATAACGACCATAATCCCTAAAAAGGATCTTTCCTCCTGGTTTTAAGGCTTTAGATAAATTAGACACCGCTTGTTTCCATTGGTCAGGGTGTAAAGCCAGGAATACGAAAATCATGATAATGATGTCTGCAGAATTAGGTTCAAGATTGTCTGGGAGGTCACCTTGTTCGTTAGCTAAGTCCCAAACCGATGAAAATGCTACACCTTTAGCACTTGCAGTTTTGAAAGTCTCGTTGTCTCGTACCAAATCAACTGCAACTTTTGAGTAATCACAACCAAATATTCTAAGGTGATCGTTTTTGTTCTGTTCGAGGATTGGGAAGAAAGTGTTTCCTGCACCACAACCCACTTCTAAAATATTGACAGGACCTTTACCTTCTTTGGTAAGTTCGTAAAGCTCGGGAAATTCAATTTGAAGCCATTTACGATCTTTGAAGAAGTTTTCTTGATTATGCTTATAAAAAATATCCCAGTATTTGGCAGGGTTACCATTATACAACTGCTTGTCAAAATCCTTGACAGGGTGATCATATTGAGCTGCGATTCTGGACTTAGCTTCTTCGATTTGTTCTTCACCCCATTCAACATGGTCCCAAGCGTTATGAGAGAACACATCATTGTCATCATTGAGAAGTCTTTGACCAAAAGTGAATGGGAGGTCTTTTCCTATACGAGTATCAGAACCTAAACGGTCATCTAAAGGAGGTTTTGAAGGTTCCGTCATATTGGAAAAATCGATGAGGTCGATGAGCTTAGAGACTGGAGCAGAAATGATATCACGTGACGTATTATTAAATGATTAGTTTACTTATTCATAAAGTGGGTTTCACCATCAAGATCTTGTAATCTTGTTGCTGCTTGTTCACTGGTCAAGTCTCTTTGAGCTTCACCCAACATTTCAAAACCAACACAGAATTTCTTCACAGTGGCTGATCTCAATAATGGAGGGTAAAAATGCATATGGAACCAGGAATTATCCTTTTGCTCTTGTGGAGCATCATAAGGTGCTTGATGAATTCCCATAGAGTAAGGGAAAAATGTGTTAAACAAATTGTCATATTTTGTTGTTAACACTTTCAAAATTGCTGCTAAATCTTCTTTATGTTTAGGAGTGAAGTCTTCTAAAGAGCGAAGATGTTGTCTTGCCACCACCAAAGTTTCAAAGGGCCATAAAGCCCAGTATGGCACAACCACCAAGAATGAATCATTTACAGCGACTATTCTTTCCTTTTGTTGGAGTTCAAGTTCAACATAATCACCCAAAAGATGTGCATGGTTATCCTTCTGATATTTAGTCATATTGTCGAGTTCTTGTTGCACTTCAGTGGGCACAACATCCAAGCACCATGCTTGACCATGAGGGTGTGGATTTGAACATCCCATAGCAGCACCTTTATTTTCAAAGATTTGGGTGTACTTGTATGGAGCACCATTCTTGGCTTCTGCTTTCAAGTCAAGGTACAATTTTTGCCATAAGTCGACAACTTTTGTTATACCAGCAACATCCATCATTGGCAAACTTAGTCCATGATTCGGGCTAAAACATATAACGAAACATTTACCTTTAACACCCTGAACTTTCATAAGTCTTGATTTTACTTCGTCAGTTTCGTTATTTTCGTAATCTGGTTGATCTAATTTAACAGCAGGGTAGTCATTAGGGAAGAGATAAGTTGATTCATATTGAGGGTTGACATCACCAGTAGCTCTCATATTACCGGGACATAAGTAGCATTTTTCATCGAAAGAAGCTAACTGGGTTTTCTTTGCTTCTTCACGAGCTCCTTGCCATGGTCTTTTGGCTCTGTGGGGTGAACAAAGTACCCAAGTATTAGTTAATGGGTTAAAACGACGATGTGAGTGATCAGCAAAATCGAATGCGGTTGTCATTGATTGTTTTGAACCTGGAGTTTCACTATTCTGAGTTAACAAGCTTTGTAGTTCAGATTTCATAGTGCCAAACCGGGGGTATTTATAATTTTCAGGATATATGCAAATGTGCAGAATATGTCGATACAATGAGAAACTTGGGTGTAACGTTACATTTCAACTGGATTTCCGACGTGAATTAACCAAAAAATCGTGTCTGATTCGGAACAATTATTCAATGACCATTTTTTTGTCCTGACAAGACAGGGAAGCAATTCCAAATTCAATGTAACGTTACACTCATTGCAGCTCAGTATACAATTATATTTCTCATTTATATACCCTAGTATTCCCCAGAAAACACCCACTAAAATGACTGAATTCACTGAACACGTGCTAGTCACAGGTGGTGCTGGGTTTATTGGATCTCATTTGCTTGATCATCTAGTGTTAACCCACCCCCAAATTCATTTCACTTGCTTTGACAAACTCAACTATGCCACTGGTGGTACAACAAGTAATTTGAACAATGTGCTAGACCAGCCAAACTTCACGTTTGTGAAATTAGATTTGGCTGAAGAGTACGACAAGCTTCACAAGTTCTTGGTAGAAGACTTTCACATTAACAAGATCACAACTGTTCTTAATTTAGCAGCTGAATCTTGTGTGGATAGATCTTTTGTTCACCCACTTCACTTTACTTTCAATAATATCATCGGTACTCAGAATCTTCTAGAGTGTATAAGAGAAGCCATCACCCTTCACTCGTTGGAGAACCAATATGTGTTTATTCATATCTCCACAGATGAAGTTTATGGAGAGCAAGAAGAGAACCAACAAGTTGATGAATCTGATAAGCTCAACCCCACAAACCCTTATGCTGCCACCAAAGCTTCTTTAGACTTGATCATCAAATCTTATGAGTACTCCTACAAAATACCCATAGCCATCATAAGGTCAAATAACGTTTATGGAGAACGTCAATATCCCGAAAAAATTATCCCCACAGCCATTGACAAGTTGTCAAAAGTAACAAGTGACTTAAAACTAGAACTGAAGATCCCATTGCATGGAGACGGTTCAAACAAAAGGAGTTACCTTCATGTATCTGATTTTGTGAGAGCAGTGTCAGTGGTGTGGATCAGATTCAAACAGGACCACCAACTTGGACAAAGCAAAGTAATAGGCCAAATCTTCAACAGTGGCAGTCCATACGAGATAGACAACAAAAGTCTCTTGGAGTACATTGTGGGACAGTACCTTTTGAAAAAATTTGGAGTTAAACACCCAGACTATAGTGAGTTCATTGAGAACACCAAGGACAGGAACTATAACGACTCTCGGTACGCCATTAAATTCAACAAGCTCAAAAGTTTGGGATGGGCCCCAAGAACATCCCTTGACGAGGGACTAGATGAACTCATAGACCACGAAATCAATAGAAAAGCATAATGACACAATTAATTCACTAACTCTGCTACTTTGGAGTCGAATAAAGAATTCTTTATGGGCATATCAAGCGAGTAAAATGGATCTTTCATGACGTAGTCAGAGTACAACACGTAAAGTTCTTTGAAAATACTGCCTGTTGCATCGACCTGTGAGAGAAGCTGACCTTTTGTTTCCACTGCAGTAGCATTTGGTGATGTGATGATGATGAACTTTAAGCCTGTCAATGTTTGGTACATGTACAAATTGAAAAGCTCGGTTTCAACACTTTGAAGTCCAGAACGGTTGGTGTTGGGTGTCTGTGACTTGCCAGTAGCAACGATCATGGAGTTTGGCACTTGCTCTGTCTTGTCAGTGTGGATCGAAGTGGTGAATCTCGAAGTAATGGCATGTACTCCATGCAAAGTACCCGCTAGAACCAAATAATCATTGGCCGTGAGTCTGTTTAGTTGGGGCGAGATGTCGTTCTGATATATAAGGCCTCCTGCCTTGTTCAAGATGTATATGGAATAAACTTTCATGTGGTGAACTTTCTAAGATTCGAACGCGAATACTACTACACTAACAGGTAGATGAATTGCGGGTGGCAGAAAGAGGAAGGCTGCGAACTACTTGTGTTGAAGAGCAAAAAAGTAAGCTTCCCCACCAGGACTCGAACCTGGAATCTTCTGGTTCCAGAAGTGGTTACTAAATCGTAGCCAGACGCCTTGACCATTGGGCCATGAGGAACGAAGCTTGGCTGTTTAGATTGGCAGGGGAATATAATGGCTAGGGACTATGGAAAAATAGTTTCCACCATAAATGGACCAATAGACGATTAAATTGGATAAATGACTGTTCAGTAATTCTTGAGAGTGGCTTCTATCGATGGCCCAATTTTCATAGGTCTAGGCTTCCTCCAAAATTTAAGACGTTGATGCAACTTAGGTGAACAACAAACTCCAGAAGAAACACCAAAAACAGTTCGGGCAACACCTGCAAATAGAGTAATGTACGAACTACAAATGGAATGGTCACCAACAACACCAACAACACAAATTGTGCCACTACAAATCAATTACTCATCATTATATGCATTTTGAAATTCTATCTAAGATAACTCGAAGTTGTACTTAACTTTGGAACCGTAAGTGTCACCTTTCTTCAAGATGACTTGATTCTTCCACTGATCGTGGTTAATAGCATCAACAAATCTACCATTTTCAATGCAGAAACCTGCTCTTGGCTTGAATCCTTCAGTGTTGATTCCAACCCCAGTGTAGAACTGGAATGAAGGGTCTGTAGTCTCAACGTTGAAGCCAACCTTAGAGTTGGGGTGGGATGCTTCAAATACCTTGACCAATTTATGGTCTCTAGTATCGATACCAGAACCTTCCTCGTCAACAACGAAACAGTAATCAAACCAGTTCTTCTCATTGATCTCTGTTGGTTTGGTAATATCGGTGTGAGTAGGAACAAAGTTACCAGTTGGCAACAATGAGTCATTGACTTCTAATTGTTTGTTGGTTATAGACTTGACGATTGTTCCATCGGTACTATCAGTTCCTGAGATGTTGAAGTAAGAGTGGTTGGTCAAGTTGACAATAGTAGAGTCAACCGAGGAGCCATCAAGAAGAGACGCAATGAATTCAATACCAACTGAGGTCTCATCAATAGTGTACTTGATGACAGCTTCTACGTCACCAGCAAATCCATTGTTACCATCAACATCAATCAAAGAAAATTCAAGAGTGTTGTAAGCTTTACCATCTTTAGTTTCTTGCTTGACGATTGGACCAAAAAATTCTTGTTTGTCAAAGCCGTTGAAACCTCCATGTAATGAGTTGTTACCTTCATTCTTGTTCAAAGTATAAGTCTTGCCTTCTAGAGTGAAAGTGGCATTTCCAATTCTGTTGGCAACTCTACCCACAGTAGTACCAAAGAAAGGATTAGACTTCTCCAAGTAACGATCAGGATCATCAAATCCCAAGACCAATTTTTGTCCCTTGTATTCGATGTTTTGAATCAAAGCACCATGGTTACACAAGCTGACTTCGAAGCCATTGTCGAATTTGACAGTGTGTTTCCTGTTTGAGTAGTCAAGCTTGTCAGAATTGAAGATTTCCCATGAGTAGTTTTCAATATTGAAACCGTAGGGATTCATAGTAGTCCATTTCCACAAGTCTTTGCATGCTTCGTCAATAGAAAGGGTAGCTGTCCAACCCAATTCAGTGTTGGCTCTTGTTGCGTTAGCAGTCAAGTTGAGCACATCACCACCTCTTCTTGGGACGACTTCATATGGTAACTCACGACCAACAGCACGACAGAAAGCGTGGTAGACATCAAAAACAGTTGATCCATTACCAGTACCCAAATTCCATTCTCTGTAAAGTCCTTCGGCTTCATTGAGTTTGTCTAAGTAGTTCAAAGCCGCAATATGTCCCTTTGCCAAATCAACGACGTGGATGTAGTCACGGATTGGGGTGCCATCGTGTGAGTCATAGTCATTGCCAAACACAGACAATTTTTCCCTTCTTCCAACTGCCACTTGAGCTAAGTAAGGCAACAAGTTATTTGGGACACCTAATGGGTCTTCACCAAGTAAACCTGAAGGGTGAGCACCAATTGGATTGAAGTAACGTAAGATTGCAGTTCTCCATTGGTTGTCAGAAGCATGCAAATCCTTCAAGATATTTTCAATCATGAATTTTGTTTTACCATATGGATTTGTAGGATCATTAGGACAGTGTTCTGGAATTGGAATCATATCCTTGAACCTTGTAGCATCACCATAAACAGTAGCAGACGAAGAGAAAACAATGGTCTTGACTTGGTTGTTCTTCATGGTTTCCAACAATCTCAAAGTACCATTGATGTTATTGATATAGTAGTCTAATGGAATTTTAGTTGATTCACCAACAGCTTTCAAAGCAGCAAAGTGGATAACTCCACTGATTGGGAATTGCTTGAAAACTTTGTCGAGAGCTTCAGAATCCTGAAGGTCAATTTTGAAGAATGGGACTTTTCGTTTAACGATAAACTCAACTCTAGCAACTGCATCGTAGCTTGAGTTACACAAGTTATCAACAACAACAACGTTAAAACCATTATTGATAAGTTCAATAACAGTATGAGATCCGATGTAACCAGCACCACCAGTGACTAAGATGTATTTTGACATTTTGTAAAATGAAAACTGGAAAGATTCATGGAAATAATTGAACTTTTAAACCATGAGGAGTCCTTAAAACAAATGTAACGTTACATCACCTCAAGTGACACAAAACCCCATACGAATCCAATTAAACTATTAGCTGGAAAAGATTTTTTTGAGTAGAGCAAGATTTTTCCGAGGATTTTCCGAGATTGGCAATTAATTTACCTGTTCGTAGTTAAAACACCAGTTCAGTCATGAGACGTTGTTATCAAACAATAAGATGATTGAAAAGCAATCTTACCACGTTAACACTCCACATCTCCAGCTACTTACCGGGCCAAATGGGGTAAATAATTCAGACATTAATTAATTGCTGGGGAATCCTGATTATAAAGGTGTATTGGTTCCGGCACGGCTTTCATTAATGAAAAATGTCGATTTCTCATTGTAACGTTACATCGATCCAGTCTCATGCAGGAAATATCATCAGATATAAATACTCGAGACCATCCTGCCACCAGTTCTCAATTGAAATGTCAGATAACGTTCCAATTTACAATGATTTGAGTTTTTATCCAAACCAGGATGAAGCAAAACAAAGATATGATAAAATCATTTCACAATTTCAAGATGATTTTGAGGTTAAACCTGAATTTATCGCCAGAGCTCCAGGAAGAGTCAATTTGATTGGTGATCATATCGACTATAGTTATTTTTCAAGTTTACCTATGGCCATAGAAACTGATGCTGTTGCTGTTGTAGCTACTACCACAGACAAAAAAGTGGTTTTGACCAACGTAGACCCCAAGTTCACAAAACAGTCGTTTGATGTGCCTCCTAATAACGAGATTATAACGATTGATACTGCCAACTTCACCTGGGCTTCATACTTCAGATGTGGATTCCTTGTTGCTCAAAAATACTTGCTCGAGAACCACCCAGATTTGGTTAAAAATGGATTTAAAGGTTTAAGAGTCACTTTCCACGGAAATGTCCCAACTGGTGGTGGATTATCTTCTAGTGCTGCTCTTTGTGTGTCCTCAACTTTGTTGGTTTTGAGAGCCAATGGGTTGAAAGATATCTCCAAGAAAGATTTGACCAAAATTACCGTGGTTACTGAACATTATGTTGGGGTGAATACTGGTGGAATGGATCAATGTGCTTCCATTTATGGAGAAAAGGATAAATGCTTGTTGGTGCATTACAAGCCACAATTATATGGTCAAACATTTTCTTTCCCAGTTTTCGAACCTAACAATATGGTGATTTTGATATCCAACACATTAGTTGAATCCAACAAGTTAGAAACTGGTCCTGTGAACTATAATTTGAGAGCTGTTGAAGTGGCTAGTGCAGCCGAGTTCTTAGCTAAAAAGGCAGGTATCACTTTACCACAAGACTCAAACTTGGAGACAGGTACTTTAAGAGGGTTCATGGACTGTTACTTTGAACAGAAGTTGAACCAACCTAAATGGGATGGTTACGATATTGTTGTTGGCGAGCAACGTTTGAACAAAGCACTTGAGCTCGTTGAGGAATTGTTCACCGAAGACCAAAAAATCGGAGTTTCTACCGAAGATATGGCACAAACTGTGGGGTTGACAGTTGAAGAATACACCCAAAAGTTTCTTACTAAATTCCCAGTAAGATACGAGAAGCTTAAACTCTACCAATTGGCCAAACATGTTTACTTGGAATCATTAAACGTATTGAAGACATTGAAATTGCTTCAAAACCCAAGCAGTGACTCCGACAAATTCTTGAGTGAGTTGGGGCAGCTCATCAAGGATTCACAGTACACAGCTAAGCATAACTGTGAGAACTCACTGGTAGACAACGACGAAGTTTGTGAAATTGGTATCAAAAATGGTTCATATGGTTCGAGAGTGACAGGAGCAGGATGGGGAGGATCCGTTGTTCACATCACCAGATCAGATAAAGTGCATAAATTGGTTGAGCAATTGACCCAACAGTACTACAAGAAGAAATTCCCCAAAATTACGGAACAGGAATTACAGCAAGCTTTAGTCATTTCACAACCATCAGCTGGTGCATCATTAATTGAATTGTTTAATTGAGTTATTTGGGTGATGCGTTAAAAAGTAATGTGTAGAGTAAATGTATGAGTGTGAAAGGGTTCAAGGGCGGTTCCGATTTTTTGCGACCAAGTAAGGCCATTTTCGTGCGATATCGGGACTTCACCAATTAAAAATCGGAATTGTGTGAGATGAGCTAATTTGTCAGGCGATTTTATCGAATCATGGTGCATATTGACTGATGTTGCAAACTAAGCCGTTCTATTTATATTAAGTTGATTTCACAACACTCCAATTTAATCAACTCACTTTAATCAACTTATTTAAATGGTACTTCATATTTTACCAATCATAGATAACGAACTCAATCAACCAGCTTTCGTACCAAGATTCAAAACCCACAATTCACAGAAACTTTTAAATGGGTTTGCTATAACTGAAAATTTGACGTTTGTCAAGAAAATAGGTGCTGGCACCTATGGACTCATTTACTTGGTTAGAGATTCATTAACTGGTCAAGAATTTGCTGCTAAAATCGTTTTAAAAGACCCACCAAATGTCCATGGCTCGCCAAAGGACATTGAAGCTAACAAAAAGTACATTCAAGAAAGGGTGTATACAGAGTTTATCACATCAGATATCCAATGTGCTGAAATGAATTTGAACATGATCAGAGATGAAGGTATTAATTATCCATACCTCAAAGAAGTTGCTTTGCATTTGAGGGTTCATCAACATCCAAACGTGACAAGGATCCACAAAGTTTACAACGTTAACAACTTTGCTATCATGATCCTCATGGACTACTATGAGCAAGGTGATTTGTTCACAAACATTGTCGATAAGCAAATCTTCCAGAATTTGCCCAAATACCAAGATAAGCAACTCATAATGAAGAACACTGCTTTACAGATCATTGATGCCATAAGGTATCTCTCCAATAACGGCATTTACCACTGTGACTTGAAGCCTGAAAACATCATGATAAGGTATAATCCAAACTACATAAGACCACCACATGGATCATTAATTGATTATAATGAGATCCAAATCGCCTTAATTGACTTTGGATTGTCAATTCAGTCAGACTTAATTTGCTGCAATGCTTGCAGAGGCTCAAGTTTTTACATGGCACCAGAAAGAATTGTCAACTACAACACTAATGACTACATTAAATCACAAATTGACTTACATCAATTTAAGCATGCAGTTGGTGAAAAGAGAACAGAAACTAATAGTCTTTATTTACCAACTTTACCAGGTGACATTTGGTCAATTGGAGTTTTACTCATTAATATAACTTGTTCAAGAAATCCATGGCCAAGTGCTTCAATTATACCAAAAGATGGTAACCAGGTGTTTCACAATTTCATTACAAAAGACAAGTTCATCTTGAAGAAGATTTTACCAATTTCACTCAATTTTAACATGCTACTCAATAAAATCTTCAAGTTAAACCCAAACGAAAGGATTTCATTAGACGAATTAACTTCAGAAATTAAAACCATTGATTTTTTCAATGATGCAAATGCAAATTTTCAATTAAATACTCCACCAGAATCTCCATCATTTTCTGTTAGATCAATTTGCTCGTCATTGGAAAGTTTCAATGAAGATTTTTTTTCATAATTACGATTTACACGATTAACGACGGAACAATTAAGGAAAGCGGGTTAACATTAATATAAAACTGACACAAAAAACGCCTGTAGTTTTTCCAGAACTCTGTCTAATTAGGATCCACTATTTTGTGTTAAACTGTATCTTTGCAAATAGTGGGGTGAGCCGTTTAGAGCGTTAGACAATCACACTATTGTCCCATTTTTATCAGGTGGTCCAGATCCTACCTCATCGTAATATTAACGAAGTTCATGACCCTCGGCAATAGAATTTAGCAAAAGTCTTTCAATTCAGGAATGTCACTGGAAAATTTTTCCTGCTCGGGAGGATTATCCGAAAACATGCAACTTTTATTTTGAAAACCGTGCTTAAATTTAGTCAACTATAGCAAATCATTTTGGGGTTACTTGAATAGTAGCTTTAATAATACTTGTAGTAAATGAGTTAAAATCAACGCTTTAACTGCCATAAATGATAGTAAATGATTGAAATACGTCACTCATTTCGGCCCCAATTACGTTTATGTTGATTTTCATGCGGCATTAAAACACAACCCGCAAAATTAAAAAGTAAAAAACGAAAAAAACTGGGATTATTAATCCGGGGATGTTGGAATTTTAATCAACATTGAAACAACTTAAACGAACCAAAACAACGGGGTACATTTAAGGAAAATCCGTTAATACTAACGATGATTTTTTATAGCAAAAATGCTTACTCCTCTTCAAATTAAGTGTAAATTGATGACTTACGCGGAACAAATATCACACCTCACTTCCCAATTGGTTAAAAAATCTCTTGTCCCCACAACGCACATAAAAAAATAATGTGGCACAAAATGTAATCTGGAGAAATTTTAATTTTAAGCTGGTACGTCTCCATTTTAAAAAAGTATAAATATGCCAGCAATTTCTAAAAATTATTTGTAATTAAATTAAGTCTTATTAAGTCAATATGGGTATCGAGTCAAGATTGGTCGGTCCCGCTTTAAAATTTAGAAACTTCTTAGATGTTTTCCCAAATCTTCATAACATTATCTTGATTGCTATGATCTCCTGTTTGTCAGGTTTGATGTTTGGTTTTGATATCTCATCAATGAGTGCTTTCATTGGTACTTCACAATATGGTAGATTTTTTGATCACCCAAATTCTGATATTCAAGGTTTTATTACTGCTTCAATGTCACTTGGTTCTTTCTTTGGTTCTCTTGCTTCATCCTTTGTTTCTGAACCTTTTGGTAGAAGAGCTTCAATGTTAATTTGTGCTAGTTTATGGATTATTGGTGCAGCAATTCAAAGTTCTGTCCAAAACAGAGCTCAATTAATTATTGGTAGAATTATTTCTGGTGTTGGTATCGGTTTTGGTTCTTCTGTTGCCCCAGTTTATGGTTCTGAATTATCTCCAAGAAAGATTAGAGGTTTAATTGGTGGTTTGTTCCAATTCTGTGTCACTTTAGGTATCATGATTATGTTCTATATTTCATATGGTTGTTCTCACATCAATGGTGTTGCTTCTTTCAGAATTGCTTGGGGTATTCAAATTATTCCAGGTTTAATCTTATTCTTTGGTATCTTCTTTATTCCAGAATCTCCAAGATGGTTAGCCAAACAAGGTTACTGGGATGAAGCTGAACAAATTGTTGCAAATATTCAAGCTAAAGGTAACAGAGAAGACCCTGATGTTTTGATTGAAATTTCCGAAATTAAAGAACAAATTATGATTGATGAAAACGTTAAAAGCTTTACTTACGCCAACTTGTTCACCAAGAAGTACTTACCAAGAACTATCACTGCTGTTTCTGCTCAAATTTGGCAACAATTAACTGGTATGAACGTTATGATGTACTATATCGTTTACATTTTCGAAATGGCTGGATACTCTGGAAATGCTAACTTGGTTGCTTCTTCAATTCAATATGTGTTGAACACTGTTGTTACAATTCCTTCATTATACCTTTTAGATAAAGTTGGTCGTAGACCAGTTTTGTTAGCCGGTGCCGCTGGTATGATGACTTTCCAATTTGGTGTTGCAGGTATTTTAGCAACTTACGCAGAAGACGTTGATGCCGTTGGCGGTAATGATACTGTTAGATTAAGAATCCCTGACAATGAAAAAGGTGCTGCAAGAGGTGTTATTGCTTGTTGTTACTTATTCGTTTGTTCATTTGCTTGTTCATGGGGTGTTACCATTTGGTTGTACTGTTCTGAAGTTTGGGGAGACTCTGCTTCAAGACAAAGAGGTGCTTCTCTTGCAACTGCTGCCAACTGGATCTTCAACTTTGCCATTGCTATGTTCACACCATCAGCTTTCAAGAACATTAAATGGAAGACTTATATCATTTATGCTGTCTTCTGTATTTGTATGTTCATTCATGTTTTCTTCTTCTTCCCAGAAACTAAAGGTAAGAGATTAGAAGAAATTGATCAAATCTGGACTGATAAGATTCCAGCTTGGAGATCAGCTTCATGGGAACCTGATGTGCATTTCTTATCTGATGCTGAATTAGCTAAAAAGATGAGTGTTGAACACAAGGAAAATGACTCAGACTTGCTCAAGACTGAAGGTTCTCATTCTGAGGATGAGAAAGCTGCTAATGCCGAGCAAAGAGTTTAGATATCCCCCCATTACGTATTATGAGTTGTAAATACTAATATTAATAATTAAGATTGTGTTATTGTAACGTTGCACCATGTAACATGCTAGCATGTTTTGCAGCCATCGGCAATCCTTTGGAGTATCCGTGTGTTAAGTAATGTGGGGCGACAAAAAATCGTTCCTGGAATAAATTGGCCATAATAGGAAATCCACTGGAAGAATCTCGGAATTATCTATCGACACTTATTGCTAAGGGTGCTGGTCAAATTGCCATTTGTCAAGTGGTTCATTTATGATAGCGGCCTTTATGACATTGTGACACCTAAAACAATGGCCATCAAAAAATGAGTGGAAAAAGGTGTCAATGTTTATCCGAATTCCAACCCCATGGGGACAATGTGGGGTCTTTCGTCTGTGGTTAATATTTGGTATAAATAGTTTCCATTGACCCATTTATTTGAACAATTGTTCAAATGGGCTACGAGGAAAAATTAGTTAAACCTGCTTTAAAGCTTAGGAGCATCTTGGACAAGTTCCCAAAAGTTCATAACATTTTACTTATATCATGTGTCACTTGTATGTCAGGTTTACTCTTTGGTTTTGATATCTCGTCAATGAGTGCTTTCATTGGTACTGACCAGTATCGAGAATACTTTGACTCTCCAGACTCAACTATTCAAGGTATTATTACTGCTGCTATGTCGCTTGGCTCTTTCTTTGGTTCACTAGCTTCTTCGTTCTTCTCTGAACCTTTTGGTAGAAGGTCTTCTTTACTCATTTGTGGATTCTTGTGGATAATTGGTGCAATTATTCAGGCATTAGCCCACAATAGAGGTACTCTTATTGGTGGTAGAATTGTTTCTGGTTTGGGTGTAGGTTTTGGAACAGCTGTTGCTCCAGTGTTGGTGGCAGAATTATGTCCCAGAAAAATCAGAGGAAGAATTGGTGGCTTGTTCCAGTTCGCTGTCACTTGGGGTATAATGATTATGTTTTATATTTCTTACGGCTGCTCCAAGATCAAAGGACCAAACTCTTTCAGAGCTGCTTGGGCAATGCAATGTATTCCTGGTATCTTATTGATAATGGGATGCTTCTTCATTCCTGAATCTCCAAGATGGTTGGCCAAACAAGGTTATTGGGAAGCTGCAGAAGAAATAGTGGCTAAAGTGCAAGCTAAAGGTAACCGAGAAGATCCCGATGTCCTTGTGGAGATTTCTGAAATTAAGGAACAAATCTTGATGGAAGCTGATGCAAAGAAGTTTACTTATGCTCAATTATTCAACAAGAAATACCTTCCTAGAACTATTACAGCAATTTTTGCTCAGACTTGGCAACAATTGACTGGAATGAATGTCATGATGTACTACATCGTGTACATCTTCGAAATGGCAGGTTACTCCGGTGATGCAAATTTAATTGCATCATCAATTCAGTATGTGTTGTTCGTGGTGGCTACCGTTCCATCTTTATGGTTCCTCGATAAATTTGGCAGAAGACCTGTCTTGTTAGTTGGTGCTGCTTGTATGATGACTATGCACTTTGCTGTGGCAGGTATTCTTGCAACTTATGCTGAGAAAGTTGATGATATTAATGGTAACACAACTTTAAAATTGCAGATTCCAGCTGATAACAAATCAGCTGCTAAAGGAGTTATTGCTTGTTGCTACTTGTTTGTTGTATCATTTGGTGCATCATGGGGTACAGGTATCTGGTTGTATTGTTCTGAAGTTTGGGGTGATTCTGCTTCAAGACAAAGAGGTGCAGCCGTTTCAACTTCAGCCAATTGGATCTTCAATTTTGCTCTTGCTATGTTCACACCATCAGCATTCAAGAATATCACTTGGAAAACTTATATCGTTTACGGAGTCTTCTGTGCTACTATGTTTTTCCACGTTTTATTCCTCTTCCCAGAGACAAAGGGTAGAAGATTGGAAGAAATCGGACAAATCTGGGATGAGAAGATTCCTGCCTGGAGATCAGCCAAATGGGAACCCCAAGTTCCATTTATTGGAGGAACCACTGAATTTATTGATGATGATAAACCATCAGTTGTTCATGATGAAGGTTCTGAAAAATCATTAGCCCGCTAGTGATTTACAAATTGTTTTTGATTGTTGTTTGCGTAAGTGAACGAAGACTAAGATCGATCAAAGAACATTTCTTGTTGAGAGAACTCAATAAGTTGAATTTAGTCAATGATGTGAAGAGTTAATTTCAATTCTTTGAATTGTAAATAGGGAAGGTAACTTCCACAGTGCTGGTCATTGCTTGTTGAGATAGATACAAAGGAGTCACTATAGGGATGATTCAGAAGCTTAATATAAGATCCGCTTCGATAGTTGTAGACCAAGTCGTGAGCAAACCTAATCTGTGACTCACTGCCCGATAAGAGATCAATTTGACAAGAGTAATTACGCTAATGGCTCATGATTGCAGCTGTTAGCTCCCATGCAACTACACGACTTTACCGACCTTCTTCACGGACTCAGGCCGGAGTTTGGCTTCTAAAAATACTGTTATTTCAGTGGTGCGTCCACGATAAGTTTTTGTTCTCTCGCATGTAAAATTTCTTATCAATTTTCTGATTAAAAAAAACTCCATCTTCTTTTAGCTAAAGCTCCTATTTTCCTCATCAATCACCTTCATCTTATCTATGGTGCTAGTGACCATATAGTGTTTTTTGCGTTTTCATTGCTCCTAGAAGTGATACTCTGTTTCTAGTGCATACCTTATCTTACAACAAGTGATGTTAAGCTTGAGCCATTTTCCACTGGAGATCATTTCAAACGTATCTCACGTTAGCGGATACTTATCCCTTTGTATTTGGTTGTTTGCACAATTACCACAAATTCTCGAAAATCATGCTAATCAAAGTGTTGAAGGTGTGTCTATAATTTTTTTATTGACTTGGATAGCTGGTGATATTACAAATTTATTAGGTTGCTTATTGACAGGAGCTTTACCTTTCCAAATTCTTATTGCATCTTATTACTGTTTCATCGATATAATCTTGAGCTTCCAGTTTTGGTATTACACTCGTGTGTTTCCATACCACACAGTTCCTCATAATCTCTTACAGAGCCCTAATACTCATCGTCCTAAAACGCCAAAGTTGAATAAAAAGTCTAGTAAAAAACTAGACAGAACAAACAGATTCGAGTCTACTCATGCTAGTGATATCCAGAGATCACCAATTGCTTTGAATGGTCAACCAAATAATAGTCTAGTGAAAAGGTTTCTTTCTGCTGCAGTAGTAGGTAAGAAAGTCAGAAAGGTTTCTGCAATGCCCATTGATCCTTCCCCAGCTCCTGGAAGCGATTCCAAGCATTCGTGGGATGTTCCATTACAAATAGTCAATACTTGTTTCCGATTCATTGCTGCACACTACAATAAAGACGCAATTGGTCAATTTCTGGCCTGGACTTCGTCTTGTTTTTATCTCTCATCTAGAACGCCACAAATCATTGCAAACTACCACAACAAAAGCACACATGGAATTTCACCACTCTTGTTCTTGTTTGCCATGCTAGGAAATTCTTTTTATGTGTTATCAGTTGGACTTGATCTATGGTTAGCCTTTCGTAACCAACACCCTCACCGGTATCATCATTTTTGGGGTCAATTGCCCTTTCTTATTGGGAGTGGGGGAACAGTGTTATTCGACTGGATTATCTTGTTTCAGTTCTGGTACTACAAGCCCAAAGACCCACGTGAGCGTTCTCGGAGTCCAAGACGTCAATCTAAAACTCGTCCTCTGAATACTCAAGTACAAGGATTTCAAACACCAGATTGGTACACGAATAATCATCTTTCAGGTTTTAATGGGGACGAAAATGAGATGAACCCCAATGAACCCACAAATAAATTCGAAACACATGTCATAGATGAAACTACATCGTTACTTGCGAATAGTATAATTGCATCACCTCCACCACCTCACTACATTTCAGCATCGCTCTCAAAGAGCAACTCACAGGTGGTCCACAATAATGTCAGCTCTATATTCAACAACTTTAGTTCTATCACCAGATCACTTTCAAGATCATCATCCAGAAACTTAAGGTCACCATCTCTGACATCAATAAATTCAATGAACCCAGGCATTTCACCTGCTATGAAGATCTCAATGATCCCTTCAATCATCAACAGTGTCTCTTCCGTCAACAGGAAACTTACTGATGATAGCAAGGTACCATTTGTTCCAGCAGACTTTCTCAATGATGAATTTCATCATCCTGTCGAGAACTCGCTGTTCATGTCTAAGTAGATTTAGAATAAATGCTATTTATCGATAGACCTCTTGACTCTCCATGCACTGTTGGGGAGACTCTGGAGGTACAATGCTTTTCTTTTGACCCAAATGAAAATGATGATACCTAGAGCAACGCAAACAAAGTTCATGTAGTAGTAACCATCTCTAAGAATGACAACCTTACCATCCTGTTGCTTACATTGTTGTTTAAGAACTTCAGATGTCAAGGAGTATTCACTTTGTCCCACCATACATTTGGAAATGGTCAACTTATCGATCATATAGAAGATAATAAGTCTTGGCCATGTTCCACCATAATTAGATAGTGTGTTCAAGGTAGTCATGTATGTGCCTCCAATGTATGGATCGGCAATTTTTGTATGGAAAGCACACAATGAAACAAATTGGATTGTCGACATAAATGATCCTAGCAAGTGTTGGAAGATAATCACCAAAAAGTATGTGAAAGATATTTTACCATCACTGGGGAAGAAGTAAACCACAAGATGTCCAAACATAGCAGCGATAATACGGCCACCAAAACCAAAAAGCCATGGCCTTAGAGGTGATTTTCCGTTTGACCAACGCCCAGCGTAGTAGCCAAAAACCATCTCAAAAGGAAAGTCAATAAGAACTGTTATTGACAAATCTTCCTTCGAGAGACCTTTCTCAAGTAGCTTAAGATTTGTAGTGGCTTCATTGACTTGAAAGCCTAACTTAGCAATCAATAGAATCACAACAAGAGTCTGAACATTTGGAAGCTTCAAAACCTCATACATGGACTTGTAAACCTCAGTTGAACTTCTGAAAGCATTTTTGACTCTGGACGACGATTTGTTTTCGAACCCTTCAAGTTTCATCTTTTCACTTGCTAGTTTTTCTTGGTTGTACTTAGCCAAGTGAGGAGGGTCTTCAGGAAGTTTTAGGATCACAGCTGTTACAGCCAAATACATGATCCCCCAAAACCAGAGATACCCACCCATAGTGAAGAGACCTGTAGGTTTAGGTGTTGATCTCAAGTATTTATTGGTGAACTCAGGAGAGCTCAATGCCAAAAACACGGTAAAGGAGCTGAAGTAACCGGTATTGATTCCAATTGTTTGAGCTGTAGAAGCAAAAGATAAACTCTCGGGTGATAAACAAGTCAAGGCCCAACCATCCACGGCAATATCTTGAGTAGCACATAAAAACACTAGAAAGAAGAACCACATGGTCAAAGTTGACAATTTGTTTATAGGGTCTTCGAGAACTCCATCTATAGTGTACCCTAAGAGGATAAGCGTAAAGCCGCTAATTGTTTGTATAGGAATGATCCATGACCGCCTCCTTCCGACCTTAGGCCAGTATATAGCATCCACTAATGGGGACCACAACAATTTCATTGAGTATGGGTACCCAGCTAATGAGAACAAACCCACTTGAGAGAAGGTCAATTTTGATTTTAAGATAAACGGTACCGACCCCATTGCAAGTCCGACAGGTACGCCTTGTAGTATGTATAGAACCACCAAGACTATGAAAGCAGGTAAGTCTTTTTTAGGAAGTTTATTTTGTTTCTCAGTTGGTTTTGGTTTCAAATCTTGCTGAGAAAGCGGTAAAAGACCATCATTGGCTTCGCTAAAAGCATCATGAGAATAATTGAGGGAATTTAGTGTCAGAGTCACTGCTGGATCACTTGACAGCCCTCTTTTATGCACCAGAAACTGAGACATATGTGTTCAGTTGGTAGTTGTTCTCAAGTTTTTTGCGACAATGCACATACACTTTTATTTCTATATCTATGCTTACAAGCTCAATACTTTTCTAGCAGCTCTCATAACAGTTGGAGTGTCTGGGAAAGCGAAGTCTTCCAATTCTTTAGCGTAAGGAGTTGGGACTTCACAACCAGTGACTCTTTCAACTGGAGCATCCAAGTAATCGAAAGCTTCAGATTCCATAATTTGTGCAACGATTTCAGATCCGACACCGAAAGCTGGGAAACCAGCTTCAACGGTAACCAAATGGTTAGTTTTCTTAACAGATTCAACTAAGGTTGGGACATCTAATGGTTTAATAGATCTCAAGTTGATAACTTCAGCACTAACACCATATTCTTTCTTTAATTGTTCAGCAGCTTCAATACAGAATTTAACACTTCTAGTATAAGAAACTAAGGTAATGTCGGTACCTTCGACTTCAATTTTAGCTTTACCAATTGGTAAAACGTAATCAGGGCTTAAAGCTTCCTCTGACATTTCGAATGATTCACCGTAAGAAATTTCATTCTCCAAGAATACAACTGGATTTGGATCTCTGATAGAGGCTTTTATTAAACCTTTGTAGTCTGCAGCAGAATATGGAGCAACAACTTTCAAACCTGGGATTGAACCGTACCAAGCAGCATAACATTGAGAATGTTGAGCAGCCACACCAGCTGCTGCACCATTTGGTCCACGGAATGTAATATTACATGGTTGTTTACCACCAGACATATAATAAGTCTTAGCGGCAGAGTTGATGATATGATCAATGGCTTGCATAGCAAAGTTGAAGGTCATGAATTCACAAATTGGTTTCAAACCAGCTAATGAAGCACCTACTGCAAGACCAGTAAAACCCATTTCGGTAATTGGAGTATCAATAATTCTTCTTTCACCGAATCTGTCTAACAACCCACGGGAAACCTTATAAGCACCATTGTATTGGGCGACTTCTTCACCCATAAGGAACACATCGTCGTCGCGATCAAGTTCTTCAGCCATACCAGCGTTTAAAGCATCACGAACTGTCATCATTTGAGGACCAGAAGATGATGAAGCAGTACGTAATGGATGTTGGATAGCAAGTGATCTTGCAGCAGCGGCACGAGCTGCCAATGCTGTCTTTGCAACTGAACTAAGAGGAGCCATTATGATGAGCGGACAGATGAAGACCGCATTTTGCGATATACTCAATGCAAGTGCACGACCCGGGATTATTTTTCCGGAACCATCATAGTATTTATAATAGGCCCACTGGTACCACTGTACCGCCGTGTGTCAACAAAAGTTAATGTCAACATTTTACGAACAAAATTTGGGGTTTTATTTATCCCCTCCTTTTGTACGTAGTGTTGGCTCTTGTGAACCCTTAAACTGCCGGGAGTTAGTCCCGGTGACTCCCAACTCCAGTGGATTTGTTGTTGGTTAACACCCAACGGCTTACCCCTCCATGGATTCCGGTCGCACTATATTTACCACCACCGTACCACCATAATCACTAAAAATCGCGCCGGTATTTTAAACCCCCGGGATGCTTAAGTTACCACTTCGTGCCATTCAAAGGCCATTAGCTTATCGTAGTACATTCAGTGCTGTACGTGCCAAGTCCAATTTACATCGTCCTGACAAAGCTGGTTCAAACGATGCATCTGCTGCTGCTGACGCTGCTGCAACGGTATTGGCTGATAAAGTCGATATTCAAAGTGGGTCTCTCCCAAACAAAGCTACTTGGATCGATGCTTTGAGAGAAAGGGAGAAACAGTTGAAAGAAGGAAAAGTGTTGGATTCGTACTCTTACACGTCAACTGTCACTACTGCTGTTGGTGAAAAGACTCGTGATGAGTCTTTCTCTTATCTCACATTACCTTTCAAAGATGACCCATGGCTTTGCGACGCATACATCAATGCACAAGGGCGTTTACGTGCTGGTCTTTTGTTTCAAGATTTAGATGCACTTGCAGGCCGTATTGCTTATCGTCATTGTTCGCCAGCTGAGCCAGTAAATGTTACCGCATCAGTTGATCGTATTTACATGGTGAAAAAAGTCGATGAAATTTACGATTACAATTTCGTGTTAGCTGGTTGTGTCACTTGGACAGGAAGGTCATCAATGGAAATTACAGTTAGAGGTTACGCATTCGAAGGTGAAATTCCAAGTGTCATCAAGGAAGAGAATTTACCACCACAAAATATTTTCCTTAGTGCCAATTTCACTTTTGTTGCAAGAAATCCTCAAACTCATAAATCATTCGCCATTAATAGACTTTTACCGGTCTCTGAACTGCAATGGCTTGATTATCGTCGTGCTGAATCAAGAAATGCCTTGAAGAAATTGGCTGCGAAAAAGGAAAAAGTTATAGAACCTACTGATGAAGAAACAAGATTAGTCCATTCAATGTGGAAAGCATCGAAATCACTTGAGAATACTGAGAACGATATTGCAAACGCCGTTGTGGTGAAAGACACAGCAATGAGATCAACTATTTTCATGCATCCACAATACAGGAATAGACACTCCTACATGATTTTTGGTGGTTATCTTTTGCGTCAATCATTTGAGTTAGCATACTGTGCTTCATCTGAATTCGCCTCTGCTGGTGCTAGATTTGTGTCTTTGGATTCTACTACTTTCAAACAACCAGTTCCTGTGGGATCTATCTTGAGCATGAAAGCTTCAATTGTGTACACCGAACATATTCACGATAAGACTAAAGATCTTGACTCAGATACTCCATTTAATTTTAGATTGCCTGCCACTAACAAGATCAGTGGCAATTCTGAAGCATTTTTATCGGAACCCGGTACTTTAATTCAAGTCAAAGTCGATACTTCAATCAAGAATATTGACAGTGATGAGCTGAAAGAAGCTGGCACTTTCATTTATTCTTTCTTCGTTCCAAGAGACTGTCAAGGTGAAAACACCCCCGGATTCTGTACTGTTGTCCCACAAACATACTCAGAAATGATGGAATACATTGCCGGTAGAAGAAGAGCTGCTGACACCGCTCATTATGTTGAGCAATTACCTACTTCCAAAGATCAATTGTAATCTATGTGAAACTCTTATTAATAATATACTACAATACTGTCATTAACATTACTCGCTATCATCTTCATGAATCTGTGCTGTTTGTGCTTCGATGTCATCTTGATCGACCTTCTTGGATGATTCTCTCAAACTGCTTCGCCTGGTGAAATCAACTAATTTTGCTTGATCTCCAAGTGATGCGGTTGATATCCTTGAAGGGTTGTTTGGTCTGCGACTACCTTCTACCCAATCCAAATCATTGGTCGACCTTTCAGCAGACTTCAAATCATCGTAAAGACTATGAGTGGTGTTGATATTTTCGTCAACCCCTAATCTGGCCAATAGATTCATTGACCCTTCAGTTCCACTCTCGGGAATGAATGTCTGATTATCTTCAAATGTCGGGCTCTCCTTAGAATTCTCTGCAACAGGTGCTAATAGAGATGAAGGAGGCCTTGAAATCTTCCTTGGTGATTGTGAAGGTGACTTTGCTGTCTCCACTATATTACCATCACTGTCAAGTCTCTGGATGTTCCCAGACTCAGAATGTAGAAGACCATTCAATGAATTGTTGCTGAGGAATTGGTTAGATGCAAATGATGGGTTACTGTTTCTGAGGTATGAATTGTCATCAACAAGCCTCACTGAGAACAATTGTTCAGTGTTGACTGTGCTAAGAGATGCATCACTGGATCTGACATTGCCACTCTTTGTCATACCTGTGCTGTTGTATTTAGCCACATCTGTATTGTCATTAGCACGCCATGATTTGAAAGGTGTTTCCAGATCGCTAGCGTCATAGTAGCGTGACTCACCACTTGACTCAACATGTGTCATGGAAGATGAAGTACTAGCGTTATCATCAAAGTGTCCAGATTTGTCTTCAAGTTTCAAAACATTGAGTGATGCCATTTGTTTGGCAGTAGTGTCATTTGCAACTTTAGTTCCAATTCCAGGACCATCAAGTGGCTCAGAATCGAGTGTTGTGTCACCTGGAGACTCATCATGTTCTTCATCTTCATTCTTGTTTCTCCTCTTCATGCAGCAGCACAAGAGTAGGATTGCAGCTAGAATAATGAATAACGCTGGAATTCCAACACCCAAACCAATTGCAAGTTTCTTGCGGTCAACACCAGAACTCTTGGAATTGTTTGGGATGGTGTCCAAACTTTCAGAGGCATCACTAGAAGTGCTTGATGAGCTGGAACTTGATCTAGAACTTGAGCTGGAGCTTGCTGATGATGACGCAGAGGACAGAGATGATGAAGAGGTTCTGTTGACAGTGACACCTTTGATAGATAACTCCTTAGTTTCATCACCGAAACCTGAAGAAGCACGGATGTTGACAGTCAAGCTTCTGAAATCTTCAGGCACTTGACCATTGAATGTCATGTTTTCTTTGTGGTAATTCAACCATCCACTCACATCAGCTTCAACAGTAGTCTGATTGAGGTCAGTGAAGAAAGATGGCATCAAACTATATTGAAAGAACTCACCTGTAGTGGCATTTACTTCTGGTAGGTTCTTAACAGTGAAAACTGAACCTATAGCATCAAAAGAGTAAGGAAGCGAAACGCTGTTTCCAAAAACATCTTTCACCACGATCGTAAAATTGTCAAAAGTTGATTGTTCGGGGAAGTCACCTCTAAGGGTGTAAGTATCCTGATCAAAGTTAACGTAGGAGGGTAAGTTTTCCGTAGTTACCTCGGAGATATTATCCCTTTGGATGAGTTCCCCATCCAAAAAGACATTGGATAGCACTGGTACTGACATGGAAAAGTCAGCACCTAGAGTCCCATTTATCTTGATTGTTTCATTAACGTTGGTGGATAACTGGTGACCACCAACAATAATTTTGAAGAGTCCCTCAGCACCAGCATACCCAAGGTAATCTGAAGCTATGAAACTGAAACCATACTCAAAGGAAGGGGCATTAGCAGAAATAACGTGAGGTACAGTACCACTGAAAGTTCTTGAATCAGCATTGAATCTGATCCAATTTGGAAGCAGACTTCTGTCAGCTGAGCGGCCATAGTAGGCCACAATATCTCTCTCACCTTTATTAAAAGTTTCAGTATCAAAAGAAAGGTTTATTTCGTCACCTTCCTTTACCACAAGACCATCGATGCCATTTGTACGACCATATCTTGACATTTCAACGAACATAACATTTGGAGCCAGAAGTTCTGGAGGAGTTGCATCGGAAACGATCATTGAATACTCATTTGAAATTGAGCCCTCAGAATCACGTCCTGTTAGATTTATTCTGAACTCGCCAATGTCTTCAGATGAAGGAGTACCAGAGAATGTTCTTGTATCAGCATCAAACGAAAGCCATTTAGGTAAATTTGTGGCTTCGTAAGATAATTGACCAGTTGATGAACGATAAGTGATATTAGCCATGGTGAATTCGTAAGCTTTGTCAACCCGGGCAACTGTTGGAAGTTGCTCATTGAAGGGGAACCCCACATAGACTTGGGCTATCGCCAATGAGATGAACCAAAAACTCAAAAGCATGAACAAAAAAACAGGGATAACAGAGTAAAAAGATCGAAATGAAGATGATTAAACTTGGCAATCCATTAGGTTTATCACATTTTTAGTGTTAGTGTTCATCACCCCTTACAAAACGCGTCTTTCGTGTTGATGTTTCATTATTTTGGCGCATTTTCGCATCCGTGTCTATTTGTTTTCCTCATTCGGAATTGTAATCTGGCTGAAGCGAGGCATGTAAAACATAACTCCAATACATGCATAGCCAAAGGCTAGTCCAACCAACTTTTCGGCTATTGAATGGAAGTAAATGTTTGTCATCAACAACATAAACCACCAAAGACCTAATAGTGGAATAACAATGATCAGTGGATCCTTAACCAATAAATCTGAAACACTTTGTACTGTAACATTCCGCCAGGTCTTTTTGAGATCTTCAACCACTTGTAGCCATGAGCCCCAGTAAGGTTTGGTTTCGAAAAAGATGTAAAGTGACGAGTGAATAAGAAGGAAAACATGTCCAGATGGATCATGTCCGCCTTCCCAAGATCCTTTCAACCTTCTGCAAGTCATCGAAGTTATTTTGTTACTTTGATAAGTTTCATGAGTTAAATCAAAGAGATGCAACATATGATCTTTAATCTTATGGGTTTCAATATTAATGCATTTACCCCCAGTGTATACAAAAATTTTATCCATAAGTGGCAAGCCAAAGCACCATTGTGTGAACAAATACCACCAAATTGTAACAATTGTGTATCTAACTATAGCTTGACCCAACACTTTAACTCTATTTTTGGCAAGTTTCGGGTGATTGCCATAAAATACAAGGCCATAGAACAACGAAATTACCAATGTTGTCCAAATCCACCCTTTCTTGACGAAAAGTTGATTGAATATGTTTTTTTTGTCGTTGTAGTAATTGTACACTTCCTCCTCCACCGACAAAACATGAATCAACTTCCCCGAGGCAAAGTTAAACAAGAATGAGCCAACATACAAGAGTTCACCTAACGAAAGCCGAAGTGACTTCGTTAAGCTATCAATTTTCCTGGCATGTCTATCGTACACAGAATTAGACATTTGCCAACAAATAAATTTTGCGAATTTGCCATTATAGCAATAAGTTAAGCACAGCTAGATCAACGGAAAAGTTTGTATATTAAGTAGCAGTGTCTATTCCTCCAGGGACTACATCACCATTAGGCTTCTCGCCATTTGTTTCTTTCTTTTCTTCAAATTCTTGGTTCAGCCATCTCTTCACCATGTCGTTCATTAGAGTGTTCATGAAATCAGGGTTGACGATGTTGCGTCGAAACTCTTCACTTTGAAGTAATGTGAGAATATGAAGACAGTTGGGGTATACTAAGTGTTTTGCGTACTCATTTTGCTTCCAGTAGCTCAAGTAATCAAGATAATTGAGGAATTCAGGATTGTTTAAATAGTTGTTTTGAGCAAGGTAGTTGAGATACTGAATGTTGGAGAGCGACTGTACAAATTCAAGTTCGATTTCCCATCGGGTGGGTAATTCGTCTTGTGGTGGTTCCTCTGCCATTAAATGAAGCGAGTGCGAGTAGGATTTTTCTCAAAACATTATGTCTCGCCAAATAGCACTTGAGAAGGAGCTACAACAACTCACGAGGATCAATGCTGTAGTAGCCAAACTCATCACTGCTGTCCGTAATACTGATAAAAATGTCACTACAACCAATGAAGCAGTGGAAACAACTGACAAATTACTAAACCAGTGGATACGAATCTTGTCACAAGCCAATTACACGCGAGATATCATAAGCAACCCATCATGGACGGGCCAAGATACTTCAGAAGCTACTGAAGAAGCCATTGCTTCGAAAGTTGCCCAGGAAAAGGAGTTAAGCCGTCAACTTGACGAGCTCTTGGAAGAACAAGAATCTCTTAAAGCCAAAGTTGCATCAAATCAAGACACGGAGAGGCGAAGACCTTTAGACACGAGACCAGATAGAAACTCCACCACCAAAAGAAAGAAAGTGTAAGTTATATACAAGATTAGTCTAATGAATTTACGTTATTTATGTTATTTATGTTATGTTTGTTTATTCACAGCTTAATTAATTCTCTAACGATCACTTTAAAATACTCGTAATTAAATCATTGGCATCAACAGAGTCACCTTCTCTGATGACTATATCACCAACTTTACCGGAAACTGGTGCACTGATCACCATTTCCATCTTCATGGCACTCAACACAGCAATTGGGTCCCCCTTCTTAACTTCATAACCGTGTTTGGTTCTTATTTCAATAACAACACCAGCCATTGGTGCTCCAACATCATTTGGTTGAGTAGCTTTAGGTCTTGTCTTAGTCTCGACTGCTGATTTTTTATCATCGACGGTAACAGATCTCATTTCACCATTCAATTCAAAAAACACTTCTCTTGTACCAGTCTTCTCACTGATCTCACCAATGGCTAACAACTTGATAATCAAAGTCTTACCTTGCTCGATCTCGACTTCAATTTCTTCGTTAATTCCACATGGTCTCAAGAAGTGTCTAGTTGGCAATACTGACAAGTCACCATACTTCTCAACGATCTTCTTGTAATCTTCAAACACCTTAGGATACATGATGTAAGATGCAATGTCAGTCTCACTAATACTAGAACCAAATTTAGATGATAACTCTTCTCTAACAGCAGCAAAGTCAATTGGTTCCAATGTTAAACCTGGTCTAGTAGTTAACTTCTGTCTCTTGTTACCTAACATGTTGGTTCTTAAAGGTTCAGGGAATCCGCCGTATGGAGTACCCATCAAACCTTCCATGAAGTCCAAAACAGATCCAGGGAAATCTAACTCAGAAGCCAATTTGATAACGTCTTCTTCAGTTAAATTGTTGGTGACCATGAATTGTGCCAAGTCTCCAACAACTTTTGAAGTTGGAGTAACCTTCACAATGTCACCTAATAATTTATTAGCAACATGATACGCTTCTTTGGTTTGCAACCACTTGGTACCCAAACCTAATTGTTGAGCTTGGAAAATCAAATTGGTCAATTGTCCACCAGGGATTTCGTGGTGGTAAACTTCTGGATCTGGTCCCTTCAAGTCAGCCTCGAAACAAGAGTATAACAATCTCATTTGACCCCAGTAATTGTCTAACTCAGTAATCAAAGATGCATCCAAGCCTGTCTCAATATCACCTTCCAAAGATGCTAAAATAGCATTGATAGATGGTTGAGAAGTCATACCAGACATGGAGTTGGTAGCAGCATCAACAACATCAGCACCAGCCTTGGCACATGCAACCATACTGGCAACACCAGTACCAGCTGAATCATGGGTGTGAACATGGATTGGTAAATCTGGGTATTTGGCTCTAACAGCACCGACTAAAATCTTAGCAGCCTTTGGTTTCAAAGTACCAGCCATATCTTTGATACCCAAAAAGTGAGTGCCCATTGCAACAATCTTGTCAACAACTTCCAAGTAATAATCCAAGTTGTACTTCTTGTTGGCTTGCAACATGTCACCCGAGTAACAAACAGTAGCTTCAACAACACCACCAGCCTTCTTGACAGCATCAATTCCAACTTTCAATTGTTCTAAATCATTCAAAGCATCGAACACTCTGAAAATATCCACACCATTCTCCTTAGCCTGTAAGACGAACTGGTCGATAGCATTGTCTGGTAAAGAACTGTAAGCCACACCATTAGCACCTCTCAACAACATTTGGAATGGAATGTTAGGAACTAATTCTCTCAACTTTCTCAATCTAACCCAAGGGTCTTCGTATAAGAATCTCATGGCAACATCGAAAGTAGCACCACCCCAACACTCTAAAGCAAAACAACCGTTCATGGCAATAGCAGTAGTTGGAGCAATATCGACCAAGTCGATTGTTCTAACTCTTGTAGCTAACAAAGACTGGTGAGCATCTCTCCAAGTAGTGTCCATAATTAAAGTACCATTGAAGTTTCTAACCTTCTTGGCGAATACTTGTGGTCCCTCTTCCAACAATACTTGTCTCCAACCTCTTGGAGGAGAAACATGATGCAAGTCGATCTTGATACCAGTCTTTGGATCGTGCAAGTCAGGGATTAAAGCGGCAGAGTTCAATTTTGGTAAACCAACTTGACCCTTAATGGAAGATCCATTGACGATCAAGTCTCCCAAGTAGTTCAATAATTTGGTGGCTCTGTTTTGAGAGGAAATCATCTGGAATAATGATGGAGTATCATCAATGAAAGTAGTCCAACAGTCACCTTTTATAAAAGTTTCATTGGTCAACAAAGCCAAGAGGAAAGGTATATTAGTCTTGACACCTCTGATTCTGAATTCAATTAAAGCTCTCAACATCTTTCTTCTAGCGATTTCATAAGTTGAACCTGAACAAGAACACTTGACCAACATAGAATCATAATGAGGTGAAATGATAGAACCAGCAAAACCGTTACCACCATCTAATCTGACACCATTACCACCCGCAGATCTATAAACCTCAATTTTACCAGTGTCAGGTTGGAAATTCTTTGAAGGGTCTTCGGTAGTGATTCTACATTGAATTGCAAAACCTCTAGTGGTAATTTTATCTTGCAACAAACCCAATTGTTGCAAAGAAGCACCGGCAGCAATTTGGATTTGTGCAGCCACGATATCAACACCGGTAATTTCTTCTGTGATAGTGTGTTCCACTTGAATTCTAGGGTTGATTTCGATAAAGTAATGTCTGTTTTGCTCATCGACCAAGAATTCTGCAGTACCAGCATTACGGTAGTTGGCAGATTTGGCTAATTTGACAGCATCAGTTAAGATGGCATCTCTAACAGCAACAGGTAAGTTTTTAGCCGGAGCGATTTCCACGACTTTTTGATGTCTTCTTTGAACTGAACAATCTCTTTCAAACAAATGAATAACGTTACCATAACCATCAGCTAACAATTGAACTTCAATGTGTTTTGGTTTGTCCAAGAATCTTTCAATGAAACAGGTACCGTTACCGAAAGCAGTTTTAGCCTCGGATGTAGCTCTTTTGAAAGCATCTTCGATATCATCACCTTCTCTAACGACTCTCATACCTCTACCACCACCACCAAAAGCAGCCTTGATAATTACTGGGTAGCCATATTTCTCAACAAACTTCTTAGCTTCATCAACTGAATCAATTGGGCCAGGAGTACCAGGAACAACAGGAACATTATTTTCAATGGCTAAAGTTCTTGCCGAGACCTTATCTCCGACGGCATCAATTGTTTTGTAAGAAGGACCAATCCAAGCGATACCAGCTTCTTCAACTTTCCTAGCGAATTCAGAATTTTCACTCAAGAAACCATAACCAGGATGAATCATGTTAACGTTGTGTTTCTTGGCGATATCAATGATCTCATCAATTTGTAAATAAGCTTGAACAGGAGAGAATTGACCCTTTTTACCAATCACATAAGATTCGTCGGCTTTTAAACGATGCATACTTAATCTATCTTCATGAGAATAAATAGCAACCGTTTGCATTGACAATTCATGAGCAGTTCTAAAGATTCTGATAGGGATTTCACCTCTATTAGCAACAAGAATCTTATTCATTTGACCCAATACAGTTGAATCTCTTCTCATTTTGTTAATCTTTAAACCGTCACTATTGACAGTCGCAAGAGAAGTCATTGAATAAACAGTTTTTCAGGAAAATACGGGTTATATATTTTTGAGAAATGAGTAAATTTGTGTAAGTCGAGCAAGTTATAAGCCCTGATTTCTGTACTCCGAATTACCGCTGAATCATCCTGGAGTTAAGTTTAATTAAGCGATAAGTTTTTCTTCAATTGGTGTGCCATTGACTTGACCAATAATTTGAAGTCAAGGGAATCTAGCAGTGGGTTTAGAAACTTTTGAATGTTCGTGAAAACTTCATATCGGTCGTCCGGGGTATTTGAGTCATCATAAATCCGGTATTTAAAATCCGGGAGTCGTGCGGTTAAACAAAAACCCGAGGGTGTTTTTATAACATCACATGGACTACATGAACAAATCATGTGATCGCCACGACTCTTGTAGGAATTTAATTTCCGATTCCTTATCAGACAAATCACATCATTTTATCACACAATAAAATCAGGAGTTTTGTGGCATAAGCTTATAAAACTAATAAAAATCGTAATTCTTGTTTTTTTGTAAATTGTAACAAATCAATTCAAGTTATACTGGTAATAACTACGATATAATATACAAGTACAAACTAGAATTACAATCACAAAACATAATTACACTTAATATCAAAAGTTCAATGACAAGATTCTTCTCAACTTCAAGTGCAAAATTTTTCAAGAAAGAATCAGTAAATTTGATCAAAAATTCCAACAGTTTAAAATCACCAATTACAATTAACAACACTAAATGGAAACCAACTGATGGTAATTCATTTAGATCATTTGCTGAGTACAGACTCAAAGTTACAAATCAATCACCATTAAATAAGGAGATTCACAAAAAATTCGGTATTTAGGCGGCGGTTAGGTAGTGTTTAGGATAATAAATTTTAGATTTCACTTATGTTTATCACAGTTTACACTTTTTCACATTTGATGTCTCATCACGTGGATTTATGAAATCGCACAAGCCATACTTGGTTGTATTTAATTAACAAGCACCCTTCAAAATCACTAATGAATAATCAAGAGAAGACTAATAATGCTCTCATTGAGCAATTAGTCTATATTGATAATTTTATAAATAAGAATGATGAGTTAACGCCAAATTCTCTTGACATTAATAATGGAGACTTTAACCTTGATTTATCAGCATTTGCAGATGAACTGTTTATATTTGCAGATGAAGATAAACCAATGAAATCAGAGAATGATGATCAAAATCCTTTACTTGATGAGATCCTAACAAACAATTCAAATAATTTAAGTAATTTACCAAGATTTCCTGTACCACCAGGTGCAAAAGATTCATTGCAAAAAGTTGGATTAAACCAAAATCAGATTGATTTATTATCAGCTTTAATTGCCCAATATCAATCATTACAACATCAACACACTGAAACTCAACAGGAGAATAACAATCTACATGATATTTTTCCCCAGTATGGAAATAATGATAATTTGACAACTGCACCCAGTCCACTAGATTTCAAGAATAATATTAGCTCAGGAATTAGTTTTGAAAACCCTGGAAGTGTACTGTCAACATCATCATTCAATTCAATTGATGATCTGAAAGTTTGCAGTGATATGGATAAGAAAAGACGCAATACAGCTGCTTCAGCAAGGTTTAGGATAAAGAAAAAGTTAAAAGAAAAGCAAATGGAGGAAAAATTAATAAACCTCAGTGATATGATAAAAGATTTTGAATCAAAGATACAACAATTAGAAACTGAGAATAAACTTCTAAAAAAATTGATTATTGAAAAGGGAACTGAAAAGAGTGACAACGAACTAAAAATGCTCAAAGCAAAAGTGATTCGTGATGAGAGTGAAATATAACACGAAAGAGTCAATACTGGTTATTGACGTAATTTAATTAAAACGGCGTTTTTAAAAGGGACTAACATCGTGTTTCATTGCCCTAGTTTAGTAATTAGTGTAATTAAAACCATGGAATTTTTTGGTTACAGTAAACATTTTTGCGCTTTTGCAATACGACATTCAACGCGTAGGCAACATTTAACGATTGCAAAAACTTTTGCCCGCAAGTCAACAGATTAATTTACATTCTATATTACATCTATAAAGTTCATAATGATCATCAAGTGTGTGCTATTCATTTGAATTTCTGCGGAATTTAAGTTTCATCCTCTTCCAATCAACAATTGAGCTAGTTGATGTCTTTGAGCTTGAACTATTTGTACGTGTTTTCGTACCATTATTAAAGTTCTCAAAATCTGACTGTGGTGAGGGTATTCTATTAATATTTGAATTTTTCTGTCCGTTGCTAAAACTATTGTGGCGTAGATTTGTTTGATTGTTTAGTGGTGATTTAGGGTAGTCAGTTGAACTATTACGCCTAAAATTAGTATTAATAGTTGATGGTTGTTGATCTTTCTTTACCAAATTGACAAATGTACTGTAACTATCACTTAGGAGTTCAAATATTATCTTGTAGGCTTTCTCTAAAATCTCGCTGTTTGGACTGTGACAGTTGTTTAGATCATTTTTAATTGAAAATGGAAGATTGATTTCCTTTGGTGATTCATCAAGCAAGAAACCCTTTATAATATATTTCCATTTCTTGAGTTTATCCTTTGAACTGGTTAAACTATTAAAGTGATTCACTTCCATTAAAAATTCATAATTCTCCACACAATGGTTAGATTTGAGGTAACTTATAAAATTTTGTCTGTTAAATGGTCCATTGGAATTATCCTGAAGGATATCTTGTAGATTCGGTGTTGATAAATTGTTTGACATACAACTTTTAAACCTGTTACAACAAAGGGGGGATAAATCGTTATATATGGAGTAATTGACTAAAAAAAAATAATTAAATGCAAGATAAATAACCTCCGTTAAAGATAACCGTTTTTAAACCGTAGCACACGACATTTTTCAATATCTCCATGTTTTTACCTTGTTAGTGGTTAAAGTTATTTAGGTTATAAAGTTTACCTAACCATGGTTAACCTTGTTAACATTAAATCTTATTAGTGGGGTTTGCTACATAACTATTTTCAACTATCAACGGCGCTAGAAAGCCATCTTTTTTACTGCAGATAATTAATTTGAAATTTAATCCATTAAACAATAAACCGTTTTTGATCATTCAAAGTGTTTTGTGTCAATCTCGTTACACCACGTGATAAATCCGACTTTTCATTGACTAGATAGCAACATCTATTCGGAATCGGTTTCAATTGGTTTTGGCGTAGTTGATCCAATTTCTTGTGTATTTGTAGTTATCAAGTGATAAATTATAATTCCAATAACTGAAGAAAATCCAAATCCTAATGCCAACGTGTTCAATTGACTATCTGAAATCATTTTAAAAATTTTCCTAAATTCGTGCTTCAGTACGTTTGAGTTTGTAGTGTTAAACGTGATTCAACCAGTATTAATTCAACAGTCTTCCTGTTGTTCAAAGTAACTAAAGTGTTGAAAAGTGTCCAACAATTTCCAAATCGCGAATGTCACCACTTGAACACTATTTGTACCAGAGACTACTCAAGTCACCAGCATTTCGTCGTTTCGTGCAAAATGTTTACAACAGAGTAAACAATATTCCAAACTACTTGTCCAAGCAACCAAATCGAGTAGTAAGTCATTACACTCCAACCACATGGCATAAAGTTAATGCATTCCGTATAATTTGGTGGGACGAACTCAAGAAAGGATTCAGAATTTGGTAAAGAATATGTGTCGTATCTACAATCGGGTCACCCTATTATGTATCATTAACCTATTTCCAACCCATACTATACAAAACTCAAAGTGCTGACCCATTAAATGATAAAATATCTTTCTTAACATCATCTAAAGTCATATATTGAGGTTTATTATCAATAAGGAATTCATCCAATTCCTCAATATCAATAATGCCTTTGGCTGACTTGTGGTATTTCAGCTCAAAAATACACTTGAATAATGCAAGTTTAAACAGATCAATTTCACTGGTTTTAACTTCTTCTCCTATGACGAATTCAAATTGGTCTCCAATATCACCATTCACATCTATCCATGATAAAGCTTGTGTTCCATTTGGCTTGTCAATAAACTGAAATTTTAAGTCTTCAATAATTGAGAAATTCCATTCATCTTTTGATTTGCCAGCAATATCAATTGAATTTGAAGTATCAGGTTCATGATCATACTCATCTTCTGATCCAAAACCTGCTGAATCATTATCAGCTATTTCACCCTCTTGGTATACTTTTGCTATACTTAATTGATAAAGGAATGGTCTGGTTGTTTGACGAATTGTTGCAAACGCGTCATTATACAAACATTCAAGTGAACCTTTTGGTGAAGCCGGCGAACGTGTAAGGAATAATTTCCCAGAAGCGATTGACGCAATCTCATCTGTTGGCGTTGACCCAATAAACTTTCGGAGAAAGTTCATAACATAAACAAGGATTTATGTGTTCAAGTGCGATGTCCAACTGTGACTGTCCACGACCATTTGAAACAACTAAATGCCACTCCAATGAACAGAAGGTGACTATAATGGCCATTCCAAGCTATTGTGGATCTTAGTGGGCTTTGAATTCCAAGGCTAATGCTGTTAACAGTTTCATCCCTTTGAAAAAAAATGTCAAAGGTGTCTAGTAACTCCAGTTCACAGTTGATAGCCAAATTGACATTCCTAATCTGCCCAACATCCGCTACAATCCTACATACGTCTGGTCTCATCATAATCTTGCTTCTTATGGGGATTCTGTTTTGAGTTCGCATCTCATTGAAAATTTTAAAATCACTGTGACAATGCTCAAATGGGTGCTGACACTGTTGATGTTGAAACCGCCCATATTTAGACAATGTCCATTCTACCCTCCGATAAAACTCTGGGCTCTTGAAAGGTCTAGTGTTAGATTCAGTTCTAAACTCACAAGATCAGAAAAAGTATTTCAAGGGAAGGCTACTCAGGCACAAGTTGAACTACATGAGTGGGAGAAAAGAGAATCATCAGTTAGGAAACGGTATGGTCGTTGGAATCCCACAAAGAAGTTGTCTCGACAGTACATGCAAAGTATACGAGATTTAGCTGAACTTGTACCTACCATGCGAACTATTGACTTGGCTAACCACTTCAAGATCTCTCCAGAAGCAATCAGAAGGATTCTCAAGTCAAAGTGGGTTCCAGAGGAGCATGAGGAGGATAAAGTTTTACAGAGAGAAGAGAGAAGAAAAGAACAAAGGAAGAAGTACAATGAAGAGATGAAAGCTCAGAGGAAAGAAGAACGAAAAGCTGCTAAACTTGCAGCCAAAACTCGAGCCAGACAAACCTCAACCCACAAAGGCAGAAAAGCTTATACAGGGACATCTTCAAAGGGTAGGTCACACCGGAAGGGCAGTCATTCTAAGAGCAACAGCCTGTATGATATCGAACACATCATAGACTAATGATTAACGACATGTAAATAGAATACACAGCATGAAAATCATAACGATTAAAGTCATAGGGCGGCGTGCAGTTCAATTGCAGCTCGGAAAGTGTCTAAAACGTGAAGTTGATCAAAACACATTTTCTCTAGAATGGTCGAAATTTACAGCACAAGTTGACACAAACACAATTGAAGACACAGGAACCGACTCTATACAAACTCACGTATACCCAAACATCAGTTGAAAGTCACAAGTAACTAAACTAAGCAATACTAAGCAAAAAGTCGTGCATCTCACCATATAAGACTGCCAGTTCTCATTTACTCCACATGGTTCCAGTACTCACTATTCCCGAGTCAGCATTTGATCCCGGCAGTTACATGACTGTTAGGCGCAGGTCGCCAATAGTTAAGTACTTGGTTGGTCTAACAAACGGGTCTGCACTCTTTTTGACGATTCTTTACATTGTGTCGTACCTCGGCATCAAGCCATTAATGCAACTAACCGCTTCAAGACGGCTTGAATTGCTTGAAAAGTACAGGAACAAACTTCGTGATTTCTATTTGAACCTTGTTGGAAGGGTCAACTACATCCCCATTGTAGCTATCAACAAACATGATGGCACTAATAAATTATACGCTGATGCAGTTTGCCAAACTGGAAAGTCTTACATTGAGAGGACCACGGTGAAGAGTAACGAGCAAGTTTTAGCTGAGCTTGAAGCTAATGACAAATTGAGCCAAGTCAAGCTCTCAGAGAAACTATCAGCCTTGTGTGACGCATTGAACAGATGTAGTTCCTATTCAGTTTCAGAGATGCCTCACTATCAAATGACTCGTGACTCAGTGAAACAATTTCAGAATAAAGTTGATAAGGAAATGTTCAGCTATGATGAAATGTTTGTTGTCACCGAACAAGATAAGAAACGAAATCTAATCATCGAAACAAGAAACGATATCCGAAGTATAAAAGGTTGGTACATGAGTGGACAAGCTTAAGGTTTTTCGTAGGTACATATAACTAAAATAATTCGCACCACACCATTATGGTCAGAATAGCGTCGTCTAGCGACAATGAATCGGAACTCAACTCGCATATGAACTCAGAAGAAGTAGATCTCGAAGACGAGGAAGAAGAAGAATTAGAAGACGAAGATGATGAGGTGGATGAATTGATGAAAAATGACGAGGGCGACGATGTTGATTTACCCTTGAGTGAAGACGAAGATAATTACAAATTAGAAGATCCTGATGATATTGATGATGATCTTGACTTACATGACGACGAATCTGATGAACCCAAACGAGCCACCCCAAGGCGTCCAACTGCTAATAATTCGACGTCAGCCGCCAGGGAAACGAGGAAGAGACAACTTACATTCTATGATGAGGATGAAGATGAAGAAGAGGATGAGGAACTGACACCACAACCACAATCCCAACAATCAAACAAGAGTCGAAATCGTAAAGCACAACCACAGGAGATTGATCCTGATTTAGTGTTAACTGATGAAGAAACTGAATATAATCCAGCTAATGATGTGGGAAGAATGACAGAAAGACAAAGAGCAAGATTCAATGAAGAGCAAGAGGGACAGAAATTTTTAGAGTTGAATATTGGACCCAAAAAGACCAAGATACCTAAAAAGGAAACCGAAGAAGAAGCTGCAGTTAGAAAAGCAGAAAGTGCTCGTAAAAGACTTCATTATAAGAACAAAATGCTCGAAGAAGAGAAAAGGGATACATTGAATAAACTCCTCAAAAGGAGAGCCAACAAGACGAGGGAAGTTCAAAAGACTGATGGAGTTGAAGAAACAAATAAACAATCTTATAAACCAAGAAGACCACAATTGAAACATTTAGCATTATTTCATTATGTGAATAATATCAATCAACTGAATGATAGTTCAACACTTAGTTTCAATATTTAAATTGAATAGTTACATCAATATCAATAATCATAATCTGTATCATAAAAAATACACGTGACTAGGGGTTGCGACAACTACAGTTGAAAAAACTTTTGTCGGTAACTACTATCAAGAACTGCTTATAGACGCAGGGGAAGTCTATCGATAAATAAAAACTCATCAATTAATTTTGATTCAACGGGTGAGTTTAATAAAATAATTTCATTGGAGTTAAAATTTAATAAAAGCTGTTGAAAGACTTAATTGTTAAATTTAACTGGCGATTAAGCCAAAATTAAAATTTTGACCTTACGGTCGAATCATGAATAACGGTAATATGAATGTGGTAAATATGAATGGACCAGGACCAATTAATAATCAAATGAATATGATGAATCCAAATTTCCCGATGATGATGAATCAAATGCAATCTAACCCTCCATTGCAAACTCAAGTAATCAATAATAATCAATTAAATCAACAAATTCCAAATAATAATCAACACCCACAACATCAATTACAACATCAACAGAATTTACAAGTCCCAAGGAATGTTGGTCCACAAAATTTTCAAAATCATTCGAATATTCAATTTCAACCACAATCGAGAATGATAAATCCTAATGGTAATAATGTTCAACAAATGAGTCCCCATATGATTAATCAACCACCACCAAACCCCCAGAGACCTGCAATGCAACGCGCCACTACCATGCAGCAAATGAACCAGGGTCCTAACCAAATTGGTAAACCCTTCAATAGTAATATGCAAGTACCGAATTCTGCTCCCTTGCCAAATTCAAATTCTCATTCAGGTCCAGGATCTCAAGGTCACACACCACAGATGGTTAATCAACCACCACCGCCTCCACCTCAACAACAACAACTACCACAACAATTACCTCAACAACAACTACCCCAACAACAATTACCTCAACAACAACAACTACCTCAACAACAACTACCCCAACAACAACAACAACAACAACAACAACAACAACAACAACAACAACAGCAACAGCAACAACAACAGCAACAACAACAGCAACAACAACAAACCTATCAAAAAATCCCAATGAAACAGAATCAAATGCTCAATCAAATCCCAACTCAAAATGGACCTCAGTCAAACCAACACCGATTACCAAATCAAAAACCTAATGGACCAATGATGAATCAAAATCAACAACAGTTGCCAAATAATCAAACACAACAAAACCAATCAAGATCCCCAAAACAACAAATACCTGTTAATGGTCAACAATTTCCACGTACTGAGCAAGAACAACTTCAAAGTCAAATAAATCTGAAAATTTTCAAAAGGAATCTTGGTAATGCTGGTGTTGTTAGGATTCTTGACGTAGTTGATCATATTTCAAATGAAACAAGAGACAATTTATCAACAATTGATTATTGGCAAAGAATTATTCAGTCATATTTTACACCAAATTCAGTACTTAAACTTTCAATTGCACCATTAAATCAAGTTCCCGTTGCAAATTCAAATGCGCCCAAATATGCTCTTGATAACGCCCCACCTCATGGACCTTATGAATTGACCCCAGTTACAGCTCCAAGATTTTTTGCATCTACTATTCAAACAAGCCTTTTGAGTAGATTTCATATGGCCTTACCAGGAGTTAAATTCCAAGTTATGAATAACGGTTCAATATTTATTCTTTCCAAGTTAACCTTGACATATTATTTTATAGACGGTTCAATTGCCAATGTCACAGGAGGATGCAGATTATTAATGAACAGAGAGTTCAGAATAGAATGGATTGATTGCCGATGTTTACAATATTCAAGTTCAATATCAATGAGTGGACTAGAGAATTGTTGGAAATCATTCAATTACCCTAAGAAAGAAGCAAAACTCGATGAATTCAAAGAAGGATTCTTTGAGCATTTAACAAAGAATACTCTATCAATTCAAAACTCATCTAGTGCTGGTTTAAGTTCAAGTTCAATGCGAATAATGCAAGTTGGTAATGCTATGTCAAGTTTAAAACTGTTAATGGGATTTGCTATGGCGAATAATGTCAATTCGCCATTGAAAGCTCTTGAACTCTTTTTAACGACCAATAATAATCAACAAGCACAATTTCAACAACAACTTCAACAACAGCAACAACAAAGTCAAAATCAACAAATGGCAAAGAATCGATCTCATAGTAATCTTCACAATGAAGGTTCACCACCATCACCGCATACAACAGAAGACGATTTCCGTAATAAAAAGCGGAAGATGAGTAATACAATGACGAATTCAGCTGCTTCACCCTTAAATCCTGACGCTAATCTTTCAAAAAGAAGAAAATGATCCCATAACGACATGCATTTAAAGACCTTTTCGATAACACAATTTTGGTTTTCCCTTTCAGTTCTCCATTGCTTTTTCCGTCCAGCATAGACTTTTGTATATATACTTCATTTTTCAGGTCAACCTTGATTATTCAATCTCATTTCGGTACCTAAGCGGTTTCATGTACTTTTATTTTGTACTTTATAGCTAACGCGAATAACTACGTTGAATCAAATTTTATGTTTGTAACTGAAGATGATGATAATTCAAATTTAGACTTACCACTTTCAGAGTTGATGAGACCAACTTCTCTTCAACAATACGTCGGTCAGAGTCATCTTTTGAACGATGTAGATGGTTCAATAAAGAACTTTTTGAGATTAGGTTACTTACCATCAATGATCTTGTATGGTCCACCTGGTGTGGGTAAAACAACTTTAGCATCAGTGTTAGCTGAAGAAGCAGATTACGTGTTTGTGGAGTTATCAGCGACAGATACAAGCATCTCAGATCTAAGACAATTGCTGGAGCTGCTCAGAGTTGAGAATTCAAAACGACTTACACGTATCGAAGACGCGTTACAGATTGTGGTGTTTATAGATGAGATCCACAGGTTTCAAAAGAATCAACAAGATTTTCTCCTACCTTTGGTGGAGGCGGGTCAGTTCACTTTTATTGGCGCAACAACCGTCAACCCCACACTGAGAATACGAAGAGCCATACTATCTCGATGCCAATTATTCGAACTACAAAGATTAAGTAAGCTGGACTTACTGACCATCTTGCATAGAGCCCTCTTGCAGGAGAACATAAGAAGGAGAAAACTATACAATTTTGCATTTATTTCTCTCTCACCACAACAGAGAGATGTTTTAGTACAGAGGTGCAATGGTGATTCAAGATACTTGATCAACCTGATTGAAGCAATAAGTGCCAATTGTGTGTCTGAACAGTTCCACTATGATGCTTCCAAGCCCGAAATTCATTCAATTGATGACAAACTTCTTTTCACCTCCATCGCCAACAACGACAATGTCGTCACTGCAAACCCAAGACTTTCTTCAACCTACATGGACTTATTCAGGTACATGAATTTCAACTTGATACATTCTGCAGTGTCCCTTGAAAAACTGCCAGGCTCACAACCCAAGAGATTGAAAACCGTTGAATCGAAGGACCGACAAACGAAGAAGCATAAAGTGAACTCCCATAAGACAGAATTTGATAAGGATGAGCTTTTCAATGTTAATCTTGAGCTGGGATTTGTCCTTCCACAAGATAAAGATTCAGAAAAACATTATGCTCAGCGGATGGAAGTTTCAGACTCGAGTGATTCCGACAATGTTCCTGAAACATTCTTGAGCGACCTAGAAGAAGAGCAAAAGCCCATTCCAAACCAACTTACTGAGAATATTGTCGGGTCTATCAGCTGTGTTCTTTATCTACTCGACAAGGGAGAATCACCATTTGCAATTGCCAAACAACTCATTTTATTCACAGTGCTTTACACAGATTCAGATAAATCACAGCTAATAAAAACAGTATCACAGATGAAGTCAATAAAGAACTCAAGCGTTAATATCAAGAAGACTTTCAGTAATTGTTTGGCAAGACTAACTAAGTTGAGGAAGACAGAACTGAAACTTGACAAGAAAGTTGAGTTGGCTGAGAAATACTTGTACAAAGGCTTTGAGATAATGAAACCCAAAGAAGTAATACCACCAACCGTTGATTATGACACTGAGCTAGTTAAATTGTTACTTGAACTCCCATCAAAACCAGACTATCAGGATACCAATAAGTTTGGAGTGGAGCCATTTGATCCTTTCAGCGATGACATGATTATAGGGAACCCCAATGAAGAGGAAATGAGTTTAAGTGAGGCTCTAGCTTTGATTGATGACAGGCTTGATTTCGAATCCATGAACACAACTTATGACCAGTCATCAATGATCGAAAGAGTTTCAACAACAACAGTTGATACATCAGTTGTTTTGAAAGATATTTAATGTGATTGTATATAAAAATACCAGCAGGCTATGCTATTTAGTACAACAGTAATTACATTGATCTATAAATGATTAGGTCTCAGTTTCATTAACATTTTCGTTGTCATCATCATTGTCGTTATCATCTCCATCCAAAGCAGCAAACATGTTTGCAGTGGATTGAACTGAGTCAGTTCTTTTAGAGTTTTCTCTTGGTGACGATGTGAATGAATTATCATTGATCCTATTTGATTGAGACCTTTGAACGGCAGTAAATCCTTTAGAATCTTTAATTGGAGTAATTCTTGAACTTGACTCAACTCTTTTTGGTTGAGAACCCCAATTTGAACCACCTCTTGAACTGTTAGATCTTGAATCATTTGATTTATTCTTTCTTCTTCTTTCGATGGCTGCTTTCTCTTCTTCCAATCTTTTGATCTCTGCATCATCATGAATTTCTTTGATAGTTTTTGGTCCAGTCTCTTTCTTAGCAGAAACCCAACCATTCCTTCTGGTATCTTGTAAATCCATCAACATGAATTTGATTCTTGAAGATAATTTGACATTATCCAAAATTTTCTGAATATTATCAAAAATAGATTGCATGATTGCTCTATTCTTATCATTTTGTTCATATTTTGGACCAATTGCTGTGATTAATTGTGCTAAACTTTCCAAGCTATCTTCTGATGGATCAACAACATTCTTAGAACAACTTGTTAAACATATCACAACAACTCTGTCGTTTAACATGTTTAATAAATAAAGTTGACCAATAAATTTGACCAAACCAAGACCTCTTCTCTTTGCTGTAGCCATAGCATAATATTCATCTGACATCATTTCTAATGGTGCCCCATCCTCAGTTTGAGGAAGTTTATCGGACCAGCCCTTCTCATATTCTTTTTGACATGTAGCTAATAATAATCTTCTGGCTAAATCACCACCGAATTTCTTAGTTCCATTGGCATCTTCGACAGAGATTTCATCTGATAATTTGGTACACATCTTTGCACAGAATTGAGCATACATTGAAGACCAGTATGGTTCATCACATGCTTTAGCGAAAGTTAATGAGATAATTTGTTTAACTGTTTTGGCATCATCTTCCCATTTAGATTGATCACAGATCTTCAATATATCATCCGTGATTGGTTCAAACATTTCTAGAGTTAATTTATTCAATAATGATTTCACCTTTCTTTCAACATCTTCCTCATCTAAGATGATAGTAACACCATCTGGTGCCACCTTAACTTCATCCTTCTTAGCTTTAGATCTTGGAACCCATCTGTTAGCGGATTTCTCTAATGGTTTGATGTCTTCAGGTGCGATGGTTGGTTCACTTTCACCCTTTCTTCTGGATTGGTTATTTCTCTTTGATTTGTCTCTTGAAGAACCACCCTTTCTCTTTGAACCGTTTCGAGAATTCTGTCTGTCAAATTGTCCTCTACCAGACATCAGATTGAATCTGCTTGGCAAACCATTGTTGTATCTATTACTTCCACCTCTTTGCATTCCAGAACCTCTTCTGTTATCTCTTTGAGTTGCAACAATACCCAAACCTAACAACTTGTTATTCCATTCTTCATCAACATCGAGCTGAATCACATCACGGAATTGAATCAAGAATTGAGGGTCATATCTATATTTCTTGGTTTCAGATTTCCATCTTGGATCCACACCGACGAAAGGCTCTGGGTACTCCACGGTATTTGGATCATCGATACCTGAAACTTCCTTCAATTTGTCAAAAAATTGAGTCAAATTCATGCGTGCTTCTTCTTCTTCTTCAGGTTCTTCTTGCTCCTCGTCTTCGGCAGCAGATCCTTCTTCATCTTCTGGGGCAGTTTCTTGTGATTGGGGAGCATCAGTGGCTTCATTTTGATGTTTCTCCACTGGTTTCTCTTCGGATGCAGGTTCTTCAATCTTGACTTCCTTGACTGTAGGAGTTTCAACACTTGGTTTATCTTCAGATGCAGATTCTTCAGCTTGAGGAGTTTCAGATTTAGTTGTCTCTTCCACTTCAGTTTTGGATTCTTCAACCTCAGGAATGACATCAGTTGCTGTTTGTGGAGTAGCTTGTTTCTCTTCAACTTGAGGTTTAGGAACTTCTGAAACTGAAACTGGAGCAGGAGAGGATTTAGTTTCTACCGCTTCCTTCTTTGCTTCAGATTTCGGTTCTTCTTTGGCTGGAGGAGGTACCTCACCTCTCTCAATTGCTTTTAATCTAGCTTCTTCTGCCTTTTTAGCTTTAGCAGCTTCTGCAATACGTTTGATTTTAGCTTTGAAATCTTCTATCTCTTTACCAGACTCAGCAGGTTTCGTAGTGACGGCAGGTTTAGATGGAGCTGAAATTTTCACAGGGGATGACGCAACAGGTTTTGGGGAAGTTATTGGAGTTGCTGAACCAGTAGTTGAAGCATGCAGTTTTTTCTTTTCTTCTAAGTCTATTTGTCTTCCTTCTTTATCGGTAATTTTAACTTTACCGGAATAATGAGGAGGGATAGTCGAAGCTACAGGAATACCAGGAGATCCTGGGATACCACTGTAAGGAGTTGAAGAAACCATACCAGGTGATTGTGGAGGTGGTTGGCCATAAGGGGACATTGGCATCATATAAGTATAACCAGAAGGGTAATAACCATAATACATACCATTCATTGCTTGGGCAGCTTGTTGAGCTTGAGCGGCAGAATAATTTGGATATTGATTTTGATGATTTGATTTTTGGCCATAATTTTTACGATATTGTGATTGCAGTTTACCCTGATATCCTTGTGATTGAGAACCTTGACGATGATGTTTATGATGTTTAGGATTTGGATTAGAACCATCAGTTGTTGCAGCATCATGTTGTTGTAAATTTGAAACGCTTAAGGGAGCGCTTGAATTTTCAGCACCATTACTCTGATCAGTTGATTGATTAGGGTGCGAGGATGCACCATTAGTTTCTTCGGGCATGATTATTGAAGGCTTAAAGCGAATAGCTAGAAGTCCCTAGTATAATATATTGGCTTTGTTATGCAAAGCTCAAGTAATATACGATAATTTGTCGTTGGCAAAGGAACCAAGTGAAGAAAAATTTTATTGAATCTCACGAATTTTTTCAAAGTTAACTTTTCATGTATATAATATTGGTCACATGATTTAACCAAGTAACAAAGTAACAGTAACATTGGTAACAATACAATTCTCATTGAACAAATTCATGACTTGTACATTCTATAAATACTATAACCTATTAACCCAATTACTGATGATGCAAACCCGTAAACAACAACCAGCTCTTTGAAAGATTCAATTTGGTAGCATTTTAGTACTACATTACCCGTACATCCAATACCTTTTAAACAATTTTCTTTAATACAAGAAGCACAGGAATCAACCAACAATGTTATTTGATTATCTGAGCATTGACATTGACAATATTGTTGGTATGCAACAACTGTTGCCAATAAAATTAGTATCGCTATAAGGTTCATGTCGTGCAAATGTCTCACTCATAATTTGGAATCGCGACTACTTTGAATTGAAGGCAAATATGACGGTAGCCATTAATCCATACGTTCATGAAGGAGGAATCAAACCTTACTTTGCACAACAAATCCAAGATACAGAGCTCAAGGTGCAGGCCACAACCGAGAACTTACATCGTTTAGAAGCTCAACGGAATAAATTGAATAACAAAGTAAGACAATTGAAAGATGAATTGAAGTTATTACAAGAACCAGGTTCATATGTGGGTGAAGTTGTGAAAGTGATGGGATTGAAGAAAGTCTTGGTGAAAATCCACCCAGAAGGTAAGTATATCGTCAATGTAACAAAGAACATTGATATAAAGAAACTCACTCCAAGTCTTAGAGTTTGTTTAAAATCTGATTCATACGATTTGCATAAGATTCTTCCTAATAAAGTTGATCCTCTAGTATCATTAATGATGGTTGAAAAAGTTCCAGATTCCACTTATGATATGGTAGGTGGTTTAGATAAACAAATCAAAGAAATCAAAGAAGTCATTGAATTGCCAGTTAAGCATCCAGAATTATTTGAAAGTTTGGGTATAGCTCAACCAAAAGGTGTTATCTTATATGGACCTCCAGGTACTGGTAAAACATTATTGGCTAGATCAGTAGCTCATCATACAGAGTGCAAATTCATAAGAGTTAGTGGAAGTGAATTGGTTCAGAAATATATTGGTGAAGGTTCAAGAATGGTCAGAGAATTGTTCGTTATGGCCAGAGAGCATGCACCATCAATTATTTTCATGGATGAAATTGACTCTATTGGTTCACTGAGAGTTGAAGGATCAAGTGGAGGAGATTCAGAAGTCCAAAGAACAATGTTGGAATTATTGAATCAATTGGATGGATTTGAGAGTTCCAAAGATATAAAGATTATCATGGCAACTAACAGATTGGATATTTTAGATCCTGCATTATTAAGACCAGGTAGAATTGATAGAAAAATCGAATTCCCAGCACCAACAGTTAATGCTAGAACTGATATTCTTAAAATTCACTCAAGGTCAATGAATTTGACCAGAGGAATCAATTTAAGAAAGATTGCTGAAAAGATGAATGGATGTTCTGGTGCAGATGTTAAAGGTGTTTGTACAGAAGCTGGTATGTATGCATTAAGAGAGAGAAGAATTCATGTTACACAAGAAGATTTTGAATTAGCTGTGGCTAAAGTTATGTCAAAGAATGATGAAGGTGGTGTGTCGTTGGCTAAATTATTCAAATAGTCTAGTTCAATAAATAATCTAAAGTTTCTGTCAAGTTCTGTGATCGCGACTTAACACCTAAGCATGTACTATTGTTACTCATTACTTTTATTGTTTTTGAGTGCATGTGTATCTAGTCAGTTCTCTCAACGAATCCAAGATACCCATGCTGCATTTCTAGCTGATGGTCCAAGTGTTGAAGTACTAGATCAATATAGTTCTTTAATTCGAGATATTGAAGCCACTAACACTGAAGACACTCATTTGCCCCAACTTTACTTCAAGAAATCATTAATAGAGATCAACTTAAGTAAGGAAAAGCAAGCCATAGTTGACTTGAAACGTGCTCTTGCTATTGATTCTAACTTAAGACCAGCCAAGGATAAATTAATTGACTTACTTCTTGAAACCGGTGGGTTTGATGAATTGATTCCATACCTAACTGAACCAAGAGACCAAGAGGTGCTAGAAACGATAGAAGCATTTAATAAAGGATATGCCACTGCACAACTGTTGGTTTCCAACGGTGACTATCTTGATGCTCTCAATGTTCTCGAAAATCAATTATTGCCTGTATCACCATCAAATCCCTCCTTAATTAATCTTCATATCCAATGTTTGAAGCAGACAGATGATCAAGATGGCTTTTTGCCAAACACAAAGCGGATCATTCAGGATTATGGAAAGCTCATCAAACTTGAACCTAATAGAAATCTCAACAATTATAGATATTTATCGGAGTACCTCCTTTTCACAGAGTCAAATTATGAGAAGTCATTCAGTAACATCAAACAATGCTTGAGAATTGATAACGATTTCAAGGACTGTATCAAACTCTCCAAGTTCTTTTCAAAATTTTCTAAAGTCTTGACCTACCTCGAGACTTACTCAATTGAGTTGAGTCACATATACATGGAGCTGGAACTGCAAGAACCCACGATAGGACATACAGACCTTAATACCCAAATTGATTTTAGTTCGATTCTCAACTTCATGTTGGTTGACAAGCCAAAGTTGAGAGGAATTCCCAGTGGTGTTACAACAAATTATGACTATTTATTATTGCTTGTTGAAGAATTTCTTCAAGAACAAGAAATCAACGATTTGAATCTTAGTAACATCAAGTTCCTCTCTGAAGTCGATATGATGATGTGTGAAGCTCACATACAAGTTGGAAAAGTTGATAAGACTGCTCAACAGTTTTGCAGCAAACAGTCAAAAGATTTCTTCCCTAAAGCAGTTCCTCATATCGATAAGCTCTTGAAGAATAAACAATTCGAGAAGGCAGAAGCTGTGTTGAATAAGTTTCCTGCAAATGTGAGACAAACTCAATTGTATAGATCAAGAGCCGAGAAACTCACGGACTTTATACATCAGAGAGAGGCAAGGCAAAGACAAGCCCAACAACAAAGATTCCGTCAACAGCAGCAGCAAAGGTATGAACAACAACAAAGACACCAACAATATCAAAGAAGAGCTGCAGCTAATACTAAACCTAAGAATGACTACTACAAGATTTTGGATATTCCTCGAGATGCAGACGACAAAACAATCAAGAAAGCTTACAGAGCTCAGACATTGAAATATCATCCTGATAAGTATAAAGGAAGTGACCTTACACCAGAGCAAATTGAGAAGAAGATGCAAGACATTAATCAAGCGTACGAGGTGTTGTCTGATGAAGGAATGAGAGAAATGTATGACAGAGGAGATGATCCTAATGACCCTTCCGGTGGTGGAGGTGGCCAACATGCAGGCAATCCATTCCAAGGTAACCCATTTGGTGGAGCTAATTTCAATTTTGGGTTCAATAATTTCAACAATGGAGGCTTCAAATTCAGTGGATTTGGAGGCAATCAAAAGGCTAGATTTCATAAGTCTGGAGGCAGATAATTTCAAGCATATCAATAATCGATGGTGTCATCGTTGCACGGCTCAAAAAAATGTGTATGTACATTAAATGCGCTTAATCAGTCAAGCGTGAAATTCATTTTTACTTATACTATCCTTTCGTTAATGAAGTTAAGTATTACAATTTTAGCCAGTATTTTGGCAGCTGTCAATGCATTACCGGTATTACCCAATGACGGCCCGCAACAAGTTATGGCAAATCCATATCACTCTGAAAACGATCACACCCCTGTTGAGTTGCATCAAGGAGTGGAACCAATCCTGTTAGAAGAATTCAATGCTAAGCCATTAATTGACACCGAGAAATTACAAGCACTTATCAACAAGGAAGGCTTAGAAGAAAGAGCTGAAGCTTTGTATAACGCATCATTGAGCTCGGTTGGATTCTTAGGTCACCCTACTCGTGTAATTGGTTCCCCGGGCCATTGGAGAACAATTAGCTACATAACAAGTGAATTGAGAAAACTCAAAGGTTACTACAAGGTTTCGACCCAAACGTTCAAAGCATTGAATGGTAAAGTCAATGCTTACTCTTTGCTTATCGATGGAGTTCAACCTAAATCTTTATTGGCTTTAGCATTAACTCCTGGTACTCCACATCAAAAACCAGTTCACGGTAACTTGGTGTTAGTGGACAACTTTGGGTGCTCACTTGATGATTTTCCTAAAGATATCATCAAGGGTAATATCGCTTTGATAAAAAGAGGTGAATGTCCTTACCAAGATAAATCTATTAATGCAGGAGCTGTAGGTGCAGTTGCTGCTGTCGTTTATGACGATCAATCTGTTCACGGAACTTTAGGTGGACACACTGGTAAGGAAGTTCCAACTCTTTCCATAACCACTGAAGATGCTCAACAATACATTGACATTTTGAAGAAAGACCCAACACATGAAATTCTCACTACATTGTATGTTGATGCATTTGTTGACTTGGTTCCCACATTGAATGTTATTGCTGAAACTGTTCATGGTGACCACGATAATGTTGTGTCTTTAGGTGCCCATTCTGACTCAGTTGGTGAAGGACCAGGAATTAATGATGATGGCTCAGGTACTATATCCCTCTTAGAAGTGGCTAAGCACTTGACTAACTTCAAACTTACTAATGCTGTTAGATTTGCATGGTGGGCAGCAGAAGAAGAAGGTTTGTTAGGATCTAATTTTTATGCTGCATCATTGAGTCCCGAAGAAAACAAGAAACTCAGACTTTTCATGGACTATGATATGATGGCTTCCCCTAACTATGAGTATCAAGTTTATGATGCTAATAACAAAGACCATCCAAACGGTTCAGGTGACTTGAAGGACTTATACATTGACTGGTACACAAGCCATGGGTTAAACTACACTTTGATTCCATTTGATGGTAGATCAGATTACGTTGGCTTCATTGAAGCAGGAATCCCTGCTGGTGGTATTGCAACGGGAGCTGAAGGAATCAAAACCAAAGAAGGTGTTGAAAGATTTGGAGGAGTTGCAGGTGAACAATTTGACCAATGCTATCACGAAGCTTGTGATGATTTGAGTAATCCAGACTATGAAGCTTGGGTTATCAACACTCAATTGATTGCACATTCAGTGGCAGTTTATGGTAAATCTTTTGAAGGATTCCCTAAGAGGGAGCAAGTTGCAATTGCTGACGTCAAGAAGACAAACTTCCCATATCGTGGACCAAAAATTGTTATCTAAACTCGGAATAGAACTCCATTTTTATCTATATTAGGAATAGTTGACATAGTAGACTCTGAATTTGACTCTATAGTTATCGGTGCGTTATCGGTAGAAAATCCGGAGCCCGCCACCTTGATTGCCGCGAGTAGTGGCGGGCCACGGCTCTGATATAAAACCAACAAACCACCACAATTAATCAATCATGACAAGTGAACAAAAGCCGAAAGTTCTATGGATTGGCCATGCCAGATGGGCTGCTGCCAGACTCGAGAAGTTCAAAGAGTTTGCTGACGTTGAAATTTGTACTTCTGCCAATAGAGAGGAATTCATCAAAGACCTTCACGGTAAGTACAGCGACATCACCAACATTGGAAGGACTTTCGAGATAGATCAGACCGGGAGAATTGATGAGGAGCTCGTGAGCCATTTCCCACCAACATTGAAGTCGATTTCCCATTGTGGGGCAGGCTATGATCAAGTGGATGTTGAGCCGTTGATCAAGAGGAACATTCAACTTCTGAACATCACCACACCAGTAGTTGGACCCACAGCCGATACGGCCATTTACTTGATCTTATCGACCTTGAGAAACTTTCAAGAGTCCCACGATATCATCATGAGAGGTGAATGGACAAACGGGAAGAAGTGTGGTGGCACAAAATTAGGACACTTACCTGCTTATAGATCAGTTGGAATCTTAGGAATGGGAGGAATTGGAAGGGCTATTCGGGACAGACTTGAGCCATTCGGTTTCAAGAAGGTTATGTACTACAATAGATCACGGTTATCGCCAGAACTAGAGAAGAACACTCACTATGTTGATTTTGATACTCTTGTTTCTGAGAGTGACATTGTGGTTATTGCAGTTCCATTGAACCCCAAGACACATCATTTGATCAACGAGTCCACCATCAGTAAAATGAAACAAGGTGTTATCCTCATTAACATTGCAAGAGGTGCGGTGTGTGATGAAGCAGCATTGATTCCACATCTTCAAAGTGGAAGAATTGGATTCTTAGGTACAGACGTGTTCGAACACGAACCAAACGTTCCACAAGAGTTGTTGGACTTACCAAACGTTACTAGTCTTCCACACATGGGAACTCATGCAGTGGAATCCCAGTTAGAAATGGAAGAATTCACTCTTGACAACGTTGAACTGCACATCTTCACAGGTAAGATGAAGACAATCGTTCCAGAGATGTACAATATTGAATTCAACCATAAACCATTAATAACGCCACAGTAAGTGCTCAATGAGTTTAGTTAGTTTAATAGAAAAACATTTTTGCAGCATCTTAAATTGGAAGTGCAAAAACATTAACTGATCCGAACCGGCAAAAGATCTTTTAGATTTCATAATTCCAGTTGTGATGATATCACACTACATGAAAATGAAGTCGTTGGTGCAATGAAGACGATATACTGCAAAAAAACTGAAAAAATCGTAAACTGCTTTTTCTCAACACTAACAACCAATCAACATCAGTCAAACACAATTAATGACAATGAAAGCCGCGCACCTATACGTGAATCATCAGTGAGTCAGTTAATGGTAATTGAATTAAGATTTGATTTTCTCGGGTTTCCTGCATATTTGATGAGACTCAATTCGTTGAAATTTTTTCATATCCTAGTCATCGTTACAAGCTCTTTATTTAAGTTTATCGAGTTAGAAATTGATAATTGATCAATAAAAGTTTGAGTTATTAACCGATCAACTTATTGATTGAAAAGTTTGATCATCAATTAGAGTTAACAACGAAAATTAATTTGCTATATTCAATAATTGACCGGTTTAATTAGACAGTTGAATTTAATCATGGATCATAAAATAGCAGTAATCCCTGGACCTGATGCAGTTGAAATAGATTATGAAGCTTTACCACCTGATGCTTCACTTTCTGCACATCTTACAGCTGGAGCCTTTGCAGGTATTATGGAACATACAGTCATGTTCCCCATTGATTCGGTTAAAACAAGAATGCAGATAATATCAAATACTCAACAGTTTAGCAAGAGTTTAATTCAATCTATCTCAAAAATATCATCAAGTGAAGGTGCTTATGCATTATGGAGAGGAGTTTCATCAGTTGTTTTAGGAGCTGGACCCGCTCATGCAATTTATTTCTCCGTATTTGAAGCAACGAAAACTTTCTTAGTTAATCATATGACAGACTCTAACAATTCAAAAATTGTTACTGATGAAAATCATCCATTATTTGCAAGTGGTGCTGGAATTGCCGCTACAACTGCATCTGATGCTTTAATGACCCCATTTGATGTTTTGAAACAAAGAATGCAAGCCCATTCTAATGTCAATACCCAAAATAAAACTTCATCAATTAAGTTACTAAAGACTGCAAGCCAAATTTATAAAACTGAAGGATTTTCTGCATTTTATATATCATACCCTGCAACTTTATTCACAAGTATCCCATTTGCTGCACTTAATTTTGGATTTTATGAATATTTTTCATCAGTTTTAAATCCACAAAATGTTTACAATCCTTACTTACATTGTGTTTCTGGTGCAATTGCTGGTGGAATTGCTGCTGCTTTAACAAATCCACTCGATGTCATAAAAACAACATTACAGACAAAAGGTATTAGTACAAATGAAAGAATTAGAAGGATAACAGGTTTCAAAAGTGCTGCAACCTCTTTGTATAAAGAAGCAGGATTGAAAATCTTCGCAAGAGGTTTGAAACCTCGTATCGTTTTTAATGTCCCAAGTACTGCAATCTCTTGGACTGCTTATGAAATGGCAAAGGAAGTGTTATTAAAGTAAACTTGTACATAAAATGTATTATACGACTTAGTCAATACTAATATAATGATGAACTTTTCTATGGTTTAAACTGCCAATTACTTCAGGACTGCTTGAATCAATGCTCTAGCTCTAGCTATATGAGCAATTTCCCTAGGTTGTCTTGCTAACCTTTGTGCAACAAACGAAAATAAAACACATGACCCCAAAAACCCTAGTAGATTAAAGAATGCTTTACGTGAATATAATCTCTCTTCTTCTTCAGTCCTAAATGACATAAATATTCGCCTTATACTCGAGATAATCATTTTTGTTTTAGTGAGAAGTTGAAAATCGCAAAACCATCAACAGGTCGCTCAAGATTGTTCAAAAAGAAGAAAACCTAACTCATAACTATAATCGGTATCGGGTTCATAGTTCGTATATTGCACTCAATAGCCTCCCACATAATGAAGACCAACCATCCGCGACGGCTCCCATGCGGTTCGAACCGCTGATTTCTGATGCCATCGCCCAGCGTTTTCACGCTAGGAGCTCTCAAGAGCAATACGTTTATAACTTACGTTATCCACGCAGTGGATGGAGTGAACCACCGAATTTCCCACCCGCTTTTTGACCGTAGTCCTGTTGTTCGCGGGTAAATACGAACAGTTACGAGAAAAGTCAGAGCCGTTATGCCATAGAAGCAAAACTCCAACAAAAATATCAGTTTTGCCTTTATGTGTCAGAATAGTACCTTTGCATGTTTATGTTTATGCTTATCGTAGCTACATTTGATTTTGATGAGCCGCAGCTAATAACACCTATTCCGAAATTTCCTAAACCAGCTTTGCTAACTTGATTAGTTTTTCTCGTTATTCCAGTCACACATCACTCATAATCTACTACGCTAGAGTGGTTGTCCATTCATTTGAATCATGTCTTTCTCTGAGAAGGCATCACCTACAGCTAAGAAGAAGTACCATACTACCACCACGAAATATTGGTATATCTTTTCTTCAGCGGTCTTATCGTTCTTCTTTGTTACCGTCTTATTCTTCAGAGGCCTCATTTACCATTTTTCAAAAAAGTTCAATAAGGACAAAACCTCAAGTTTGCCTCCCGACAAGAACAATTGTGGATGTTACGATAACATAAAGGATCTAAAAATAACAATTGAACTTCGCTACTACGCTCAACGATTGGGACTTGATTTACAGGAGTACAAAATATTAACAGAAGATGGTTATGTTCTTTACCTCCAACGACTCATTGATCCAAGCAAGACTGAAGAACAAAGAAATCAATCGCAACCAATTTTATTCCAACATGGCCTTTTATCATCTGGAGGGTCATTCTTAACGCCCGGGAAAGAATCCTTGCCATTCTATTTCATTAACGAGGGATACGATATATGGATTGGCAATAATAGGTGTGGATTCCAAGCTCAGCATGCGTTCCTTGAAGGAAATTTGATGCACAATGAAGAATTCTGGGACTGGGACATAAAAGACCTTGCTGCTTACGATATTACTTGTATTATTGACTCAGTGCTATCTCATAAACCCAATCATCTGAAACTAATCTTATTTGGCCATCTGCAAGGTTGCACAATGTCATTTTTACTATTGAAAAACCCTGTTCTCGCTTCCTACCACGCAAAGATCGCTCATTTCGTGGCTTTGACTCCTGCTATATTCCCCGGCAGGCTCTTTCACGAAAGAAAATTCTTGAAGTTCTTTTCTAAACGGTCAGAATGGGGATTCAAATTGTTCTTTGGTATTTGTTGTTTCTTGAACCAACTAACATTGACGAGAAACAGAATTGCCCCATTCCGACTATTTGGTTCCGTTTGCGTTCTCATGTTCAACTATTTGTTTGAGTGGGACGGTGGTAAATGGAATAGGAACCCTAAGATCTGGCATATCAATTTCGTCTTCAATGTCAGTTACGTATCTGCAAAACTAATGACTTGGTGGACTAGTGAGTGGAGAGAGGACTCATTTGTCAATGCGTTGGTAAGTAAAGAGACTTTTGATAAAGGGTTCAACTACAAAGTAACTGATGAGGAGAAATATAATGTCAACGATGAGATGACTCTTTTCCCATTCAAGCAACAATGGTTCGAAGGTGATGTCGTACCAATGTCTTTATTCATTGGAGGTATAGACGATTTAGTGGACGGTCGAAGACTCGAGACTCATATGACTAGCTTCGAACCCAAGTACCAAGAAGGTACTAACTTATTCTTACATAATGTGCCAGATTATGCACACATGGACGTTCTTTGGGCCCAAGATATTCAGGAAACTATCGCAAAACAGGCCATCAAGGAATTTTGATAATTTTTTATTATGTACATTATGAAGTTATCATCTTTTCCATTCAAGTAGATTCGATGACGTTTTCTTCAGCTTTGTCCAAAGCACCAATCAACTCATCGTAGAATTTGTCAACGTTTACCAGTACAGCGATTATAGATCCATTTTCATCATCACGGTCGACTTCTTCGTAAGTTGATCCGTTTTTGAACACAGTCTCACCTTCCCTTTCGCCTTTTAAGACGACCGCAACATCTCGCTTCAAGTACTTGAACTCATAGCTTTTGTCTTGGGGATTCAATACTGGCAAGAGGGTGAAAACAGCTAGTGGGTCGTGTAATGGAGGCCCTTGGTTGAAGTTTTTGCTCTTGTAGACATCTCCATAAGACGAGATGATGTCATAGAACATTTTCCGAACAGGATGCTTTCTATCGTGAGGATTGTAGATGAGGCCTCTTCTTTCCTCGTTAGCAATGGTAGTGTATGTGATGTTCAAAGAGTTGACAATTATTTTACTCTTCAACTCTTTATCTTGAAACAAATTGTTAGCTGCTAATGGATCACTGATGACGTTGAATTCAGCATAGGGAGTAACGTTCCCGAAGCCAAAAGAACCTCCCATAACGGTGATATACTTGACTTTAGATTTGAGTTCTGGGTACGTTTCAAAGAGAACCGAGATATTAGTGTAGGCGCCAGAAACCACAAGACAAATTCTTCCAGCATTAGCTTCAATGGCTTCTTTAAGCGCTTCAAGATAAGTTTTATCGCTAGCAATTCTAGAGTCTAGTGAAGTTGGAAACTCAATTCCACCCATGCCTGATGATCCATGAACGTGTAAAGCGTACCTTGGAGGTTTATCAAGCGGTTCAGTTGTGCCACTGTAGACAGGAACATCGGTCACTTTCATCTCGTTGAGGATCCCCAAGGCGTTACGAGTTGTAAGATCTAATGGAGCGTTCCCATACACTGTACTGATACCCAATAGGTTAAAGTGTGGACTGAAGCACAGAAGTAAGATAGCGAAGGCATCATCGTTCCCCGGGTCGCAGTCTAACCAGATGGGAATAGGGTCGTAAGTCATAACAGAAGTTTAACACGAATGTAAAGAGAGTGGAGACAGTTTAGCGGAACCAAAAAATCCGAGTCAGCGTGACATTTCCGTTTACATTTCTATTTTTCGGTGCCGTGCCTCATGGGGTTTGCGAAAACTCCATCAATTTGGGCAGTAATTGAATTCTTAGAAAGTTTGACTGGTGCCCCACCAACTCGAATGTTCGCTTGCGTCTACAGTTGGCATACAAGACTCAGGTTATATTGACAGCGCATATCCAACGGTGTGCCTCACACGACTTTACAAGTCAGAGCCTTCTTCCTCTACTGGCACGACAAAGGCGCCTGCGAGGAAGAGTGCAGGTTCGTCAATGTTGTGATGTTGGTAACTCAACACACCAACTCCACCAGCATCCAACATAAATTGTGGGTTGACATTAATTGGTTTACCCACCCATCTTGCAGCGAAGCATCTCAAAATGTGACCGTGTGCCACCACAATGACATCACATGGTTCATTTTTGGCGAGAGCTTCTCTATGAACTTGTCTAATTTTATCGATTACTTGATCGACTCTGGTGGTGACTTGAGTGTAATCTTCACCATTCTCACAACCATCTCTCCAGATATTCCAGTCTGAACCTAAACCACGATCACTTCTCAATTGTTTAATTTGCAGAGTGAGTAAACCTTCGTAGTCACCGTACTCCCATTCTCTGATATCGTTATTGACGTCAATGGGGATCTGGGATTTGACATCTTCGTGAACACTTCCCAACAACAAGTCAACAGTTTGACGAGCCCTAGTTCTTGGAGAAGTGATCACAAGTTTAATTTGTTGAGGCTTTATCAAGTGGAATGGACTCTCTCCAATTAAACTCTTACCAGTGTTACGCATTTGGTGAACTCCAAATTTGGTCAACTCCAAATCAGTTACGGACGTATACTGACCCGACTTTGACCACTCAGTCTGTCCATGACGAACAAATATAACTCTCGGAGTTGATGCTTTTGTCATTGTGAAAAAAGTTGGTCGTGGCTCAATTCAGTCAAATCTCACAGTTGATGTTTTTTCACTAATGTCCAAAGTCGAAATAAGAGATAAGATTTTATCGTTACTTAGGACGTTACCTAAGGATAGAATCAAGCATTATGCATCATTTAAAGATTCTCAAATAGAGAGATTTCTGTCTGAAGCTATCAAAGACGTTTCAGAGAAAGATTTGAAATTGCAGTACCTTTCATTAAGGGATCTAGTGAATGACAAGTACAAGAATTACTATAAACTCGATGATAAACTCTTAAAACCAAAGGGTAACCCAAGATATTACGAAAGAATAATGAATGAGCTTAAAGGTGAAAAGAAAGAAACATTTTCTGATGCATTCAGAACTGTCATTTTTGGTAAATAATGTAAATAGTGTTCAATGTAAATATTATTTTGGTGTCAGTGTATTGATTGTTTTTGTTGACGTCAACTGCATTGAAATGTGTCAACGTGGTCACTCAAGTTACCACTCTGATCTGTGATTTCTCAGACGCACTAACGACACCTAATCAATAAATGTCAAGCAACACCAAACGTAATGTCATTATAATTGCATTTATAGTGACATTGATTGTGTCAATCTATAACTTGGTCACTCGCCTGGATGCTTTCACTCCAGAGGAGATCAATTCCCTTTTACAAAATAAGGACGAAGATTTAGTGAAAGTGAGGAAAGTGGAATTAACATCTCAAGGCTTGCAAGCTCCTTACTTGGAGCATGACACTAACAAAATGAAGAGGTGGTCTCTAAGTGGAAACTCACTTGTAGATAATCACAGATATGTCCGAATTACCTCAGATAATCCTCATCAAGCTGGTAACATGTTCGCTAATGAACCACTTCTAGCAGAATCATTCGAAATGGAATTGACTTTCCATATTCACACTCAAAAAAATCGAATGGTTGGGGACGGGATGGCTATTTGGTTTCTTGATCAAAAATCTGATCTTGGTGATGTCTTTGGTGTAAAAAACAGATTCAAAGGTTTGGGTATTATGATCGATACTTACAAAAATGGAAAGAGAGGGCACTTCCCATTAATTAACTTGATGTTAGGTGATGGTCAAGCGGAGTACAACAAAGGCTCAGATGGTTACGAAACAAGATTAGCTGCCTGTAGTGGGAGATTAGCTGTTAATCCCGATAGTGGAGTTACTAAAGCCAGAATCGTCTACATAAAAAATGGTTATTTCTCACTTGATTTTAACTTCAATAACAAGCATGAAGAGTGGACTAACTGTGTGACTCTTCAAGATTTGATTTTACCACCTATCAAATATTTAGGGCTCTCTGCAGAAACTGGTGCTTTGTCAGAGAATGTGGACATCATTGAGAATAAAGTGTACGCTTTGTACAAACCCGATGGAAGCTTCATCGGTAGTATCGATGAACTCAAACAAATGATCGAAGAGCAAGAGTCTGAAGTGCCAATTTTCGATGACAAACCCGATGATACTCCCGAAGTCGAGGAGGACTACTATGGTTCACCCCACAGAAGGTTCAAAAAGAAGCGTCCTACTAAAACTAGGAAATCAATTCAAAGGTTACGTAAAGCTGAAGAGAGAATCAAACAGAAGCAAAGAGAACAAAATTTAAAAATGTATGGTGATGCTGATTCAAATATCTTTAAGAGATCATTTTCAAGACTTTTGACGGCTGCTAAATACATCATGTACGTGTCGCTCATAGTGTTGTCAATTTGGTTTGCATTCATTGTCTACAGAGTTGTTAGGCAAAAGAAAAGAAGTAAGACCACAGGCCTTATTGCTTAAAAATATCATGTAAAAACGATGATAATATTTTTAGTTGCTGGATCCAGTGTCCACTAAATGTACTGCATAAGTATCTCTTGTAAGTCCAAAGATCTTGAGTAAAGCATTGTTCAAAACACTAGTGTTGCTCTTTACTGGATCGAGATTGTAATGAGATCCAACTTTAGAGAAGTTATTATGAGTCAAGAATTGAGCTCCAGCTCTATCAAATGAATAATTCTCAGCCAAGAGTGTAATCTTGCACCCAGCGGTATCAGATAACTTCTTGTCTTTCTTGTGTTTCTCATACAATTGTTTGCTTCTTTGAAACGCCCACTCCAATAGTAATTGATCGAAATCAAATTGTTTGAAGATTCTTCTTATCGCAAGTCCAGTAATTCTTATGACATAATTCGAATCATTTGAGTTTTCGAGTAAAGGCTTCAATGTAATTATTCCAATAGGCTGATCCCTGTATTCTATAATATGAGAATTGCCACCATTAGCTAATAATTTGAGTTCTTTAGGATTTTTAGCTTTGGGGTCAGCTTTGGCGAATTTCGTGATATCGAATCCGAACAAATATTCTTCATACTCCTTGTCAAGTAAACTGTTACTAACTGTTTTCAAGTCGTCGGCTGTAATGTAAGCAATCAACCCTACAACACCCATGAATGTGAGCAAAAATGGGAATGACATTATTAATTCAAACTTCAAGTCCTTTGATCCCTTCACAAGTTTAAGAAATTCTTGGACACTCTCTGATACTGCAAAATAGTCACTAAACTGATAGTAAAGAAAGCAACTAAAGGATGCCACGGCTGCTGAAACAGTTCCAGGATTCCAAAAAGCCCTTCTGATCAATGCTGATTGAGCTTGACGATATGAATCTCCATGCAAGAGCAATGCTGACTCACTATACTCCGGTGACAAATCGAATGACCGAAGAGATGATGATGCATTGGCATCTAATGGCTCGTTAAGATTGGTCTTTTTCTGAATCGCCATCAAAATGTCACTTATGTCAATTATTCTCTTTGGCATCTTTGAGGACATCCTGCACATTACACCACGTGGACCAACGGTTGCAAAATTTGATCCCTCCAGATGCTGACTCACAAGTGACACTACTTGTAGTCTCATTGAAGCCTGTCATCGTTTGATGAAAATATTTCGTTCGACTCAATCAAAAAAATTTGTCACTGACTAACTCGACCACTCAAGTGAAACTCCACAATTGAATCATAATTTGTGTGGTGATAGATTACACTGACTCTGATAGGCTGGTGTGCTTATCGCCTATAGTTGTTCTATAATTCGACAAAATTGTTGGTGTGGCCCAATTAATATGACGATTATTGGTTATCAGCAGATTGTGGCTCAACTGTGGTTGAAATAATGTATAAGTAGCATGAGACCGAATCTTATTTCAAATGCCATCTAGAGACGACGTTGGCGTGCCATTATTACCTAAGACTATTGCAGTCATTGGAGGAGGTGCTTCCGGTGCAATCACTGCCGATGTTTTGATCAAGGAAAAGGCTTTTGATTCCATCACAGTTTTCGAAAAAAGACCAGATTTTGGAGGTATTTGGGCTCTAGACGAGGAAGTTGTTGATTACTCAGAAACCATTAGTACCACTCAAGACAATGATCCTCAATTACCCTCGCCATTTGAAGCACCAAGCTCCGAGAGAGTGTATCTTCCAAAGACCAGACAGAACCGATTTATGGAGACACCTTCGTACCATGGTATGACAACTAATATCACTGAAAACTTAATGACATACAGTGATGTCAACACATGGGGACAAAACAAGAATTTCGTTACAAGAGATGTTGTGCATCAATATCTCTTGAATTACATCGAAAGGAATAGAAATAATGTCAACTTAGTAAACAACACAACAGTGGAAGGCATCGATAAGGTTGATCGAAAGTATGTTTTAACCTTGAGACAACCTCAAGGCGATAAAGATCTTTGGTACCAACAGTCTTTTGACTCCGTTATTGTTGCTTCAGGTCATTATAGTGTTCCATTCCTACCACAAGTTCCTGGTCTTGATGAAGTGAGAAGCAAATTTCCAAAAATTGTATCTCATTCAAAGTACTTTAGACGTCCAGAGATTTATAATGATAAAACTGTCATTATTGTTGGATCAAGAGCGAGTGGTGTGGATTTGATCCAATTGATTCACGGCCATGCAAAAGCTATTATTCAGTCTCTGAGATCTGAAGCTAACAGTTTGAGAACCATCAAGAGAGACAATGTGTTTAGCAAGCCTCAAATCAGTGATTATCAAATTAATGGTGATGATATAATTGTCAACTTTGTTGATGGTACATCAGTTGTCAACCCTGACCACATTATTTATGCCACTGGATACCAATTCTCTCACCCGTTTTTGAACAAATTGTTTCCAAACTTCACAGATGGAAGGGTTCTCCCACACTTGTATCAGCATACCTTCAATATTCTTGACCCATTAGTGAATTTTGTCGGTGTACCAATAGATTCTTTGTCACTCAGGGTATTCGAATACCAGGCCATTCTTATAGCCAGGTTCTTGGCTGGCAGAATCACCTTACCTTCTATCGAAAAGCAAGTTGAATGGTGTCAGAGACGTTACAAAGAGAAAGGTAGTACAAGGAGCTACCATACCATTGGAATTTCAAAAGTGATTGAGTACTATGATGACTTGAGAGCTCTAGGTAAAACTGACAACGTAGTTGGTAGAGATTTCCCAACCTTAACACAGCCAGAAGTTGACTCTTATGTCAAGGAGTTAGAAGAGCTTGCAAATATTTGGTACACAAGATAGATAATAAATGTTACATGTGAATGAAAGACAATTGATCTGACGCTATTGTTACCTCGGAAGAGACTTCCGATGGTCCACGGGGACAAAATGTAATCACAAAGTTGACGGTTGGTTGCAAAAAATCATATTGGATGCGATTGAAAAAAATCAGCTAGCGCCGCCCGGTTTCGATCCGGGGACATCAGGGTTATGAGCCCTGCGCGCTTCCACTGCGCCACGGCGCTGATTTGATGTTTGGTTTCTTTGGTGGTTACTCATATCATAGTGGTAGCACAATTGGTGGATCAAGGTGTAGTCAATGTGTGAAGCATCCCAAAAACTGGTAAATTGAAGTTTGAAACTCCTTCCTGGTTATGCCGTCTAACTCTCTCGACAATCACTGAAAATCGTTTTTCCGCTTGGTCACAAGTCAAATTCTATTACTATCACTATGACGACTTATTTATTGAACGATAAATATATTTAGTTCAACTTAGCCAAGATGGCTTCAGTGAACTCAGTGGTTGAAGCGTTACCACCAATATCCTTAGTGGTGTTCTTACCTTCAGCTAAAACATCGTAAGTAGCTTTTGAGATGTTATCAGCGTAGGCATTTAAACCTAAATGTCTCAACATCATGGTAGCAGACAAGATCATAGCAGTTGGGTTAGCAGTGTTCTTACCTTCAAGATCTAAACCAACGTGTCTACAACCTGGTTCGAAAACAGCATATTCTCTACCGAAGTTGGCACCTGGGACTAAACCTGGACCACCAATCAAAGCGGCACCAATGTTTGATAAGATAGAACCATACAAGTTTGGAGTGACTAACACATCGAATTGTTGAGGTTTAGCAACAGCTTGCATACTGGCGTTGTCGACGATTAAATCGTTAACTTCAATTCCACTGTAATCTTGAGCGACATCTTTGATTGTTTGTCTGAATAAACCATCACCTAATTTCATGATGTTAGCTTTGTGGATAGCGGTAACCAATTTTCTGTTATTCTTTTTAGCAAAATCGAAAGCGAATTTACCAATTCTTTCAGATTTGAATCTTGTCATGATTTTCAAGGATTCCACAACACCTGGGTAGGATTGATGTTCCAAACCAGAGTATTCACCTTCAGTGTTTTCTCTGACTAAAGCGAAATCAATACCTTCCAATCTTCCCTTAACACCAGGAATATTTTTGATTAAAACAAGGGAAGCATAAATATCTAATTCTTTTCTCAATGCAACATTTAAAGATTTTGAAGAAGTACCGGTTGGGGTGAATAAAATACCCTTTAAACCAACTTTGTTTCTTTTCAATGATTCAACAGCTTCAGTGACACCCTTTGAATCTTTATCTAAACCAGATACATCAACGGTTTCCCATTCAATTGGGACATTTTGGTCTGCAAAAATGGTTTTAACAGAATCGGTAATTTCTTTACCAACACCATCACCTGGAATAAGAGTAATAGTATATTTACCACCGTATTTCTTTGGTAAAACAGATTCAGGTGAAGCGAAGGTGGCTAATCCACGGATTGATTTCTGAATGTTAGTTAAATGAAAACTTTTTGTAATTAGTTTGCTTGAAGCTGATTTGATCAATGATAACTAATCATAATTATAATCATAACAAACAATTGCAAATGATTTACATACTCTAGAAACGTTCAACATTAGAAAAGATGAATAAATGGTTTGGTTAAATTAATTTTCCGAAGCTTTCGGAGTCCGAGCAGGTTGATTTTGTGACAGCAGACATCTCAATTTTGATTGGACAAAAATAGTTCGGAGCCATGACTGCGAAAAACAAAACCCAAACGATTTTCACAGTGTTTGGCCACGACCTATCATTATCATGTCGTTCAAGAGTAATTATAAGGATATACTCAAACAAATTAGAGTTATAGCTCGTAAAACCCATAAGTTTCAACAAGAAGCCGATGTAAAGAAACAGAAAGCCCTTTTAGAATATCAAAAATTCCAATTACTAAAGGACAAAAAGCCAATACATGAAATAGATGAAAGGATAAAGAATTTGGCATCCAAATCCAAACCATCAAATAGATTCGAAGTATTGTTCAAGAATTTGTTGAACGAATACAACAGTGATAATGATAAAATTCAGTACATTAAACATGAAAATTTCAAGAATATTGCAGTTTTCTTGAAAAGTCAAAGGGAATACACTGAACTTATTGAAAGGTACAACCCTGGACTTACAATGGAACAGTCAGATAACGTTGAAAAATCTGCCAATAGAGTTGGTTTGACTGTCCCTCATCAAAATTCATAAATCATAATCATAATTTTAATATTACATATACCTAGGTCTACGTTTCTGATACTCAACATCATCATCGTCACTATCACAAGTCCTCTTTCTTTCCTTATTGTTGTACAACGCTGTTGAACCACTCTTTATCTCATTATTCTCCAAGTAGAACTTCTTTAAATTCTCTAAAAGAAGCAAGTCATTGTAATAGTTGATATTGAATGGCTTGAAAAATGGGATTGTATGACCAAGATAATTCAAACAAGCTTTTAAATTGTAGTTGTAAGTGTCCATGAGATATCCTGTTAGCACACTCTCACTGACTTTATTGCTGAGATTATCATTAAGAATAAGTACATCCACAGCATTATTGATATTCTTGATGAGTTTAACAAGTCTCACGATTTTGAAAAGATTATTCTTCAAGTTACCTTCAAGTATTGGTGAAACTAAATTCAATGATAAGTTTGCTGGCAATTTGTCAATCAAGTGATGAAATCTTTCATTGTAGTTTACAAAGAAATTGATATAATTTTGGAGTATTTTGCTGAATTTCTGATTAAACTCATTTAACAAAGCTTTCTCATCTTCATTGAATTTGTTCAAATCAAAATTCAAGTCCAACGAAAGGATCAAAATATCAGTGGAAATTGAAAATTTACAATTCTTCAAATCGTTGAGGAACTTGTACGTTGGAGAGCAGTTTATGATTACTTTGAAATTGTAATTTTTGAGAAATTCATCATCAAGACACTCAATTGACGCGGTATAGATAGAGGGACAAACTTCAATTATTTTTTTAGTTGGTAACTCGATGAATGGGTTAGGTTTTTGAAATTGATGACCGTATCCATAATGGTCCACGTCAACATCATACAGCAGCAAAGGAGAATTTATCATTTTATGTGTGGGTACTGTTTCTTGTCACGTGCGACTTTTCTGTTTGCGGGTGTGGAATAGTTTGGAAAGCGACGATAGCCCAGTTTCGTGACTTATAAGTTTGACACAATGAAGTGGAACTTACTGGCACAGTTGAGGGATAGTTTTATGAATTTGATGAAAAATTCAGTTTTTATTGAAATCACTTTATCTTAATATTCTTGAGGGTTGAGCCTAGAATAGTTAAGTAACAATGAATTTACAACTATAAAACTTAATTAACACAACAGAAGTCGTGATTGTTAAATGAGTTGTTAAAATGAAATTTTTCTGGAAATTATCACAAATTTATAAAATTTCACTAACCAAAACTGCAAACAGCGGAAGCCAATTCTAGTTAACAAAATGCAAGCATTTAATGCACTACAAACCCATTCTGGGCTCGATACGAAAAGGGTAAATTGAGAAAGCCACTAATGCGTAAAAGAAAGCGGCACCTGCTTTTGCCACTTTGGTTCCGACACTGAAGTTTTTGTGGTTCTCCTGTGACCAGCAAACTTTAATTCGACTTAAGTAATAAATTGTAAGTCATTTAATGACATAATTAAAGCTCAAAATCATGATTACCAAAAATTGTTGGATTTAAAATTGCAACAACATGTTTAGATTAAATGGTTTTAAAAGATTTCCAAGATTCTCTTTCACTTCACGTTTGTATAGAGCTCAATTGAATTGGGCACTTTTACCATTGATTACAGTTAACACAAAAATTCTAAACGACGCAATTAACGTTCCTGACTATCGTACAAATGTCAACCCACAACCAATTGTACCAAATTTAAAAGAAGAATTTAAATCAGTTAATTATAAACAGTTAACAGTTGGAAGTATTGTCGGTGTTGTAGTTGGCAGTATCGTTGGGATTTTTTCAAATTTGTTGATTGCTCTCACTTTGAGTGGGTACCTTTTACTACAATATTTAGAATCGAGAAATATCATTTCAATACCATGGACTTACGTTTTCAATTTCAAAGGTGAAAGAATGGATCTTAGAAACTTGTTCTTCAACAATTTCTCTTTCAAATTAAGTTTCATTTCTACTTTCTTGATTGCAGCTTACAATATTTGAATATTTAATTCATATTTAATTCTATTTTACAATACAATTTAATCTAATTTGGCAAGTAGATCAAATGTACCTGTACCAACATTTGATAATTTACCCATAACAATCTTGGCTGATGGACTCTCGATGTCTTCTCTATCACCATTCAAAACTGATTTGGTTATAAATTGACATGTAGTTTCATATGACATTTTCATAAATGCTGAGGTGGAGGAATCAATTCCCTGTCTGTTGAACGCTAAGTAAGTTCCTTCTCTTGTCATCATATCAGCAATCAAATCCAAGTGTCTGCTTGAAACGTTAATAGCATATGTTTCGAAAACATTATTGATTTCTCTAACAATTGTGTTTCTTGCTGCTTCAACACCATATGTCTTCAAAACAGCATAAATGTCATTGGATGTTATACGGTTGACTTGAATGAAGTCATCTTGCTCCCACATGGCTTTGAAGTTGACACCTTCAGTTGTTAAATGTCTTTCTCCTTGTGGATGCAAACATCTACCAATTCTTGGGACTTCTCTAACAACAACTTTTCTGCACAAATCTTCAACTAAATTGACCATCAACAATTTCTCAACATTACCAATCAACTTCAAATCAAATTCACACCATTCTCCATCTTCATCATCAAAGTTGAATTTGGTGATTAAATTATGATTTGTGACAATCTCCATTTGTCTGTTCTTTGCGTCTCTTGATAAATCTTTCTTGGGATCAACCTCCATTTTATCTTCCTCCACTTCACTTTCGCTATCTTCGTCGTCACTTTCATCTTCACTATTGCTATCTTCCATCTCTTCATCACTCGTTTCTTCGGCCTTCTTCATGGTTTCAATCTCATCATCATCAGGTCCATCATATGAAACAGCTTGTTTTGTGTTGTTTCTTAATTTCTCATCTGAAGCATCACCATCACCTTCTTCAGCATCTTCGATTCCTTCCATAGTTGAAGATACTGGATCAGTCTTGGATTTCGCAACAGCTTTACCAACACTTGGAAGAACTTCTGATTTAGATTGCTTCTTAACTTCTTTAGTAATAGATGCTTCTAAAGCACTCAAGAATTTAGAAGTAATAACATGTTCCAAATGTTTTTGGGAAACATCATATTCATCACCGTATTCTTTCTTGGTGAAGAAGTTCATTCTGATGGAATATGCTCTAGCATTTTCACCATTTTGATTGTTTCCAGTAGTCTCCACAACCTTGACATTCAACAAGAACTCAGAGAGTAAAATCTTTGTTATGTTCTTACAGAATAATTCTGCTTGTTCAGTTGTGATGTCATCGAGTAATGGCAATGTCATTTGTGGAGTCTTAATGGAAGATGATGCAGTCATAATAATTTCTCTCATTCTAGGAATACCCAAAGTCACATTAGCAGCACCGTGACCTGCAAAATGGAAAGTATTTAATGTCATTTGAGTTGATGGTTCACCAATAGATTGTGAAGCAATAATACCAACAGCGTCACCTGGGTGAATCAAAGATCTCATGTATTTCAATTGCATTAATGCCTTGAATTTCTTTTCACTCACTTCACCATTCTTGAAAGTATCTTTGTTTTCACTAACGAATTTGTCCAAACTACTTTGGAATTTTTCGCTTACTGAACCAAAGTACTTAGCAGGGTTGTAAACAGAAATAACAGGATCATATTTTGGACTTTGTTCGAAGTGAGGTAACTCAGAAATTTTCTTCAAGTTCTTCTTAACCTTCTTGGAGTAAGAAACAGCAGCTTCATCATCCATGTATGCACTTTCATGATCTGGTTTATTTTTGATCAACAACGAGTCGTAGTTATCCAAGCAGAATTTGAACTGGTTCATATGAGATTGCTTGGTAACGTCGATAGAATCTCCACCATATAAGAATTGGATAAGAGATCCATCACCATCTCTAACGGAATTATCATAACTGACATGAACACCTTCCAACTGTTTGGTCAAACATCTTTGTAAGTAACCTGATCTGGAAGTCTTGACAGCAGTATCAATTAAACCTTCTCTACCAGCCATACAATGGAAGTAATACTCTTGAGGTCTGATACCAGAGTAAAATCTTTGTTTAATGTAACCACCAGCTCTTGCATCAGTCTCAAGAGCTTTGAAACTTGGCAAAGTCTTACCAGAAACCATCACTGGAACTCTTCTGCCCTCCAAAGCTTGTTGACCTAACAAACACATAATTTGTGAAACGTTGACGTTCGAACCTTTAGCACCCGATAACGCCATAGCTTGCATAGAATTGTAAGGGAAACGTTTCATCGTTCCACCAGGAACACACTTAGAAACAACTTGAGAAGTAATGGCATTGACTTTAGATTGTGTAACAGCATCCAAAATACCTAATTTGTTATCATCTCTCAAGATTTCTTCTAATCTCTTCAATAATTCTTTGTCATTAACCAGAGTTCCTTCAGGTAAGTTTGTAACTTCAGCAGCAGCAACTCTACCAGTGTCAGTTGATTGTTTCAAGATATCTTTTCTCCATTGATTACCTTCATCAGTTAATCTCAAATCATCCATACCACAAGTGAAAGCTGTCATCATAATGTAATTGGTAAACAATCTTCCTAAGATTGACAATGCTCTACCTGCAATTTCTGAACCATAGACTTCATGCAATGAATGAACAATACCAAATTGGGAAGCACCATATTGAGATTTATCCAAAATACCACAGATTAATTCACCATTTCTGAAGATAACATCGTTTTCTTGAGATCCCTCACCCCAGTATTCATTTTTGATCTTATTCTTGGAATGTAAATTGATACCTGGGACATTGTCAGGTTTGATGTTCAACAAAATCGTGGAAATAATCTGCTTACCGGTCCATAATGGTTCAGGTTTGAAAATAGTTGGTGGTAGAGTGAGGAGCTTAGTTCCGGAAACATGACCATCTTCAGGTCTGATACAACCATAGATTAACTGTTGGTAAGTTTCTCTGTTGAAGAAAGAGTCTTTACTGGTCAACCAAACACCAGCACTAATGTGATCTTGAATCAAACCTCTTAATGGCGAACCTGAAGTAGGTGTTAAGTATTGACTGTCAGTATTAGCCAAATTCAAAGCTTCAGCTTTAGCGTTTTCGTTCTGTGGGAAATGCATGTTCATTTCGTCACCATCGAAATCGGCATTGTAAGCACCAGTATTGGCATAATGTAATCTTAAAGTCTTTTCACCAGGTAAAACTCTGACTTTGTGACCCATCATAGAAGCTTTATGTAATGTGGGTTGACGATTCATAATAACAACGTCCTTGTTCTTGATATGTCTGTAAACTTTCTTGTTGACAACACCATTGGCACCATTTGAAGGTGTCATTAATTGGTTGGCAACTGCTTTACGTTGTTCGAGATTCATACCAATCAAGGAGATTAATGAACCATCTTCATTTTGAACTTGAACAGCACCTGGCCACACATCGGGACCATTCACGACGGCTTTTCTCAATTCAGCAGCATTGTAAGCTGTAACAGGTTCTGGGTATGTCAATTTCTTAGCAAAGACTGGTGGGACACCAATTTCATTAGTTTCCAAGTTAGGATCTGGAGAAATAACAGATCTAGCAGCGTAATTGACTCTTTTACCCATCATATGCTTTCTGAACAAACCCTCCTTCTTTTCTAATGCTTGCTTGATACCTGGTACAGGGATCTTTCCTGCTTGACTGTTTTGGTTTTTAGTGGAATCTATAAATGCATTGACGTCATTCTGAATGGTCACAAAAGAGTTCATCAATCTGTTGAAAATGATCTTCTTCTCATCATTAGAAATCTTGTCCTTTGTGAAACTTGCAATTTGGTCATTTAAGTCTCTTATAAGCAAGCATGTCTTCAAGATGTTGGACAACAATTCATTTTGGGCATTTTCGTGAATCTCATCACCCAATTTGGATGGTAATCTGAACCTTGTTGGAGGTACAACTAATGCTGAGAGGAAAAACATGTCTGCAGTGATTTTATGATCCATGTTAGGTCTGGAGATAAAGAGTTTCTTCATTATTGGCTGTTCATTGGCAAACACAGCGTTCAAGATGTTCTTGATTTCAGTGGACAAAACATACTTTGATCCACCTTTATGTTTGATATTAGGCATAGTGTCATTTCTTGAAGTGGTAACGGTAGAACCACCAGCCCTCAACATATCAGGACGGGATAATCCTTTGACTCTATTATTGGTGATTTGTTTGTCTCTTAAAGAGTTTTCAAAAAGTTTAGTGAAACCATCCTTTCTGAAAGATGGTGAATACATACCACAGTTGTCACATCTTGGTCTTGATAATAATCTTTTATAAAACTCGTGAATAGTTTCCTTTCTTTCTTCACCAACAGTGGCAGTAAGGACACCACGTTCACTTGTTCTTCCTTCACTTAATGCTTTGGAAATGGTAGTCTCTACAAAGAGTTCACGACGTTCTTTCAATTCCCTTTTCAATTTAGGGTCAATGGTTTTCTTGGAACTCGAATCTTCATCATCATCATCGTCATCTTCTTCAATTTTGCCCTTGATTAACATGTTGTCCAACTCAGTACATTCAAGTAACAATCCGTATTGGATCAATCTTAATTTGCATGCATAACGGTGAACTTCTAAATCGTTCAATTTGAAGTGATGACAATAAAGACAAGATGATCTAATGAAAAGGTACAACTGATTGAAAAACAAAGGATTATAACAAGTAATTGGGAGTTCAATATGACCTTGATGACCAGGACAAAACTTATCATCAAGGCCACATGTTGTACATAAATTTCTAAGGAAAGCTCCCAAAGCTAAATCATAAAGACCTCCATTTATAGGGTGACCTAAATTATCGAAAACAATTGGATTGGTGATCTGTTTAGCAGACAATTTTCTAATTTCATCTGCCAGCAAGATCCCAAAGTCAACAGAACTAATCTCAGAACCAACTGGTTTTGAGATATCCATAATGCACTTTTATTGAGATGGTTTCAGATGCTCATCTTAAAATTTTTCAATACATAATGAAAAAATACATCACGTGAATTTCTTTAAATACAATACATTACTACTATTCAACTTCTTCCAAGAGATAGACCTTTCTTGAACACTTTAACACCTCCGCCAAGTCCTTTGCCTACTCCTTTACCGACTCCCTTTCCAACTCCCTTTCCGACGTGTCCTACTCCTTTACCAACTGTGCCAACTGCATTGAATGGGTCGACACCGTTAGAATCTGCTCTGGCAAGAATAAAGAACTTAGGTTCAAAAGCGAATCTGACATAAATGTACCCGGCTTCGTCTCCCTCGTCACTCTCCAAGGCAACTTTAACTTCCTCTTCCAGATCGAATTCAATCTTATTTAAATCAATGGTACCTGTGCACAAAAGATCATCTTGATCTGGACCAATATCCCAATCATATACAACAAACTTAATGAATGAATCATATAAGTTGGTAACTTGAGTTGAACAAGTTTCATTCCATGTAGGATCAAGAGTTTTCTTAACTTTTTTGGTCTTGTGAAACTTATCTTCGTTGGTGTTGAGATACAACTCGACATATGGATCAGATTTTCCATTACTGTCACCTGCTGGTAATCCTTCGGCCCTGAGGACCTCAACTGACAAGATACCAATGTTTTCAAAAGTATCAGATACTGGAATTCCATTCTCGTAGATAATTGGAATCCATTGACATTGCATTCTTATGGTAGCATTACCATCACCTGTCAAAGTGAACTCGTGAGGTTGCTCATATGATTGCTTCAAAAGGTCAATGGTAGCTATCTCTAGTTGAGCGATGAACTTCTCCTTTCTGTTGTGTTCCTTCTTCTTGACAATTCTGAAACAGGCTTGAGATTGATCTAACTCTTTGATAACAACATCACCAGAGACACCAACAGAAAACTTTTTCTCCCTGATTTCCTGAGAGACGTAATCATAATGAGCATGAGTGTCAAAGAATGCTTGTATGAAAACATCATCTTTCGAAGTATGACCATCAAGAACCTCAAAGACAAGAACACCACTATTGTATTGAATTAATTCATCAAATGGTATTCTCAACTTTGTGCTGTCCTCGTCATCTTCCTCTTCCTCATCTTCACTGTTCTCTTCCTTCTTGGATTTATCCTTGGTATCTTCCTTCTTATCTTTCTCATCCTTCTTACCTTCAGCAGCAGCCTTCTCTTCTTCCTCGAGCTTTTCAGCTTTCTCCTTCTCAAGTTTCTCTTTTCTCTCTTCTTCTTCCTTAATGTCAGCTGGCGACATAACGGAAAGAGCAGGGAAGAATGCAAGAGAGTAAGTTAATGTACCCTTTGGGCCCTTCTTGTGAATTAATTTAGACTCTCTGCTTTCAGCATCCATATGTTCGATGTATTGGCCAAGTTCGTTTTTACTGATAATGTCTGATAAAGTAACATCAAATGAACCCAAGGTACGATCAGCTGAATGAGCTTCGACATCCATGACTTCTAATGTCAACTTCTGGTTAGCAGAGGACACGGTAACATAATGAATTTCGTTCCATGTTGGATTCAAACTTGACTCAATTGCAATAGTTCTTGATCTTTGGAACTGATTGATTAAGACTCTGACGTAAGGGTCAACTTTGCCAATTTTCTCCAAATTACGTAAGTCCTCAGCTCTTTGTATGTTGATTCTTACCACACCAATAGGTGGTGTGTAACCAACAGAATCTTCAAGGTTTGTTTCAAGTTCAACTGGCTTCCATGAACCAGTAAGCTTTATTTCTCCACCTTTTGATAATGGGAACCAACACTGGTCGACTTGAGTTGCATCAATCAATTGATTTAGAGTACAATGAGCTGATCCCAAAGACTTCCCGGATTTATCCCTCACGATGACCTTGACTTTACCTTTGGCACGATTATTCACGATTCTCTCAACACGTTCACCAATACTTGGTTCGTAAGTCTTTTTCTTGATTGCAGTTTTCTTGACTAGTTCCTGGTCATAAAAGAGTTCAACATAGGTGCTTGGAGGCTTATCATCAGAAGTCCTCAAATTCCTGGCTTCTGCAATTTCAATTCTTGCAATACCTGTATTCAAGTCTGGAGGTGGTTGAATGGCTCCATCAGCTCCCTTAGATGGTTCAAGGGTAGGCATAAAATGTAATCCAAATATCAATTCACCAACAGGTTTATTGTTTCTGATGAATGGTGCAGTTAAGTTAGGTTGCTTTGGTTCCGAAATCAATGGCTCAAGGTCGAATTGAACAGATCCCACTTCTTTATCTTTTCTGAAATCATTGTAATCAATAACAGTAATATTCAACGGTTCAGAGAGAGATTTAACAGTAATGAAAAGAGTTTCATTCCAAGTTGGAGCACTGGTATCATCTTTGATGGAAGTTTTGGCCAACACCTCTTTCTGAAATCCAACTGTCAAGTAAGGATCTAATGTATTACCAATGGTGCTGAAACCTTTCAAACCTCTTGCATTCTTGGCGGTGATAGCTAATACACCAATAGAAGAGTCCAAGGCGTAACCAGCAACAAGTTGTTGCACATTTAATTGGTATGATAACGGTGAGTAAAGGATACTTCCCACATATTTTTTGATCATTTCGTTGATAAATGGGTAAAGACCAGGGAAAGCTAAGATCTCCCAATTGAAGATAGAGTCACCGAATATCTTGGTGTTGAAGTCAAATTCGATTGGTTTTGCAAGCGAAAGATTGACAGTTTCAACATGGGGAAAAGCTGACATTAATCTTAATCTGATTCTCAATAAGACATTAAAAGAGACATCAGAAACCACGACTGGAATGGTGATACCAAAAAGACTTGCCTTGACCACCACTTTTTGATTGATCTTATTTCTTCTTTGCTTGGAGTTAGCATCTGCTAAAGAGTTTGGGGTGAAAGAAAATCCCCATTCCATAACGACAATATCATCAGCAGTCCCTTGCAAAGTTTTAACCATATCAACTCTTGGAGGTTTTGTTCCAACGGTGAAAGTTTCGATCCATAATTTTTTAATGAAGGCAGGAATTGGAGCCGTTGCCATTATTGGGTTGGCTTGGTCTGTAACAAGTTGGGCTATTGATGGTTCCAAGTTGAACCAAAATTTTTCCAAAAAGTTGTTTGCCCAGTCCAATGTTTGATAATTATATTCGATGGACTTGACAGTAAACTCTCTAAGAGCTTGTTCTCTGATATTGGTTCTGTACTTCCTGATGGATGATCTGTACAAGATTGAAAACAAAACAATGACAAAGAATAAAGGACCCATAGAGAATCTGAACCAGCCAATTAACCATGAAAGTAGACCTCCTACTATTAAGAAACCTGCATTATGATACCAATCCCCATAAGCTACAGCAGGTAAGTATTGATCAAAGAGTGAAGAGTGAGATAACAAATCAGTTACTTCATCATCTAATGTCAATGCATCGTCACGTTCCCAACCACCAACTTCTTTCCATCCTCTGTAAGAGGTTTCGCCTGGTTCTCTTGGTGGAGGTTTAGTTTTAACATTAGTAAGATCAAAGTCTTCGCTTGGTACTAAGGGTTTTAAAGACTCTTTTCGCTGACTTCCAGCTATTGATAAATTGGTTGTTGTCCTCTTTTGAATCTTTTGAGGTTTCAGATGAAATCCTTCATCAAGTTCGATACCCTTTTCCACGTCATATTGTGGTGGAGGCTGAATTAATTCAGACGGCTAAAGTTAATATAAATCATTTGCCATTGATGACAATTGCCATTTAAGTCACGATTGTCAACTAAATCAACATACGTTACCATTGACGGAGTCCGCATCTTGTACGTTGGTTGCCATCCCTTGATGAGTATAATTATTATTGCTTTGAAAAATCAACCAAATGGTTTTAATTATGTAATCGATTGAGGTACTGAAATTTACAACTGCGGTAACGTTATTCATTAACTATTAATCTAAAAATCAATTTAGTCAAGAGTTACAGGGTCTTCCCAACTCCCACTACCTTTATAATTATCCTTCTCAGGTCGTCTATGAGGTGGGAATGCGGATTCAGGATGTAGTGTAGGCCTTGGTCCTGGCTCCATGTTTTGCCTGAAAAACCTGTCAATATTTGATCCATAAGGTAAGCTATGACCTAATGGTCGTGTGTACTGTTCATCCTCTGTTTCGTCATCCGAAGTTTCGATGGTTCTAGTTGGTTTAGATGAACCTATATTATGCTTCTCCTCTTCCTCTGCCTCTTCATCATCAGAGAGTATAATGATCTCTTCCGGTTGAACACTCTCGGAACTCTGCTTCTTCTTCTTTCTCAAAGTTGGATCGGGTGTAAGTTTCAGGTCTTCAACTATTCTGTACCGAGTTAAATCTCTCAACTCAATTCTATCAATGCTCTTGGGCGTCGTCTTGACAAAAAAATTAAACACATCACTAATGAATAGTTGGTGTAATTCAAATTTAACATTGCAAATAGGACACTTATATGATGGCACAGTTGGCTGAAAATTATGAATATGTGTGTATGCTGTTGGGAAAACACTCCCTCGTGCTTTATACTGAACTAGCCTGATAGGGTTCATTATTGCGGATACTGAAGGTATACTTGGATGTCGTATGCTATCACCTTCCTTCTCTCTCTTCTTCTGCTCCAAATTCTTCTTCACTAATTCTTTTCTCAAGGCACCTTGTACTCCTGTCAGCATTCGATTGAACAAACAGAAATTTTCAAAGTCAAAACATTCAAAATGCTGACATGCGTAAGATTTCACTGGCAAATTGATTCTAGTTGCTGAAAGTGGATCTCTCAATGTAAAGATCATTTTCTCTATCATTCCAAATTCTTCTTGATCAGTTCCAGCACCAAATTCTTTTCTGAGGAGCAAGAGTAAGTTAGGTGGTATATTCCTGTATTCCACATCTTTCTTATCATCTGATTCTTGTTTGACATTTTGCGTTTCAGTCTTAACTTTTTCATCTATTTTGGGCTCCTCTGACTCTCCCTTCTTTGTATTGATTTCTTCCACAATTGTACTTGTTACCTGTGGCAGAACCTTCGCTGTTGATACTGTTGCCAAAGGCAGCAGTTTGTCTGTCACTGCTGTAGGAAGCGCTTGGAGTTGTGGTCCATTTGGTTCCTTCGTTGTGGCATTAGTGCTTTTTATTGGCTTTTGTATACTTTCAGTCAGAGTTTGCAGCTTTCTTATCGGTGATTGTGTCCTTTGTAATGCTATTGTGCCCTGAGAGACCCTATCTATGTGATGTGTCAAAGGGCTCGTTGAGGAATGTCCTAAGTTCTCCAATTCTGGATCGATTTGATTACTGATGTGCATGCGAGCTTGACTTTGTGAGTTGCTCAGTGATTTTTCCAGTGTCTTCTCTTCACTGTTATCAACAGTTGGGTGAGAAGACAGTGCTGTTGTATTATAACCAAGTACTTGATTTATCTCAAAATCGAGCCATGAAATATCATCATCTGACTGATGACCTTGTGATGGTTCTAGCGGTATAGGAGTCAAGTCTTGTGTGCTTGAAGGCTTGCTTTGTGATGATAGAACGTTATCTTGTCGTATTTTATCGGGTGGTAGAGAACTGAGCAAACCTCTTTGGGCGTTAAGCGGGCGAGTTTTGATCTTAACTATCCATTCCCTCTCAGTCACGCCACCAGATATCCTTGTGTATGCAGTGGCTGTAACGAGGTCGCTCAGAATTTGAGGGCCTTTTAGTAGAACTATTGGTGCCATGACATCACAATGATACTGCGAATTTTCACTGATAAATAGTGAACCTTCACAACACTTATTGAGTAGGACTACGACTTAGTGGTCTTCCCTGATGTTATATATTCGCTAAGCTTGGCTAGTAACGGTTGTTTTTGTTTCCACCTAAAAATTGACTGGCAATTGATGAAGCTAAACCCCCGAGACCTTGGCTTCCGTTATTTTGTCCATAGTTTCCTTGATTGTTGTAGTTGTTGTTGTTGCTATTGTAGCTGTTGTTGTAACCATTGTTGTTATTGTTGATATTGTTGTTGTAGTCATTGTTGTTGAAATTATTGTTGTTGTACTGGCTACTATTATTGTTGCCATAACCTGAGCCCCAGTTTGGATCATTGAAGCCACTGCTATTATTATTGCTACCATGATTGTTGTTGTACAGAGTGTGGTTGTTGTTGTTGTTGCTGTAGCCTTGATTGTACAGGTTATGATTACTTCCTCCGAACCCAGTAGGTCTGCCTTGAGGACGAGAACCGCCTGAGAATGAACTCATCAAGAAATCAAGTTTGCTGTGTTTCTTCTTCTTCTTATGTCCACCCATCATTTGTGAAGCAAGCATAGAAGCACCCATTTTCCAAATATCATTCTTACCGTGATTACCTCCATTATTGTAACCTTGAGTGTTTGATCCACCTAAGAAACTACCTAAGCCTCTACTACTTTCTTCACCACCTGGACCAGCTGCTCCCCTATCTTTTTCTCCGGGAACATTTGTCTGTTCACTCGGCTTTGCCTCGTCATCACTTTCACTGTCACTAGAGCTCATATCTTGGGGCTTCTCAGCTGGTTCCTGGGGAACATCCCATTGAGACTGTTGAGTATATAAATTGACATAGAAGAAAGCATTGAATTCTTGATCCCACTGAGCGATCCATCCCCTGGGGAGTTGTGGAGTTTGTGGTTGATTTTCCATGTTTAAGTGGAGAATTGAGGCTACTCAAATATTGTCGTAATTTCGCAGGCAAGGCTTAAACAGTCAGGTACCAAAAAATACGAAAATGTCGGGCAGAATTTTTGTGACCAGTAGGCGTAGAGTAGACGATCAAAATTAGACGATCAATGTTGTGGTCATTTGATTGGTATTGGTGCGGCTGTGAGTGTCACTTGTACACATCTTTTCACATGGTCTTGGAATTTGTCGGTTTGTTGTGAATTTTGCAGGTTTACAATAAGTTGTGGAAAACAGATTTCAATATTGCAACTTAGTTTGTGCATGCTCCATAGCTTAGCGTAAAGTGACATCGCACATTCGTACAATCAATGCCATTGTCACATAGCTATCAGTTTGATTATAATAATTACTATGTACACTAATAAATAAATGCTAACGGTCCAATTCCAACTTTATCTCGTCACCCAAAGCTTGTGATAACTCTTCATTCAATAATTCGGTCAACATGCTACCATCTCTCAAAGCCACCCATTCACCTTTGATAAGATCATACCTATTTGGACCACTGATAGGACTACTTAACCATATTTGTTTATTAGCAGGTTGCCTGTTAATAACATAAGTACCAGTAGATAAAGATAAAGTTAGAACACCTTGAGCTAAGTCCACTTCAATCTCAGGGTAGTCGCCTCCTAATTCATCAAGTTGATCCCCTAAACTCTCGAGGTACTCATTAGCGATAACATTGTACTGATTTTGAGTCACATTATCAATCTTTGAATCAATTTGTTCACCTAATCTGTCTACTACATAAGTTCTTAATGGTATGAAATGCACTGGTTTGAGATGTGTCGCCACTCTTGCCCTAATAGCAATTCTTGTACAGTTTATTAGAGCGTTCTTAAGCATCACAAATGGCTAAATCGGTAAAATCATCGCGAGCCTGACTTCACATCAATGTTCTTTTTAGTAATTGCAATTGCAATCGTTTTGGTGCTTATACTACTTTACCTTCCATATGCATCTGGATTAGTGAAGTACGAAAAGAATGAAGTTCCTAGAAAACAAAAAAAGACCTTACGGCAACCACAGCAAAAATCTTATGGAGCTTATGTACCACCAGATGAACAAGTAGACACAAAGAAGGATTCATTTAGAGTGAAAGCTTCTGCTGTCAAGGAGAAAGTGAATGTCACTGCTGAAGATTTACCTGTCAAAATGAAGTTGAACACTACTGGTATCAGGAGAAGAAAGGAAAAGGTTGATTTAGATCGTAACCCAAATAATTATGACTATGATCTCGACGATTTAATTAATGAAAGTGATGAAGCTCCAAATCAAAGTGAAAAGGCTCCAAATCAGTCACCAAAAGATTGGGAATTTGTATGATAAAATTTTTGATGAATCTATAGATAAGTATATACTTTTTCCATCAAGTCTATTAAAAATGCACTTTTCAAATACGTTGCTTCGTTAGTCGTAAAAAGGTTCTTGTTGACATTATTGGCTCTGAGATCCCTCAAATCCGCTTTGAGGTCTGTATGAGCTTTCACAATTTGTTCTCTTAAGGGAACCTTGGCAGGATCAGGATCTTCTTTTAAGTTCTCAAGGTATGCTCTCACAAGGTGATTGATAATATCATCAGTGAGTTTGGTAAATGTTCCTCTCTCTGTTTCTTCAATGAGCCCTTGTTTGACCTCTTCATCGAGATATGGCACCAAAGAATTTGGAATTTCCATCTCTGATAAATTGTTTTTAGTTATGTCACCGTCAAATTTGTAGTTTGCTTGAAACTCGCCACATAAAATACTGGTAATATCAACAATATGCTCAAGTTTCCACTTTACTTTTCTCTTTGACATATTAGAGATGATCAAACGGAATGCTTTTGTCGTCAAGGGAATTTTCTGCTGTTTGATCATCAACATAAGACTGGTCAACTGCTCATAATCACCACTTAAGGCATAATACCCTAGAAACGGGGAGAATGTGTCAATATTGGGTATTAATGTAGGTAAAACAATCTTAGACTCCAGTTTTTGTAGACTTGTGTAAACCTCATCGTAGAAATTTTGTTTCTTTAGGTATTCCAGCTTTGTACCTGGTGTTAGTCCTTTGTAAAACGATTCCTTAGGTAGATTGTTAGTATCTTTCATTAATACTCCTAGAATCTTAAGGGCAAGTTCAGTATGCTTGATACGAATTAGACCTTTCATAACTGCATTCACAATGTTTATGTCAAGAACGATTGATGTGTGATAAAGGAACATGTTAAGGATCTCTCTGAATCTAAACTTAACCGATCTTTTCCTGCTCTGATATGAACCAATGAAATTCATCAAGATGGCGTAGCTTTTCCGGTCAAAGTAAGATGAACGATTCTTAACCAAAAAAGCGATCAATTCTTGATTGTCATGACGAACTGCAAGATCTAAGAACACATTCAATGCTGCTTTATCAGTTACATCTCGGTCGAATTTCTGATAGAGAGTGAGATTAAACACTGGTGGAGGTTCAAGTCTGATCCTATTGTGTCTGTAAGCGTCAACCACTAATTTGTGAACATCAATTTTGTCCTTGTAGAAAGTGTAAGCTACAACAGTAGCTTTCTCATGAGAGCTCATTGGGATGTTATAGTGGCCCATATCCGAGATAAAACGTTCAAGCCTTCTCAACATAAAACGTCTTTCTCTTTGCTGAGTTTTGTAAGATTTAATAATGATATTGTGATATTGATTGTAGCCACTCAACCCCAAAGAAGGTCTTTTGTAATTCATATCAACAAAGAACTTTTCAATCATGTAATTGAAGTGTTCAGGATCCATATGAAATGGAGACGGGAGTTTGAGGTATTCTTCAAAAAGTTTGGGGTAAGACACTTTGGGACCACTCATTTTCTTCTGTGCAATGTCAGGTAATAACTTGTAGTTATAGTGTACGTCTCTAAGGTTGAAACCAGGAAATAATTGAGTGAGTAGTGATTTTGGTGTGGAGGCTTTATTCCGTTGTACGAGATACCCCAACCTTCTATTTCGATTCTTGATATCAAGGTCTAGGATTTTTTCCAATTCCTCTGGGAGTCGATTCTCAGTTGCTTGATCTCCCATCAAATCAAACTTCTTGGAAAGTGCATGAGAATTAAATTTCAAACAATCATCCAAAGCGTCCAATAGAGGTTTCCCAGTGGCCTTTTGTAACTCAATTCGTTTGATTAATTCATTAACGAGATCTGCTGCTTCTGGAATAGGAGCATCGCTTCTGATTCCAAATAGAAGATCTTCAGGTTGTAGAGTTGTCACTGTATGTAGTGATCTATAACTTCGTATTATACAAGACTTTGGCAGGAACCATCTAATCATGGCCTCGCAAGACTCGAAAATTTTTCAGTGCGAATAACTAAAACCACCAGATGAAGATTCAAAGTCAAGCAACGAGAGTGCTTGAGAGAACATCTCATTACCTTAAGTCAGGTCTCTTGAAGCAGAAACCTTTATGGTATGATGTGGTTAGTAATAATCCTCCACAACTTGATTTAACTAAAAAACCAAAGACAATAGAACAAAAACTGTATCAAGATCCATACTTCCTTCAAAAAGATCAAACCTCTGGTTACAAGACAAGATTAAGTGATGTTGAGCGTAGGAAAGCTAGTAACCTCATTCACAAAGTTCCAAAACTAGAATTTTTTGAAGATGAATTGAGAGACTTATTCTACAAACAGCATCCATGGGAGTTTTCTCGTCCTAAAACTTTAGTGGAAACTGAAGGAAATGATAACTCCAAATGTGATTGGAGTCATATGTTACAATTATATAAACCATTAGATGGTGAATCAGTTGTGCAAAGGACATTATGGATTTTGAAGAATGAGAAGAAAGACTTGTTTGACGCTTACGACAAGGCTAGATTTGAATTTTACAAATTAAGAATGCAAGAAGAAATGAGCAGTTTGGTGTCAAGAGAAGAAAGTTCAATGTTTGGGTCAGTTATTCCAACTTCTAATTTAGAATTTGGTGTGCAACAAGAACAAGAATATGTTGATATTTGGGCAAAAGTTGCAAGTGATAAAACTAAAGTTAAGAATGCTAGTGCCTCAAGTAGAGCTTTGGGTGCCAGTGTTGATGGAGATTCTGTTGAAACTTCAAAACAGTCAATTTTTGAAACTGATTTTGATATTGAAGCAGAACCTGAAACTGAAGAGAAGAAATAATAATTCTGTATATAGTGTATATTCATGCAATGTACAACAAAATGGTTAATACCAGATGCTAATCGTTATAATTAATGGTGTTCTTGATGAGGTTTAGCGGTGACTTTTTCATAACCACAGTAAACCAAAAAAGCAGCTAAACCAATTCCGAAACCAGGAAATGCACCTTTGAATCTATTCAAACGACTGAATTGGCCTTCATATCTCCAAGCATCTCTTTTAGCCCAAGGGTTACTCATTTTAGTTGATGGTAATAATGAAGATTTTATTGGTTGTTTAAATTTTCAGTGCGAACTAGTTGTGTGTTTCAACCGATTTACCAACTATAGTTCCAACTGTAAGTCAGTAAGTCGTTGAAATTATGGTCTGTATACAACTTTTGTGTGTGTAACACATTACTTTGTAACATGGCCAACTGAATTTTGATATACGTCAAAGCAGTTTGACAAAGTGTCAAATTAACTCCGACTTGCCTAATGGGGGAAGGCAAGTTTCAGCTTTATACGCAGGTTTTTTGATAGCCGTCTCAACAATGGCATCTCCGCTGGCGGGTCCAGAATTGATTTCGACAGAAACCATGGAAATCAGAGACAGAATCGAAGAAGATAATCGTGACTCAAACTTTGAAGCTGAGTTGGTGTTAACTGATAGCGAAGATGAGGATGAGTTTATTAGAAAGTATGGGGAGGTCAACTTCCAGTATATTAAGAAACCAAAGCAATCTACTTGGTTTACTAGACCACATGCTCTTAATTACTTCAAAGATGGCGTTTTATATAGAACAAAGGGAGAAAGAAGCTCGTCAAAGACAGAATTATTTCTTGATTTGCTTTATGTTGGGATAATTGCTAATTTAGCAGGTGATGCCGCTGAACATGCTAGTGGTGCTGCCCTTCTCAAATATATTCTATTATTTGTGCCTGCATGGACTGTTTGGTGTGACATAAAAGATTTCACAAACTACTACTATAACGAAGACTTCTCTCAAAAACTCTACATTTTGTGGATTTTGGCCTTGTTGACTTTATTCTGTAATAGTCAACCGGGTGTTTTGGATGATGTAAGGGGTGCTGCTTATACGATTGTGCCATACATGCTATGTCGTTTATCACTAGCAGTCAGTGAGTGGATTTACTCATTCTTTATTCCTGAACATAGACTCCAGCAGAGAATTTATGGTACTTCAATTGTTTTCACTTCTGCCCTTTGGATCATTGTCATTTTTGTGGGTACAAGAGCTAAGATTGGCATTTCTATCGCTATAATGGTGTTGGAAAATACTTGCTTTTGTTTATCGTTTCATCCATGGACTAAAAGAAAATTGCATTTGACAACTTCAACTGCACTTAACATTGAACATGAAGTTGAGAGATTTTCAGTTTTTGTGACCATTGCAATTGGTGAGTTCTTGTACAAGATTGTTGCAACTCACGACTTGGGAGTGGGTCTTTCTGCAAGGTATGGAAGAGGATTCTTTCTTTTGGTTATCGCTTATACACTCTTTTGGATTTACAACAATGGGTCTACTTCACAAAGGGCAACACATGCTCTAAGACATTCAGGTACAAGGGCTGTTTTATGGATTTACGCACACTTGCCATTAGTAGCTTCTATAGTGTTGGCAGCAGATTCTGGTGGAGATTTATGCACTTTGACAATTACATCTACTGCTAAACATCTCGATATCGAAGTTGGTGAAGGACACGAAGAAGTACCTAATATGTATGCACTTGCGTTCTTTTTTACAGGAGGCATTTGTGTTGCACTTTGTTGTATGGCAATTATTGGACTTCTTGATGAACCAAAAGATAGACCAGGGCTTCATATTGTAAGCCAATTTTGGAGGGTAATTCTCCGAATTCCTGCTGGAATAATTATTTTATGCATGACATTTGCTGAAATGTCATCAACATTACTTATGGGTATGACAGCACTCGTATTAGTGATTCTAAGTATATGGGAAGCTGTAACTCTGGTGCCAAGGAAGCTAAACTAATTTCACTAAACTTATTTAATTAACTGGTCAAGCCACGTTAATTCATTTTTAATAAAGAATCGCAACCCAGCCCATAATTAATATTAAATTCAAACTCATCTAAGTTAATTTTAACAACTATATGTCCACAAGTAAACGAAGTCTGCTAAGTCATAATGCAAGTTCTTTAACAACTAATAATGGTTATACTGTTATTTCAAAAATATTCGTTTTAATGACTCAATTACCTCGTTTAGTTCAAGGTCTCCCGATTTATTACCGAGAAGTCCATGTAAAGAAGGAAAGACCTTTGACAACTCAAGAATTTTACATTTATTTGATTGTTTCTGCAGCTTTGGTTTTATTAGGAGGATGTTTTGCTGGGTTAACTATCGGTTTAATGGGCCAAGATGAAGTTTACTTGAAAGTTTTAGCAACAAGTGGTGATAAACAAGAGAGGAAACATTCTCGTAACGTCTTGACTTTAATCAGTAGAGGTAAACATTGGGTTTTGATTACTTTATTGTTGTCTAATGTTATAACTAACGAAACTTTACCAATTATTTTGGACAGATGTTTAGGTGGTGGTTGGCCAGCTGTGGTCACTTCAACTGCTTCAATCGTTGTTTTCGGTGAAATTATTCCTCAATCTATTTGTGTAAGATATGGTCTTCAAGTTGGTTCCATCTGCGCCCCTTTCGTTTTGGGTTTGATGTATTTAATGTACCCTATAGCTTACCCAATTGCCTTATTATTGGATCATATCCTTGGTGAAGATCATGGTACCCTCTACAAGAAATCTGGTTTGAAAACATTGGTCACTCTTCATAAAACAATGGGTGTGGAAAGGTTGAATCAAGATGAAGTTACTATTATTAGTGCTGTGTTGGATTTGAAAGAAAAGGCAGTATCTTCGATCATGACTCCTATAGATAGGGTTTATACCATGAGTGCTGATACCTTGTTGGATGAAAAAACTGTTGAAGAGATCTTCAATGCCGGTTTCTCCAGAATCCCAATTCATTTACCAGGTGAACCAATGAATTTTATCGGAATGCTTTTAGTAAGAGTGTTGATTAGTTATGATCCTGAAGATGCTTTACCTGTTGCTTCATTTCCCTTGGCTACTTTACCAGAAACAGGGGCTGAAACTTCTTGTTTAAATATTTTGAACTACTTCCAGGAAGGTAAGTCTCACATGATTGTTGTTAGTTCCAATCCAGGTGAACCTTATGGAGCTATGGGTGTTCTTACCCTCGAGGATGTTATCGAAGAATTGATTGGTGAAGAGATCGTTGATGAGAGTGATGTTTACATTGACATCAATAAGAACATCAAAAGAACTCAACCAGGTCCATTATCCAAGAGAAATTTGACTTCATATTTACACAATTTATACCACAGATCATCGGGCACTTCCAAGAGAAATTCAATGGATCAAAGTGGAGTTTTGACTCCTTTGAAGGATAAAGTTCACAATTTGCCTAATATGGGATCTTCACCAGGTAGTCGACACGGGGTGTTACTTGCTAATGCTTCACCAATCATGGGAACAACTGATCCCAACAAAACTTGGAAGCCAATAAATCCTGCTGATAACCCATTATCAACATCGAAATCATTCGTGCATATTAAAAGACCTAACATTGATTCTTTCAAAAATAGTGTTTTACCAGGCCCTAAAGGAACGTTACCCAATTCGAATGGATACGGAACTATTCACATGACTGAAGACGCCGCTGCGAAAGAAGCAAAGCATATGATTGATGATGCTAAGGAGAACGGGAATAGCAAGCACTCCACATTCTTATTACCTAACGAGAGAGAGACAGACTTAACCGAAGTGGGAGGTAGCAACACTACGCGATCACTGTCTGTTGTTACTGGTTTACCACAGAATGAAGTTGTACAAGAACTGAGATCATATCGAACTGGAGGTATTATTGAGTCAATTGTCAATGTTCAAGGGGTGCATAAAACCATTATTGAGAACGTTAGTGATGAAGAAGTTGACCAATTAAACTCATCAGGATCTCAAGATTATTCAAGTTCAGCATTAGACGAAGATAAAGCTGACCTTCTTTCGAATGATTCATTGAGTCCATCAACTTCGTCCGGAAAAAGGAAGAAGAAAAAGGGTAGTAGAAACAAGAGTAATCTCAGAAAGTGATCCCAGTCTTGTTCAAGTTTCCATCAATCAATTCTATAAATACAATTGTATGACGTTATGGACTAAAAATATCGTAGTTCACCCACCCGATTACATCCCGCGCAATTTGGAGTAACATTTCGAGGAACTTTTCTATTGTCCATAGTGAAAGCAAAAGTTTGTTAAACGACAGACGTCAATTCAAACTTGTAAAGCAATAAACTTTTTGAGTGACAATAACTCTAAAATCGGACAATTAAAGTTCATTAGGTTAATTGGTGGTGGGAAATCTTAAATTTAAGCCCATTTAATTATCTGTTAACTGAAAATGGTCGAGAAAGGATCCAAGTATTCCCTCAAGGAATTCTTCAATAGATCTGCTGCATCAATAAGTTCATCATTTAGTCAAAGTGGACGTAATGATTCAAGTCTGAGTCTCAGTGTTGATGAAAACACACCAGAAACTAATTCGATAGCCGGATCAACAACTTCACGATCAGAGCTTGGCGTGAAAGAAGATTCTGATGTTGTTGCTGATAATGATGACGAAAATACCTTGCCGGGGGCCAGTACTCCAATTGACAAGGAAGCTAATTTTTCAAACGAGAGTAATACCCAAACTAAATCCATGAATTCAATCACCAACCATCGCTTCTTTTTGAGGAAAAAAGATAGTCAAAACTCTCATGCATCAGTGGATTCAACAGGTTCAGCGAAGAACTCGGAGAAGTTTACTTCTTCAGGGTCCATTAAAACTGATTCTCATGCTTCATCAGAACAAAGCCCTTCTTTGAATATACTGACCACAAAAAGTCCAAGAGAAAAGCATAACCATGGTCACCATCATCCATCACTCAGAAGATTCATCAAGAAATTCAGATTCCTCGACCATGATGATGATAAGACTGAAAAAAAATGTAGGAGAAATCGTCATTTACACATATTACCATCACAGTCATCATCATCTAATTTGTATAAGAAGTATGGAACACCAGGAAGATTATTAGGAACTGGAGCTAGTGGTTCAGTTAATTTGGTTGCACTCAAGACTAACCCAGATAAAATTTATGCTGTTAAGAAATTCAGAAGTAAACAGCAAAATGAATCAGAAGATGACTATAAGATCAAAGTTAAAAATGAATTCAAGATTGGGGAATATTTGAAACATCAGAATTTGATCAGCACAATCGAATTGATCAAAGAAACCGATTCAAAAATGTTTGGACAAAGTGAGTACTTTATGGTTATGGAATATTGTCCGTACGATTTTTTCAACTTGGTTATGTCAGGTTTGATGGATGTGAGTGAGATAAATTGTTACTTCAGACAAATATGTTCTGGAGTTAGTTATTTGCATCTGATGGGCTTAGCGCATAGAGATTTGAAACTTGATAATTGTGTTGTTAATGATAAGGGGATCTTAAAAATTATTGATTTTGGTTCAGCAGTGCAATTTAGAAAGAGTGAAATTGATGATACCACAGATATACCGACATCAGATCTAGTTGTTGAAAATGATAAAACTTACAAATTAATAAGGTCGAGGGGAATCGTTGGATCTGACCCATATTTAGCACCCGAAGTTTTTGAACCCTCGAACTTTGGGTATGATTCCAGACTAGCAGATGTTTGGTCAATAGCAATTATTTACTGCTGTATGATATTGAGAAGGTTCCCTTGGAAATTGCCAAAGACTAGTGATCCATCATACAAACAGTATGTGAATCAAATTAAAGATTCAAGCCAAGATCTTGACCAAAATAAACTATTCAAGTTACTACCTGAAGATTCAATACCGATTATATCACAAATGTTAAAAATTCTGACAAGTGATAGAGTTTTCATCTCACAAGTAATCAATGATGATTGGCTTCAGTCGATTGAATACTGTCATATTGATGAAGACGAAAATCTAATTAAAGCAGACAATCACCATCACAATTTAGTAACAGAGGAAGAACTACAAGAGATCAATAAGGAAAAAGAGAGGGTTAGAAAGATGAAAAGATCAGCAATAGCGTAATTTAATTCGGTCATCGCCATGATAGCTCTATACGTTGAATAGTCTAAATCTCAAAACGAACAGGGACGCTTACATAAGAACGCGTAAGTACCGCCTGTAGACCCACCTAGACCCGTGTTCATATCTAGGCACCGGAACAACCAACGGGAACGATGGGAATTATTTTATGAGGTGATTCTACAGCGACAAACATCTGATAATCATGTAGGAGGAAAAGTAAAATAAACCTAACGTCGTTAAATGAAAGCCAGTAGCAACAACAAGGTTGAAAAATCATCTGCAGCAGCCCAGGTGAAATCAAGGCGGCATACGAAAAAGATTCATTCCGTTTTTAGCAAGCAATTTGGGCGAAATTTTTGTTCTTTAAATTAGTTTGTGGTAATTTGCCTTTTACGTCAATTGATAATTGCTTATTGTTTTATTTAAATATGTTGTAATATAATTTCATTAGGTTTATTTGGTTATAGATTTGTACATTCTAGTGTGATTCAATCTATACGTGTTAAATTGTACTTAAACTTCAAAAATCAACAAGTTTATCAGTGATGTTCTTCGATGGTAAACCGTCCATATCGGTTGCGACCAATCTACAAAGATCCAAATCACTCAAATCAAACAAATCTTCCACCTCATTAAAGTCACAAGAGTCAGTGAGCTCGACGCTAACATCAATTTCACAAAATTCTACTACATCTTCCGGTAAAAACATCAAATCAAGTTCAAGTTATATTAGCCCCATCGACAACAGTCCATTAATCCCCAACTACAATACATTTAACTTCCTTATAGTGGATGACAACTTGATCAATCTCAAAATTCTCGATAAAATTATAAGCAAGATTTTCCCCAATGCGTTCATAACAAAACTCAATAATTCACTGACAGTACTTAATTTACTTCATAACGAAACTTTTGATATAGTTTTCCTTGATATAGAGATGCCGCCAATCGATGGGGTACAAATCTCCAAAAAAATTAGAAGCCACAAAAAATTCAACCAAATTGGTATAATTGCTGTGACAACAAAATTCTCCGATAAAGACTTGAAAATTTACAAAAAAACTGGTATTGATTACACCTTTAAGAAACCATTGAATTATAGCTATAATTTGATGTTAAACAACATTGAAATCATTTTAAATTACAGGAATAATTTAAAATGTTATGACTAACGACTTTATGATTATGATTATGACTACCCTGTATATTACTTAATAAAAACGAACCCTCGATTTACTGTGCGACTAATGAATGTGGTTCTTAAAGTCAAGACTTCTGAACCAAGAGATGCTTTGCAGCTGGAACGTACATGCCTAAGCTTTATTAGATTCTCAACAACGTTGTTTGTAACAGCTTTCGGGATGTTCATGAATTTCAAATTAGAATCGCTGGACGACTCTCATGATCATTTACCATCAAAATACTCTCGCATAATTTCTTACCTACTAATAATCTTTGCTACCATAGTCTTGGGAGTTAGTGGTGTGTCTTATTTGATTACTATCAAAAGGTACCAATTGGGTAAAATAAGAAATTTCGGCTTGAATAATGTTTTCAGCTCAATTGTGGTGATGTTTATCGTTGGTATATTGGTGGTAATTAATATTTCTTTGATAGTTGAGGGTTTCCAAAATAGACAATAATGTGGTAGCGGTATTGTTATCTAATTACCTAATGCGTTCTCTATAAATTTATTCTATTTCACTTTCAGCCAAACCAAATGTTTTCGGGACGTGGCTGATCGCTCTCAAGTTGTGCTCTTTTAACCGTAGTTTTATCACCATTATCTCTTTCGTATGCTTTCCGCTTTTGTCTCAATGAACTATTGAAATTACCCCCATTCCCAATAGAAACACTTATGTCTCCTTGATCAACAACTGGTGTGGGCCGTATTTTCAAATCATTAGTATCTTGCGGTAGCACAGTTATTATCTTTTGTTGATCTTTTCTCTTGCCCTCATTGTAAAGTCCTGTGGTGTCAACAATCGTTGCAATAAAACTAAGATTCTGATGTGTTGCGCTATCTCTGAAGAAATCAATCTTATCTCCATGAAAAATTTGAACTTTCTTATCTTTCCCAAGTACAACCCCATTCACATAACATGAATTTGTACTACAATCAAGCAACCAAATATCCTCAAGACAGTGGGCTGGACTGTCATAAATTGAAACTTCCATCACTGGATGCCTCTTTTTATTTATAAGACAATGAATCTTTGACATCCTATCATCGTTAACAAATGTATCACAAGTCTCATTTCTTCCAATCGCATAGGGGTTAATGCCTTGTCGTATATGAATTGGATTCTGTAGCATTGAATCTTTCGTGGGCGTTAATATCATAAATGTATCCTTGGGCACTTTGTCCAAGAGTCTCAACGATTTCAATTTGAGTTGGTCCTCTGGTTTGAACCCAACATGCTTGGTTAAGGGTTGTGATTGTGGTAATGGTATTATCCTTTTGGGGACCTTGAATTCATTGGCTTTTTGATTAGGCTTTCGGTCCAATGGCCTCATCATAATATCCTCATCAACTTTGCTCATTGAAGCTGTTACTAATAATCCATTATCAACCTTCCGTAATTGCTGCAGTTGTGACTGTGATAAACTAATTTTACCTGCTGAAGATTGGTCAATGGAATCTTTGACTTCGCCCATTCCATCATCAACATTAACGATCCATTCATGTTTCAAAGCTTGTTCAGCATTCATTCTGTTACGAGGGTCTACTTCAAGACATCGCCTCAAAAAATCAATACCAACTGCTGACACATTGTATGATGATAATGGTGATTCATGGAAATCACCTTTCTTGATTTTCTGAAACATTTGTGCTTGCGTCTTCCCGTTGAATGGGAGATGTGAAGTGAGTAGAACGTATACTAAACATCCAAGTGACCAAATATCAACCAATGAACTGTATAAATCATCGTTGAGCTGTGACATTTGACTTTGGGGTTGTTGTTGTGACGAGCCAAATTTCCCCGTAATAACTTCTGGTGCAACGTATGCTAGAGTCCCACAAAATGTTTTCATGAAGGTTGAATTATCACTAATCTTGGCCAAACCAAAATCAGTTATTTTAACAAGAATTGGGTCATCTTGCATGATAAGAATGTTATCTGGTTTTAAATCTCGATGACTGATCCCCTTTTTATGTACATAGTTGATACCCTTGAGTATTTGTTTGGTTATAACTTGAGTAGCTTCTTCGCCTATTGCTCCATTTGCAGCAACAAAATCCATAAGATCACCACCAGGAACAAATTCCATAACCAAGTAGTAATTATCTAAATCTTCATAGAATGCTTTCAAGTATACGATATTTGGGTGATCTAATTTTCGAAGAATACTTAATTCTCTTTCAACGGCCACCATTCCTCCACCTGTATTCAATGCTTTCCTTCTGTTAATAATCTTTACAGCATAAGAGTCACCTGTGGCTCTTTCTATAACTTTTTTCACTGTGGCAAAAGCTCCTTGTCCAATAGTTTCATTCTTAATAATGAAATCTTTATAGATACCTTGATCGGTTATAGCTTCTTCGTTTTTGCTCAAGAATTTGGAAGGATTGAACTTGTCTGAGAAAACCACCATGAACTTAACCACATCCTGGGGAACGCCTACCCCTAAACTTATCTCATCACCTTGATTCAAGATATAATTCGAGCCTTTAACTAAACGAGTGTTATTAAGAAAAGTGCCATTTGTCGAGGTATCTTGAATCCATAAAGCCCCACTTGTTGAGTTATACCAAAGTTTGCAATGACGATTCAGGAATCGCGTACTGCTGTTAACTTGAAGATCACAATCAACGTTACGACCAATAACCCATTCTTTTTTTCCATTATGCAAACCTAAATCAAAATATTGATATTGTCCTGTTGTACATAGCAATCGACAAAGATGATTCTCATCGACTGACTCAGGGGTTTGCGTAACCGGCGATTGTTGCGTCGGTTGCGTCTGAGTGGGTTGAGTGAACATTAGCGTAAACGCGTCAATTTCGATAGTGAGAATGAGATTTTACATTTGAATTTTGACATATTTACTTTATTATTGTACTGGTACGTATTATACACTCTTTAAAGATCTTGCAATTGATTCAATTGGAGCTAAATGATGAACATTAGCGAATTCTTCTTCTCCAATGTATTCCAATTGATTTAATTCTTCTTCCTTATTGTTGTAGTGGTGGAAGATAAGCCAGAATAAACAACCAGCAATGAAACAACTGATAGCTAAACCACTGTAAGACCAAACGAATTTTGGATTCTTGGAAGTTGGAGATAATGCAATACCGATGGCTGAACCAATGGCGTTAGTGAACAAGAATAATGACGTGATGAAAGACTTCATTGAAACTGGAGCCTTCGTGTAAGCATATTCTAAACCGGTAATACTAGCAAAGATTTCTGCTAAACCGATGAAAACATAAGCAGGTGTTTGCCATGCAATGTGAATTCTATTAGGAGTTGTGGCATATTGTGGAGCACATTCCATTGGCATATCATAACATGGACCAGCTTTGTAAATGAAATGTTGTAAAACAGCAGCATAAACCATTGCAATGGCAGCCCACATGAAACCAATAAAGATTCTGGAAACAGCTTTGAGTGGTGTAAATCTTCTAATGAATGGATAAACAAGCACATCACAAATTGGAATGAAAACGATAATACTGATAGAATTGATAACTTGTAAAATATCGTTTGGTAAACCATGTAATTCCATTTGACCAGCTTGAGAAACAAAGTTGTTGACCATTTGACCATAAACAAGCCAGAAAATTGGGTAGAAACAGAACAATTTACAAGCGTAAAGAGCTCTCTTGACTTCTTCAACAGTTTTATCAGACCATGGGTATTCAGCTTCTGGGTTGACAGATGGTTTAGCAGAGTCTAAATTGAATTTACTCTTCATACCAATGTAACAAATCTTGAAAGAGTTAGCAATAATCTTGTCTTTAACTGGGATCTTAACATATTGCTTTCTTCCGAGAACTAAAGCAGCAATGGCAATAAAGAAGAAACAGAATGGTAAAAGAAAAGCAGCCCAGAATCCAACATGTTTCTCAAGTTGGGTAGTTGCGACAACGGACAATGAACCAACATTAACCATAGCATAGAAGATCATGAAAACGTTTTGGATAGTGACATTAGGATCCACAACAACCTTTTCCCCAGACTTCAATGTCTTGATGTATGGTTTAGTCTTTGGAATTTGATCAGCGATCAATGGAGAAACATTTGATTTAACACCACCAGTACCAATACCAATGATAATAATTGCAACAATATAACCAGCTAAAGAAGTTGTTCTTGAAGCAATGGATGGTATAGCAGTGATGAACAAAATGAAGATACCAATGATGTAAATGATACAGAAGACGAAAATTGTCTTAAACTTACCTAAGAAAGTATCAGCAACCCAAGCACCAAAAATTGGGGTAACATAACACCAAAATTGGAAAAAGTAAGATAAAGCAGTTGCACCTTGATTTTTCAAGTCCAACACACCATGAGGGACATCATTTGGACCATTTTGCATATAATTTTGAAATGGAGTTGATAAACCATAGTAAGAGAATCTTTCAGCCAATTCAACCACTGCCACCAACCAAACTCTGAGAGGAATTTTGGAACTGACATGTCTCAAGCTTTTCAATTCTTCTTCAGTGGCTTCTCTGCCATCAGCATCATTAAATTCAGATGATGAAATATCATCTCTTTTGATATTTTCAGTTTCAGTCTCTTGTTTATCGAGAGTTGTTTGTTTCTCATCGACAATGTCAACGGCTTTATTTTCAACAGAAGACATTCTTGAGAAAGTTCAACTTTTATGGGAAGATAAGAAGTTAAATATTCGTTAAAGCTGGGGAAAAACCGTAGCGAGATGGAAATCTTTTATCATCTGCCAATAGTCAACTGGCATAAAAAGAAAGTGGCACTTGAGACGGCTAATGGTGATTATGACAAAAAAGAAACCAAAATGCCATTCAATTCAATTGACTGTAACATTGTGTCATTGAGATTTGTACCCAAAGGGGAAAGAGTTACTTCCCACAAGTCATTTAAACGTTATTTTCTGTTTAGTTTGCCTTGATATTTCTTTTTCTTTTGCGAAGAATTACCAATTTTAGTATATGGTCACTTTGACATCTCGAGACCACAGCTTGGCTGCTAACTTGAGACCAAATACTCTTTGACTGGAAAACATCGATCGCTTCACTGAAGCCAAAATCTAATTTATTATGCAAAAACTCAAATCGCCTTTCAAGTGCCGTTCAAAAGCCTCTGCTCACTGTTAAAACCGGAAAAACTGATGCCATCTCACCCTACGGCACCAAGTGTAAACTTTGTTAGTGACGATTTTTAGCTGTGACCTTAGCCAAAATTCAACTGTTGAGGGAAACTTATCCCTGATCAACAGTAGTAACATGAAACATGCATCGATGGTTCGGCGATACTTTAGCTGTGGTTATGGTGTGACATACGGCAGTCAATAGTTTTTCCGAAGACATCTCGTGATTAGTAGGGCCACTATTCTTTCACATCATTTCTTGGCTTAATGGATCGTAATCAATGCCCTTCAGATAGGACTTTAGATCGTCTCCATGGAGTTATAGCAATATTAGTTAAAGTTTGTGGGGCAATTCCTATCAACTGGCGATTTGAGAATTCCGGTCAAATTTATACTATTAATCAGGTGCCTGCCACGTACGGCCTCTGAGTCATTTAGCAGCAAATATCTTTTCGTATTTGCAATAAAATCTCGCCGGTTTCGGAGTTGAATATCAATTTCAAGCAAAAACCGGAGAAGTGATTCGTTTACCGAATTGGGGATTGACCGGTCTACATTGATCTAGCAACAAATCTATTCTATACGATCTACAACTATTGAATGGGCCAGTAACCAGGATGCAAAAAATGCATCTTTTCCAATAATTCTTTCTTAACTGCTTTAGGATTAGTACTAACACTGAATTTCATTGAGCCCTTGACATCTTCACCAATCTTTGATTTGTTGGAACTGAGATCTTTTGATAAGATATTGATCAATTCAACAGCCAATTTACATGCGTTTGCAGAATTAGCTTTCAAATTACCAACAACAGTTTCAACAGTGACTGGTTCTTCATCAACATTCCATGAATCGTAGTCTGTAGACATACAAATCATTTGATAAGCGATTTCGGCTTCTCTTGCTAATTTTGATTCTGGGAGACAAGACATATTGATAACGGAACCACCCCAACTTCTGTAAACTTGAGATTCAGCTCTAGTACTAAATTGTGGACCTTCCATACAAATCAAAGTTAAATCAACATTATCATTTGTACCAGTCTTAGTATGGAAAGTAGGTTTATCTTTACCATCGAAAGCGTCCAAAAATCCTGTAGCTGGAATACTTTCAGTGATAATTTTATTCAAAGTTAAATCAAATGGTTCACCAAACATTGCATGAGCCACAAAACCCTTTTCAAAGAATGTATGTGGTCTAATGCCTTTAGTTCTATCAATAACTTGAGTTGGAATAACGAAATCTCTTGGTTTAATTTCTTCCTTCAAAGATCCAACAGCAGAGAAAGCTAAAATTGCCTTTACACCCAAACTCTTAAGAGCAGCAATGTTAGCTCTATTTGGAACATCGGTTGGTAATAAATCATGATGTTGACCGTGACGAGCTAAGAAAGCAACTGGGAAACCGTCTTCCATCTCACTAATTGTGATAGGAGATGATGGGAACCCCCATGGTGTCGAAATTGTAAGACGTGCAACTGGTTTTAAGTTGGGTAAATCATAAAATCCTGTACCACCAATGACTGCTAATTCAACTGGACGTGAATAACTATGAGGTAAAGGAGTTTCCATTCTTTTAGGCAATAGTCCAAATTTTTTCATCAACGTGAGCGACTTGTTCCACGACAATTAAAATAGCATCAGCCACACATTTTTTTTATCAAGTTGAAAGTGACACTAAACCACGTTTCCATAGTTTTTGATTCAACTACTCCAGTATACTTGGCTGGGCAATGTTTGGACCTAACATGTAAAATTTCCTGGTAGGTCATATGACTCCAGTCTAAACTGTAAAATTTATCCCACAGGTTTTAGTGCGCAAAAAACATCAGTCCTTAATCATGTTGAGTCGTAGCACAAGGTTAGGGTTTAATTTGTCAATAACGTCTAGGAGGCTCTACTCCAAGGCTACAGACTTCAAGATATCTTTACCACTCGTTTTAAGTAAAGAAAAAGATCCATCAAAACCGTCAAAAAGGAAACTCAAACATGAACGCATGGCCAAAGTCGCTACTAATACCGCCACTCCACAACTGACCATACCAAAAACTCAATATGTACCTCTTGCTAGCATGCCCACTATGCCTGAAGATATTCAAGTTGATGCTGACGCATTTAATCGGTTAAATTTTCCTGAGGCACCCAAGCATTTTGTTGACTTCAATATCCCCAACGAGTTCACCAAGACGTTTCAAAGAAGTCAACTCACTAAGAAAGATCAAAACTTATTGATGGGCTTAGATCTATACATGAATGAGAAAGATGAGAGCTTGTTACCTCAGAGAGAAAGAGATTTAACTATTGTATACTTGAGCACAGACACCTCAGGTCCTGAGCCATACCCGGAGCATTATTTAAGGAAATCTATAAGTGGAATGATTAGTTTAAACCCTGCATTGGAAGATATCGATGACAATTATCTCTGGAACAAATTACCTGAGCAAAGAATGTTTGGAGTTCCTCCATATGAACCACAAAATGCCGATGAAATGGTGGATATAACCAGATTTAAATCATGGGAAGAATCCCAAATAAGAGAAAATGAAGAGTTAACGGATAGAACAAAGATACTCGAAAAAAGACTTACAGAGTTACTTGAACTGCATGGAAACCCTAAAAGTTTCTACACCAAACAACATGGTAGGTTTAAATTGAATAGGATATTATTGTCCCAGTACAAGCATTTGAAATCTGGTTCAATGATTGAGTTACCTAGTAAAAAGCAACCACCTCAAGCAAAACCACCAAAAGCTCAAGAAATTGGTGTTAACCTAAAGGAAACTGACAAACCAGAAATGGAAGTCAAATCTCTAAAGAAATCAAAGAATTAAGCTCTGTTGAGTTATGTATATAGTATCATTAATGAAGGTATCGGTTTCATTATTAGCAAGTCTTTTCACTCAACTATCTTCAATTCGACATTCTCATAGCCATACTTGGCCTTGTTCTCTTCAAAAACTCTCTTTAGCTCATCAACGTAGAGTTTATGATAATGATCTAACAATTCGGGTGGAACTTTTACTCTCTTAACAGGAGCTGGGGGCTTCTTCTTCAACTTGAAAATATCAGAGAAACTTTCCTTACGTTTCAATTTCTTTGCAGGTTCAGGAACTGGGGGAGGCTGTTCTTCTTTAAACTCAGGATGTTTTTTCAAGTAATCTTCCAACACATGTGGAGGAACATAAATTGGTCGACCAATGCACACATTGATAGGATTTCTAAAGGGTAAAAATCCGAAATCATAAATGAAAATGCCTCTTGCACTGAAGAAAGGAATCGTAAACAGGAAGTTCTTTTTGAGCCATCTTTGAAACCAGTCTCCAAACGACCCTGGCTTGGGTGATAACACATTGTAGATGTCTGCTTCACCGAATCCAAATATTGGTACCAAATTGATATTGCCTAGCTCAATGGCTAACTTGACAAAACCTTTACGTTTGTTCAAAACCAATTTAATTTCTTTTCTGGTATTTGGCCTCTCATCGTCAGATTCGTCGCTAGTTTGTGATTGGTAACCATGTCCAACCATTGGATTTCCAGCCACTCCTGAATTTAGAAGTGATTCTTGTGCACCACCCACCACAATGCAAACGGAATTATCACCATTGTTGATTAGTGATTTAATGTTTTTGGCCGAAGCACTAGTCAACCCTAAACTCAACAAATAATCCCTGTAAAAAGGTAGAGTAAACTGAGTAGTTAAAGTAAGGGGAAAAATATTGCCAATGTTGGGGAACTGTCTTTTTCCTCTACTAGGGTCATGAAAAAAAGGTTTGAGGAATTTGAATGGAGGTTCATATGGTTCGTTTCTGATAGCGTTGGTGGCGAAAGTACCCATTACCCCCATTGATATCACACCATGTGGGTGGTAGCCAAACACATACCTTGGGCCACTGGTAACTTTCTTAAATTTTGAAGTTGAGTTTAGCCGTTTTCCTAGACCAAATTTTTTGAATAAATTGTCCACAAGAGTCATGGCATGTTCCGAAACGAGATCTTCTTCATCATCTTCTGAAGCAACGTCTTCTTCTACCAAGACTTCGCTAAACGTGGGCTCTAATTCACAAGTTTTGTGAACTCTTATTGGGAAATAATCGACAAACCATTCCCAAATAATCAAATTTCTAGTCCAATTACGGACCCTGTAGGCAGCTTTACCATTTGTAGGAGTATGGAGATCAAACCAGTACCACCAAATAAAATAGGGAAGAATTATCATCAGCCATGACATGATTCCAAGCGAAGTTGTACCCAAAAAAAGCACTATGAAGAAGGGAATTGACATAACATGCCACATTATGCCAATTGTCTGTAATCTTCGATTCAACGGGATGTTAAGAGGAGCGACATTAAGAAGTTTCTTCTTCCGTTTTGAATTCTTCGTTGTGACCTTTGGGGGATCAAATTTACTAATACTTCCAGAGTCTGATGATGCTTGTGATGATTCAGAAATGGTGGCCGATGCCTGATTCCGCAGTCTAAGAATGTTTTCTTCCAGCATTGTTCAATTGAAGAGTTACCGATGGGGAAGATCAAACATGGGGGGTTTGTTGCTTTCCTAAATGGGGTAGGTTTAGGTGGTTGCGACATTGAATTTTCACTTGGTGCGACATCGCGATTGTTTGTACCAATGTCTAAGAGATCAATCGATGCATTGAATAGTGATTATCAAAAGACTCATTACATTGCTAAGCGAAGGCCAAGAGCTTATCAAATACTGTCAGATTTATGGTCAAATTTTCTCGAAAATCAGCTGAAAGAAACCCTTTTTTTGCGACTCAACGATGGTGGAGAGCCAGATCAACGTTTGATCTTGAGATCTAACTTGTACAAGACAACATGGAATCATATATCACAGCAAATACGCCATATTCTTCAAACTTCAAACGACGAACTCTTCAAATTCTTATTGCATTTTCTCCAAAACACCTACTCCACTCAATCTTATAATGATAATAGTGTTATTCAACAACAATTGAAGATGAACTGTGGTTTCATTTCAATGAGTTCAAATCTAGGGAGCAACTTGAGAGTTCTCCAAGAACTCTATCAATACATCAGGAAACATGATCAAGATGTGAAAATTGTTACTCTAAATTCCAAAGAGAATACAAGCATCAAGCAACTTTTCAAAGATTTACTCAATCAGCTCATAGACAAAAAAACCGACAAAGACAATAAAGCCCCAAAGGAAGAATTAGTGGAATTGGATGAAGAGGTTGATGACGATAACAGGCTCGATGGTTTGGAAAACGACGAAGACGAAGAAGCAACAGGACGATCTCTCTATGACATTGAAAGATTGGCTGAATGGTTCAAGCAGCACCCAAAGAGGAAGACATTGAAGCTTACAATTATTTTCGAAGACACTGATTCATTCACAAATCAAACTCTTAATCTGTTCTTGAAATTGATCTACCCATTCGCTAAAATTGTGTCAATGAAGCTCATCTTTGCTTTAACTTGCAACAATGTGACAAAATGGATCAGTTCTCATATTAATCATAATCTCTTGATGTTGTTGCATGCTTTCAAATTTCTGACAATTGATAATCGCCAGTTAGCCTACAGAATCCTCAACGAGGTCTTCTTAGACCGAGAATCCAAATTGCTTTTGAGTCCAACATTGACAAATATTATCTTACACAGGTTCGAGACATCCACAAATTCAATTGATGCATTGGTGAACGAGATCAAAGTCGTCATTATGGTTTTTTTCTACCTGAATCCACTTTCAGTGTTTGTCGGCCAGCATACGGATGACATGCTTGATCCTTCAACGATAGAGTCATTGAGATGTCTCAGTTCATTCAAAAAACACATTGAACTCTTGCTCTCTAAAAGCAAAAATGATAAGGCTATACGACCAACCATTGAGTCATGGTTAAAAGATGATATATTCTTCAAGGAGAACTTCCAAATGAAGCTTGATGAATTTGCCCAATACAGATCAAGGCTCATCAACTTGGTTAAGTTGATCTACTACTTGCAAGGTGATAAAAGAACATACAAGGAGATTGAATTATACAGGGAGGTTATCAATAACAAATTATTTGGTTCCAAGTTCTTCACTCGTATTATGAAGCCCGACAATGTTTCAGGTCAGAAAGCAGTCTTGGAAAATAGATTGGAATTCGATACAACACATGATGCTAAAATCGGAACATTAAATGATGCTCATTTCCACAAAGAGTTGACAGAGTATTTCAAAGCTGCAAGGGAGGAGATTGTATTGCAGGATAATGTGTTTTATGAAATATTCATGTACAATGGAGGCTCGAGTTTTGATGCGCCATTGCCCAAATTATTGGATAACTATAGTAATGTTGTGTTGACGTTGCTAAGACCATCGGTTAGAAGAAGTATTGAATTGGGCTTGTCATCAAGTGAGGACTATTTGAACAACGGTGTTCTTTATAAATCAGGTCAAAAATCTACAAGAGAACCCATCATTGTCAAAGCATTTAATGTGATGAGTGAGGCCCCACCTAGTTTCAACACCTATGAGTTTTTCATGGCTTTCAAGCAAACACTTGACAGAGAAGATATTTTACAAGAACTCCTTGAGACATTGCGTCAGGAAGAGGATCATAAATTCATTGATAAACTTGAGAGGTGTCAAACTGATGACAAAGAATGGGATAGAGTTATCTATTCATGGTTTCTTCAATGTTGTCATGAGTTCCTTATGATGGGATTAATCAAGGAGAAACCACGAGGTGATCATTTCGAACGTGCAGTATGGAAAGGTCTTTAATCGTCAATGTTCGTTAAATCTAGACAACGGTGTCACCGGAACTGCTTTCTTTTGACTTGCCGAACCAAGAGTTGATATTCTTGTGAGCGTCTGTCAAGGTGTCCTTAGCGGATTCCACAAGTTCCGGATTCTTCTTTACATGATAGTGAGCAGAAACTGAGATCACCAAGAGAATCGTGAAGAAGCAGGCAACAATTAGCAAGTTTATGAACCTTTGGGTTCTAAACATACGGTTTGATATGTGCGTGGAGTTGGCTATTGGCATAAAGAAAGGTTGCGTTGCGCGGAATTTTGCGACAAATCCCGACCTCAGCTTAAAACCGAATTGAAAGAACGTGGGTGATCCTATTTGAACAATGCCAAAAGAGCTACTGCATACCGAACGCCAATTGGAATGACCACGTGGTACACCATGCAACAGAATGTTCCAGTGACTCCACGATCAACTCCATTTGCGGTAAGCCCAACACTAGTGTTTTGACACATCGTGGTTAAAAAATCACAAGACAATTGAAATCGAGCGTTTTTGGTCTCTGGGCAAAAAATGCGTTCTCTTTCAGGACCCAAAATTAAAATAATCAATAGCCTGTACGGCGCATGTGCCTATTTGAGAACCAAGTTTTTAATTGAATAGTCTATTCAGAGTCAAAAACGTCTTACTCAGACGTATTCTCGGCACGTCATTGGTGAACACATAATATTTCTTGGCACTAGCCGTTTAATAGTTTTTCATTCGCTTTGAGCAGCTATTCCGTGCAAATGGTCAAATCCCGAGAGATAAGACTATTCCATATAAATAAGGTGGATTTCCCATTTAACTCCGCATAGTGAGATTAATTTTTCAAGATGGCAAGCAGAGATTTACCAAGAACTTTCAAGGAAATCACAACTGGTTGGGTGAGACATTTAGATGAAGAAATAACCTTCAACAGGAAAACACCTTCCCAAATTGAAGAGGAAAAAAATGAGGACAGAGTCAAGAAAGTGACCTTAAAGACGTTGTATCCAGTCTTTGTCTCTGGTGCAGGTTTGTTCTCCGATGGGTATGTGAATAACTCCATTTCTACTGTGTCGACGATTTTAGGAATGTTGTATCCAGAAGAGTACAATAATTCTAATGCTATCAGTAATGTCACTTCTATTGCATTTGTTGGTACTGTTGTGGGCCAACTTTCATTTGGGTTTATATCTGATCGGTTCCCAAGAAGAAAAGCCATGTTGGCTGCCAATATACTTTTGATCATTTTCCCCATCTTATGTGGTGCCGCTTCGTGGGGTGCTCATGGTTCCCCTTATGGGTTATTTGCTGCATTGACCACATTCAGATTTTTCTTGGGTGTTGGTATTGGTGCAGAATACCCAACTGCTGCTGTTATCGCTTCAGAATTCGCAAGTCAATTGCCAAGTGGTCATAGAAACAGATACTATAACTGGTTTACCAATTTCATGATTGACTTCGGATTTGTTATCAGTAGTTTCGTGCCTTTGGTGTTGTTGTGGATCTTCAGTAAAAGACATTTGACTCCTGTTTGGAGATTGACATTATGTTTGGGTTCTATTTTCCCATTCATTTTGTTGTTCTTGAGAATGCATATCACGGATTCTGATTCATTCAAGAAATACAACATGAAAAGAGTGAAAGGCCCCTCGATTCCCTTCAAGCTAATTATCAAGTTTTATTGGTTCAGATTGGCAATTGTGTCTATTTTATGGTTTATCTATGATTTTTCAGCATACTCATTTGGTCTTTTCTCACCAACTATGCTTAATCAAATCATCCCTGATAACGATATCTACAAAACTTTTGGTTGGAACGTGGTGTTCAACTTATTCTACATTCCAGGCGCTTTCCTTGGTGCTATTTCTGCTGATTACTTTGGCCCCAGAATGACTCTAGGAGTTGGTGTAGCTCTTCAAGGAGTTATTGGATTCATCATGACTGCATTATACCCAACATTGTCAAAACATGTTGGTGCTTTCGTGGTGGTTTACGGTATTTTTATGACTCTAGGTGAATTTGGTCCTGGTGATAATATTGGATGTTTGGCTGCAAAAACTTCTGCCACCCCTATTAGAGGAGTCTATTATGGAATTGCCGCTGCAATTGGTAAGATTGGTGCATTCGTTGGTACCTGGGTATTCCCAGTGATTATTAGAAATATTGGTATCACTGGTGCATTTTATGTGTCTTCTGGTCTTTGTTTGTTCGCTGCAGTTTTGGCTTTCTTTTTTCTCCCTGGTGTTGGACAAGATGCAGTGTGGAAAGAAGATGAAGCTTTCATTGACTACTTGGTCAGTCATAATTTCGACATCTCTCAATTAGGAGAAGTTGCTGTTCTCGAAGAAGGTTCTGATTCAGTGATTAGAGATGTCAAGAATGACAAACTTATTGTAGATTCTTCTTCAAAGTCTTCATAGTAAATTAATACGATAACATTTTTTTTAGTTTGGCCTCTCATTCCAATGTCATTCCATAGAGACCGCTAATGCGAGGAACAGAAGTGTAAATTGGGTTTCTGAAGTAAAACAAGTCCTCAGGTATTGGGTTGTCTGAGTCGTGAGGAATTGTAACATCTTCATGCAACTTAAGAATAGACCTGGACATCCAGAGTTGGTCAGCCTCTATAAAGTCAACGATTCTCGGGTTTAATGTCCCGCTCGAAGTATTTTCATGGCTTTGCAAAACTGTTTTGGTCAGTATTTCACTCATGTCGAACGAATAATCATCATCTGGTTGAATCAAATCTTTCACGATCAGAAGTAGGACGTCAAAGTCTGCGATTGAGAGTTTAAGCCAACCAGCTTTAATAACGTCTTCTTGGAAAGTATATGTTTGGTCATCAAGTGCAATATTAAAATCGAGTATGTTGATCTTAACCATCTTCCAACTGAAACAATTCAAGGAGCTTAGTTCATGGAGCATTCTCAACCTTGATAGCGTAAATGATTTGAGAAGAGTCAAAAGTTCCTGAACCCTCCCACAAAGTGCAATGTCATCAGGGTTCATTATGATGGTGCATCTTAATCTGACAATCAAAAGAATACAGAATGACACTTGCATGTTGAACATAAGAGCCAAGCTTGGGGTCATTATTAGCTTGAACAGAGACCCCCATATTCTTTCACAGTCAATGTACAAATCTGTAGTTAAGTCAGCTAATATCTTGAATACGACGAAGAAACTTTCTTTCAAACAAATGATGTTGTCAGCATGGCTACCAGTTTGTTCAAATCTCAAGAACGTTAGATAGATAAAGGTTGGTAATGAAGTTCTTGATTTTGCAAAAGATTGTAAAGCAAGTATCTTTCGAGGTCCTGGTTCCAATTCACTGATTTCTGAAAATGTCCCATAGTTGTCTCTTGCAATTTTAGCAATGGTAAGTAGTTGCTTGAGGGTGGATTGCGGATCAAAGTCACCTTCAAGAGTTTGTGAACTTTCGAGAAATCTATCACCTGCTTCCAAAAGACTCTTGCCCGAAGCAAAAAAATCTGAAATAATTCTCTCAGTTAATGGGTTCTTAATGTTGGCCACTCCAACTTGAAAAGTAGGCCACAGGGTGTCAAAATCATGATGTAAAAGACGTTTCAGAGAGACATAGAGTGAAGCATCATAAATATTAGACTTAAAGATGTGAAACCATATTTTTCTTCGAAGGTAGCTGGTTTTGTTATCTAATTCTTCAAGGTCTAGAAAGCTAGGATCTCTATTGAAACCAAGAGTGTACGCCATCTCAAGTATAGTACCTCGCAAGACTTCATTCTTCAATATAGCTTCGCCCATTTCTGGTGAGTAAAGAGAACATTCCAAGGTCAATATCAAAGCTTGCAACAAAGCAACAGTTGGCTGTGAATAAATACCCTGAACATTGATACATTCATTAGCCATTGAAACCACGTCCGCAAAGATCTTATAAGGGTATCCGAAAAGCTGTAAGAAAGAATCCAATTGGGGATCATTCGATAAGCAGTATAAATATGACATTCGTAAGACAAGGAGGATTTGAGCTAATACAGCATAATCGTGTTTGTGACTCAAAGTGATCCTGGTGACCAATTCATTACCTCTTAAGCCAAGAAGTCTTTCCAAGCAGGCATAGAACTCTGTCTCGTCTAGAATTGGCATAAACATCACAAGGTTTTCGAAGAACATTTTCACAAGGTATAGAATCACTTTGGTTGGGGGTAAAGTTCCAGATATTCTGAAAAGTAAAGAGTGAGTACCACCACTTGGGCATTGTGTGTGTACAAACCCTACAGATTTTCCTACTACGCTTGTCTTTCTTTTCAACATACCAATGTCGATTCGATCAGCTGCAAACATCTCGTAAGAGAGATGATCATGCGGATGCTTACTACGGATCATGTCCTCGCATTGACGTATCTCTGAGTCAGATAATCCTAGACCGGAAGTCAGAAGCACAAATTGAAGAAATTCAGGATCATCTTTCCTGAATTTCCAAACATTCCACATTATTTTTGTACCTGGATCTCTTGTTCCAATTGGTAGATGAGGAAATAAGAAGTTTAAAGCGACAAGGGGGGAGACCCCACTTTTGGGAGATCTTGTATAAGTTTGTGATTCTGGTTTAACGGTGTTGTAATTGTCATCAAGTTCTGCAGAAAAGGTAAACCTCGTTTGTTCAGGATGTTCACCATATTTGCAGGTTAGTTGAAGTCCAAGCTTAACGCAAGAGGAACATGGCGAGACACGATCACATTTATTCTTCTTCAGTCTGCAGTTATTACAAACAAGTATCTTCCTATTCCTCTTCTTGAGAATCGACCCCATAAAAGGCTATTTTGACGACTGAAAAAATATCTCACTATAAAACCAAATTGGTACATGCTAACATTATTCATTGAAACGTCAAGTATTTACAGCTCGTAGTCTAATAAAAACTGCTTGTGGGTCCGGGTGCTCTTTGGTAATGATTACGTCATTAAGTATAAGCGTTTGAATCGAATGATACTCCGATGAGTCCTTAGCTACTTCTAACCATCGCGTGGGTTTCAGTAACATGCTGAGTAAAAGAGATTGTAAGCTAACATCCACGATGTTCTCGTAGTCCAAATATCGGCTCACAACTTCGTCACAGTGCTGGAGGAGTGTTACCTCGTAATTCTCCACCTCAGTGAACTTTGCATCAAGCTTCTTCTCTATTTCATCCCTCGTAATGATTTCATCCTGTTTTCTCTGTAGATTGGCTATTTGCTTTTGTTTGGCATCCGTTAACGTGTCTAATTCACTCTCAAGATGTCTGTACTCTTGAATTGTTGACTTCATCCAGTCTATACGTTCATCCAACTCTTTACTTCCAAGTGCTATACTCGCCTCCAGGTACTGCTGAAGCAATGTGTGTATTATAGCGGACGCACTTGCAATCGTTATCACATCATTTTTGTCAGGAGAGAATGGAATCTTTGCATAAGTATTATACATTGCCACAGCTTGTCGCTTTGCTTCTGTCAGAGTTTCAGAGTCCATGGTTTTCCAGTCTTGATATTCCTCTTCAAGATCAACATTAGTATCTTTTAACTCGTGTTGTAGTCTTTGTATAGCTTCGTCTGCTTGCTCTAATAGCGTATTAACAGTTTGTTGGCCTTGATGTAGACGTTTGACATACGTTTCCTCTATTTTCTGCTTTGTTTCTGCTTGTTCAATTTCAATGTTAGGCGGTTTCTCCTTGAGCAAGTGTTTAATGATATCAACTCTACTACTCATGAATCTCAGTTTTTCTCAATTGATTTTTTATTCTCTTCATGTCAAACATCTCACAAGCAGCACTCGCCAACCTTGAAGAACCAGCAAGAAAGGAGATCTTGTCTTTCTTAGAGGCTGAGAACTCAAAATCAAAAGTGCAAATGTCCATTCATAACTTCACTGATATGTGTTTTAAGCAATGCAACAAAGATAGACCAATTACTTCAGCTGATTTAAGCGCAAATGAAGAACAATGTTTGTCCAATTGCCTCAATAGATTTCTCGACACAAACATCAAAGTCGTTCAAACTTTACAGGGATCGGTGTCCCGTTAACGTTAATGTACATAGCTATGTAAATATATCACTCAAAGTAGCACTTGAGTTCATTATTTTGTTGTATGATAGACCTGGTATCTTCTTTGATGTCAGTTATGCCTTGAAGAAGCGAAACGTTTGCTTTGATCAGCTCGTTTTTCTGCAATCTGTCTATCTTTATTGTTCGTTTGAGAAACACACTCCACGCTCCAAGGAAATCGTACTTGAATTTCAGAAGTAAACTCTTGCCGGTATCGTCAGCTTGTTGAAACTCCTCAAGCACAGTCTGTTGAATCTGTAAACAAGTTGCAATGCACTCGAGGCCTGAATCCGATTCTATCAAATGTGGATTCACGATTATCTGACTGAGAATAAAGTTGCACCGTTTGAAAGATGCAAGAATGTCTCGATGGAGATGCTTCGTCACAACAGTGTGTAGTTGCTTGAGTAACAATAGTAGTATTGGGTGTTTGGAATCTGTGCCAAACCTATCGAAACATGTGTCTATCGAAGAGATCAAGTACCCATTGACTAACTCAAGAAACTGTATTGTGGTTTCTTCATTGTCACATTTTAATCTCACTAGCTCAATGATTGCTGGGTACGCCTCAGAGAGGATCACTTCTGACTGTTCAACAGGAGTAGACTCTGGTAGATACGTCAAACAAACTTTCAATGAGTCTATAAACACATCCACCAAACCTGTTCTCAAAAGAAGGTTTCCTTTAGGGTCCTGAAGCTGGTCGAGCTTCTGTGTAAGGAACAATAGCAACTTAGCAGCCAAAGCCTTATACTGGACTTCGTGATCATCGACCAAGTTCAATAGGAAAGACGTGACAAGTGCCCAATAACTTTCAAACCAGCGTCCATTGGCGATGTGAATCAAGAGGTAGATCAGTGATATCGATTTCACATTTGATCCTGATTTCCAGTTGTGTCGACTGGAATGTTCTTCAGATACTTCAGCTATGTTGGAATAACCTAACTTAGGTCGTATCCCACCAGAAGAAGTATTTTTGTTGGACATATATCCTGCTGGTGTGAGTTTTGTGTTTGCCAATGAAGCCTGGTTTGCATTGGATTTTGCAACTGTCAAGACCATAGGCTTTATTTGCGCTATCATATCTGGAACAATATCGTCAAAATACTCGAGCTTAAGACCAATTGGAGTTGTTACGAGTTCTGAATTAACTTGGCAACTCCAAGGTGAGTCTGGCATTGCATGGTATGAAGACAACACCAAAAGTTCAACCATAATTGTTGGGTTTGTAGTAGCATCAGTTTTCTCTATGAGCTTCCGTAGCACTCTCAATGGGTAATAGAATTTTCTACTGAGAGCAGCGTTGGCCACTGACCAGTCCCATTTTTCATTTGGGATTACCAAGTGCTTTGCCAAATAAGCCACCACCGTTTCCCAATCTTCTAGGACGAGGAACTCCACTAAGTATTCAAGAAGATAGAATTGTTTGCTGTAGATTTGTGTTGGGTACGAGTTGCTGAACTGATCTAAGAAAGAAGTTATTGTCACTTCAAATCTATCAATGATGCCTTTGATTTGCTTTATTTGATCCACAGTCAATTGTGCAGCGGTCTCACCGACAAGATCATTCGGTATTTGAGAGAGCCATTCCATTGTTGCATTAAGCTTGAGTGGCAGGGTAAAACACAAATCCAGTCTTCAGATCGCACCTCATTAATGATAAAAACTCCAATTAGGCTGTTCAGCTCTGCGTTGAGAGCAAGAAGAAAGTTTCCCCTTGTTATATCTGAGGAGGTCAGGCAGGCTTTAAATGATAAAAGTAAACCAGTTGTATCTTTAGAATCAACGATTTTGACTCATGGCTTCCCATATCCTGAGAATTTAACTTTAGGCAATGAGTTTGAGCAAATTGTTAGGGAAAATGGTGGTGTTCCTGCTACAATTGCATTTGTTGACGGTGTACCACATGTTGGGTTATCTGATCAACAATTAAGTTACTTGACTGAGCTGTACAAGAACGTAGTAAAAGTCTCAAGAAGAGATATTGGTCATGTTATGGCTCACAAACTCAACGGTGGAACAACCATTGCTCTGACAACCATGTTTTCTGCTATGGCCGGCATTAAAGTCTTTGGGACTGGTGGTTTGGGTGGTGTGCACAGAGAAGGTCAATTCACTATGGATATCTCTAATGACTTGGTCGAGTTGGGAAGAAATCCTGTTACTGTTGTGTGTGCTGGGCCAAAGTCAATCCTTGATATTGGCCTTACTATGGAGTTCCTCGAAACTCAAGGAGTCTATGTCTCCACTTACAATGATATTGGTGAATCAGGTAGGATTGAAATTCCTGGCTTCTACGCAAGAAGATCGGGTGTCAAGTCTCCTTACTCATTCACTGAGTTCAAGGATCTTGCTTCGACCGTTTACCACCATAATTCTGTCATGGGGTTGACTTCAGGTTCAATTGTGTGCATCCCACCACCAGTTGAAGATGCCCTCCCTTATGATGAGATCACCAAAATCATTGAAGAAGCCAATGAAGAAGCAAAACAGAAAAATATCGTTGGAAAGGAAGTTACGCCTTTCCTTCTACTCAAAATTGGTGAAAAAACTGGAGGTAGGTCCCTCGAGTGTAACAAGAACTTCGTGAAGAACAATATTAAAGCAGCAACAGCCATAGCGTCAGAACTCCTCAAACTAGAAAACGTAAGTAATTAGCAAGGATGACATTATACTAATCGTAGGATACCAAAGAGTTACCGGTTTCAAGGCAAATAATGCAGAGTTCAGCCAACCAAAATGTGGAACCAAAAAAAGAATTTCCTTCTAAAGTTGATACAGTTGTAATTGGCTCAATTGCTCTCGACACAATGTCCAAGGTGAGCCATGATTATATTTTACATGACTCTAATCCTGGTAGTACCAAGAGTTCTATAGGAGGTGTGGGATTTAATGTTGCCCTAGCATGCAGTTATGGTTTGCTTAGCACAGACTCAAGCTCCAGGTTTGTTTCTGTGGTCAGCAATGACTACACTGGAAACTCTATATTGAGCCAATTAGACAACCTTAGTATTGATACCTCTGGAATCTTAGTTAACCAAAATCCAGAATTCAGAACCGCTCAATACACTTCGGTCCACGATCGTGATGGTGAGTTAATTATCGCCTGTGCAGACATGCTTATTATTGAACAAGATATTCTTGTGAATCATATCAAGAAGGAGCTCGCAAGGGCTTCACCAACTGTTGTGGTGCTTGACTGTAATTTATCACCAAATACTATCAGTCAAGTACTTGACTATGTTCAAACTAATTTGCCAAAGACTAAAGTGGTCGTGGAACCAACTTCATCACCCAAGTCCACGAGAATTAGTCAGGCTCATAGCTCGAAATTAAAGGTTTACCCTAATAACATCATTAATCTAGTTACACCAACAGTTAACGAGTTGGAAGCCATTTACGAGTCATTTCAATCAAGAGAGTATTTTGATGACTATGATGAGTTCTTTCCCTTGATCGACTCGTTCGGAATCAATGAGGAATTCAGAAATAAACTCAGCGCCAATAAGAATAAGTTTATCCAACATGCTGTCACTCAAGGGTATTTCCAACAGAGTTTCAAACTTCTCCCATACTTTCAAAACATATTACTCAAGTGTGGTAAAGAAGGGGTGTTCATGATCAGTATTGTTGAAGATATTCAAGACATCAAGTCAATTCCTACCACATCGAAATTTGCACCCAAAGTTTCAATCACTTCGAGAGCTCAAGGTAGAGGAATTTTGATTGAGTACTTCGATATACCTTTAGAGAACCATAATCTTGACATTGTCAATGTCACAGGAGCTGGTGACTCGTTCTTGGGGTATTTAACTAGCAGATTACTGCAATCACCACTGATTTTGAATTCAAGCATCGAGACTGTCGAACAAATTTGGGACAAGTGGGAAGTCATTTACAAATCGCAAATTGCAAGTGGACTTTCTATAAGCGAATCGGTTGCAATAAGTGAAAAGATCAAAGAGATTTAATGTCGAAGAATGTCGGTTTAGGAACATGTCGTGAGAATCTCACCAGATGATAATTATCGAATGTTCAGAAGTGTGTTTCACAGTGTTAGAGCCATTACTACCAAAAGGTTGGTAGTTGGCTCAGTTATTGGAGGTTTAACACTTGCAAGTGTACAATTATCTCCTATCAAATTAGATCAACCAAAACTGGCATTAGATGCTCAAGTTCAGAGCACAGTTAGCGTTGATTCTTCAATTTCAGCGTTCCCAATTAAATTACCACCAAGTGATGTGATAAGCAAAGAGTTCCAGTTGTTGGGCCATGGTGTCAGGTCGGTCACGTTTCTTGGATTAAAGGTTTACGGCATTGGTATTTATGTTGGAACTAAAGATGTTCCTATTATTAAGAAAATGCTCAAGAACATTGGAGTTGACCAACTTGAAAAATCTTTCAAAGATCCAGAACAGTGTCAACAGATCATTTCTGATTTGATCGACAACAAGGTGGATTTCTTGATAAGAATATCGCCAGTTAGAAACACTGATTTTGGTCACTTAGGTGATGGGTTCATTAAATCAATTCTCGCAAGCAATATCGCCAAAGAAAATCGTGAGTCAATTGGAGAAGGTTTAGATGAGCTTCGTACAGCATTCAAGACATTCAAAGGTTCGGTGCCAAAAGACCATTTACTCATTTTAGAAACTTCAAATGGTCCAATGAATATTACTTATCATGATCTGAAGACTAATTCAATCAAAAGATTAGGTAAAGTTAACGAACCATTGATAAGCAAAGCATTGTTAATCCAGTATTTGGCAAGTAAAAAACCATTGAGTGCATCATTAAGAACAAGTTGTAATGATGGTTTAGTTGCCCTTTGTAAATAGTTTAATACAAGAAAGATTTTATTTATTGATATGGAGGGTATAAAGATGTCCAGATATCTTACATAATAATTGATTCCTTTTCAACGTTTGAAGAAATAGATTTATGTGGTAAGACTTTAGCACCATTAACATAAATTTCATTCTTAACTTCCACATCATCACCTAAAACGGTAACACCTTCAGTTCTAGCCCATTTACCAACTCTTGAATTCCAACCAACAATGGTTGATTTAACCCAAGCATGATCTTTGACTTGAGAGTTAGCTAATAAAACTGATCTTTGAATTCTAGCACCTTCACCGACGACAACGTTTGGACCAATTGTAACATTTGGACCAATTAAAGCAGATGGATGAATCTTTGCAGTTGGGTCAATTAAGACATTACCACCATGGACGAATGGTTCTTTACATAATTGTTCTGGGTGTTTCTTGGTCAAAGCTGACAAGTACAAACAAGTTCCTGACAAGAAGTCCTTTGGTTGACCAACATCCATCCAGTAACCTTCTAAATCGAAGGAATATAATTGTTTTTGTTCAACTAAGATTGGGAAAGTTTCCTTCTCAATTGAAGTTGGTTTCATATCAATTAAATCAATGACTGATGGGTTTAAGATGTATAAACCGGCGTTAATTCTGTTACCAACAAATTCGATTGGTTTTTCAACGAATCTGTCAATTAAGTTTGGAACATCTCTGTCATGAACAATGACACCGTATTTTGATGGTTCATCAACTTTAGTTGCAACGATTGTACCAGCACCACCGTGTTTTTTGTGGAAGTCAGCTAACTCCTTGAATGGGTAGTCACAAATAACATCAGAGTTAAGAACAAAGAAAGGAGAATCATCTTTTTTCAACACTTTTTCAGCTAATTTTAATGGACCAGCAGTTCCTAATGGTTCTTCTTCCACTGAGAAAGTAATTGAAACACCATATTCTTCTTCATAACCCTTCAAGGTTGAAACCATAACTTCAGGTCTATAGTTAACTGCTAAAACAATGTCAGTAACACCAGCAGCTGCCAATGCTTCAATTTGATGAAGAATCATTGGTCTATTAGCAAATTCAACTAATGGCTTTGGTAAAGTTAAAGTTAATGGTCTCAAACGAGTACCATAACCACCGACTAAAATTAATCCTTTCATTATCTATTAAAAAAGTGTATAAATTACTTTCAAAGATCAACTGAGAAACTCGAAGTATATTTATATAATCGACAAACGCCAATTTTTCGAAAATGTGGAAAACAAATAGACAGCGTGTCGCGCACAGTTAAATGGTTATTTACGGATTATTGTCGGCCTAAAATCAATTAAAAACGTGTTGAACTACTTTCTACTATAGTTTAATCATGATTGTATCATATAGATCAAAACTTCAACTAAACTAGTGAAAAACTCATTGACCTGTCATCATCGTATTTCTTTTTGAGCAAAACAACACGTAATTTTTATTTTTATTTCGTGGAACTCGTCCCAATAGTCAATGAAAAATTGTTTGTGCCTTAAAAAATTAACAGGCGGCCTATACCATAAATAGAATTACTACTACCTTATGTAATTCAATTACGGTTATTCAATACTCATTTTGTCATTTATGTCATGTATGGCGTGGTGTAATCTTGCCTCGTCAAATCTCGGAAAATTTTTCTTCTCAGGGCCTTGTTTCATTGGGAATTTTCCCGGTACGGCGCTTGCGACCGTGCCTTTTAATTTACTTCAGTTTGTTTAACTGCTCTTTTATCATCAATTGTACCAATAACTTCTTCATTGGTACGTATATCTTTAGTTCTCGTAAGTCTTTGTATTGGTTTGGATCCTGTTCTCCTTTCAATCTCTCTTGTTTTGGTCTTTTCTGCATCCTCTTGTAATGCTTTCTCCTTATTTTTGAGGATATCTTTCTTTTGATTTTCGTATTCACTTCTAAGTCCTCTTAATGCTTCATGGAAAGTTTCAATTCCATCAAATTTCTTGTTAGTAGCTTCAGCGTACCTTTGGAGATCAGGTATTAACTTCCTACTCAATGCCATCTCAATTAATTCAGGATTCTTCTTCTCTTCAGAATTAAATTTCAGTTTGATCTGTTTCCTCGTCCTGTGTGGAAATAGGTCGGATATGAATGTAAAATCTGTACCCCATGTACTGAGTGCATTGTAAAAAGTATACAATTCTTCATTTGACCATCTATCCGTATGCTTTCTCTTGGAATAAGTAGTACTAACAATTGGTTTCTCAAATGGATTGGTCTCTTCCCTTCTTCTTCCCTCTAAATCTCCAATACTCCCTCTCGTTCTGAACATCGTGTTGGGGTCCACATCAATCTTACCATCAGAATCCATGTGAAGACCAATTCCAACATTCTGACTTTTACGTCTTTCTTGAATACTGATTTGTGGCACTTGCGAAGGTTCTTCCTTCTTAACTATCTTCTCAGGCTTGATTTCACTTTCAAGTTCTTCAAGGGCCTTTTCATAACTGATTCCAAGTCGTTTGGCATTGATTCTTGCACGTCTTCGTATTTTCTTCTCTTCTTGTTCCTTCTTTTTAGCTTTCCTTACCAATTCAAAATTCTCAGTAACCAAACCTATAGGAAGATTGGGAGAACATAAGTCTGCCATTGTGATTTCCTCGATATCAAGATTGATATTGGAAAGGTATTCTGGGTTCTCATTAGTTAAAGAACGTGGTAATTGTTTAATATCTGTAATGGTAGTTTGCAAGTTTTCAGGCGCTAATGGCATATCCCTCATAATATTTTTAGATTCTTCGTCATCGAAGTCACCGGTTCTGAATTTCGTCAATTTCTGAGTATTTGGATCAATAGCGAAAACAATCTTAACTCCCTTGGCTAATAATTCGGCTCTTGAAATCTTTGTAGTTTTTGCAGCAGCTAATTCTTTCCTCAACTTAGCTTCTTGAGCAGCTTTCTCTATTTCGTCGTCATCTTCTTCTTCATCTTCTTCTATGACGTCCTCTGGAGGTTCAGATGTTGCAATAGACTCTCTAGTTACCTCTGGTAATTCACCAATCAGCACTCTCTTGATGGACCTTCTAACTGCTGATGACCTCCTTCGTTTACCTGATTTACCTACTGGAATCTCAATGGTAACAGGGACATGTGCCTTCTCCGTTGACTCTCCCGATACGCTCCCTCTTGGGGTTGCTGATAATGAAAACGATGAAGATCTAGATCTATTTCTCATTGAGATACCAGATAACCGTCTTTGTGAGTGTATTGACGACTTTCTTCTGACCATTCCATTGCCAGGTTTCTTGAATAGGTCATTATCACCATAGAAATCGTCGTCTTCTTCTTCATCCTCATCTTCATCGTCCTCAATAGCTGAAATTGGGAGTTTTTGGGTACTATCCTTTGGGTCGATTACTTCCTCCGTAGGTACAGTTACTGTGGTTGCAGTTGGGAGATTGAAATTAGCTTTTGGTAATTGTGTTGGTTCTGGTGTTAAGGGACTTCCAGTCTTTTTTTCAGGAACTGGAGTTTGAGTTTCATCATTTTGTGTAGATGGTGGAGTTGGTTCCACATTCTTTCTTCTAATGATATTCTTTTTGAGCTTGGGTGCAAACGAAGCCCCAGACTTCTTCACAACACTACTCATAACAAAAGTGTTTTCCCTGCGAAGTGATGATTTGAGACATTTCGCAGCACTAGAACCTCATCATGAGAGCCATTTGCCAGAAAGAATGGATTTCACCTGTGCCAGATGATTGGATCTTGAAGCTTGCTGTCAACGATGATTCAATGGTAGCTTCTTCTAGTTCAGGTACATTGAGATTATTCAATTTGAAAGATTTAAGTTTAGTCTCATCAATAGATAAAGCCCACGATGGGACTATTAATTCCTTAGAATTTGTTGACAATAATATGGTTACATCATGCTCTACGGATGGTGTTAAAGTGTGGGATTTAAGAACTGCATCCAAACCAGTGGCTTCGCTAACTAACAGCAAAAATTCTAATTTCTTATCTCTTGATTTCAAGAACAATATCCTCGCAGCAGGAACAGAACTAATGGGAGTTGATGCTGAACTTCACATGTGGGATCTTCGTACTCCTCAAACTCCAGTGAGGCTGTTTGTTGATTCTCACCATGATGATATAACCGATATTAAATTCCATCCATCTTCTTCAAAATACTTGATGTCTGGATCAACAGATGGATATGTTAACATTTATGATTTAGAACAAGCCGATGAAGACGATGCTCTCCATCAGGTCATCAACTATGCTTCTGTCCACTCTTGTCATTTCATCAACGATCACAGAGTCTCAGTACTTTCTCATATGGAAACTCTTGCATTCTATGAACTTAATAACACTAATTATGAGGAAATTGAAGAACCAGAACCCAATGACTTAGGAGATGTTAGAGAATCATTAGCAGATTGTGAGTATGTTGTTGATATCAACCCTTCAGGCTACATTTCATATGGCGCTAACTCTCAGCTGAAGTTAACTTTGTTACCTTTTGATACTCAAACTGAAAAATTCAACACTGACAAACCATTCTGGTTCCCTAACGCACATGGAGAGGAAGTAGTAAGAGACTTGCAGGTTTTGACCAATGGCTTGTCTGCATTGACTTGTGGAGAAGACGGGGCGGTGAGATTATGGGAACTCCCATACACTTTACCAATCCAGAACAGAGTTATTGTAGATAATGAAGCTTCAGTCAAACCAGAGAAGTCTAAGCACAAGAAGCACAAGCACAGCAAAAAGGACAAGGACAAGGACAAGAAGTCCAAGAAGTCGAAAGACGTCAGATACAAACCATACTAAATGATGTATATGTATATATGTAACATAGTTTTACAATTTGGTCCCCTTCACCACTATTGGAAGCATACCACCCGTGGGTATAGTGAACTTGCGGTGACCAGTTACAGTGATGAAAGCTCTCATGGACCCTGCATGAGAAGTCACTGAGACGAACTGGTCTTCAGTGGTGTCAAACATATGCTGTAAGAATTCGTGAATTCTGATAAATTGCTGCCAGTAAACTTCTCTGGTTTCAGAGTAAGCTTCATCAAAGAGTTGATCATTTTCTGGGAAGCCTTCCTCGAATTCGAATGTTGGGAAATTCTGCTTGATTTGTGATTTCGTTGCACGTTTATGACAAAGATGTATACCTATTGTTTCTCTAATTTTGTCTGAAACAACTGGATTCGGTATATCTATATCTTCCCATTCTTCTATGAGGGTTCTACTTGATCTCTTGAGTGGAGACACGTAGAATTTAGTTGGCACTGGCATACCCTTTGAAATTTGAGCCTTCAAAAATCTGTTGTTTTCCTTTGCTTGAGCCAATCCCAAACTTGTTAGATCGGCATCCGGGCCCCAAGTGATCTCACCATCAGTTCCTAAGAACCTCCATTTATTTTTCCATGGTTCTCCAAAGTATTTCTTGTTGGCTACATTGTGGAACCCTTCACCGTGTCTCGCTAGGAGAACAAGTTTATATGCAATATTTGGCTCTGCTGAGTCATTGAGGTGTTGGATTTTTTGCACGAGATCTGGCCAGCTCGAAGTTAGGCCGAAATTGTCTTGAGTGTAATTGAAACTCATATCGTCAGTAGATGATAAAGATTGTTTGAACAATCCTGGGACGGATGAAAAAGTCCATGCTGGTTTCAATTGCTTGATTTCATCGAAGTATATCTCATCTTGTTCTGTCTGGCTATAAGCATCCCAACGGTCACGATTGTCAGGAACTAGTAGCGACATAATTTTTCAGTCAAGTTGATATTTTTTATTTGGGAAAATGAGATCACCAATACGGTAATCGACAGAATAGTCAATGAGTTTTGAAAATGAGCGCTGGTCAATTCGCCATAGATGTTTGATAACTAGTAGATTTGGAACCTGTAAATTTGATAACTCATGCTTCGTTGGGTATCTGTAGTTTGTTGCGGTGTAACTTGATCGTACGCCTTTTTCGGACATTGAAAAAAATAAAAATAACTACACCGAAAACAGATTTAAGTAAAGTGTTAACGCAACTACCAAACTGGTTTTGACGGCAACACTCCTAGACAATTGAAACAGGAATATTTTGAGGCCGAAAGACATATCAAGTCAACATTGAAGCCTAGACTTACCGAACTTAATCCTCACTAAAAAAAACTTTGTCAGATTACTGTTATTTATTGATAGTCCAATCTGCCTAAAAAACCTTCACTGGTGCAACTTTTTTTTTAACGAGACTGCTTGTTTTCCTCAAAGTGTAAAAACACTTGAACGACTTTGGACACTAATTGACAATAAACTAGCATCATACATTGACTATAGCATGACTGATAATCTTTCAAACGCCTTAATTAATGGTGATAGTGTGAACCACTCAAACCCTGAAGAAACTGAACCAACTAATGGCGATTTGATTAATGCAAACCCCGATATAAAGACTGAAATTGATGATACAGAAGCACCATCAAAGAGAATCAAACTAAGTCCCGGTCAAAATTTATACATTGTTCCCCATAAAGAACCACAACTTTTTTATACACCACTTAAAACCGGTTTAGTGTATGATGTAAGAATGAGATATCATGCCAAAATATTCACTTCATACTTTGAATACATCGACCCTCATCCTGAAGATCCAAGAAGAATTTACAGAATATATAAAAAATTAGCAGAAGCCGGACTTATTCAAGATAGCTCACTCTCAGGTTCAGACAATTTAGGTGATTTAATGATGAAAATTCCAATAAGAGAAGCAACAACAGAAGAGATTCTTGAAGTTCATTCAGAAGACCATTTGAAATTCATTGAATCAACTGAAACAATGTCCCGTGATAGACTTATGGAAGAGACAGAAAAGGGTGATTCGATTTATGTGAATAACGATTCTTTTCTATCCGCCAAATTATCTTGTGGTGGGTCAATTGAAGCTTGTAAAGCTGTTGTTGAAGGCAGAGTTAAGAATTCTTTGGCAATTGTTAGGCCTCCAGGCCATCATGCCGAACCTGATACTCCGGGTGGTTTCTGTTTATTCAGTAATGTGGCAGTTGCTGCCCGAAACCTATTAAAACTGTATCCTGAATCAATTCGTCGAATTGCAATTTTAGACTGGGATATCCATCACGGAAATGGTACACAAAAAGCTTTCATTGATGACCCCAGAGTACTATACATTTCCTTGCATAGGTACGAAAATGGTAGATTCTACCCTGGTACCAAAGCAGGTAGTCATAATGAAGTAGGTGACGGTGATGGGGAAGGTTTCAATGTCAATATACCTTGGAAAAGTCCTGGAACTGGTGATGGTGATTACGTTTATGCTTTCAACAAAGTTGTTATCCCTGTTGTTTCCGAATTTGATCCCGATTTTATCATTATTAGTGCCGGTTTTGATGCTGCTGATGGTGATATTATTGGTGGTTGTCATGTCACACCTGCTGGTTATGGGTACATGACACATGCTCTTAAAGGGTTAGCAAGAGGTAAACTTGCTGTCATACTAGAAGGTGGTTATAATTTGGACTCTATCAGTAGAAGTGCTCTAGCAGTTGCAAAAGTACTTATTGGTGAACCTCCAGAAAATACCATCAAGGCTCAGCCTTTATTGGATGTTATCGAAGTTGTTGATGAAGTAATCAAAGTACAATCGAAGTACTGGACATGCTTGAAACCAGGTAACCCTAGTCGGTCATTTGATGATTTGTATGAGCTTCCAGAGAATACAAATGGCTACAAACTTACCAATATGACTGATCCTATACGATCATATCAAGCTAATGACTTGTTCACCAAATATTCATTTATAAACTTACCCATTGTTCAAAGTGAGACCGACAAGATATCCTCATTTTCTACCGATCCACCATCACGTTTAGAGGATCTCATTCTTGCCAGTCCAGATATATATGATTGCCAACTGATTGTGGTTTCCATACATGATCCTCCAGAAGTCTGGGCCAATATTAATCCGTTGAACGGTAATATAGAAAGCAATTCCTCAGTGGTGTTGGACTACCCATTGATTCAAGTCATGGAAAAGATAAAGAAGGAACAAGAATCTGAAGAAGGTCAAGATTTAAAAATTGGGTACATTGATTTGAATATTCCATCGTTCACTTTACCTGTGTCTCAAAATGGTTCACTAGCTCCTAATAATAGATCAACAGCCCCTGCTAGTGCTTACAATCCATCGATTTTTGCTCAAGAATTATTATTGTACATTTGGGACAATTACTTGACATATTTCTCCAAGATGAACAAATTAGTGTTTGTTGGATTTGGTGAAGCTTACCAAGCAATCGTCCACCTTTATGCCAAGCGTTCATCACAAGAGATAAAAGAACTAGTCAAGGGAACAGTTGCATTCGTCAATAGATCAACTTTGAAGGCTCTAGTTCCTGTTATGGATGAATCAATGGTCGATTGGTATTATCAGAATTCAGTGGTATTCACCAGTTGCCTTAATCCTTGTTGGGGAGGAACTTCGGGTGTGAGTGCATCAGTTACTAGGGATGGTGTAAATGGGGCGGTAGGAGCTGAACTGAATGGTTCAGATGACACTGCTAAAAGGCCAAGAAGGAAATTTGGAAGAGTTATTAAAGCGACATCTGATGGTTTATGGGAAGTGGTCACTGAAAGATTCGATGAAGGAGTGGATTTCATCTTAGACTCCTTGGAAGACTATAGTAGTAGCGAGAGTAGTTGAACGTAATATACATTACTTCATACATAACTGGGGAATCGCTTAGCGAACTGTTTCTCAAGATCATCCACATCTGGCATTGAGAGATCACTTGAAGCACTGGCACTTCTGTGATGAGTTCCTGAAGTTTTGAGGTGGATGGGCTTTTTAGGTTTTGGTGGTGGTGGTTTCTTCTTAAGTGTCTTTCCTGTGTTGATTTCTGTAGTACTGACATTTTTAAACTGTGACGATAACGTTAATGGTACTTGGGGAGGTTCCAAATGCTTTTTACGTGAAGGTTCAGTTTGTGATTTCTTCACGAGTTTCAATGGCGGTGCTATAGAATCATTAATAGCAGCCAAATCATCAGTATCACTCTTATCTGTATACTTACCATAACCAGAAGCACTCTTTTTAGATTTGGGCTCTTCTGGCAGTAACAACTGTTGCATCCTTCTTTGAATGGATAATTTCTTTGGTGGAGCTTTTTGTGATTCGTCGCTGCTAGATCTTGATATAACAGGAGCATCATTGTACAATGAGTTGCTAGCCTTTCTTGATGATCCTCCCGTGAGTAATTGTTTGAGATTGGTAATAGACGCTCTCCTGCTTGAAATGAAATTGTTTCCAGTATTGTTGTTACTTCTAAGACTGGAATTGCTACCACCAGTGGATATCTTTCTTAGACCATTCTTGATCATTTGGAAACTGCCACCTGTGTTCTGACGTGCGCCTAATGATTCTTCTTCTCTGTCCCGCAAGAAGTTTAATGTATCATCATTATCATCACGTTGGACACTCACTTCAGGCTCATTGAGTTGCTTCTGGATGTAACTCTTGAGTGATGTAGTGTTGGCAGTCGCAGGCAGAATATTTCTTAGTTCCACCGCTGATTGTGGTCTTGATGGAATACTCCCATACATAGAAGCAGGACGAAGTGGCCTATCAGTTTGTAAGAATTTTGACTTGTCAATAGATGCAAATGGGTCAGGTTGTTGAACAGGTTTCCTGTTCTCGATATGAACTCTTGGTTCTGCCATGTTGCTTTGTCTTTTTGAATGTGAAGGAACTTGTGGCCTTTCCAAAATTGAAGCAGGAATGATCTTGGGAGGTTTTTGTCCAGCCATAACACAAATCTCCTCTAGCAACTGGGCTGCATTTGGTCTTCTCCTTGGATCTTCACGAAGGCAGCATTTAATTATAGTTTTCAAGCGTGGTGAAAACAGCAGACCTGGCCTATTATGAGGAATTGTAAGAGTTTGTGAACAGTGAAGAATCAGTTGTTGTAGCTCATCCAAAGAATTTTGATGAGGCAGCTCAAATGGAGTAGTATAATAACATAATTTGTATAGGAAACATCCAAGAGCCCAAACATCCAGTTTATCGTCTATGGGGAATCCTTTTGAAAGATCAATCATTTCAGGAGCACGATATTGTGGAGTAGTATGTTGCATTATATCTTCATGAAGAGCATTCATCTCAGTAGCATTCTTGGGGACTGGTGCAAAAGGTACAGCAGAACCAAAATCACATAACTTGTAAGTACCATTTGCATCGATCAAAACATTTTCAATTTTTATATCACGGTGAATAAGAGGAGGTTGAAGGTTATGGCACATAGCCACTGCTTGAACTATATCTCTCATTATAATAAGAATTTCTGGTTCTGTAAGTTTATTGGTAAGACGAGTATTCATGAAATCAATGAGTCCTTGATTAGTACATAATTCCATTAATAAGAATACTTCATATTGTTGTTCTTTGGTTGATGACTGTTGAAGTCTTGAAGCATGAGAATCAATGTATGATACAATTGTTGGATTACCTCTAAGACGTTTCATAGCATCAACTTCTTGACGAAGTAGATTAAGCTGCCATTTACTTGGAACAACCACTCTTTTTAAACAGGCAGTTGTTGAACCCTGAAATGGTGGATTAATTGTACAACTGTAAACAAGTGCAAAGCCTCCTTCTGATATATATTGATTGATAGTGACTTGATGCAGTCCAACAGTCAATTGGGTTCCAGGCTTATAAGCATTCGGAGGTGGAACTTTCATTAGTTGGTGATTTATGGATCTGAAGTTAATTTGCGAAAACCGTTTTCTTGTCTTGAATGAAATTGTACTTCCAAGCTGAAAAGCATTTAGCTTCAGGTAGTGGAAGTTTACAAAGTCGAATCTTTAATGACTCCAAACTTGAAAATCCAAAACATGTTTATGCTCTTGCTATTACAACATTAAAATATCGACCTTATTTGATGGAATTGATAAAGAAGAGTAAAATAAAACTGTCGCCCGATGTGAAAAAGCTCAAGATCTCTGATACTCTTCTATGTCTTGTGATAAATGATCTTATAATATCCAGCAAAGGTCGTATCCAGCTGGGTAAACATCCAATAAAAGACACTATTTTACGTCATAAAACTAGATTGCAATCGGAGTTTGTTCGCCTCAAGTTAAGGTACAAAGTCAAGAATCCCGAGTCATTGCCCAATGTTAACAACGACGACGAAACTCCTGTGAGGTGGTTTCGAGTAAATCCAATAAAAATTGAAGAAGCTGCCTTCTTCGAGAAGTATCAATTTTTCAAAAACTTGCAGCCAGTGTCCAAGTTTCAGGATTTGGTCCAAGGCACGATTTACAAAGACGATTATATTCCTAGACTATACGGTGTCCATCCACGTGAAAAGATCACCGATTCCGAGCCTTATAAGAAAGGGGAAATTATCATTCAAGATAGAGCATCTTGTTTCCCAGCACATATTATGTACCAAGATCCTGGATTCACTCCTAACCCCGTTATAGACGCTACTTCTGCACCTGGTAACAAGACTACACACGCTGCTTCATACATTTGTAAACAACCAGATGCCTTGGTGTATGCATTCGAGAGAGATCATAAGAGAGTTGAAATATTGAAGAAAATGTGTCAAACAGCTACAGGCAAGAACAGCAAATTGATTCAGGTTACTAAAGCTGACTTCACAACTGTGAAGCCAGAGGACTTTGAGACCATCGAAGGTCTTATTGTTGATCCTTCGTGTAGTGGATCTGGAATCTTTGGAAGAGCTGTTGAAGATTCAGCTGAACAACAGAATGAAGAGAGTAATAATGAGAGGTTGCTCAAGCTTTCAAGATTCCAGTTCACGATCATGAAACATGCACTTTCATTTCCTTCAGCTAAGAGAGTTGTTTACTCTACCTGCTCGATTCATCCTGAAGAGAATGAAAGAGTTGTGGTTGATTTACTAATGGATGCCGATATCAAGGCTATGGGGTGGAAATTAGCATCAAGGGATTCTGTTATCCCTGACTGGCCACGTAGAGGTTGGCCTGAAGAATTTACTGCATTAAAAACTGATGAAAATTCACTCGAAGAACTTGCAGGTGGTTGTGTTAGAGCTTTACCGAAAGAAGATGGGGGTATTGGGTTTTTCGCTGCATGTTTCATCAAAGATTTGTAATACTATTTAACTGTAATTAAAAACGTTTGATTATATCATCGACAACTTCTTGGGTTGAAGAGTTACCACCTAAATCAGGAGTTTTGATCTTGTTTTCACTCAAGTTAGCGTCAACAGCTTCGTAGATTTTAGCAGCTGGTTCAGAGTAACCCATGAATTCCAACATTAAAGCAGTTGATCTAATGGTAGCAATTGGGTTAGCAATACCTTTACCTTCAATGTCTGGAGCAGAACCGTGGCATGGCTCACCAATGGCAAAGTTGTCACCAACATTAGCAGATGGGACAACACCTAAAGAGCCAACTAAAGCGGCAGCACCATCACTTAAAATATCACCATACAAGTTTGGAGCAACCACGACATCAAAGATTTCTGGCTCTCTGAACATACGGTACACCATTGAGTCAACGATTTGTTCTTTGTATTCAATACCATTGTATTCGGCACTGTTTGCATCATAAACCAGACGACAAACTTCACGGAACAAACCATCAGATTGAGATAACACATTTGACTTGTGAGTGACAGTCACAGATGGAGTGGAGTGAATTGAAGAACCTTTGGATGCTTCTCTGATAGTTTGTCTTTGTAAAGCGATCTCATAAGCCATTTTTGCGATTCTGGTGGTGGCAGTTTCGGTAATTCTCTTGATAGCTTCGGCAACTCTGAAACCATCAGGTGTGGTGTAAGTCTTTTCTTCTTTGATGTACAAATCTTCAGTGTTTTCACGTACAATCACCATGTCAACAGGTCTTCCAGTACCTTCAACCGACTTCACAGGACGAACATTGGCATACAATCCCATTTTCTTTCTCAATGCCACAATTGGGGAAGAGTATCCAGCAACTTTAACGGTTGGAGATGAAACAGCACCAAACAATGCACCATCACATTCTTCCTTCAATACTCTAACAGTTTCATCAGGTAAAGCAGTTCCAGTCTTTTGGAACAATTCAAAACCAGCATCTAAAGTAACAAAGTCGAATTTTAAATCGAATTTTGATGGTAAATTTTGTAAAACTGCTTGACCAGCTGGAATGACTTCACGACCAATTCCATCACCAGGAATAAGACCGATCTTGATATTCTTTAAAGCGACTCTAGCACTTGAAAATGATCTAATTGAATTTCTAGCAGCTAACATTATTGATTTTTCAATCTCAGAAAATTATCGTGCATCAGTTCTGACTCATTCAAGTGAAAGGCCGTCCGATATCGCAAAATTGCTCAGGTAAAAAATTGCATTTTAAACGTATATACAAGTAGTAACTAAGGAGTTTATCGTACTGGTCGTTAAATTAATTTGATTTTGCAATTTAATGCAATTAATCTGTACCTTTAACAATACCAACTTTTGCAGGTCTTAAAACTCTAGAATTTAAAGTGTAACCTGGTTGTTGAACATGAAAGACGGTACCAGCTTCCTTGTCTGGTTGAGGAACTTCAAAAGCTGCTTCATGGTGATTTGGATCAAAAGGTTGACCAATTGGATCGATTTTCTCAATACCATGGTTGACCAAAGTTTTCTCAAAAACTTGTCTAGTCATGTTAACACCTTCATATAAGTTTTTAACCTCTTCATTGGTCTTTAAAGTATCTTCTTTGACTGCACTCAAAGCTAAACCAAAATTGTCCAAGGAAACGATTAACTCTTTGGCGAATTTTTGCAAGGCAAAATCCTTAGCCTTTTGGATTTCCTTCTTTGTGGTTTCTTGTAAGTTACGGAAATCTGCCACGGCTCTAGCGTAGTGATTCTTCATGTCAGCTAACTCCTTATCCTTCTTGACTAATTTGGCTTCAAGTTCTTTTATTGGGTCGGTCTCAGTATTCTCGGAATCAACTGGCTTTTGTTCTGCTGATTCTTCAGCTTTTGCCTCAGTTTCTTCTGATTTTTCAGCCTTGGTGGAGTTGAAACGAACAGCGACACTTGGTAATCTATATGAGGCCACCAAGTTTCTTGATGCACCGGCAACCACAGCATTTCTGTAGCTCCTTAACCCAGAAACAAACGATCTCTGCATTGTGTAAATGATTAAAAGTGAATGAACGACTTAAAATTTTTTCAGAGTCGGTCGCATTTTAAAGAGCGAACATTTCGGACCCCACAAAAAAAGTCGAATTGGATGTCGAAAGAAAGCTGAAGACATCCCGGTTCAAGGAGAATGTGAATTGTTGGGCCTTTCTCCGATACTGTGAGTGTTACCATACAGTATCGTCTCGTTCCTAAGTTCTGGCGACCTTGGGTGTTTCATTAGATCGTCTGGCTCGAATAAGTCTAAATCAATGGGGTGAAGCTCTACTACTGAAGTCTGTTCTTGTAGTACACGCCCTAGATCTTAAGTTGTTTCGATTTTTTGCAGCAATTTCAAAAAACTCAAGACCAACGACGAGCTCACCAACAGCACGATGCCAGCCCACTACAGTATTGAGGGAACTTGAGTACTTCGCCTTGTCGCTGAAATGATTTTACAAGCAATCTCTGAATTCACTCCAGATGTCGTCTCATCGCGACACTCATCTCAGATTTTCAAAATCAGATACACCCAACGATGAGACAAAAGAGAGCAAAAGCATATAAGAAACAGATGAATGTGTATCTACACAGCTTCAAGTTTAGAGAGCCGTTTCAGACTGTTATAGATGCTGAATTAGTTTTAACTTGTGACAGCAGTTCATTCAATTTGATAAAAGGTTTGAATAGAACTATTCAAAGTGAGGTGAAACCTATGATTACCCAATGTTGCATGCAAGCTCTCTACGAGAGTAAAAATCAAAGAGCAATAGATACAGCAAAGACTTTTGAGAGAAGGCGTTGCAACCACCCACCTTCGGCACCACTCCCACCTCTGGATTGTATTAAATCTATTGTTGCAATTGATGGTCAGAACAAGCATAGGTACGTGGTAGCTACACAAGATTATGAACTTCGTAAAGCACTCAGAAAAATTCCAGGTGTTCCAATTGCATTTATGAATCGTTCTGTCATGGTTATGGAACCTATATCGAAGGCTACACTCAAATACTCGAACCAAGTCGAGCAACTGAAGCTAACTGGAGGACTCAATGATGCTGTTTCGGCAGGTATAAGAAATAGTGAAGAGGAAGAAGAACCTGAGAATAACTCTGAATCAGCAAAACCAGTTCCTAAAAAGAGAAAGGGTCCTAAGGGACCAAATCCTCTTAGTATAAAGAAGAAGAAAACTGAACAGGAAACCCAGTCGCAGAGTAAAACAAAGAGAAGAAGAAAACACAAGAAAGATCAAGGTGAATCTGAACACACAGAGTCATCAACTCAACCTTCAAATGAAGCAACCGAAGAATCTTCAAAGACTATAGAGAAAAACGAAGAAAACTCCGATTAATGATATTCTATAAATATATAAATAATGCATTGAGGTCAACTAACCTCCTCGAGAACACTGAATGCGTTGAATGAAGGTTCTATACCCTTTTGTTCTTCGATGTGTGGTTTTGTTATACTAGTATCTGTCCTTAGAATCTCCTTTGTCTCACCATCAACAAGTGCCAACTTACAGTCGAATGCCAATGATTTGGCTACACAAATCTTCTTCAACATTTTCTGCATCAAGTAAAGATTGTTTTCATCTTCAATCGTCATACTCTGGTAGTTGGATTTCGAGTAAATGACAAAACTCGAACTTGAAATCCACTCGATACTGAGATCAACCAACTTGAGAGCTTCAGCAACACTGTACACTTCTGTTTGCATGAAGTCTTTTGTAATACCCAAAAACACATCTTGCACCACCACGGCATTGAACAATTCCTTTCTCAATTCTTCAATGCGTTCTTCTTCCTCTTTCTTCTTCTTTAACTCGAGTTCTTCGAGTTGAAGAAGCACCTGCCTTATGGTTACTTCAGGCAATATCGTCTTGGGGGTTATCACCACAAATACTGATGTGTTTGGATCAGGATCTTGAGTGCCAGCGTACAACCCATAAGCGGGTGCCAACTCACAGATGAACTCCCTTTGTGGTTTGATCATAGCAGGGAAATGATGTATTTTCTTGTCATTGGTTTCTATGAACTGTCTTAAAAACAGTTCTATTTTAGAGCACCATGGTGTTTGTTTTTTGTATACAGCAAGAACATTATCACTGTATTGAGACTGAAAGTCAGAGTCTTTTTTCGTTTCAGGATCGTCACATAAGGCAGCTTTCAATTGCTCGTCTCTCTGTGCTATTTCACAAGTTTCATCACATTCGAAAAATGTGCCAATTTTAGTGTTGTCGGTGAGAGAAGCTCCACAAGGAACTGTTCTCTTTATACGGCCACAATTACAGGTTATCACCACTTTCTCTGAGCAAACGTTAGCATCACAGCTCTTGGATTTACCGACTTTGTTAAAATGACACTTCAATTTACACCTGTGAGGACATTTCTCTCTAAGCTTCTTACAAGCATATTGACATACTGTACTGCTAGCATGTCTATCATCTGTAATGCATTCAGCCGTGCAGACCCGTCCACACGCATGACCACAACTTTTCTTAGCCTCACACATTTTTGAACATGCTGGTGGATTGGCAGAGCACAACACATTTTCGAACTCTTTGTTACCACATGCACACATTTTTGTCACAAGGGTTGTACACTTGGGACAATTGATAGAATCTTCATGGCACTCATGAACTTCAGGTCTATGCCCACAAGACTTTGGTCTTATGCATTGTTCATGACACAGCAATTTGGTCCCACATCTCACTGGAGCTTCAATGACAGTTTTACCACAGTTGCAAATCAAATCTTCATTGCTTGACTCATAACAAGTTCCACAAGGACCACTGTGACACAAAGCATCACAACAATGCTGACCACATGACTTTAACCTATTACAAGGTTTCGTGCAAATATGCACTGGTTCCATCGTCATTAACTCTTCATCATGGTCAATGCCAGAGATAGTATGATTACGAACAGCTTTCTTTCTCAATCTGTCACGATCCAAAGCTGTCTTTTCATATTGACAGCAAATTGCCTTATGATAATGTTTCCTGCAATTTAATAACGCTGAACACTTGTGGGTACATTTTGGTTTGAAGCCATACTGTATTGCTTTGCAAGGTACCAAGAATGAATAGTTCTCACATGAACACTTGACTTTGATGATATTGAAACACTCACACTCACCTTCATGACACTTGAGAAGACATTTACATCCACAAGGAAGCAATTTATCACAAGCAGATTCACACTCAGGTATGGGATCAGTACATTTTGTTCTTGATGCTGAGTCAATCTTGGTTTTACCACAATAACATGTGGTTCTAACAGAAGGAGAATCCTGGCACACAGCTGTCTCTGTTGGTAATGGTTGACAACTCAACTCTTCGAAGTGAACCCCACAATTGAAATAAACTTTGGTAGTTTGGTCACAATCAGATACTCCCATCCACTCATTTGACTCTCTGTCTTTACACCATTGAAGGTACTTATCCTGACATGCAATCTCCACTAGAGCTTTACCGCAGTAACATCTTCCTCTTATAGATTCGTTACAATTACCACAGAATCCTGAGTGGCATTCATTCTTCGAGCACTTGTGGCCTAGATCACAAACTTCATTAGAGCAAGGATTGTTGCACTGCCAACCAGTTTTGTAGGGTGTTATCAAACATGGTAATTGTTTTTCGAATGAACCACATTGACATTTCATAACTGGACCCAACGCACCACATACAGGGTGTGAGCCAGGATGACATGGTGATGAGCACGAGTGAATGCAGTCATCGTATGGATGATCACATAGGTTACCACAACTAAAGGGAATCAACGAGTTGGAGCTAGGGTTATCCACTTTGCCACACCAGCATGTGAACTTCTTAGGGATCTTTTTAGTCTCGTAATTGCATGCTGGACATCTCCATCTCTTGTCAGAGGTGGTAGAAGATCCATTTTTGGCCCAGTCTTTAATACAATCAAGATCATAAACTCGGTAGCAATTGCCACAAGACCACACTTTGGATGTATGGTCTATCTCCAACGTACAAACAAGACATGTATATACTCCTTCTTGGATTTCTCTTATAATGATTGAAGATAAAGACTCGTTAGTGAATTCTTCTTCTGAAAGGTCTTCTTCAGAATCGGCGTCATTCACACTTGGACTTAACTCTTGAAGAGACTCTTCAGAAGCTGCTTGGCTCAAGACTTGTTCATCTGCTTCACCCAACTCATCAGTCGGTAGTCCTTGACTTTCTAACTTAGTCATCTTGCGAAAAAAAAGAGCTCGATCTCTACTTTTATCTTACTTGATTATATCATATTCACTATATAATACTCATTAGATCATCAAATGCAATTTGGAACTAACCAATTCTTATACTTCTACGTTTGAAGAAATCCATTACTTTCTTAGCGGCACTTGCTTCTTTGGCACTGTCATTAGTTCCACCACTATTAGTCGATTTCTTTGATTGACTTGACTTAGATGATGTGTTAGAACCAACCCGTTTGGGATCCCTGAAAGGTGCTTGTGGTGAATTCAATTCGCTGGGTTTTAAGGCTTTCTTGGGTTTAATCTCTTCTGCCTTAGATGCAATGTTATTAGTAGATGAATTGTAAGTACTGTAAAAGGATAACAAACTGAATCGATTACGTTTCTTCTGCTCCTTGAGTTTGTCGGATTCTCGATTCTCCTTGTTCTCCTTCTCTTTCATGATTAATGATTCTCTTCGAGATTTCTTATCAGCTTTCCTTTGTTGTCTTTTAGAAACTGAACTGTTTCTTGAGATTGAATTGGTTGATAATAACTCTGTCTTTTCACTCTTCTTACTCTTCAATGGGGATGATGGCTCTCCAGTCAATGCCGTTTCAATTGTAACTGGTTCATTGGAATTATTCTTCTCTTTCTGTGGGCTTTGCAGTTCAGTCAACTCAAGTGCGTTCATCTTATCTTCCAAGTAACTTAATACAGAATTCCTCTTCTCACTCTTGGACATATTCTCTCTACTTAACACGCCATTAACGTGTATATGAGTGACGACAGAATTTCTCCTAGATGGTATTGAATTTGTAGACTTAACCACACTGCCATTCAAGTTAACTAGATCATTGGCAAGTTGTTCATTGTTAGTTTCTGATGAGACGACGCTTTCAGTACCAGGTGAGTTATTGTTGGTCTTGGGTGGTGATGATGATAAGAACTGAGTTATAGGTATGCTGATTGGTGAGGGGACCTTATAGAAATCTAACAAAGATGTTGATGAACCATTGAAAGAATTAGTAGGATGATAAGATGTTGGTCTTGGCTTCTTGGATGCATGAGGTAATCTGGTTGCATCTTTCTTGGAAGACAAAGGAGATTCTTTAACGAGGGAAATTGGAGGTTGGTCTGCTCTTGTAGGGCTTTCAATGATAGTAGAGATTGGTTGACTACCAGTATAGATTGTTGACCTTGGAATAATGGGACTGGGTAGATTCTTGTCGGTGTTCTCTATTGGCTCTGTCTCTTTAGCCTCAGTTGCATTTTCTGGGATTACTGGAGAAGTATAGGTGTGAGAAACAGATGCAGACTTGGCATGACCACGGTATGGACTGGAATTGTTAAGGATTGAATTATTCTCATTGCTCAATACTTGTGGTTTATTAGGTGAATTGCTTCCTGCGGAGCTAACGCCATTAACAGTTGACAAAGTCGGGACAATAGGATTTGAGTAGTAAAATTGACCAGATCCAGAATAAGATCTTCCATGCTGTTTCTTCATTGGTGAGGAGTTGCTCATGAGCTGAGAACTGTTTGTTGTTTCATTAATCATGGAGAATCTCTTGTTCTTATTACTTGAAGCCATTGAGGATTGGGATGTGCTAGAAACATCTCGGTTGACCTTATCTTTATGGATATTATCCCATTCAGGTTGTCTTACAGACAACAAGTTTGCATAAGAGCTCAACCAGGGATGATTTCTTATCTCATTAATATCAATTCTTTTCTGTGGATCAGGAATGATAATTTTCCTAAGAAGATCTCTTGCTAGAGGTGAAACATATTCAGGAAACGTCAATGGAGTTTTACAGATGTAATGATACAATCTGACGATATCTGAACCATCTTCATTGTCTGGATCATCATCGAAAGGTAAATAACCTGATAACATCGCATACAAAATGACACCTAATGACCAAATATCAACTTTCCTACCTTCATAAGGGGCTTGGGTCAAGACCAATTCTGGAGCGGCATAACAAGGAGAGCCACATGAAGTTTTCATCAAGTCATTTTTGTTCCTGTTGTAAGAATTAACAAAACCAAAATCTGAGATTATAACATTTCTGTGTTTGTCCAATAACAAGTTTTCAAGTTTCAAATCTCTGTGAATTAAACCTTTGGAATGCATGTAATCGACACCACTGACCAATTGAGCAAATATCTTTTTGGCAACGTTTTCTTTCAAGTATTTGTGATGCAAGATATACTCAAATAATTCACCACCAGAAGCATACTCCAAGACTATACCAATATATTTCCCAGATTTCATTACTTCAACTAGATTGACAATGTTAGGATGGTTTAGTAATTTCAATGAGTTAATCTCTCGATGAATTTTGATTTCATTTTCAGAATCCTTCAAGATTGAATCTCTTTTTATTAGTTTTATAGCAACTTGATTGGGGAACTTGCCATCTTTCCTCCAACCGAGTTTGACCTTACCGAATTCACCTTCACCAAGAGTTGAACCAAGAATATAATTACCAAATCTAACTTCTCTGTGAATTTTTTTAATCATGTGTGGGTTCGTTAAACTTATTCTTGATACATTGACTGACTCATCAACGGTGGTTTGTGAAGACATGATAGTAAAAGGAGTCTTAAATAAAATGGGGTCTAAGCAATAAGATTGACGAAACTAAAGATCAATCAAAACAAACAACTTAAATCTGATTAAAAAACAACAAATGAAGTTTTCCGTTGTTTTAGTGATTGGGTTGGATTGGTTGGAATAGGCTTGAGCCTTTAATCAAGGATTGAGGAGTGTTTAACAGATACACAAAAAGAATAACAAAAGGTGAAACTCGTTTATTGTTGTTTGAGAATGAGCAGTGATTTTTCCTAACCACTTTAAGCACAAAATGAACTGATCGAATTGGATTTTTTGAAGTTTCAATACAATTTACTCAAGAAGCCAAAGATAATGTTAACTTGATATTTGATTGATCTTGAGATTATCGTTGTCAACTATAAAGTCAATAAAAGTAATTTAAACTTCAACAATAGATGATTATATAAAGGAATTAAAAAGTTGACTTCACAACCAACTTGTATTTCTTATCACTTATAAATGTGGTTAATTTGACAGTGTAAGTAGTCTTTCCCTTAAATCAGTAAGTGTCTACGGTGGCATAAATATGGGGAATGTGTACTATTTTTGCACATTTGGCTTGTTTACGTTTTGGTAAGGACACGCGCTGACCTCCCAAAACTCTCAAGCATTACAATTGATAGAAAAAGGTAAACATCAATTTTGCCATTTTACTTAAATTGTAATGGCATAAATCAAGTGTTGTTACTTCAACAAAAAACATCAAACAAATTGAGGGGTTTATCCTTAATTGGTCCAATTGGTGATTTTATCAGTTCCCCACTAGATCTACAATTACCAAACAATAACCTCTTTTAACCCCTTGCAATTGTGAAACAGGCATGAGGCATTTGGTTCCCTGACGTAATGCGCCCCTTAACACCTAACGCAGTTCCTTTGTCATCTTTTGATTGGTAAGGACACGGACTTGCCTTGTGCGAAGGGTATTGTTTTGGTTTAGTCATCATGTCGCGGTATTTAAACGCGTAATGACCCAATCTGAAGCAGAGACTTCAGCTCAATACGATGATGATGATGCTCTTGGTGGCCCTTTATTGATTGAACAACTTGAAGGGAATGGTATTACTGCTGGTGATATCAAAAAGCTCAAAGCGGAAGGTTTTCATACTATTGAATCTATTGCTTATACACCAAAGAAAGCCTTGATGGCGGTTAAAGGAATTTCAGAAGCGAAAGCTGATAAAATTTCTATTGAGGCAGCCAAAGTTGTCCCTTTAGGGTTCACAACTGCTTCTGAATTTCATTCAAGAAGATCAGAATTAATTTGTATTACAACTGGTTCAAAACAATTAGATACTCTTCTTGGTGGAGGAATTGAAACTGGTTCAATTACTGAAGTTTTTGGGGAATTTAGAACTGGTAAATCTCAATTATGTCATACTCTTGCTGTTACATGTCAATTACCAATAGATATGGGAGGTGGAGAAGGTAAATGTTTGTATATTGATACTGAGGGAACTTTCAGGCCAGTTAGACTCGTTTCAATAGCTCAAAGGTATGGTTTGAACCCTGATGATTGTCTTGATAATGTTGCTTATGCAAGAGCATATAATGCAGAGCATCAATTTCAATTATTGAATTTGGCAGCACAAATGATGGCAGAATCAAGATTCTCTTTATTAATTGTTGATTCAATTATGTCATTGTACAGAACTGATTATGCAGGTAGAGCTGAGTTATCGGCACGTCAAACTCATGTGGCCAAGTATATGAGAACATTACAGAGGTTAGCTGATGAATTTGGAATTGCTGTTGTTATTACCAATCAAGTTGTTGCTCAAGTTGATGGTATGAGTGCCATGTTCAATCCTGATCCTAAGAAACCAATTGGTGGTAACATTATTGCTCACTCATCGACTACAAGGTTATCATTTAAAAAAGGAAGAGCTGAGCAAAGAATCTGTAAGATCTATGATTCTCCTTGTTTACCAGAGAGTGAATGTGTTTTCGCCATCTATGAAGATGGTATAGGAGATCCTAAAGTAGATGATGACGACAACTAAATGAATTATGGTATCACACAATGTAAGATCTTTCGGAAGTAAAATTAGAATTTTCAAGTAAATGTGATTGGTATGTTTAATCGTCAACCTATGAATTTCACGAAAACTACAATTTGGGTTGACAGTGAAGCACAAGATTAAATAATGAGATTAACATGAGCGTGAATGAGAAGGTAGTTGTTTCCACTCAAGTATCAACTGTAAGCGGAAATTTGAATCGGAAATGTATTCGGGCGTAGCCCTAGCCGCTAAGAAAATGTAGCCAGCTTTGTTTAACATATACGGCGCCAAAGTGGTTAGAAAAGTTTCTTTTTGACGAGCCCAAAACCGTTAGAGTTTGTGTAGCACACCCACGGAACTCAACGGGATCATGAGTTATTTTCTAGTTACGTCAACTCAGTTACTTGATCGTCTCATAGAAGGAAACGATCAACTACTATGCAAAAATTTACTGCTTCAAATTGTTTGACGTCAAATCATTACAATAATTTTACAAACCACAATTTTGATTTTGTCACTCAGTAACTTTTTAACTTTTTAACTGTAGCAAATTATCTATTTCATCTGAGTCACATAGTGAAAAATTTTCACAAAATTGAGTAAATGAGCCGCAATAATCAGTAAAAGCAGTAATAGTAAATTTTATCTATTTGATCAATTCCGGGTAATGTTACTTTAACAAGTAATACACTGGACGTGCATCACCGATTATATACCAAGTTTTTCTTCAAAACTTTCAAAAATCTTTAACAATCAAGTTTTGTTAACACTTACTATCAGTTAATCTATTTAATCTACAAAACAAATTCTCATTTTCTTATTGAATCTCACTATTTCACTTAATTTATCATCAAAAATAGGGTGAAATTGTGCATGGTCAATAAATATTCACAATATGGAGAAAACAAAAGTCAAGTCAATCTTGCCAAAACCTTCTCCTTCAATGGTTTCTCCAACACCTTCACCAACAATAATGAGTAGAAGTAAAAGAAGATCTTTACAACCAAACATGTCATCAAAATATCAACAGGTTAAAAAACCAAGAAGTAAATCTCAAGCTTCTCCGTTATCAAGTGATGAGAGAGAAATTAAAGATGAAAAACCTTCAAAAAGCACGGGCCATAGACCTGTAACTTCTTGTACTTTTTGCAGACAGCATAAAATCAAATGTGATGCATCAGAGAATTATCCTAACCCTTGTCAAAGGTGTGATCGTATGGGGTTGAAATGTGAAATCGATCCTCAATTTAGACCAAAGAAAGGTTCACAAATTCAGTCTTTAAAAAGTGACGTCGACGAGTTAAAAGCCAAAATCGAAATGTTAACTAAAAATGAAAGCCTTCTTACACAAGCATTAACACAACATAATTTGAATTTCTTACAAAATACCCAACCAACAGGTTCAGCAACTTTCCCTAATTCACCAGTTCTTCATAATGATTATAATCATGCTCGTACAGCTTCAATTGCTGATTCTTTTGGTGGTTCAGATGGCGGTAAATATACTCCAATGGAATATGATTCACCCCGTCGTCATGTACCTTCATTCTCCCCCAACCATTCATTACAAGAAGTACCAAATCCTATTAATCCTCAGATTCCAAATATCATAAAAACCGCTTCCTCCGATAATTCTCCCAATGCTTTCGATCAACAACATAATGAAAATCCTGAAATTGAATACAGACCAATTCACGAATTCATCTTGGGAGAAGTACGTGTTCCTCTTGAGAAGGCCAATGAACTTCATGACAGATTTATAAAAAAATACTTACCTCACTTACCAATCATCACATCAAGAAATGCAACTGAATTGTATCATAAGTCCCAATTACTATTCTGGTCAGTGATTTTAACGGCTTCACTTTCAGAACCTGAACCCACTTTGTATATGAACTTGGCTTCTTTAATTAAGCAATTAGCAATTGAGACTTGTTGGATAAGAACTCCAAGATCAACTCATGTTATTCAAGCACTTATAATTTTATCAATTTGGCCATTACCAAATGAAAAAGTCCTAGATGATGCATCTTACAGATTTGTTGGTTTAGCTAAAAATCTTTCATTACAATTAGGTTTACACAGAGGTGGTGAATTTATCAAGGAATTTAGCAGAACTCAAGTGAGCTTAGGACCAAACGCTGAACTTTGGAGAACAAGAACCTGGTTAGCAGTTTTCTTCTGTGAACAATTTTGGTCATCATCATTAGGTTTACCACCTTCAATCAATACAACTGATTATTTATTGGAGAACGCAAGAGTTGATCAATCCTTACCAAAAAATTTCAGATGTTTAATTTCTCTTTCAATTTTCCAATGTAAATTGGTTAATGTTATGGGTATTTCTGTTACAAGACCCGATGGTTTATTAGAACCATCAAATAGAGCTGGTTCTTTAAATATCTTGGATCGTGAACTCGAAAGATTGAAATTCAAATTACAAATTGAAGAAGGTTCATCCATTGAAGTTTACTTCTTGTATGTGAAATTATTGATTTGTTGTTTTGCATTTTTACCAGGAACTCCAATTGAAGATCAGGTTAAGTATGTGAGTTCTGCATACTTATCTGCAACAAGGATAGTTACAATTATTTCACAAATGACAAACAATAACGAGACTTTATTGATTGAATTACCAATTTATGTCAGACAAGCTATAACTTATTCCGTTTTGCTATTGTTTAAATTGCATTTGTCGAAATACCTTATTGAGAAATATGCTGATAGTGCAAGACAACTGATTGTTACTGTGCATAGATTATTACGGAACACATTGTCATCATGGAAAGATCTTCAGAATGATATTTCAAGAACAGCAAAAGTATTGGAGAATTCCAATATTGTTCTCTATACATATCCAGATATATTCATGTCATCATCATCAGATGGTAATGGGATTGGTGGTTCAATTATAACAAGAATGAGGTCACATTTAACAGCATCATTATTTTATGATTTAGTTTGGTGTGTTCATGAAGCCAGAAGAAGAACACTTCTTGATAAGAATAATCCTGATGCAAAGAAGAAACCTGTTGAAATTGAAGAGAATGAAAATTATAGGAAACCAGTTCCATTACCATTCTACAATCAGATCACCAAAGACGATTTCAAGACAATATTCAGTACAACACCCAATGGAACTACAATCACAACATTAGTACCTACAGATCATGCAATGACCCAAGCTAAGCTGAATGCAAATGCTAATGGTTTGAATAAACCACTCGAAATTAATGGTATACCGCTTGCTATGTTGGAAGCTACAGGAAGTACAAGAGATATTGGGTCAATTAAGATAAAACAAGAATCCAATATTGATGGAGCTGTTTCCCCAGCACCTCAATCAGCATTCTCTCAACCACCATTTATGGAGAATTTATCAGATCAGCCAATGTTAGTTTCCCCCAACAACAACATAAACCCATCAATGCTGCAACCAATCATTGATACTGGTATGTCACCAGTTCCCACACCTTCTGCAATGGGGTATGGAGTTAATGGAGTTGCTGACCAAATGGGAAGTTTCTTCCAACAACAGTCTAACAGTTGGCTCAATAACGAAAATCAAGATGATGACTTTTTGGGATGGTTCGATGTTAATATGATCCCAGAAAGATAATTTATGTAATAATCAATGCCTTTTGTAAATACAAACTACCAGTAAGCAATTTGCATCATATCACGTGTGAACCATTTTTCAATTATCAAAATTCATTATGGGTTTTTGCTAATTATCTGATATAATGTTTAAGCAATTATTACAAAGACAGTTGAGAACCTCTTCAATCAATTCATTCAGAGTTAACCAATTGAGATTATACTCATTTAATGCTTCTGAACAACCAAGAATAAGAATCGGCACAACTGCACCAAATTTTCAAGTTGATACCACTAAGGGTAAAATTGATTTCCACGAATTTATTGGTAATGATTGGGTGGTCTTGTTCTCACACCCTGCTGATTTCACTCCCGTTTGTACTACTGAATTGGGTGCTTTTGCTAAATTGGAACCAGAGTTCACTAAGAGAGGTGTTAAATTGATTGGTTTGTCAACTGAAGATGTGGATTCTCACAACAAGTGGATTGGTGATATTGAGAAATACAGTAACACTAACTTTGGATTCCCAATCATTGCTGATGTTAAGAAAGAAGTTGCTTTCAAATACGATATGGTGACCGAAGAAGATTTCAAAAATCTTAGCTCAGGTTTAGTAGCAACGGTTAGATCTGTTTTCGTTATCGATCCATCAAAGAAAGTCAGAACAATTATCACTTACCCACCATCACTTGGTAGAAATTCTGCTGAAGTTTTAAGAGTTGTTGATGGTCTTCAAACTGCTGATAAGAATGGTGTTGTGACACCAATTGATTGGACTGTTGGTCAAGATGTTATTATTCCACCAACTGTCAGTGACGAAGCTGCAAAAGAGAAATTTGGTGAATTTACCAAACATTTCAACTACTTAAGAACCACTTCCCTCAAGTAAGTTAGCTAGTTAACGCGATTCAATTTATCCCGATTGGGAAATATCATTAAACACGTCTAATGGTTTTTTTCTCAAAGCTAATTCTTCTCGTTAATGTCAGGCTTCGTTTCGTCTCCTAGTAGACTTCCTTCAGATGCTGTTCGTTTATTGAATTCATCACAACCTCCTTCATCTACTGGTAGATCCGGTGGATTCACACCTCAAAGATCTTCAGCCTTTTCTGATATTCAACCTGAATCACAACCTCAACCACATACACTCGTTGCTGGTGGAAGAAAACAAATCGCTGTACCAAAAGTCGTCGATGTTACTGCTGAAAAGGTCCGTGAGAGTTTTGAATTATTCATAGAACAATTTGTTGATGAAAAATCAGAATCTGGTCCTCTGTCTTATTTGGATCAAATTCAGACCATGAAAAATTACGAACTCTCAACTCTATACGTTGATTATCAACACTTACTCGAAAGAGAAAATGGGGTTCTAGCTCAAGCTATAATGGAACAATACTACAGATTTTCACCCTTCTTGGTCAAAGGCTTGAAGAATGTCATAAAAAAATATGCCCCAACTTTACTATACACTTCAATAATTGGAAACCCAGACGAAGAGTCCAATACTCAATTAGACTCTTCTGCTTCAACAGTTTCAGCCCTGGCTAACGAGAGAGTCTTTCAAATTTCAATCTACAACTTGCCAACATTAAACAGAATCAGAGATATCCGTACTGAAAAAATCGGTTCTTTAATGGCTATACTGGGTACAGTCACCAGAACTTCAGAAGTGAGACCTGAATTGTATAGAGCTTCGTTCACTTGTGATATTTGTGCTGCTGTCGTTGAAGGAATTGAACAGGTATTTAAGTATACTGAGCCAACTTCATGCCCATCTTGTGAAAATCAATCTTATTGGTCTCTTAATGTTGCCAAATCTCAGTTTATTGATTGGCAGAAGGTGAGAATACAGGAGAATTCTAGTGAAATTCCTACAGGTTCCATGCCTAGAACTTTAGATGTCATCTTAAGAGGTGAAGCCGTCGAAAGAGCTAAACCAGGTGATAAATGTAAATTCACTGGAACTGAAATAGTTATTCCAGATGTGGCTCAATTGGGTTTACCTGGTATAAAAGCTCAATCCATTAGAGAAAACAGGGGTCAAAATTCAGAGTTAAATTCTGGCGTTAGTGGTTTAAGATCTCTTGGTGTCAGAGATTTAACTTATAAATTGGCGTTCTTTGCTTGTCACGTAACATCAATGGCAAACCAGAATGCAACTGAATCCAAGGATTTCCACGAACATGATGCCCAAGAAACTGATGACCAAAAAGCCTTTTTAACTTCTTTAACCGAAGCTGAAGTCTCTCAATTGAAAACCATGGTTAGAGATGATTACATTTATGATAAACTTGTTCAATCGATTGCACCAGCCGTATTTGGTCATGAAGTGGTGAAGAAAGGTATTTTGCTACAGTTATTAGGAGGAGTTCATAAGAAGACAGTTGATGGTATCAACTTGAGAGGAGACATCAATATTTGTATTGTTGGTGATCCATCCACATCTAAATCCCAGTTCTTGAAGTACGTTTGTGGTTTTAGTCCTAGAGCAGTTTACACTTCAGGTAAGGCATCTTCTGCTGCTGGTTTAACTGCTGCCGTTGTCAAAGACGAAGAAACCGGTGAGCATACAATTGAAGCGGGTGCATTGATGTTGGCAGATAATGGTATTTGTGCTATTGATGAATTTGATAAAATGGATTTGAGTGATCAAGTTGCTATTCACGAAGCTATGGAACAACAAACTATTTCCATTGCCAAAGCAGGTATTCATGCTACTTTGAATGCTAGAACATCAATTTTAGCTGCTGCAAATCCAATTGGTGGTAGATATAACAGGAAACTTGGATTAAGAGCTAACTTGAATATGACTGCTCCTATTATGTCTAGATTCGATTTATTCTTTGTTATATTGGATGATTGCAATGAGAGAGTTGATACACAATTAGCTACACATATTGTTGACCTTCATATGTTAAGAGACGAAGCTATTGATCCACCATATTCTGCAGAAGAATTATCAAGGTACTTGAGGTATTCCAAAACGTTCAAGCCAAAGATGACTAAAGATGCTAGAAATTTCTTAGTTCAGAAGTATAAAGAGTTAAGAAGTGATGATGCACAAGGATTGGGAAGATCATCATATAGAATCACCGTTAGACAATTGGAGTCATTGATCAGATTAAGTGAAGCAATTGCTAGAGCTAATTGTACTGATGAAATTACAACTAGTTTTGTTGCAGAAGCTTACGATTTATTAAGACAGTCTATCATTAGAGTTGAAATGGATGACATCGAGATGGATGATGACATCCCTGACGCTGCTAATGATGATGATAATAACGATAATGATGATAACAATGATGATAATAATGATGATAATGATAATGCTGAACCACTGTCCAAGAAATCTGTTGCTATTTCCTATGACAAGTATGTGTCAATGATGAACTTGATAGTAAAGAAAGTTTCAGATGATGATAATCGAGGAGGTGAAGGGTTGTCAGCTGATGAGTTGATCAACTGGTACCTTACTCAAAAAGAAGATGAAATTCATACCGAGAAAGAATACTATCAAGAGAGGAAATTAGCATACAAAGTCTTGAAGAGACTTGTCAGAGATAAGATTTTAATGAGTGTTACCAATACCAGTGAGTTACCTGAAGTTGGGGCAGAAGAAGCTCAAGGTCAAACTGTTTATGTTCTTCATCCAAACTGTGCTATTTTAGATTTCTTTGATCAAGCTAGAGCCGAAGAGCCAGAAACTGAATAATTTTAGTTGTATATTACAAATGCCATATAATACAAAGTCATAATCTTCTACCATCCATACGCTTTTCACTATTTTCGAATTCGTCAACAACTGATGAGAGCGTTAATAAGTTGTTGGTGTTCTCTTGCAAGATATCATTTCTAGATTTTTCTGCTTCACCATTGTGAGCTAGCCATTTTGTTGGGGGTGTTGCTTGTGCACAATCCATGCAATGAGCCACAAATGCTTTTGAATTAGCAAACATCTTTTGACACAGTCTGCACCAACCAGAGTCTTCGTTACTCGATTTTAAAACATTTTGTTTATCTTGAATGTAGTGAACTAATTTCAAGTGACGTTTAAGAACATCTAATCTATTGAATGCACCTCGATTCTTGTGACAAGTTGGGTCATTTTTCCAGTATGGGCAATGAAATAATGGTTCAGCGTGAGATTTAGCATGTCGTCTTAAATCAGATTGTCTTGCAAAAGCCCACTCACATCCCTGATGTTGACAACAATATGGTCTTTCTGCTGAGTTTCTTTCCTTACCTCGAATCTTGGAAACATCGACGTATTGATTGTGGTGTTTACGGGTTTTGATCTTCGTTACTTTGAAATTGTTTGTTTGGGATAAAATTGGTTCAGAGTCTTGTGATTGTAGGATTTGATTACTTGGGAATGTAAACAGCGATGAATAAATTGAATTGAGTGGTGGAGTAGCTGACAGTTGTGTCAGAGTTGGTAACAGTAATGGTTGATATGATGGGATTGGAAGAAAGGGCAATTGAACCACCGACAGTGGTAAATTTTGATCAATCTTTTGTGATGAACTGAATCCATTTAACTTCTTCAAATCTTGATTATTCGGATGATCTATTATCTTTCGATCTGCATCTGGTGATAATGATTTTTCGTAATCATTATCTTTGGAGAAGAAAAATGTATTTTTGAAATCTTTTTGATCTATGTCTGAAGGAGCCGGCAGTTGTTTGATATCATGAGATGAGTGATCAATTGTTTTGGGAGCAATAGGTTTCATGAATGGCAAGGAAATGCTATCACTACTATTATCATTAATGATTTTGAGCCGCTCACACTGAGGACAGATTACAAGTAATTAATTCTAACACGACTTGACTTAGTAATTATGTCTAAGTCAGCTTCTTTAGCAGGTGCTCCTTTAGTTGCAGCAAATGGTGCATTTCAACGTAAAGCATCACAATTCCGTAATTGGATATCAAAAGACAAAGATGCAATATTCAAACCTGAAAAAAATAGGTACCATTTATATGTTTCATTAGCTTGTCCATGGGCTCACCGTACAATGATTGTACGTAAATTGCAAAAATTGGATCCAATCATTGATATTTCTATTGTTCATTATCATTTGGATGACAATGGTTGGAGATTCATTTCAAAGTCTGAGTATGAAGAAGGTTCAATTGAATTTGGTACTCCCGAACCATTATATGGATTTGAAAGGATAAAGCAACTTTATTTCAAAGCCAGTGAAAATTATGAAGGAAGGTTCACTGTGCCTGTCTTGTGGGATAAGAAGTTAGAAACAATTGTTTCTAATGAGTCAGCTGAAATTATCAGAATGTTGAAGGAATTTGATGATGTAACTGGTGTCAGTGTTGATTTATACCCTGAGGATTTGAAAAATGAAATTGATGAAGTAAATAGTTGGGTTTATGATAACATAAACAACGGAGTTTACAAATCTGGTTTCACTACTAACCAAACTATCTATGAACAAGAAGTTAAGAACGTTTTCCAACATTTGGATAAAGTTGAGCTGTTGTTGAAGAACAAATACTCTTCAAACAAAGATGCAAAATACTACTACCTTGTTGGGGACCAATTGACCGAAGCTGATATCAGACTTTTCACCACTATCATTAGATTCGATCCTGTTTATCATCAACACTTCAAGTGCAACTTGTACATGATCAGACATGATTATCCATTCTTACACACCTGGTTGAAAAAATTGTACTGGCAAGATGATGCTTTCAGTTCAACAACTGATTTTGATCACATCAAAAAGCACTACACCACTTCCCATAAGACAATTAATCCTTATGGTATTGTTCCACTTGGTCCTGTCCCTAACATTCAAAAGTTGTAGTTATGATAATGTACATTCGCACTATGAGCTTGGAAGAACAAGCGGAAGAAAGACGACGTCGTATCGCTGCTTTGAGGCAAAAAAGACATGGCATTGAAACCCTGGAGACAAATGAACAGCCATCGTCCCTTCCAGTACCACAAAAATCTTCTTTTGTTCACGAAACACCAACTCTCAAAGTATCAGAGTCTGAAACTGTGGAGGCCCTAGCTAAATCCATCCAAGATGAGATCTTCGCCAAGTCTAGTGATGCTGCCCGACTTGCGTCGGTCAAAGTTGACTTATCAGCTGATCATAAGCAGCATCTGGTCTACAATAAAGATCTCAAACAAGCATTAGAACCTGAATTAACGCTAGCAAGTCATAGAACTGAGAAAGCCATCAATGATATCATTAGGAATCGTATAATGGGCACAAGCTCTGAACAGTAAACTTGACATAATGAATAACAACGAAATCATCCATCTAACATTTACAATAGTGTACCACTATACGTAGCTGATCGCACATATTTCCTAAACAGGCAGTCTGGCACGTCCAATCATTTTCTCATATTCTTTCCGAGACTCGCTGAAAATGAAAAACTCAATCTCACTCATTAACAATATGTCAATGATTAACAGGATCGCCGTTAGAGCTGCTGCTCCAGCTAGATTGGCTTACCGTCCATCTGCGTATGTATTTTCACCATGATGAGGAACTGGCCCTCCAATTTCCCCGGTTTCAATGCGTCTCCTTAGATCAGTAAACGATCACCAACAACTTGGAGACAACAATTAATATCAATTTAGTCAATTTACTAACTTATAGTATTGGTTTACGTTACATGTCTACACCAGTTGAACCAAAGCAAAAGGCTAACTCTATTATTGATGCTATGCCAGGTAACAACTACGTTACTAAGACTGGGTTCTTAGCTACAACTGCTGCTGCTGGTATTTATGGTATTTCTAGTGAATTAATTGTTCTTCATGATGAAACCATCTTAGTTGCAACTTTTGCAGCTTTCACTGCTCTTTGTGCAAAATTTGTTGCTCCATTATACACTGAATGGGCTGATGGTGAAATTAACAAAGTTAACAGTTTGTTAAATGACTCAAGAAACAAGCATATCTCTGCTGTTCAAGGTAGAATTGATAACGTCTCTCAATTGAAAGATGTTGTTGAAACTACTAAACAATTATTTGCTGCTTCTAAAGAAACCGCTAAATTAGAAGCTGAATCATTCGAATTGAAGCAAAAAGTAGCTGTTGCAACTGAAGCCAAATCTGTTTTAGACTCTTGGGTTAGATTTGAACAACAACAAAGACAAATTGAACAAGAACAATTAATCAAAGCTGTTTTAGACAAAGTTAACAAAGAAGTTGAAAACCCTAAATTCCAAGAAAGAGTCTTAAACGAGTCTGTTGCTGAAATTGAAAAATTGTTCTCAAAGGCTTAATTATAACGATACAACATAGAATAAACATATTCATATTCATTTATACTCTCGTATTATGTCATGCGATGGTTTCCAAATATGTAATGAATTATCATCAGCAACACTGGAAACCATCCAATCTTCATGTAATGACCAGTCAAAATCGTTAACCTGTAACATATGCCCTCCATGAACGAATAATGGTTTTGATTGTTTGGAAAACTTATCAACATCGATAAGTTTAACCGTTTTATCACTTGAAGAGGTCCCTAAAACATTGTGATATTTTGGATGCCATTTAATTTGGGTTATAGCATCACTATGTGTCAGAAATTCATATGTAGCTGATTCTTTAATGTTTCTTATGTCCCATATACTCATTGTTCCTTTAGCATCTCCTGTTGCTAAAAAAGCCAGATTTATTGGGTTAACACTCACACAGTTAATTGCACTCTGACCGATCTTTGAATCTATCATTGTGGATCCAATCCTGGTATCAAACATCGTCAAATATCCACTGTCGTTAACTAGACAGAAAATTGAATCGTGGTCAGGTACCCATTGAAGATCATTAACCCCAACCTCGTGGGGAGTAAACGTTGTTTCTGACTCTAGAGGCGTGCTCTCATTCAATTTAGAGGATTTCAAATCATAAATTTCCACTGCTCCATTCATGCTTCCTGCTGCTATTACGCCTTCTTTCTGTCGATTCCAGTCAATTGCAAATATATCAAACTGATTAGTTGATGACACACCCAACCTCAATTGAGGTTTATTGATTTCTACATCCTCTCCTAAGACTGTACTCTTGTAACTTGAGTGCTTTGTTCTATCGTAAACCACTAAATCACCCAAATTATTCCCACTGGCTATAACGTCTGGATTCTGAGGCATGTATCGCAACTTATTAACATCTCCCAAATGATTTATCTTCTGAAGTACCGTGACTTTCTTCTTTGGTACAGTTGTGAGTTCAAACTCCAGCTTTTCAGCATTGTAGTTCATTTTATCAATATTTAAATAGTTATTCAAATCTCGATAGTATGGGAGTTGTACAATTGACACACTGTCAATAGCTTGGCCAAGTGTGAACGTTCCAAGTAGTAACCTCTGGTGATACACGTCTGGACCATCATCTTCAACACTTTTGTGAACTTCCAAATCGGGGAAAAACTGAATACTTAACGACGGCCATAACAACGAATTTGTCAGTACGTAGTCATACAAGAAAGGGGTGTTCTTCTTCCAAATACTGTAATTCTCTTGAGTCTTATCGTCCAAAGACGAGTCTTGTTCCATTATCGCGTTTTTCATGTCAGACTTGAGACTTAACTCTTCAAAGCTCGGAACAGAGCAATAGTATGTGTCATTAATATCTCCACAAGATGATACTAACCACAGTTGGAATGACTTCTATCGAAAAGAACGGAATAATTTCGAAGAAAATGAAGAAGATACTGGTGAATGTTGGTTTGATGATTCTGATGCTGAACGTAAAATGATCCAATTCATTATCGACAAGATAACCAATCAGGAACTACCAAGTGAACTACAACAACAAAGTTTGAAATTTTTGGATTTGGGGACAGGTAATGGTCATTTACTATTTGAACTCTATGGTGAATTGCAAGAAGAATGCGATGAGGTACACGTTGAACTTAAAGGGATTGACTATTCGCCAGATTCTGTTGCTTTTGCTAATGACATCAAAAACAAGAAGTTCAATGATGATGTCTTCACCTTTGAACAAGCAGATTTACTTGTTGGAGAAAGTGCATTTTACCAACAAAACAGCGGTAAATTCGATATTCTATTGGACAAAGGTACGTTGGATGCCATAGCACTCAATCAAGACCCGTTACCCAATTTCAATGGTAAGATTGGTATGGATATCTACTCCCAACAAGTATCAAGACTCATGCATAAAGGCTCAATCCTCTTAATAACTTCCTGTAATTTCACCGAAAGTGAACTCAAAAAAATTATCACTAACGATAACCCAGAGTTATCAGTGTGGGATCAAATCAATTATCCAACATTCGAATTTGGTGGTGCTAAAGGTTCAACTATTTGCAGCATAGCTTTCATCAAACAATAATAATGATAAGCGCGTTCTCTTTCTAAGTCCATTTGACACCGTTAGGCTTCTCTTCTGTCTTTGATGAATCTCTTAACTTCTCAATTTTGTCTGTAAGTTCATCTCTTGTAGCTTGGTTACTAAATTTTAGTAAATACTGGATTGGGGTTCCCTTGTCGCTGGCGGAGTTGAAGCGTAAGTATTTTCCTGGTGAGAGACTGGCATCAAGTCCTTTCATCAAGGTCGTTTCCTTAGTGATTTTGTTGTTCAAAATCACTCTCAAAAGACCGTGAGATCTCATTACCAATCTGATTTGTGATTCGTCTTTCAATGACTGATTCAAGTGAATAGGCCCTAATCCTCTTTCTTTCCATCCCTGAGAAATTTGAGTCAAGTCAAGTTCAAATAGCTTACAAGTAGTTGAAAAATGTGATTTCTCGTCTTCCTCTCCTGTCTTATTTTCCACCTTTGCTAAATTGATTTGCTGGTACAGAGGTGTTTCACTCTCTTGAGTTGGAGTCTCATCCTTCTTCTCCTCTTCTTCATCGAGGAAAGATTTCTTCTTCACGGACTTTTGAAGGGCATTGCTAAATCTTGTGTTAGCCCCAAATGAACTGGTAGGGGTAGCTTTTTCAGCTTGACTTGAATCTTGTTGGCTTGATTGGGTAGGTTGAGGTCCTGATTCTGTTTTCTTATTTATCCTATCCAAGAATGAAGTGTTTCCGAACGATGTGGTAGCACCGAAAACTGGTACTTGTGGCGATGACTCAGTGCTTGTCTTTTGAGCAGGAGAGGCCTGGCTTGTATTACTTGGTAAGGGAGTCGCCGTCATTGGTTTGATATTGAATGAAGTTCCTCCAAAGGTATGTTTTGGTGTGATCTCTTTGGTTTCTCTAGGGGGTAAAGGAGGTGGTTCCTTATTGAGGATTGGTCTCGAGATACTCGAAGTTGAGCTGGTAGAATCCTTAAATGAGTCTATTTGCTTCTTCAAATCGTTATAATTCAGTTGAAGTTGCTTCAAGTTTGTCTCTAGAGAAGCGAATTTCTCAGCAAATTGATTTGAGATTTCTTGCTTGATCGACAGTTTTAAATAATTGAGATCTTGATCTACCTCCTCGTCAACGCGTGGTCGCTTTTGACTTGCATCTTCTGACTCCACATGTCTCTTGTTGGAAGTACTCATTGTGAAATCCTGGTCGCGGGACTTCAAAACTTTTCCTCACCAGTCAATTCTTGTGATAACATGCAGGAAATCTTCATAATCAATCTCCTTGTCTTATGCTCTTTAAAGATCTGGCTGATGATGATTGAGGTTTGTATGACGTTGAAGAATACTTGGCGTACTTGTCGTAACTGGGGTCTCTTTCGGTTCTTTCAGGTGCTGGTCTCTTGTCTCTATCACTTCTATAAGAGCCATAAGCATTGGCTGCGAACAGTCCGTAAGCACCTTCCAGTTGTGGCTTAGGATGTTCATTTTTGTAGCCACCATAAGCATTCTGTTGTGGTGGTCTATAATGAGACCTCTTATCATTGTAAGGATTTAAAGGTAAGTTGGTTCTTCTACCAGAAGCAGCTGCCGAAGCATTTAGACCATTCTTTGTATAGTGACGACCACCTAATCCACCACCGAGTCTTCTCGGTTTCCAAGATCGTATTATACGACTCCTCTCCATATCAACAAGTATAACTCTGTCTCCATTCTCAGGGATCTTTAATCCAGTAGAGGCGAGATCTTTGATGCAACTTTTGGCATCGATGTCTCTTTCAAACACGACAAACCCATAGCCACGAGATTTCTGACTGGTCTTATCCCTTATTATCTTCACTGAGTTAATTTCGCCATACTTAGAAAGGTGCTTGGTGAGTTCGATTTCTGTTAATGAGTAATTGAGTCTGCTCACAAAAACCGTTTTATAAGGGTCCTTGAAATCGGGTGAGATTTCTGCAGTATTCCAATCATGGAGTTGACGTCGAGACGAGGCTTGAATTTCACGTTTTCTCGATTGAGCATTCTTATAATTAAGCACAAGCTGACTGTCATCTTTCTCAACAGTCTCGCTTTTGAGGTGTTCTATATGTTGCAAGTATTGCAGTTTCCACGTTGACACTGGCAGGATCGCGCTAGTTCGGCGGCATTCTGGTGGGTAATCTGCACTTTCTATATAAGGTATCGGTAGTCTTGGTGCAAATAGTCTCTGTATATTTGGCGGATACTTTTGTAAGTCATCGTATGCCATAGTGAGCACTATAATAAATTTAGTGAGAAGCGATTTTCTGATCTCATGACAGAACCAAATGAGTTTGAAAAATTCAATTCTGAAGTTAACATACAAACGCTACCTATCTATACAAGGTCTCAATTGGCATTGTATGATGGTATAAGTAATCCAAAAATCTATGTGGCTATCAAAGGATTTGTGTATGATGTTAGTGACAATGTCAAGAGTTATGGGCCAGGCAAAAGTTACAATAAATTAGTTGGCAAAGATGTGGCACGAATGCTTGGGTTGAATAAACTAAGTTTGAAGGAGACTGATCCATACTACAATCGTTCATGGTACATTGATGATTTTGACGAGAAGCAGAATTCCACCGTTGACCGTTGGGTTAAATTCTTTAAAAAAAGGTATTACATAGTAGGAGTCATAGTGGACCATGAATCTGATTCCCACCATTGAGTTTGAGTATGCAAACGGGACCTCAAGTGTAGTCAAAAGGAGGTTATGCACTGCTGGAAAATACTCGCAAGTATATTCTCGTCTAACACTGAGTCTACAAACAGTCCTATGATCTAGACTCACTGAAGTCCAATCTATAGGGTTTCTATCGTGACTGCTACTCTCGACAAAATACAACTTTGAGTCTCTCAAAGTCATGTGCACATCGCTTATGTATCGTAGTCTCCACTTGATTTGACTCCATCCATCTCATTCCATCTCGTGGACGTACCATTATACAATAAAATAATTACACTACATCATTGCCTCGTTGCAAATATAGCATTTTCCTGTATAAATCACAAACTCACTATTCATCGCGTCCTATCGCACCTCTATTGTAACACCAACACTCTTTACTGTGAGTCTAATTTCAGGAACAACTGTTGAAGCCGACTTATCCAACAATCTTTAATAATGGAAGCAGCCACTGCAGTTACTCAAAAGGGGCGACTCCGGCATCAAATATTAAACGATGACATGACAGGGCTAGATAATAGAGTGGTTGTTAATCAACAGTTTAACCGGATGCAAACTATTGAATCCGCTACACCAAGGAAAGCTTCTATGACATCACAATCAAAGAAATTTTTCAGAAGAAATAAACCGGAAGCTTTTGACGATGAGGTAGGTGCCGATATACAAACTTTAACGGGCAACAACGTTTCATTTGATGATATATCTCATATAAGAGATCGGGGACCATATGGTCTAGGAGCATCATCATTAGACTCCACTCCTATTATTCCAACTATTGGTTCAGGTTCATCCGCTAAACCTTCAACAACAAATATCCAATATAGAAAGCAAATGAACCATAATATGAAGATGCAATATGCTAATGGTGCTCGTGCAATGTCTTTGGCAGGTGTTAATCCAATGCAGCAAGATCCGAGAACGATGTCTTTCAATGGTGTTCCAAGAACAATGTCATTAAACCCCAATCAGCCAGGATTTGTGCCTGGTCCCAGAACTATGTCTATGAACAAACAGGGACCAAGAACAATGTCCATGAAGTCAAATCAAATGGGCACTTTCCCGCAAGCAAATTCGAGAGCCATGTCCATGAGTACTCAAAGGGCCATGTCTTTTAATAACCAAAGAGCCATGTCTCTAAGTGCTCAGTCTGCTATGTCTGTACCTGGGCAACCTCCAGTCTCGGGTATGCCCCCTCAACAGTACCCCATGCAAATGCAACAGCCAATACATCCTCAGATGATGCAACAGCAAATGATGCAACAGCAGATGATGCAGCTGCAGCCGCCAATGATGCAACCACAAATGCTGCAACCACAAATGATGCACCCCCAAATGAACCAACAGCATATTGGTCAGTATGGCCAATATGGCCAATACGGACAGCAACAACAACAGCAAATGTCTACATTCACACCAACGCAAATGCAACCTATTGAACAAACTCAAAAAAATCAACCTCAATATAAAACATTGAACCCGGCATTATCACCTCCTACAAAACAATTACAACCTCCTCATCTTATTGGTTCAAATACCAGCAGTGTGTACGATGGGTCTGTACCAAATTCAACTGACTCTTTGAGAAATGTACCTGAAGAGGAAGAAGTTGTTAGCAACCAACTAGATCCAAATCAAGAACCAGCCGAGTTTGATGAGGACACTGTTATCTATAAGTTCCCAGGAGAGGATGCGGATGATTTGTCTGTTTCACGAAAATCCACCATCAAGAAAGCCAACTCAATGAGGCTACGAAAACTCAATCTTTTCGGTAATGAAGATCAATCAGAAAATGATGGTAATACTTCTAGTTCTGATCTACCATCTCCAAATGTCGGAGATTTTAGCTCAGATACTAGAAGCACGATCAAGACTCGTAAATCACCTTTGAGAAATCACTTTGATGAAAACGAGATAGAAGATCAATCCAACAAGGATGATGAATATACCGAACCAAGGTTTGTTATCAAGCAAACTTCACAAAGGTCTTTGACCAAAAATACTGCATTTCACAATTTCAGATCGTCAAGTTCGTTGCTCAAGGTAACGACTAATGATGACAATAATGAAGAAGACCAGAGCTTCAACTCAAAATCTCAAGATGAGATTGATAAAACAATCATCAAAAGGGAATCAAAGGAATTACCAGATCACGTTGAACCCGAGACCAATGACGATTACATAGATAAGACCAAACATAAGTCCAACTTATCACTGGACAAAAGTGATCTGGCTCATTCTGGGGAGAATTTAAATTCCACTCCTCCAACCACCAACACATCCAATTTCTCAAATTCAAGCACTGCAGCAGATAAGATTGAAATTAGTGGAAATGGCTCAGACATTTTTGAGACTTCTGCCAAGTCTACGATTGTCCCCAGCTCTGGTTCATATCAAGAAACATTTGAGAGTCAAATCGGTGAACTTAGTCCTCTGACCCCTCTGAAGAAAAGTAAAAGAGGATCAAGAACATTTTCTTTGGGCGGTAAATCCAAGAACATTCTCAAGAGGCTTTCGAAATCCAGTCGACGCTCGAGTTATGCAAACGAAGAGGAAAGTGATTCATTACCGAAAAGAAACTCTGTTCCCAACTTTGCACAACGTCGTGTTTCTTCATCATCTTTAAAACCCCTGATAACTTTGACCAGAGAAGATATGGCGGTCATCAATACCAACAAAGATTTGTTGAACGAATTAGAGTTAGTGACAACTGAGTTGGCTTCTTCCATCAGACGAGAGCTTACTCTTGAAAACAAATTGAAAAATGCCAATGTCAACACCAAGGCCAATTATGACATTGAAGAAGAAGTTAGAAGGAAACTGAAAATGATCAGTGATTTAGAAGAGAAACTTACGAAGGAAAGAAGACTTAGATTTATAAGTGAAGAGCATGCATTATTGACTGAGAATGGACAATCACCTAGTCCATTGAAGTTGAACTATGAAAAGACTGAATTGTACAAGCAATTGCTTCTCAAGAATGACGAAGTCAATCAGCTTCAGGATAAGTTGATTGAATATCAAGACAAAGAAAAGAAAGAGCAAAAGGATGATAATGAAGACACGAGTTTATTGGAGAAGTATAATGAGTTATTGAGAGAAAACGCCAACTTGAAATTCAAAGTCATACCTGATTTGGAGAAGAAGCTTGAGACCAAATACGACACTACCAACTCACCAAGGGAATCAACATCTGGGTCACCTCACAAGCAATTATCCCTTACATCTCATATGGACACATACTATGATGACTATGACAAGTCGCAAGAACAAATCGAAATACTGACTTTGAAGAGTCAAAGGGATGAATTGAGAGAAGTCATAACCAAGCTCAATTCCAGTCACAATTATGAAATGAAATTAGCCACTGAAAAGTTGAAATCATATGAAACGAAAATCATGGAACAGATTAAATTGAATGAAAAACTAAGACAGAGATTTGAAGCATCATCATTACCACAAGCCTCCACAATCTTGAACAAAGGAGGTAAACTCCAGGGGCTTTCAATCGTCTCCCCTAATAATACACTTTTCGATGATTGATTGTATACATAGAATAAACATACATAACCTCTATTTATTTAAATGATTGATAAAGTCACCAATAATATTAGCAATTACATCACCTTGATTATTCAACATCTTGGTATTGTACTCTGCCTTCTCGTAAGCAGCTTTCTCTAAAAGTCCTTTCTTAAAATCTAATGCAAGTAAATCGAGTTCAACTTCAGTACTGAATTCTGGGTGGCCTTGAAATGTCAACACTTTCAAATTACCTGATTCAGTGATCAAGCCTTGAATTTGACATTTTGTGCTCGAACCAATGCTTTTGAATGAAGCATTACGAGATTGTAAAAAACTTGAAGGTGGTGGTAAACCATAAACGATATCAGAATGCAACTGTGGTAAGTTTAAATGATCGATTAATTGCCCTTCTTCGTTGAATAATTTTTGCTTCCAGTAAGGAGCATCTGGAATATTGAAAACTTCAGTATTCAACTCAATGGTTGTAATTCCACTTTCCATACCAATTTCTGGTAAATTACGATCAACTTTACAACCTAAATTCTTTGCAATGATCTGATGACCAAAACAAACTCCAGTAATTGGGAAATTCTCGAGATTAAATACTGAAATCTTCAAAAATTCGTCAAGTCTTTGAATCCACAATTCTTTACCAAAGGAGTCGCTAACGGAGCCACTCAACAAGATTCCCTTTATAAGCCCTTTGCTAAAACCATTCAAGAGCTCAAGGTACACAGCATTAAGGCCCTTTTCATCTTCAACTTCATCACCACTATCGAAGTGGACCATGTATTTCTTTGGTGGTATTTGACAGGTTGATCTTTCGAGCATTTTGCAACATAAATCTCCTAAATCTCCATATTGAGGGAGTTCAGCGAATGGCTTGTCACAGCACAAAACTGCTATGTGGTTTTCGTCAACTGTCATGCCAAAAATTCAATTTGTGTCGCCCTTGGCTTACTGATAGCCTCACTCAATTTAGATCAAACTTGTTTGTGTTCCAAAACTTATCAGTGCGGAAATATGCTTGTTGTACCTAAAATCAATTTATATGGGTGGGTTCAATTCGTGCTAAAACTCATTAGACAGTGGTTGTATTTGTTCACCTTGGGTTTTTGGCTCGTTGGTGTTCTTTTCCCATTATCTGTATTCAGTTACATTGTGTTTTATCGTACTCTCATTCCTGCTGACATGGTAAGGGTACCTTTGGCTTTCGAACATGACAATAATAGTGGGTTCTTTCATGGTATACAACAGAGTGTGGTCATCAGTGGAAGAGAAGTTAGTGAGCAACTTCATAGTGAATCTGATATCGACTATTCGATCAATTTGAATATTGAGATTCTTTGCAATAGAAATAGAATCGATGATATCTACCCCATTCAGAATTTCTTCATGATAGATGATACCGAAGTAACTAAGACCAAACAATTCATATTGAATTGTGACTCTAGAGCCATTTATCACGGTAACAATAGATTTGTTCCCTACAATTTGAGATTTTGGACTTCACCTATTTTGACCTCCATAAACAAAAATGTCAATATTGATTCACCCTTGATTGAACTCAATTCAAAAAAATTAAAGACTCTTCTATTCAACTCTTCAACAAAAAAATATAATGATGTGATTGTTGGATTAAATAAAGACATTATTGTTAACCATGATAACACATTTTTAGAATTCAAAGCCCAATGGAAAGGCTTGCGGTTCTACATGACATACTATTATAAATGGTCCATGTTCATTGGTGTTTCTATATTTTGGATGAATGCTGTGTTTATAAGTGTGATAACAAGTTTAGCTTACTTCGTGGTGACGAAGGACGAACCAGAGCCTAAAATCAAAGATTCAAGAAAGAACAATGGCTGGACCGATGAACTTTCTCAACCAAAAGTTGAAGTGAAAATAGAGCCTCAAGACTCTCAGATGTAATGCCGTATTCTAAGCAGCAAGTAACATCTTAGCCTCGTTAGAGCTGTCAACAGCTAAAAATGGAATGATCTTCTTGAAAAATTCAAACTCGGTCATTTTGGTGGTGGACTTATCATTGTTAACATAGTCGCTGAACTGATCGACCTCAACTTTTTTGACAAGATACTCCTCAAACTCTTCAACCAACACATTCCATTCAAAAAGTGACTTGCCCAAGTTAATCATATCTGCTTGTTTCCTGAATTTGTTGCCTTGGAATAACTTTCTATTACCTGGAAGCTCAATGCCAAAATCTTCATCCGAAAGAATTGAATTGTTGTTGGTTATAAAAAAGCGGTTGAATGAATCAGAACTCATAAAAATTGAAATGGTTGGAATCTTAGGCATCTGTGGAATTTTATAATATTGCTCGTCAACAATATAGCCGTGTTTACTGTTCATCAAGTAGTACTTCTCACGTAATGAAATAGTGTCGATAGAAACATCAAATTTGTATAAGGGTCTAACAATTTCAGGTGGGACTCTGAATAATTCGGGTAATCCCGTTGTTCCTGTACCTGATCCTTCTGAATCTAAGCTTGATGTTTCTGAATTGACAGCAGAGTCATTGGAAAAGTCAGTCAAGGAAGTTGGGGTAGATTGGAATGACATCAAACTTGGGCTTGATGACCTAGATTGAACTGAGTTTGTTGACAAAGAAGTGAAAGATGATGATTTTCCTGACTCCTTGAACGGTCTTCTTGTGGATTGTTGTTGTTTCTCCTCAGCTGACAATAATTTGAAGAGTTTACTAATCGAGTTCACGAGAGAATTGCTTCTCTTCGAATCATCGTTCTCATCGTCATTCCCACTAGAGTTGGGAAGAGATGAGCAACTGTAAACTGCTTCGTCAAAGATTTCGTATGGATGAGTCTTCCTCAATTCGCTTGACTTTGTAAAGGTTGCGGGAACATCTTCAGCTGTGTCTTCCAACATCAAGTAGTCACATCTGTTGGTTATTCTCAGAATACAAAATTTCCTATTAACCAATGGGTTGTCTGGCTTGAAAGAAACCTTGGTGTTAACAGATTGAAACTTATTCCCATAAATCTCAGTAAATTTAAGGTGACTTTGGTGTAGTCTGTCTTCAACTTTCTTGGTAATTTTGATTCTGATAGATGATTCGAAATTATTAACACCGATGATTCTCCAGAGAATCAACCGCAAATAGTAATTTCTAACAATAGGATGCCAATGAATGAAGAATCTTTCCCACACTTCATCTGAAATCAACCAATCTATAAAATTCTCCTTATAACTAACAGTTCTATCCTTGAGCCATTTCAAGGAACCGTCATTGGTTTGGTGATTTGAGAGAAGATCGGGGATATTTTCCCAAACGTTGAATAAGAACGCCATGTTCTTGCAAAGTATTTGAATGTGGTCGGTGTTCTGCATCATCATGTAAACACAGCTCAACCAGAATTCCCAATCAATGTAAGAACCCTCGATGTGATTGGAGAACTCATAGACAGTATTTAATATCAAAGCGTTACGATCATAGTCATGAATACTATTCTCTTTGGCTAAAGCCATAAGAATGTGGTCCACAATAGAAATGATGTTCTTCTTGTAAGGTAGGGGTGAGTGATAAGTGTCCCTTAATGTTCTCAAGATCTTCATAATCGAATTATAGTAGACTTCGTTATGAATAGGTAATCCGGGGCTTGGAGTATTGGAGTTTATGTTCATATTAGGAAGCTTAGATGTGAAATCACTACCTTTAATCCCATCATTAGTTGATATCCTAGTTATTGAAACCAGCAAAATTTGTTGAATGTGACTTAATATAACATTGTAGCCAGGACATTCAGAGAGTAGTGAATTTGTATAAGTTGTTTCAAAGCTTTCCAGTGTCAAGAATATCTCAAGTACATCGGAGTAGTGTCTAAAGAAAGAATTGAACACGTCGCCATCGCTATTGAACCATCTTCTTACCCATGGACCGTGTGGATCTTTAATTCCCGGTACAGGGTGCTGGGGAGGGGCTATGCAGTTGATGAAAGATTTCTGTTTCTTTGAGGAAATTTTAATGCCTTTGTAGTTTATAAGATGGTGTAAATGACTAGGAAATTTGTTCTTTAGGACGGCTAACTCTTTTTGAGTAGCTGTGGTTTTTCTGTAGGCCACACTTTTTTCAAACACAGACTGTTTGACATTCAAAAGAAAGAGAAGTGCTTGACTGACGTTTGGAATAGCAAAAAAAGCATATGCAAAAACTTTACCCACGAAGGCAGATATAGACAATGGGACACTTTTCATTGTTTGTAATCTTTGAATGGAGTAATCCAATGTCAATGTCAACAATTCCTTGTAGCTATCGAACACCTCATCATCAACATAGAACCACTCGGTTCTTGAGATGATTCTTGAGATACATTCCAAGTAAGCCAGTCTATCAAGACTTGATAGACTTGAGCTTGAAGAATGGGAGTTATTAATTAATAAAGTTAGCAAGCAAGTCCACCATCGCCTCAATATAGACGTTCCCACACTTATTAAACTCTTGTAAATTTTTGGAGAGAGTAATTTAGGATTTAGAGTACTTCGAGACCTAAGGAATGGTAATAGATTTGTTCTCAATATGTTAGTTTTTGTAGTTCCATGATGTTTGGAATTAAACTTGTTTAGGCTTAGTTCAATTCTCTTGAATTTCTTCAAGATAATTTTGATGTACTTGTCAGGAGTATCGGTCAGGAAAGAGCCGGATGAAGAATCTTCTAAATTTGAAGTTGAACGTCTTGTAATTGTTCTATTTGAAGAATCAGAGTGACGGCTTGACACCGAACTGTTCCGTTTGATTGCTAGTTTAGCCATTTCAATGGTTTGACTAACTAATGGACTCTTTTTCAAGTTTATTCAATGAACGAAAGTGGTAATATGTTTGATATTTTGGAAATGCTAGCAAAAAAGTGAAGTAATTTAATTTAAAGTTTAAGACAACCTGGTACAAATGGTGTAATTGAGATAATGAAAACAACTGTAAATAATAAATTATATTTGAAGCTAAGCGAGAAATATACTATGTTTATTAATGAGGTAACGTGTGTTAATTAGTTACTACAAGTTGGTAGCTGGTTTAGTATATTGCTGTAATACAAATACATTCTATGTTGTGACAATCCATTGCTTTTTTCCTCAGTGTTTTGTTTTTGCTGGCCCTAAATGTAAACATCTCACACAGCAATTACATTACTCAATTAATATTTATTCCACATTCTGTGCATCTCGTGCTGCAAGCTTTTTTTTTTCTGCACCTTTACTTACTGCTGAGTGATACTCTCCACAACACTCGAAATAGAATTTGGTTGATTTATAAGAATTGACTCAATTTTCTTTCTTGTGTTCTCATGTTCAACATCTTTCTTCTGCAACTCGCTTACTTGTTTTTTTAAAATTCTTATTTCTGAAAGAGCTTTATCTTTTTCTTGTTTTAATTGAGCGTTTTCGTCGTTAAGTTGCTGCTTTTCCTTTCTCTCGTTCACGAGCATTTCATCAAGTCCTAGCCTTGCTGCCAATAATGTTTTATTTTCTGAACAAATTCTTTCATCTTCTTTCATTATTTCCTCCTTGTCCTGTTGTATTTCCTTCATTTTCTCAATCATTTCTTTCTCCTTGTTATTCAATTTATCAATGTACTCCTTCATGGAAGTTTTGTCTCCATTGAGTTGTTTGACTCGTGCTTCATACTCACTGATCAGCTCTTTGCACTCACTAATCTCTCTTTTAGCATTCTCAGTTTCTTTTTCTTGCTGTTCCTTGATAAGCGTCAATTGTCTCACTCTCTCAACAAATTCCTTGTTTAACTTATCTTTGCCATTAAGCTTCTTTTCAAAGTCTTCGAATATGTTTTTGAATGCTTGATGCAATTGCAGAATCTTTTTGGTCTCAGTATTGCCTTTGATAATCAAAGTGATTTTTTGCTCCTTCTTTTTAGTTCCTGTAGGACTTATTTCCTCGGGTCTTTTCTCTGCCTGATCCGGTTTCGACTTCCCTTGCTGATCTTCTTCTTGTTTCTCAGCTTGCTCATCTTTTTCATCTGAATTGGTGGTTTGGTCTTCCTCCAAGTTCGTTTCGGTCTCCACAGTTTCAGACTTTTCTTGGGTATTTTCTGAATTACGTACTTCTTCTGTGGTCTCCTCCGCTTTCAAATTGCCTCCTTCTTGGTCATTTTCTGTGGTCTCCTCTGCTTCATCCTCGTCTTTCTCTATATTTTCCTCTTGTTTTGCCTCTTCAACCTCGAGTGTTTCCTCGATTTCATACTCTTCATCTTCGGCTTCTATGTCCTCAATCTCTGGGTAAATATCTCTGATGTTATTATACAATTGGCTAACCTGACCTCTCACCACCTCATACAACTTGAAGTCAACTCTTTGTGACTTTACTAGACTGTCAAGTTCACTCACTTGATCTCTCAATTTTACTTCAACATCCTTGTTAGAACTTAAGGTCTTGTTTAGGTCGTTGATTTTCTCATTAGCAGTGGTAAGTTTGACGAAAAGGTGTTCAAAGTATTGCTTCAATGATGAAAAGTCATTTCCCTCAGCTGTGAACTTGATTGGATCTGCTGAATGTATTTCAGTGATGTTATTCAAGCTCTCTTTAAACGATTCTAACTGGTCCAATCTTTTTTTAGCTTCCGATAATTTTTTTGATGCCTTTTCATACGCTTCAGCTGTCTCCTTGGCTGAACTGAGTTGAGACTCTTGCTCTTCTATTTGCTGTTTTTTTATCGCGTTCTCTGACTCTAATTCTATGTTCTCTTCGGTTAATGCTTGTAATTCTTTTGCTTGTTTTTCCTGTTCTGTTATGCTGATTGTCAATTGGTTTTGAAGCTCTGTAAGTTTTTCACTCAACTCTATTTTATCTTTCTTGTGTGCTTCTTCTAGTTCCACTCTCAATTTATCTGCTTGAGAACATTTGTCTTTCAACTTTTGGATGCAAAAGTCTTTCTCTGCAATCAAAGAATCGATTCTTGTATGCAATTCTAATTCGAAATTTTCTTTCGTGTTATCCCTTTCTGAATGAGCAGCTTTCAAGTCTGTGTTTAATGTGTCAATTTTGCTTTTGTATTCGTCCAAAAGTGTATTCAATGATTTGATTTCTTCAGTATAAGAGTTTACTTGATCGTTTAGTGAAGATTTTGACTCCTTTAGCGATGTGATTTCCTTCTCTAAGCTCTGTACATATTTTTTGTTCTCTTCCTTGATTTCATTCACGAAAGTTTCATTGATTTTATCAAAATTCTCGAGTTCTTTGCTTTTGAGGTCCAAATCATTTTCGAGATTCCCGATTTTTTCATTCAACTCGAACTTTACAGTTTCAAGCTCAATCGCTTTCGACTGATATAGTTGAACTGCAACCGCAGTTCCAATACTACCAAACGTAGCCAAGTATTGACTGAATCCCATCGATGTAAATAAAGAATACTTAGTCGTGAGAAAACTTGTTTTCCAAGTCGCATCGTGGTGAATTGAGCTGATAAGTAGGTCACAAGATTGATTACTGTTTTACACCAATTTCCAATAATAGAAGTTCATGGAGATAATTCATTCACTGCGCCGTCTGAGATCTAGATCTCGAACAAGAAACTCAACTGCTAACTCCAGATCAACTAGTTCAAGCAGAAGACCTTCATTAGGAAGAAGATCTCTAAGTTCAAGTTCTTTAACAAAATTAAGTATCACTCCTACACCCCTTGATGGGGATAATCTTGTTCCGAGTGTTAATGCAACTTTAGATAATTCTTTACCTCTTGATTTTTTCAAACAAGATATTTGGGCGTTGGCCAAGGCACTAAGAATCAGCAAATGGCATAAGAAAAATTTAGATCCAAATTGTATATCAGTCAATAGGATTTCAGGAGCCTTGACCAACTCTATTTATAAAGTTGAGTACAAGGATAAAGAAGACAGAATTCGTATTCCAGCTCTATTGTTAAGAGTTTATGGGAAAAACGTGGAGTCGATTATTGACAGAGATCTGGAACTTGAAATTCTTATTAAATTGAGCCAAAAGCATATTGGCCCAAAATTATTGGGGATATTTACCAATGGAAGATTCGAACAATTTTTAGATGGGTTTGTCACCTTGAATAAAGAACAAATTAGAGATGAAATCATTTCACAAATCTTAGGAAGACGAATGAAAGAATTGCATTACAAAATTGACCTCAGTGAATCTGACCGTTCTATTCAATTACCTATGTGCTGGAAACTAATTGACAAATGGTTGGCTATCTTCGAAAGAGATATATTACCTTCATTCAACCAGGCGAAATTAGATGAAGTATTCTTGACTAGCTTGGATAACTTCAAAATCTTGATTTACAGCTATAGAGACTGGCTTCTCTCCAAGTATGATGAGAATAATTTGATATCAAACTTCAAGTTCTGTCATAATGATACCCAATATGGTAACTTGTTGTTACATGAATCGTTCAACAAAGAAGATATCATCTTATCTCATCCTTCTGGTGTGAGTCTAAGTTCTCGTGTTAGTCTGTTCTCTAGTGTGAATGATGATCAAGCCGTCAAGAACACAAGTAACAAGAAGGATAATAGTTTAGTGGTCATTGACTTTGAGTACTCAGGAGCTAACTTCCCTGCATTCGACTTAGTCAACCATATGTGTGAATGGATGGCAGATTACCATCATCCTACTGAGTCGTATCTCATCGATGAAAAGAATTATCCTAACAAGCTTGAACAATTGAATTTCATCAAATCTTATGTGGAGTATGATTTCCAATATCCAAGCAGCAACCTCAAGGTCCCTCCTGTTGACCTCAACAAAGTGACTGCTGCTGAGCTTGTTGAGTTGGAAATCAAGAAGATGTACAACGAGTGCATCTTATGGAGGGCAAGTGTTTCTATTTATTGGATGCTCTGGGGTTTGATTCAGAATGGTCCAATCAAGACTAGTGACCCAATTGATGGAATTGTATCATCACAACAAGAACAAGGTGTAAATGGTACTTACAATATCACTACAGGGATTGGTGCTATTGAATTAGATGAGAACGTTGTAATCGAAGAAGATATCACTTCTTCAGATGATAATTTCGATTACCTCAAATACAGTCAACAAAAAGCTGGTCTAATTATGGGAGATTTTATTGGGCTCAATCTCATTGAAGAATCAGATCTACCATCTTCATCACACTCTTTCATTAAATACTTAGACTGTAAGTTTCTTGATCTTTAATAAAAGTTTGTCATATCGCACAAGATTACAAATTTCGACTATGCTATCTTTTAGGACTCGAGGGTACAATGGGTATGGTGTGCAATATTCGCCGTATTTTGACAATAAGTTGGCAGTGGCTACTGCTGCTAATTACGGATTAGTTGGTAATGGACGATTATTCGTTTTAAATATCGAACTGAATGGTACAGTAGGTGAACAAATATCATGGGAAACTCAGGATGGGTTATTCGATGTGGCATGGAGTGAAGTTCATGAGAATCAATTGGTAGGTGCAAGTGGTGATGGATCTATCAAGTTGTTTGATTTAACAGTACCTCAATTTCCAGTTATGAATTTCCATGAGCATCAAAGAGAAGTGTTCTCTATTAACTGGAATTTAGTAGATAAAGGAAATTTTGTTTCGAGTTCTTGGGATGGGACAATAAAAGTATGGTCACCTACACGATCAGAATCTTTATTGACACTTCAAGCACAACCAGATTTGAGTACAAAAGTCAGTAATGCCCCACCATTATCACATCAACAGCATCATCTGCAACAAGGTATAAACACCTCAAACTGTGTTTACAATGCTGCATTTTCACCACATTCACCATCTACTATTCTAAGTTGTAATGGATCATCAAGAATACAAGTATGGGATATAAGACAACCAAGACCACTCACAATGGATTATGTGGGGCATATGGGACTTGAAGCATTGAGTTGTGATTGGAATAAATACAAACCAAATATTGTGGCAACTGCTGGTACAGATAAGTCTATCAGAATTTGGGACCTTCGTATGATCAATAGAGTAGATCATCAACTGGTACCAGGATTGAATAATGTTTCAATTAGGGGACCTACCCCATATAATGAATTACTAGGGCATGAATTTGCCGTTAGAAAAGTGATCTGGTCACCACACAGTGGTGAAGAACTCATGAGTGCATCATATGATATGACATGCCGAATCTGGCAAGATAAATCAAATGAGAGAGCCAGATTCTTAAACTCATCAGTTGGAGGTCTAAAAGGGGTTATGCGTAATCATAAAGAATTTGTTATCGGTTGTGACTACAGTCTTTGGGGCGAACCTGGATGGGCAGCATCAACAGGTTGGGATGAAATGGTTTACATTTTTGATTGCAAAAGACTCTGAATCAATTGTCCCAAATAGTAAAATTAATTAACATTGTTGCATAGTTTTTTTTTGTCTCATTACTTTTTTGGGCAAATTCACAACAAACAAACTACAATCACCTCAATGAGATATAAAACCTGTGAAGTCCGTTAGATGCAAGATCATTGTCACAATGGACTCTCATATCATCTACTTCAATTTAGAATTTGAATATATTCTAAAGGATAAATCTGTTCCCTACTTATTCGAAACTAACAATGGATTATGGAAGCGAGAAATTCCAATTGTGTACCTCCAGCATTTCAACAATAAATTTGATATAGTCGAAAATTTAACTGATTTATGCAACGTAGCCTCAAAATTATGCAAAAATGCAAGAGATACAGTACAAATAATCCAGCCTAATTTTCAACACAAGCAACAATTTATGACTGTAATCATTCAGGGAAGTGAAAATTACATCAACTATGCTAGGAGTGAAATTCTCAATCACTATAGTCGATTGAGTCTCAAGTTAATTGATTTGACCAAAACTCAATTTAGCCAAATTGATACAGAATTCTGCAGTAATCTAAGCCAATTAGCATTGAAGAATGGTGTGGAAATACTTCTTAGAGATGATCAACTTCAGATTATAGGAGATACTGACCGTTTAACCTTGGTGGAAATTCAAATAAAATTATTGATTGATGCAAAATTGAACAATTACCCAATTGAGTGTATAGAGGTCAACTTATCATTGATCCCATTGATTGGTGGCCCAAATTTGAAGAACTTCGGTGAGATAGCCAAGAGCTCGAACTCCAATATTTATGTACCTGATCTTCTTCCTGAGTTGACCAACTCAAAAACTTACATCAACAATAATGTGAAACTCTGGTTCTCGAGTAAGAAGAGTATTGACCTTTTAAAAACAAGAAAGGCTTTAACAGATCTCATAGACAAAGTCAAAGCTACCCAATTGCATCAGAAAACTATTGCCATGTCAAAAGAGAAATTAGATTTAATAACCTTGTATGACCAAGCATCAGTTTTGAAGACAATTATTGAAAATGGTATATTCATACAACTTCCATGTTTAGGCGAGTATTCCAATGAAGTCCTTGTTCAAGGTGCTAATTTGGTGTTAATTGAAGAAACCATTAATCAATTAAACTTATTAGCAGCCAAGTACTATAGAGTTTCGATTAATACTCAAGAAACTTCTTTACAGAACAGTCCTTTTGATTCATTCAACCTTCAACTTATGAGTAACTATAACTGTTTAGCCAAAGCCAATGACAAAGGTGTGGAATTAATTGGTACCAGTCAAAATATCAAATTGTTCGTACAAAACATGAAATTTACAATTCCAATAATGAAAGCCAATATATTTCTTGAAATGGATAACAGAGAGAAAGACTTTATTGGTGGTAAGAAGAATGGTAAGATTTTGAAGATATTGAATCAATTTGGTTCCCCCAATGCGATTGTGAAGTTCCTTCCTCTTAATGAACACAATTTTTTGATTAATTTAGTGTTAGAGAAAGTTGCAAATATCAAGTCAATGATCAATTTAATGAATTTGATTGAGCTTGAGTTACCAAGTGAATTCAAATTCAATATTCCTGAAATCTTTCATAAATCAATCATTGGTAATGGTGGCCTAATAATTCAATCCATTATGAAAAAATACAACGTTTACATCAAATTCTCCAATGAGAATAAAGACAATGACTTCTTTTACAGCTTCCACAGATTCAATAATGTTTTGATCAAGTGTCCTAGGAAGAACTCTGCTAATATACCACTCGTTAAAAATGAACTTGATCAATTAATCATGAATTGTTTGCAGAACAATTTGAGTTATAATTATTTGAGTAAGAACTTGAATAACTCCATTTACAATTCAGTCAATTTCGTTTTATTGAAATCACATTATTTGTTGTTGATCAACAATTTCAAATTAAACGAAATCAAGAATTTTGAATTTGAGTACCAGAGCTTTATAAATTTCCCCAAAAGTATTGGGGAGTTTCAAGGCAAGAACGAATTGATGTTGAACATCAAGGGTAATGATATCAAATTGAAATTCTTCACCGCCAAGATGCTAGAAATTTTTCCCAAAACCTACAGATTTAGGATATCATCTAACAATAATTTCCAAAGTTTCACTAGCGCTGATAATGACGATTTTGTTCAATCAGTTTTGATACCCTTTAAAATCTTTTACAATATTGAAATTGATTCCTTCAGCACTGATTATCACGATGAGATTTGGATCAATTACCTTGATGGTAATGAAAATCTTCAGATTGCAATTGACAAAGTGACAGATGCGTTAAGAAAGAACGGCTTCTCAATTATTGATAAGAGTGAACACAAATTTGATCCACTTGAACAAGAGAGATCAAATGATACCAAAACAACTACTACAAGAGTTAAGAAACCACTTATGGGTATTACAAATGAAGTCAACTAATTAAGTTTTAATGATTTAAATGCACAAATTGAGAAACCCCAGTACATTTCCGATAACTGTAAATTTAAGGCGGTAAGTGTGAGATGAAACCTAAAATGGAAATACCGAGGATGTAGAGCAATTTAGCCATTAGAGAAGCAAAACCCATGAGGAAACTAACAATCAGTTTAGTCAATTTGATGTTGAATGACAGTCACTGTGATGTCACTGAATCAATATTTATAGGAAAATGACAACTCAAAGTTCTAGAAAGTAATTTCCATTTTCATGAAAATCTGGAGTCCCAATTTTTTTTACCCAAACTTTTCTACAACAAATAAAAGTCCGTGGATTCCTGCTACAACGAAAATGGAAAAGTTAGTTTCATTTGGGTTCCCAAGTAAAGAGCTCCTCTCTTTTGATTATGGACAAAGTCCAATACCACAACCACCATTTGAATGGCAATGGCTCAATGAAATTTTCATAAAATCTATGGATGTCAAATTCCCATTGAGTATCGCTATAGGATACTTTTCATTTGTTCATTTTGTTAATCCTAGAATCGTTAAAAGGCAAGAAGCCCAGTTTAAATCACAGAATCCTGGTAAATCATTACCAAAGAGATTGCCAGCTGCTCCATTCAGCTTAACTAAAACATCATTTTTCAAAGGTTTTGTTCTTTTGCATAATGTATTCTTATGCTTATACTCTGTTTGGACCTTTATTGGAATGATCAAATCAATGGACAAAACAAGTAAAATCATCAAATCAAGTTTCGAAACCTTGAACTCTACTTTAAATATGAGTTATGATTTGCTGCCAAAATTTCACACTGTCGTTCAAACAATTTGTGATATTAACAATGGTTTATTCAACTTGCATCTCCCATTCCATAGCTTGTTAGTTATTGGTTGGTGGTTTTACATGTCTAAATTCTATGAAATTTTAGACACAATTGTCATCTTATTAAAGGGTAGACCTTCTTCATTATTGCAGAGTTATCATCACTCAGGTGCTATCATGTGTATGTGGGCTGGTATTCGTTTCCAAAGTCCTCCAATTTGGATCTTTGTCGTTTTCAACTCATTCATTCACTCTTTGATGTACTTATACTTCTCTTTGAGTTGTTTGAAAATCAAAGTACCAAATATTTTCAAAAGAGTATTGACATCCATGCAGATTACTCAATTTATTGTTGGTGGTTCTTTAGCTGTTTTACACAGTTTCTTATACTTTACTGATGTATCAACTAACGAATTGATCAATTGTATAAACACCCCAGATAAGGCTTTACCTTTGATTATCAATGTTAGTTACTTGACTCCATTGACTGGATTATTTGCTGCTTTTTACATTGACAGTTACATCAGGCGCAAGTAATCTCCCTCACGTTCACTGACCTATTCTTTTTATCTAAATAGTACCAAATTTGATTTCACTCTTGTAATTACCACTAGGCTCCACTCAAGTCATTCCAGTGTATCTATCCTATTGTGAATCAGGTAAAGGCGAGTGAACACTGATGCAGCTTCCAGACTCTGTGTACAGTGGTGTTGCCTAGGGAAATTTTGCACCCACTGACCATTTCGGGAAATGAACTTCATCTTAGTGCTTCCTCCAAACTGATATGTGATACACTTGAACGCAACCAGAGACAGAGAGAAGTAATTGGTTCAGTCAAGCTTCAAAATCATTTGTTGGTGGATTTTCTGATAGACCCCACAATTGAGGGCAACTGAAAAGTACAACTAGTTTCATAAAAATATGGACTCTAAACCAGTCAAAGGACTATTCTGTTCAGAAGCAGGTTCATAAACTCAATAACTTGCAGCTATATCCGTTTTGGGTCACACTTATGGTGGTCAAATTACATCCAAAGACCGGATTGATAGCACCAATGTTTCAAATAGAAAGTTTTTGGTTTGCTGAAAGTAAGAATTGGTTAAGCCAGAACTGAAAAAGCTACAGTTGGATATTTGGTATTGTTTTTCTCAATAATCTTTTGGGGACCACTTTCTTTATACTCTCGCGACTCAGTGACGTCATGTCAGATAACCCTTTTGACAACAACAACGAAGACCCCGGTGGTATACCAAACAGTTCCAATGATTCAACTGAACAACTTCAAAACCCATTCCTTGATCACGGAGAAAATCACCAATTACTAGATGTGAGACTGGCAAAAACAGCCCAACATAAAACCAATAATAGCAAGGTACTCAAGGATATTGACAGTTTGAAATTGGATAATCTACACAAAGAGTATGCTAGCAGCAGCTCCAACAATGACAATGAAGACGAAGAAGAAGAACCTGATGATCCTATAAGGTACACAGAAAATGATTATGTGGATGATTTTGGCAATCGCTACGATCACGTCGACTTTAACTTCAAAAGTTATACACGGCCACTCAAATTCAAAGGGAACAGGCTAGTTTATTTCACATCAGCATTTGTATCATTGTTTGTATCATTGTTCGGGTACGAACAGGGAGTATGTTCTGGTATATTAACTTTTGACACCTTTATCAAATATTTCAATCATCCCACGCCGGCAGAGATTGGGGTGGTGATATCTATTTTGGAAATTGGTGCTATGGTGAGTTCATTACTTGTTGCAAAATTGAGCGACTTGTATGGAAGAAAACGTACAATTTTGATTGGGACTTTTGTGTTTATCATTGGAGGGACCCTCCAATCATTTGCAACTAATCTCTACATTTTTGGGGTGGGGAGAGTATTGAGTGGATTTGGAGTAGGTATTTTGAGTACAATGGTGCCATCTTACCAATGTGAGATTTCACCTAGTGAAGAAAGAGGTAAATTAGTATGTGGAGAATTTACTGGTAATATTTCAGGTTACTGTTTGAGTGTTTGGGTTGATTACTTTTGCTACTTTATTCAAAATGTTGGAGATGCTAGGGAGAATCCTCATACATTTGCTGCAAATCTCTCGTGGAGGCTACCGCTTTTCATTCAAGTTATAATAGCCGTGATTTTGTTACTTGGTGGGTTCTTCATTGTGGAAAGTCCACGTTATTTATTGGATGTGGATCAAGATCAACAGGGTTTTCACGTTTTATCATTACTTTATGAATCTTCAGATGAGTACAACAAACCTATAAAAGAGTTTTTCCTTATCAAGAATAGTATCTTGAATGAAAGAGTTACAGTTCCGAAGTTTGAGAGAAGTTGGAGGAACATGTTTAAGAATTATCCTATAAGAGTTTTCATTGCATGTTCATCATTTGCATTCGCTCAATTCAATGGTATAAATATCATCTCATACTATGCACCAATGGTTTTTGGACAAGCTGGCTTTACAGATTCTAATGCATTACTTATGACTGGTATTAATGGTATTGTTTATTTACTTTCAACAATTCCACCTTGGTTTTTGGCAGATAAATGGGGTAGGAAACCAATTCTTATCAGTGGGGGACTTTCAATGGCTATTTGTCTTTTCTTAATTGCAGTGGTGCTTCGGTTGGATAAGAGTTACACTCCAAATTTGACAGCAGTTTTGGTCATAATTTATAACGCATCATTTGGTTATAGTTGGGGCCCAATTGGATTTTTAATACCACCAGAAGTTTTCCCATTAGCCATTAGGAGTAAAGGTGTTTCTTTAGCTACAGCTACAAATTGGTTTGCCAATTTTATTGTAGGACAACTAACACCAATCTTACAACATTCAATCAAATGGAGAATGTATTTACTACCAGCTTCATCATGTATTATTTCAATAATAGTTGTTTGGTTCTTCTTCCCTGAGACAAAAGGAATTGAACTAGAAGAAGTTGACAGAGTTTTTGATGAATACTACAAAACTGAGAAACCCAAGATGAATCAGTATGAAATGATTGGAAATGAAATGGAATTGAATGAACTAGAACAATTTGATTACGAAGAAGACAGGTAAAGATCCCCAAATAGGAATCTGCTATAAATGGACAGTTGTTTGATCATGTGACCGGTTTCAACGGTAATCTCCATTTTGAGCCATAATTATCTCGGAATTTTTCACCTAAATAAGTAGCCAAGCTAGCCCACAACAATTTGAACTGAAGTTATCAACTCAAGGACTTAGTTTCAAGTATATAGAAACGTATAAAAGTATGAACTGATTAAATTACAACTAGGAAACTAGAATTCTATATCATGCAACTTGTGCCGTTACTTCTACGGCGAATAAATTGTTCGTGATTGGTTTTCTTTTTTTTGGCGCATTAGCCGCCAACCAACAACAAAAATGGAATTGCCTTTTACAAAAATATATATATACGATCTTAATTCTTGACTTGTTCATTTGTTTTATGTCTATTCCTATAACAATACCTATAAGGGATTTCCGGCGGAAGGGCAAATTGACAACAGAATCTGATAAACGCAGCTATATTAGTATTAGTACTATAAAGCATAACAAGAAATCTTCACCACCACATCCACTAACACTCAAAAGCTGTGTATATGATTCAGATAGTGATGACGATTCTTGTACCTCATATGATGATTCATTCGAAACTTCATCGGTGAGCTCCTATAATGATTCCATTTACTCCATAAGTCCTGTCAGTCTCAAACTGAAAATTAAGTCAAAATCAAGTATAAGTGTATGTACTGCTGTAGCTGTTACTGCACGCCCTACTGTTAGTACTAAGAGCTCCCTTACAAAACTTTTGGACGTTCAAAAGAAGAAATCGGGTCATTCAATTAGAGACTCACTCAATAATTGTCCAAAGAATGATTCTAAATTAATCAACTTGATCGAACCACATGAAGTTGAAATGCAGACTTTCAAGTTTGAAGTTAATGAAAACACAATCGAGGTCAGAAATAATAAAGGTTTCAGAAATAGAGATGAAAGAATCAATTCAAATTTCCTCAAATTGTATGCCATGGACTATAATGCTCGTATGAACGGTACATTACCCGTATCTAATGAGGTTAACGAAACATTAATACTCGCCGACGGGGTGAGACAGTTTCATGACAAGTACAATTTGTTTCGAGTATCTAACTTGTCGAAGGAGAAGTTGTGGAACAATATCATCCTTGACCCAAGAGTTGACCCGTGTCCTCAATCTACTATTGACTGCTCAAATTACATGAATGTCGGTACTAGTTACAAGAGTAGTATCACTAGGAAAAATGGTAATTACTTACCATGGAATTGCAAATCAAGCCTCAAACCTACAGGAAGCTTCACAAATAGATTCTTGGTGAATGGCTCAAACCCAAATGCTGGCGTTACAAGAACTCAGTACACCATAAAAGGTTGGTGTAATCGTCGCTGGCTATCCAACCATAAGCATAATGATAACGATAATGATGATGATAATGATAATAATTTATAGATTGTAATATAGGAAGTTAAAACCGAAAGGAGTGTGTAGTTGATTTGATTGCTCTTATTTACAGCCATCTGATAACGATAAGAAATCTAACCCTAACCGACACTCATAGACTTGCTGTCACCTATGCGGCACGCCTAACTAAATTTATCACCGTTTAAACCCATCAGGCCTGTATACCACTCACTGGTGAATCTCACTTTGGCTCTGTATGAATCTTTCGCATTTGAATCTTTAAGAAAAACAGTCCCGTTGGTCACGTGAATAATGATAGTACAGTAACTTTACAATCTGAAAAAAAATTTCTAACTATAACGAGATGGCTCCAAAAGGTAAAAAAGTCGCCCCAGCTCCATTAGCTACCAAATCTGCTAAGGCTTCTAGCTCTGCTAAGAACCCATTGGTTGAATCCACTCCAAAGAACTTCGGTATTGGACAAGCTGTTCAACCAAAGAGAAACTTATCTCGTTTCGTTAAATGGCCTGAATACGTTAGACTTCAAAGACAAAAGAAAATCTTGTCTTTGAGATTGAAAGTTCCTCCAGCTATTGCTCAATTCTCTAACACTTTAGACAAGAACACTGCTGCTCAAACTTTCAAATTGTTCAACAAGTACAAGCCAGAAACTTCTGCTGAAAAGAAAGAAAGATTAACCAAAGAAGCTGCTGCTATTGCTGAAGGTAAATCCGCTAAGGATGCTTCACCAAAACCAGTTGTTGTCAAATACGGTTTAAACCATGTTGTTTCTTTAATTGAAAACAAGAAAGCTAAATTGGTTTTAATCGCTAACGATGTTGACCCAATTGAATTGGTTATTTTCTTACCAGCTCTTTGTAGAAAGATGGGTGTTCCATACGCCATTGTGAAGGGTAAGGCTAGATTGGGAACTTTAGTTCACAAGAAAACTTCATCAGTTGCTGCTTTAACTGAAGTTTCATCTGCTGATGAAGCTGAATTAGCTAAATTGGTTTCTACCATCAACGCTAACTTCACTGAAAAATACGATGAATCTAGAAGACACTGGGGTGGTGGTATCATGGGTTCAAAAGCTCAAGATAAGCTCGCTAAGAAGGCTAAAACTTCTGATGTTGCTCCTCAACAAGCTGCTTAATTTTACTAGTAGTTAATGTATACATAAATTAAGATCTCAGTTTAGTCTCATTTTTCGTTCTGCCTCACGTGATATTTTTTTTACCCGGTGCGATTTCCACCAATTGGAATTAGTCCATTCTCAATTTATCGAAACATTTTACTGACATGTCGTTCTTAAAAGACTTAATAGAGTTAGCACTTCCAGTTGCTTATGCTGAAGAGGTATGTTGTAACGAAGTATTCAATGTCATTATAAGATTTACTAACTTTTCAGCCTGAAGAAGATGAAGAAGTCGAAGAACAAGCTGAAGAATCACAAGAAGTAGAAGAAGGTGATGCAGAAGAAGAGGAAGAAGAAGATGAAGATGAAGAAGACGAAGATGATGAAGATGAAGATGAGCTTTCTGATCCATTAGACTCATTGCGTACTGAATGTGCTGAATCAGCCCCATGTCATCCATTCAATCATCATTTCCACGAATGTGTTGAGAGAGTTACAAAAGAAATGGAAGAAGAAGACTACGAACACAAAGAATACAAAGAAGACTGTGTTGAAGAATTTTTCCATTTACAACACTGTATTAATGACTGTGTTGCTCCAACATTATTCTACAAATTGAAATAAAGCATATTTATTAATGTCATATGTGAAGGACTCATTGGAAGTTCTCTAGAGTTATTGTAATGATAGCAAAATACATACAATGTAACACCTTTTGTAGTATTCGTCGGTTATTGGTCAGATTTGAGGTTAATGGGTCAAATCACGTGAATACCTCGAATTTCTAGAAACTTCTTTTAAACATGTTAAATTGGATTTAACAAGTTGAAAATCAAGTTATAACCTCTTAGAACAACAACTAATCAATCTAACGAGTTTTCTAAACAATTCATTGGTCTAAAGTTAACGTTGAATCGAAAAAGGTACTGAAAAATTGTGTGCCCTGAAAAATTGTCTCGACAGGCGCTTTCCCATATAACCCAATAAATCTCACTAGGAATTACTTTGGTGAAATAAGGATCAATTAATAGTTAAGTCAATTATGTCAGTTGAGAAAGAGATTATTACTGATAGAATCTACATAGGAAATCTTGATTTCAAAGCAACAGAGGATGAATTAAAACAATTCTTTGATGGTTTAGCAGTTTCAGAAATCAATATTCCTAGTAAAACTTTGAAGCATGGTAAGAAAACAATCAATAAACATTTAGGATTTGCATTCGTTCAATTTGAAACTGAACAAGATGCTGATAGAGCTATTGAAGATTTCAATGGTAAAGAGTTTAAAAACAGAAAGATTTATGTTAAGAAAGCAGTTCCTCCACCAACTGAAGAAGAGAAGGCTAAAAAGAATGAATTATTCAAAGCCAAGAAGGCCGAACAATTAGCTGCAAAGAAAGCTAAACAAGCAGCTAAAGCAAAAGATCAAAAGAAAACTGAAAATGGTGAAGCAAAAGATTCTGAATCTGATAGTAAACCTGTTAAATCTGAGCCCAAAATTCCTGAAGGTATTGCATCAAAAGACACAGTTTTCATAACTAATTTAGATTATAAAGCTGACTACAAAACTTTAAATGGGTTATTCAAACCATTAAAACCTAAATGGATTCATGTTCCACTTAGAAGAGTTCCACGTTATGTTTACAAAAGGCAAACAGAAAAGGGTAGACCAATTTTCAATAAAGGAATTGCATTTGTAAAGTTTAATGATGAAGAAACTCAATTAAAAGCTATTGAAGAATTCAATGGTAAAGAGATTAATGGTAGAAATATTATTATTGATATTGCTGTTGATGCAAGAATTCCAAAAGAAGAAAAACCAACCTCAACTGAAACTGAAACTGAAACTGAAGTTGAAGTTGAAACTGTTCAATAGTATAAAGTTAAGTAGTTAATGATTATACAAAAAATCTTGAAGCCCTAAAGTAATTCACGTGATGTATTTTCTCGTTTGTGAAAAAAAAACTATCAAATGTCTCAAAACTTTTCAGTGAAATTTTTTTGCACGTAACATGGGTAGAGTTATTCGTAACCAAAGAAAAGGTGCTGGATCCATTTTCACGTCCCACACCAAGGGAAGAAAAGGTGCTGCCAAGTTAAGAACATTAGATTACGCTGAACGTCATGGTTATGTTCGTGGTATTGTCAAACAAATTATCCATGACCCAGGTAGAGGTGCTCCATTAGCTAAAGTTGCTTTCAGAGACCCATACAAGTACAGATTAAGAGAAGAAACCTTCATTGCTAATGAAGGTGTTTACACTGGTCAATTCATTTATGCTGGTAAGAAAGCTTCTTTAAATGTTGGTAACATTTTACCTTTAGGTTCTATGCCAGAAGGTACCATTGTCTCTAACGTTGAAGAAAAAGTTGGTGACAGAGGTGCTTTAGGTAGAACTTCTGGTAACTACGTTATCATTATCGGACACAACCACGATGAAGGTAAGACCAGAGTTAAATTACCATCTGGTGCTAAAAAAGTTATCAGCTCCGATGCCAGAGGTGTTATTGGTGTTGTTGCTGGTGGTGGTAGAATTGATAAGCCATTATTGAAAGCTGGTAGAGCTTTCCACAAATACAGAGTTAAACGTAACTCATGGCCAAAGACTAGAGGTGTGGCTATGAACCCAGTTGATCACCCTCATGGTGGTGGTAACCATCAACATATTGGTAAAGCTTCTACTATTTCTAGAGGTGCTGTTCCAGGTCAAAAGGCTGGTTTAATTGCTGCCAGAAGAACTGGTTTATTACGTGGTTCTCAAAAGACTCAAGATTAATTGTGAATGTAGTTGCATAATAAATAAAACATCAATTGAATAATTTTCGTAACAGCGACTTTGATTAATTTATCCGGCATCTCAAAATTGACAGATTTACGATATCATGATAGAGAGTAAGGATACACGTGGACACGGTGTGACTCATTGTAGACTATACTTACGCTACATACAAGAAGGAACCATTTGAACATTGACATTTATGTCCCTGATCAATTAGTCACTAGTATTTTTTTTTGCAACTATCTTTTTTGGAGCCGTAGGATAAAAAAAAAATCCTATATAAGTAATCACCATCCCTCTCACAAAAATATTAATGAGGGAACTATCTTGTCCTTTATGGTTCTACGATGATGTTCCACGATGTTCTCGTGTAACTTATCTAAGTCAATATTTGCCATTGATAACCTTAATAGTTTCCATTCTGGTTCTCCTTATCAAATCTTTAAGATCCTATCTAAAAAAATCATCATTAATTTTAACTGATGAAACAAGACCTTTACTTGCAACTTCAAAACCCTCTTACTCTATTAATGAAACTGATTCTATAGCTGACCTCAAAACAAGACATTTTGACTTGGTAAAACTTGATAATACCAAAGAAGATGGCTCACCTCATGGTCAAATTATAGAAGTTGGTAAAAATACTGTTGAAAGATTAAGGATTGGTTTTGAATACTTGTGTTTGACAGCTCATCTAGGCTTGTCTATTTTTGCCTCATTTTCAAAAGATTTAAGTAAAGAATGGGACTCAAAGTTTAGTGTTCAATTGATTAATTTAGCATTTTGGTTCTATTTGTTCATCATTGGTACTATAAGAATTATCAACTTGAAGAAAGTTGTCATCAAATTACCAAATCTTTGGATTCATTCCACAACTATTTACCTTATAAACTTCATTCCTGCAATTGTTATCTTCAGATCAATTTTAATTGGACATGTGAAATCAAAGATAACTGCCAACTACTACATTGCCCACTTTGTTATTTCACTGATTCTTGTTTTGTTAAATTTCACTGCTACTGTTGGTGATAAACCTTCTAGAGTATATGTGACTAATGATAAATCTGAGTCTTCACCTGAAACTGTTTCTAGTATCCTTTCTTTCGTTACATACTCTTGGATCGATAAACTTATCTGGAACAGCTACAAAAAACCATTGGTTCAAGATGACATTTGGTCTTTGAGAGAAGATGATCATGCTTTGTATGTGTTGAAAGGTTTTGAAGCTTACAAAACTGCAGCAAGTTTTTCATTTAAAATCTTCTCCCATTTCAGATATCTTTTCGCTATTCAAGGTTTTTGGGCAATTATTGACTCTATCATTATTTTCTTGCCCAGTTTGTTGTTGAAATCTGTGTTGGAATATGTCGCTGACCCAGATTCTATCCCTAGAAACTTGGCTTGGACTCTTGTTGCTTTAATGGCAGTAGCCAAATTTGCTGATTCTATCGCTAATGGCTGTTCTTTGTTCTTAGGAAGAAGAGTTTGTGTTAGAATGAGAGCCATCATTATTGGTGAAATTTATGCTAAAGCTTTAAGAAGAAAAATTACAGTAGCTGAGGCACCAAAGTCAGAATCAGCAGAAGCTGATGCCAAAAGTCAAACTTCATCCAAGGACAAAAAAGATGATGAAAAAGAAAAAACCAGTTCAACTGCAGAATTGGGTGCTATCATCAATTTAATGGCAATTGATGCCTTTAAAGTTTCTGAAGTTTGTGGCTACTTGCATTTTTTCTGTGGTGCATTCGTTTCCATCATTGTTTGTGTTACTCTTTTGTTCAACTTAATCGGTTGGAGTGCCTTGGTTGGTGCTTTCGCCATCGTTTTTTTGTTACCGATTAATTATAAAATCGCCGTCTGGTTTGGCAAATTGCAAGAAAGAATGTTGGCTATCACCGATAAGAGAATCCAAAAATTGAATGAAACTTTCCAAAGTATTAGAATCATCAAATTCTTTGCATGGGAACAAAACTTCTTCAATAGTGTCATGAAAATTAGAACTGATGAATTGAACGAATTGAAGAAGAGAGCTTATGCGTGGTGTTATGGTTCCTTCATTTGGTTTGTCACTCCTACCCTTGTCACCTTATTATCCTTTTACTGTTACACTATTGTTCAAGGTAATGTTTTAACTGCACCAATAGCGTTTACTGCTTTATCATTGTTTACCTTATTGAGAGCTCCATTAGACCAGTTATCTGATATGACCGCTCTCGTTATTCAATGTAAAGTGTCTTTGGATAGAGTTGGTAAGTTCTTAGATGAGAACGAAACTACCAAGTATGAACAATTGGGTCACAAGCGAGGCCCTAATTCTCCTGAAATTGGTTTCGAAAATGCTTCATTTTCTTGGAACAAGGATGACTCTACTTCTTTCAAATTGAGAGATGTCAATGTCTCCTTCAAGCCTGGTCAATTGAACGTTGTCGTGGGTCCTACTGGTTCAGGTAAAAGTTCTTTGTTAATGGCTTTATTGGGTGAAATGGATTTATTAGAAGGGAATGTCTACTTGCCAGCTGTTTTGCCAAAGGATGAACTCTCTGTTGATCCTGAAACTGGTTTAACTGAGTCTGCTGCTTACTGTTCACAATCTGCATGGCTATTGAATGATACTATCAGAAACAATATCATTTTTGGCTCTGCTTTCAACCAAGACCGTTACGATAAGGTGGTTGATGCATGTGGTTTGGCGAGAGATTTCGAAATCTTGGCTGCCGGTGATTCTACAGAAATTGGTGAAAAGGGTATCGCATTATCAGGTGGTCAAAAACAGAGAGTTTCGTTGGCCAGAGCTTTGTACTCTAATGCTAAAACCGTCTTATTGGATGACTGTTTATCTGCTGTTGACTCACATACTGCTTTATGGATTTATGAAAATTGTATTACTGGTGACTTGATGAAGAATAGAACTTGTATTTTGGTTTCTCATAATGTTGCTTTGACTATCCAAAGTGCAGCTTGGGTTGTTGTCATGGAAAATGGTAGAGTGAAATCTCAAAACACTCCTACTGCTGTTTTAGAAAGTGGTGATTTAGGTGATGATGACTTAGTCAAATCATCTGTCATCAACTCTAGAAATCAATCGACCACTGATTTGAAGCAATTATCTGACGCCAGAAACGACGACCTCAAGACTAAATCTGCCATTATCGATGCTAAACTCAAAAACTTCCAGGATGCTAATCCTACTGATGCAGATGCTCATGCTGATAAAATTAGAACTGATGGTAAATTAGTTGAAGAAGAAACTAAAGCTGAAGGTGTTGTTGATGCTAAGGTTTATCTCGGTTACATCAAGATCTTTGGTGGTGTCTTCAAGTGGTCTTCTCTTATTACTGTTTTTGTTGTTTCCCAATTGATCTATATTGCTCAATCTTGGTGGTTAAGAAAATGGACCTTGACTACTGGTAGCACCATTGAATCGATTATCACGCCTGCTAGTTATGCTGGTATCCAGAGTTCCCCCAAATTTTTACAGATCAAGAACAACGTGTTCGTTCAAGCTCTTCACAGGGTAGTTGGTACTGACCCTGACGATGGAAAAAACGATGCTCTTTATTATGTGCTGATTTATGGTTTTATTGGAGTCTTCTACTCTGTCGTTGCTTGTCTCAGAATTCTTTACACCCAGTTATCTGGTATTTCCGCTGCTAACAGGATTTTCAAGAAAGTTCTTACCACTGTTTTGAATGCCAGACTCAGATTCTTTGATAAAACACCTATTGGCCGTATCATGAACAGATTTTCAAAAGATATCGAAGCTGTTGACCAAGAATTGATCCCTTTTGCTGAAACTATCTTCGCATGTTTGATCCTGTGTATTTCAACCCTTGTTGTGATCACTGCTATCACCCCTGACTTTTTGATCCTTGCTTTTGTCATCTCAGCTTTATACTACTTGGTTGGATTCTTTTACCTTACTTTATCAAGAGAGTTGAAAAGATTCGAATCCATCACCAAATCTCCTATCCATCAACACTTTTCTGAATCTTTGACTGGTGTTGCTACCATTAGAGCTTATGGTGTTGAGTCTCGGTTCATGAGACAAAACTTGGCGGCAATAGATAAAAACAATAAGCCATTCTTCTATATGTGGGTTGCGAACAGATGGTTGTGCTTCCGTACCGAGACTGTTGGAGCTCTTGTTATGTTATTTGCTGGTATATTTGTTTTGTCATCTGTTAGCAAGCTTGATGCTGGTTTAGCAGGTTTATCCTTAACATATGCCATCAGTTTCAGTGAGAGTGCATTATGGGTAGTTCGTCTCTACTCTAATATTGAGATGAACATGAACTCAGTTGAAAGGTTACAGGAATATCTTGACGTTGAACAAGAGCCACCACATACGATTCCAGAGACTGAACCAAGTCCATCATGGCCAGAAAAAGGTGAGATTGATGTCAAAGACGTTTCTTTGAGATATGCACCCGAATTACCAAGAGTTATCAAGAATATTTCTTTCCATGTTGAGCCAAATCATAAAATTGGTATTGTTGGTAGAACGGGAGCTGGTAAGTCTACTATTATCACAGCATTTTTCAGATTCTTGGACCCTGAAACTGGTACAATTTTCATTGATGGTGTCGATATCTGTAAGATTGGTTTAAGCAATTTGCGTCAAGCAATTACAATTATTCCACAGGATCCTACTTTGTTCACAGGTACTATCAAATCAAATTTGGATCCTTTTGAAGAGTTCACTGAGGCACAAATGTTTGAAGCCTTGAGAAGAGTGAATTTAATCAGTACTGATGAATTGCAAAATTCTTCTTCAGTAGTCGATACAGAGCTTGAAAACCAGAACAAGTTCTTGAATCTTGATTCTCATGTCAGTGAAGGTGGTAACAATTTATCACAAGGTCAAAGACAATTGATGTGTTTAGCAAGATCATTATTAAGGAATCCTAAAGTGATCTTGTTGGACGAAGCAACAGCTTCTATTGATTATGAATCCGATGCAATGATTCAACAAACTATCAGAAGTGAGTTTTCAAACTCAACTATTTTAACTATTGCCCACAGATTAAGATCAATCATTGATTATGATAGAATTTTAGTCATGGATGCTGGTCAAGTTGTTGAATATGATGATCCATATACTTTAATTGCCAATCAGGAAACACTTTTTTACAGCATGTGTGAGAATAGTGGTGAACTTGATGTTCTTATTAAACTTGCCAAAGAATCTTTCATTTCCAAAAAGAATGCAAAGAAGTAGTCACTATGACTGGACAATTCACCATTTAATGTATCTTAATGATTTAGACCTTTTCATACCTTAAATAAATAATTTGGTTGATTTTTGTCATGTGACCAACTGTTATCAGTGTAGTGTGGTGGATGCGATAACATCTTTTGGTGCCTTGCAACACGATCCCTCTTTATGTCCGGCGATATCCTGGTTGAATACCAGAAGCTTGACCCAAACTTTGAGTCTGATGCACAGTCGACTACAAGTAGATCCAATCTACTTCCATTGCGTGATGAGGAATCCTTCGATCTGGAAAATGTGCTATGTCAGTCAGACGAAACCCATAGAGGGAGACACTTAGGAATATTTTCTACTATGATTCTCTTCATTTCTAGAATATTAGGTTCAGGGATCTTTGCTGCATCTTCCGGAGTCTATGCCAGTGTCGGTCAGTCTCCATTTTTATTTTTTTTAGCATGGTTTTTTTCATTTGCATTAGCATTTAGCGGGTTGTTTGTATACTTGGAATTAGGTTCTTTGATTCATAGAAGTGGAGGGACAAAGACATTTTTGGAAATAATCTATGACAAACCTTTCATGATGGTAAACACTGTTTACCTGCTTTATTCAATATTCTTTGGTTTCGCTATCCTGAGTTCATTGGTGTTTGGTGAATATTTCTTGAGAGTGTTCGACATAGAACCAACACCATTTAGAAGCAAAATTGTGGGATTGAGCTTTGTGTACTTTGCTGGTGTGCTTCACAGTGTGAGCATGTCTCATGGTCTAGCCATTCAAAACATAATGGGTGGTCTTAAGATAATGCTACTCTTCAGCATGTTTCTCACTTGCTTGTGGGTAGTCTGTTTTCCGGTGGAAGTCACTGGTATCCAGAATAACTTGGTCTGGAGTGAATTTTTCCACACCAAATCACAGGTTACTGTATCAGGATTTGCAAATGCAGTCATGATGTCCTCATTTACTTTAGCTGGGTGGAATATGGGTCATACTAGCTCCAATGAAGTTAAAGACCCCATAAGAACTTTCAAAATCGCAGGGCCTCTATCATTGTTATTGGTGATGATAGGTTATATTTCCATTAACATATGTTACTTGGTAGTAATACCAGGAGACGAATTAGCTGAGAGTGGTAGCTTATTGGGCTCAATCTTATTCGAAAGGGTGTTTGGAAAGCAAATAGGAAGACGCTTTTTGACATTATCCATAGCAACATCTACTGCAGGAAACATCTTTGTTGTTGTCTATGGTGTGTCCAGAGTCAGCCAAGAAGTTTTCAGAGATGGATATCTCCCATTCTCTAAAATTATGGCGTCTAATAAACCCTTTGGCACACCCATGCCTACTATCATCTTATGTGTGGCGTTGACAACGTTAGTGATGATCTGCACTCCCAGTGGAAGTGTATATAATTACATCATCTTGTTGGAGGGATATCCTGTGCAAGTTGCCACGGTGTTCGTCGGAATAGGTATCTTCGTGCTTCGTAAGAGACACCCAACAAAAAAAGCACCAATTAGATCGAACCCTTTCGGCACCGTATTGGTGATAACAGTTGCATCATGTCTTTGTATTGGACCTTTGCTTAGCAGGAATCCTAATCCCAAAGGTTGTGAGACATGGATATCATATGCTATTGCAGCCATTTTGGTTCTAATTTCGTGCTTTGTGTACTGGCTTTTCTACTTCCAAATCATTCCGAGATACAAAGGGTATAGACTCATTCCTGAGACAGTTCAAATGGAGGACGGCTCAAGATTTCAGACTTGGGTGAGATGCCAGGGAAGGTTATGAGACAGTTAATGATGTAACAAATTGAATGTATAATAGACGACATGATATCGTAAATTCAAAGTAACTCATCTATCCTTTTGATGAAAGCAAGGGTATCTTCGTTTTTTAGATGTTCAAGCACATAATCTTTCAATTGCTTGTCAGACATGTGTTTCCAATCATCATCAAACGTTTTAGGTTTAGACACTTTGTTGGGTTTTGGTTGTCGCTTCTGATTAGCTCTCTGCCCTTCTGAAATTGGCTTTACTTTATTATCACTCAATTCATAACTCAAGAGATTCCAATCAATAGGAAGCACTTGGGAATCAAAATTGAAGATGTTACTTTGAGAGCCAATTACCCCACTACCTTGAGTACCACAAGTTGGAATAACTGAACTCTGAGATTCCAAAAGCTGTGAATCATCGACCAATTGAGAATTTGGGAACCAGCATTGTGAAAATATGCTCAAGTCCGAAGTTGAAGTGAAACTTTGATCGAACGAACTATTCGGATCAATCTGAGAATTGTTTGTTCCCCTAGGTCCGGTGTCTGTTTTCTGTGAATGCTTATAGGGGTTGACACCGAACTTATTCTCCTTCAAATATTCTACACATTCATTGAATTGAGTCTTGTTGGCAAAGGACAATTGAAATCTATTGAGAATAGCCCCTGTGAGCGAAGCATTCTTGAATCCAATTGAAGGGTAATTAGTAATGAATGAACACAATGATTTGAATCTTGTAGCAATTGTCACTTTTTCTAAGCAAGTTCCTCTCCAGTAAATAAAAATTACTACATCATCATCATTAGCTACAAAACTTATTGATAAACCTGTTCTATATGGATAATGGTACCAAGTGTTAGCTTCCCTGTTAACATCGGTTTCTACTAGCATGAATTTTGAGAACTTCCTAAAGTCAAACGATTTAATAGATTTAGGCATGAAGAATACTGGGGAGTTGTTTTTAATTTTCATAATGGTTGCAAAACACGTAAAATACAAGAAAGGCGAAAATCAAATTCAATTTGAGACTTATAGGGTATCCATAGAGTTACTTGACCACAATGATGATAACAGCTGTTGTACCGTCTCTCTTCCTTATTGATACTTACAGTTCTTCGTGAAGCGCAAAATCTCATCAAGCCTCTACTATTTTCGTTTATCTGTATCTCTTCTTCTGAATAATTTAGTAGGTGAAATTAATGAAAGCACAAAACTTGACAAGCTTAAAAATCATTAGAAGCAGTTATTCCCTGCAATGAGTTGAATATTGCCATCATTGAAGTTCTGGGATGTGCATTTGTTGACCAATCTTGCTCATTGGCATTTTTGGACGATTACACAAAATAGTCCGGAACTGATGAGATTGAATGCATAAAGTTCCAGCAAGTTTATTGTGTCAAGAGTGCCTTGAAGGTAGCAACTACACTTTGTTATGCTACTTTACTTGACACAATTTCAAGTGTCCAAAATCGTGTCTTGACAAAACCATTTTGCGATCGGACCAGATTACTATGGACTCATTACTTGGGAAGCCATTGGAGCTACTCAACAAGTTAGATGTGTTTCTTGAAGCGCAATTCTCTTCTAATGAGTACACAAGAATGCTACTCACAAATACCACAAGTAAGTACATGACAGAAGCAATATTTGTAACAGCTTTTGTTCTTTTCTTCTATGAGATTATCTATTGGAGTGGGATTTACTTAGAATTATGGGAGTATCATGCAAAAGAGATCTTTACAGAAATACCTGTTCACTGCGCACATGTTTATGTGCGAGTCAATGTGATATCCAAAGACAATTTTTCAGATTTAGACAATTACTATTCTCTCAAACAAAAATCAAGGTTTAACGTGTTGAATTGGAATTTATTGATGCAAGAATCGGCTAGAATTTTTGAATTGAAGAAGTTCATAAAGTATCATTTCGAGTTTAGCCCTGAAGATTTCGAACTGAATCCTGATCCAGAATATGGTTCAACAATTGTGCATTTACGTCAAAGGGTTATCAATTTGATCAATTCGTCAGAAATCTACTCAAAATACCATGATTATAAACTTACGAAGGGAAATGTTCACATTTACAATTCATCAAATGAAAAGCAAGGTCGTGATAAAGATAATGAGTATCTTGTCAAATGTAAAATTGAAACAGGTGGAGTTGTCGATTGTATTATAGTTTATCCATAGAATCATAGAAATTCATTATTGAGATTATACCTTTTCTCTTTAATCACATGCAAATCAAGAAGCCTCTGTTCTGTTACCGTCCAAAGTTTGACTACTCTTTCTAGTTTTGATTCAAGTGCTAGATCTTGTAATTTGTTATTCTCATCTTCTTCATTTTCGTCTTCCATGAGATTATCTTGAGAAACATTCTTGCTTGATAATCCCGTACCGAGATGGAAATCAGATTCAATCTCAGAGAGAAACTCTTCGTCATTTATCTCTTCATAGTTTTCGAGTTCATTAATTTCAATTTTGCCAACATCAATTTTGGGTTCGGATTCTGCAAACTTGAGTTTATCGTAGAATTTTTGATCTTCTTCTAATTGCAAACAATCATTGTCTATCACCTTATCAGTACTGTGTAAACTTAAAATGGCTCTATTAACTAACCGGTAGCATTGAGTCCGTAAGCTCAAATCGAATAGACACCTCAATTCTTCTGGTAAATCCTTTTGTTCCTCTACTGAAGTGCTCATGTCGTCAAAGTTGAAGCATAATAAACTCATTGTGATTTCCAATTCTTTCAATAATTTGAAGGATCTTGTAACCTTATTAATCAAATTCTCCCGTACAAACTCAAGCACATGATCTAAAAACACTTTCTCTTCTTCATTGAAGCTACCAGGCTTTGTCAATTTGTGACCACGAATTAGTTCAATTAAATTGAGTCTTAACAATCGGAAGTGTAAGAGATTATTGGAATCCAATACAGTCGGGAAGTATTCACTGATTTTACGGATTGCATCAATGACTTGACCCTTGAGAATGTAATTTTTGATTTCTTTCCTCTGTTCAATTGTTGAATACCCCCTGCAAATTTTGCTACTTGTAGTTTGATTCCTGGAAGTTGACTTCCTTGTTATGACATTGGTGGATATTATCTTGAAAAATTCATCGTTATTAGCTGGCTTTGACCTTTCAAGTTTCTCAAGAAACGCAACTGACTGTGGTTCAAGACTATGAGGAAGTTCATTCGCATCTGAAAGGTCCACTCCTGTCTCCTTAGCAAATGTGATTGCAGCTTCTCGATATCCTTCTTGTATGAAGTAATTCAAGATCAAACTATCGATCCTGCTCTTGTAAGGCATCCTATAATCTGATAACAAAATTGTGTATTTGCGGGTCTAAATATTTTCTGGCATTTTCATCATTAAGATAACTGTTGACGTCCAACCTAAAAAGTTCTTGGCCCTTTGTCCTTGTCCTGTTTCATCATTGTACTGCTCCCAAACATATCCAGTTTTCTTCCATTGATTGAAGATATTTTCAACCAAATTGACTCTCAATTTGGTGTATGTTTCACTTAATTTGTTCTTCAAGAACTCAGGTAGATCGACTCCTTGTTCCTTATAATGCTTTAATCCATCAAGGATCAAATAATTCATATGTACCCAAATTGGCAGCCTCCAGTAATCTTCTCCTGTCTTGTAATTTGAATCAGATTTTGAAAGTGATCTAACCCCATAATCTGACCATAACTCTTCTGGGTCAGCTATAAGGTCTACAATCTTCTCAATTTTGTTTGTATCATCATCTCTAATCATCTTGGTGATGAATGGGAATAATGATATATACCCTTTGAAGCAAACGTGTACATTCTCATCGTCTTCATCCAACGTTAAATCACAGTATGTCTTCTCCTTTTCTGACCAGTGTAATTTGTTCAAATCATCAATTATGTTGTTTTCGATATGTTCATAGGTTTCGTAGTCCTCGTCAAAGCCCAAAATTTGAGCTGTTAATTTCATCGACCTAGTCATCACACCAATCCACGAAAGAAGATCAACGTTTAATTCAGCGATATCTGCTGGTAATACTCTAGGATAATCATCAAGACCACTAGCCAAACAATGAGTTAAAGTACGACCTCTCCATCTATATGCTTCTGCATCTTCGTCTCTATCATACTCTCCAACGAATCCTTTTTGAGTACGGCGAAACATCTCATAGTGGGCTTTCAACTTGGGATAAATTGATTCAGCATACTTTCTAAGAACTGAAGGGTGTGAAAACACAAAGTTACCAAGTTCATCAGCTGAAACATGATTGTCATCGTAGTACTCTTCAGTAATTGGTTCATTAATGTTCTGAACACCTTGGTTCAATGCGTCTAGAAGATAGGTGAATGTTAACATGAGCGTTGGGGGATTCACAACATGTGGACTCTGAACTTGGAATTCTTGTGGAACTCTTGATCTCAGTTCAGGACCGAGAATTTGTTCTCTAGCAACCCAACCTTCTTCATCTATAAGATTGAACCACGATTGTAAGATTTCAAGAACCAAATCTGAATCATAATCCATCAATGGTAAAAGATGAAAACCTTCATCCCACAAGAACCCCCTTGGGAAGAATGGTCTAGAAGGAACTAGAGTGAAAAGCTCATGAGGACCTTCAAGTGATCCCTCGAGCTTGTATGATTCAAATGAGTCTTCATCGAAGACTGTTTCTCTATCTACCAAATGGTCACCATAGAAATATGAAAGACCTCCCAATAACCCAGAAAGAATTTCTTTAGCAAATGGTTGATACTTCAGGTCAGTAAATGGAGCCTGTAAATCAAAATGCTTGGAGAACTTTTTGTTGAACATTTCAATTGAGTTTTGAACTTTTGCTCTTATGTTGTCGGGAGTAATTTGTTGACTCTTTGGGGTGAGAGCATTGTTGTATAGCACTTCGAACTCACATTCTCCTTCAAAAATCTGCTGAACCAAGTGGAAGTTGCCTTTGTAGTTATGAAGATCTCTCAAAATATATGCCTGCTCAGGAGGGAACTGGTCTACGATATCATGCTTCTCCTTGAGGTCTTCAACAGACTCTTGGAGGAGAGCTAAAATAATATCTTTAGCTTTCCAAATGTTGTCGTCTGGAACACGCAAGCTGAGATGATGGGCGAGTCCCGGATTGGTATCTGAAATCAGTTTGACTTTGAAATCAGGGTGTTTATTTGTAGTTGGTCCATTAGTGACTTCTAAATTGAAGAAGCCCAATTTATCATCTGCTCCAACTAACTTGACTGTGTCCTTGTATCCTAATTTTTGAGGAGGTGTCTCCAATTTCAACATGCCAATATCTTCCTCTAAACCTATCTCATTTGTCTTGAAGATTCCTTCCAAACCAGAATACCAGATAAATGAAGTTTTAACGTTTTCGTGGCCTTTATGAGGCTTTGCCTTGACTTTTACACCCCAAGAATTACCATCTTCACTCTTAACAAAATCTATGATTATATTCACATGGCAGTCTTTGTCGCTAATGATTTGACGGCCTCCAGACCTTGGATCATAATAAATCCAATTGGCTTTTTTCATATTATCACCTTGCTCATAAGAATGTCTTATAGTTCTTAAACCATTGTAATCATCGAGATTGAACCACACTAATCCGGACAACAAAGATCTTGGAATCCTTGGTCTGACACCAAAGTATAATCCTGAACGATAGGGGCCCCATAAGAGCGACGAGTCAGATGCATTCTTATAGGCGCCAGCTAACGAGTTATCAATAGTATCCACGTCATCCACATCAAACGAGATACCTTGATTGAATCCTGAACCCAAAGCAACAGCAATCCACCAAAAGAGGATTAATGATTGGAAATTCATGGGATTCAACTTGACTGATTCGCGATGAAGTTCAAACTGACATCTCATCTTCTATGTGGCCCCACAAACGCGGCCTTGGTGTACAACTTGGACCAGGGGTACGAGGTAATGGGGTGCTAACAATGTCAGATTTAGGTACCACTATCGAGTACCCCCTGAGTAACAGGGTACCACAAATTGGAAAACTTTCGATACGATCAAATTGCATTGTGAAGCCACAAATCCTGAATAATGATAGCATAACTCCTCATTTTAGCATAGAAAGCCTTTCAAAAGGTGTAATATCAAATGAACTCCTAAAAAGTGTTCAAAATATGTCAGTTTCGCTGAATTTCATAAGTGCCTACGATCCAACTTATGGTAGAACACTTGCATTCTTCTTTACGAGGACTGAAAAGTCTTCTCATAAGAAACGAACCAGGACAGTGGCCTATGCAGTAGGTGAAAAAGGAACACATTTAGCCATTTCTTTGGTTGTACCTCTCAATAAACCTGATCCTCTAAATCCGGGTATAGATAGTCCCTCTTTCCTAGACCCCGTGGTCCTCAATTTGATAGAGCCAATCAAACAAATATGTGTATTCGAAGGTATTAAACCACAATTTGACTACATACTTGTCAGGACCCAATCAAGGATTTTCATCATTCATTGTCTTACCAGAAATGACCTAAAGTCTGTGGTACCAGAATTGATAGGAGAAGTTTCCAGTGATCAACTCAATAGCCTTCCATTGGTTGATATGTGTTGGGACCCCGAGGACTGCACTTCGTTCTCGTTCGTGGACTCTCGAGGAAACGTTGGTGCTGCTAAAATCAGTGACGAATTCGAAGTCACAGTTCTGCCCTTACAAACCAAATCAAATGACGAAGAGATAACCACTGCGGGATCTTTTGAGTTATCAAATTGGAGAAGAGTGGTAAGACTCAACAAGAAAGAGTTTTTGGTGGCCTCAAGATCGCTGTTGATGAGATATTCAACTGAACCATTCTCCTCACACAAACTAATAACGGCAGAAACATGGTCCCGAATCCAAGATATTTGCCTTGCATCTAAGGACACACTCTTTCTACTAACTTCCAAGGAACTTATCTGGGTCGATATCAAAAGTGGCTTCACCAGACTTTTATCATGGAAACACTCATGGGACGACAATGATTCTTCGTTGAAATTCGAATGTAAATACATCGAAGGCATCTATTATTGCATTATTCACTCACAAATATCTCCTTTAGCCATTTGTTTCTCATTTGGACTTGTGGCTAACAAGCCATCTTGTTTAACCTGTCCTTCAATGATTCATTTGGAAGGCAGCAAAATACCTATCCATTGTTTATCATTATACAAATTGGATGATTTCTTCTATTTTGGTACCAAGGCATCAAAGAAAAAATCAGCAAGGCAGCCTTTGACGTTGGGGTTGTTCGATTCTAGAACAAATCTCGAGATTAGTTTTAGCACTTTGGGTTATCAGACATCAATGACTACTGCTGAAGTCAGAGACCTCGATTTTCAAAGACTCTCAAAGACAATCAAGCAAACTAGCGTGAGACCCTTCAATGGGTTTTTGTTCCAGGTTTTGAGTAAAAAATCATTGAGGTCGTTAGTAGATGATATCAACACCAACAAGGTAGATGTCACGAATGAGATCAGAACTATACAGGAATATGCTTTCGAACTTGGTGAAGGTGTTGACAGGGCTAAAAGTCAACTCCTCGAGAGGCAATCAGGCGGCGATAGCTTTCCACAATACCATTCTGTCTTGGATACTTCAAGCAACATACCCAGTTTTGTCGACAGTATCAGTGAATTTGATTCAATGTTTGAGCAATTGCAAGAATTCTATCAACTGAACCACTTAGAACTTGCAAACCTTTTTGGAGTTTTGTCAAAGAGTTCTGATCTATTTCGGTCTGACCCTGAGAGCATTCAGGATATCAGTTCACACATTGCAAAGTTGCCATTTCAGCATCACAATGGTAAACAGGCCTTGAACGAAACATCAATTCTACTTGGATCATCTCTCATGAAGTCCAAACCCAATGATCTCTTGAAGTTCTACGAGGAAACTGGACAAGAAGAACTCAATAGCGCATCAATTAATACAAAAGCTATATTGGAAGAGTGGGACTCTTCAGGAGATGTGCCTACTGTTATTGACGATTTTACTACACAAGAGAACAATTATGAACCTATAATATCTTCACTTCCAACTATCAATATTTCTTCTCAAGATGTTTCCACACCGAAAAGGCCCTCCAAGAAATCAAAAAAATCAACTCTCAGAGAAAATGTTCTCCGTGCAAGTCAGAGTACACAAACCCTAGCACAATCAAGCTCTCAAGAATTCCTTTCATCTCAGTCACCATCGTTCTCCTCTTTTTCACGGCCATCCTCAAGTCAATTAAGAATGTCTCAAGGGAGCCAGAGGCTCAAGAAGAAAAAGAAAAAGGGGGGTTTCGCATGAATGTATCATAGGCATATATTATTATAGATTATCAATGTACAATAGTTCAGTTCTTGTGTAGGCAAAGGTAGTGCTGAGTTAGAAAAGCGGAATTCTTTAAGTACCCAATTAGGAAAATTCAGAGATAAGACTTGATGCCAAAATTTCTGATGAGAAATAGAGCGTCTTGTGTGATCTGAAACTGATTGGAAGTTGAACCCATTCTTTCTTGTGTACTATCAGGATATGTTCGCAGTTAAGAAATAAACCAACAGATATATTTGGGGTTTTCAGTGGAGTATGTTCTGGGTAGAATGTTGTGAAATTGAAAGTCTTGCCTTCATAACACAATAAAATAAAACATTGATTTGAACTAAGACTTAAGTATAAACTGTTTCTAAGAAATGACAGAAATGTTACTGTCACTGGTGTACTTGACTTGAGCCAAAGAAATGGTACGATCGTCAAGATCATACACAAGGTAAGCATGCCTTAGGAAAGTATCACCCAAAATGTAGCCAAGTGAGGACAGACTTGGGACTATGGTTGAAAGACATTGGCCAGAACTATCAACTGTTAACTCTGAAGCAGGAACAGTGATGGAAATTCCATCAAAATTAAACACCAAATCATCTTTGACATCAGGACAGCCACTATTAATGAAAAGAATACCGCTGTGAGAGTCTTGATAATAATTACCAGCACCGAAAAGTGAGTTAGCAACAGTTTCAGCAAAGTCATTCGAGAGGTAAGTCAAACTAGTTCCCGAATCAACATTGGCAGGAGCATCAAAAGAATAAGTGTTACCTTGAAACGACACTGAATCGATTTGGATATCCAATCTTTCACTTTCACCAACTGATGGTAAACTTACCAATTTTCCTGAGTATTTAGCATTGTCAACACCACCAAAGATAATTGAACCAGTTGAAGCATCAATGGAGTTCAAATACAAAGAATAAGCATTCTTGTTGGTGATCCCAGCATCAGCTAAAGCCTGTGGGAAATTTGGATACTTTGTTTGGGATGCTTCTAAGCTGGTGTAGCCAACTCCTAAAATACCAGAATCAATATCGGTATTTTTGGCATCAGCAAATTGAATATTGACTGATGGACCACCATTACTTACACCCACTGAATCCTTAACCCAATTTCCTGTAGCAGAGCTGCCATCACCATAAGAAATCTTGAAACCAGAAGCCAAATATTTGTATGTTTTGGAGCTTGAAGGATTGTATGATCCAGACCCCGAATCTGGGAGTTGGTGATCACGAACCCACAAGTCGGAGGACCCAGTGTCAACAATGACTCTACTCTTCTGGTTGTTTGAGCCAATATAAAGGTCGGTGTAATAAGAATTGCCTCCACCATTGTACAAGATAGTAGGGATGTCACCACCTCTCCTGACTTTGTCTGAGGAGAGTTTGTCAAACGGTTTTTTTTGAACGTCAAAGTCCAATTTTAAGAATCCCTCCGATCTCGTTTCCAAATCAGGGATGGAAGCGGCATGAACTGTAAGTGATAAGTAAGCAAGAGCTAAAGCGAGTAAAGTTTTGAAACTGAACGCTGACATTGTTAATTGATATCCACTGGAAAACAGACCCTTTTATACTCAGTCGGTAACCAACCACCACAATTGGTCCATTGGCTTGTGATAGGTTAGTATTCATCCACAATGAAACCAAAACAATTAATGGTTCGGCACCAACTAAGGTTTGAAAAGATACGAGCCCCCAGCTTTCATTGATGTCAATCATTTTCTTGTTTGCACCAAACCCTTTGGCCTAGCTACTTTTTTGGTGTCCAGAATGTACACCAAACCGTCCTTTGACCAATGCAACTCGGGCAATGTTGATCTAGAGCAAGGACATGTCAAATTGAATCGATTTTTTTCAAAGAAATTCAAACTTAAATCAACACAAAGCGGTTTGTAGAATTGCCCTATCACAGTTGTGAAACATATTTCGCATAGATTGGCAATGCCTACTCGCGTGGTGTGCGGCGCACTGTTTACATTTACGGCTCAAGGCACAAAAAATCTGTCAGTATCCCTGCCAAGATTAGATTTGACACATGCTCTTCGCAAGTTTAGCCGTGGTTGTTACATTCAGGAGCCTTACAATTTAAGGCTCTGTTGCCGCTAACAACCAATCAGAGTCATACATCTCAATTGTGGCACTGGGACTGTTGTCATCGCTACAAGTTTCACCAGCAACCTTTTTTTTTCATTTATACATAAGACACAGAATTTATTCCTCTTTGGTAGGGTCGGCTTGAAATCTTAAATCCCAACCGATTTGTGGTCCTAGTTTTGGTAATGCTTCAGCAACACTTTGGACGTCTTTATCACCTCTACCAGAAACATTGATAACGATACTTTGGTCCTTTGGTAAAGATTTTGCAAGTTGCACAGCACCCCAAATAGCATGTGAGGATTCTAAAGCAGGAATAATTCCTTCAAGTTGTGATAATAACTTGAATCCTTCTAAAGCTTGAGCATCAGTTGCAGCGACGAATTCTGCTCTTCCTGTGCTTTTCCAGAAAGCTAATTCAGGACCAACACCGGGATAATCTAATCCAGCAGAAATGGAGTGAGTGTCATGAATTTGGCCATCAGTATCTTGCAAAACGTAAGTTCTAACACCATGGAAAACACCTGGTTTACCAACTGTCAATGTAGCGGAATGTCTTTCTGAATCTATACCATCACCAGCGGCTTCAACACCATACAATCTGACTTCTTTATCATGTTCGAAAGGACTGAACATACCAGTAGAATTTGAGCCTCCTCCGACACAAGCAACAACAGCATTCGGTAATTTACCATTGTTTAAAGCTTTGAATTGTTCTTTGGTTTCATTACCAATAACACTTTGGAAAGTTCTCACAAGTGTTGGATAAGGATGTGGACCAATGGCAGACCCAACGACGTAGTGAGTGGTTTTCAAGTGAGAGACCCAATATCTAAATGCTTCAGATGTGGCATCTCTCAATGTTTGAGTACCATTAGTAACAGCGACAACTTTTGCTCCTAGAATCCTCATTCTGAAAACGTTTAATGCTTGTCTTCTTACATCTTCAGCACCCATAAAAACGGTACAGTTCAAACCAAACTTAGCACAAGCAGTAGCAGTAGCTACACCATGTTGGCCAGCACCAGTTTCAGCGATGATATTCTTTTTACCCAATCTTTTGGCAATCAATACCTGAGCTAAGGCATTGTTAATCTTATGAGAACCAGTGTGATTGAGGTCTTCTCTCTTCAACCAGATTTGAGCACCTCCGACATACTCGGATAATCTTTCTGCTTTGTGGAGAGATGATGGTCTTCCAATGTATGAGTACAACGATTTAAACTCATCCCAAAAAGATTGATCGGCAACAGCACTCTCAAAAGCAGCTTCTAACTCTGCCAAACAAGTGTACAAAGCTTCTGGTACAAACTGGCCACCGAAATCACCGAAACGAGGATTGTGCTTGTGCTCTTCATTGAGCACTGGCTTGGCTTCATTAGAGTCATTATTCTCAGCCTTTTTGTAGCTGGAAGGAATTATTGGGCTATAATCATCACCTAAGATAGATGCAGCAAACTTACGAGCAGCTTCACCTCTTTGACCAGGTTGTGATTGTCCCATTAAAGTAACAAACTTGGAACCAATAACCACACCATCAGCCGAAGCACCAACTTGTAAGAAATGGTCTCTGTTTGAGACACCAAAACCCACCACGATTGGAGAGCCGTTAGCGAATTTTCTAACTCTAGCACATAATTCAGGAATACCTGCGTCCATTTCAGCTAAAGCACCAGTGGTTGACATTCTTGACACGACATAAATAAAAGAATCAGCAATTTCACCCAAAACCTTTAATCTAGCTTCAGTAGTGACAGGAGCTACCAATGGAATATAGGAAATACCATTACGAGCACAAATGGATCTGAAATGAATAGCTTCTTGAGGTGGGAGATCAACCACAATGTAACCATCAGCACCCGCTTCTGAACTTTCTTTGATCATTTTTTCTTCTCCATACTTCAAAATTGGATTATAGTAGCCCATCAACACAATTGGAATTGTTATACCAGCGGCTCTTGCTTGACGAACTAAATCCAAACAGAGCGACACGGTTACTTTGTTGTCTAAAGCTACCACATTTGCCACTTGAATTGTTGGACCATCAGCAATTGGATCTGAGAAAGGAACACCAAGTTCGATAATATCAACACCACCTTCTTGTAAACCTTTCATTATAGGAATAGTATCTTCAACAGTTGGGTAGCCTGCAGTGATGAAAGTTACCAAAGCATTACGATTTTCTTTCTTACACCTTTCGAATGTTTCTTTCAAAGCGGTGGACATTTTTGATTATCACAAGTGCAACTTTCGGTCTTTTATCTCATTTTTCAATGAGTCAGTTCAGGGTAACTTTTCATGATAACATAAACATATCATGCACGTAAACGTAATCTACTTTGCTAATTAGTTTGTACATTATCATTATCATTAATTTACTTTTTCTTAGATTTCAGCTCTTGATCCAATTTGGCTTGTGAAAGGTTGATTATGGGTACAAGTTTATTATACTGAATGCAATAATCTTTAATTGTGGTTTGCATGGTTTTAAGCTTTTCACTGACCAGCCTATAATACTCTTGTTGATTCGTGCCTTCAGGAACTGTAGCTAGTGATTTAAGAAATTGGGACATACTGTGTCGTAAAATATTTATCTCCAGTTTGAGTCTTTCAATCTCATCGTAAACATCTTGCGGATTAATAACTCCATTTGTAATGTCATCTATACTTATGACTTCCGGTAATTTACTACTCATCTCCTTTCAGTACCTCTATTTTTGCCTCTACCCCTTCACTCTGTTGTTGAATCTTCAAACACAGGGATTGAGGTTTTGCTCAGTGTCAAGCCTAGAAATTTTCAATCACGTGTTGATCTCTTCCTCTGTCTTACAACAACTGTATTTTCCTGAATTTGCCAATTAACTCCATAGTTGTGTAGATCTGTTATTTCAATACCATTAGGTAGTGAATCTTCAATAAAACTTTTGTCTAAAGTGAAATAGCTCTTAGTGATTTTTGTTGTCATGTCGGACACCATTTTATCAACCCCAAATTTCATTATACGAGCCCTACCTATATCTGATTCACTGTTATAGAGTCTCACCCATGTATAGTAATCTCCTGTGAACCAACTGATGATAATCTTTTTAATTTTGAGGTCTTGAAGGTTTTCAAAATAGTACTGTACAGCTTTATAATAAGCACCAGCAAAATGTGTCAAATGCAAAATCAACAAGGTGCATATTTCACTAACCTCCTCTTTGGTAAGCATTTCATATGGTCCCAGTCTGAGTAAATAGTAAATCAGTGGTAAATATGTTTGATAGGCTCCTGTGGTTGCTGCCAATCGTATGGAGAACAAATAGACTTTGATTGTTAATTTATCTGGCTTCAATGCAACCATTGACTCTCTTAGCTTTCTCAATGAACTCAAAATCGTCTCTAACGTCCTTTTCTGAGGATTCGAATTTGGAGTTTCTCGTTCACTTATCATCTTACTGAGCTCATTGCTCATTTCAAACTCTTCAGTATTGTCACAGTAGTCAACGAAGCTTCCCAAAACCTCTTCAAAATAGGTTTGTCTTGCAGTTGCACTCTTCTGGAGTCTGTCATCCTCTCCCCTACTGATAAACCCGTAATCCAGATCGGTCTGCTTTGCAAACCTTCTAGCTCGAGCCAGAATTAAGTCCAATTCTTTCTTATTGTAATAACCTGTTGGTTTGGCTGTTTCATTTGAGCCAACTGATTCTTGTATTTTAGTTTTGAAGACTCTTACCATCTACAAACGCGAGTGTAAAGATATTCTATTAATTAATTTTGCAACTTAAATCTTTTGTGGCTTAACTTATCGTAACCGAAGTTGAATGCAGTTACAATTACCACACATAAGATGGAAATCACTGATGTGATTTCAAAAATTGAACTGTAACAGTTCTTACCTAAAGTACAAACATGTAGACCTCCAGGGATCGTGACTGAATGAGAGTCAAACACTTCACCAAACAAAAATGTAAAGTAGAAACTGGGAATAATTGGTGAGAGACAAACTAAGCCCCAGTTCATTGAAAAATTCTCCATGCCAAAAGTATCTCCAACAACAATTGGCATTATACAAAACGTGAACCCGTAGAAAAACCCAATCAACAAGGACATAATCCCTAAGTTTTGATAATCACTGGTCTCATAAACCATAATTTGTGTGGCTAATAATCCTAGTGCTGGCACATAAAGTAACCACAGTCTTCTCTTATTGAAGGATTGTGTTACAATATCACCAAAGATTCCCAGGATGAGTCTTCCAATACAATTAGTAACAGATATCATCCCCACTTGAACTGATTGATTGGTTTGTATAGCAGTTTGCCATGCTTTGGTTGACTCTTCATCTATAGCTTCAAAATTAACAGCTTGCAGTAATAAAGCTTTGACAATGTAACCCACAGAATAAATATACATTTGACCCATACCCGCCAATAGACCAGTTACTGAAAATAGGAGCCAAAATTTTGGAGATTTCAAGAGTTTCATACCACCAGTTTCTTCAACAATGTGACTTGAACCCGGTGAAGTTGGTACTGATTGAGGTAATGGTTGAGGAGTTGTGCTGCGTGTTCTTAAGTGATGCATCTCTATATTTGACAGGACTTGTTGTCTTATGTTTTGTGTCCTGAGTTTATGTTCTTTATCCATCAGTATAATACTTGGTGCACAAATGATGAAAATTATCATCGAAGAATAGGCCAAAAAGCCTAAAAATGCTGAGGTATCACCTGGAAAGAATACTGAGCCAATTATGGAGTAGAATAAAGCTGAAAGCCCATACAATGCAAGAGGGAAAGATGTTGCAACTCCACGTATACTTGGGAAAGCAACAGCGCAGCACTTAAGACAAGCTGAATTTATGAAAGTCAGACCTGAACCAATGAGCAAGAAGAGCATATATGATACAGCTAATGAAGAATGCTGATAATCAAACTGTTTTTTCATACCCAAGTAACCACAAAGAATTGCCAATGCACCAATAACCAAAGGCCAAGTATAACCTTTCTTGTCTACTACTTTCCCTGAAAGTGGGCCCAGTAATGCCACACCAATTGTTCCGAATTGTGCTATTTTTGATGCATCAGTGGCAGAATAGTTTAATCTATCAGCAAATTGTGGACTGTAAGAAGAGTATAAATAGGTTGTTCCACAGATTAGTCCAAGAAAAGTACTTGAAAGTAAAACAAATACTTTACGAATAGTTGGCAGGACAAGTGTCATGATAAGAACACATAAATGGAATTGTATTAAAAAATGGATTTAATCTCGAAATTTATGAAAACCAAACAAAGTCCAAGGAGGAAGTCCACCCGATAAAAAAAGCCCATACAAAAACTGAAAACTGGAGTTGAGCCGCGCCCTACGTCATTGTGTTTTCTCTTCCATGCAAGTATGTTTTAGAAGATTCAAGTCTTCGCTGCTAAAGATCGCTTTCTTTGGCTCAGACTCTTTTTCGGTGTCTTCATTAACCCAAATCGTGAAACTGCTGCGCTTAGGATCCATTGACGTCATCACCAAACAGTTGAAAAAAAGAGGTAAAAGATCACCAAAAGAACTCCCTATAGCTGTAGCTGCTCATGATTTGGGATTACCTGTGCTAAGAGCGGACAATAAGTCCGAAATCATTGATCTAGCCAAGAATAATTACGATTTGGCAGTCGCTGTGTCTTATGGTGCACTAATACCAAAACAATTTCTAGAGAAAGTGCGGTTTGGTGGCCTCAATGTTCACCCCTCCCTCCTACCACGCTGGTCTGGCTCTTCTCCCATTCAGCATTCTATTATGAACGATGATAAAATCACTGGAGTGACAATTCAAACCCTACACCCAACTAAATTTGATAGAGGGAAAATACTACTCCAACGAGAAACTCCGGTCGATTCACGTGATGCAGCTACTCTTACAAGAGAACTCGGGGTCTTGGGTGGTCAAATGCTTCAACAAGTGCTCGACAATGAGCTTTACTTGTCTGAAGGAATCGAACCAAAATACAGTTTCTCCTTAGCGCCAAAATTGAGTTCAAATGCTTCATTGATAGACTGGAACATGTCAGCTCATCAAATAAACCTCAATTTCAAAGCGTTGTATGGAGTCTACTCTTATGTTTGGTGTGATACCAAAAAGTCTGGGAAAGTCGCTAAAAGAGTCAAGTTTTTGAATGTAGAAGAGCACAGCAATAGCTCTGGTCAACCTGGAACTTTCTACTTTGATGAAACAACCAGCAAACTCATAGCAAATACCACAAATGGTCAACTCGCTGTTTCCAAACTACTTTTCGAGTGTTGTAGCCAGGAGACTGCAACAGAGTTCTGGAAAGCCCTCCAGTCTCGTATAGGCAACACTGAAAGGAAGTTTGTCAGTCACATTACTAATTAGCATCTTGTATATATTAAAGCACGACTTGGCAATTCTTGTTGTAGTCCTCTACAGCTATACCAATGCGGTTGTAAAGAAATGCTCTTGATGCTTTCTCAGGAATTGGGATGAATGGAGTTCCCTTCTTCTTCAGTGCAATAGTAATGCCAGTGGACTCGATTGATATTGACTTGATATCATCAAACAGTATGACCCACTTAACTACTTGCGTGTTGATCTCGAAAAGAATCAACTTCTTGAAAGTGACTATTACACATCTCTCTTCACCTGGAAGAACTAGATGAGCCAAGTAAACTTCATCAAAGTAGATACCCCCATCGATTGACTTGAGCCAAAATTGACCTTGTGCTTCACGTATCGAGTATGGCCTGATAACTTGATCGTATGAAATGTAACGTGGTAATCTCACTTTATCCAACCCTTCAGCATCAAATACCGTCGTAGTATTCCTGATACCTTCACTTACATTGGAAGCCAAATCAAAGAACCCAATAGCGGTCTTCGTAGGAAGTCCAACTATTCCTTTCCCAATACCTTTGAAAAAACCAGCTGCTCCATCAGAGTTTGCTCCTTCAATAGGCGCAGTGGCAATACCAGTAACACCAGAAGACACTGATTCGAAAAATGAATTAGCGCCAGATGCAAAACCATAGAGTGCATGCTTTGGTTTGTTACGACGTTGGTTGAAACGACGTCTTTCTTGAAACTTTTCATCCAAAGTTACAACTGAAAGACCTTTAGCTAATGACCCAGTGAATTTTGCAAATGAGTCTGAGAATCCAAAGATTGATTTCTTCAAGAAACTCAACCCTCCTTTTGCAATACCAATACCAATCTCTTGAGGACGGTCGTTAATGATGAAACCTTGATATGGTTCGTAAAATATATCGAGGAAACCTGATGACAAGTTCTTGAAGAGACCAACAGGGTTACCAAGAACATCAGCAGATCCTAAAACCCTATGCAACTGATAGAAGAATGACTGCCCGTAGTGTGTTTGAATAGACTCGATAAGAAGAGGCATAGGCACTCTCACATTTTCGATGAATAAGGCATTCAATTTGATAGGAGCATCATTGATATTTCCTATAGCCATAGTCAACACATTGAAGAAGAACATCAATGTGTTCTGATTATTTGCCGCCTTATCTTCGGCATTCACCCGTTCCGTCCTCATAAATGATAAGTGGGTCAAGGTGGGTTGAATGTGCAAAGCTTCAAAATAAATGTCACTGCTATCTGATAAAGACTTCGGCTCAGGGAGTTCTAGAACATCGTCACAAAGTCTGTCTTCTATAGCTTTGTTCCAACTAGCACCTGGAATCTTTGAAAAATCTAGAAGTGCAAAAAGAAAATCTTCATCTATCTCTGCTGTCATCTCTTGGAGAAGTATGGTTGCATATTTGATGAATGTGACCCCATGAGAGTAGTCATCTTTCACACGGCAAATAGATCCAGAGAAGGCAGGATGATTGTTCATCTCCTTTCCTGACTTTGGAATCACACTGGGGTACAACACTATAGGAAAGATACCACCGTATAACTGATTATCAATCTGGATCCATTTCAACTTGAGACTCAAGTTTTGGTATAACTCGGAGTCATTGTATCTAAGTTCTAGGCCTCTAACTGTAGCATAGAGCAATTCCTGGTTCCTGGTATTGATTAATGACAACCCAAAACCCTCAAACCGAGTGATGATTCTTGTGTTGAATTTCTCTGTGTCCTTCGTTTCTTCAAAATTTTGTTGACTTGCTGAACTACCTCCTTTGGCTGCAGATAACTTGTACATGCTAAGTGATGGCTCGTAGTTAGAAATTACGAGAGATTGAGTTGGCCCATCTGCAACAACATTCAAATCAACAATAATTTGTGACTCCTCGTCTCCGATGGGAGGGAGCCGGAAGGGTTTCAAATTTCCAATCTCAGACAAGTTCACTGATCTCTCCCTTCCATGTGATCTGATAATCAACTCTTTTATGTAGGCATTAGGATAATCATAAGCATAAGGCATGACACTCTTTGGAGGCACTTTGTAATAGATTGGTTTGTACTCAGTTTCGTTTGAAACAACTTCACCATCTTCATTGACATTGGGATTTGATTGGTAGATAAAAAACTCAGCATCACTGAAGTTCCTGATGGAGAATGGCCAGTGGTTATTAGCGTTTTCAATTTGAAGGAAGATGGTTGCGTTTTCCACCAAGATTGTGACCTTGAGCAATATTTGACCATATCCTTCTTTGTATAGCTTCAAATAGATCTGCCCTATATCATTGATGGAGAATGGTGATGACCAGCCCTTGCCATCATGAGCAAACTTTATCATGAGGCTCTTGTTGTCTATGCGGCGCAATCCATAAAGTGGGACTAACTCATTAGGTTCGATGGTGAAAACATTGGTGGAACCATTCTCAACCACCTGGAGTGGTTCATCGAGTACACTCTTCAAGACATAACGTGGGGCCAAAGTGATCACTTTCGTGAGGTTGTAAACACCCTCACCTTCTCCAATCGTAACCCCAATATCCATTTCTGTTTGACGACCAATTGATTTAGCTCTTATCTCAACTGAATTTCCGATGGCATCAAAACTTGTTGGCGGAGACCATTGACAATCATCAACCTTTAACAACGCTCTATTCTTTCTGTCATCATCTCTGCCAAACGAGAACATGCGTGGAGCGATTGACTTGAAAGTTGAACGACCATCAATTTGCAACTTATTTCCTCTATCATCGATCATGACATCTCGTCCTGTTCGATTCAACACGACATAAGGTGAATAAATGACCACCTTCAAACTTGATGAGTTTTTGCTCTTTCTAGGATAGTAAATTTTCAACTTGAGGATACTTCCATCCTCATGCTTCATAGTCATGTAAGACTCACGTTTGAACTCACTTTGGCTAGGACAATTGATGATGGCAAATTCTGACTTGCCGTAACCACACCCAACTGGTTCAATACTAAGCAAGAGGAGGCTTTTCAAGCTGGCAACATGAATGTAGCTCTTAACACTTTTATTAATGGTTCCATTCCAATCTTTTTTGCTTGCCTTATCGTACAACCTGTAGTTGAAATCAAAAGGAAGCAAATTGCTTATTTCCAATGGGGCTGAAACCACTAAATTCATGTGTGGATAAATCCTCGAAAGAGGCTCCTCTTTGTCGTAGTCTGGTTCTGCTTGGAAGTAATAAACACTTTTGTCATCCTCTCTGAGAGCAGCACAAGACAAGGGACAACCTCCATACAACATATCTTTCCAAAAGAGATTACCACTGGACCAATCGTAGGGTGTATCGATGAATGGTTTGAATTTGAGGGATCCTGAGTAAACATGATCTATTGGCAATGCTTTTGCTTTACCAGACTCGATTACTAATTCATCAACGGCGTTTTTAGCTTCTGGATCTGAGAAAATCTTTACACTTATATCAACATCAGCATTGTTTTGAATTTTCACCGTGGATCTCAACCATATGTTCTTGACATTATCTTGCCCAAGAGTGATGTCACATACCAATCTGCGGTGCACACCATTCACTGCAGGGGTTAACAGAATGATATCCTCACCCTCACCAGTAGCAGCTACACCAGTCACATCATCGTATTGAGAACCTTGTAATTTTATCCCTAAGACCCCCCTTCTGTTGTCTGTATCGAGATTTTCTCTGATGTCTCTCCAGTCTTCAAAAGCCCAGGGTATCGTAGTGTTGTTTGATACAACTTTCATATTTTTCTTTCGATTATTAGCTTCATCAATCCAGACCTCAAGGTCATAACCTGTTTCATTAATGATTCTGTATGGATTATCTTCTTCCCGGGATTTGAGCTCTTTTTCTTCTGTAATAAGAGAAAACATCTGAGAAAGCAATGCAATTGATCGAGAAGAAACCGTAATTTCAGCTAATTGCCTAGAAACAACGTCAATAGAAATCCCAGTAGCATCTGTACCTCTTGTTGCATAAACTGATACTGGCCATGGTTCAACCATCGGCTCCCAGGAAGACCTAGCATAATTGTAAATATTAACGTAAGACTCAATGTGAGTTTCGGCACTAAGATCGTTTGACCAGTTGATAGCTCTAACATCGAAAGCATTCACACTCAAATCCAACACTGGCAATTCATGAACATCACCAATCAATACGAATCTCAATCCCCCAACGCTAACATTAAGTTCTTCTCCCTTGATTATTACCTGATTAGAGTCAACTTGTGATGCCTTTCTGGATGGTTTAGCAGATAAACTTGAAACAATAGATGGGGCATAATGCGAGAGCCTTCTTTTGAAGTCTTCTGAAAACTTGTACTCTTCTTCTCCATGATCTTCTGTACCTTCGTAGGTCTTATTGGAAAGTTCTGTTGCAGAATGAACTATCCGAAGAGCCAACTTTATATCTCTGAGGGACAACCTCATGAGAATTGGATCAATAGAAGCTTGAATATTGGTAAGAAACTTGGTCTCATCTGACCCTCTAGAGTCATGAGCAAATGACAAAGAGAAGTCATCCATTATCCTTAACCTTTTGTTTTCAGGATCATTCATGACACACAAGAATAGGCCTATTTTGTTGGCTGCCAAAGAGAAAACATTTTGGCTGGTCATCAAAACTTGCTCAATCTTGAAAACAATAGCTTCGGTATTCTCCTTTGTTGGTTCAGCTATCAAGGTCACCGAAGGTTGCTTAACGTTAACCGAGAACCCAATTGAGGCTGCTTCTGTTTGTTCTTCTTTGTCTTTGAGGGATGGATTGTAGAGCTTTATGGAATCCAGATCTGATCCTTCTTCATCATCTTCTATCTCTAGGTCAGATATCTTTGTGGTCTTTGTGAACGCTTTTTCCAAAAAGTATTGGAGTTCGAACAAAAACTCTAATGAAAGAATTACCCTAGGATTGTCAACCGTCAACATAACCGTGATATTTTGCTTACCAGAGACCTCCAGTGATGATGCAGAAAGGATGAATTGGTCTTCAGATGAATCATTGCGAGGAATAAGCTCTGTGTAAATGCTATGAGATTCTTTTCTGATATCCTCTACCACGAATGATTGAATAGAAAGATCAGAAGTGAATTGGTTGTTCTCTTTCATTTGGAAAATCACACTAACGTCATTCAATGCAAAAGAACTCAACTGGCTAGAAGATGTATCCTCTATACCATCAGTCCTATTATACACCGTGAGGGCCAACTTCGGAACATCGAACTTGAAATTGATCTTCTCGCTCTCTGGCAGAATTGGTTTAGTGTGTTGGGCCACAGTGACAGCACTTTCAGGTTCTGATGGGAAATCCTCTTGTACTTTTTGTTGTTCATGCCTCACAACAGCATTTGCGTTGGCTGCGTCTTCTTCTATGTCCTCTAAGTCAATTTCTGAGGTATCAAAAACATTTGTAACTGCTTCTGAGATACCAAGTATATACTTGACTTGTAACTCTGTGAGATTGAAATTAGTCTCTGAGAGTTTACCAGTGACGAGAATTGATGGATGATTCTCTATAAGCTCTTCGAGGTAGTCGATTCTAAACGAAAGATCAAAACTCTCCACGATCTCTGAAACTTGAGTAATATCATTGACGAAGTTAAATTGGGACGATATATTTGTATCTCTCAATCCAGCAGAGATCATGTTGTGAGGACCATCAAACTCGTTTGAAGCATAAAACTCACCAAGCTGCATGGTTAAAGTATCGAATTTGACCTTTGAATGGTGTACAATCTTTGGGAACACAATGGTAGGAGCTCTCACGGATATTTCGAACTTCATTTTTTCAGGATAGTCCATTTGACTTGCTTGATTCATCGCTGCCTCCCTTGTGCTGTCATAAACTGCTTTCATCCTTTGAAACTGACTCAAGTAATTGAAAATACGTTTGAAAGAAGCTTCAACAAAATTGATTGTGGAACTTCCTGTCTTCAATACCACTTTGGATGTGTATGGCTCCTTATTTGTTGCTTGATCAAATGTTTCGTAAGAAAATTCAGCAAGATTGTCGCCTTCAATGCTGATGAGATTCCTCAAGATAGAATCTCTTGAAGTACCTTGATTTATATCATCGTGTAAGGTCAAGGCTCCCAATTTACCATCAACAGACAAAGACTCTGGAAGAACCAAAACAGCGATACTAGCTGAACTAAGTTGGAGAGTAGACAATTTGGTGCTATCTTCGTTCAATACCACAATGATGCTATCCAAATCAATTCTAACATTAATTTTCTGTGGACTTGACTCATCATTAATTTCATTATGTTTCAATTCATCTGCTGGTGTGGGCTCGGCGTTGGGATCAGTAAAAGTGTTTAAAACAAAGTTGAGGATACTCAAGATGGATTTTCTAGTAATGACAAACTTGACAGTAGCAATGTTCAAATTGATATCCTGATCAAAAACCTCAATTTCCCTATTGTTGAATTCCACTAGTCTTTGGGTTCTCAGGTAGTCTAATTGGAAGAGCTGTTTGTCTTTCTTTATGTCATTCTCCACAAAGTTATTGGATGAGATAAGCCTTTCGAACTCGGGGATCCCTGATTTTTCAATATGATCAATCAAATTGATATCCTGGACAGTTAAATCCAAGTGCATGTCATTGATGGTCTTAAAGAAGTTTAAGTTCAACGAATCACCCACCAAGTCAACAAATGGTTCCGCTTGCAAAGTGACGCCATCTATACATCTTGATAATGATATAATAATCAGATCCACTAAGAAGTCAAGTTCAAAAACATGTTGCTTGAGGGCAGCCTCGGATAATTCAGTTTGTCGTTTTGGGGGACTCAATTCAGCTGAACTTGCTGTCACTTCGGGCTCATCATCATTCCTAAATCCAAAAGCATCAAAAACACTTGAGCTGTCGGATTCAGAATCATCGATTTGGGGCACAGCATTATCGATAATCTGCATCATTGCCTTGTACTGGAAGTCATTCATGTTGAGCTTGATATTTGGAACATGAGCCTCTATTTTGAATCTTGCAAGGTTGTAAACGGTGGGCAAAATGGACACACCCAATGAAAGCTTAATATTCAACTTATCAAGGATAAGTGAATGTCGTTCCTCACTCTTTTCGAAATGAAGTTGTTCCATCGTATCTCTGATGTTGGGACCAACAAGAAATTGTGCATCTTGTAGATGGACATCAAATTTGTCGTACATCAATTGATTCAACTCTTTCCAGTCATCTTGAGAGTAGTCAGGTTTCAGTTTAATTTCTTCAATCTTAGCCTGATCCACCAATTTTGACACTACACTGATATGCCCAGCGTCTAGTATTGCAACTGGTGACTTCCAGCTATCAGGCTGTTGTGGGAGAATAATCAAGGGAGCCTGAAGATCCAATTTGACGTTGATACTCTTGTGTTCCTCAAGGGCATATTGAAGGCCCATTCGAGTTCTAGCAGTCAAACCTTCAACAGTAGTTTCAGCCGCATTCATAATTGCACCCACAGTATCTAGATGAATCTTTGGAGGTTTAAAAAATCTAGCAACTTCCTCAACAAATTTGGGGTTGTAGAAGATAGTCATTGATTTGAGTTTACCCAATAACTTCGAGTCAGCAGAACCATCTAGTGGATTTCTTTCGAATGATATTCTGAAGAAGGGATCACTCGATGTTTCTTGTGGTTGTTTCACACTAATAATATGCCTGTAAAGGGTAGCTTCTGTTCCATCCTCAACTCTGAATTCGTGAATCTGAAAATTTGCAAGAAAAGAGTCTGGTCTCTGGTACAATTGAGTCCTACAGCCTTCGAAGACAACTTCTGCAAGATTTTTCAGGCCCTTTGAAGGTTTTATACATATTCCTCCTTTTTGAAGGGTTGCCAATATTTCCATGGTGACTGTTTCCCTTGGGAGGTCTATCGCCTTAGTTATGTCATCTTCGTTATAGTCAATTGTATCGTAGAGCGCCTTTCTTTGGTCCTCTGTCAAAGTCATATCATTATCATCGATGGGTGCATTTTTTTCGTCAAGCACTTCTTCATCCAGGGTTGGAGGAGGTGCTCCGTTCCACCAGCCAGAAAACCAACCACCAGACTTCTCTTGAGTTTTTTGTTGAGGTTTAATGGCTTTTGTCAAAGCATTCTCTTTCCTGAGTTGATTTCGAGCCAAGGAACGGTAAAATTTGATATCTTCGAATTTGAGTTCATCTTCTAAGACATCTATTTCATTATCATTAATTAACTGACCCAAAAGTTTTTTCTTATAGAGGTCAATGTAGGTGATACGTTGATCTCTTCTTTTGGCAAATGCATCCCAAGTCCAACGATGGTTTCTTTCGTGTATCTCATCTAAAACTGCTTTGGCAGCGTACTGAAACCATTTGAGTGGATCCTCTTGTACTGGGACTTGGGGTCTAAGCTTGTGAAATTTATAAGTTTTCATGTACCAGTGAAAGTTAGACATGGTCCATAAAATATCTCTGTATTGTTGTGAGTCTAATTCGAGGCCGAACTCATTGAAGAAGAGTTCAAGTCGAATATGAGGAGTAGATTCCGTTGCACCAGCCTTATTTAAGGCCAACTTACCGTGTCCAGTGACTGGCTTCAAGATGAACTGGATGTCATTTTTGTCATCAAACCATTCTTTAAGCTGTGAGAGTAGTTCAGCAGGATTTTCATAAATCAATGGATCTGAGTTTGTGTTCATATAACAACTAAGATTCTTTAAATTTAGGAGTTTCCTACTCAACGACTGAGTGATGGAGATAAAGGAAGGAATCCAGGATTTATCAGTTGAAACAGCCGATAATTCCAGTAACAAAAATCCAACACAATAAGGAGAATCAGTTAAAGTTGAATTATCTTCATATCTGATATGCACGTTTTTGATAGTTACTTGAAGGTTATCAATAATTTTTGTAACCAAAGATTCAGTAAATGATTCATTTGATTCCAATTGAGTTGATAATTCTTGATTTTGAAGTGAAGCAGCCTCAATATCAGATAATTGTCTGAGTTTTTCTCTTTTTGCATTTTGTTCTCTCCTTTTTGTATCTTCTTCATCGAATTGGATCATTGGGTGAGCTACCAAGTAGACATCTTGAATATTGATCTTAACAGGTTGGCCTTTCAAATTTGACCATGGAATTTGTAAAGTTAACTCACCTAAATGACCAAATTTAATATCAACTGGTAATTTAAATTGATCTAAAGCATCAGTTTTTAGAGTTAAATTCTTTAGTTTGACATCACCACTCCAAATTCCAATGTTCAATTGTTTGGGATCAAAATTTTCAATATATGAACCGAGGAATCTATTCAATAGTGTTGCCACTAAAGACTCGAACATTGTTGAATTTGTAGCAAGCTAAAACTTAAACCCCAAAATGATCAAAAATATTTGTCGCATTGTTATATAATCCGCGCCATAGATTCTAACTAATATAAACAGGTATATGACTCAAGTGTCACTCACACTGTTTATTTATTAATAATAACTTTATTGTATTGAACTTCAATAATTGATTGTTGTTTGATTCATTTTTACTAATTTTATTGGTTCTTGTGAACCTCATTCACTTATCTTCTTATCAGTGGCGTATCCCTACTTGTGATTAATAATGTCTTCTACACGTATAGGTAATTACCAAATGGGTAAGGAGATTGGTAAAGGATCATTTGCCACAGTCTACAAATGTATTGATATCAAAACTAATCAAGCCGTCGCTATTAAGTCTGTCGTAAGGTCAAAACTTAAATCAAAGAAACTAATAGAGAATTTGGAGATCGAAATATCAATCCTTAAATCAATGAAACATCCTCATATAGTTGGACTTTTGGATTATGACCAAACTTCTTCTCATTTCCATCTTGTTATGGATTATTGTTCAATGGGTGACTTATCTTACTTTATCCGCAAGAGGCCTCAGCTCATTAAGACTCATCCTGTTATTTCAAGTTTACTAGATAGGTATCCGTCACCTGAGGGTTCTCATGGCTTAAATGAGGTCTTGGTGATTCATTTCCTAAAGCAATTGGCCTCAGCCTTGCAGTTCTTAAGAAGTAAAAGTTTAGTCCACAGAGATATAAAACCTCAAAATTTATTGCTTTGTCCTCCAGCTCATTCAAAACAAGATTTCATTGATGGTGAATACGTGGGTTTATGGGAGCTCCCAATCTTGAAGATAGCTGATTTTGGTTTTGCTAGATTCTTACCATCCACCTCAATGGCTGAAACTTTATGTGGCTCACCCCTCTATATGGCCCCTGAAATTCTCAGATATGAAAAGTACAATGCTAAAGCTGACTTGTGGTCCGTGGGAGCTGTGCTCTATGAAATGACAGTTGGTAAACCTCCTTTCAAAGCAGCCAATCATATCGAGTTATTGAAGAACATCGAAAAATCAAATGACAGAATCAAGTTCCCTTCATCAGCCCAAGTTCCAGAGAGCTTAAAGAAACTTATTAGGTCTTTGCTCAAGTATAATCCTACTGAGAGAGTTTCGTTCAATGATTTCTTCAATGACCCTTTGATTGTCGAGGACCTAAGAGGAAATGACCAACCTTTGGAAACTTCTGAAATGGACGAAAATTTATTCATAAGTGAGTACATTTCTCCTATCAAGTCAACTTACAAGATTGAGCCTCTCACTACAGCTAATCCTATTGAATCCCTCAGACAGTCAAAGACCTCAGAGAGGGATGAAGAAATAAAGAGAATTATAAACAAGAACAGCCCTGGTCCTGAAACTCTCTCAAATTCAATTTCGCCAAAGCATAATCCTACTCAAACCAAGAGCTCGAATTCTGCGGTTTTGAAACATAATGGAGATGTTCTATTGGAGAAAGATTATGTGGTAGTGGAGAAAAGGGCTGTGGAAGTGAATGCTATTGCTGACGAGCTCGCCCATGCAGGGAGTGGTGCAGAAGCCATCGTTTTCAGAAGAAATTCATCTGGTTCTAATTCCAGTTTCGACTCGGGGAAGTCACCTCATCAGAACCAACTTCAACACTATAACAATTATAGAAGGTACTCCAATAGAACTAGCTCCAGCAATAGTCAAAGAAGGCCAAGTTTTGGGGAAAGGAGGATTTCTATTTCCATCTCACCATCTAATGCTTTGAGCAAGGCCATTGGTTTGGCATCAAACAGGTTATTCGGGGCGAATAACCAGATTGCAGAAGAAACAAATCAGAAATTGTCACTAACTGATAAAGTGACCAATTCTGGTAACGCAGATACCACAATTTCAACGGTATTTACTAGTCCAAACTTCACAAACAATATTCTCTTACAGAAGTTGAATTTGCCCACATCATCCACTGCGACAAACAACGGGCAAACTCCCACAACACAGCTTCAGCAGTTACAATTACCATCAAGTTCTAATTTGTCACCTGATGAACAAGTTCTTGTTCAACTAGAATCATTGGCAACAAAGGCACATGCTATCAACTTATTCGCTGACGTGAAGTTTAGTCAATTAATTCCATCACCACCATCTTCTGATGATACCGATGATGACTTACTTCACCAAAATGATATTCTACCTCCGAAAATGATCAAAGTCATCAGTGAGGAAGGCGTGGTGCTCTACGTAAAGACCTTATCTTTACTTGCTAAGGGTATGTCAGTTGCGAGCGAATGGTGGTACAATCAACTCAATCCTAACTCTATTCAAGTATCGAGCTCAGAGCTCCCCAGATCAACACATAGTAATGTGAGTGTATCCGTCAAGATCAATGAATTAGTGCAATGGATAAGGGAGAAGTTCAATGAGTGTTTAGAGAAGGCAGAATTTATAAGGTTGAGATTACAAGAAGTTGAAACGATTCTCTCTAGTCGAGAATCGTCTCACGAAGATTCAGACGTACTTGAATCCAATTCTAAAGTCATTGCTGAGAAGCTCATTTTTGACAGGGCTTTAGAGATGTCTAGAAATGCTGCAGTAAACGAGTTGGTTAAGGAGGACCTCAAGGGGTGTGAACTTGCCTATTCTACAGCTATCTGGATGTTAGAAGCGCTTCTTGATGAAGATCCAGCGAATGAAGAAGCCAAATTGGATTCACAAGACAAACAGATGATTGAAAAATTCATCGTTAGTATTGGTAACAGATTATCAGTGCTTAAGAGGAAACTCGAAATTTAAGAACCAAAAACATAAAAACAAAAAAAAAATGTTAGCATTTGGGAAAGGGCTTACGGTTATGGCGAAATAGGTCTATAGGTAGAAAGGGTAGAATTTATGTTTTAATTATCATCGTGATTCGACTGAAGAATTCCAAGTGTAATGGAATTTGACCTATAAGTTGTAGGTCTATTTTCTTCTTTGGTCAACAATTTAGCCCTAGTTTCTTTCCCGGTCTCATTATGAATAGCTTTAGGGAATGGGAAACTGATAGGATCTTTCTTGTAGTGACTATTGAACTGTGGATGAGCAAGAATTTTCTCTCTTGTCCTGTGGGAGTTCAATGTGGAATAAGCTGAAGAAGGAGCATTATTGACGAGAGGGGAGGGCTTTCTTTCTTCATGAACTCTCCTGCGAAATTCATCTTCAAGCTTTATAGTGTCATCACGATCCATTGCTGTAGACCTTAAATTGGTGATAGTTGACGTAGACTCTGAACCAAACTCTCCATCACCTATTGGAAATGGTAGAGGAGCGATGCTAGGACGTGGAACATTGGCCATTAAACCTTCAGGCAACTCCTCAAATTCATCAATATTATGTGGATATACCACAGTGGCTGCTTGTTTTTGACTTAAAGGTAATGAAGAATCATGGGATTTGGCTCTGTTTTCCAATGACAAAAACTGTGGCTTTGAAGGTTGTAGTCTTGAGGAAAATGCTAGTGTAAGATTTCCGTCCTCCTCACTGTCATCACTATCATCATCTCTAGAATCGTCACTATTAGTCTCGCTGTCACTTCCGAGAGATATGATGGGGTTAGTTCGAGGTCCTGGTGAGCACGAATCTTCTGAGGAATAGGAGGAACAACTTGTTGATTCTCTGGTCTCACTTGAACGTGAGCTCGCAATAGCTTTTGGAGCTATTCCTTCATGAGAATCTCGTGTTCTCTTCATTTCAAATTGTAACCCTTGCTTTTTCATGGAGTTATCAAGGTTGAATTTCAGAAATTTCTCTGTGATGTTATCAGCTGTACTCTTGCCTTGTTCCTCTTTTTGGTTTTCATTCGATTTGTGCTTGTTGTTTTGCCTCTTGTTGTTGTACTGGTGATACTTGAAACTCAAATATTCGTCATTATCACTATCCAAAGAAGCAAAATCAGCAGTCAATGGAAGCGCCATAACGGAAGATTCTCTTCTTTCATTGTTGATAGGACCAACTCTTATCTGTGAACCACCTATACCTCCAATGCCAGCACCAGGAATATTTACGGGTTGTGAAGGAGATAAGGTATCACCAACAGTAACTGGGATAGAATTTCTGGCAGTTTGTGAGGTAGATGATGACTGCATAGATGAAAGGGTGCTTGACCTTCTTCGTTTTTCATCTTGCTCTTGAAGTCCCTTGAAAGTATCAACGATTGATTGATTTTTGAGGTAGAGATCACCGCCAACATTACGCTTCGTCTCTATCTCATTAGCACTTGCAGAACCTCTTCTGCTGCTTGATGCGTTTGCCTCAAGAACATCTTGAAGTATGGGATTAGAAGCTCTTCCATCCTTGATGCCAGCAAGGGTATAGGAAGATGATCTTGATGAATTTTGACCAGTATTGGTCAATGAGGGTGTAAATGGTACTTGAGCTGCGGTACCAGGAAGGTTCTCCTGCTGCTGCGACGTTGCCCTTGACATATTCATAGGACTTGGAATAGCGGTTGAAAATTGTTGGAGGCCTTCTGATAAGATAACAGAATGGTCGCCGCTGCCGCCATGCTGTCTTCTGATGTTGACACCTGAACCAAAATGAGATGGTCCAGAAGAAGACTCGTCACTTGACGAACCGAGACTTGTGGATCGGTTCATGCTTTGGAAGAACTTCTTTCTTATGTCATGTGTGTTTCCTCCTGCGTTTATTGCGTTGAAGATGCTTCTTCTTATTCGGGTTCCAATTCCAACGACAGCATTCTCAATGTCTTTCTTAGTGACTTTTTCTTTGCTATCATCTGAGTGTATGCGAGAAAGGAAGTTGGCCTCGCCAGTATCGTTTAGGTACAACAATTCATTAAGTGCATCGAGGTCATCATCAAGGTCAAGTAATACAAACGGGTGTTCCTTGATTTCCTTGATATCAATTCTGGTAGAAGATTTCTTGTCAAGGAGTTTCGAAAGTAGATCCTTGGCCAAATCAAATTCTTCTTGTGTTATTGGAATGGGAGAATTGAAAGAATCTTTATCTTGAGGGAACTCCAATGGTTGATTAACAATGACTTGAAAAAGCTCAAACTCTGACTCAGCATTGAAGGGCAATTTACCGAACAAAAGACAATAAAACGTCACTCCCAATGCCCATATATCAATCTTATAATCAATTTTATCAGCGACCTTGGACAATGTGAATTCATTTTTGAGTGCTTCAAGAGATGACTGGGAAGTTGTAGTTCTTGAGTTCTTTCTTGATGAAGAGAAATTGGTTTGACATAACTCAGGAGCGAAAAATGCAGGTGTACCAGCTGTCTTCGCTAGCTCTAATTCGTCAACCAATCCTTCGTCAGCTCCATCCAATGATGAAGCAAAAGAGACGCCAAAATCACTGATCTTGACGACATTATCAGAGCTCACTAATAAGTTGGCTGGTTTTATGTCACGATGCACAATGCCTTGCAAATGCAAATATTCGAGGCCCAAAAGAACATCTCGAAATATTTTTCTTGATTGTTTGAATGTCAAATTTGGTAAGTATTCATTATCCATGAGATTATCTTCTTCATCATCAATATTTGATTTTCGTTTATGTTTATGAGCAGTTCCACAACAGGGTATCTTATCTGATTCCTTGATTGGAGTTTTATTAAGGAAAGACTTTCTTGATCGTTTCCACTTAACTTCACCCTTTTCTAGGTACTCAAGCACTAAGTAGATTTTTTGAGAGTTCAAGTCATCGAGCACCTCTCTTAATTGAACAATATGTTTATGGGAACATTTCTTCATTATTGCAATTTCTCTCCTAATTTTCAATTCATATTCACTTTCACCACTTGATCTTAATTCATTCCTTATTCTCAATCTTGGCCTATCTTTTTTTGACTTTCTATTTACAATTTTTATAGCCACCAAGTCTTTGTTAACGAGATCTTTTGCAAGTTTAACAATTCCATGCTCACCTCTACCAATTTCACCTAAAATCTCATAAGTGTTAAGAACTTTCCGTTTAGTTATTGGATCATATTCTAGCATAACTCTTTTGGTTTCTTTAACTGGAAAAGAGTACCTATTCAAACTTAGTGATGATTCATCTTGACGTATTGTGGCTTCTGACTGTTTATGATTAAGATCCTTTGTTGGACTCAATGGAGATTCACTATCAGTTAATTCATAATCGGAGGACAGAGCAAGAAGAGACTTTTGAAGTAAACCCGTAACTTTTGTGAATCCGTTTAATTTCAAATCCCGTTCGTCACCAGGAGAAAGTGGACTTGGAGTTGTTGTTCCAGTTGCAGATAACGTTGGAGTTACCGGTGTTGTTATTGAAATTTTTGTGGTTGGCGCACCAACTGTTGGTATTCTTAAAGAATCTGACCTTGAAATTGAATTATCGTCATTCTTGACACTTGACATTTCAGAAGTACAGCTCATTAATTTGAATTTTAATGTAAATCATGTAATGTTAAAACTTTGATTCTATTGATTTTATCACAATTGTGTTAACGTTTGCTCAGTTACTCTAAGGATAAGTCTCAGAAAATCTATGAAAATCGTCTGAAAAAAAGAATCACGTGAGACTTAAAATGTGTTTGGAGGTGGGGTTGAATTCTGTGGTGTACACTACTGATAACAATTTGTCTTTTAGTTATGTAATATTTAGTTACAATTTGCAACCACCAGTGGTGGGTTGGAATTCAGTTTGGGGTTTCATTGAGCGTTGCGATCGTGTTCCCCTCGTTTATACCCACCACATCTTACACATCGTATCTTGGTACACATCTTACTAGTAACTATTAGTTGAAATTTTTCTTATCACAAGAGGGGTACGCTTGATACGATTGCGCTGTATCTCTCCATAAGCTAGTAATACTGAACAAGTGGTGAGTCACAAATACATCCCAACAAAGTTTGAAATCTTCATAAACAGGAATCTTGCTTTATTTAATCTATACTGATACTATTTCTTTTTGTTTGCAGTCTTCCTTATGCCATTCAAGAAATTTTCAATGCCTTCACCTTCATAGTCAGTTTTGAAAGTCTGTGATAACAAGTAACCTGCACCGTTTTGTTTACGTAAGTGCTCAGATAATGCTGCAACTGCTTGTTGATAAAACGGGCCCCTTATTAAATCAATAATGTCAGCTTTTGTAGGATTTGATTTCAATGATGGGGGTAAATCATCTTTGTATATAGAAATCAATTGGTCAGTAGTCAATGTATTCAAGTAATTTTGGATTACATCAAGAGTTATTACATCACTAATATTTGCAATTGGTATTTTGAACTCAGGACTGTTGTTAGTGAATTCTATATTATATCATAAATCGTACTTACACTGATGGTTCTTGCTTTGGTTTGACTTGTTCTTCTTCTTCTTCTTCTTCTTCTAAAGGTGTAATAATCTCTTGTATTTTCTTGATAATTTCCAAGTCCTTCTCAGTCAATTTACTCAATTCGTCTAAATCACCAACGTCTTGCATCCAATACAATTGTTTAGCACCTGAACTCAAAAAAGTTAATGCAAAAACTCTACCAGTCTTACATGATGATACATGCTTAAAACTAACATCTCCAGGTATAATCAATAATTCGTCCTTTTCAACGTTACCACTTGAATTTTTTGGACTCCAAACAAAATCGTAAAATTCAGGATCTTCAACACTTTGTTTAATGGAAATCACTCCTTTATGTGGCAATGGGGTACACCTCTTTGTATCTTCATCATATTGAACTTTACCAGCATTAAATCTTACACTTTGTGCCATAGTTATTGATTGCCACTAACGCGAAAATTTTAAAAATATGGAGTTCCCACCAAGAGACGTTCAGCAATTGGTAATACAAATATCTGATATTTTAAGATCAAGAAATGAAACTCTTGCAATTTCTGAAGCTGCTTGTGGTGGTTTAATATCATCATATATTGTTTCAGTACCAGGAGCATCGAATTTCTATATTGGTGGTAAATTAGTTTACTCATTAAAGCAAAGGCTTAAACTTTCAGGGTTATCAGATGAAGAAATTCGTAATTACATGGGGCCATCAGAACAAGTTGCTTTGAGGCTTGCAAGAACTGCAAAATATGAATTAGGTTCAACTTATGTTTTATCAGAAACAGGATTTGCTGGTCCAACAAGTGATTTGCATTTGAAAGAGCATGAGAATGAATCGGTTTCAGGTGTAGGTACTGTATATTTAGGGTTTTCAGGACCAAAATCAGAAATAAGTTGTAAATTTACAACAAATTCAACAAACAGACTGGAAAATATGACTCAATTCGCTTATTTGGGTTTAAAATTCTTACTTGAACAACTAAATAATGAATAATGAATCACCATAGCCTTAGCTTAACCGTAGTATCTTGTATCAATTATGGTTTTTTGTGCACGACCTTGAGAAACACGTCGATAGTTAGTTTCTCAAAAATTGACGAAACACAAATAAACTACAACACAGACTGATCTCAATTTCATAATTGATTTTTACAAGTTTGAGTTAGTAATTGAAGTTGAAGTTTAAGTTCACGTGAAGATGACTGGTATGTTGGTTAGATTTATAACTTTAAACGTGACGTGTTACTAATAATTAGAAGTTGAAACTGTAATGCCCGAAGCTCCTGATACTACTGATTATGAAAAGTCAGTTTTGAAGGATGTAGTACAACAAGAAGTGAAAATCATCAAAAGGAAATTGAACGGGTACGTTGGATTTGCCAATTTGCCAAAACAATGGCATAGAAAATCTGTTAGGAGAGGTTTTAGTTTAAATTTAATGGTTGTTGGTGAAAGTGGTTTAGGTAAAACTACTTTAATCAATACATTATTCAATAAAGAAGTTTTGGCAAAGAAACCCCATGAATCTTCGGAAGATTTTGCTGAAACTGTCACAATTGAATCAACAAAAGCTGAAATTGAAGAAGATGGTGTTAAATTGAAGTTGGAGGTTGTTAGTACACCTGGTTTTGGTGAATTGACCAATAATTCTGATTCATGGAAACCTATTGTTGATGAGATCAACGGTAGATTTGATGTTTACTTGGAAGCTGAAAGTAGAGTTAACAGATCAACTATTGATGACACAAGAATTCATGCTTTACTCTATTTCATTGAACCAACAGGTCATTCCTTAAAAGCTTTGGATATTCAATTGATGAAGCAAGTTTGTGAAAAAGTTAATTTAATACCAGTCATTGCCAAATCTGATACTTTATCAGATGAAGAAGTTACAGCTTTCAAGAAAAGAATTTTGGATGATATTGAGTTCCAAAAGATAAAATTCTTTCAACCACAAGAATATGATAACGATGATGAAGAAACTATATTGAATACCAAACAAATCATGGAAAAATTACCATTTGCAGTGATTGGTTCAACTTCAACAATCCAGACCAAAGATGGTAGAGTTGTTAGAGGTAGATCATACCCATGGGGAACAGTTGAAGTTGATAATGAAAATCATAATGATTTTGTCAAATTAAGGCAATTATTGATCAAAAATTTCATGGAAGAATTAAAAGAGAATACATCCACTAACTTGTATGAAAAGTATAGAACTGAAAAATTACAAAGAATGGGTATTGAACAAGATAACACGGTATTCAAAGAATTTGATCCAATAGCTAGACAACTTGAAGAGAAAGCATTACATGAAGCTAAATTAGCTAAGATGGAATCAGAGATGAAAACAGTTTTCCAACAGAAAGTAAGTGAAAAGGAGAAGAAATTACAAAGAAGTGAAGCTGATTTATTTTCAAGACATAAAGAGATGAAAGACAAATTAACAAAACAGATCAAATTACTTGAAGATAAGAAAATTCAATTAGAGAAGCAAAAATCTTTACCACAAGATCCTGCACCTGCTCCAACAACTCAAAAGACTCGTAAAGGTTTCTTGCGTTAAAAGTAAATAAAATTGGTTTATGTTTAGTGAATATATTTTGTCTTGTGATAGAAAAAGCTTTAGGTTATACAGGAATAATAAACTCTCATTTGAAAGCAAAAAAGAAAAATTGATATTCTTCCTAAGATGTCAGAATCTAAAAAAGTTACAGAACCAGTTGGTACTAAGTCGCAAACAACCGCTAAATCAGGTAAAGTTGATATTGATCAATTAACTGCTACTGTTAAAGTATGTTCAAGTTTTTACTCTTGGTGTACAGCAATATTAACATCTAGACCCTTCAATTCGCTTGGTTTGTCGGTAATGTTTTCACATTAGTTGGAGTTTTCTTCTTTACATTGACTTATGTTAGAATCTTCCCAAGTACCTATCGTTTCTGGTACAATTTGGCAGTTATTGGTGTAATTGACTCATTTGGAGTTTTAGTTTTCCAGAGTGTCAAGAAGAACGGATTCAATTTTTGGCAATTTGTCAAGGAAGACAACTTTGACTACTTATTCTTGGGAATTCTTCTTTTGATCTTGAGACCATATATCATTTTCCCAATTATCCCGTTCCAATTGTTCTCTTTATTTCATGTTTTAACCTACACTAGAACTACTTTGTTAGGGATTTTTGGTTTAGGAGGTGACAACTGTCGTATTTCCAAATCAATTGGTCAATTTGTTACAAACTTCAATGCAAGGTCAATTGTTCTTGCAACATTGTTCGAAATTTATTCAATTCACTTTTTATTATTAAGAGTTATTCTTTTCAGAAAGAGATCATTGACTCCTTTCTTGGTTTACTTAATCTTTATCAAGTTAAGATATGAGAAATCACCTTTAGTCAGAAGATACTTCAAAGTTATTGAAGTAAGAATTGATGATTTTGCAAACAGTATTGGTCAACCGATTGTCAAAGAATACTGGATCAAGTTCAAACAAGGAGTTAAAAAAGTTAATTCTAATATCTTAGTCAACGACTACACTAAAGAGAAAGACAATCATTAGTTAAGCTTGTATGTTGTTAAAAATTGATAATTTATTCAGTCACATGACTTGTAATCAGTAGTAGAATTGATTGCTTACAGCGAAATTCTTGTGCAATCCATGACGTTATTTTGGTAATTACACTTCAAATTTGAGATTTCATAGAATTTTAAAGAACAAAATGGAATATTAATTGCATCGACAACGCCGCCAATAAAATCCATATAAAATGGGAAATTTTTCACCTGTAAATTATTGTCTTTTACAAATTTGTTTTAGATTTTACAATAGATTATAGATTATGTCTAAAGCTGTTGGTATTGATTTAGGTACAACCTACTCCTGTGTGGCTCACTTCGCTAATGACAGAGTTGAAATTATCGCTAATGATCAAGGTAATAGAACAACTCCTTCCTTTGTGGCTTTCACCGATACTGAAAGATTAATTGGTGATGCCGCTAAGAATCAAGCTGCTATGAACCCATCAAACACTGTCTTTGATGCCAAACGTTTAATCGGTAGAAAGTTTGAAGATGCTGAAGTTCAAGGTGACATGAAACACTTCCCTTTCAAAGTTGTCGACAAGGCTGGTAAACCACAAATTCAAGTTGAATTCAAAGGTGAAACCAAAACTTTCACTCCAGAAGAAATTTCTTCAATGGTTTTAACTAAAATGAAAGAAACCGCTGAAGGTTTCTTAGGTTGCAAAGTTAATGATGCTGTTGTTACTGTTCCAGCTTACTTCAATGACTCTCAAAGACAAGCTACCAAAGATGCTGGTTTAATTGCTGGTTTAAACGTTATGAGAATTATTAACGAACCAACTGCCGCTGCTATTGCTTACGGTTTAGACAAGAAAGATGAAGCTGAAAAGAACGTTTTAATCTTCGACTTGGGTGGAGGTACTTTCGATGTTTCCTTATTATCTATTGAAGATGGTATCTTCGAAGTTAAAGCTACCGCTGGTGACACTCACTTGGGTGGTGAAGATTTCGACCACAGATTAGTTAACCACTTTGTTAACGAATTCAAGAGAAAGAACAAGAAGGACTTATCTACTAACCAAAGAGCTTTAAGAAGATTGAGAACTGCTTGTGAAAGAGCTAAGAGAACCTTATCTTCTTCTGCTCAAACTTCTATCGAAATTGACTCTTTATACGAAGGTATTGACTTCTACACTTCAATCACCAGAGCTAGATTCGAAGAATTATGTGCTGACTTATTCAGATCTACTATTGACCCAGTCGAAAGAGTCTTAAAGGATGCTAAGATTGACAAATCTTCTGTTCACGAAATTGTCTTGGTTGGTGGTTCTACTAGAATTCCAAAAGTCCAAAAATTAGTCTCTGACTACTTCAACGGTAAGGAACCAAACAAGTCTATCAACCCAGATGAAGCTGTTGCTTACGGTGCTGCTGTTCAAGCTGCTATCTTATCTGGTGACACCTCATCTAAGACTCAAGACTTATTGTTATTGGATGTTGCTCCATTATCTTTAGGTATTGAAACTGCTGGTGGTATCATGACCAAATTGATTCCAAGAAACTCTACTATTCCAACCAAGAAATCCGAAACTTTCTCTACTTATGCTGACAACCAACCAGGTGTCTTGATTCAAGTCTTTGAAGGTGAAAGAGCTAAGACTAAAGACAACAACTTGTTAGGTAAGTTTGAATTATCTGGTATTCCACCAGCTCCAAGAGGTGTTCCACAAATTGAAGTTACTTTCGACTTGGACGCTAATGGAATCTTGAATGTTTCTGCATTAGAAAAGGGTACCGGTAAGACTCAAAAGATTACTATTACCAACGACAAGGGTAGATTATCTAAGGAAGAAATCGAAAGAATGGTTAACGATGCTGAAAAATTCAAGGAAGAAGATGAAGCTGAAGCTTCAAGAATTCAAGCCAAGAATGCTTTGGAATCTTACGCTTACTCATTGAAATCTACTTTAGGTGAAGAAGAATTCAAATCTAAATTAGAAGCTTCCGAAGTTGAAGAAGTTACTAAAGCTGCTGATGAAACCATTGAATGGTTAGACTCTAACCAAACTGCTACTACTGAAGAATTCAGTGACAAGCAAAAAGAATTAGAAGGTAAAGCTAACCCAATCATGTCTAAGGCTTACCAAGCTGGTGCTGCCCCAGGTGGAGCTGCTCCAGGTGGTTTCCCAGGTGGTGCTCCAGGTTCTGCTCCAGGTCCATCAAATGACGGTCCAACTGTTGAAGAAGTTGATTAAGTAATGTATAAATATGAACGAAGATCTCTTAGATTTAATATAAAGAAGAATACTCATACTCACAATCGTAACCAAAAAGTGATTATTTGGTTGTTTTAGTAAATCTGCATATAAAATCCCCTCCCCCTCTAAAATTGTCCCACTACCGTTTACCAAATTGATTGACAGGTAGTGGGGCAATCCAATGATAAAGAGTAACCGACTAAATTCTGACAATTTTCAGAACTGAAAGTAACCGTGGAATTGAGTTCCAAACTCCGCTGTGTCGATATGATAAGGGATGTAAAGGACGTAAGGACGAAATTAATAAAGAGTGTATATAAATCATGACCAATTAAATTACTTTATACCATAATTACCCAAAATTTTGAAAATCCAACATTAACCATTGTAGAATTCCATCACGTGAGTCATGGAACAAGTTTTTTTCAACAACCTCACCTTAGTTTTCATCGTATAACAACTGTGAGTTACAATTGGAAGTTTTACGGGCACCAGTAGATTTTGAAATTGATTGATTGATTTGAAGCTACTAAATAACCAAAATTGCTTATAACCGTTAGCATTAAACTCCGATCCATACATCCGTTACTTTATATATAATTTAGGTACCCCAGAAAATCTCCACCAATTACCTGGTTATTTATTGTAATGTCACATCAAGTCGTCCATGAAGCAAACACCACAAAGGTGCACCCAACTCCAGAAGCTTTCTTTCAAAGACAGCCACGTCCTGGTCATATTACATCTTTAGATCAGTACTATGAAATGTACAATAAATCTATAAAAGATCCCGAAGGTTTCTTTGGTCCATTGGCTAAAGAGTTATTACACTGGGATAAAGATTTTGTTAAAGTTAAGTCTGGTTCATTAAAAGATGGTGATGTCGCTTGGTTCTTAAATGGTGAATTAAATGCTTGTTACAATTGTGTTGATAGACACGCATTCACTAACCCTGACAAACCTGCTATTATTTGTGAAAATGATGATGAAAGTGACAGTCATATTTTGACTTATCAACAATTGTTAATTGAAGTTTGCAGAGTAGCTCAAGTTTTAAAGAATTGGGGTGTTCAAAAAGGTGACACCGTCGCTATCTATATGCCAATGAACTCTCAAGCTATTATTGCTATGTTAGCTGTTGCAAGATTAGGTGCAATTCATTCTGTTATCTTTGCTGGTTTCTCATCTGGTTCAATCAAAGATAGAGTCAATGATGCTAAATGTAAAGCTTTAATCACTTGTGATGAAGGTAAACGTGGTGGTAGAACCATCAACATCAAGAAATTATGTGATGAAGCTTTATTAAATTGTCCTACTGTTGAAAAAGTCCTTGTCTACAAAAGAACTGGTAACTCTGAAATTGTTTTGAAAGAAGGTAGAGACTTTTACTGGGATGAAGAAGTTGAAAAATTCTCTGGTTACTTACCACCTGTGTCTGTTAACTCAGAAGATCCTTTATTCTTATTGTATACATCTGGTTCTACTGGAACTCCAAAAGGTGTGGTTCACACCACTGGTGGTTACTTATTAGGTGCTGCTTTAACTACTAAATACGTCTTCGATATTCACCCAGAAGATGTCTTATTCACCGCTGGTGATGTTGGTTGGATTACTGGTCACACATACGCCTTATATGGTCCTTTGGCTCTTGGTGTTCCAACCGTTGTGTTTGAAGGTACTCCTGCTTACCCTGACTATGGTAGATTATGGTCTATCGTTGACAAGCACAAAGTTACTCAATTCTATATTGCACCAACTGCTTTAAGGTTATTAAGAAAAGCTGGTGAAGCTGAAATTGCTAAATATGACTTATCCAGTTTAAGAACTTTAGGCTCCGTTGGTGAACCAATTTCTCCAGATATTTGGGACTGGTACAACGAAAAAGTTGGTAAGAACAACTGTCACATCACTGATACTTACTGGCAAACTGAGAGTGGATCCCACTTCATTGCACCAATTGCTGGTGTTACTCCAAACAAGCCGGGATCTGCTTCTTTACCGTTTTTTGGTATTCAAACCTGTTTGATTGATCCAGTCAATGGACACGAACTTGAAGGTAATGATATCGAAGGTGTTTTAGCCGTTAAAGATTCTTGGCCATCAATGGCTCGTTCTGTGTGGAAAAATCACACCAAGTACATGGATACCTATTTGAAACCATACCCAGGTTACTATTTCACTGGAGATGGTGCTGCTAGAGATAACGATGGTTACTACTGGATCAGAGGTCGTGTTGACGATGTTGTTAATGTTAGTGGACACAGATTATCCACTTCAGAAATTGAAGCCGCTTTGATTGAAAATCACACTGTTGGTGAAGCTGCTGTCGTTGGTATTAATGATGATTTAACCGGACAAGCAGTTATTGCTTACGTGTCATTGAAAGAAAAGCCAGACCCAAGTGCTGACCTTCTTGCTTTAAGAAAGGAGTTAGTTTTACAAGTCAGAAAAGAAATCGGTCCTTTCGCTGCACCAAAATCTGTCATCTTAGTTGAAGATTTGCCAAAGACTAGATCTGGTAAGATTATGAGAAGAATTTTAAGGAAAGTATCTTCCAACGAAGCTGACCAATTAGGTGATATCTCTACTTTGGCTAACCCTGACTCAGTTGCTGGAATTATTGCCGCTTTTGGTGAACAATTTTAAATTAGAGTACATACTAGAATAAAATCGCAGAGAAAAATCATCACCAAATGAATCGATGTTTCAGTTAACTGTTATATTTATTGCATTCAAAGTAATTCAATTAGCGATCCTATGGTTCACCCCTGGTCAATTCGATATATCCAGTGAGATCATATTGAGTCAGTTTACTGAAGATGCTTCAAATTTACCAAATCTACTTGTGAAATTCGCTGGTAAGAATCTCGTCTGGGACAATATTTATTTTATTCACTTGGCACATGATGGACCACACTATGAACATGAATATGTATTCAGTCCAGGCTGGTGGAGGGTAATACGATACTTTTGTGATAAATGGTTTCATTCAAACAATTTTTATGGGTTAATTTTAATTGGTATTGTCATCTCCAACATTTGCCAATATTTAGCATGTATCGAGATTTATTGGTTCACGAAATTTGTGTTCAGTAAAGTCCCATTACTCAAGCATAAGAAAAACATGGCATACTATGCAGCTCTTGCATACATTCTTTCTCCTGGTGGAGTTTTCTCAACCACTTCATATTCTGAAAACATCAGCTCTTTCATTGCAATTACGGGCCTCTTCTTCAGAGAGTTATCGATGGACTACAAAATTCAGCAACGAGTAAAATATGTGGTTCTTTATTTGGCTAGTGGCTTGACTATAGGTGCTAGTTTTTCTTTCAGAGCAAACTGTCTTCTATTAGGAGTGTTCTATTTATTTGATTTGAGTCAATTTCTTCAGTTGAAAGATTCAAAGGGAATTGTCTGCAGTATTTTGGGAGGTATACCTCTCTTCATAAACTTTGTATCTCAAGCGTGGTACAACTACGCCTTGTTTTGTCCTGAGAGAGGCGACTGGTGTGAAAACAAAATACCTCTTTTATTCACTTATGCCCAATCTAATTACTGGAATAATGGTTTCCTTAAATACTGGACTCCCAACAATATTCCAAACTTCATTATACCTTTGCCAATTATCATGCTCAACTTCCTCAGCTGCAAGTATTTTTTGGTCGACAATCCAGTACAAAGATTTGTTCCATACGTCATTCTCAATGGCTTACTTTTGACAGGAGGTGTTTTCTTTTGGAACGTTCAAATATTGAACAGGATATTGAACTTTAACCCAATATACTTCTGGTATATGGCAACACTTATTGATTCATCCAAACAAAATTCTACTGACAAACTGAATTCATATGGTGCCAAAATTGGTCAATTTGTGTTACAAGGTTTCGTCATTTGGATTTTCATTCAAACTGCATTATTTGGTGCCTTTTTACCTCCTGCATAACTTTCATCAGTTCACAAACCACACTTTAAGGGTACGGCTGTCCAAAAAGGGTATCATTTTTACATCAGGATTTTCAAACCTAAAATAGTAATTTTTTGCGATCTGATATCAGGCTAAGATCCTTATGATTGATTATTATAAATGTGTCCAGATTGTCCAATTTGGAAAGAAAGGCTGCAAATATGAACAAAACTGAGGATTCTGAATTTTGGTCACAAATTCAAGGAGTTCCCTTCAAGTATTATAGTTACTTAGGTTTATTCATACTATTGGGCTTTGCTATATTATTCAAAGAAAAGAAAAGCAGCTCATCAAAAAAGACATCCGTCAAGCCTAAAGCTTCAGAGAAGTCCCTGGCTAGTGGTTACATTTCAATCAACAAAAACAGAAAGTATGGCCAGTGGGTTCCAGAAAACTTTAAATTTCCAAAGCCAGAGCCATTTGAGTTTTGGAGCATCAAAGATACAAAGCCTCTCCCATATCGTGCTTTCAAACACAAATATAATATAACTATGGGAATCAGAAGCATGGATCCTTCCAGTTGGATTGAGTTGGACAATCAATGGCACAAGTATCACAATGAGAAAATTCGTAGACTTAAGGAGTTGGGCGGTGATTTACATGCCACATCTGAAGTTGCTGTTGCCGGTGTTTATGAGATGCTAGATGAATTGAGGGAGTTTCTCCCTAATAGATACCCAACACTCTTTCAGCAAACAAGGGATGGAATAAAGAATCTTGAAACGGGAGAAGATTTCAAATTTTTGGGTAAGTACAGAACATTTACTGGCACCAAGCCTGACAGCAAGAATGAAGATGATCCACTGTTGATGGTGGCTATGCTTATTCAAGATGACTTCGCTATCATGGTTGAGGATGAAGAAGGTAACTATGCCTTGAAAGGTGGTGCTATTATTTTGCCCGGTTTTTGGAGACTCAGAGATAAAATCAATATGCCATTAAGTGAGATTCATACTTCAGGTGACGTTCCAAAGTATAAGGAAAAATTAAAGAACAGCATGGAGAAGTTCTTCGTTAGATTAACTTGTGACAAACCAGTGGTTCGTAACAATTATTTCATTCAAACTGATCATGAATTGGGCTGGTCTCATTCTATTGGTGATGAAAAGACCGAAAGAGTTGGGTGGTATACTGCCAAAGAAGCAACTGATATCACAATGTTAAATTTAAGAAGTGAAAGACAGAGTGTTAGAAGATTACCAAAGTCGGGGGCTATTGCTTTCACCATAAGAACATACTTTACACCAATCACTGAAATTGCTAAGGAACCTTATATCCCTAGAAGATTGTTCAATGCTATCAATAGTTGGGAAGCTGATGTTGGTGAGTATAAAGGTTTAGAGAAATACGGTAACGTCTTATTGCCTTACCTCGAAGAGAAAGCTATTGAACAAGAGAAACAAGGTTATTTGCCTGATAACGGACCAAATGTCTTCCCATTTTAAATGCATATGATCATATACTACACTCGTAAGCCATATTCTCATACATGTAAAACCTCATGTATTAGCGATGGAAACATAGTCTTCTTGTGGGATTAGTTGCATGTTGGATTACACTGGTATTTTATCAGTTTTTTCTTCATTTATTGATTACATGTTTTGCTAAAGTATATCAAATGTAAAAACTACATTTTATAATTAAAAAAAATAAAACTTACAACAAATTACTTAAACATTGACTCATACACTTTATTTACTTTGGAAAGTGAAGTCTCTTTGGACCCACCTGTTGACCATTTCTAAAGAATTTTCTGGTTGATCAAATGGAACCATATGACCAGCATCATAAATTCTTAAGAAGGTAAAATTCTCATGATTCTTAACTTGGCCTGCTTCTTTACCACTTCCGTTAACCCAAGGCTTCAATGGGGCGGCCTTGAAGAGATCTCCTCCTGTCCATTGAAGCTCATCAGACCAAGCGTGGTTACCAAGCCAATTACAAATGAAATCTTTGTCACCGGCGTAAATCAACACTGGGATACCACTATCTAATAATTGTGCAACATAGTGTTGGAAAGGTTTCATTTCATCGCCATCAAAAACAAAATTCTTTATGACAGTGTCGTCACACGAAGTGTAAATATCAACAGTAGCACCAACAGCATCTTTAACAAATTCTAAATTCAAGTATTCTTCCATGTAATTCATCTCTTCATAGCAAAGACCGCCATCTCCGCCACATGGTTTTCTAATGTCGTATGGGTTTAATCCTGTGTCAATATAAGGTCTGAGAAGACTATTTTCACAGTAAACGTAAGCTGGAATACAGGTCAAGGCATTTGGAACACTGTAACATAAAGATGCCAATGCAGAACATTTAGGGTAAGCATTGTCCATCTTTTCACATTCAGCCTCCTCAAGAACAGGCTTGTATCCACCTTCACCACATGCCATACCTTTGTAATATCCATATTGAATTTTTGGGTCAGTAATACCGTTACCAATCAAAACTGATGACAAATCGAAGGATCTGTCAGCATTACTCAAAATTTCAACAGCAAAATTAGGGATATAGTGACCAGCATAGGATTCACCAGCAATATGGAAGTCGTTCTTTTGGTATTGAGGGAACTTTTGGAAGAATAATTCCAAGAAAATGTATACATCTTTAGCAGCAGCAGCAGTATTCTTGATTTCTTCACCGCCGGTGTAAGAATAACCAACACCCACTGGTTGATCTAAAAAGATGACAGAAGCGTTAGAATTCCAAGAATAGGGATTGAAGACTGGTTGCAAGGTTGCATTGATTGAAGACGGACCCAATTCAAAGAACAAACCAGTAGAAGAGGAACAGCCTGGACCACCATTTAACCATAAGATGACAGGGTCGTTTTTAGGGTCATTTCTAGATTCAAAGAACCAGTAAAAGAAATGCTTATCTAATTTTTCCACATCTAAATATCCAGTGTACTGCTTCACGGAGTCCAAGCCCAAGAGTTCAGGGTGAGTTTCTTTGACTCTCAATGAGTGGTCATGGAATTTTGGAAGAGTGAATGTCTCAAAGATAGGGCCAGTGTTAGTCTTCAATTTATTGTTCAAGTTTTTAGCAGTAACAGTAAACTTTTTGTTGTATTGATCGATCTTTTGAGCCAACTCTTTGGCAGAGAATTGCTTTTGTAAATCATCCCAAGTCGATTTGAGGGAAGAATCGGCAATTTTTGGATATTGAGTGGCAAGAGACTTCAAGGAGTAATCAATTTTAGCGGAGAAATCTTCATAAGATTCTTCAATTAGCTTTGGTTGTTGACCTAAGAAGACTTGCTTGAAGTCGAATGCATTGATACCAGCGAAAGCTGCTGCCAAATACACTAAAGACAACTTCATGATAAAGCAAGTGGGTTTTGAGAGATAAGGAACGCACTAATAAAAGTCAAAACTTTTATACAGGACCGGTAAAGATAAATCAGAAAGGAAGATAAACGACAACAGCCGAAAATCAGATCGAAGTAAAAGATTTGATGTCTACAAAAGAAAGTACCATTAAGGACATGTCATTACTATTATACATTAGATCATAAGATACCACTAAGCTCTTTCACCTCTAAGTCTTCTAGCCAATTGAATATCTTTCTTTTGGATAGTGACTCTCTTAGCGTGAATAGCACACAAGTTGGTGTCTTCGAATAAGGAAACCAAGTAAGCTTCAACAGATTCTTGTAAAGCACCAATAGCAGAGGATTGGAATCTTAAATCAGTCTTGAAATCTTGAGCAATTTCTCTGACTAATCTTTGGAAAGGTAATTTTCTGATCAAGAGTTCAGTAGATTTTTGGAATCTTCTAATTTCTCTTAAAGCAACGGTACCTGGTTTATATCTGTGAGGTTTCTTAACACCACCAGTTGATGGGGCTGATTTTCTAGCAGCTTTAGAAGCTAATTGTTTTCTTGGGGCTTTACCACCGGTAGATTTTCTAGCTGTTTGCTTAGTTCTGGCCATTTTGGTTAATAATTCTAAGGGGATCCATTCTAATTATATAGTTTACAAATGAGTGTTTACATTTAGTAGAAGCGCGGACTGAGTTTTACCAGTACAAGTGCGTAAAAATTGGCACCGTAATTAAGTATGATTTGAGTGCGATTAGTAGTAAATTGTCGCTTTTCCCTCACAAAAAATGACTTTGTGTTGCAATTGCAAAAACTAGTGTTTTCACCCTCAATTTAATTGTTTATTTTGTATGGGTGATTGCGACAGGGGCGAACTATAAAAATCATTAATTTGCTGTTAATTTCTAATTAATTAATTATGTCCGGAAGAGGAAAAGGTGGAAAAGGTTTAGGAAAAGGTGGTGCTAAGCGTCACAGAAAGATCTTGAGAGATAACATTCAAGGTATTACAAAACCAGCTATCAGAAGATTAGCAAGAAGAGGTGGTGTTAAACGTATCTCTGCTTTAATTTACGAAGAAGTAAGAGTTGTTCTTAAATCATTCTTAGAAAATGTTATTAGAGATGCTGTTACTTACACTGAACATGCTAAGAGAAAGACCGTTACTTCTTTAGATGTTGTTTATGCTTTAAAGAGACAAGGAAGAACTTTGTACGGTTTCGGAGGTTAGTTATGAATATATGAGATATGATTTTTTGTATAGTATTAATACAAGGATGAGATGATAGTTTATTTTAATGATCTATTCTGAGGATAGTCTACTGTAATTCCTCTGTTGTTAAGGGTACACCTGGTGAATACAAGACATCTTTGAGAACTTCTTTCAGCACACCATTGATGACCACATGAATATGACTCAAACTTGGTACTGATTGCAACAGTTCCCAATTCTTGAACCAAAGAATGTTGCTCCAATCTATGCCATACTTGTTAACAAAAGTCTTTTTCAAATACTTTTTTATAATCAGTCTTGTAGCGTTTGAAATATCACCAACTGGACTGTTAGGATCAACAGGAATTTTGAATCGAGTCCAGACACATAAATGAATGACTCCTTGCTTGAAATTGTAGGGGAAATCATTAGGTAGAACCATTAAGTCTCTTGGATCATAAAATAGTTCATTTGAGTGTGGTTCAATTAGAATTTCGTTATCGTTTAAATCATGGATTCTTCTTCTTTGATCATCTGTGATCCAATTTAATTGATTCAACAATAAATATTTGAACAATGTCAAATCATCTTTGACCAACTGTTTCTTGAATGCAATGTATTTATGACTACCTTCTTCACTTCTGGCAAATTTTGCTAATTGATTATCGTCGATAATTTGTTTGATCTCATCCCACTCATAGGGAGTGGTACGGATTTTGAACACCGGCATGTTTGGTATGTAAATAGTCTTGATCTGGTTCACTGATATCATTAACAGTGTCAACTGCTAATAACACTTTTTAAATGTTTCTTGATTACATCAATGTTGCAATTAAATTTTAATGTTACATTTACGTTGGTCACGTGGATATTTTCTACTTCGATTCGTTGAAACTCCAGTGATTCAGGATCATTGTTATCAGTCACACAAAACTCAGTGATTACATGTATGATACCCACAAGCGCATATTGGGGAGTATAGTGATGTAATTGGTTGTATTAAATTGTTCGCATCGATTATCCTAAATTAATGGTTCACAAACTTATCGTACTTAGACACGGTGAATCAGTATGGAATCATGAAAATAAGTTTTGTGGTTGGATTGATATACCATTAAGTGAGAAAGGGAGACTAGAAGCTCTTCATGCTTCAAAATTGATCAAAGAATTTGGCGTGAAACCAACAAAATTGTATACTTCTAAACTCACGAGGGCTATTCAAACAGGTAACATCATAATTGAAGATTTAAATATGTTATACATTGATCAATTCAAGAATTGGGAATTAAATGAGAGGCATTATGGAAGTTTCCAAGGGCGAGACAGAACACAAGTTTATGATGAGATTGGTAAAAAAAGATACGATTTCATCAGAAGAAACTTTGATGGGAAACCACCAATCATAATTGGTAATGATCCAAGTATTGATGAGAGGTATAAACACGTCAACAACTTACCAAATGGAGAATCCATAAGAGATGTTCTGGAAAGGTTGTTACCATACCTACAAAATGTTATCATTCCTGACTTGGTAAAAAATAATGAAGAATGCTTGATAGTCACTCATGGTTCAATTGTCAGGAACATGATCAAATGGTTTCGGAAACTTAAGGATACAAATTTAAACAAGATTGAAATCCCAACTGGGGTGCCAATAGTTTTTGAACTTGATGACAATGGGAATTTAATCAAAGATTATTATCTCGATAAAGAATTGGCTGAAAAGAGTATCAAAAGGTACGAAACATTGACAGGAGGGTCTCGCCAGAATAAAATATGACTTGGAAATTATCAATGACCCAATTTCAGTTGGTGCCCAATTGGTAGAAATTCGTACATATATCTGTGGCGTCCTCCGATAACAACTCATCAACAAGAAAGTTAAGTGACCAAGAGTTTCACGGTAGTTCAGTGCGTTATTGCCAGTGAGATACAAGTCGATCTCGACCTAAACACAATTCTACATGGGTGGCATTTCGCTTAATTACAGTGCCAATCATTTGTGTCAACTGAATGATGATATCACGGTATTGTTTACGTAGGATTTCTAATGTGTGCATTCCACTGAACAAAGAAATGTAGTACAATCACCTGGTTACTGATGAATTCTAGAATTAAATTAGCGATTCAACATACCTAGCAATTTGTCGCCTACTACACGATTGTGGCACAAGGTTCATATACATTCCCAATGAAAAAAAAAAAAACACGTAGCACTTCGAGATTTTATTGTAGTTCAGTGAAAGTTATGGAGATTGAGTTGAAAAGATCACAGCAAATTTACTTAGATAATGACAATGTAGTAGCTCTGCTGAAATGAATCATCGTAGTCGAATCTCAAAAAAATTGTATGGATTGAGAATGTAAATATTTGAATTTTCCCAAAGTAGTAGGTCGTCCTCGTTGACTATTCTCGATTTTCAGGTGAAATTACACAAAATCGACATGTCGCCTAACTCAAACATTTTCTCATCTTCCCCCTTATATATTTTAGAAACCCCAAAAACTTGTCAACTTTGACTTGTTATTATTTCCGTTTGGTTCTTAAACTGACATTTTGTCTGAATTTGATACCATTATTCTTTGCTAGTCAAACTGGCAAGAATCTTTAGGTCTATTTTATACCCATTAACCTAACTTCACATTACCTTCGTTTCATTTATTTACCTACCCTAGTCCTTCTTTACAATGTTACTCTACCAAATTATTAACTTATATTTGGTGGCTCTTGTGGCTGCTGAATCCAGTCAACAAAAGACTCGTTCAACTGAAGATACATCATTTCAACAACAACAACCACAAAGAACAATCCCAGGAAATCAAGATTTTTTTGCTTCATTTTTTTCAAATGTACCAACATCTTTTGATTTTGCTCCTCCACCTGCTCCAACTCCAGCAACATCTACAACATCTAATCAAATACCCATAAAACCAACAACAACAAGTCAGGATGCTCCAAATTTTTCTCAAAATCCTTCACCTGTCTTCAGCTTCCCAAACCAAATAGGTATACCTAATCCTGAACCGCTTATACCCTCTAGTTCATCCTCAAGAGCCCTTCCAGCTTTCACCTTTGATACTGAAACAACAACTTCATCTCCCGCTGCGAGCAGACCATCTCCAAACCCACCATCTCCTAGTCTTACCACGTCATCCCCAAATCCACCACAAATACCAGTCGATACCCAAACTAGCTCTACAGACACAACATCTCCAAATGATTCACTGAATACTGCTACTTCTTCATCAACTGAGTCTTCAGATTCATCGACTGAGTTGGCTTCTCCTACAGAATCTGAATTCGAGTCATCTTCCGATGCTTCATCATCAAAAACTCCTTCACCAGATCCAACAACAAATGATTCTGCTACCGAAACTTCATCAGATGCTCAATCATCTACACTTCTTGGCTCACCATCAAGTTCAGAGCTTATGGGTAAAGCACCAGGCTCTTCATCATCAGTTGAAACTTCTTCACCAGATCCGGTACCAGAATCATCAACTCCTTTAGCTGAACCATCCACGAATGAGATCAGCTCAGATATTTCCACAACAACACCATCTCCAGATCCAACAGATTCTGAAAGTTCACCCGAGACTTCTCTTCAGTCTCCGTCAGATGTTGAACCAGCACCAACTGACTCTGTAAGCTCAAGTGATAGTGATTTACCTTCACCAACTATGGTTACCGCTTCATTGCCACTTAGTGCAGCACCAACAGATGATGGATCTTCTACCGATCCAAAAATTGTGCCACCAACTGATGATGAATTGTCAACACCAATTCAATCCCCAACTTCTTCTCCTGATGATGTACTGACTGAGCCAACTTCACCGACAGATGTTACCAACTCTACTCCAGTTACCTTGGAAAAGCCAACAGATGATTACATTTCTTCAGAACCTTCACCCACCGAGATACAGATTTCATCAGAGCCAGAGACTGTTGCTACTGAGCCATCAACTCCACCAACCTCAGATTTGACATCTGAGGTACCAATACCAGTTCCAACTTCAGAAGAAACCATTGAGCTGCCTATTCCTATCCCTTCACCTATTCCAGACACTAGCGAGCCATCCCTTGTCTCACCCTCTGAAGTTACCCCATTGCCTACTGAGGTGATTCCTACTAGTGAAGAGCCAGTAATCCCAACTAGTGAAGAACCTGTCACTCCAACCAGTGAAGAGCCTGTGATTCTCACTCCTTCTGAAGCGGCACCCGAATCATCAACTCCTATTGCATTCGTGTCAACACCCTCAGAACCTGTTCCTCCATTGATTGAATCTACAACGGAGCCACTCACTCAATCTGTGGTCCCTACTTTGATTCAATCTGAAGTTGAGCCTTCTGAAGTCAACACTGCATCAGTTGTGACTTTGTCTTCACCAGAACTAGTTGCTACTCCAATTCAGGAATCTACTATTCAAACTTCTGTGGTTCAATCTCCATTGCAATCACAGGAAAATGCTACTCCAGGTGTTCAAACTGTTTTATCTGATACTGCAGATAATGATGCAGCTCAAACTTCACAACCACCTGCCAATACTATTGCATCACCTGTTTTGGTTACTCAAGCTCCAACATCATCACCCCCAACTAAGACCAACAATGATGGTGACTGGCTACCATCAGGATTGATTGTCGAAACCACAAATGCCAACAAACCATCTAAAACTGATGAAGAGATCACTAAAGCTACAACCAATGCTTCGGCTACTTCTGGCTTACCAAGAGCTATTACACCAGCTACTACAACAGATCCTGGTAGTAATTATGATATTGTTTACGTTGGATTTGGCTCTGCATTGAATTATCCATTCGTGGTGGAGCACTCTTTATCATCAGCTCAAATTTTTGAGTTCTTGCCAAAAGTATTGACTTTCCCATTCACCAGTGACAAGATTTACGAAGCTGTATCCGTTAAAAGATTGATTCCATTTACTGCAACTGGTGTTGATTACACTATTACTGTTGCTGAAGTTTACTTCCCAGTGAGTTCCATTGCTGCTTTAGCACAATTTATTCAAGATACCAATTCAAAGTTATACAGAAATCCTCACAAGACGGAAAACAGTTTAGCATCATTAATTGACAAGAGGATACCTTTGGTAGGATTGGATACATCTAATCAATCAAATGGAGGTAAAGGAAATGGATCTAACCAAAACTCTGGTTCTATTGATGGAGCCGGCTCAAAAAATTCTACAGTTTTCAACAAAGGTAAAATTGTTGGATTGACTATTGGTGGAGCAGCTGGTGCAACCATATACATGTCATTGATGATTCTTTTGTTCAAGAGATTCAAGAAAAAACAGGCCATTGAACTCCCACCATCAGATACTGAAAGTAATGTGGGAGTAGATGCTCAATCGAATAGTCAAACTACTCAAAGTAGTGGTATATCAGCTGTGTTCCATAGGATTTTGGAGACCTCATCAGGTTCTGGTGAAGGCAGATTCCAAATATCTGAACCAGTCAATGCATCAAATTCATTAGGTTGGAATCAACACTAATGATCATCTACTTCACTAACATTATTAATTGTTAGATTTGTATAAGTACCAGAAATTAGAATTGAATGTAAATTACGTTGAATTTGCTAATTCTCTTATGAACTTGTGAATTTCGTCAACAACAACCTTCGAATCTTCATCTAAGGTTTCTGCTAAATCATTAACAAGTTCCTCTTTCTTGGTAAGGTTGTTGTCGAGCAAGAATGTCATGATAAAATCAATAAGGACATCTTCCTTAATACCAAGGTACTCTTCAATAAGTTCACCAACTTTATGCTTGAGTTTATCGAGAGTTCCAGTTGAGAATTGGCTTATCTCTATACCCTTAGTCTTGGGTATGATGAGCTTCGATAAAAATTGAGTAGACTTTTGTTGCAATTCAAGCTCTTCCTTCTCCTCTTGTCGATCAAGTTCATCAAGTTCCTCTTCTCGTTGGACCTCACGATTTCTGAGTCTGATATACTCAGGATAATTGGAATAAAATAAGCTAGAATTGCCTGTTGAGTAATCTTCAAAATTCTTGAGATCTTCCATGAACTTGAATTTGTTATCCATGAGGTTAGACTCGTAGTTTTTGAGTTCATTCAATTTCTTCACAAGTTTTTCTTTGTCTTGCTCCTTCCGTGCAAGATTCTGTAGTTCCCTCTGGTAATTATTATTGTAAGTTTCTTGTTCTTTATGCATCAATTGTTGTTCGTATTGTTCGTCATCAAGTTCCGGGAACTCTTCCTCCGGTTCATCTAAAGTCATGATATCATCAGTTTTGTCTTGGTCTTTCTTAGAGTTGTCGTTATTTTGAATGATCTTCAGGATCAAATTCTTAGACTTCAACCTTTCGCTAGCAATTTCCTGTTTCCTCTTGTTCTTTTCCATGATCAAAACTCTAGATCTGAATCTTACTATGGCCCTCTTGATTCTTTCCTTCATATCTTTTGGTACTTCCACAAGTTCATTTGGATCAATTGTATAAGAATTGTAGTACTTAAGAACCTGGTCGAGATCTTCAGTGACTATGTTGTCTGCAGAATGGTCATTGAGGTATCTAGGGTTAGTTGATATCAGCTGGATAGTAGTTGAGATTTTTTGGGTATCGAGTTCTTCTAGAACCACTTCAGCTATCACTGATTCGACGTTTTCATCGAAACATATTTCAACAGAGTCTCCAAGACTAGTGATCAAGTCTCTGTACTCGAACAAAATTTTCAAGTCTGCCAAACTGTCAACTCTGATGAAGATCAATGACACCAGATTGACTACCATATTACACCAAACATATTTCAGTAGCATTAAGTTGAATATATCCTCTAGGTTACCAGGTTTAAGGTTAGGGAGGTTTCGTATCGTGACTGTACACACTTGTTGATGAAAGTTCGCTGGTTCAAGTTTAGATAAATCAACAATATTTTGTGGGTCATGGGTTTCATCCATAGCGTCTTCGTTCTGTTGCATCAGGAGAATCGTTTCCAGTATTTTATGGCCCTCTTTGATCTTGTCATCGTTCTTCTTGATGATGTCTTCAACGTCTAGAGATCTTGGTATAGGAACTTTTATAGTTTCCGTTTGGATTTCTCCATTGAACGGAATTGGGGTGATGAGGGAGTGAACGAATGTTCTATCACGCGAGCTGAAAGGTCGTATAAGCTCTATTTGTTCTTCTGTCATTGTGACAATATGTTGAAAGGTGCAAGATGAGATAAATGCGAAATGCTCACACCATCTACAAAACTACCGCAAGATGTTTTCAGTAAGATTGGAGTAGACGGGAGTGAAAAGACACAGCAGGAGTCTGTTAAAACACATGAACAGAATGATGGTCTTATAGTGTGGAAGAAATACAGAGAAAAAGTGGATAACTCACCAAATGATTTCACTAAATGGAAGTACCTCTTCACTCAAATAAATGATAGACTAAACGAGGTCAACGAACGTCAAATCAACTTTGAATTCAAGTCATTCATCAACAAAAGCTACACCGATTTGCTAACACGATTTCCATACATGGTGGGATACTGGAAAGAGTTTCTGACCACAGAATATCGATTAAATGGTCTTGATGCGTCGATTAAAGTTTTGCAAAAGGCCACAGAAACATGCAAGTATTCAATAGATCTCTGGTTAGACTATTTGAGTGCATTGAACGTACAATATGATGAAGACAGATCAACGGATGTCAAGCAAGAAATACTAGATCAATTTGAATTGTGTATTTCATTCAATAAGTACAACTTCAACAGTCACCACATTTACGACAAATTCTTTGAATTCAAACAGAAAGTTGAAATTGATTATGATAAGTCAGAGAATTACCTTGATACTATCATTGAGCTTATTGCAATTCCAACCTACGAATACTCCAAGTACTATCAAATTTTTACAGATATTTACCCCAATTTTCAGATAGTGGACAAACTACATGAATCAGTACTCGAGGAATACCTGACAACGTTCGGTAAGCCGTTGAGCGAATTCTCAAATGAAGAATTGAGTCAAGTGGGGCATGACTATGGATATAAGACTTTCATGAAGACTCAAACTCGAGTTACTGACAAATGGGAGTACGAAGCTCTGATCAATATTCAGGAATTGAATCTAGAACTTGATCAACGTATAGACGAAGAAACCAACAACTGGATAAAGTATCTTGACTATGAAATTTCTGTTTATGAGAATGATCAGTCTAACTTCCCACTGGTGATAAATTTATTCGAAAGATGCCTCATGCCCAACTGCTTTAATTCCCGTATCTGGCTCAAATACATTGCATTCATAAATTTCTCACATCTTGAGTCAGATGAGAAGTTCGATAAGATGAATACCCTCTATCAGAAAGCTAACAATCAATTTGTCCCCCTCGACGACAACTTTATTCGGTTCAATTATGGTGACTTCTTACTCAAGTTTGATAAGACAGAAACTTTGAATAGCCATTTCTTAGACTTGATAGAATACTTTAGTGGAACCAATACTGCCCATCTTTTCTTCAAATCATATTATATTGCATCCATGGATAATTTAATCAAATTATGGATCAAAGCATCTGATGAAAACACCGTCAAGAAGATTCTACATCAGTTGATAGAGCAATACTTCACCAAAATTGACTCCTATAAGCCATCAGATAATATTTCTGATGACAAATTACTCACCAAAGATGCTTACAATAAGCTCCAAAAATTGTTAAATGATCAGTCTATTATCGTCATCATTGATAACTATTTGTCTATGATGATGAAGCAATTCAAGATTTCGGATGAAGACCAAGTAAAGAACTTAAGAGAATTTTTTAACAAGTACTACAGGGAAGAAGCACTAAAGAACACCAAACTGTTCTGGTCATTCTTCTTGAGGTTTGAAGGTATAATTATGTTTGATTTTCCCAATCTCAAGTTTATTATGAACTACGTTAAGAACAATCTACTCCTCCCCAAGAAGGATATCGATGAATTCATAACTATGCATTACAAAATAGTGAGTGCAAATTACAAAGAAGTCATGGCATCCAATCCTTCTGATGATACTCTTATCAGTATCGGAAACGAGACTTCGAGTTCTTTATTGCACAACAACTCTTTTTTGAGAAGACTTTCGAATAACAACCTGAAAGTTTTGGACAAACAAACATCAAAATTGTATAACCCCAAAGCCACGAGCTACTTGAACATTATCAGAAGCCATTTCGAACACCCAGGTATCTTCGTCGATGGAAAGCCTGATATCACAAACAAATTAATGACTAATGGCATCAACTTGATGGATGATGAGGTCCCCATTCCAAGACTTCCAACCTTCAAGAATGTGGAAAAAGCCAATCAACCAATCACTTATTCTCTGTAATTTTATTTAATAAAATGTATCATAACAGCATATCGCTCTGCCTGCCAATGATAATGAGATCATCTCTGATGTTTGCTTTGGCAGTACACTTATTATCACCAAAAACCTCCAACACTCGTAGTTTGGGGCAATTGACACCGAGTAGCCTGAGAATCTCATTATCTATGCTTCTCACAAATCCAACATCAAGTGTTGTTAACAAGGGAAACTTCAATTCACTGAAGAAATGTACTTGCTCGGTTTGTTCCTCTACGGCATCATCGATCGGATCTTGCTCTTGTGAAGACTTCTTTATCTCTCTTTTACGTTCTGAAAGATCATCAGTGAGTATCTGCCACATGAAGCCCTTTGTCAACTTATTCAAAGAGTTCAATGAGAGTTCAACAAGAGTCTGAGAAGAGTGCTTTAGGATTTCATAGACCGCCGAATCACCCAACGAAACGCATTTGGTAACATTGAGTGAGATGAAGCCTCCGCTGTTGACCTTGTCGTAAGAAGCAAAAGCTTTTGCTACACCTTCGTCAGTCAACAAATCCAACTCCCTCATCGATAAGTGAGTTAGGTTAGGACAAAACTTGGTAACTCCTTCTTCAATGAATCTATCAGTAAGTTCACTGCATCCATCCACACTGAGGGATTGTAGTGATTCTCCTGTAATCCCTAAGATGTTGATTAACAAGTCGTCGGTGATCAAGTTTGTCTTATAAGGATAAGAAATTTCGAGCTGAGTAAGTGATGAAGTTTTGAGATAATGAGGAAGCAACTCATAGACAGACGCAGAATCAAGACCATCTAATCTTGAGAGCTTCAATACTGTTAAATTTGCTCCGCAAGATTCGAGTAGACTTATGAATGAATCATTACCAAAACGATGCGTGTTCCTGATCTCGAACTTTTCAAGGTTTTTACCAGAGTTATCGAAAAACTCTTGCCAAGCTGCGTCACTTATCAAGAAAGGGCCATTTAGATTCAATTCTTTCAAGTTTTTTAAATTAGAATTGAAGTAGCTCAAGTTGTCATTGTGAAGCTGACCACACATGAATAGCGTGAGTGACTCCAAATGGGGACTGTAAGCAGCAATTTTGTTGAATGAATCTGAATCAACATTGGAACAATCCCAGAACTCCAAGGATTTCAAACTGGGATTCAAGAATAACGTCATCGTGGAATTGTTTAATGATCTATTCTTGGTCAAGATTTTGGAGATCTTGTTCATGTTGAGCTGACCAATGTCTCCCAATGCTTCCACATCATTTATGTTCTTTGTGATAGTCTTGATACACACATCCTGGAGTGTCGCAAGTTTGACAGTTTTCTTATCCAACAATGCTTGTGCAACTCTCTTCCTCTTCCTCTTAGCATTCATTTGATTCTTACGTACCATCTTCTCTTTTCTCTTCAATTCTTGATTACATTCTTCACATAGGTAACCATTTTTCAGTTTGTCAAATCTTGAATACACTGATAAGACAAATTTGTTACCACATTCAACACATGTTTCGTCTTCTCCTGATTGCCTATAATGACTGTCCAATTCAAAGTCAGCATCTTGTTCGTCATTATCATTATCGTTATCGTCTCTATTTGTATAATCTTCATCGTTGTCATCATCCAGATCAAGCCCACCAGATCTGCGAGCTCTTCTTTTTCTTCTGGCAGCTTGCTTGATAAGTTTGACATCTTCATCTTCCTCTTCTTGGTCATATTGAGCTGTGAGTGATGGGGTAACTGATGCAGAATCACCAGATCTCGTAGATGTGGGAGTGGCAACACCCGGTGATTCAGATTGCTGTTCTTGGGACTCATTAGCGCGTTCTGTTGCTTGCTGTTCACGAGCTCGTCTGGATCTGAACGCGTCTGTGATACCTTCATTACGCAAGAACTCTGTCAAAGCAGAGTTGGGTCCTCTCACGTTACTGGGATTTTTTGACCTTCGACTCATGGGTGCAAAAAAAAAGTGATTATGAAAAGTGGGCTTTTAACGAGCTAAAAAAAGGTGATTGTTACTGGGAAGTCAAGGAATACAGTGAAAATAATCTTGACAGATGAAATGATTTATTTTTGACCTCTTCTCTTCACTTCTGGAGCGTGAGTATCTTTCTGAGTGAGAGAGTCGCGAAAACTCTTTATCGCCACTTTCATCTCAAGCGCCCAACTTTCAGCGTACATTGCACCATGCAAATTATCTTTAAAGACTTTAAGAAGCAAAAAATCCCAATCGAAGTTGAAGTCTCCGATACGGTATGTTTTTTCGAGAGTTTCAGTGATTGAAAAGTTGCTCGATTAATACTCAAGCAACTTGTTTTCTTATTCCATCTCATAATTGAATCAGCAAGATTCAAGGCTTGTTGTGGCTGACGTTTTACTAACCAAAAGGTGGCTCTGACCAAGGAAAAAATTGCAAAGGAAAAAGAGTGTGATGTTGCCCAGCTCAAATTTGTGTATTCAGGTAAAGTCTTACAAGATGCCAACACTCTCGACTCATACAAGATTAAAGAAGGTGATTCAATCATCTTCATGATATCCAAGGCCAAGCCTGCACCAACACCACAGCCTAAACTTGATGAGCCAAAAGCTGAAGCTTCTCAACCTGCACCAAGCACCACAACAGGTTCTACTAGTGCCCCTGCACCTGCCAGCTCTGATTTCGTGAGTGGGAGCCAAAGGGAAACCACTATTACTAACATAATGGAAATGGGATACGAGAGACCTCAAGTTGAAGCAGCATTGAGAGCTGCTTTCAATAATCCTGAAAGGGCTGTTGAATATTTAATAAGTGGTATACCTGCTTCTTTACAAGCTCCACCAGCTGCACCAGTAGCTGCTACAGATGTGAACCCAGAAGCTGAATCCACCAATGCCAATGTCACTCATGATGACGATGAACAACATGAACAAAACCTCTTCGATGCAGCAGCAGCAGTACAAGATTCAGATGCACAAGGCGTTGGTGCAGCTAGAGCAGGTGGTGAAGAAGAAGATTTAAACATGCTTAGAACCGCATTACAAACGAACCCTGAATTGATTCAACCATTACTTGATCAATTAAGTGCTACCAATCCACAAGTAGCTCAATTGATTGAACAAGATCCTGAAGGGTTTATCAGGACTTTTTTGAGTGGTGGAGATGATTTAGGATTCGAGTTTGAGGAAGGAGAAGGTGAGGCAGCAGCCGAAGCTGGTGAAGGGGAACAAGGAGGTGCAGTTAGAATTGCTGTAACACCAGAAGATGAAAGCGCCATCAATAGATTATGTGAATTGGGATTCGAACGTGATTTGGTGATTCAAGTTTACATGGCATGTGACAAGAACGAAGAATTAGCTGCTGATATCTTGTTCAGAGATGTGTAGTAGAAAATGTACATTAGTGTCTATGACAATTGAAGTTGATGAAAGTCAGTTATTATACCATAAGTTTTTTTGTCATCGTCAGTAACAGGAGCATTACCTGGTCTATCTACAATAGTTGATTTAAGGCCAGCCCTCACTGCTGCTTTCACTTCATTAACATTATCGCTTAAGAAGAGCACTTGTTCTGGTTTGGACTCGTATCCTATGGACCTCAATATGTTGTGGTATGAGGTGGTATCTTGTTTGAAACCGCTAGTTGTGATATCGAAGTACCCACTTAATATACCATTGAGATCTTTGGACTTATCACCATCAACTACATGTCCGAACAATAGTTTCTGTGCTTTAACACTTCCTGAGGAGTAGATATAGATTTTTCCCGTATCAGCAAATTTTAGCATTGTGTCTAAAGCATCTTCGTAAATGGGTGCTCTCAAATCACCATTTTGGTAGCCCAATTGCCACACAAATCCTTGAAATGATTTGAGCACAGGATCTTTTATATCTGAGTGAACCAAATGTGTAATGTGATGAATAACCTGTTCGAAATTATCAGTTAATGGGAATTGAAGCACGATATTATTAACTTTGCCAATATCGGTATTTTCAGCTAGTGATTTCAAGGGGAACTCCAACTGGCCCAAAAATTCTGGTACTTTATCCATGAAGTAAGGATACAATACATCTTTTACGAAGGAGATCGAGCAAACAGTTCCTTCAATATCGAGTAGAAGAACCTCAACCATTGATTAATTTCGCACCATATTAATCTGACCTCAAAAATAATATGACCACACCTTCTGTGTCTCAGGATGCAGAATCTGTGGATTCACTGGACAATGAACGTCCTTTGAGGTATCCTTCATTCCCTCTGCTTTCTCTGTTTTTTTCCGCATCTCGTGTTCCTTTGTTTGACGAAGAAAATGACTATGTCAATGATGATCACATTCACTCATTCGCTAAAGCCCTTCTTTGGGAAGAAGAAATCGAAGAACATACTCCACGTGAGCCAATAGATTCACCGGTAAAGAAACTGGACTTCATTTCTTCTCAAAACGATTGGTACCCAGTGCATAATCTGACCAAACATGATACAGATAAGACTAAAAAACAAACAAGAGTTCACAATGAATTCACTCATTCAGCTTCATACACACTTCTTAGATGGCCAATATTATTCTTTGTGGGATCATGGATAGTATTCTTATGTGTAATTTATTCTATTGTGAGAGCTTATGTTGCTCTCTCAGAATATTACTTGACCTGGGTAGGTGAAAGAAAGAAGCTCAGAGACAAATTGAGAGCTTCCAAAACATATGACGAATGGGCCAGTAATGCATTGGCTCTTGATGAATATTTAGGACTCGATAAATGGTCTATAAGTCCCAAATTCTCTTACTATGACTATAGGACGATTTCTCGAGTTATGTCTAGATTGATCAGTTTGAAAACAAGTGGATCAGATATGGACCTTATGATTTTCTTGCAAGGATGCTTGAAATCCAATTTTGCTGGTATTGAAAACAGACAATTATATTCCCACAGATATTTTGGTACTAAAAAGATTGTTCATCAGTATGTGGAACTTGTGACACAGTGTATTGACAAAGTTACCAATTCAGACAAGATCCCATTCATTGAAAAGAGGAAATTTTTCAGAATTGTTCTGAAAAATTATGGCAAAACTGCCTTGTGTCTTAGTGGTGGTGCCTGCTTCTCTTACAACCATTTCGGTGTCATAAAAGCACTTCTAGATAATGACCTATTACCATCTATTATATCTGGAACATCAGGAGGAGGCTTGATCGCAGCTTTAGCATGCACTAGAACTGATGAAGAATTAAAGAAACTCTTGGTGCCTGAGCTCGCTAGAAAAATCACAGCTTGTGAAGACCCTTGGTACGTTTGGATCCCAAGATTCTGGAAAACTGGTGCTAGATTTGATTCAGTTGCTTGGGCAAGAAAAGCCAATTTCTTCACCAAAGGTTCAACAACATTTAGTGAAGCATTCAAAATGACAGGAAGGAAGTTGAATATTTCAACAGTTCCAGCTGACCCTCATTCTCCAGTTATTCTTTGCAACAACATAACATCACCCAACTGCATTATTTGGTCATCTTTATTGGCTTCATCAGCGGTTCCTGGGATCTTGAACCCTGTAGTCCTAATGATGAAAGACTCTAAATCAGGTGAGGTTACACCATTTTCTCTCGGTAACAAATGGAGGGACGGTTCTTTGAGAACTGATATACCAATTGAATCATTGAATACTTACTATAATGTCAATTTTTCAATTGTTTCCCAGGTCAATCCTCATATTTCATTATTCTTTTATGCTCCAAAGGGAACAGTAGGGAGACCAGTTGCCATATCTAGGAGATACACTCGTCGCCAACAGTTTGCATCTTTGAGAGGAGGATTCTTGGGAACTGCAGTAGAGCAATTATTGAGATTAGAAATCACCAAATGGTTGAAAATTATCAAGAGTTTGGATCTTTTACCTCATTTACTAGAACAGGACTGGTCCAACATTTGGTTGCAAAAATTCAGTGGTACTGTGACTGTATGGCCAAGAAACAGACTTATGGATTTTTGGTATATCTTGAGTGATCCTACAGAAGCTAGATTGGAGGAGATGCTTTTGAAGGGCCAAAAATCTATGTTCCCTCGAATGATTTTTATCAAGCATAGATTAATGATTGAAAGGGCAATAGAAAGAGGACGCAAGATGACCAAATTACCGATTCTGCTGTATGATACAGCATCAGGGTCTGATAACCACATCTCCGGTAATGGATTTGGCATCCAAACAAACCATTATGATGACATTGATGATATGGACACTGATAGTAGTGAAGAAGGTAGAATTGGTCCTTCACCATTTGACTCTAGATACAACGAGTCCTTAGACGATGAGGATTATGTTCCATCGAGCGATGTACCCTTGAGTGATCCAAGCAGAAATTCTAGCCCCGATTTTAGAGGGTTTGATCTTCTGAGATTTCCAAATAATCAGGATCATTGATGAGACAATATAATGATAAATGAATAGGAAAATTAATGAGATTGGGTTTTGAAATAAGCATTGACTTTATTGCAATCTGCAATATCTCCTTCAACTTCTACAATGTAATCTAAGTAGTCAATTGCCAAAGGTATACTTTTTGAATCAAGTGCGGTCAATTCATCTCTATTGAAAGGCGATAAAACCCAGTTCGCCATAGATTCTTTATCAACATTACGAGGCTTAGGTCCAATTCCTATGCCCAACTTGTAAACCAGTTCAGTTCTTCGATTAATAAAGAATTTTTGAATACTCTTTATCCCATTGTGAGATTCACTCTGCTTGAGTTTAGATAAACGAACTCTCCCCATGTCAAGTTCGAAATCATCATAGAGAAAAACTACAATCAAATCATCGTTGATGTAGAGTTTTGACTTCTCAATGAACTTCTTGAATGCTTTGTCAGACTCATTCATATAACAGTTTGACTTCACACAAATGATATTAGAGACAGTAAAAGAGTTAAATTGTTGATTTGAAGTTGATTGTTTGGCCCCATAGTGAGCAACAATCTTATTCAATGCGATGTGGCCACAAGAGTGCCTGGTGATTGGTCCTGGATTCCCTATAGAGAATATAACTAAAGAAGGTCGAGACATACAAGACTGAAATTTCAAACGCGAAGGTTGATCGAATGGCTGAAACAACTGGCCACAGTGAACAGCCTTCATTTGAGACAATTAGTGTTGAGACTTCAGCAGCAGAAACAGAAGTACCTGAGAAAGTTGTTGTTGAAGTTTCAGATAATGATGATGACGAGTTTGATGCATTTAATGAACCTGGAGATGACGACAGCGACTTTGGGGATTTTGGAGATTTCGAACAAGGGAACGTCGCTGAGAACTTTAGCAACACACCAGTGATATTCGATGATGACACTTTCAATGATGAGGAGAAGTTTTCCAAGAAAGTTAGCGATATAATAGAGGAAATATTCACCTTTGACAAACCTACATCGAACGATCAAGTGCAACTCTTGGATGAGAGATCTAGTGCCATACTTGAGCAACTATCGAAAATCCCCCATTTGAAGCCTAACAACTGGATCAAACTGCAAATACGCCATAATCTTTTGATCAAACTTGGGATACCCATTAATCTTGATGAACTTATCGATGAGAAACACGTTGAATCCACAACGACCCATAGAAGAAATTCCATCAACGAGGACGATATTGATTGGAGTGATATTGACATACCTGAATTTGAGAGTCTTAATTTGAGCTCAGATACTTCTGCCAGCCTCGTTCAAGCTACAGATGCGACGCTATCTAAAATTGAAACAGATAACTTGAACAATACTAGCAAGTCGTACTTGGAAACAGTCAAGGATAAGCAGAAGTTGTTGGAGAAGCTCAAACAGCTTGAGGATAATAACAAAACACTCATTCAACTCAGCAGTGTATGGAAGCATGAGTTTCAAGAGCATAAAAAGAGTTTCAATATCTACGAATCTGTTGTCCAAAACTTGATTGGTTATAGTCAGAAACTTGAAAGAGATGAGATACTTGCTAACATCGAGAAGTTAAAAAAGAAGGGAAAGAAAAATAGTTGGAAGTGAGTATAGAGTGACTAAATTACATTTTCATAACTATTGTACATCATGACTGGTCTTGAAAATTGAAGAATGATCCAAGATCTTCAATGTTGTATGTGTCCACCCCGGATTGCAAGTTCATATTAATGAAGGTATTATCCATGAAATTAGTATTGAGAAGACTACCTGGAGTTTGAACATCGTTAAGATCTTCATCATTCATGAGACCAGCAACAGTGGGGGATTGAACTCTAGTCGGTGGTCGACTAGTTTTGACTTCAGGGAACAACTGAGTGGGGTCAAAGTTTTCGAAAAAATTCTGACTCGTAGGGAACCTTTCAGTAACGAAAGAAACATCAGGAAATGATTGTGCAGAATTGGAACTTGGTGAACTGGTTTTCGTATAATGACTTGAATTCTCATTATCGTCGTGCTTTTTCACTTCTTTCACCATTGCCTTAAAGTCAGCTTTGTTTGAGTCTTGGGCGTCTTTCGTATGTGCTTGTCCTTTAGGGGATGTTCCTGAAGACACCAGCTGAGTAGGCGAAATATGATTTAATGTCTGGTTGGGTGTATTCTCTGTCTCCTGAAACATTTTGTTGCCATATCCAGGAGTATGAGATCCATAATATGATTTGAGTGAGTGTTCAGTTTCTTTGGCCCTCTTAGCACTGTCAAGTTCCTGAAACATGGCAATTCTGCTTCCCTTATCGATTATATGTGCTCGTTTGAATTTGTCGTCAGCGAACTTTTGGAAAAGCCTGATTAAAACGGATGCAACTGGGAAATATTCCGCCAAAGCTCTTAAAGCAGCTCTCAAATTTGTAAGAGCATCACTTGCAGTTGATGAGATCAATTCATTGGTTGAATCGACGTGATAAATCAACATTAACTGTGCTGAACACACAATATACACGAACACCAATGGACATTGTTTGATCAATTGCTTATCGATCAAGATCTTCGAAATTAGCGAGATCATTCGTGCTGCTTGGAAGGAAATACCCCAAGATGGATACTTGTAGTTATTTGGATTAGTAGAATTGGATTTGGCCATTCTCACCAAATTTGATCTGTGGATCAAATAAAGCCTGTTATAGTATTGTGCATTCAAAAGACAACTGAAAAAGCCTTGCTTTGATTCATCTTCCAAGCTGAATGCCAACTGAGGTGGTAAGTTGGTGAACCATATTCCCATTAACATATCACAATGTTGGATAATTGAATATCTTGACTTCTTCTTCATTGATTCAGCTTTCACCGTGTACTGATGTCTAATGATGATTCCAGTAATCTCAGCTAGTTTAACAAGATGAATAAAGTATAATGCATGAGTTTCATTCACAGGGTAGGGTGATTTCGAACCTTCAGCTTCATCATCTTCATTGAAATCTTCCAAAGTCAACATGGGGACATCACAATCCGTCAAATCAATAACGGGAGGTCTACCAAAAGCAATAGCAACATTTCTGTCCTTTTCGAATAAACACCACCAGATTCTTCTCCATGTTTTTTTCTCAGAAATGGGGATTGGTGATCTTGAAATATCTCTATGGAATCCAAAACCTTGAGCCAAACTGATCGCTACTCTAGTCCAGTAGAATGAATTTCTGGTAACATCTTCTGGCCCTTCCCAGTATGAACCAATAAGAATTAAAGTTTGTAAAATGGCCACAGGATCGCTTTCGTAATTTGTTTCATATAAAGCTTTAGCTCTTCTGAAGAAAGTAAGACATGCCAAATTATTTGAGCCTTTTGAATCGAGTAGTAAAGGGTTTCTTGAGATCCTACAGCCACAAAGAAGTACTGCCTGCAACAACATGAGTGGCGGACTATCATTAGGGTCATTAAACTTTTGCATGAACTCTGTTCTGTTGATAACTGGCATCAAAGGGTGGACTAATTCGAAGTAAGTATCGATCAAGTCCAGTGCTAGTTCATTCGATGGTAAGTAAAAAGCACCTCTTAATTTTAAGATTTCCAATTCAACAGAATCCAAAGAGCTTTCGTTCAAGGAGAACACATCTTCATCCAACTGAATATGATTTTCTCCTACTGACTGAGGCATGAACCCCACTGAAGAAGAACCTAAGAAAGTAAGTGATGCTCTGGCTTTATTTGTAAGAAGCTCATTCTTATGCATAGAAGGCTTATTTTTGTATCTTGAAGTAAGTGATGGCGGAATACTTACTTGACTGATATTGAGAACAGGCTCTGAAGTATTTGACATGTACTTCTCCAGAGATGGCTCTATTTCGTTTGTATCGAATTCAACTTTCACCTGCACGTCATTCAGGTGACTTCTGTCATCATTTTGACGTTGACGCTTTGCCTTCAGTTCAGCTGAACCGTTCCCCCGTTTTTTAGCTGCTGGTAAAACACAGTCACAACCAAAAGTTATACAGTTGGTGCATGGCATATGAATTTCAGCATCACAACGGACTTTCCTGGAACGACAAACCACACAGGCTCTTGAACCTCTTGGCCGTTTGTATTTTATAGTGAAAGCTTTCGGCTTATCACTGCCAGTTGACCTCGTCATAGTGTCTCCAGAAAATGAGAGCGATTGTGTCGGGCTGCGCAAAAGCCAAATTATGTACCGGACTTTTCACTTTAGATGAAGATTACAATACGAGTTTTACAAGCGGCACAAACGGAGTAATTGAGAACAATAGGAGTTCATAGTGGCAGGGAGTAGTGTACATGAATTTTTCATTTTTGCAAAATTCGGATGTTATCCACGGACCGACCGTTGAGATGGGGCGCATTGGTTTAGACCCTGCATGTGTCCGCACGATATGGACTTCAATTGTGAGCATGTGACAGCGAAGGGGCTTAGATTGATTTTCACTGAATTCGTGAAAAGTGACTTTATTGGTTTAGTGTGTCACCTCAAGAGTCTTGTCAACAAAGATGCTTTCAATTGACGTTGAAATGGCCGATCAATTTAAAGTTTTTCAGTAAAGTTACTTTGATTTCTTACCTCATCGCTCTTGAATGCCAGTTTAGACACTACCAATGTGACGTAACCAAATACTAGGGCACCGAATACACCAACTGTAACGATAAAGTAACAGATATCCACATTTGGAATCCGCTTCTATGTGATTGGCTTGTCACACCTCGATGTGTCTCATTTTCGCATGGAAAGAAACGACATTTATTCTGCTATCAAAGCATCAGCAGTTCTTGTGTCTGCTGCAGTTCTTATTAAACTGTGCTATGACCTCTTTAACAGGAAGGATCAACTTACCAATCTTCGTCCTCGTTCACGAGGTATTGAAAGTTTGGTAGGTAACACTCCGTTGGTAGAGATAAAAAGTCTCTCCAAACTCACCAAATGTAAGATTTATGCAAAGTTGGAACTAAACAATCCAGGAGGAAGTGCAAAAGATAGAGTAGCTCTTGCAATCATTAGAGAGAATGAAAAATTAGGAAACTTGAAACCTCATCACGGTGATGTCATCTTTGAGGGAACTTCAGGTTCAACAGGTATCTCATTTGCAGTATTATCCAACTCACTCGGCTATGAAACTCACATATGTTTACCTGACGATACTGGTGATGAAAAATTAAAACTACTCAAGGTTTATGGGGCAACAATTGAACCGGTACGTCCTGCATCAATTGTCGACCAAGACCATTACGTCAATGCTGCTAGAATGAGAGCTGACAACATCAACAATAATCCTGATGATGAACGTAACGCTGTGTACGCTGACCAATTCGAGAACGAATTGAACTGGAAAATTCATTATGCCACAACTGGACCTGAAATTTGGGAACAAATGGACCACCAACTTGATTACTTTATCACAGGATCTGGCACTGGTGGAACAATAGCTGGGGTCAGTAAGTATCTCAAAGAGAAAGATCCAACTATTGAAGTCGTACTCAGTGATCCCCAGGGAAGTAGTCTCGCCAATAGAATTAATCATGGAGTCGCCTACAACACAGTGGAAAAGGAAGGAACTAGAAGAAGACATCAAGTGGATACAATTATTGAAGGTATTGGATTAAACAGGCTAACAAAGAACTTTAAAGTTGCAGAACCTTTCATAGATAGCGCTATATCTGTTAAAGATGAAGAAGCCATACGTATGGCCAAATTTCTTTGCATCAATGAAGGTGTATTCTGGGGGTCTTCAGCTGCTATCAATTGTGTTGCAGCCGTCAAACTTGCATTGAAAGAAGGACCAGGAAAGACTATTGTCACTGTTGCTTGTGACTCAGGCACAAGACATCTCTCGAAATTCTGGAGAGAAGCCAATAAAATCAGTAACAACATATCATTAGCTGATGTTCTTCTGGATCCCCTTGTTGGTTCAAGAAAACGAAATGAAGGGTTTTAACTTCTATTCTAGTATACACATAAACTACATAGCCTTTTGGGCTTTATCTATCAAAGTTTTTTTGGTTTCTCTGAATATCTTGAAAGTGCTCAATGTTGAAGCGCTTATACCAAACCAAATCTGGAAAGTTGGGAAAGGAAGCTTCCAGTGGAAGACAGTATAAGAATCAAATATAAAGTCAGACATCCACTTGAATAGATCAATCCAGGCATTTGTTTTCTTGAATTGGATCTGTTTGAGATCTTGAGCATCTAAACTATTGGAATCGTCTTTGATGTAATCAAACAAGATATTGTTTTCCCCATAAGGTTTACCACCAGCACCCAAAATCTGCTTTGAAAGAGTTTTAGCTTTGCTCTTAACTTGAATTTGAATTTTCAAGTCCATCTCTTTCTTGTTAAGGGCATTAATATTTTCAATAGCTGTGTAAATACCCACAATAGAATCACAATACCATGCTAAAGATTCATGTCTGGCCACTAATTTATGAAAGCTCTTGTTCTTGAGTAGACCCAACTTATAGAGTAAAAGACACTCATCGTTAAAACTATAATACAAACCAATTAAATCATTCAAGAATGATCTTTTGAGAACGGCCTTATCGAGGTTATTTACCTGAATACCTCCGAATTTGTCGATATGAATGCCACTGAAAATTGTGTTGAGTATAGACCTTATTTTGAAAGGACTTTTTCCGAATCTTAAAAACTGTCTATACATAGCTAACCCCTTCACACACCCACTGAAACGATCCACGAATGTAGAGGTGAACAAGATTATTGCTATGCGGGCAAAATCATATGGATGCTTTATGAGATTCCTCAATAGGTTTAGCTGTTTCGTTCTATCATTATACCTTTTACCAATGACTGTCATGTTGATTGTATCATCAGATAAATAGTTCTTTGTCTGTTTTGCATGATAGATGAGTAATCTTAATAAGTATTGGCCAACCTTGGCCATTTTATCCTTACCAGTTATGGTGTTGATCATTGACCAAAAGATATCCATTGATTTAATGTTTACATGTGGTGATGGTGTAGTTGATAAACTTGATAATTTTTCGAAATCATTCAAGTTGGGATGCTTTTCCGATATTGGAGTGATCACCGGGATCACTGATTTCTTTATAGGAGTTGAAAGTTTGTCTTCAACAGTTGTTGACATTTTATTTGGAGAACTTGAACTTGAATTTGAATCCTGCCACTCTGAATGTTGTAGAAACCCTTGAGCGTGGAAGAGATTTTTTTTGTATCGATGTGATCGATTTAATTTCTCTTCTATGGCGATGGATGATGAAAATCCATTCATAGTTACCAGTAGTGGGGTTAATTTAATTTATACTCGGTTGATGTTACGCACAAAAAACAATTCAATACAAATGTAACATTAAATGTAACATTAACAATAAATACTTTGTTACATTGAGAATAAATAATTACTTACCTTGATTGAAGTTTTCAACATCTGTAGAATTGGGTCCCATCATGAATGCCCCAACACTACCAAGATAACCTTCATGCCTTAAAAAGTAAGATTTCATATCACCATTTGACCAAAAATTAACTGCATAACTCAATGTATGAATTGTTTGCATATGACCCAGAATATAACTACCACCAAAGTAAATTGTCTTAAGATTGAACCTTAAGGCTTGCAAATATGCAATTTGTCCAATGTTATTTGATACTGAGTAAAGCAATGACCTTGCAATATCTTCTTGCTTGAACTGTGCAAGCTTCTCTGCTGGTGATTGATTAACTAATTTTTTGTTAAACCTAAGTTTCTTGAAAACTTTGGCAAATGATGATGCAATATGGTTCAGTTTAAGCCCAATCTTATTGTAATTTGTACCATAAATATCACCAACTAGTAAATCAATATTTTCATTGTCACCTTTTGATGCCATTTCCAACATTTCATTGTAATCTTTAGCTTCTGTTAATAATGATAATAAACCCCAAAGAGTACCACCACCTAAAGATGAACCACCAATTCTCTCGAACCCGTCGGGACCTGGTCCAGTCACCTTTATCATTGACACTCCACTCCCTATATTAACCAACAAATATGGATATATTTCGTTATTTGTTAGTGAGCCTCCAACAAATTTTGTCTCATTAACTTCCAAATCATAGATAAAAATTTCATTAGGGATCTTTGTGATTAACCAATCTAATCCCTTTATGAGACATTCCATTTCATCCTCTGCAATTACTTTGACTGGTAATTTATTCTTAATAAATGTCCTCTCCATTAATTTATGAAATTTATGAGCACCACCACCAGTTGCCATAATATAAGTTATTGGTGGTAATGATGCTTTGCTAAATGATCTTTTAATAAGACGAATCATGAATTTCAAAACTTCAGAAGAAAACGTTTCAGTTTGGAAATCTCTAAAATGAAGTCTTCCACCTTTACTCTCATTCTTACTCTTGGTGAAATAAACTAATTTTGTTAATGTACCACCAATATCTGCAGATATATGAATTATTTCGGAGTTATGTTGAGGTAATGTTATCTGATTTGTAACATCACAGCCACTGAAATTATTAATTTCGTTATGATTTTCAATTTCGTCATACTCCGATTCACTATTATCTGGGGTTGGTGTATTAGAATTCGAGCTTGGAGTATTTGGATCTTCATCGTGAACTTTTAAAAGATGGTCATTAGCAATATATGCCCCGGAGCAATCAATCTTTATGGTACCTTTATCGGCCAATTCCAAATTAATATCTTTAGGAGTGGCCCCATTGGTTGATTGTGAGTTAATAATCATAGATAAAACAAAAACTCACTCGATTTGAAGTTATTTGTTTCAAAATTTCAACTATTATCAAATGAATATCGGATGATTCTTTGTGTGTGATTCAATTCAACAATTTATCGTTACTTATCAACTTACACCGTATTAGAAGTTGTGATTATTCTAAAAATTTTCATTTGTTGCGTCGCACATCAAGTTACATCGTTCCGTCGGTACGACGCTTCAATTGCAAATTGAGAGAGAGGCTGTGTTACAATTATAACCCTAAACATCAACAATGAATTCAATAGTTGCAACCAATCAATATTTACCACAAGAGTATAATGTTAAAGTTGTCATTGGTACAAAGCAGAATTTTTCAGGTGAATTTCAGGCTCAATTAAAGCCAAATAGACTTGAAGGAACTCCTTTCAACATCAGATTACATGCAGCTCATCTAGTCATCCTTGAACTGACTATAGGTGACGAGAAATTAAATGTTAAGTATCATAAAGATGTGGAAGAAATTGAACTAACTTGTGATTCAACTCAAGACCTCTCGGGTAAAACCTTGAAAATTAAGTATCTCGGAACCGTCAATAGCATCAAAACATTTAGAGATCAAACCAAAGGAGTTTTCAAAACCAATTATTTAGATTCATTGTCTGGAAAGAGTGATAACATAATAATTGCAACTCAAACTCAACCGACCTTCGCTAGAACTATATTTCCGGTGATAGATGACCCTGCATTCAAAGTCCCCGTATCTCTTACAGTTGAGACCCAATCCAAGATGACAGTGTTGTCCAATAGTCCAGTGGAAACAGAATCTATTGATGGTGAAAACAAAACAGTTAAATTCGAGAAGAGTCCACCAATGCTTTCTTCGAATTTTGGTTTCGTGGTGGGGGATTTAGAGTTCATCGAGAACGTTGTGAATGATATTCCTGTAAGGATTTACACTCAAATAGGTGAACTGATCAAAGCTCGATTTGCTCTTGACACTTTATCGGTTATTTTACCAAAAGCAATTGAGGTCTTTGGCCCATACCCTTTGAAGAAACTTGACTTGATAGCACTCCCATTCTTGTCTGATGGAGCCACAGAGAACTGGGGCCTTATCACCATCATGAAAGACCATCTTTTGTTATCTAATGATAGTCAAAAGCTCATTATCCAACAGTTGGTGTCTCACGAATTGATTCACCAATGGATTGGAAATTTGGTTTCGTTCAGTGAATGGAAGTACTTGTGGTTGAACGAATCATTTGCTACCCTATTGGGTAATTATTTGCTCAAGATTTCTGGTTTGATACCTGGAGACCAATTCACTCGTGAAATGGTTGATATGAACACTGGAATATTAAAGAGATGTTCTAAGTTAAGCATTCAAAAGTTCATGAACTCTTTACCCTCTTCAGGTGTTGTTTCATCCGCAGTTTTGTTTAACAATGATGTCTACGAGAAAGGTATCATTATCTTGAGAATGATAGCCAATGTTTTGAGTGAAGAAATCGATGATTTCAGCATTTTTCTTGAAAAGCTTAAACAATTCATCGAGTTGAACAAGTACAAGTCAATTAAACCATCAGAAATATGGACTTTCTTGTATCAAGATGCAAAATTTGATCTTCTACTGTTGATTAATATGTACTTGAGATATGACGGGTTCCCAACATTGAACGTTTACGAAGGTGGAGACAAGTTGATTGTTGAGCAGATAAACAAGAATCAATTTCATGTTCCTATTTACATCAAGACAGTGAATGGCATAACCAAACAAATTATGTCCAATAAGAAGATTGAATTGGATGCCAATATCGAAAATCTTGTATTGTTCAATGTCAGCAAGGTTGGACATTACAAGATCAACATATCTAAGAAACTTCTCAAAAAGATGTCAACAGACCAATTGAGTGAGCTTGACACTCATGTATATAATAGTGATTACTTGTAAATATAAAGACAGTGATAGATTTACGAGTAGAACTTCATTGTTGATTATCTATAAAGTTGACCTTTGAGCATATGCATAGACGTGAGGCACATGCAAGATCTGATGCAAGTCATTAATCTCATTAAATCAAAAGTTCCATTTAACTTCTCTTTTGTTGTAAGCAACTATGTCTAAAATGTTATTAGCAAAAGTATCAAGAGAATCCATGGAAATATTTGTGGTTTTGTAAGGAATTTTTGGCTTTTGATTACTACAGCCTTGACATAAACAGTCTTGATGGAGTAAATCTTCGTGCATAAAATTCTTTATTGTTTTAGCAACAGGGCTTGATGTTACACTTGATGGCTGTGAAATTATAGTTGATGGCTTCTTTCTTAATGGTTGTGAATTATTTGAAGAATTTTTGCTTGACTGACGTGAATTTATTGATTTAGTTGTTAAATCATTTGACTGTAGTGAGAAATTTGATTCAGTTGATGATGATCTTGTATGATCACTTGATCTCCTGAATTTATTCTTTAATTTTGAAGATAATTGTCGTTCTAATCCCATGAATCAATAAATTGATTTTAACAACTATTTGTTCTATTTTGTATATTTATTTATTTCAAGCAAAAATTAGTCAAGAAATCGGTTGTTAACTGGAAATGTGTTTTTACTCAAAGTGGTCTTAACCAAAATCGTTTTCGCGTTTTCAAATTCGCTATTAACAACAAACTATATTGAATACGTGATAGATCGTTTATTATATACATTGTAACTGAATTAATTGACTTTGTTTGTTAACTCAACTTCTTCTTGTTTACTGTCTTGTAAAAGTGACTCCTCAATTTCAACATTCTCTTGAATACTCCACAATTCACTATACAAGGAATTTTTTTCATTCAATAATTGGAAATGACTCCCTTCTTCAACTACGTGTCCTTTATTAAGAACGATAATTTTGTCACTGTCTGCAATAGTTCTTAACCTGTGTGCAATAGAAATGTTGGTACTCTTTGACTCCTTGAAAACGCTTTTAATTGTCTTCAATAAACTTTGTTCAGTTTGAGTATCTAGTGCACTAGTAGCTTCATCAAAGAATGTAATTGGTGAATTTTTTAAAAGTAATCTGGCAATTGCGAGTCTTTGCTTCTCTCCTCCAGATATCATAAGTCCTCTTTCTCCAACTATTGTATTAATTCCATCAGGTAATTCTTTAATTAATTTATCGAGTTGAACTCTTTTAACAACTCTCTCAATATCTTCATTACTAGCATTCAAATTCCCGTACCTAATATTCTCCAATATTGTATCATTGAACAATGGAGTTTCTTGTGGTACAATTCCAATATGTCTCCTTAATGAATCTAATTTAATGTCTCTAATATCTTGTCCATCAATCAAAATTCTTCCCTCATTAATATCGTAAAATCTGAAAATTAATCTTAATATGGTAGATTTACCACTACCACTAGGCCCAACTATTGCAACTTTTTCTCCACCTGGAATGACAAAATTTGCATTCTTTAAAATTGGTCTATCAGGGTGATATCCAAACGAAACATTCTCGAATCTAATTTCACCAGGGTTTTTGGAATTTAGAATTAAATCTTTGGCATGTGGTGAGTCAATTATCTTAACATCATGATTTTGTAATTCGAATAAATTCTCCATATCTAAAAGGGATTGTTTCAAGTCTCTATAGACAGATCCCAAGAAATTCAATGGAACTGACAATTGGAACACTAATTGATTGATTAAAACCAAGTCACCAACAGTCAATGCACCACTCATAACCCCTTGACAACCCATATACATCATAAGAGTTAAAGCTGTTGAAAATATGAAGTTTTGACCCGAATTCAAAAATGCCAATGAAGTAGCTACCTTGATACTGGAATTTTGGTACTTTGTCAATGAGCGATCATACTTTTGCATTTGATAAGCTTCATTATTGAAATACTTCACAGCCTCATAGTTTATCAATGAATCCAATGCAACTGTGGCAGCTTCATTATCAGCGGTATTTGCTTGTCTTCTAAATTTTGTTCTCCAAGCAGTTGTTCTTATTGTGAAAACAGAGTATGCCAACATGGTCATAAAAGCCACAGTAGCAAATGAAGCACCATAGTTGTAAGTTAAGACACCACAAACAATTGAAATTTCAAATGTAAGTGGTAAAATATGGAACACCATTGCAGAGAGCACATATGAAATACCCTTTGTACCTCTTTCAATTGCACGAGTAATTCCACCCGTTTGCCTAGATAAATGAAATTGAAGATCCATACTCAATAAGTGATTAAAAGTGTTTAATGCAACTCTCTTGATAGCAGTTTGAGCTACAGAAGCGAATATTGCATTTCGTAATTCCCAAAAAGTACTGCCCCAAATCTTGCACCACCATAAGCGAGTATAAGTGATCCAATTAATGTTGTACTAATACCAACAGTATTCGACCAATCAACATTCATGTTATCAATGATAGTTTTGAAGAAAAACGGTACTTGAATATTTAGTAATTTAGAACCAATTAATAAGCCCAATGCAAGAACTACTCTCACTTTGAAACCGAAGTTATTCTTTGGCCAAATTGTTGTCATTAGTGACTTGATAATCTTGATCTGTGAAGTTGAAATTTCCTTTCCAAAAAGTGTGTTAGTTTTCCCACGAAGAATTGGATTTGAGTGGAAACTTCTAAAAGGTGCTCGTGAAAATGGTACTATTGAATTAGTACAGAGCACCTTTGTCCTTAAAGATGGGAACTTTATTATCTTTATTCCCGCTTTAAACATCCGATTCGGTTCAGAGGTTATGGTGGAGTTAAGTTGAGATCCTCATCTTTGAATATCACGTGATCGACATGCTGCAAAATGAATACAATGCACGTGCTATAATCACCAGCACGTGCATTTACCAAATGTTCGCAATATAAAAACAACATCACCTGAATTACATGTGAGTAAACACTCGTGACACAATGAGTAAAAGAGAAACTGAAGATACCCCAGACCAATTGGAAAAGAAACACAAATCAAATGATAAGTCAGAACTTGCTATTGATTCTGAATTATTAGGTCATCATGATACCCCAGATAGTAATAATGCATTTGCTAGTAAATCAACTGCTGCACAAGCTGTTGCAAATGTTCAAAATAGTTTACTGATTCAACCAACTTCTTTACCACAACAAAGTAAACCTGTTCATGGCACAGAAGAATGGCACAGATTGAGAAGAGAAAATCACAAAGAAGTCGAAAGAAGGAGGAGAGAATCTATTAATCACGGTATCAAGGAATTAGCAGCTTTAATCCCAACCTCTGATACCAATAAAGCACAAATTTTACAAAGGGCTGTAGAATTCATAAAAAGGTTGAAAGAGAATGAAAACAACAATATTGAAAAATGGACTTTAGAGAAATTGTTAACTGAACAAGCAGTTAGTGAATTGGATGCTTCAAATACAAAATTGAAACAAGAATTGGAAAGAGCTTATCGTGAAGTTGAACATTGGAAAAGACTTGCCAACGAGAAGAAGTGATTGTATTATTAGTGTAAAATATTATATGTGGATTTACTTATGTAGTGGGAAGGGTGCATATGTGAATGGAGTAGTAGAAAGGTGCCAATGTGGAAGGGAGTAGTGGAAAGGTGCAAATAAGTGATGCAGTAGTGCTCAGAAACATATGAGTGGAGCTTAGTGACAGTATGTGATAGTTCTTTGGGCTGTCAAAGATTGTTCTTCAGAGCAAAAGTATGGAATAATGTAAAATTCACAGAAGCTGAATGAATGCAAAAAACATGATTGATTGATGATTGATCAAGCAAAATTGTATATCAATGATATCAACTTGTATACTGGGACCCAAAGATGCGTGAGTTTCAACTCCAGAGATGCAACTGACTCAAAAATTTGGTCTACAGAAATTTCGGTCTTCACCGCTTGATTAAAACTCAGAACAAAAATGGAGCCCTCCACTTTCAAGTACCCATGGATGGTACTCGAATGTGATACTGAGCATACAATACTGAAGGAGAGTTGCAACTAGCTCAATGGTGAAGCAGCCTTGAAGAAACTACAAAGTGGTGATCTTACAAGACATGAATATTTTTTCGAATTCATGGGCGTTCTGTGACGACCCAAATATCACTGAGCCAATAGTGGAGACAGCCTTGTGGACTGCTATAGTCCAAGTCAGCTTTTGACTCTTGATGTAAAGCTGTGAGCTTTTTAACTTCAGGCGGAAATCAGTTACAATCAATTCACCAACGACTAATTATCGATACGAGGGAAGAGAAGTGCCATCAGCTGATTTTGAGACCCAAGCTACTCAGTCCTCAAGAAGTATATGTCTTGTGATGTGAAGTGGTTCACAATTAGGCTAAGCGATTCGGCTAAATCAGATGGCTTTTGTCGATACAATGGAATTCACTACACATGATTACCAGAAATACGAAGAAAAGACTCAGACCTCTTTTAGACATAAGGCGAGCTGCTGATACGGCAAAGACCACTAAGTTGAAAGGAGTCAGATTTGAGCTTATCACACCTCAAACCAAACCCTTTACCAAATCCTGCTATTACAGGTTTTATTATCTCCTTCTTCTATCAGTGATCTAAGCACAAGACACTGGAGATAACCGCTCAAGACTACCTAGTGCAGAGAAGGTTCTGCATGAAAGAATGTGATTTAATTGAAACGTCTTATCTCGATCGGCACTTACCGCCCATATACGGAAAAATCCTGTTCGCAACGGCTGCAACGGTGGATACCGAAAAGCTGTAACAACTCAACAGTTGAGTTAATGATGGCCAGATCAATGATACAAGTAAGATCAGCACCCAAAGCTTCATGGATGATCATTTAAAATGACTTCAAGGCGTTCTCCACCAAAAATCCACCTTATCAAGGTGAAAAGTGTCGATCCTAATTGGGTGAGATCGCTTATCGGATGAAATTATAACAGTCAAATGCACGCCTTTTCTTGGCCTCATTATATTTAAGAAGACAAATCCGTTGAAGAGGTTAGCTAACAAACATGTTACAAGTTGAAACTATCAAATCAGGATCCAGGAGGGTTTTGAAAAAATGGACAACAAAGGAAGGGTTTTTCGGTGATTATGATTATGCTTACTTATTCATACCTGACTTACCATTCACTAAAAGACCACCAAAGACTCAACCTTTCTTTGGTTTGAATAGTGATATGCCTTTATTCTTGGGGTTCCTTTTAGGTTTCCAACATGCTTTAGCAATGCTTGCTGGTGTTGTTACACCTCCAATTATCATAAGTGGTGTAGCTCATCTTACTCCAGATTTACAAAAGTATTTGGTTTCCAGTTCATTGATTGTTACTGGAATCTTGTCATCCATTCAAATTACCAGATTTCATATTTATGGTACTCCATACTACATTGGTACTGGTTTATTGAGTGTTGTTGGTACTTCATTTGCAACAATTGCAGTTGTCACTAAAGCTTTCCCCATGATGTACCAGAATGGAATCTGTGAAACTATTAATGGTGTACCACAACCATGTCCTGATGGTTATGGTCGAATTTTAGGAACATCAATTGTTTGTTCTCTACTTGAAATTTTACTCTCATTCATGCCAGCTAAAGTATTACAAAAGGTGTTCCCACCATTAGTTACTGGTCCTGTGGTTTTGCTTATTGGAACGAAATTAATTGGTAGTGGTTTCAAAGATTGGTTAGGTGGTTCATGTACAAACAATATTTGTGCTTCAAATCATGGCACTACAGCTGCTTGGGGTTCAGCAAGATTCATTGGTTTAGGTTTCACAGTTTATCTTGCCATTATACTAGCTGAAAGATTCGGTTCACCCATCATGAAATCATGTGCTGTTGTTTTTGGCTTGTTAATCGGTTGTATTGTTGGTGCAGCTACTGGTTACTTTACTCCAGATCAGATCAGGTCAGCTCCAGTTGCTTCATTCATGTGGGTTCACACTTTCAGTCTCAAAGTTTATGCTCCAGCGGTGCTACCTTTTCTAGCAGTTTACATCGTTTTGATGATGGAAGCTATTGGTGATATAACAGCAACATCCGATGTTTCAAGATTAGAAGTCGAAGGTGAATTGTACGATTCAAGAATTCAAGGTGGTGTTCTTGCAGATGGTCTTAATGGTTTATTAGCTGGTTTAATGACCATTACTCCAGTTTCAACATTCGCTCAAAATAATGGTGTTATTTCGGTGACAAAATGTGCAAATAGAAGAGCAGGTTACTGGTGTGTGGTTGTGTTGATGGTTATGGGAATCTTCACCAAATTTTCTGCTCTTATTCTTTCAATTCCTAAGGCTATTTTAGGTGGTATGACATCCTTTTTATTCTGTTCAGTTGCTGTATCTGGAATTAAGATTATTTCAACTACTGAATTTACTAGAAGAGATAGATTTGTTTTGACAGCTTCCCTTTTACCAGGAATGGGAGCTACATTAACCCCTAATTGGTTCAGTAATGTCTTTACATATACTGGGTCCAACAATTCTTTGAAGGGATTCTTTGATGCTATTGTGTTAGTCATGGAAAGTGGATTTGCAGTAACAGGATTTTTGGGTGTTATACTTAATTTATTGATTCCACAAGTCCACGATGAAGTTGAAGAGATCAATGAAGTTGTTTTAGAAGTTGTGGGATCTGCTGATCAAAGAGCAGTTGACGCTTACACTCACAAGGAACAAAGTGAATTAGAAGCTATGAAATTACATAATGAATCTTCATCATCTTCTAATCAGGCTAAATAAGAGATATGACAGTGAATAATAAATTGAGTTTTACCTATGACATTGATGTACACCGCCAATAGTATCCCGGCACCACTAACCAAATTGGAACAAGCGAAGTTACACAAATGCTTAAGGCTTTCGGGGATCTCCAGGTTGTTATCAAAGGCTGTGTTATCAGGAATTTTTTTATAAAAGTGTCCCGTTTGGCAAATATACCACAGAATGGTTATTTAAAACATCTAAGACATGTTACACCACACTAGGTGTCATGTATTTCTAATAGAAAACTTTCACTTAACAGAATAATTTACCTGATGAGGAATTGCATCACCAGAAATCAGACTCTTATCAGTTTTGAAAATTACTTTTATTGGAGTCAATTTTTTTTTCAACCGTTTTAGAACGTTGACACCTTCTTAGCAATCCACACCCATTACGATGCCAGTTCTGTCAATAAAGACTGCAGGAAGAAGGATTCTACGTAAGTGGACAACAAAGGAAGGTTTCTTAGGTGACTATGATTATGGTTACTTATTCATACCAGAGTTACCGTTTAGAAAGCAACCACCCAAAACACAACCATTCTTTGGTTTGAATAGTGATATGCCAATCCTACTTGGATTTGTCTTGGGCTTTCAACATGCTATAGCAATGCTTGCAGGTGTTGTGACTCCTCCAATTATTATCGCAGGTACAGCTAATCTACCACCAGATATCCAAAAATATTTAGTTGCAAGTTCTTTGATCGTTACTGCAATCTTATCATGTGTACAGATCACCAGATTCCACATATGGAAAACTCCTTATTATCTTGGAACTGGGCTATTAAGTGTGGTGGGTACATCATTCGCTACAATTACAATTGTTACTAATGCTATCCCACACATGTATGAGAATGGGTTCTGTCAAACGATAGATGGAGTTCAGCAATCATGCCCTGATGCTTATGGAAGAATATTGGCGTCAGGTATCGTTTGTTCGTTGCTTGAAATGGGATTATCTTTTATGCCTGCAAAAGTTTTGCAAAAAGTTTTCCCACCAATAGTAACAGGCCCAGTAGTTTTACTTATTGGTACACACTTGATCGAAACAGGTTTTGCTGATTGGTTGGGAGGTGCAGATTGTCAAGGTAGTCAATGCCCTTCAAATCATGGTACAACTGCTCCATGGGGGTCAGCACAGTTTATTGGGCTTGGATTCACCGTTTATGTTACTATCATTTTCTTTGAAAGATTTGGGTCACCCATAATGAAATCATGTGCTGTGGTTCTTGGCTTATTGATAGGTTGTATCGTTGGTGCTGCAACTGGTTATTTTACCCCAGATCAAATTCAAGATTCACCAGTTGCCACGTTCCTTTGGGTTCATACTTTCAAACTAAGAGTTTATGGTCCAGTAATACTACCTTTCCTAGCCGTATACATTGTTATAATGATGGAAGCTATTGGTGATATAACAGCAACATCTGATGTTTCAAGATTAGAAGTTGAAGGCGAATTGTACGATTCAAGAATTCAAGGCGGGGTTCTTGCCGATGGATTCAATGGGATGTTATCAGGATTAATGACAATAACACCAATGTCAGTTTTTGCCCAAAATAATGGTGTTATTTCAATTACTAAATGTGCTAACCGAAGAGCTGGTTATTGGTGTGCATTCTTTTTGTTTGTAATGGGTATTTTTGCTAAATTTTCTGCTGTTATACTTTCAATACCTAAAGCTATATTAGGGGGAATGACGTCGTTCTTATTTTGTTCTGTTGCTGTATCAGGTATAAAAATTATTTCAACTACGGAATTTTCAAGAAGGGATAGATTCGTTTTAACTGCATCACTTTTACCAGGTATGGGATCAATTTTAATTGGGAATTGGTTCAGTAATGTTTTCACATACAATGGAAATAATTCTGGTTTGAAAGGTTTTTATGAAGCAATTGTTTTAGTGATGGAAACAGGTTTTGCAGTTACAGGATTTTTAGGAGTTGTACTTAATTTGTTAATTCCTCAAGTTCATGATGATGTTGAAGAGATAAATGAAGTTGTTTTAGAAGTTGTTGGGTCAGCAAATCAAGAAGCAATTGAAACATTTAATCACAAAGAAGAGCATAAACTTGAGAATTTACGAATTGAAGAATCCTCGTCTAGAGATAATTAACAATAGGTGAAGTTTGAAACGATCATGACATTCAAGGTAGGTTAACGCAAATGCTGGAACTGAAATGAAAATAATTTCATTTTGGTAAAACCTCAACTCAAACTATTCCCCTTTTGCTCACAACGCCAACCACATTCCATATTGGAACTAAAATTTTGTCTTAGGATCCTCATGTTTCAGGCTGACAATTATTTTTTATTTTCATCATAGAAGTCTAGCCAGCTTATCGTAAAGGTACTATTTTATAACAATAATTTGGGAAGGGGTTGTAGATTGGTAAAAAATTCACTGATTTTAATAATAGTTTTACAAAGTACAAAACATACAAAATGCATTTATTTCAACGAATGGAGCTTCGCTAATTTCACGTATCTTTGTAATAATATTTGATCGCGATATAGTGGTAGAGATCAGTCACGTAATTGTAAAGTACAAATAAATGCAACTAACGAGTTACTTGGAAACACATTGCTTTGCCTGTAGAGTTCGGGCAAGTTTTTTTTGCTTCATCAGTAAAACACGAATCTAACGCTTGCCACGTCATTTAATGCATGCATAAGAATATTAATTGCTGGTAAATAAAATCGTAAACTTAATTGTGTAACACAAAGCTCACAATAACAACTTGATCATTGTAATTAACACAATGCATCAGATCGTACGAGCACCAATAGCTGCTATTGTTGTAAATACGATTATAAAAATAGAGATTTTTAAGCTTGGGATCGAAACCCAGTCTCGCACCTGTTGATTTTGAGTTTATTGAACAAAACTTAAACCTTCAGGCTGTAGAGAAAAAATATTTATTGCCAGACCAATAATATAACTTACGCAGTAACTTTTGCCTCACAATTAACTGGTGCATATACTGAAGAAGTGTTGAATAACAAAAAAACTAAAATTAAATCATCACCTAATGCAACTTTCGATGGTTTCAGATGAAATTTCTGCATTGCAAGATCAAACCAGAAATTAATGGACAAGATTTGTAGTCATTGGGATTTTCGGCCGTCATTTTGTTTTCGTGGATGACCCAATTTACTCAACTACGGTTGTTTCCTGCGAGTTGTCTCTTTATAACGTAATACAATCGTCCCTTCATTACAAAGGTTTTGCACCACCATGGTGCGAACTCACGAGATAGGCAATCAATCGATCCCGAGGGTAAAACTATAGTTATTGCAGTCATGAGTATGTTCATTGCACCAATCCCTAGCAAATCTAAACCATCAGTACCGTTGAACATATTACTCAAATTAAATAGCGCTCTCAATAAGAGTATTCTTAGTCGTAAGTTTTACCTGGAAATTTCCGACAAGATTTTGAGTCAATCTTCCACTGTTGATGCAAATTTATACTTTATTTGTTATTTTACCCTTTTGCTCTCGAGTGTTTTGAATAACAAAGTTCAAATAAGAAAGTTCCTTCATAATCAAAGAGTCAATCTTATCAATCTTCTCAAAAGAACATTAAATGTTAGTATTGGTTCTTCATCCAATAGCAAACTCATAAAAAAAATATTCAATACTGACCCTTGGGTAGAGCCTGCTCCTTCAGATAAACCAGTCTCCAATTTAGCCGTTCATTTGAAACAGGTTTCCCTGTATTTATCAGATGTAAGGATCTTTAATAGACTTACTGATGCAATTAAGTATATGCCATGGGTTATAGACGAGTTCAATTCCTTATTAAATCCCACATCAGCAGCTCCAAAACTTAATAGATTCATCAACTTATTGCAGGCATTGAACTGTGTCGTGTTGGAATTATTCGAAAATGCTGGTTGGCTTACTGATCATAATTGGGTCGGTACTTCTGACAATAACTACTGGTGTATTGAAACGTACATCTGGTCTTCTAGAGTTTGGGGGCTTTATTTAGTTCTTGAAGTTGTAGAGCTCTTCAGAAGAACTCCAATTTCTAAATGGGATAAAAATTGGAAAATTCAAGTGTTCAAGCAAGTGGTCCAATTACCTCTTGTTGTTCATTGGTCATTATATGAAGGATGCTTGTCTCCATTTTGGGTTGGACTTTGTGGTAGTGGAGCCTCCTGGTGGGGCTTCAAAGATATCTGGTCTTCTCTTGAGCTTTAATTATTTATTGGCGTCAACCGCAATAACTTAGGTTTATTATACAATTCATTATAAAACTTTGGTAGCATTCTTCTCAAGTTGACGTGATCTGTCAAAATAGAGATTAGGGTGAGTAATATGTAAATTATCCTTACCCATATCTTTGTGGGTGAGCTCAAACACTCTGGTACATGCAACAGTGTATTCATTCTTGTTGACATCATCCATGATATTATTGAGATCACTCTGATCATTGATTCCCATGTCATTCAAATTACTGATTAAAACTTCAGGTTTGAGATCTCTGTATGGACACCCATGAGCTTCTCCCCTACCTGGTCGCTTAGACCTCAATATAGTTGCACAATCATGTGGGTGGTAATTGATTCTAGCACCTTCCAACCCATAGTTGTGTCTGATATTATACTTGTAGTTTTTGTTGAAATGCTCCAAATTCATTCCACCACTCTTGGTAAATTGCTCACTCCAGAATTTCAATGCTTCATCAATATTCAAACCAATACCTTTGAGGAACAAACCAAACTGTTGACGTGCTTGGTACTTCAAATGAGAGTCCCTCACCAAAATATTTTGAGTTACTCTTGCACATAATGGGTAATGTTTAGTGATTTTCTCAGTCAAGACTGAACGACTGGTAATATCTGAAGCATTCTCACCATCGAATTTGGATTCATATTGAACAGCGGAGAAGTTTCTCGATAAATTAGTCAACAAGGGTAATAATCTATCGTCTTCTTCTAATCTGGGAATAGATTGAAATGTCTTGACTAATTGCTTCTCTAAATTATCATGAAATTCCAGTGCAAGTAAGTTCAATTGCAAAATTGTAGGGATATAAGCAGAACCTTTTGTCAAGTAGATGGATCTTGAACTTATCAAATTGGGGACTTTCTCAAAAGGCAATTTTATAAAGTTCTCTTTGAGCTTTATGTGATTTCTTAATTGATCATTGGTAAATGAAGCTCCATCCGATTCTATGATCAATTGGGTTCTGATGCTAGAAGATGTTGCTGCGTACAATTTGTCGAAGAGCTCTAATTTCTCCTCACTGGAAATATAATTCCAATTCAACTTATCATTATAAGATTCCACAAAAGCGTGTTGTTCCTTTGGTTGCATCAAGTTGTATCTGATTTTGAATAATATTACTTCATTCTTGACAAATTTTCTCCTCAATTCTTCAGTTCTACAGAAGACTAATCTCAATATGAAATGAGAATAGTGATCTTTCATTCTCTCTTGTTGTACAATCATTTCATTTTGATCATTCACCAGTGGCGATAATGGCAAGTATTTCGTGAGTAATGGTTTGATAATCGTTTCAATTTCACGATTTGATTTGTTTCTAGCGACACAACTTTCAATTTCAATTAATATTTTGAGTCTATCAATAGCCCATAACTCAAATTCTTCTAAAGTTATTTCCAGAAGGGGTGGGATATCATAAAAAGATAACCTGTTCGAGTAAAGCGACGATGACTGCATCGACAGGTATACTGACCTTGACTCGAAGTTCTTACGCCCTGCAGTTCTTCTCTTTGCTTGTCTAAACATTAAAAGCTGTTTTCTAGTAAACGCGTTTTAGTTTGATTTTGATTTTATTTGGCGCGACAGAAATCTAATTTTCATTCACACTCGTCATCTTGCCATCAATGGGAGAAGTCGTGATTGATGCTAATACATTTCATAAGCGGTTGTCGCTAGTTCAAAAGAACTTGACAGCCGCCCAAGAGAATTTTTCTGGTTTATTATATATTGTAGGTGCAAGAAATGAAGATAACACCTACAAGAAACCAACTGTTTTACAAACTTGGTTGTTAGGATACGAATTTGTCCATACTGCCATGTATATCACTCAAGATAAGTGTATTATTATTACAAGTGAACTGAAAACAAAATATCTCAAGCATTTAACATCAAAACCAACATCAAATTCATCGGAAGTTGATATTTGGACTAGGACTAAGGACGCCAACAAAAATAAAGAGCTCTTTGTTAATCTTATCAATCAATTGAAAGCAGCTGAAAAACCAATTGGTGATATTCCAAAGGCAAAATATGAAGGTAAGTTCATTGATGAGTGGAATACCCTTCTTGAATCAGAAGGTTCAGAAGTTAAATTTGCTGATTCCTCTTTATTGTTATCGAAATCGATGGAATTAAAAGACACCGACGAATTCTCAAATATTTCAACCGCTGCCAAAGCCTCTGTTGCTATGATGGATATCTTTACAAATGAAATGATGAAAATCGTTGATGAAGAAACTAAAATTACCCATAGCAAGCTTAGTGAAAATTTGGAAGACAGAATTGAGAGGAATAACTGGCACAATAAGAGTGCACTCGGAAAGAAACTTTTGGGTAACTTGAGTACTTTCGATCCCGATTTGTTAGATTGGTGTTACTCTCCAATCATTCAAAGTGGAACAGACTTTGACTTAAAACCTAGTGCTCAATCTAATGACAAACGTTTAGTAGGAGAAGGTGTTATCATGTCATCTCTAGGCTTACGTTATAAGAGTTACTGTACCAATGTTGCAAGATCATTCTTAATCGATCCCTCAAAATCAATGGAGGAGAACTATGACTTTTTACTCAAATTGCAAGATCACATCTTGCAAAACTTACTCAAAGAAGGGAAGATGTGTAAAGAGGTCTATCAAGGAGCAGTCGACTTTGTTCAAAAGGAGAAACCTGATCTTGCATCAAAGCTCACCAAAAATTGCGGTTGGTTGATGGGTATAGAATTCAGAGATTCTTTGTGTATCTTGAATGCTAAAAGCGAAAGAAAATTGATCAATGGACAAGTTTTCTCATTCACCATTGGTTTCAACAACTTGGAGAATGAATCTAACGGGAAGACATATGGTTTGTTGTTGACTGATACTATAAAAATCTCCACTGACACACCGGTTGTTTTGACTGACTATGCTAAGACTCGTGGTGAAGTATCATTCTACTTCAAAGATGAGGGTAGCAAGGTGAAAGATGAATTGGATGGAACCGAGGGTAAGAAATTGAAACCTCGTAATGAAATTAAAAAGGAACAAAGTCGTTTGACAGAGAATGGCTTAAATGGTTCGAGAAAGAATTTAAGAAAGGTCACAGAAGACGAAGAAGCCTCTTTAAATAAGGAAAGAGCAAGACAAGAGACTCAGATCAAGTTACATCAAAAGAGACACGATGAGGGTTTAGCTAGATTCTCAGAAGCTGATGCTACAGACAAGCTGGAATTCAAGCCAGTTTTCAAGAAATATGATTCCTATATCAAAGAATCTCAAATTCCTAGCAATGTGAGAGACTTGAAGATTCATGTTGACTACAAGAATCAAACTATCATTTTACCAATTTGCGGTAGACCAGTTCCATTCCATATCAACTCTTTCAAGAATGGTTCTCAGAATGAAGAAGGTGATTACACATACTTGAGGTTGAATTTTAATTCTGCAGGTGCAGGTGGTAATTTATCTAGAAGAGTGGAGTTACCATACGAAGATTCACCAGACAACACTTTTTTGAGATCGTTAACTTTCAGATCAAGAGACCGTCAAAGAATGGTTGATGTGTACAAGGCTATTCAAGATTTGAAGAAAGATTCTGTCAAGAGGGAGCAAGAAAAGAAACAAATGGCTGATGTTGTTACACAAGCTACTTTAGTTGAGTCTAAACGTGGTAGAGTCAAACTGTTGGAGAATGTCCTTGTGAGGCCACAAACAGATTCAAAGAAGATTGGAGGCTCATTGCAAATCCACGAGAATGGTTTGAGATATCAATCAAGTTTCAGATCTGAACAAAAGATTGATATTCTTTACTCGAATGTTAAACATTTATTCTTTCAACCTTGTCAAGATGAATTGATTGTCATCATTCATTGTCACTTAAAGACTCCTATCATGATTGGAAAGAAGAAGACATATGACGTTCAGTTCTATCGTGAAGCTAGTGACATGTCATTCGATGAGACTGGGGGCAGAAAGAGAAGATACAGATATGGAGATGAAGATGAGTTACAACAAGAACAAGAAGAAAGAAAGAGGAAAGCACAATTAGATAGGGAATTCAATGCTTTTGCTCAATTGATTGTTGATTCATCAAATGGTAAGATTGATTATGTTAACACACCAATCAGGGAATTAGGATTTCAGGGTGTACCATTTAGGTCAGCAGTTTTCTGTATGCCAACCCGTGATTGTTTGATACAATTAATTGATCCACCCTACTTAGTTATAACATTAGATGAGATTGAAATTGCTCATATGGAAAGGGTTCAATTTGGGTTGAAGAATTTTGATTTGGTTTTTGTTTTCAAGGACTTCAGTAAACCAGTTGTCAGCATCAATACAATTGGAATGGAGTTACTTGAAGATATTAAGAATTGGTTAACAGAAGTTGACATACCAATTAGTGAAGGACAAATGAATTTGAATTGGCCACATATTATGAAGATGGTTCAAGGAGATCCACTCGAATTCTTCAAAGGCGGAGGATGGTCATTTTTGACAGGTACAGGAGAATCATCAGATGAAGGAGAAGAAGAGGAAGAGAGTGATTTTGAAGTTAGTGATCCAGACCCAAGTGATGAAGATGTCAGTGAAGAAGGTAGTGAAGATGATAACTATTCATCAGATGGATCAGAATCAGAAGATTTCGAACAAGAAAGTGAAGGAGAAGATTGGGATGAATTAGAGAAGAAAGCAGCCCGAGAAGATAAACAGTTCAGAGAATAACTTGTATGTTAGTAACAATAAATAATCAAGCAGTGTAAAACACATTTTTTTGTTTCGCAAACGAGAAAAAGTTTGTGGACACTTAGACATACATTTGAGTTAAGGCGAAACTGCGGCAGTGCATTGAAGTTTTAATCAGTTAAATAACGAATTAATAAGTTTAAATGGTTGATAATACTGATGATTATTCGTATGACTACGAATATTTATATAAGATTGTTTTAATTGGAGATTCAGGAGTTGGTAAATCAAATTTATTAAGTAGATTTACTAGGGATGAATTTAACTTGGAATCTAGATCAACTATTGGTGTTGAATTTGCAACAAGGACATTAGAAATCGATGGTAAAAGAGTTAAAGCTCAAATTTGGGATACAGCAGGTCAAGAAAGATATAGGGCAATTACAAGTGCTTATTATAGAGGAGCAGTTGGTGCATTGATAGTTTATGATATATCCAAGACTGAAAGTTATGAAAGTGTTTCACGTTGGTTAAAAGAATTGAAAGAACATGCTGATGCAAATATTGTTATTGAATTAGTGGGGAATAAATCTGACTTAGATCATTTGAGAGCTGTTCCTACAGATGAAGCAAAGAATTTCGCTAATGAAAATAGTTTACTTTTCACTGAAGCTTCTGCTTTGAGTGCTGATAATGTTGATTTGAGTTTCCATCAATTATTAAAGAATATTTATGAAATGATTAGCAAACACCAATTGGATACTGATGATAACCAGGTGAAACCATCGTCTGGTCCAACAATTTCGTTAACTCCTGCTCCTCAAGAGAAGAAGGGTAAAAACAATAATAACTGTTGTTAGGTAGTAATGAACATCAGGAGTAATGGGAGCAGTGTAGATACCTCACTGGATGAATATTACACGAAAGATACTGAAATGTACTCACGCTTGTTAGGGATCTCTGGAGCGAATGGTACTGTCAGTCACACTGCTTTTGGAATTGGTAAGAAGTCTCTTCGAAACCATGAAGAGTCACCTACACCGAACCAACCGAACCAACAACACTACTGGTGTAAAGCCCAATACACCAATGTATCACCAACAAACCAAAGCATATGCCGCCTTCATCATGAAGATCAACAGTTTGTATGTGAGCGTCAAGGAATTACTCGGTCTAAGACTCACAAGACTTAAGACCTACTCTTCCATCACCAGTACACTCCAAGCTTACGAAATACCACACAATCATCACTGAAACCACCCATATATTCTATACACGTTTAAAACCAGGTTTGACCTTTGACTTGACACTCACAGGAGTCTTTAACGGACGAGATATTCCTTTACCCTTTTCCAACCCTATTCTGGATTTCACATCTGTCACGGGGCCTGCCTCTATAACTAAAGATACAATTTGTTCACCTCTAACAATAACCAAGCCCAAATTTCTTTTAACAAGCTCTTGCTTCTTTGACTGCCTGTGCTCTTCAGTGTCTGCTAGTACTAAATTCATATGTTTATCAAATGCTAAAAGTTGACCAATAAAATCTCTATCATCTACCGTCGATATCTTAAGACGGTAGTTGATAAGTTCTGACATCTTAGTCTTTTTCGATATGACGAGTGACTGTTGTTAGTAAGGTTTAAAGAGAAGTTACATACCATTTGATGAGTTTCGCGATTCAACATGGAAGAAACAAAAGTCGAAAAGGTAAACGAGCCGGAAAAAGTCGAGGAAAAGGTTGAGAAAGTCGAGAAGGTAGAAGATAATGACAATGATAAGAAGAGAACGTTAGATCAAGGTCTGAAAAAGAAGAAAAAGAGAAGAAGACAATACGAAGATGATGTTCCAAAACAAAAGTCCGACGACGAAGAGGAAGAAGAAGAGGAAAATGACGATGACAACTTGGGTGACGAAGAAGAAGATGATTTGACCGAGATTGATACTTCAAATATCATCACCACTGGTAGAAGAACTCGTGGTAAAGTAATTGATTTCGCTAAAGCTGCTGAGAAGTTAGACAAGGGAGGAAAAATCGATGAAGAAGATGAAGAAGATGGGGAATTCGAAGAGGCAACTAAATAGTTTCTATAACTTTTATTCTACGATAAACCCTGCATAAGAAAAACCATATGGAAACGTAAAACGTCCATACTTAACAAGAAGCCATATTGAACGTGTAGTAAGAATTTGCGTACCCCAAAAAATTTTGATTAAGGTACTGAACTGGCTGGTGAAATCGACTTGTTGTGGGAGTAAATTGATAGTTTGATGGAATTGACCAAATATTAGAATTTGCATTTGAATTTGACCAAATTGAATCATGAGAATATTTCACTGGTGAAGATGAAATTGGGGATGAATAATAATTATCACTTATTGGTGATGATGGTAAACTATTATATGTTTGTTGCTTATAATTCATATAAGTATAATCTTTTATACTATATTTTTCCAACCAAGTTTTCCAACATTCTTCCAAAGTAACAATATTACTTTCGAAATTAACGACATTTAATTGCCAATTAATTTGTTTTAACCAAACTTTTTCTTCTTCATTGAGTAAATTGATTGCAAGTCCAGTAGCTCCACACCATGATCTATTTGTAAAAGTATTATCATCATTGAATTTGTTTGCTAAAATTAAACCAGTTATGAGTTTAACAAAAACTTCAGATTCATTTAAGTGATCAATACTCTGATTGGAAAATCTTTGATTCATGTACTCTAAAGCAATAATGATTGTAGATTTTGGTAATCTTGTAGCAAATAAAACAGAATTAACTAAACCTTCAAAATCTTTTGTTGGATTTCTATTTTGCTTTAACATACCAAAAGAACACCAACTAAGAAAAGTTGACATTGTTGGTAAATCATATTCCAATACTGCATTAATACCACCAGTAGCAGATTGTTGTTGAGGTTGTTGATCATGTAATGGAGGTAAAGGAATATTTGCATGAGGATTAGGATGAAGTTGTAAGGGAGGAGGCGGTATAATACCCACCATTGTTGGTTGCATTAAAGAAACTGGTTGAGGTTGAATAACACCTTGAGAAGTTGGTAATGGTTGATTTGAAGGTAAATAATGAGATGAAGTTGGTGGTGGAGGTAAAATAAGATGCTGATTTTGATCTTGATAATAATTATTATAATGACTTAAATAATTAATTGAAGAAGTTGCCCTATGGCCTGCTGTACCAATATTTTGATAATAATTTTGGGATTGATACATATTGAGTAACTTTTCAAGATTTTTTTGATTTAATGATTCGGTTTGAATAGGAATTGAATTGAATAAAGATTCAATAACAAGTATAACGATAACTTAGTGAAAAGCTCGTTAACTTTAAGGGATTAAATCCCTTTAGATTAATATAAAAGAGGAAGATTGAAAAAAAAACCTTTAGTATTGCCAAAAAATCTTTGAAAGAAATCGGGCAAACAAATAGGAATTAAATTTCAAATTCAAAACTCTTATTTAATGATATACTAACTTCTAGTTTAGTTAAAAACTAAAAGAAAGCGATTATAGTGAATGATAATTAATAGTCACAAACACTGAGAAAAATTTTTATTGCCAGGACCGACAGTGGTAAGTACACGAGAATTTAGAGCAAGAAAGTTTTTTACAAGACATCGAGTTTTTGGCACACGTGATCCAAATGGGAACATTTCCTATAAAGTAAAATTAAACAACCGAGGCGATGCTATGCGTTAACATCATCAAATTCAATCACCATTTGGAATATGCATTAAGTGATGCACAGTGTAAATGTTACATCATTGCATATGGAATGAAATTGGCGATGACGATTAGAAAATCTATTAATACAGTCATGTCATTACGCTAAATACTGACATCTCGGTCATTGCCGTAAACCAGTAATCTTAAGTAGGTGAAATTAGTCTTGTATTAGACCAAGAATTTCACCTATTATTGGAAAGATCGTTCAAGGGCTCATCAATAATAATAAATTGTAAAACAGCTACAGTGCTACATTTGGTTCACTTTGTTCGTACATCAAATCGTTTCTATTTACTATGAAAAATAATCATTAATTCGTGAGGTTTTGTAAGTTCATAACTGATTGTGGCCTTTCTGGTAATTCCATTTCTTGGGTTTTATTTCCTTTTGCTTGATCCTGCAAATTACTAAAACTGAAAACTGACCTTATTGGTGGTAGCTGAGTGCCTTGATTAGCAATACTCTTTGAATCACTAATATCATTAACTTTAACAAATGGGATACTGTCAATTAATTTGGATGAGCCAACAGGTTGAAGGTGTGGTGATTGTATAGGAGTTTGTAATGGTGTCTCTGTTGGAGAAATTATAAATGAATTTGTTTGACCACTAGTCATTGCTAGAGCTGCATGAAGTTGATTTGGTGAATTTGGCCTAGATTTCTTACTAGGCTGAACAAATTCCAAATTTAGTGATGTTGATGAATTTTGCTTTGGCAAATTAAAATAACTAGTTCCATTAATTGAATATGGTGTTGATGGGTGTGAAACTGGATTATTCCGAAAGGTATTTAATGAATTTGATGGTTTAATTGGGGTCATTCTTGTTAATGATGTTAAATTTGTAAATGAACTTGATTTAAATGACGATAATGATGTGGCCGATGATTGAGCTGATTTGTTATTCTTCATATAATAATATTCATTTAGATTGGTTAACGATGGAAGTTTATTGGGGAACTTTGATCCATGAAATGACTGATCAGGTGAAGTACTTAATGAATGATTATTTGAATCAATTTGACTGAAAATGATACTAGAATTTGATTCCAGCTTTCTCAAATCTTGAACAGGTGGTGAATTATTATAAATTGTATTGCTCATGTGATTTTTAAGATAGTTATTCCCTGTGGGTGATGAAGGTAAAGAGAAAACAGCAGAACCCTTTTGAGTTAAATGACTCCTATCTGAATTTTGTTGAGCTTCTGCTAATCCTTGTGGTAAGAAATATACTGGGTATGATGAATGATGATAAATCGGATTACCCTCTTTATCGAGTGTAACATGCACAGAATTTGGTAGTTGTATTGCTGGTACTGGGAAACCTTGAACCAGAATTGGTACTTGATTTTGACCTTCATTATTAGTATCATTAACCACAAATTCTTGTTGCTTATTCTTTCTTTTACGTGAGGAAGGATTTGTATGAATCCTTAGATGTCTTGTGAGTTCATCGGACCTTGAAAATCTTTTTGTACATCCAGGAAATGTACAAGCATGAGGTTTCTCACCTGTATGGGTTCTAATATGACGAGTTTGATGCTCTAAACGATGAAATGCTTTTTCACATAATGGACATTTATACGGTCTATCATCTTTTTTAGACTTGGTTTTTTTATCGTCGTCAGCCATCATGAATTTTAATCCAACAAAAAGAAGAGAGTTGTAAAAAATTAATTATCATCAACAGAAATTCACAGTATGCCACAACCAGGTTGTGTTACCTTAATTAGATATGTCCCCGTTTTCTTAGGTAATCCAAACCTTGGTCCACCAATTAAATACTCAGGTGATGAAAAATTTTCCGGTCTATATACAGGTTTGCACTAATTTATCCGAGAAAACCAGCACTATTTACCGCAGCAGGTTGTTATAGTACAAGCTTTTTACTTGTGATTTGCGTAGTGTTGTAAATTAATTTGCTTAATTATTTTGTTTCATTAGATCTTAATTACCTCCTTTTATTGGTTTATCTAGTATGAAAAATCGTCCTGAAAATCCGTTGGTTCCATAATTACCCCACGGGATTTTCTCACACTCCGTAAAAAATTGAACCCTCCACGTTTGCCCTAACAATAATTGCAGTTAATTACAATTTAGTGCGGTTGAATCGGTTCTTTGGGTCTAAATTCCTTGTGGGGCATTAAAATCAAAATCAGAATCAAGCCATTGATCGAACCAAAGCAAATTATTGTAAAGACCATCATTATCTTGAGTTGTAGATTTTTCACCATTGTAACTTATATCAGTTTGGAGATAATCTTGATTATTATCAGTTGTACTATTACTCGATGGTGAAACCTTATCATCTTCATCTTGAACATCAATTCTTCTTTTCTTTGTACCATTACGGAATAAATGGTAGAATTCCAGATTCTCTTGTTCTTCGTCATCTTCATCATCATTGTCTTTAGGTGGTTCATTTTTTGGTGTTTTTGGTTGATCAATTCTACCATATTGGGTGAAAGTTTGCCTATTGACATCCAGATTACCTGGATCGATTCCAATATATCTGAGACCATCAATATCCTCTTGAAGTCTCAAAAAAATGATCTTACTTGCCAGTTTTAATGCCCACAAACATTCTTCTGCCATTTTGTATCTTTTCTTAACGATAACTTTATTGTTTTCATTCTTGACAGTTGCTTTCTTGAAAACTGTCAATAATGCAATGGCTTTGGCATAATTTTCTCGTGCTGTAGGAAGATAAAGTCCTGCTCCTATCAAAGTAAGTAAATTAATTCCAACATTAAACAACAACAAAAGATTCAAAAACCATGGAACATAGAGCTGATTTGCTTTATGAACCTTGGTAATGATCTCAATAATATTGATGCATGAATCCAACACTAGCTCAATTTTTAATCCTGGTGTAGCTATTCTTTTACCAACAAAATTGAAAAGAATTTTACTATGAACACATAGCACCATATCGTAATAATTAAGTTTAACTTGGCATTTAGCCAATGAGCTGATTTGCTCATGTGGATTATTGAAAATTTCATTATTATGAAATCCATTGTTATTTAGCCAATTGTTTAATGTAACAATTTCCTTATTGATCTGTTGATATTTGATAAGTTCAAGTTTTTCAAACATAGCTGTGTGAATAAATGTAGCCAATTTGGCCACATGAATTAATGCAAAAGATGGTAATGTTATCCAATTGTCATTTTCACTTTCACGTTTAAAATCATAGGACGGGTATGGTATCTCAATATCATTTTCATGCAAAAGTCCATAACGACCACTTTGTAAACCAAAGAGCCTTTCCATAATGTAGGCAGCCCAAAAGATTCTTTTGGCTTTAAGTGATTCATACTTTGTTCCTGGAATTCTGTGTCTTTCATCTTTACGAGATAATCCCATAGCTTTTGTCATATTAATTGCCGTTCCCAATGATGAAAATGAAGAAGATTGACGATGAGTAGCTCTAAGGTAAATAGAAATCAATAACCAGCATTGAATCAACTCAAATGATTCCCATTCAAAACTCAAAATACTGACGATTTTATGACCAAATTTGAACATTTTCTCTTCTATATCTAACATTCTCAAATCAGGACCCCTTTTCTTACCAAATTCAGTGAATCTTATGCTGATTGCAATCATTAAGTAGAGCATTGCTTGGAACAATCTTGTTTTATTTGTTTTTGAGTCTTTATAGGCAGACTCTGGCTCGTCTTTTAGATCATTCATAAGTTTATTATAACTTGACAATTGTTGAAGGAAAACATGTTCATGAATGATGGCAAATAAGACATTAATCTCTTTGAAATAGTAATCGAGATAGAAATTTATTGGATTTGGAAGATTGAATTCAGGTAAACTGGGTAACGTTTCTGGAGTAAGGTACTTGGTACCCGATAAATTCCAACCGAAATATTGTTGACGAGGAAGTATAACTTTTTTTTTGTTTTCTTCAGAAAGTCCATCATAAGTATTCTTGCATAATTCGAGAACTAACATTAATTGGTAACGATTCGAATACCTCCATTTACTTGTAGGATTCAAGAAACGAGCGGACGTTTCATTTTCATTTTCTCCATCTCTAAGATTTGTTCCAACGGTGTTAGCAGTATTACTCAAACGAGATTCCAAGTATTGGATTCTATTTTCCAAATGACTTATATAAGTTTTATCATCACTATTAGTTAAATAAGGTAACTCCCTTTCAGTTTGAATGTTGAGTAAAGTTGGTGCACCAGAGTATTCACGTTGACGTACGAATCTTTGTGGTAAATGTGACACCAGATTATAAACACACTCTTTCATACGTTTTGTGCATGTTGTGCAGGGGTAAGTACCTGAGCATTTAATCTTTTGAGTTCTGCACCTATCACACGCTTTTGAGACTCTCATTCTTCCCTTGGTTGCCGACTCAACCCTTTGTGATTGTGACAGTTCAATAGGGTACAGCAAACCATGAGAAATTGGATATTGTAAACCATTAACTTTCATATTTGGAATTTGATGATTACCAATAAAAGGTTTATTATTGATACCTTGATTAAGCAAGTTATCTTGACTCATTTTTCTGACAAAAAGTCGTGATACTAAATCGGATGAGTCTGACGTATGATGAGATGATTAAATTGAATTGAATTTGCGGCTGCGATAAATCTGCAATAGTTCGTTAAATCATGCTTCACCGTAGTCGGTTGTTAATTAAAATTAAATTCAAAGAAAAGTTTGACGAGTTAATTGATTAATGCTAATAAACTTAATTACGATGTTATAAGTTACACGTATCAAATTGACAGTAGTTGAGTGTACACATACTTAAATTTTATACAGGAAGGGGATTCAATCGCGACCAAAGACAAAAGTAAAACTCGCGAACAATTTTCAGTGATCGATTTTAACACGTCTAACTATTAGGATGGTAAGTTTTGTTAAGGAGTTTCTAAGGATTTAACTAACAAATAGGCAATTCAAACCCCCAAACAGAGAGCAGCTAACTCGAAATTTAGTAAGAAGAATACCCTAAAACAAACGGGACAATTTAAAGAAGCATTAACAAAAGAAGAATATCCTGTTAGTAAATGGTGGATTGGGGTCTTGTTATTCTTAGTTTGTGGAGGTGCAGTGTTAGAATTAATCAGGATGTTATTGTAATAATAAAATCAGAAGTTACGTTACAGTACTAGTTAATTAATCATCAATAATACAAAGTTACGATTTTTGATTGTAAAGGTAGAGTAAAAAATTATTGATAAGTGTTGATGATAATTGAGCAATAATTCGTAATTGAATAAAGTTAAGTTTAAGTTGAATTGCTTATTTTGGTGACCCAAGTTGCGGTTAGATGAAAATCATTTGTGATGTGAGAATACAAAAAAGGTTTGAAGTCAACAATGAAACATTGATATGATCAATGAACAGTAGAGAAAAACACAAAGTCACACGGTCACAAAGTTATACAGTCACAAAATTACAAAGTCATACAGTAACAAAGTAACAAATCACAAAGTAACAAATCACCAAGCAACAAATCACAAAGTAACAAAGTACAAAATCACAAAATCACAAAGTAACAAAGTAACAAAGAAAACACTACAAAATCACAAGGCAACTTTTTGTCAATACCAAGAATGCAAAACAATTCACGTGATTCAAAAATTAATCGTTGAATACAAGTATCACCCAAAATTGAATTAAGCATTATTGTAGTGAAATTATGCAAAGAAAGGCACAGTAAAAAATTATTGAAATCATAAAGGTAATTCAATAAGAAATTTTAACAGACAGGCACCTCTATTGTTAGCTTTTTTTGGAATAATTATTTAATCAACCGTACACGATAATAATTTGAAAATAAAAAAACATCTGAAAACTTTTACAATTAAACTTACAAAGGTTTCATGATTTTGAAAAAACAACGTAATCTCAAGATCTTCAATCAGATACAATAATGATTGTGATTTTAATACAACATAATAATTGTAGAATCAACAATATTATGTGTAACAATTAATAACATCCTTGTAATTATGTGCTTCACAATGATACAGGCTGATTTTTCCCGTTGAGGCCACTGAGTTAATCGACTTGAGGCTGATTAAATTACACAAATATCACTGGTCTATTTGGGAAGTATTATTACACAAAATTTTTTATGTGATTCCATTTTTACAATTTTATTTTCCAGGTTTCACGAGAAATGTAAGTTGATTTATATATCTCTGGAGATCCCCATTGACGAGGTATAATTGTTAAATATAATCAGAATTATCAAACGACTATGACAAAAAGATGAGAACTAAGATCAATTCATTTATTTCATTAGCATTCATTTTATTGGCGAATAAAGCTGATTTCATAGTGACACCATCAACCACCAGAAAAATTTCAAAACTCATCACTATTGGAAATATATCAGTACAAAATCTAGTTATACTGTTATACCTCCTTTACAAATTCAATAACAATAAAGTATTAAAATCTGATTCAACTACTTTCAATTACTATGTTATAACATCATTGATTTTGTCAAATAAATTATTCAATGATCAAAGTTATACTTTAAAGACATGGACCAATCTCTGCAAAAATTCAGGATTCAAAAATGTTTCATTAGATTTACTTAAAAGTTTAGAAGTTTTATTTTGTACAACGCTAGATTACAAATTATCATTCCAATATTTATACAAGGACCATCAATTTTGGTCTACACTCAAATCATTCAACATTGCATTACCAGAGATCGATTTTTTTGAAAAGTTATTCAAGAATGATGAATTAATACAAACTCCAATAACGAACCATCAATTACCATTAATGAACCAATCACAATTCACGAACCAACCAAAATCACAACCGCAATTGGCTACTTATCAATTACCAGCAAATTTACCTCCAAATAATTTTGAGGCAAACCCAAGACAAATTCTACTCACACCATTCTCAAGCTCATTTGCACCAGTATCATTTACACCATTTACACCAAATATACTTACACCAAATGATTCGCCAATCCAACCATTGAAAAGGAGAAAAATTGAAATTGGATCTTATGTTCAACCAATTCAATATCAACCATTACAACAACCATTAACAACTTTAGATGTTTATTACGATTAATGATCAATAGTTTGCAACAATAAATATATGCAAAAAAAATTCTCAACTACGTAAGTGCTTTTGCATAATTCCCACTTTATGACCTAAAAAGAAAAAACAGTTGTAACGCACAATTTCATTGAATCTTAGATTTAGATTATATAATCTTGATAATTATGTAATTTGATGTGTTCAAATTGTATTAACAACCAGCGATAATATTTTTAGCTCTTTATAATTGGTAAAAACACGTAATTAATAACCTAAAACTCACCACAAAAGAACGCTGGGTCATTATTCCAGTGTTTCACTTTTTCGTATCGCACCTCATCTCATGACGTGTGGGATCTGTGGAAAGGAATCTAAATACAAATGTCCAAAATGTTTAATGCATTATTGTGGTATTAATTGCTTTAAAAGTAATGATCATAAACTTTACGAAATTGAACACCAATCAACAAAACCTTCTACACCTTTACCCAAATTAATCAAAACTGTTTCTCAAACTGTAAATTCTAATAATGATAAATTTGATCAGTTCTTGAAAGACCCACAAATTCAGTCCATGCTAGAATCTCATGCTTTGCAAATCAATTTATCAATCTTAATTAAATTATACAATTCATTTGACTCTAACAATAAAGATGATTTGATCAATTTGAAAATAACAAATTTACGTGAAAATGGCATCGAACAGAATTTGTTGATTGAAGAGTTTATTTCAAGGTTCTTGCAATTGCAATCTGAAGTTTCATCTTAAACTTCACCTCCCCATTGAAATTTAGTCTCAATTGCTACTGGTTTAGCCAATTTGAACCGGAATATGTATCCACCAAGATCCCCATCGAAATCTTGTTTGATTTCCACATTAAAGTCCGTATGATCTGCATGTGCTGTGGTTACAAATAGCTCATCATTTTCTTTTCCACCAATTGTACAGCATGTAATCCTTTCAGCGGGTAATTTGAATTTTGTCAATACTTCCCTTTTCTCATTGAAATGTAATACAGTACTAGTCGAGAAAACTGCCCCAAAAAATTCCCCATCACTTGTTAAACACATTCCATCTGGTTCAGGTGAATTCTCTTGTGGAAATGCATCCCTCATATCGATTAAACTGGTCTTGTTAATGAATTTATCATCAACAACGTCAAATGACCAAATATTAAATGTTAATGAATCTGTCCAATAGAATTTCTTTCTGTCCTTGCTGAATCCTAATCCATTAGCAATCAATGTCTTATCAAATACTTTCTCGATCGATAGATCATCAGCTTTGACTTTCAAAAGGTATCCCTCAGGTTGAGGCCCTGTTTTCGAACAAACATCAAAGTCATTCATTAATCCAATCAACAAATTGCCCCATGGATCTATAATCCCGTCATTCGAACGTAATCTCTTTAATTCTGTGTCCGTCAAATTGTACTTGACGATGGGTGTAAACAGTTTTGAAGTCCAATCAGCAATTGAAACTCCCAGTTTTGTACATGCTAAAACTTTATTGACGTCTTTTGTACGACCAATTGCCCCAATTGACTCGCCTTTGGTTTCGAGTGTCAAGATTTGGTGTTGTTTAGATTCGAGAAAGAATCGATGAATTTGAGCTTGGATGATATCAACCCATAAGATCGAATTATCTCTTGGTTCATATGTCAAACCTTCAGTGAGTCTACCCCTATAATTTGGTACTAAAATATCATCTTTTGTTAGTTGGACGTTCATGTTTAAAGAAGCTCGGAATTTTAATTAATCAGAGTTTTCCATTTTCGCTTGCCAGAATTTTGCTAATTCCACTAATGCTGTAGGATCATTTGATGCATTGATTACATCAATTGGTACCTGACTTTCTGAGAAATTCTTAGTTTTGAACAGTGCCATTGATTGCAGTTTAACTAATCTTATTTCGTCATTAGTATCAGAGAGCAATTCATTCCATGTGAATAATAAACTATCACTTATTCTCGTAAACGGATTTATATCAATAACCTTAATTTTATCATATGGTCTAGGAACGTAAAGATCAGCAATGAAATGACGATTAGGAAATTTGGGGATCAAAATTTCTTGTACAAAACTCCTTATTTTGCTATTGATATCATTATTCTTAACCAACTCAGCAAGGTAACTGTAAAAATTCATATCCCTTTGTGACACCCCAACCACTTGATTATTCCTTACGTAAACTCTAAATTCAAGTGCAGGGTTCACCTCTATCCACTTACGTAACACCAACTCATATTCTACGTCATTTGAAACGTCCTGAGCGCATTCTTCAAATGGATAGTCTAGATCATGAGTTATATGGTTTGAAGATTTGAGTAACAAGTAAACTTCATCTGCTGTATTACATTTCATTGTGTTACCTGGAATCATCCAAGTGGCATCTTTTGGAGCACTCCAATTAAGTTTTGGAGCAACTCCTTTGAACTGCTTTATAATCTCATTAATAGCACCAGTAAGTTCTGAGAAATCATTCACATTAACTGATCCAGTAACATCTTGTTCTTCTTCCTCTTCACTCCAATCACTATACTCATTATCACTATTGGTCTCCAACTGTGGTCCCTTACGATTCAACCGAATACTATCAGATGACAAATACTCTAAAAAATTTACAGGGAGCTTCAACACTTTGGACTCAACAGAGTTCTCCTGGAAAAGAGGATTCCAATAAGAGAAGCTACAATTAAGTATTTCCTCCTTTGTGGCTTTACACTCTTCAAATACTTGATATTCTCTTGTCATTGTGTTGCCTTCAACCCAAGTACGCGAAAAATTTATTTGATTCAACATGTCAACTGCTATAGTTAATCCATCAAACGCAACTTTCAAGGACAAAGAGAAACCCCAAGAAGTTCGTAAGAGTAACATTCTTGCTGCAAGAGCTGTGGCTGATGCTATTAGAACTTCTCTTGGTCCAAAGGGAATGGATAAAATGATCAAAACTAAGACAGGTCAAGTCATCATATCAAATGATGGTGCAACTATCTTAAAACAAATGGCAGTTTTACACCCAGCTGCTAGAATGTTAGTTGATGTTAGTGCTGCTCAAGATGTTGAAGCTGGTGATGGTACAACTTCGGTTGCTATCATTACTGGCTCACTTTTAGGTGCCGCTGAAAAATTGTTAAATAAAGGTATACATCCAACATTGGTCGGTGAAAGTTTCACTAGAGCAGCAGAAAGAGCTTGTCAAGTATTACTCGATATGTCACATAAAATTGATCTCAATACTGATAGGGAGACTTTAATCAAGGCTGCATCAACTTCCCTTTCTTCAAAAATTGTTTCACAACATTCCTCCCTTCTAGCTCCATTAGCCGTGGATTCAGTGTTGAAAGTGATTAATGAGGAAGGTAACAATGTTGATTTAAATGATATCCGTCTTATCAAGAAACCAGGTGCAACTATTGATGAAACTGAAATGATTGATGGTATTGCCTTAACTCAAAATGTGGTAAAGAATGCAGGTGGACCCGTTAGAGTTGAAAAAGCTCGTATAGGTTTAATTCAATTTCAATTATCCCCTCCAAAACCAGATATGGAGAATAACATTGTGGTCAATGATTACAGACAAATGGATAAAATATTGAAAGAAGAAAGAGCTTACTTATTGAATATCTGTAAAAAGATCAAAAAGGCCAAGTGTAATGTGTTACTCATCCAAAAGTCTATATTGAGAGATGCTGTTAATGATCTAGCTTTGCATTTCTTGTCAAAGCTCAATATCATGGTCATCAGAGACATCGAAAGAGATGAAATTGAATTCTTATCTAAATCAATTGGTTGTAAACCAATAGCTGATATTGATAGTTTCACTGAGGATAAGTTGGGATCAGCTGATTTGATTGAAGAAATTGAGAGCAGTGGCTCAAAAATAGTCAAAATCACCGGTATCCATTCTAAGAATGTTAAACCTACTGTTTCTGTTATAGTTAGAGGAGCCAACAGTACAATTATTGATGAAGCGGAAAGATCCTTACATGATGCTTTATGCGTGATAAGATGTTTGGTCAAGCAAAAAGCCCTTATAGCTGGTGGAGGTGCACCTGAGATTGAAATTTCAAGAGTGTTGATGAAAGAGTCAACTAAATTGTCGGGCATAGAACAATTTGCTTATCAAGAATTCAGTAAAGCTATGGAGATCATCCCTATCACATTGGCAGAAAATGCTGGTTTGAATCCTATCAATGTCATCACTGATTTAAAGAACAGACATGAAAACAATGAAATAAATGCTGGAATCTCAGTAAGAAGATCTGGCGCTTCCAATACTTTCGACGAACATATTTTACAACCTGTTTTGGTCAGTACAAGTGCTGTTACATTAGCTTCAGAATGTGTTAAGTCTATATTGCGTATTGATGACATTGCTTTCAGTCGTTAATCTATAATTATGAAGCAAATATAAACATAATATTCTCTTACCCAATTGCTTGATATTTTCGAGGACTTTTAGTATTATGTTGTATAGGGCATTCCAGTGCTCATTGTCGTAGAGTGTTCTCTGAAAATTGTCGGAGCCAGATAGCTCTACTTCATGCAATCAGCTCACAGCCATAGAATAGAGGCCTGAAGCTTCAAATAAAGATCACGTCTCCCCAAGCCAACAGTTCAATTTCTCTTGATAAACCCTTAATCTCTTTCCACCAACTATGGGACCCTATAATCAATGAATTGCATGTTGAAACGTTCTTCAGAAGACCAATCAGAACAGTCAAAATGTTGCAAGAATCTCGCTTATGAAGTGTCTGATTTGGTAGCACCGTTGGGAGTTTCGGAGGAAGACTTGAGTTTCTTCAATCTCTTATTGATGAGTTTATCGGGATGAATACAGAAATAACACTTTCTGTCAATTTGTGTACTTTCCTCTTTAGATATCGCAGGTTGACTCCTAGCAATGTTGATGCATTCAGTTATAGTCTGCAAGATCAAATCAAAGTGATTGGGCTTTGGCGGGATTTCTGATGCTTCATTCGACACTTGATCTTCATCTTCTTCGTCCACTGTAGCCAAACCATTACCACCGAATTTCTTCTCCAAGTATCGTACAGTGATTGCCTTATCAGTGTCATACATCGCTGCAAGAGCGATTTGTGGAGGTGTGAAATGAAACCCTACATCACTCAATAAAGCATGATCATTGAGCCATTTTCTGGCTTTATCATGCATCAGTCCCAACTTATCAATAGACAAACCTGGTAAAAGTGGTTCTGGTATCAATAGCACTTCCTGGAAATCTAAGAAGAATCCATATAACGGTCTATATGGGTGATGCACGAGTAGAGTGAATTTTAAGGACAGCAAAACGATGAACTCTAGGTCTAGAATGTGTTTAGGCTCAGTATTCTGGATAGACTTGCAGAATGAATCAATAGATATGAAATAATTTTCGGACTTGGCTGCTAAGAACAAGCAAGTGTATAATACATTTTTTGGGTGATACTGCATTACAGAGTACTGCAAGTAGAACTTCTTGAAAAATGAAACTGCTGTTGCTTTAGCTTGGGTCGGCATTTTGAAAAAATTGGCAGCTTGAATGATACTTTTAGAGTAGTAATTCAAGTACTTGACTTCTTCTTCCAACGTGATCAAGTCTATCAAAACCTGTTCCTGGAGCTCTTCACTATGCTTCTCGAATATCTCAAGGTTCTGTTGCTTCAATGTATTGTAAGCGTCTTTGAATTTGTTCCTAGCATACAACTGACCATCTTCGTTAGCATTTTGTCGAATATTTTGAAGGTCTTCCACGGTAAAAGACCAATATTTGTATTGAGATGATCTCCTATACAAGTCATCAACTGTCACCGTGTGCTTTGTCGGCACAGAGGCGTCTGTTGTGGTTGTTTCTGTAGTCATAAGAGATAAAAAAATGTGTGCGCTTTTTATATATGAGTATAAGTATAAATACACTATGCCAACTTGACAGATCTTGTGAGTCCCTTCTTGATACCTGTCTTTTCTCCTTCGTAAGGACCTTTGTTGCTGTCGTCGTAAACTTGTCTGACAGATTTGAGTTTCTTCTTGGCTTGATCGTACTTCTTTCTCTTTTTGACTCTAGCATTTCTGATCTCTTTCTTCTTCTTGGCTGTCAATCCCTTATTCTTGAGGATTTGGTAATTAAGGGCTCTCTTTCCATCTTCTCCCGCTAATTCTTCGGCTTCAGCTAATTTACCTTCTCTTGCAGCTTGAACTGCAGCTTTATGAGCACTACGACGTCCTTCCGTCTTAGCTTCCTTCTGTTGTTTAAGATTGGTGTAATAGTCATCTTCAACATTGTCATTAATTTCCCTAGCTTCTCTTCCATCATCAGAATTGAAATCGTCTCCATCAAGGTCGTCTCCCAATTGAGCTTTGTCTTGACCCAAACCTCTCTTTCTAGCTTCTTCAATGAGTCTTTGTTTTCTTTCGAATAGTCTTTCCTTGTATGGAAGATCTAAATCTCCAGAGAATTTCTCGTTGGACTTGAGTTGTGACTGGTCAATCTTGGATGTGTAGAACCTCAATGATTTCTTTCTACGTTGCTTCTCCTCCATATCGACATCATCAGGCGTGTCAGCTTCCACGAAATCTCCTATATTCTTCTTGCTGACACTCTTGATGTTTCTCTTCTTAGTAATATCTAATTCTTCATCAGAATCGGATTCACTCTCTTCCACATCAGATTCAGATTTTTCCTCAGATTCCATTGCAGCATCTTCCATATCGCTACCATAAGAAGCAGCATCCACAAATTGCTCCAGATCATCGGAGTCATTTTCTATGTCTTCACTCGTATTTTGTTCGTTTAATTTATTGGCTTCAGTCCAAATTTGTCTTGTTGTAAGGATAGTTTCCATCACTGGGTGGTCCTTCATGCTAGCAAAAGGCTCTCCACTATGCACATGATCTATGAATATGGAGAAATATGAAGAAATGGCTCCTAAGTATGCAGAAATCGCTATCCTCTTGACATTTACCACTGGATTTGAGGTATCTTTTAAACTCCCCATAGTTTTTTGTAATGATTTTAACTCCTTTAACAATGGAACAAACTCAGGAAACGATTGTGATAAAAGTTCCATCTTTTCTGATTTATCTAGTTTATCCAAGTCATTACCATTTTCATTAATAACCAACAGAACTTGGTTACTTGACCTCTCGTCAAAAGTTTGAGCTGTTTTATTCCAATCTTCCATCATGTCTTCATCTATGTAGTCGTCCATTCCCAACTCCTGTAAATGTTTCTTTTGTTGTTTGATGGCTTCCTCTGTCATTTGCTTGACAGTCTCGGGGTCCTCTACCTCATCACCACCGTAGTAATTTGCTTTTGAACCCCAACCTTCTTCTTCTTCTTCTTCCTCGCCTTCCTCTTCAACTTCTTCGTTATCGTCGTCTTCATCGTCGCTTCCGCTCGCATCAGAGTCAACTCTCATAACTTCCTCTTCAGAGTCTTCAGATTCTTCATTTCTCCTACCGTATTCGCCCGCTTCTTCGAGGAGAACCTTCTCTTGGTCAGCAGCAAAGGCATCTACTTCATCTAGCTCGGGCATCAGTGGTGCACCACCACTTTTTCTGCTTCTTTTACCCATTGTCTCCAAAATACGAAATGAGATGAGATGGCTTTTTTTGAGAATCTTATTGATCTTTCAACACAATGTCAAACAGACTTGAATCTTTGAATACCGGCAAAGCTGGGGCTAAACCTTCCTTGAAGTTCAAACCAAAGGCAGTTGAAAGAAAGCTGAAAGCTGAAAGAGATGCTACAACCGTAAAAGTTGAAGAGCCTGAAAGACATTCTGTTCGTACTCGTGGCTCAACAAGAGGAAGAGGAAGAGGTGGACGTAATTACGCAGGCACACATATAGTGTCCTCGGGACTTTTTGCATCAGGAACTGTTTCTGCTAACATTGGTGGTAAAGAGAAATCTTTTGGTACGGTTTCTCCAAACCCAGAATTCATTTCCAAATTAAAATTGAAAAATAACGAACCTTCGAAATCACTGTCCTCTTCAAGTAGTTATGAGTCTGATGATGATGATAACACCAGAATTGACATGAACAAAGAATACAAATTTGCTGATGAGGAAACCGTACTATTCCCAATTAGACCAACAAGAGATGATCCAGAGGTGAAAGCTGCAGTTTTTCAGAAAGAAACATCACCTGTGAAACCAGAACCTGACTTCGAGAAAGAATCGAGTGTAGATAGTGAAACTGAGCTCCAGCAGATCTTATCTTCCAAAGCCAACCTAGAAAACAAAATAGCACAACCTGTGGATCTTTTAGATTTAGAGGAATCAGAGAAAATCAGTCATGATTATAAACGTATATTGCATTCCCTCAACGAAAGATTTGAAAACTACGATGACTCTTTCACTATCATTCAGTTACCAAAAGTGCTACCTGAGTACGAACAACCCCCAAGCAAAGTGAAGCAAGAAAAGACAGAGATCAAGAACGAAGATCCTGAGTCGGTGGATCCTCTAGAAAAAGTTGAACCCGAAATGAAGAAACTACAAGGTAAAATAGGACAACTTAATATTCACAAATCAGGGAAAATTACTATTAGTCTCGGTAATGATATCACACTCGATGTAACCGAAGGAGTATCGTCACAATTTTTGCAAGAGTTGGTATCACTAGAGATCACTTCTCCGAAGGAAGACGAAGAGATGGCTAACGAAGAAGGAGAGAAAATAGAGGGAAAAGTCACAAAACTTGGTAAAGTAAATGGAAAGCTTGTCGCTACTCCTTCAATATAAATCTGTATAGTAATATGACTGAAAATATTCATTATGCTTATTGATTAATTAATCTATTCGTCAAAGCTTCTAAGTCTTCCAAAGTTTGAGGCTCATCGAGTTCTATAATATCGTCTGTCTTTCTAGCGACCTTTTCATCAGTTTGGAACCATTTAGGTTTCTTTGGCTCTGGCTCATCATTGTCAGAATATTCCATGTCTCTATCCAAATCTGGTGCACCCAAGGTCACTACCACTTCATCATCGCTACTAGCATTACCATCCCTAGCAAGTCTCTCACGTTCTTTTCTGAGTCTCTTCTTCTCTTGTCTCCTCTCTTTGGCTTTAGCCTTATCATCAACATCAGCGGTCTCCATAAGTTCTGTTTCCTTAGAAACGAAGGTTTCCTTTTGTACCTTGGCGTCACCAGCCTTCTTGAAATCTTCTTCATCCTCCAATTCATAGATCGGATGTGCATTACCATCGTCATCAAAAACCAATTTTGAAGGATTGCCTTTAGAGGCCAAAGAGGCTTTTTTAGAAAGAGCCTTCTTGGCTTGTCTCTTAGATTCTGGCAATGACAAATCTGGAAGTTCATCTTCCACTATAGTATGATCCTGACGCTTAACAACCATAAAATCGTCATCTTCGTCATCTTCGTCTCCATCTTTAGCGTTATTACCAGTGAGACTCAAATAGTGTTCTGACAACACAGTTTGATTTTTTCTTTCGAACATACGATCATATTTTGTTCTGACCTTCTTTTGTTCTGCTTCAGGTAATTCACCATTCTCATTAGCTCGAGATAACATTTGAAGTTGTCTTGATTCGTTCTTTTTCTCTTTTGAGCCAGAACCACCCTTAATTTTGATCTTTGGTGCTCCAGGTAACCCAAGAGATGCAGCGTACTCTTCCACAGGCAATTCATCGACTTTGAAAACATCTTTATCCTTTTGTATATGCACAGATTTGAAGTATGATATGAATGCTCTTTGACCCAAATTCTTGAGCATAGGGTCCTTGAAACACAAGTTTTGAAGTTGTGATTTAATACTTTTCTTACTCTTATCCTTTATGTTCATGAACTTTATGTCAATCTTGTTGTTCTTCAATCTTTTGAGGAAGCCTTCTTCTTCAGATGGGAGAAGCATCAACAACGATTTACCCTGTCTGCCAAATCTTGCTGCTCTTCCCACTCGATGAACATATGTGGCTGCATCTTCTGGACAATCTACTTGAATAACCCAATCTATGGCTGGGAAATCAAGACCTCTGGCAACGATATCTGTTGCAAATAAACATGCATATTGAGCTTGAGAGAACTTAACTGTGGTTTCCAAACGTGATGTGTGTTTGTTACGACCAAATAATTTGGATAATGGTATACCTGGTTGTAATTTACGAAGAGTTTCGTATGCAAATTGAACTTGTTTTGAAGAGGAGAAGAACACAAGGATCTTACTCTTCAAATGAGACTTGATAAAAGACCAAAGGACGTCCATTTTTTCATCCAAGGGTATTTTGACATAATATTGATCCAAAGAATCTGGTGTAGCAGAAACGTCAGTATCTGCCGAAACACCTATCTTTCTTGGTGCTGTTAATGACAATCTTGCCAAGTCTTTCACACTATCAGATTGTGTGGCAGAGAAGAGCAAGGTTTGTCTTGTAGTAGGCAAGTGACTGACAATAGAATCGATCTGCTTTTTGAATCCCATATCTAAACATCTATCAGCTTCATCCAAAACTAAAACTTGAAGGTTGGAAGTTTCTATACCAGCGGTTTCGTTGAGATGTTGAGCAAGTCTGCCTGGAGTTCCTACTAGAATATTCATTTTAGCGATTCTTTCCTTTTCATATTTCACATCTTTACCACCAGTGACTAAACCAGCAGAAAATGTGTTATGCTTCCCGATTTTGGTAAGAACCTCAAATATTTGAACTGCTAACTCTCTTGTAGGGGATACAATCAATGCAACTAAACCATCAAGTTCAGTTATTTGGTTTCTGTATAGAGATTCAATAGTTGGAATTAAAAATGCTAATGTTTTACCAGATCCAGTTTTGGCTGTCGCCATAATATCTTGACCTTTCAATGCATATGGGATGGATTTTTTCTGGATATCAGTAAGAGAAACAAAACTGCTCTCTGTTAAACCTTGCAAAGTATTTTGTGAAATTGGTAAATGAGAGAATTCTGTGATGTCATTGGACTCTTCAAAGTCTTTGATCTTGTTATTGAGTTCCTCGATCTCTTTTTGTTCTTGTTTCCTCTTGACGAGTCTCAAGGCTTTTGATTTCCCTTTCACTTTCTTGACCATAGTGATGTGCGATGAGGTTGAGAATTTTTGTGTACTTGAAAAAGTACTTAAAAATTTAAAATGTTAGCGTACTGCAAACAAAGATCACCAAACTTGTCGAGTAGTTCAGAATCAAGTACATCATAACAAATCTTACCCGTAGGAATCTTGTATTTTGCCATAATATCAGCAAACACTTTTCTCAAATAATCGGGAGTACTTGATTCAATTACATGATCATCAACAGTTACCTCCACGAGTAAGCCCTTGAAGGTTCCATGGAGGAAAACATTAGCTGTTCGTATGATCAAGTTTCCGTTCTCCAATTGATAAATTTGCCCACCGTCTCCACGAATTGTTTGTCGTAAATTCCAAAGACTCTGAAGTTTCTGAGAAATCACCATATCAAATGGGTCATTGAGGCCCGTGGTAGCACCTTGATGAAGATGATCATTCGGGATAGGCATTTCTAACTGAGCTCCTATTTGTTGAACTTCCTCTTTGATAGCACCAGTATAAATGGCAGCTGATCTCATATTTATCAAGCACACTCCCGAGTCATAGAGATAAGACGGAGAGAAAGTATGAAGAAATTTCAGGTCCTTTGAGGTCTCTGATTGTTCTGCAAGTTCTGGTGCAATAGAATAAGGATTGTTCCTATAAATCTTGAAATTGAACCCCCAATTTCCCTTCAATTCAGGCAATTCGTTTGACAATTCATCATGAAATTGGGTTATAGTTTCTGGATTGGCGTTCACGTTCAATACCACACTTTTGTTAATATTGGCTTGGTTAAACTCGTCTTTGTTACTTACGCTGATACCATAATCGTTCAGTGCGACTAAAGCTCATCGGGTTTTTCATGTCTCTAACTCAAGACGCCATTTTTATTGGTGCAAACAAACAAGCGTTTGCCACAGACTACCATGCAGGTACTTCAGTAGTGGCATACGGTGCTGGAAAAACAATAGCCTTGTGGAAGCCTACAGCTCAGAACAATGAGGGAGTTTTTGCAACTTTGAAAAAGCACTCCAAAGATATCACATGTGTTCGGTTCGTTCCTCACACTGACATACTTGTGTCTGGTGGCGAAGACTGCGAGGTTAATATTTGGCAAAGAAGTGGTGAGTCCTACAATTTAGTTCAATCGCTCAAAGAACACTCCGAGTCAATTACTTGTATGGCAGTTTTAAATGACAAATTGTTTGTCACTGGTGGCTCAGATGCTTTCATTATTATTTGGGGGTTTGTGGATGGTAAATGGACCAGTATCAACAAGTTTCAAGTCAAAAACAATTTCTATCCATTGTCATTAGCTCTTCAAGATTTCGGAAATCATTACATTTTGGCAGTAGGTGGTACAACCGTCAACTTATTCATTTACACTTTCGAACTCGCCACTGATAACTCAGAAGTTTTTAATCTACATCAATCAGCAGCTTTGACTGGTCATGAAGACTGGATAAAGTGTTTAACCTTCACACAAGAAGCAGAAAATGATTATATCCTAGCAAGTGGATCTCAAGATAGATACATAAGATTATGGAGACTCAAACTCAACGAGAAGATTGATGATTCTGACGAGGACTCCAAGAAATTGATCTTACTTTCCAACAAACAGTATAAATTCAACATCGGACCTGAAACTAGAGCAGCTTTCAGTTTCGAAGCATTAATCATGGGCCATGATGACTGGGTTACTGGACTCTCATGGTCACCAGTAACTGATTCAGGTAACTTACAATTACTTTCTTCAAGTGCTGATACTGCCTTGATGATCTGGGAAATGGACTACGAGTCAGGTATCTGGGTCTGTGTTAGCAGACTTGGTGAATTATCAATCAAAGGAGCATCGACTGCCACGGGTGCTTCTGGTGGGTTCTGGTCTTGCATTTGGTTCATTCATGATAATGCTAGCTACATCTTGACTAATGGTAAGACTGGTTCCATTAGAGCTTATAAAAGTACCGATGGTGAGAATAGAGTTTGGGAAAGTGCTTTAGGTATAACTGGACCAACCAGAGAAGTAACAGATGTTGTTTGGTCTTTGAATGGAGATTACTTTATGGCTACTTCATTAGATCAAACAACAAGATTAATCGCTGAATGGAAGGTTGGAAGACCTTATTCAACTTGGCATGAATTTGCTAGACCCCAAATCCACGGTTACGATATGATTTGTCTTGATAATTTGACACCAACTAAATTTGTGTCTGCTGGAGATGAAAAGATTCTCCGTGTGTTCGAGATGACTCAATCAATAAGCGACTTATTGCAGAGGTTTACAGGCACCAAAATAGAGTCAAACGCCAGTTTGCCAGATACAGCAGCTTTGCCAGTTCTAGGATTGTCTAACAAAGCTGCCAACGAACAACTCGAAGCTGGAGAAGCTGCTCAACAACAAGAAGATGCAGAGGCAAATGTGGAAAGTAATAATGTTAAGGAAGACATTCTTGAAGATTTGGTAACACCTCCATTCGAAGATTACTTGCAAAGGTTCACGTTGTTCCCAGAGATCGAAAAATTGTATGGACATGGTTACGAAGTGACGTGCTGTGCTACATCACCTAGTGGAAGTCTTATAGCATCTGCATGTAAATCCAATTCAGCCAAGCATGGAGTATTGAGGCTTTTCAATGTTGCTAAAGATTATCAACAGTGTGAACAAGTTCTTCCAGGTCACAACCTTACAGTGACAAGTATAGAATTTTCACCTGATGGCAAATACTTGGTATCTGTTTCTCGTGATAGGCAGTTCTGTTTATGGAGAGTCGTTGATGAGGCAGAAGGCAAGTTTGAGTTGGTTGAATTGAACCCTAAAGCACACACCAGAATTCTTTGGGATTGTTCCTGGTTCCCCGAGAATGAATATGGAACCTACTTTGTTACTGGATCTCGTGATAAGCAAATCAAGTTATGGTCTGTTGAAGACAAAGTGTCATTAGTTGACACCATTAAGCTCACTCAAGTTGTTACATCAATTTCGTGTTTCCAAGGCCAAACTTTCAATGGAGTAACTGTTATTGCAGCGGGTCTTGAAAATGGTGATATTCAATTGTTCAAAGTTGATTTGACTACTACAAAGAAATTGGAGTCAGTTACAATGGTTGACGAAAGAGCTTCGCCAGCCGACAAAGTCTCAAAATTAAGTTTTAGTGGGATCTTACATGACAGTCACCTCAAACTTGCAGTGGGAAGTAATGACACTTCAGTAAGGTTGTATACTATTCCTACTAGTTTATTTATATAGCATACGACATACGACATTAATCGCAGTGAAGTTTCGACAATCTTTCAAATTCGAGCTTGACGCAATCACAACACAAAATGGCTGATAAATTTCCTGAATTAGATTCAATACATGACAATCTTCCAACCAGTGACGGAGACAACGATGGAGATTTTTTAGCTCGTGAAAAGGAATTGGTTGGTGACGAATTCACTACCGATAAAGATAATGAAGTTTTAGGTGCTAGTGACGACGAGATTAATGACTTTAAAGAGCAATTCCCTGAAGTTGATGGTGATGAGCAACCACAACAACAGCAACAGCAACCAGAAACCGTCGATGAAGAATTTGAAGGCTTCGAATCTACTCCAGCACAATTTGAGGGTGAATCAAAACACTTAAAGGAGTGGAAAGAACGTCGTGATTTAGAGATAGAAGAAAGAGACACTGCAAACAAGAAAAAGAAAGAGGAAATAATCAAGAAAGCCAACCAGACAATTGATGATTTCTATGACAATTACAATAACAAGAGAGACCAACATAGCAGTGAAGTATTGAAAGAGCAAGAAGCATTTTTAGAGAAAAGAGATGGGTTCTTGAAAAGGGGTACTTTATGGGACAGAGTAAATGAGATTGTTGACGAAGTAGGAGAATTTGGTTCTGATGAAAGAGACAAGACTAGATTTAAAAGTTTATTGAACAAATTAAAGGGTAAAGAAAATGTGCCTGGTGCTGGTGGCTATTAGTTAGATTAAGTCATAACTTTATCAATGAGTTTGATGAGTCCATTCTCACGAAGTCCGTAGTCTTTACCATTTGTAGTTTTCAAGAAATCATTGAGGTTCATTAGCTTCCAAACTCCATAGCAGAACACAATTCCTTCGAGTCGATTCCATGTTTTTAACCTCATGAGCTTGAAGTACGGTTGGTTTTCCTTTGTAATTCTCCACTTTTGGAGAACAATAAGACGAACAAGATAAAGACTCAAAGCATTCAAAAACTTATTATCAATATGTCTAATATTCTCATTATCTTCATCATAGTCAGTACTCTTGTATCCGAAACTTGGAATCCAGTCCATTGAATCGGCACACAAAGTAGTGAATCCAGCAATAAATCCAATTGATTTAATGTATGACTTGAACAAAAACTTCTTTTTAGATGAATTATTGACATAACGGAGTATAGGTGCCGTTAAGGAGATTAACAAGATTGACAACAAGTTTGGCAAATAAATAAAATTAGTAATAGCGTTAGACCTGTGGAAAATGTAAAGTAGATAATTTTTTACAACACCTGGGAAACTCTTAATGTCATTGGCGTGGTAAACTTTATGTTCCAACTCATAGTAATGGTCTAGCAACCGTTTTTTGAAATTTAATAAACTGTAAATCAAAATGAATATCACATTATGTTTGACATATGCTTTCAACAACCCCAACCATTGAAGTGAATGAGAATTGACCCCTAGAGAGAAGTTGATCCAAATTGGGTTCAAGATCCGTGATTTGATAGAACTGCTCAAGTATCTTTGATTCAATTTGTATCTCGTTGGAGTCACGTAATTTGATAAGATCTGAGCAAAGATAAGAGGAAAAATCACGAACTGCTTGTTATAGTACAATTTCCTCAACAATGGAGAATTATAGGTATTGAGCTTGAAGTATCGAGACGACTTGGGCGATACCAAGATTTGAGAATGGGATGGAGGATTCAACTCTCCAATGTAATTGGAGAAAATGTAGATTATCCCGTAATCAGTGGGAATTTTTGGATTATCAACTACAGCAGAAAACAAGAGTAAACTGCTGATCAAGTTGGACACTTTTCCTGCTGTTCTTTCCTGATCAATTGTGTTGTTTTTGGAAACCAATTTACTTTTGCTAATTAGTCTTTTAATGAGCGGATTCAACGCGATGAAACTTGATAGTTGAATTGGTCTAGGGGTTCGAAGCACTAGAAACACAAGAACCCATTTAACCCACTTCGAAATGGCAGGATCAACTCTATCAAGAGAAGTCATTTAAATCAGTTCGCGATTGTTGATAGTGTTTTGCAACCAACAGATAATGCACGATATAAGTATGACACCATCTCCTTCACGGGACCCTGATTTCAAGAGGAAACCGATAACATCCGGTAGATCAAAGGGAATTGGCCTCAATTTGGCCGTTTCACCAGTTGCTGGTAGTCCTCCTACACAACCACTAAAGTCTCATCTACCTAAAGTACCTGAAACTCTGAGTGTATCATCACCGCATACTTCTGAACTTCAGTACGACATACCATTACCATCGGTGACAGATTTACTGAAACTTGACATAGAAGATCAACTCCGATTGCTTGCATTGAAAGAGATGAGTATAGTTGAAATCAAAGATAGCATTAATTCTCTTCAAGTTAAACTTAGTACGCATGAAGCAGAGCTCCACAAACTACGAGAAGTTATACAGCGATCGTTGTATAGTCAAATCAAAGACACCAGGTCAGGAAGAGCTAACACTGATCCTAGAGACGAAGCAATAGCCAGTACACATAGGAGAAGAAGAACACTTTCATTGACTAAGCCGACTACAGATATAGGTGAGAAAAGCTCTCTATGGTCTAACTTATCTAAACCTTTGAATTTGATACAACAATTTGATTCAATGCTCCAGAATGAGTTTGAAAAATCTCTCATACCACAAACCAACAACTATCCACGTCGAGCAAACCATGTAAGCCGACTGTCAGAGGATTCAACATCTAGCATTGGCTCGTCATCGTCTCCTTTGCGGAATAAGTCCATGCTGATACCGATACCTAATGAATACGTCGAGGAACCCAAAAGAAATGCTGAAGAAATGCTACAAGCTGTTTCGTCCTCGATCTGGTCCTTCGTCAATGATGTGAGATCAAATGTTTTAAGCTCTGTAGAGGAAGACACAACAATGACTGACTCATCGAAGACTGAGGTAGGAGTGCAATCAGAGGAAACAGCATCTGACAAGCAGGAGGTTGTTTCATACATAACTCACAATGGTGCTCAATCCCCTGATATAGCTTCTCATTCCCAGGAAAATCCAAGCCTCATGCAACACCAAGAATTTCAAAGTGTTGTCAGTGACAAAGACTTTGACACTATACTTACACCAAAGGAACGACACTAGATTTCGTTAATTTTCATGTTTATGACTAACTATAGCTGCTGCAAACCTTTGATCAACTCAGATTGCTTTAAACTCAATTGCTTGTCCATATCGCTACCAACTTGTCTTAAATCCTTTAAGATTATATCCTTGAGTTTGTCAAAGTACACTTCTTGCAATAAGTTTCTGATATTGTATTCTGAGTTTTCAACTAATTGACCCAAATTTATCAAATGGAAAGTTTCTAAGTTATTTGACAGTTCAGCAGAGAAGTTTTTAGTTGATTCATGTTGTCTTGTTAAATTTCCAGAAACCCCCAAACTATCATGATCTAAATTTAATATAACCGAACTGGTCAATTTATAAGAGTATGTGACACCACCCTCGGCAATAACTTCGAACACATGAATTGAATCCCATTTACCCAAACCACCATCAATTGTCTTTTGCAATAGAATGACACCTGCAAATCCATTTCTCAACGAGTCGTCGTCCTCAGTGTCCCACATATAAACTGAAGAAACTCCAGAGTTCCCATAGTACAAGTCACGATAAATGTCGAAACTTTCATTTGCTTTCAATTCCAATTGTCTTAAATCATTTGAAGGGAATGGTGGTAATTCATCACTATCAACGGGAGGTGAATACTTATTTGACCAAGGTGATCTGAATGAGTCTCCATCACGATTATAATCACAACACAAGTAATCTTTGTTTGAGACAGGATCTTTTAACAATTTCAAGGGACTGTCAACTGACGAAAGGATATCTTGAGTCAATTCTTCACGATTTTCAAGCGATGAATCATTTTGAATCAAATTACAAATAGTCGATTGATTATCGGCAATTTTCCTTGGGTTTAACCTTCTTAAAAGGTCTAATGAAGCATCAAATTTATCGTCATAGGACATTGTGGTGGGCGCGATAAAAATCAAATTTGGGTTATGCTTTTCTTCTCTTTGTTCAAAACACTTGTGGACCAAGAAGTTCGTATTGAACTTAAGAATGATATAGAGATCAAAGGTACATTAAGATCAGTTGATCAATATTACAACTTGAAATTGGATAATGTTTCCGTTACAAATGAAGCAAAATATCCTCATTTAAATGCTGTCAAGAATTTATTTATAAGAGGTTCAACAGTTCGTTATATTCATCTTAATCCAAGTGCTGTGGATTGCACGTTATTACAAGATGCATCCAGAAGAGGTATGTTTAAATTGAATTTCAAACTCCCATCACTTTTACTAACTTCCAGAGGCTATGGCGCAAACCGCTAAATAATGTATTATACATCATGATTGTCTTGTGTAGCTTTTGTTGTAGCTGTTGTGAGTCTTTTAAAGCAACGAGCTCGGGAATGGCCTGGCTTGTGACAGTATGAGCAAACTCTCTTAGATTGCTTAGAATTAGAATGGTTTTGTCCATTGGCGGATTGGAAACTGGAGTTTATCTCATGAACATCATGTGGGACTTCAGACTTGGTCTGGTGCTTTTGCTGGTGTGAAATAACTTGGCTACTGGTTGTGGTATTACCATCTGTGTCCACCAATATCTTTCTTTTGGGCACTAAAATCACATCCATGCTGTCCCAGTCGATTTCCATACTGCAGTGAGGACAATTCCGTGTCTTTTGTAGGATTTGCATCACTTCTTCGTCTGTTGACCCACTTAGTTTAACTTGTTCGGGTAGTAGATCAACATATTGGTTTAGAAGATGAAGTTTGTAGTTGTACAAGGTTTTCAACGACTCCAATTCTTTTGCCTTTTCATTAACAGCTTTTGCAAGTTTACCAACTTGCTCCAGCATCTCGACTATTGACATGGTGATGAGATGAGACTGAGATATATTTGTTATGTATTGAAAAAATTCAAATTTTGTGCTGTGATGGCTCTTGGCTGAAGTGCATCGATTGTGTACTTTCAGTTTGTTATTACAATAGAAGTGTCCGGTTCGATCCCCGCGGTCGCGATTTAGTTGATTCGAGTAGTCAATCACTCTAGTCGCAGCAATGAGTGGCACCATCACTGGAGGGAAGTAATTCAGCACAGTAGGCTACCCGTGGTGGAGGCGAAACGGATGGCATTTCGTTGGTTATGTAACAAATTGGGAGTATTTGATGTTACGACTCCGATCTTTTTTATTACTTTCTAAACCTATTAATTAAACCAGTAACTGGCCCACGTATTTCATCTCTAATTTGCAAAAGCAATGCAAGCCCACAAACCCCACAAATCAATGCACTCTTGACCACTTCCACTATCGATTGCGATTGAAATTTACCCAAGACTTTATAGTTGGCAAAAAGTCCTGCTCCACCTGCCCTGATAGCCCGTAGGAAGTATTTGAAGATAGAAGCCACGTCCACCTTGGCAGCTTCGTTCCTGCAGAACTGAATAATGAAGACTCCACAGTAGATAATCCTCAATGTCATGTTTATAATGTTGGCATAGATCAAACCTGCGAGTCCTAGTTCGAGCTTTTCAATGAATAAGTACAGCAACATCAACACCAAAATACTGATAGCTGTCATGAAGTAAGAGTATCTCGTTGTCTGGTGAGTTGTAGCGGCTGCACTGAAAAAAGCCTCCAAAACTCCATTAAATGCAAGAAACGGTATAGACAAGAGGTAAATTGGGAATAGTTGAAACAATTCTGTGTCAGACCAGCTAGAGCTCTTGCCTCCTAAGAGCAACTTGAGCAAGTATGATGCATTGATGAACCCCGATAATGCAATGAGCACACATATTTGAGTGTAGAGTAAAAGCACCAACTTCATCGTCTGCAAGGTGGATTTGAGATAATGTTCAGCTTTAGTTTGCTTGTACTCCGATAATTGCCTGGTGAATGAGAGTCTTATTGATTCTTCAAGCGGTTGGAAAAGCATTCGGACAATTATGGAGCCATAATTGCTGATGACAGTGTAGACACCTCTATCTGCCACTCCAAAAAATGAGTTCATGAGAAACTTGTCACCTTCTGTGAGAAACTGTTTGAATATCATCTGTACAAATGAAATTCTCCAGAAACTAGCAACCTCAGTGTCAAAGTATGATTTCCCATCATATTTCTTTGGCAAATAGCTAACTGATAAATCGCTCTGGTTAAACTTTCTCCAGTAGCACCCGAACAAAATCAATGAATATGCTAATTGACCAACACCAAACGCAAGTAGCTTGTTTGAGTTATCTGCTTTGTCACCTACTGCCAAAGGACTTTGAAAAATGCACATTACAGTAATAATACACCTCATGAAAATAGCCAGCCCTTCGATCTTACTTCTATTTGTAAAGTCCAAAGTATACTGGTAAATGTCATAAATAGGCTCAATGCATAATTCTAAGATAACCAGTACCCAATAAATGAAGACCACGAGACTAAAATTTCCACTCAATGAAGAAGCCTCTTTATATGTAGTAGAGTTTGATTGTAGGTATAAGAATCCCAATGAAAAGACAGCCCCAAGAACCAATGCCACATGACCAAAATTGATGATGGACTGTATAGTTTGGTGGGGGTGTTGCTTGGGTACAGTCCTCTGTATTGACAAGCGAACGGCTTCTCTGCTGAAAAATAATATGAAAAGATACAAGAACTCCAAATATGCTGTCACACCAAACAACGACGGCGTGACAAACCTAACAAGCAACTGGTTGAGCATGAAGGTCAAGAGTTTTGAGGCAATCAGTGTAAGCATCAACAACGAGGCACCTTTCGTCGTTGAGTTTACGGGATTGTCCATTGAAACTTTGTAAGATTGTTGGTCCAGTCCCACTGGTGTATGTGGACTATTTTCAGACATTCTAGCACTAACAATCAGTGTCCAAGCACAGATTCAATTGTATCTAGAACCGATGTCGCACAATGCTGGAGCTGATGTCGCAGATCAATAAGTCGCGGTGAATGTAATGTGTAAACGACATTGTCCATTCTTCTCGAGACAATTTTAGCCATTGATAGTAAAGACAATCGTCAGCTTTGTGTCGTTTGAATTTTTACAGTAATGGATCCAAATTCCATAAATCCCCATGAAGTTGAATTAAGGGAACAAGACAGATGGTTGCCTATTGCTAATGTTGCAAGGTTAATGAAGAATACTTTACCAACATCAGCTAAAGTATCAAAAGATGCAAAAGAATGTATGCAAGAGTGTGTATCTGAGTTTATTTCATTTGTGACAAGTGAAGCATCTGATAAATGTCTAAGAGAGAAGAGAAAGACAATTAATGGTGAAGATATTCTATACTCTATGCATGATCTAGGATTTGAAAACTATGCTGAAGTATTGAAAATCTTCTTAGCAAAATATAGAGAACAACAAGCATTAAGGCAAGAAAGGGGAGAAACTAAAATGACAAAGAAACAACTAAAAGCTGCAAAAGCTGCAGCTGCAGCAGCAGCAGCAGAGGAAAGCTTACAAGAAGATGACTCACCTACAAAAGTTGACAATGGTGATTCTAATCATCCTGAATCCATAGATGAACCATTCTTTGATTACAGAAACAAAAAGAACAAGAAACGTCCAGGATTTGGCTATGAACTAATGGACTCAGAGAATCATAATATTGATGAATTGACAAAACAAATAACAAACGATGAACCTGATATAGATACTTTAACTGCAGGCATTACTAATGTGGATTCTGAAGAATATTTCTGATTGAGGTTGAAGTTCAACAATTTAGTTCTAATTTGTGTTATTAATCATATTTGTATAAACGATCCTACGAAACCGGTGTACGACAAATAGGACACGAGTTTGATTGAGAAAGCCAGTTCTTCAAACAAGCGTAGTGGTATTTATGATCACAATTCTCTAGGCAACAAACACCATCTGAACTGTTGTTGAGAGCGTCAAAGCAAATAATACAATTGTAGTAAGCAATTGATTTCATTTTTGTTGTGACTCTATTCAATCTTAAATCTCTCTTCTTTATACTGATTAAGCACCTGGCTCTAACAATTAACACTCTGAATGTAAGGTATGATGATGGTAAAATATGAATAGGGAATGTGTAGAAGTATAGGAAAATAATGGAAAATGTCACTGTCATACCAAATCGGATCAAATTGACAAATAGTTCAATAATACCAAGTATTTTGGCCTTATTATCATTGAAAGCAGCCAGCTGTTCTTCTGTTAAATGATCGTGATGAAATTTTTCATAGTATGCCAAAGCATACTTTACCCCAGTAAACAAAATTAGTGGGTACATATGCAATATTTCGAATCCAAATATAGCCACAAGTATATTGTGTTCGAATCTTAACTTCTGGGATCCAGAGTAATTATAATAAGTCACGTAGAAGAACCTGTGAATCAAAACAATATCCACTAAATTTATGATACCTATCCCCCAACCGAGACGTTTCCAGTCCAGCTTTCCAGCCATGCAATTGTTGGACAAAGCGTATGCTCTATCGGAACTCAATACGTGGAACCCTTTCAAAAGCAAAACGCTGAAGAATAGTCCAGAGTATTGCACTAGTTCCTGTTGCACTAAATCACCATAACTAGTGATACTTTCGTCTCTCACTATTTGATGAATAAACAACAAGAACCCAAAACAGAACTCCCATATTGTGTACCCAATTTTATCCTTTAAATTACGTTTCTCCAGATCTGTAAGTTTCCCAAACACCAACCATTTAATAATATTTGCACAAACAAAAAAGCTAATGACAATAACCTTGACTAAAGAAAGATTAATTGATATGGTTCCATCAGCACTCATGGTAACTGCCGTATACACTTTATTTACATCTGACTTCATGATCCTGACCCACCTTGAACTCGAGATTTCAGTCCCATAGAAAGCCCCAAAGGCTGCCCCCACCTACTTGTTAGTACCAGTTCATGATAACGTCACCAATATCGACATACCATACCATAACCAATGGTTTTCAAACGTTTCAAACTCATCGAATCCCCAGCGTCACGTGTGACGATGCTCATCACGAAAATTATGAAATTTAACTTTGTTCGTGTGATGGGTAAGAGAAATTTCAGAAGAAACAAAGGTGACTCAAAGAAGTTTGGTAACAGGTCGTCAAGTAAGCGTGAAGCTTCATGGACTGACGCCGTAAGAGAGAATGAAAAGTGGGAACAGTACTACAAGGCAATGAATATCGTACCAGAATCTGAATGGGAAGATTTCAAGAAACACTGCCAGGAGAATTTACCACTTACATTCAGAATCACTGGCTCCAGAGCTCATGCTAAGGAAGTCAACGAGAATTTCATCAAAAATCATGTTTCAAAATTAGCAAATGCTGAATTTGAAGGTTTAAAACTTGCTCCAAAAAACTTGTCTTATTATCCAAACAAGTTAGGTTGGCAATTAGACGTTCCAAAGACTGTTATTAGAAAGAATGAAGAATTTGCTGACACTCAAAGATTTTTGGTGTTGGAGACAGAAGTTGGTAACATCTCTAGACAAGAAGCTGTTTCAATGATTCCTCCTTTATTATTGGATGTTCAACCTCATCATTCAGTATTGGATATGTGTGCAGCTCCTGGTTCTAAGACTGCACAATTGGTTGAAGCATTACACTCTAATGATGATGAAAAACTAGCAACTGGATTTGTTTTAGCTAACGACTCTGACTACAAGAGATCTCATATGTTAGTTCATCAAGTTAAAAGACTCAACTCACCAAACTTCATTGTTGTTAATCACGATGCTCAATTGTTTCCAAGAATCAAACTTGATAACACTACCGAATACCTCAAATTCGATAGAGTGTTGTGTGATGTTCCATGTTCTGGTGATGGTACTATGAGAAAGAATGTTAATGTCTGGAAGGACTTCACTGTCGGCAATGCTTTGGGATTACACTCTTTACAAATTAATATTTTAAACAGAGGTTTACAATTACTCAAGAAAGGTGGAAGATTAGTTTATTCAACTTGTTCTTTATCTCCTGTTGAGAATGAAGCTGTTGTCGCTGCTGCATTAAGAAAATGGGGTGCTCAAATCAAAGTTGTCAACTGTGATGATCAATTACCTGGTCTCATCAGACGTAAAGGTATCAGCACGTGGAAAGTTTTCGGTAAAGATATGGAAGAAAGAGAAAGAGGTGCCGAAGATATTCCTGTTACTGCTTTCCCACCAACAGAAGAAGAAGCTACTTCTTTCAACTTAGAGAATTGCATCAGAGTTTACCCACATTTACAAAACACTGGTGGTTTCTTTATCACAGTTTTCGAAAAGGTGGATCCAGAGGGAGCTAAAAGACAGGCTGATGACTCTGAGGCATCTAGTAAGAAGCAAAAGACCGAAACCAATGGTGACGCTGCGCCAAAGAAGAAAGAAAAATTACCAAGAGACGCCAATGAAGAGCCATTCATCTTCTTGGAACCTGACCATGAAGAATTGAAGAAATGTTGGCCATTCTATGACTTCAATGATGATTTCCCTAAAGATTGTACATTGGTGAGAAATGCTACTGGTACTCCTACAAGAACCATCTACTATGTTTCCCCAATTGTGAAGGAAATCTTGACCATGGAAGAGCAAAAACTCAAGATTGTTCATGCTGGTATCAAGTTATTCGTGTCTCAAAGAAATAATTCGGGTACTTGTGCATGGAGAGTTCAAAATGAATCATTACATACAATCAGAAAATTCTTGGGCGACAGCAGAATGCTTACTTGTAACCTTGCAATGTTAGAGCATTTGTTCCAAGAAGCTTTCCCAAAAATTCATCTCCTCAAAGAAAACGGAGCTGATGTTGAATTCTCTGAAAAGCTCGAACTGATGAGCGAAGGGTGTGTATTTTTGACCGTCAAAAGAGATGAAGGTCTCGAAGACTTATTTCTCCCATTATGGAGAGGAACCACTAATGTTAACCTCATGGTCAACAAAAAGGATACGCAAGAATTACTCTTGAGAGTTTTCAATATCGCAACTAGTGCCAAAGACGAAGGTAAAGAGGCCATGTATCAGAAGCAACTCGAAGAGAAAAAGTCCGTGGAACCCGAAACAGCAGCTGAGTCCATTGAGTCCACTACTGTAGAGCCTACTGAGTCCATCACTTCTGAATCAGCTCCTGTGACTGACGCTAAATAGCATCTTGTATATTATCATAAATCATTTGTATGTTAGTTCTCATGTGAGTCTGATTCCACCGAAGACGCAATCTCACTCAATTCCTCCTCCTGTTCTTCCTGCTCTGACTCTTCACTAGTGTCAGGAGCGAGATTAGTACTACTTGCATCTTGAGGAATCTCCTCAGCAAACATCGTAGCTACAGATTCTGTCACCATATCATCTACCCACTGATCAAGGAGCACTCCAAAGGACAACAAAGCTGTTTCATCAAGTGCATGATCAAGGTCTAAACCCAAGTTTTTTTGTCGATAGCTCGTATAGTAGTGCAACGCTTTGAGTGTCTCACTATCAGGTAAGGGATTCTCTTTAGGAAACTCTTCTCTTGATCGTATCGGTATGCGTAAGATAGAATGCACTTTGTTCTGTATGTAATCATCTGGTGGTATAATCACACTTGGTGAAGTCAAGATCTCATCAACCGTCAAATTAGTTTGATCCAAATCAACTTCCAAACTTTCACCATTAGCCTTGATTCCCTTTGGTCGGCTTTCAAGCAATGCTTTCTTCACCCAAAATCGATGTCTACGCTCATCTTCACAGAAATGGTACAAAGACTTTCTCTTCCTGTTCATCGCAAAAACGCGTTACGCGATCCATTTTTCGCAGCCTTTCTGAGTTAAATTTATTACACCGTCCTAACAGTTAGAGCGTTTGGAGCTGGATCACTTGCATTTCAAGCTCAGATCGATTATTGCATTTATACTAATAGATTCTCAAAATTTCCTGTCAAAAAATGCCTTCCACAGGGTTTAAAGGATCTACGTCTGCTAGATTTGTCAAGAATAAAAGTGTACGGTCCACATTCCGTAACAGGAACTCTGAAAGAGTTGAAGTGGACCCATACATTGCCAACAACCCGTTGTTGAATGACGCTATTCAAAAAAGAGAATTGGTGGAAAGAATAGACAAATTAGACGCAATGATGGGATTCGAAAGAGTTGATCATGGCGATAATGATGGAACTAAACCACGTAAAGGTTGGTTAATCAACATGCATGCAACGACAGTGCCTTCAGATGAGTATCTCACAGGTTATGCTGGTGTTGATTACTATTTCTTAGACGAAAATGGAGGTTCTTTCAAGGTCACATTTCAGTACGATCCATATTTTTTCTTGCTTGTCAGCCCTGGTCATGAGTCTGAAGTGGAAGAAATGTTGAAAAAGTTTCTAGAAACAACGTCTTTGAAACTGATATCAAGATTGGTAAAAGAGGATTTAGCTCTTCCCAACCATTTAGTGGGTCTCAAGAAGACGCTAATAAAATTGACTTTCCATAATATCCCAGACTTGCTAAATGCTAGAAGATTGTTAAGTCCTGTGATAAAAGAAAACGAGCTACAAAAATCATCTAGAGATATTTATCAGATCAATTTCAACGGTGAAGATGTCACCACTTCCGACAATACTGATCCACTCAAATACTTGGAGGATATGAGAGAATACGATGTGCCATATCATGTGAGAGTATCTATCGATATCAATGTGAGAGTCGGAAAATGGTACGACGTCTATGTCAAGCATTCAGTTGTGACAATCAAAGAAGATACGGAAAAGATAGCATTTGCAGATCCAGTGGTTTTAGCATTTGATATTGAAACAACTAAAGCACCATTGAAGTTCCCAGACTCAAAGATCGATCAAATAATGATGATATCTTACATGATTGATGGAGAAGGGTTCTTGATTACCAATAGAGAGATCATTTCAGAAGATATAGAGGATTTCGAGTACACTCCCAAACCTGAGTATCCTGGAATGTTTACTATCTTTAACGAACCCGATGAAAAGGGCGTGTTGCTCAGGTTCTTTGAACATATCAGAGATTGCAGGCCTACCGTTATAGCCACTTTCAATGGTGACTTTTTTGATTGGCCATTTGTTGAAGATCGTGCTAGATTTCATGATCTTGACATGTTTGAAGAAATCGGATTTGCTAAAGACAACGAAGGAGAGTACAAGTCCAAATACTGTATACATATGGACTGTTATAGATGGGTCAAGAGAGACTCTTATTTACCACAAGGTTCACAAGGTTTGAAAGCCGTGACTACAGCCAAGTTGGGCTACAATCCTACTGAATTGGATCCAGAATTAATGACCCCTTATGCATACGAAAAACCACAAATGTTATCAGAATACTCTGTGTCTGATGCTGTTGCAACATATTATTTATACTACAAGTACGTGCATCCATTTATCTTCTCATTATGCACAATTATTCCATTAAAACCTGATGAAGTCTTACGTAAAGGTACTGGTACCTTATGTGAGATGTTGTTGATGGTGCAAGCATATGAGAAGAATATCATTTTGCCAAACAAACATTCAGACCCTATTGAAAGATTCTACGATGGCCACTTATTAGAATCAGAAACCTATGTTGGAGGGCATGTGGAATCTTTAGAAGCTGGTGTATTTCGTAGTGATCTTCCCAGCGATTTTAAAGTTGATACCACTGCTATCGATGAATTGATAAGAGATCTTCCAAATGCCATCAAATTTTGTGTTGAAGTTGAAAACAACAAAAGTATGAAGGACGTCGAGAACTATGAAGAGATTTATGCCCAAATAAAAGAACAGCTCTTGGAGCTTAAGGCAAAACCTGTGAGGAGAGAGACGCCTTTGATTTATCATGTTGATGTGGCTTCCATGTACCCAAATATCATGACATCCAACAGATTGCAACCTGATTCTATGAAGACAGAGGAAGACTGTGCTGCTTGTGACTTCAACAGACCCGGAAAGAATTGTGACAGACGTCTACAATGGTCTTGGAGAGGTGAGTTTTACCCAGCTGCTATGAATGAATATGGTATGATTAAGAGGACTTTACAGAATGAGACATTTCCTGCAGCAAAACCTTGGCTTCCACCAAGAAGTTTTGATGAATTGTCATACTCCGAGCAAGCGCTGCATATCAAGAAAAGACTTGCTGAATATTCCAGAAAAGTTTACCATAGAGTGAAACAAACAGAAACTATAACTAGAGTGTCTATTGTTTGTCAAAGAGAGAATCCCTTTTATGTTGACACGGTGAGATCTTTTAGAGATCGTCGTTATGAATTTAAAACTCTAGCCAAAGTGTGGAAAGGTAAAACGGCCGCTGCCAAATCTGATGTTGTTGCTAAGGATGAAGCTAATAAAATGGTGGTTCTCTATGATTCTCTTCAATTGGCTCACAAAGTTATCTTGAACTCTTTCTACGGTTACGTGATGAGAAAAGGTTCTCGTTGGTACTCCATGGAAATGGCTGGTATCACATGTTTGACTGGTTCCACGATAATTCAAATGGCAAGGGCTTTAGTTGAACGTTTGGGTCGTCCATTAGAATTGGATACTGATGGTATTTGGTGTATCTTACCCAAATCATTTCCTGAAAACTTCAATCTTAAGTGCAAAGATGGTAAAAAGATATTTCTTGAATATCCTTGCTCTATGTTGAATTACATTGTGCATGAAAAGTTCACTAACCACCAATATCAAGAATTGGTAGATCCTGATAACTTCAAGTACAAAACTCATTCTGAAAACTCCATTTTCTTCGAGGTTGATGGTCCCTACAAGGCAATGATCTTACCAACCTCTAAAGAAGAAGGGAAAGGTTTGAAAAAGAGATATGCGGTTTTCAATGATGACGGTTCATTAGCAGAGTTGAAAGGTTTCGAGTTGAAGAGAAGAGGTGAGTTGCAATTGATCAAAAACTTTCAATCTGATATTTTCAAATTATTTTTGGACGGGAAGACCTTAGAAGAATGTTATCAGGCAGTCGCATCCGTCGCTAACAATTGGTTGGATGTCCTAGACACTAAAGGTGGTATGCTCGAAGATGAAGACTTGATCGAATTGATTTGTGAAAACAGAAGTATGTCTAAAAGTCTTGCAGAGTATGGAAACCAGAAATCTACTTCGATCACTACTGCAAGAAGATTGGGTGAGTTTTTAGGTGAAGAGATGGTGAAGGATGCTGGCCTTGCTACCAAATATATTATCAGTGCTAAGCCATTCGGAACTCCTGTCACAGAAAGAGCTATACCTGTCTCTATCTTTTCATCTGACAAGAAAGAGTTCTTCTTGAAGAAATGGCTTAAAGATCCATCTTTGAATAACTTCGATCCGAGGGGTGTCATTGACTGGGAGTACTATAAAGAACGTTTGGCTTCCGTTGTTCAGAAAATTATTTCAATTCCGGCAGCTCTACAAGGTGTGAAAAACCCTGTTCCCAGGGTCCCTCATCCAGATTGGTTACAAAGAAAGATCAAGATTCAAGAGGATAAGAAACAACAATCCAGCATCTCTTCTTTCTTCACTAAAGGGACGAAACAAGAAGAACAAGCTAAAAGACAGAAAGAAATCAAAGACATCGAAGATTTCGGTCAAATGACAGGTCTTCAAGCTAAGGTGGGAAAGGTAACAGCATCTCGAAAGAGACGACTCATGAGAATGAATAAGCAAAATCAAGAGGAGGAAGAAGAAGAGAGGAATAATGCTATTCTTAGTGGTCCATGTCCTGATATGCTTGTAGACTATGCTGGATTCTTAATGTACCAGAAAGCCAAATGGGGCGCCCAGACAAAGAACAGAGACAGAAGAAAGAAGTTATTTGGTCAAAATGCAGAATCATCACAGAGATCATCTGTCGGAAGTATGATAAGAAAACAAGCAGAGACCATTGCTGGATCTTCGTGGCAGATTTTGGAGTACAAGCCTGATCCTAACAAGCCTGGAGATCTAAAAGTTTTCATCGTCGCCAATCAAAAGGTTCATCTGTTCAACTTCCACATACCTAAACAGATTTATGCTTCCTTCAAGTCTGAACCTAGTGACAAGAAGCTTATAGCGAATTCGGAAGTTGAGAAATCAACCGCCATTCTCCCTAATGGGCATGATGGAACTCATTTATACAAATTCACCATGCCAGAATCTGTTTTCAGTCAAGAAATATCTAGGGTCGACAGCATATTGCAAGATTCCAACTTATTGGGACTCTATGAAACTCAAGTGAATTCAACAGAGAGGGCAATCATAAACTTGGGAAACACTGTTAAATTTGATGACACCAGAGTCGGTGCATTGGGTAAAGGTTTAAAGAATGGTTTCCACAGTAAAGATTTGATCAAAACTGATAATGATGCATACCTCAAACGTTTCGATATGGATATCCTTTATTTGCTTCACATTGTCACCAACAGTTACGAGTTCTTCACTGTGTTTAAGTCGTGGGACAATGAAGCTCTGGTTTTTGTACTAAAACCATCGGCAAGTGCCCAAGAATTGCCAGGTAATATGTCCAAGATTTATCGAGACATGTATGAAACTAAGAAGGACAAAGTTGGTAAGCTTTATAACATCATTCAGTATCCAGATGACATGAAGTTTGATGTTACATATTCAAGTGATACGAGCAAACTCTACAAGAAGTTGGATAAGGCACTTAGCAAGATCAGTGAAGGCAAGAGCAACAAAGCCTTGCTATCAGTGCAATCGCCATACACAGACAAGCTATTGAGCTTATTAGGTTCTTCTGCCAGTTATCCAACGATCAAGATGAATGTGAACGAGTTATCTTTACCTGCTGTCGGTTGGCATTCATTGATCTCCAAAAGAATCATCAATCACTACTTCGTTCTTGCTTCGTGGATCAAAAACTTGATATCATTAGCACAGTATGGAAATATTCCTCTTTGCAATCTTCAAATTGAAAACATGGGATACTTGATTGACATTGAGTATGCCCGTAGACTTAGCCAGAGTAACATTGTTCTCTGGTGGTCTTCCAATCCACTTGCGGACCATGGAGGATTTGAAATGGATCGTGCTTTGGATTATGAAAGTTTGGATTTCCCTAACATCAACAACCCAGAAATTTATGAGACTGCATGTTTAGAGATTGATGTGGGGACTTTGACCATCAATACCATATTAACAAGTTCGATCATTAATGAGGCTGAAGGTGCTGACATGGTGGAAGAAGGACTCGTTGATGATAACAATAATGGTGCATCAACTTTAATGCAAGATGGATTTGGCTTGGCTCCATTAAATGTGTTGAGAAGTATGGTAAAGGATTGGTGGGATGATGCATTGAAGAATGATATTAATGCAGACTCGATGTTAAATCATTTGGTGGCATGGGTGCAAAGAAACAGCTCAAGATTGTACGATTTTGCATTGCACTATCATATTCACAATTTAACAACTAAAGCATTATTGCAATTAATTGGAGAGTTCAAGAGAATGAATGCCAATGTGATCTTTGCAAATAGAAATAAGATGTTCATACAAACATCAAAAATCTCTGTGGAGAACTCTTATGCTTTTGGGCAATACATTGTTAAAGCTGCAAAATCCAAACCGCTTTTCAGTTTCTTGGAGATGAATATTGTGAAGTACTGGGATGTGTTGATTTGGATGGATGAGTACAATTACGGTGGGAGATATTGTACTCGAATTACCAATGATGAGATTCAGGACTTGCAACCATTTAATAAATGGCAGATACAACAATTTTTGCCAGTGATATTCCAAAAGGAATTTGAAGATTGGATGGTTATTTTTTTGGATAGCCTTACCAAATTCAAGAATGATACATTAATGGGTCCAACACAAAGTGGAACCCCAAGAGTAACACAAATTGCTCATATTTTGAAAGGTCAACAGAAGCTAGATTCTGCGGAACAGGAAGACGATGTCGACATTAACAATGGGGTTACAGAACTATTCAGGAAACAGTTTTACAAGAGGATGAAATCATTATTCCGCCGACAAACTGAATCAATTATCAATACTGATCTCAAGCAGGAGTACGAATTCCCTAAGTTGGCTGGGTCCCATCTTAATTTGAGGAATCCAACTCTACAATTGGTAAAATTCTTGTGTGCTGTATTCAGTTTATCCAAGAAACGAATCATCGAAGTCAGAGTTTTAAGGCAAGAGCTTTTATCTATATTTGATGTCAAAGAGTTTAGTGCAGAAGCCAACTTTGTCAATCCCAGTGCTTCTTTGAAAGTCCCACATTTCATATGTGACTACTGTAGTAGTGTTAGAGATATTGATTTGTGTCGTGACAGAGACACAGAGATCTGGAATTGTTCTCATTGTTTGAGACCATACAATAGAGTGGTGATTGAGGAAGAGTTGTTGACGCAATTCAGTCGGATGTTCACAAAGTTCTTCATGCAAGACTTGAAATGCTCCAAGTGTAATCAAGTCAAAGCTGATAACATGAGTGAGTACTGTAAATGTTCAGGTAAATGGGTTGAAACTATATACCATGAAGTCATCGAAAAGAGAATTACATTATTCACCCACGTGGCTTCATTCTACAACTTACAATTACTTAGAAGTCATCTTGAAGAACTCGCTTGATCTTTAGAAGTACTAAATTTTTCATTTACTTAATTTGCATATACATTTATTTTGAGACTGAAAAAACACTATCACAATCAATGGCACTAACGAGTGAAAATGCACTTACAGAATTGAATAGTTTGTATCCATATAGAGAAGACGAGATCTTGTACCTTGACTCGTTTGTCAGTTCTAACTACGAAGAGTCAACTCCAGTAGTCTTTGTTCATGGGTACAAATCTGTAGGCAAGACATTAATTGTGAGTGAGTTCTTGAAAACCATGAATTATCCACATACTATTGTTAATTGTGACGAGTTCTTGAGTCAGAAAGTGCTTCTACAAAAGATCTTGCTGCAGTTTATGGAAGACGTTGGCCAAAATTTACCAGAAGGAACTTTTTTTGTTAACAAAGGTACACCAGTTCCATCAGTGTTTCAGACTTGCGACAATGTTGCCAGTTTTATTAACAATTTGGACATTTATACAGAATCAACCGGCTATAAAACCACACACGTGCTTGTCCTTGATAGAGTCGATCAATTGAGTGACGATAGTCATATTTTGATCGAAGGCTTAAACAGACTACATGAAGTTTCATCCTCAAAATTGGTTATAATATTCATTTCGAGTTTGGATGAACCAATTGAAGTTGTCACTTCATCAATTCCCAGAATCTACTTCCGACCATACACTTCTGATGAGATCGTCAAGATATTTCAGAAACACCGGTTCTGTTTCTTCGGATCACCAGAAGTTGATAAAACTCCACAAGCTCAAACCTTCTGGGATATGTACGTTCAAGTTATAGTCGACCTGTACTATCCATACACTGGCTCTTCAATGACATTTTTAGCGGATTTCTGCTTCAATAAATGGGATACATTCATTGAACCTATTCTTGCCGGCAGGCATACAATTGATGACTTTATGAAAATTTACAATGCCAACAGAGAGATGTTTGGTAATGATGAAGCTTTTGCAACATCCATAGTGAAAGAATACACTACACTTGATGTTGAGAAAGATGGTACTACAATGAAACTCGATGATTTGACTTATCATTCAAAATTTCTACTTATTGCTGGGTACTTGGGGTCTTATATTGAACCAAAAAATGACTTACATTTCTTCTCTGCTGTCAAGAGGAAACAAAACAACACCAAGAGGAAATTTAGAATTAAACAACAAAAATCCCAAAGTCTTTACAAGAAAAGCATTGATGTCAAGTTGCTTTCGCCAAACGGGTTTGATTTGGAGAGATTGTTTGCCATCTTTCTAGTCATTTATAGAAACGAGTCGAAGTACTTCAACAATGATGATGAATTTTCAAGCTTGTTGGAGAACATCTCCGATTTCGAGCTTGCTGAGAGAGAACATGAGATTGCAAAACTCAGTTTAGCTGGTAACATCGATCTAGCAGCACAAGTTGCTATCCTTGAAACTCAAGGTTTCATTGTCAAAACCGCAACGAAAGACATCCTTCAACCAAAGTTAAGATGGAGATGTACCGTTAGTTTTGAAGACATCCAAACTATTGCAGGGGATATTGGCTTTCCTCTTGAAAATTACTTGACGAATTAATAATTATGCATTGAAATCAACATCTTTAACATGTCTGAACTCAGACTCCCCGATTCTTCTCACTTCGACATTGTTGTTGAAATAAGCTTCTTTCCAGTAATTCATCTCGTATTCTGAAAATGGTCCATGAACACCTGGCTCATCCAACCATTGATACTCCCAAACTTTCTCCCCATAATCGTCCGAGTTTTGATTATGGACCAGATCCTGCTGCTCTTGCTCTATGTCGGTATCATCTCTTGACCTCTTTATTCCTCGACTCAACTGTATATCTTGTCCTGTTTCAGTCTTGTACATTCTCATTAGTTCCTCTCTGGTCATGTCGAAAGCGTCTTCAACCCCTTTGGCCAAGGAAAGTTTGCTACACCATTCCGTAATGTTCAAAGCGCTAACTTTCCTTTCATTCTCATTGTGTGACTTCTTCTTCTTGGGTGCTAACTTAGCGAGTGCTTCCATTGGGGACTCTGCAGGTTCAAGAACATTGATTAGACTCAGAAGTAACTCGCCAGTTGACTCTTGAACAGTCAGCTTCTGTTTGAGTTTTCTGTTTCTTGTTTCTTGGGCTCTTTTGGCTTTGGATATGTCTGATTTCTTCACAGATGATACCCAATCTTCGTCTTCAGATTGTTTGTCTCTTATGAAATTGCCATCTTCGTCAAAATGACCCTCTTCAGCTTCATTCTTCAAGTTGAATGCCTCGAGCTTTGGCTCAAAGTTGGTGTGGGAGGGTCCTTGCTCAACGTTGTTATAGTAATCTTGAACTTCATCATAATTGTCATAAACTTGCTCTTCTTGCGGCCCATTGTCAACAATCTCTGCCTCTTTGTTGAATTTTTCTAAGTCTAAAACGTTGGCCTTTTTCATGGGCTTGGGAGTTTCCTTCTCATCTTCACTGGCGAACATATCCGAGTCATCACCATCAACATGGGCATCATCAACCACTTTATCGGGTAGATCTATATCACTGTCTGGTTCACTCTCACTTGAGTACTCATCTTTGACTTGACGTTTCCTGCGTGAATGGCCAGCTATTTCTTCAGTCTCATCCATGTCATCGCGCTCAAGACAATTATGGATGATAACAAACGACGCAAAGTTGAGCCCGAGTTCAATTTTGACCAGCTCCTCTCACTCGAAGAACAGTACTATGAGGAAGGAGTGAAAGAAGGACAACAAGAATCCACAAAACAGCAATTCAATGAAGGGAAGGAGTATGGATATCAAACAGGGTTTCAACGATTCTTAGTTATAGGGTACTTGCGGGGGCTATCCAACTATTGGGCTAGTAATTCTGATAAGTATCCCAGTTCATTAGCTAAGCATTTACTGCAATTGGGTGAAATGCTTGATGGTATAAGTGTGAGTAATGATGATGCCAGTGTCGCTGAATATGAGCGGAACATTACCAAGGCACGAAACAAGATTAGGGTAGTGGCTGGTTTATGTAAGGAACTGTGGAAAATTAGTAAATTGGACGAATTGGTTAAGGAAGTAGGAGGACAAATGCAAGTTAGTGAAAATGTTGATGATATGTGGTAGATTATAATGAGAAGTCAAAATCTAACGTCTTTTGATCAGATTCTAATTTGTAAGATAGTATTCCCCCAAGAGGAGAATCGAAAACTCCAATCAAAAGTTGTTCACCATGGCCCAGGTCAGTTTCACAGAAACTCAAACCAGTACATTTGCCCACAAACTCAATTGACTGGACATTGTCAATGATATTACTGTTTAAATCATTCACTTTGATAATTCCCACATGGTCCAAACTTTCTGCCCAACAGATGTATTCACCATTCTTACTGAACTTTGTGTTTCTCACTGTACCATCTTGCTTAATGCTGCTACCTAGTGATCCTGCAAAGCAATGGATTGGTGCTTCATTCAATCTTCTGTCCCAGATACGTACGCAACCGTCCTGGTTACCAGCTAAAAGGAGGTTCTCGTTAGCACTTGACCAGTCACAGCTGAATGAGAAATCTTCTTGGCCCAAGTAATACGTCAGTTTCATTGGCAATGGGATCCTAGTATCATGAATATGCAACTTTTGGGTATCACCACAAATCAAGAGTTCCTGCTTGTTGAATGGATTAACTGCCAAGCAGTTGGCAGAAAAATTCAAATTATATTGATGAGTTTTCAAATTTGTTGAAAGATCAATATGTCGTATGGTTTTATCGTTTGATGAAATGATAAGTTCTTGGTCGTCGTTAATGATGATGCTATTGGTAATTCCATCCATACTTGTTGTTAGTTGGTATTCACCCAAATTTCGTAGATTGTCCATATCGGCCACATCTGTTAGTATGTAGCCACCTTCAAAAGTACCTGTTGCTAAAAATTGATCAGAACATGTTACCGTGGAGACCCTGCTGTTGGTGTTGTGAATGAGTGCTTTGCTATCAATGATACAGTCTAATTTCATGGTATCTCTATCGAAATTGTCATAAGCTAAGCGGTTGATTTTGAAGAATGGATCAGAAGTGTCATAACTGAGAGGATCTTCTAGATTATTGTAATAGTTCAGTGGATAATAAATCCCCTTGGAAAGTCCTGAGCAGCAAACCAAATTGCGTAGCTGGAAATGTGTAATATGAAGCTTTAATTTTGCATTGAATCTCTGAAACTTGTAGAAATCATTTAAATTCTTAGCTGATGAAATTGTACGAGACTTTAGTTAGTAAATGACAAAACTATACTGGTAAACATACTTTAATTGCATTTTTGAAAGAGCCAGGAACGTTTCTAAACCAACCCGTTTTGCTGACTCTTTGTCGTTCAATCATGAATCGACGTTTTAAATCATGAGGCCACTTGACACCTTGAAGATCATGAGAATGTGATGGCCCATATGAGAATGGTAGCCTCTCTTCACGATCTTTAAAGCTTGTTAATATACTTAAAATATCTGATTTCGATAATGTCAGATGCTCATCATAGAGTAAACCATAAAGAAAAGTAATAGACTCAGACTGGTCCAATTCATATTGATGATACAGATCATCTTTGAGATTGAAATCTGGTCTTACTTCAGTCAAACCCATTTGGGCTTGAATTTCTGTTGTCATTTGTATTGGCTTCTATAGGTTGGTGATGTAGATAAAGATGGAGATGTCGTGTACCAAATAACAATTTACTTTGGTTTCTCATACAAAATTAATACACAGGAAGAATATGTCACCTCTGTGGCGCTCTTTTGTGCAACCGAATCGGTTTACTTACAAATTAACTCTCATTAATTATGTCAGGACATAAATATCATTTTGACGTTTCAATGTCATGCTCAGGATGTTCAGGAGCTGTTGATAGAGTACTCAAGAAACTTGATGGGGTTACAAATGCCGAAATTTCCTTAGAAAATCAAACAGTCGATGTATCAACAGTTGATTCTTTAGACTATGATACTGTTCATAATACAATTGCTAAAACCGGTAAGAAAATCAATGGTGGTTCAGTGGTTTATTAGTTAATATTCCTGAATTCAATGATCTCGTTAATGTAATTGTCCCTTAGTTCAGATTTAATAAATGTCCTTTCAATTATCATTATGAGTTCCTGGGTAGTCAAATCGTAGAATTCTCCTTGATAAAACCTTTCAATGATATCAACAAGATGATTATTAATAAGGAACCTGAAATTGTTCACCCGATTTTGGGTTGGTAATGTCTCTTCATTTATGAGAACTAAATTCTTATTGAAGATCCGATTGAAGTTATCAATCATGTTTGTAAACTTCTCTGAACCCAATTCAGTGATCTCATTAGTTGATAAGATCATATTGCACGTCCAATTGTTGATCAAGTCAATGGCAAATGTCATTAATTCACCAAATTTCAAATAATTGGTGGATTTCAATTGACCAGAATTAAGCCTGTTGAACCACTCATCAAGAGATTCATATACTTCAACATTACTGGACTCATCAGACGTCTGAAGTTTAATAAGAATACTCACAAGCTCGTTGGACGTTTCATACTTGAGTTCTCTCATCAATTTAAGTGCATACTTGTTGAAGTCTTCGTTCATCACATTTTTGTAAAGAAAGTAAAGATCATTGAACTGAAGAAATGATTGTTTGGTGCTAGGATAAGTTTGTGACGAAAGCGCCAAAATGGTTGACACTAAAATATCAATTTCTTCCGTAGATTCAATTTGAAAATCATTAATTATCTCTAACAATGAATCTGGCAAACTTGAAATCATAGCTGATGTTAGTCTTGTTGGTTGCAATGGATCTGGTCGTTGTGTAGAGATTGGCTCTGGTGAAGTTACTGCTGGTTTCTCAACATCTTCATCCTCTTCGTCATCCCATTCATTCCAGTCTTGATCCCAACCATCTTCGTCGTCTTCTGCTTGTTCAGGGTTTTCTTTTAGGGGATCAGGTATGTTTTTGCTTTCCTGCTGTGGTTTTTTGGGACTGTCCCAACCAGATTGAGATCCATCATCCCAATTATCCTCATCCTGATCCCAACCATCATCTTCTTCTTTTTCTTGTTTATCATCCACTGGTGACCAACTCTTATCCATTTTTTGCTCTGTTGTATTCAATTGTTCTTGGATTTTATTTAAACGGTCATCGTCAACTTGAAGTTTGATCTCTTTTAATTTGGTCAAATCACAATTCCTAAATGCAACTCTTATTCTGTCAATAAAGTTATCGATCAACCAATTATTGTAAATGACATTCAACTTAACATCGTAATTCTCTGTTGTGATATCAATTGAAAGATTCCAACTAGTTTTGTTTGCAAGGTCGATCACTTCAATCAAACTTTGATTGCTGACTTTAACCAATTTGGTGATATTTCCAGACACCGTTTCAATGAGCATGTTCGATAACTTGTTGGCGAAATACTGTTTCAATGAAGGCATTTGAAACAAATTGATGAACTTAACGAATTCTAATGCTGACCTGAAAACGTTGTCAACCAGATCATCTTTGGCTGAGGTGAAAGAAAGCTCTAATACATCACCTTCATCCACCAATAATAACTGCTTGTTCAGTGATAATTGTGCCAAAGTTGCCTCCCACTTTAACTTGCATTTTGTCAATTCTTGCTTCACATTATTCTCCAATGGAGCCAGTTCTGCCAACTTGATGAATTCGCTAAACTCGTTATTAAGTATTGGGTTATAAGTAGTGCAATCTTTCAAGAAACGATGGAACAACAGCAGAAGTAACAGTTTGATGCTATGCTCTATTTGCAAGATCTTTTCCTTTAGTTCCAATTTTATGACCAAGTTGTTGCTAAGAGCATTAACTTTTGTAATTAACTTCTGGTAGTTTAATATCAAGTATTCCAATTCAGAGACTTCCAGAACATTCTCGTATGCATTCTCTATCTCTACAATGAGCCCCTTAATCACCCACAATTCCTTCAACTGTTGGAGATCGAGATTCAAAGTGTTCAACTTTTCACTCAAACTCGAAAGCGAAAGGTGGCTAGTTGTCTCAACTTTGAAATTTGAATCTTCCACTATATCAAGAGACGATAAGGACTCGTAAAGGTTATTGAGCTCGGCAGAAACATTGTGTTGTCTCTCAGAATGCTGTTGACGTAGTTGTTTAATCATAAAACAATCGCGACTGATAATCTATCATTACATTATAACTATATCAACTCTTCAGTAATGTCATCATCGACGTACTCATCATCCTTGTTCATTCTGTAGATTGTCATGGCCATACTGGCGAAGTTCAACAAGCTCATGAACCAGTCAGGAACAGGAACTCCATAAAGCTCAATGACATTGAATGCAAGGTCCATAAAATTACCAATAAGTTCAATTATCAACATGACTTTATCGAATTTAAGATCTTTAAGAATCTTTTCATACTTTTTAAACATACCATTTGGAGTTGACGGGTCGATGGATGACTTATCATTATTATTTTGCTTCAAAATGCTGAGTTCAGTATTCACTTTGTTCTCTTTCTTAATAAGATTCAATAATTGTGATACAGTCTTTCGTATCAAAAACACTAGAATAAGCACCCAGAGTTTGTTTGTCTGTTTCAAAAATCCCAAAAGTTGTTCAGGAAACATTGGTAATTTGGAGAATAAATGCAAATTGTCGAGAAGTGCTGCCAACGACTCTAGAATGTTTATGATAACACCCTCTATATTTTTGAAGCTCGAGGTTTTGAAGAGCCTTCGACGCTTTATTAATTCACTCTTTTGAAGCTTGAATTTGTCAAACAATGGACTAAATGCTGGTTTTTCTGGTACGGGGTAAAAATTGGAATACTTTGACCCAAGTTTTTTCTTAATGATAAACTTTGATAAATTATCAAGTTTTTCTTGAGTTATTGATTTGTTTCCTTTCTTTTGCTCTGTCTCTGCCAACTTAAGTAGATTCTCCAAGAGCTCTTGTTGTTTAGACATTCGTAACCTTATGTGTTAATCGGTTTTTACAGTTTGGGTTGATTACCGCGGACTAAAAACATCTTCATGTGATCATGTGATTGGTTTTAAGTGGTAAGCAATTCTTGGGTTAGAAGGTCAAGTTTTTGATCTGATGTGCTTTGGTTGAATTTCTCTGAGTTTAATTGGGTGTTTGTACTTTTCAAATCGAAAGAATTCTTGTCCAAGACAATCTTCTTCTCATTATATGTTATCTCCACATCATCATCAACATTAAAGTTCACTTTTTTATCTGATAATTCGGACACAATACGTGTCATTTCAGTCATCCACTTGCCAAGATTGTTATTAGAGTCGTTTGTAGTATTCAAATTGGACTTCAGTGTGACTTCTTGTAATTGAGCTTTCAAAATCTCAAGATCCCTCTGTTGAGTCTCACTCAATTGCTGCTTTAGCATGACATCGTTGTTCAACTGGTCAAGTAATTCTTGCTTTTCTTGCAATATTTTGGCCTGATGCGTTTGTATATCGTCAAGACCTTCTAACTCACCCACTTCAAAAGTGTCTATGCTTTCCAAGAGATCCTTGTCTACATTTTGCATGATGTCTTCGTACTCTTGCTCCATTGATCTTATTTCTTCGAGTAGTGTGTTGGTTGACACGTGCTTTATTTTGTATTGCTTCTCTTTTTGCAAGAGTTCTTCTGTTAGGGTGCTGATTTCTGCTTGCTTACTATCCATTTCTTGTTTAAACCCTTTCAATTCCGCTTTAAGCTCACTAGTTTCTTGTTGGAACTTATTTAAATCTTCTTCTGTTATTTGAATGGGGGTGTTACTCAATATTATCCTCAAAAACTTATCTCTTGTTTCTTGTTCCAAATACTGAAATTTGAGCTTAGAGAAATGCTGCTTTTCCAGAGCAATTTCATGGTCTATCTTCTTTGGGTTATCAAGTTCACTCTTGTTGAACTCTTCTTCCGCTGTGTACAATGACAACTTATTCTCGAGGCTCATTACTGACATCCTCAAATGTAAACAATGCGACTGATTTAAATTTTTACATTGGCAGCTTTTCGTGATTGTTCATTTCTATCTAACAATTGTTTATTATTTTGACACGCCAACGTCTTTGAATTTACTGATTTCTTCACTTAATACCACAGGCACTTCGACAGACTCGTGCTCAAGAGATGTGACAGGTTTTGATGAAGCAGGTCTTGATGGAACTTTACTTTTGTCACTTGGAGTCATCACTAAGTCAGCAAAATTCAACTTCATAACGTCGTCATCATCAGCACCTTCGTTCCACTCAAATAATTCCATTTCATGTTCTCTCTCAATGGCATATTGGACAGCTTCTAAAACATTTTCACAAAGTTTTTTAGGCTTGTATTTTGGTTCAGTTCCTGCTTGGTAAACACCAGTTTTAACCAAGATTGAGTGCCATGATACATCATGAGAATTAGCAAATCTAATATCAGATTCTGGGGTGTCTCCAACAAAATACACAGTAGATGCTGGTGGAAGTTGTAAAGTAATTTTGTCCTCCTTCTTAACTGCTAAATTCTTGGTATTGATTTCTTCATCCTCCTCATCTTCGTCAGAAGAATAGTGGTAGGTCTCTAACTTTTCTTGGTTAATGATTTCTTCACCATCTTCGTTAATTAAAATATCAGCGTCTTTTGCATTTGGATCATTTACTGATAATTTTTTGATATGAGCATCCAAAACACCTTGCCTCCAACTAGATAAGACTTTATTGGCATATTTGAAAGTTCCCTTCTGAGGTTTACCGAATCTATTCACTTTCAATTCATGACCAGTATGTTCTCGATACAAAGCAGCAATTGAAACTTGTAAAGCACCCATACCGTATCTTGATAGTTTATAATTAGTAGCCCAAATGAAATCAGAGTGGGCAAAGTAAATTTGTGGACCTTCATCATAAGTTCTGGATTCTGTACCCATAACACCATTTTTGGATAATAACAACTCTAATATAATTTGTTGATCAGCAGCCCAATTTCTTGAGTCAGCAAACACCAAGATAGCATCAATAGGGGTCTTTGAAAAATCGACATCTCTAGCACATTTTATTTCATCAGGTGTCATGTCATGGTATGGGGTAACTGCAGGGTTCCATTTTAAAATATCAAACGGAGTGTACACATTTTTGAAACCATATGATTCGGCAACATTTCTACAAACGTTGCCAACTCCACCAACAACCAAAACATTTTCATAGACTCCCACAAGATCTTTCATTGGGGTGTGTCCCTGGATAATTTGGTCCGGGGTTATGGTACAACCCAAACGTTTAGATAAGTCTTCTGCCCTTTGAGATTCAGGTTTACCACCACCATTTGTAACAAAGATTGATGGTACTTTGATGTTGTATTTATTTTCACCATTCAATAACTTTAAAGCTTCAACAGCTTCCGGGATTGTATTAGGACCCCTTAAAATGACACCATCAATGTCGAAACAGAAAGCATAACTTGCCACTCTGACATGATCAATGATTTGTTTCCTCTTTCTCTTGATGATACTTGAATTACGACTCAATTTGGCTAAAGAATCAACTTTCTTTAAATTCTGAGACGATTTGTTCAACGAAGTGGATGAACTTAATTTAGTGAGACCAGTCTGCCACTGATTTAAGTCAGATAATGATAAAGAACTAACTCTATGTTTTCTTAATGCCGGTTGTAATTCATCAATTCCATCATTATTCAAGTAGGATTGGAATGCAGGTGATTTGTCGGGTGTAGACATCTTGATTGATTCAATTATCGCGGATACGGTCTATTTATATGCTTAATGTCTCAGTGATATCATAGGTTTGATGCCCTTGTTTAAAAGGGTAATTGGTGAACATTTGTGGCCAGTTAAATTCCAAGACCTTCCAAACATTGCTACTGTTACATGACCTGTATCTTCAATACTAATGTTTGGATGTCGAGGTGTTGGTAGCTGAATCATTTATGTTTTCGTTTTCATTGCCCACTCATCTCACACAATTTTTCAGCCATAGCAATCATTGCTAGTAGAGTAAAATTGTCTCAAACAGTTTCGGACTTGCATTAAACCAAAACAACTTAGTTGCTGGGCTAATAACTTTGATGCAAATTATTACCTAATGATGTAATTGCCTGTAGAAGCGTATTCAAAAACCAAGAATAGCTCAACTGTATTGCTGATCATTGAAACCAAGCAGTATTGGCCTCAAAATCGACTACAGTAGTGCCAGTGGTTGAGTCTCCCTAATTTTCAGTGCAAACGTAGTCAACATAACTTTTTGTCGTCACGTCAATGTCGTATTCTTGTAGCATTTGAGTCGCACGAAAAACGTTGAATAATCAAATTTTTATAATGGCCCAAATCACATTATCTGACGAGTCCAAAGAGAGAATCAACAAAGTGTTGAACTACTCCAGAACAGCTGCCCACTATGGCTTCATTCCTTTTGTTTTATACTTGGGCTGGTCAGCCACCCCAAACAAACCAGCTTTGTTCAACTTATTGAGTCCCTTCCCAAGTGTTTAAACTTCTGTATATAACATCAATGTACATATCAAGAGAGATTTGTAGTACATGACTCCGTGTGTGAGTTGGATCTTTGTCTTGTGGAATGCCATATGCGTCACATACTTCTTTTAGTTGACTCATTGTAAAATGTGTTTATCTATTCAACTTCACAATTGTACCACTTAGTCACTGGAGCGTATTATTGGCCGTTTCGAATTGGGTGAGAGGTTGACCTGCAAACCAGCTTGACTTTAAGAGGATCTTACTTCTCAGCTCTCTTCTCACTTTCGCATGGCTCATCTCACCAACAGGAACATTGAGGCGATAGCCGGTGTGTCTGCTGGATTTATGACTACTATGATCACACACCCACTAGATCTCATCAAAATACGACTTCAAGTGTCTTCGAGCTCCCTCACGAACGTCATTAAAGATCTCTCAACCAATGCTAAAAGTTCCAGTATTATCAAGGAAGTCTACAGAGGTATTGGTCCTAACTTGATGGGGAATATCAGTGCATGGTCCTTGTACTTTACGCTTTATTCTGAGTTTAAGAATATCAATGCATACTCCAATTCCACACTTCGATACTTTAGTTCTTCGACCATGGCCGGTTTATCCACTCTGTTGATCACTAATCCGATTTGGGTTCTTAAAACTAGGATTCTTAGTAGCAGCAAACAGAGGGCTGGTTCTTATCAATCTGTTATTGACGGTATAATACAAATTAAGAAGCATGAAGGAATTAAAGGTTTCTGGAAAGGTACCATACCAAATTTATTTCAAGTTTTTCAAAGTTCAATTCAATTAACGATTTACGATCACCTCAAGGATTCACTCATTGTTGACCCAAGTCAGAACAATACAATGCAATATTTCATCAGTTCATCAGGCTCAAAATTTTGTACAATGGTTTTGATGTACCCATTTCAAGTACTTAGAGCCAATTTACAAACTTATAATAATACCAATACCATTCTTAATGAGCTTAAACATATTTGGAAAAGCTCTGGACCTACGGGTTTCTACAAGGGATTCACAGTCAACTTGGTAAAGGTATTACCTGCTACAACCATCACATTTGTCACATACGAAACGGTGAAAAAATCACTTACGCGTTTAACATGAAAAGATCAACTGAAGACGAAGACCAAATTGAGGCAGAAAACAAGAAGCTTAAGATCACTGACACGTGGTTGCCGTCTTCACTCGAGAAACTTGATAATAATTTCAACACATTAACGTTTGCATCGCCAATTCCAGAACAGATAACAGATCAGCCAGTACTATTGGGAATTGATGAAGCAGGTCGTGGACCAATCCTTGGGCCTATGGTTTACTCAGTGGCATACTGTCCCGACACGTTCACTCCCACACTTAAAAGATATGGATTTGACGATTCTAAAGTACTCAAACACGACTTTCGTCTTGAATTATACAAATTAATTGAACAAAAGGACCACGAACTCAACAAGAATATTGGCTGGATTTCCACGATTATTAGTGCTAAAGACATTTCCAGTGGTATGAACAGAGTCCATGGTAAAGGTGCATACAACTTAAACGAGCAAGCTCACGATACAACGATCGCTTTAATAAGACAATTGGTTGCAAAAGATCTTAACATCAAGCATGTCTACATCGACACAGTTGGACCCCCGCAGAAGTACCAAGCGAAACTTGAAGGAATATTTCCTGGACTTAAGTTCCATGTTACAAAGAAAGCTGATTCAATTTACCCGATTGTAAGTGCTGGATCAATTGTAGCTAAAGTGACGAGAGACTTGTATTTGCATTACTTCAACCAAGTTGATCCTGTTTTGAAGGATGCAGTGATTGGATCAGGGTACCCAAGTGATCCTAACACATCAAAGTATCTAAAACTGGCAGTAGATCCAGTGTTCGGATGGCATTTTGGGTTAGTAAGATACTCATGGCAGACTGCCAGAGACGCTTTGGAGAAAAACAATGCTGCAGAAGTCACTTACGAAGAAGCTGATACTTACAAACATAGAAAGAAAGTATCGTCAAAATTGTTTGGGTCTCCAACTATCTTATAATTTAGTTACTGTAAAATAGAATCAGCGAAATATATGGATTGGAGAGATAATTCAGCTCAAACATGAATTTTACTGTCTTTGAACTCGATTACTACAAAATTTTATGCTTGGGTACAAAAGGCGATGTTCAGAGACTTCCTCATATGATAATGCCACCGTCAACAGTTTACTTATCAAAGTATCTGAGACACTAACTCGGGCCATTTTATTACCGCACCACATTATCACTAATGGAACTAAATTTACTACCATTTTTGGTCGTGCACTTCACCCGGTTGATAAAATCCGAGCGGAAAACATTGATGCGACAATTTACTACTATGTCTGCTCTTGTTAGTGCTACTAGATTAGCAATCCGTGCTGTAAAGCCTCAAAGACTTGCCATTTCTCAGTTCCAATTGGCCAGATTATACTCATCTAAATTCCCAAATCATGTGGTCATTAATATGCCAGCACTTTCACCAACTATGACCCAAGGTGGTATAGCATCATGGACAAAGAAAGAAGGTGATCAATTACAACCAGGTGAATCAATTGCTGAGATTGAAACTGATAAAGCTACTATGGATTTTGAGTTCCAAGAAGAAGGTTACTTGGCTAAAATCTTAATGGGTGATGGATCTCAAGATGTTCCAGTTGGTAAACCTATTGCTGTTTACGTTGAAGAAGCTGATGATGTTGCTGCTTTCAAAGATTTCACTGCTGAAGATGCTGGTGATACTGGTGCTGCCCCAGCTTCAACTCCTGCTAAAGAAGAATCAAAGAAGGAAGAAGCTCCAAAAGAAGAAACCAAATCAACTCCTGCTCAATCAAAATCTACTCCAGTTAAAGCTCCAACTGATAGAATCATTGCTTCTCCTTTAGCCAAGACTATTGCCTTAGAGAAAGGTATCGCCTTAAAGGGTCTCAAGGGTTCAGGACCAGGTGGTAGAATTATCGCTAAGGATGTGGAAAACTTATCAGCCGCTCCATCAACCCCAGCTTCCAGTGGTTCAGTTACTACTGCTTCTGCTTACACTGATTCTCCAATTACTTCCATGAGAAAGACTATTGCTAAGAGATTAACCGCTTCATCACAAGAAGCACCAGCATACTTTGTTTCCTCTCAAATGTCAGTTTCTAAATTATTGAAATTAAGACAATCATTGAATGCAAGTGCCGAAGACAGATACAGACTTTCTGTTAATGATTTATTGATTAAAGCAATTGCTTTAGCTGCTTTACAAGTTCCACAAGTTAATTCATCTTGGTTGCCAGAAGAAGGTGTTATTAGACAATATTCAAATGTTGATGTTTCCGTTGCTGTCGCTACTCCAACCGGTTTAATAACTCCAGTTGTTAAAAATGCTCATGCAAGAGGATTAAGTGCTATTTCTAATGAAGTTAAAGATTTAGGTAAGAGAGCTAAAGCAGGTAAATTAGCACCAGAAGAATACCAAGGAGGTACTATCACCATTTCTAACTTGGGTATGAACAATGCTGTTAATAACTTCACTTCAATTATCAATCCACCTCAAGTGGCTATTTTAGCTATTGGTACAACTGACAAAAAGGCTGTTCCATCTGATGTTAATGATCAAGGATTTATTTTTGATGATGTAATTACAATTACTGGTACTTTTGACCATAGAGTTGCTGATGGTGCAGTTGGTGGTGAATTCATGAAAGCATTAAAGAAAATAGTGGAAAACCCATTAGAAATGTTGATCTAAAATATAGAGTGTATAAACTAATTCGCAAAATGCTATTAAGTAAAAGTTAAAGTTTAGACAGGTTTGTTTGTGACTAATGACAATTGAACAAATTTATATCGCAAGGCATGGGTACCGAATGAATTGGTTACCACCACCTCATCCTCCTAACCCAACAGGGATAGATAGTGATCCACCATTAGCACCTCATGGTGTTGAACAAGCCCAACAGTTAGCAGGGTACCTTACATCTTTACCAAAGGATGAACAACCGCAATTCATTTTACTGTCACCGTTTTATAGATGTGTTGAAACAGCTCAACCAATCAGTGAGATGTTGGACTTACAAATTGTGTTAGAAAGAGGCGTTGGTGAATGGTATAAAGTTGGTAGAGGAGTAATTCCTGAACCAGCTGATTATGATCGTTTGAAAACGTTTTTCAGTAAATTAGCTGATCTGAATTTATGGCATAGAGATGATACAGTTGGAGTTATCCCATCGTTAAAGGGTGAAACAGAAGAAGAAATATTTGATAGATGTTCATTATTTTGGCAAAAATTCATACCAGTTTTTGAGTCAAAGTTCCCTGATGTTAAACGCATTTTATTTGTAACACATGCTGCCACCAAAATTGGGTTAGGAATGTCATTATTAGGGTTCAGTAGTGTTAGAGACTACATTGATGATAATAACACTCTTTTGCGTGCTGGTGCTTGTTCATTAGATAAATACGACAAGCAAAATGGTAAATGGGTTTTGAGAATGAATGGTAATTGTGAATTTTTAACAAGTGGTGAAGAGATGAATTGGAATTTCCATTATGGGTTCGAAGCCGGATCTGATGAAGATATCAAAGCAAGAAAGGAACAAGCTAACAAATCCCAAAAGCAAACGAAACCTGTTACAGAACTTGCAAATGATGACACTGAGAATTTTGATAAACTGGAGTTTGAGGTAAGTTAGAGATCTATAGAAAATAAACCCAACTAACAATTTAGGAATTTTATGTTACAGTTGATATACCAGTCATTAGTGAGACCAATGGTGATATTATCAAGCCGTCAACAAAATTACAAATAAGTGATATACTGAAGGATACACCATTGATCAAATTGAGTGATAACAACTCAATGGACAAAGACCACGAGCTAATTAATAACATATCATTGATCAATGAGAAACTTTACCAATTGAAATGGGAAAAGCTCGTGGGCACTGATTTAATTTTTGATGAGTATGGTGAGTATATTGGCAAAGTGACGCAGCACCTTAAATGGGACAGTAGTGTAAAGTTTGTTGAGAAGAAAGACCAAGAGGAGAAAATCAAATCGGAGGCGGGTGACGACAAGACGAACTTCTTCCGGAAAATGATGCAAGAGATTGAGAGGACAAAGTAAACGAGGCCACATGGGTTGAGTCATTTATGCTTGACTCACATAGATGGAAAACATTTATAAAGGGACTCACTAAAGGCCAATGGGGCCATGATTCCTACAAACACTTACAAACGATACAACGAACAGAGGTACCCAATTCAGGGCAAAAAAATGATACGGCCACTCGAAGCGATTATTGAGCTTGACGAGTGTTGACATTGGCTGTTTGGCTGTTTGGGCTTTTACATTTGGGCCCTTTGTATGATTTCAATGATAGTATGTACCATGAATAAATTCTAATTGTGATACGTCGATGCTTAGTGTAGACTTAAGGAGTTACATTGATGATCGCTGAGTAGGTGACTGATCCCAATTGCGTAACGCATCGTGCGTCGAACTCCTCCACAAGCACCAGGTAACGCGTGCGGCTGCACCTCGTGCTACTACCACCGTGCGAATCGTGACCTTATCGCACGAGGTGCAGCCGCTCAGATAAGGCACATTGCGTCATCATAATAATTCCGCTTGTTGATATGTCAGGCACAAGTTAAATTACGAGTTTCTCGCATTGGGGCCACGTGAACCCAATTAGATCACTAGACTATTAATACGGCCACCTCCATGTGTCATCCTCATGAATTTACCACAATACGAAAAGCACCAAGCTAACCAGCGCTCGGTGCAAGATGAACTCCCAACTTACTCTGAAGTAGAAAACACCAACACAAATGTGCTACCGGGGATTGAAGAGGTTGTGGCGCACTTGAAACTTCTCAACGCTTTCAATCATTTGAAGCAGTTTACCACCAGCAATCGCTCTGAAAACGAAGCTGAAAAATTATGGCAGTGTTACTTGACAAGAGCTGTGAGGAACTTTATTATATTTGTGAGTGCTTTGAAGACAAAATTCGCTAAGGCTCAAGGTTTCACGAGCTACATGGACGAATTGTATCCTCCACTTGATGTTCTACTTGTTTGGCATTCCTTTCTATTGAATCCTCATTCGATTTATCACGAGTTCAAAGCAGCCAACTTTCAACAATTCGTGGAATTTCCCTTCCCACTTATCAGGGTCACATCTTTCATTGGCGAAGATCTTGTTTATCGACCAGAACTGAAGTATTCTGGCTCTTACAAGAATCTTGTATCTGAATTCTTGCAATCGGTCAGACTTGATGAAGAATACACTTATGATGCCTACTATGATTTCAATCCCGAAAACATAGAATGGTCTTTATTCTGTCCCAATTGTGAGGAGTACTTGGGTATACTGCCTCTCCATTGGGGTGATTTGGACGGTGGATTTGCTGACAAGAACTTTATCATCGACACCAGGAAGTCTGATTGCAAGTGTACTGGTGTACGCAGCATTGAACACGACTCATTGAAGTATAGGCAACTACTCAGAGATTCAAATCCTTCCCGTTCAAGTTTTTTGAGCTCTTATTCTTCCAAGCTCACGATTCTTATCGATGAACCTCGCCCCAAAATTGGCAAAGATCTTGAAGAAGACGCATACCAGATGATGGCTACTTTGAAACGTCAGAATCTTGGTATTCACTCCCAGAATATTCAAATGAGTATCAACAGTACCAAAAGAAAACACTTGTTCTTCTTCAGGGAATATTTAACTTACAATTTGATCCATGCGTCAATTCCCCAGCATTCTGTTATCCAAATCCATGAAGATTTGGTGGGTGCATGCATACGCCAGGAAAGATTCATCAAGAAGATGATTGAGTTGAACTGGTACAACAGCAAACATCGTGATTTAACTGTTGATGAAGCTATCTTCAGGTACAGGAGATTTATGAAACTTTTGAAGATCTCCAACACAATCATTGTTCCGACACTTGATATTGATCTTGTTTGGCATACACACCAACTCTCACAAAGTCAATACTTTGGCTTCTGCAGAAAACATTTGGGAAGGTTGATCAATCATGATGATAAATTTGAAGAGACCAAATTACATAATGCCTACGAGCAAACTTGCAAACTTTACAAGAAGGCATTTGGAACTGACTATTCCATATGCCATTGCAATTTTTGTCTTGTTAATCGAAGGGCATCTCGATCATTTTTCAAGGTGCTGTCGAAAACTGGAAATGAGTTGGTGATTAATCCACAATTTGGAGCCAGTCATATTAGTGCACACAACACGATAACAGTTGGTACCGAAAAAGCAAGGCTGAGCCAATGGAGAATTGCTAGAAAGTACAACAAGAGCACGATCCAGAAGATGGCATGGTACGAAAGAGAGAAGAATCCTGCAAATTACGTTATACCAATAATTTCATTGGGCGTGCTTGATGGCGCAGGGGTAGGGTACTACACATGCCAGGGCCCTGTTGATGATCATATAAGTTCATGTGGAAAAGGAGGTGGTTGTGGAGGCTTCAATTGTGGGAGCACTGGTACTAGTATTGGAGCCAGTACTGGTGGGGGTCGTGGTGGGGGCACACAGGCAAGCAATGGTGGAGGTAGTAGTTGTGGTGGGAGTAGTGGAGGGAGCTGTGGTAGTAGTTCCGGAGATACAGGAGGAGGTAGTAGCTGCGGTAGTAGTTGTGGAGGAGGTGGAGGAGGATGTGGAGGAAGTTGAATTTTGTTTATTCAATAAAGGTTCATAATTGAAGGCGGCTGAATTGTTTTTTAAGCGATATGTTACTACGTCATTGATGACATGAGTGAACGTTTAGGGAAATAACTAGCGGTAGGCGCTAGACTACATTAAACTCGGGCCGAGTTAAGCGTGTTTGAAACGATTTTATTGGCGGGTATAAAACCGGGGGTACGATAATTCCGAATTCAAAACTAACCGAACAATAGACAATACAAGTGGAATTAAATAACACTATCAGTGAATGACTCAATCATGACACACTCATCACAGCCTTATAGTTAAGGAAATATTTTTTAGGATAATTTTGCTAGTGTTTTAATTAAAAGATGGATCAACAATGGACACGGGCTTTTCAGTCACGGAAACGGCTTGTGGCTTAAAACACTCATAATTAAAAAAGTCACGCAGGAACTGAACCAATTTCCATTAACGATTCCGGTAATTAATGGTTATGGTTATGAAAATGAACTTGTCATACTTGTTGATCAGTTTTGTAAAATATTAAATTGTATATAAGTGCCCAATTGTATCAATTATCATATCGATTGACATCTTTTTTATGGAAAACAATTATAATGATATTGTCATAGGATTCAAAAAGGGTATTGAACTGATTCCTTCAAATAAACACAATTTCTCATCATTATCCTCTACGAAACATGAACCATCAACTGATGAGGTGAAAGCTCATCTCAAATTATTACAAGCGTTCACAGTCTTGAAAGAACTCGTGGTTGGTGATCAACAAGATGAAACGAAAAGACTGAAAATTTGGACTTGCTACCTTCACCTTACAGTTAGAAGATTTGTTATTTTCATCAGTGCATTAAAACTGGCTTTTCCTGAATCTTTCTCCAAATCTTTCAACTCATTCATGCTGACTTTATTACCTCCAATTGATATTTTGTTGGTGTGGTACACTTTCCTTCTTAGACCCAAATCTATGGCAGATAATTTCAACTGGAATAATTTCCCAAAGTTTTTGAAATTCCCCTTCCCATTATTCGAAATAACAAACTGCATCGATGAAACCTTTGTTTATCACCCACCAACCGAACTGGTGAAAAATTTCACATTATTCGTGGAAAATTATTACATAAAATGGTCCATTAATGAGCCGTTCAATTATGATTCATACGCAAAATTTGATCCAACAACCATAAAAGTCCCTATTTCATGTCCTGCTTGTCATGAATCTTTAGGTGTCGTGTCATTGTATGATGAAAGGAACAGAACAGGATTTTGTGATGCTGGTTTCCAATTTTTACACACCGACAACTGCTCATGTGGGTTTAATGTCCACATTGACCACAATGAATTGAGAAAAAGATTACTTTACAGTGACGCAAACAACGATCAAATCATGCCTTACATTACGAGCTATTACTCATCAGCTTCCAGCATTGAAGAACCATCAGATACAGCTATTCAAGTTGACAAGAATATCAAATCAGTCATATGTGAAAGTTCAACGTTTAAGCAGCTACCCTTACTCGCATTTATCACGATGATGCAACACCGGTTCGAAGTGGAATCGAAGCCAATCTTACGGGATTACATCCTGCTGAGTGTTATTCATTCCACGATCTCCAGCAAATCGGTTTTTGTATTACATGAAGATTTGGTTTCTTGTATTCTCAGGCAAGATATTTTCATAAAGCATATTAACGAAGGAAACTGGTTATTTTGTGAAGATCTAGATGCATCAGCTGCTGAATCAATTCGTCGATATCACAATTTTTTCCGTCTTGCAAAGACAGCATCCCACCCAGTGATACCAACCTCGGATATTGAATTAGTTTTGAATACTCATCAATTGAGTCATCTGCATTATACTAGTTTCTCTCGTCAGAAACTTGGCTACGTGCTCGATTTTGGTAACGAGTTTGACGGCACAGATTTTGATTTGTCCATTCGAAGAACCAGCAAACTTTACAAAACTCATTTCAAGAAAGATTACTTGATTTGTTTATGTGGGAATTGTACGAGAAACAAGAGAAAGGCAGAGATATCACCAGAAGAACTACATGATGAGTTGGATGAGGATGATTGGGGCAAAGCGTCAAGAGAAAGACGACCGTGTTTAACTCAGGAGCATAGGTTTAAAAGGTCAAAATCATTCCCATGGGATGATGAGTCATTTTCATTAGCTTCTACTAAGATATCTTCACCCGTCACACCTTCATCGATGGTTGCTCTACCCTCACTAGTTGCTCCTTTACTTGCGGGAGATAATGACTACATCTGTCCACCAGAAGACACAGGGAAGCCAACTAGTAGTCAAAGTAGCCCCGGAGGCTATGTCACTGCAAGTCTTTTTGGTGGCAGGTCCACCATTGATCCAAGCAAATTGATTGATAAGAAGAGATCTGGAAGCCTCGGTTTGATAGATAAGTGGCTTGATGCTACGTAAATAAAATATAATGATTTATGTGAATCAAACATATCAAGGTATCGTGTAGTGAGTCACTTTCAAAAAAATTGTTTTATAAACAGGGCGTGTGGCGTAGTTGGTAGCGCGTTCGCTTAGCATGCGAAAGGTCTCCGGTTCGACTCCGGACTCGTCCATCTTTTTTAACTTGAAAGTCAATCATGTACCAAAATTTTTACGAATCCAAATTGAGGGTTATTGCCAAGGGGACATTGGACCTGATTGGTAGGAGGACAATGCCAAGTTTTATTTTTACGTACGTGGCGCGTATCGAGTGGCACATGAAAAAGGGCTCAAAAGCCGAGAATCTTTATTGCTGATCAAATTTTATGTCGAATCGAGGCAACGCCAGCTGCACTTCCAAGAGTCGACGCATAGTCAGTACTTTAGTTTGTAGGTTGTCAAGTTGAGTTGAGTTGGAACATACTGACTCATACAAGAAAGAAACCCTTTCTGCCACCGGGACAGCGTTATAAACCATCAATAAGGCATTGTCTTTTAACCTGCGCTTCCAACTTCCCCTTACTTCAACCCATAGTCGAAAAGCAATTAGTCGAGCTTTGATTACTATTGTTGTTTCACCCAACCAACTAAATCATTTTGTAACTCATTACTAGAAATGGCATTGAGCAAATTTGGTTGTAGTGTCATTAAATGGTGGCCAAGATCTCACCAAATGGAGTTAAGTGAGTAAGAATGTGGTTCAATGCACGCGAGTGCTAAGCATAATTGTCAACTTTGGATCAATAGGATTTCCAGTGCCAAAAGTTAATGGGTTTAATTGGAACAATAAGCCGCCTTAGAATTTAGGCGCCATACCTAACATAATATCAGCGATATCGCCGAATAAAAGGCACTAAAGTCTTGTACCAGTTACACATGATGTTGGTCGTGAACTGGTTCAACTTCGTCTAATTAGTTGCCGCTGGTTCTTGTGTTTCTTGCGGAAGAAGCTCAGAGGTCGGCACTCAAAGGCTCACAGACTCAATTATGTCAAACCACAAATGAGTCAAGCCACATTTCCAGTTCATGTCACCCTAACTCCTCTCTGAACAATGCACTGACGATGTAAAGGTCAATCTCACGTGCACGGTTTGGGATAGGAATGACGACCCAACAAACAAATGTCTTTCAACAATAATCAGCCTAGAAAAAAGCTCTTAACCAAGCCCCACCACCCTTTTATGGATCCAGTTTGTTATGGGTGTGAATCACTCAAGTAACGAGAGAAAATGGGCAGTTGTGAACTGTGAGAGCGTGTCGTAGTAAAACAACAACTTGTGGTGTTGAGGTATCTCACCACCTTCACTCAAATCATCGTCGTGGTTTGGCAAACAGCTTGTCATTTCAGTTGGTTAAACACTGTTGCTTGACCAGGCGGGCCAGGCGGACCAAGAGAACGGAGAAATTCACATGACGTCTAAAGGTGCCCAATCAAATCAGAAAGAACCTTGCATTCTGGCCTGAATGGTTCGTAGACCACCAAAAGGATAACCAGCCATCTGAATTGTGTGTATTTAGTGGCTCAACATGCAACTGTACGCAAACTGAATCTGTAGTAGATTTTTGTATCGACATCACCGTTCGCATAGGTTTCCATTTTCATGCACCAGTCAGTACTAGTAAAAAAATTGAATAACTACCAGGTAATTTTGGGTTCAAGTTCAGCAAGAAGGAAACAGATATTACAAGATAACTTGAAAGTACACAAGTTTGTGATCAAAGTGCCAAATTTCGATGAAGATTTGTCAAAGGACTTGAACCCAACAGAGTATGTGGAGCAAACATCAAAATGCAAACTCGAGAGTATTTTGAAAGAAGAAAAGTTCACCCAGCCAACTATAGTTATCTGCTGTGACACCATCATACAACACAACGGTAAAATCCTTGAGAAACCTGAAACCACCGAGAGACAGAGACAAGTTTTCGCTCAATACAAGAAGAATCCAATAATCGAAGTAATATCTGCGATATCATTGGCAAAGATAGATACATATGGCCAAGTCAGTCTTAGATTTGCTACTGTTAGTAGCAATTTGCTGTTTGACAACACACTCTCGTCAGATGTCATTGAAGATTATATTCTTTCAGAAGAAGGACTAGATGCAGCAGGAGGTTTTAAATATCAAGAATTTGGTAATATTCTATTCTCAAAATTAGAAGGTGATTACTTGAACGTTGTTGGACTACCAGCAAAGAAATTGTTTGAAATGCTTTGGCAGTTACTTTGACCCATTGATTGGGAGTGTATATAAAACAATCAAACACTCATCTTGACAAGTCCAAAAAATTTGCGATGAGATAAGTTAAGATGGGTAAGAAAGAAGAAGAAGAAATAAGGTTACCATCAAGTGATGAAAGTGACGAAGAGTTCCAAAGTGCAACTGATGGTGAAAGTGATGTATCATTAAGTGATGAAGAATCTGAGAAGGAAGAATCTGACGTTGAAATCAAAGGATTAGAAGAGGCTAAATCGACGCATATTGTCTTAAAACCAAGTAAACAGGTCAAAATTTCCAAAGACAAGACTAAGAAGGGAGTCATATACGTTGGAAGAACACCGCATGGGTTTTATGAAGCAGAAATGAAGAAATACTTTTCCCAATTTGGTGAAATTACCAGGCTTAAGTTGAGTAGAAACAAGAAAACTGGTAAATCAAAACACTATGGTTTCATTGAATTTGAAAGTTTAGAGATTGCAAAGATTGCTTGTGAAGCTATGAATAATTATTTGGTTTTCGGTCATTTGTTAAAGTGTTTCGTTATAGAAGATTCCAACAAATATGATCTAATCTTTGGCAACAGTCAAAAGTTTAAAATCATACCCTGGAAAAAAATCAGTCAACATCGTAATGATCAACCAAAGAAACTTGAGAAATGGGAGAAATTAACGAAAAAATTCGAAACTAATAAAATAAAGAGGAAAAATGTTTTAAAAACCAAAGGAATTGATACAAATTACTTAAATTAATGAAATAGCATTTAGTTTGAATGAACCCCATCGGAAATAAGTCGTAAATTATTACTGCAAATAGTAAAACAATCCTGTGAAACGTCTGATTCCGGCGTTTACACGACCATATGATTATTTATGAGGACAAAATGATTGGAAGATTTCTTTCACATGTACTATAATTAAGGTCGTATAACTTTTAATATTGAATAGCATTATTGATTTATATTGACCAAAATCCATTAATTAAATATGTCAGAAGAAAAAGAATTAAAAGTTTACACAGCTGATGAAGTTGCTGAGCATAAAACCTCCGATGATTTATGGATGGTTTACAATGGTTTAGTTTATGACTGTTCAAAATTCCTTGATGAACATCCAGGTGGTGAAGAAGTTATTGTTGATTGTGCTGGTACAGATGCAACTGAAGCTTTTGATGATATTGGCCATTCAGATGATGCTCATGAAATTTTAAAAGGTTTGTTGGTTGGTAAATTAGAAGGTGGTGTTACAAAAGAAATTAAATCACAACTCGACTTTGAAACTGGTGGTAGTAATTTACCACTCATTGCAGCTGGTGTTGTAGTATTAGCTGTGGCCGGTTACTTTGTTTTAGGTAAATAACTAATAGATAATTTGTAATAGATAATGTTGGGTTCCTCAAATCCGATTTGGTTTTGTTTCAATACAGCAAAACTCACTCGTCTTTATCAAAAATGTTACCCTTATTAGAAAGAATTGGCTTAAAGTATCCTATTTTCCAAGCCCCAATGGCTGGAATTTCAACAATCGATATGGCAGCAATTGTAACAAATCACGGTGGTTTAGGTGCAATCCCCTTCGGAATTGCTCATATTGATAATTTACCTGCAATCGAATCATCCTTGAACCAATTTAAGCTACTTACAAAATCGTCAATAGTTAACCTTAACTTCTTTTGTCATGAAATTGAATCTAATTGTTCAACAGATCAATTCAACAACTGGAAAACTCTCTACAAAAAGTACCCAAATCATGATTTGTCAACTATTAAAAATGGAAACGTAAGTTTTAAAGAGTTTGAACTACACAAAAACTTCGATAAGTTATTAGATATTATAATTGATTTCAGACCTGCTGTTGTATCATTTCATTTTGGTGTCCCATCAATAGAAGTTTTACATAAATTAAAAGCTAATGGAATTGTGGTTTTCGTGACTGCAACTTCAATTAAAGAAGTTAAGTTCTTGATTGAACTCGGAGTTGATGGAATCGTTCTTCAAGGATTTGACGCTGGTGGTCATAGAGGCAACTTCCTCACCAGTGAATTATTTGATGAAAATTTATCAACTTCAGCTTTATTTGCCCAAACAATGGCTTTAAATCCAACTTGTTATATTGTACCCACTGGTGGGATTGTTAATGGTAATATGATCAAAGAATTTGTTTCAAAAGGTGCAACTGCGTGCCAATTAGGTACAGTTTTCATCCCAACAAAAGAATCTAATGCCAATGAAAAATTTAGATTATTATTCACTGAAAAATCATTAACTTCAATTGTAACATCATTAGTTAGTGGTAAACCAGCCAGATGTTTAAAAACTCCATTTATTGAAGATTTAATTACCACATTCAAGAATGACAAAATCGACGAATTACCACCATATGGATGGAGATATTTTGCATACAAGAATTGGAATGCTGCAACTAAGAATCCTGATTATGGATTCTATCTAGTTGGACAAAATTATAGATTAGTTAAACCCCAAGGCAGTACCGCTCAAGTTATGGAACATCTTATTGATCAGTACCAAAATTGAGTAGTTTAATCTATGATCAGATTAACTCAAAATTTGGAAAGTTAGTATAGTCAGCTGAATCAATAAACTCATTGGTATCAATACCAAAATCATGATTAGTCGGTATGGGAAAATCAAACTGATCGAAACTAAAGTCAACCATAAGTTCAGGAAACTCTTTTTCCTCCTTTTTCAGTTGTAATTCAAGAATAGGATCATTTCTTGGTTCAGATTTCAAAGCGTCTGATGGTAATCTTTTTGGTTCAGTTATTCTGATAATTGAAGATGATTCAAGAGGAGAAAGTATTTTAATTTTGTCAGTTTTTGGTTTTTCAATTTTTTTGGGGTTTTTTAAAGATTTTTCAGGTGACTTCTTCTTCTTCTTTTGAGGTCCATCATTGAAAGTACACTGTGTGTCATGCTTTTGACAAGCTATACAAGACCCTTCGAATATTATACAACAAATTTTTTTCCTTCTACAATAATCACAAGGTCTTTGACTACGAGACTTATAAGGTCTCAGTGAAATAGATTCAGATAATTGTTTTGATGAAGATTTATTCATATCATGTTGAAAACTTTGAATGATTAGCAAAATGCCCCTTTATCTAATGATAATGGTTTGTACCCTTGTAAATACTAAGTTTAATCAAATAAATATTTTTGATACTGTGCTGATCGCTTCCCAATTTGAATATTACCGTAAAAAAATCAATTCAATAAAATTAAATTTTCAAAAATTAATGCTGGTGTCAAGCATCTAGGCCATAAAAATATTGAAAATATGCAAGTATCCTAATTTTTGACCTATAGGGTTCATAATAAAAAAATTAACAATGTTAATCAATTATTGTGATTCAACTACTCAAATAAATCCCTAGCTAAGGTTACAGTTCTTTAACTAGAACGTGAATATTGAGTCAAACTTAATTAAACAAACAAATTTTTCGATGTTAACATGAATTAATCGGAAGTGTGTTTCAGTAAATATTCTTGTCATAAAAATATATTTCCTTCATGAAACAGTTCGTTTATCAAAGTCCAATCAAATTCATAACTGGTTTGAAGTTGTTCTTTAACGTCATGAGGAAATCGCCGATAGTTAAGTCGAGTATTATACCTTAATTTTTAATTCAATATCAGAAGTTCCCTGAGCTCAGTTAACATGCATTTATTTGATTTACATTCACTTTATTGTATGAAGGGTCATCAAGCTTAGGTTTTGAGTCTATTCCAATAAGTTTAAAATAATATTACCTTTTTTTTTCGATTATGTTTTGCGTCATTGCTACAGTTCGTGTTTGGTTGCGTCAGGCAACGGCATAATCATCGATTTATCATTGGTTTATTCAGCTGGTTGTAACTTTACAACCCTGAAATCTGTAATCTTGTTGACGTTGCAGTTAGTAAATCTGATTCTTAAAATTCAGATTCTATGTTGAATCCATTCAACAGGTCGAAGTTAGTCATATGTCTTGCTGGATTGACTAATATCTACATTAAAGATCGACATTCCAATATATTCATTATTATTTAGTCAAAGCATTTTCGAAATCCTGAATCAAATCTTCAATATTCTCCACTCCAACGCTTACTCTCAATAATCTCCTGTCAACAGTTTCATCACTTAGAGCCCTCCACTCGATTAAACTCTCAACACCGCCTAATGAAGTGGCATGATAAAAGTATTTGAGTTTACCAGGGAAATACTTAGCAGTTTCTGAATCCTTCAACAAGATGGAGAATGTTGGTGAGTGCTTGTGAGTTTGCTTAGAAATAAAATCATCAGTTTGCAATGATCCATGCTTAACTTCAACAAGATTGGGGAATTTTTCAAGGTTATCATTAAGATACTTGACTAATGCAGTTGCATTTTCACTTTGCTTTAAAATTCTTAATTCAAAGGTTTTCAAACTTCTAACTAACAACGATGCCTCTAAATTACCAATGTTTGTTCCCAAATAAATTCTATCATCGAACAATTTGTCTCTAGTTTCTTTACTTTTTGTCACTAAAACACCCGCTAATAAATCGGAGTGACCACCAAAATATTTAGTGGCTGAATGCATTATGAAATCAGCACCATGTTTGAAAGGATGTTGAAGGGGTGGTGGGGCAAACGTTGAGTCAACGCTGAAAAGAGCACCCTTTTCATGAGCTTTCTTTGCGAAATATTCAATGTTGAAGTTGGTACCTTCAGGGTTCACAGGAGTTTCCAAGTGCACTAAATCACCTGCTTCCAATTGATCAAAACTCGAATTGTCGAGTATATCTAATTGTTTCAAACCATAATTTCTAGTGAAAATGTTAGCAATTGAGTGACATCCATGATATGCTTGTCCAATAACTAACCTTTTAGGATTTAAGTGAGTTAAAAGAGCGAAAAAAGCTGCTAAACCAGAACTGTAAATAACAGCATGGCCATCAAGGATTTCAGAAAGGGCAGTTTCTGCTAATTCAGCATTAGGGTGAGTTAACCTTGAATAGTAGTAGTTCTTGTTGTGATAAAAATCATCAACTTTGTGCTCTTTAGCTTCAGTCCATAATGAGTCATCTTCAGGATATCTATAGGTGGTTGAAACATTGATTGGAGGTGTCACATCAGAAGATCTGTGTTCATGATCAGCACCGTGAATCAAGTTAGTAGCGATTCCCACCATTACAAGAAAAGAATGTTAAGTCTTAGTTGGGTGCAATTCCGTTTTTGAGCGAAGCAGTAATTGGGCTAGAAAACGTGATTTGGCATTTTCAGAAAAATTGTGGTCCAACTACCCGCTTTGTGTGCCGCCACCATTACGACTGAAACAAGAATGAACTGCATTTGACGTTGCATCTGCTTTGGTCCGACCTTTGTTATTGTAAATTGTTTATGTTTGACAGCGACGTTCAAATAGGAGACTGAACAGTTGGTAGTTAAAATCTCGATTAAGCGAAATTTTAGATCAAGGGGGCGTTTCAATGGATCTGAGCCACTGGCCAAATAAGCTTCTTCACCAGTACGAGAAGATATCACAGGATACTACGAAAGCAAAAGTCTAACGGACGACATGGTCGAAATAATAGACGATCTCCTAATTGGCTAGTGAGAGTTGTCTCAATTTGGGGGTGAATTACGTCATGTTGTCTCTAAGTCTCTGGGCATTCGAAACCTACAAGTGAATTATTAAATAATCTGGGGTCGTCCAATGATCGTAAGTTAAACGATAGATTAACTATTGGTAAAACTTATCATTAACGCATATCGGTCTATTTACGAGTAGAAACTAAGTAATGGACCCTTAATTCATCTTTTTTCGGGTAATTGCTTACGAGTGTGGTAGTTTAAAAGAAAAAAGTTTGTTTTCAACTATCCTGTGTAAAAATCTCAACCACTAAAATGTTCCTAAATTTGTATGGCGTTCATCACGTGGAAATGCAACTAGACATTGCTATTCTTGTTATGGTTCTCTTTACGGTCGAAATATGAAAAAGTAACTCATAAATACTTCGGCATTTAGTCAACAATTTTGCCAGTTTTTTGACATCCATTCAGTTTTTTCTTCTTCATTACCATGTTTAAAAAAAAGACCAGTCAACCTGAAACCAAAAATGGTAATGTCCCAGATTTGGATTTAGAGAAAATTGCAAGTCAGCCGAAGAGTGAAAAGGAACTTGGTGAAAGTATCAAATCTGTTTCATCTTCTGATGGGACTGACTTGATGGATTTAGAAACAACTGATGTTGTACTTGCTAAAAAGACAAAACTCATAAATAATGCTATTGATGAAATTGGGTTCACACCATATCATCTTAAACTATTTTTCTTAAATGGTATGGGATATGCGACAGACTCCCAACTTCTTACTTTGGAATCAACCGTTAGACAGTTCATCAATGCTCAATTTGGTCAGAGTTTTCCAATAAGTAATGAAGCAATGGTTATTGGTGGAATAGCTGGTGCATTTTTTTGGGGTTTTGGTGCTGATTTGATTGGTAGAAGAACTGCTTTCAACTTATCATTATTCTTATCAGCTATATTCATTATAATTACTGGTGCAATGAGTTCTTTAGCAACTTACTGTTTATTCATTGCTTTAGCTTCTTCGGCATTTGGTGGTAATTTGGTGTTGGATACTTGTGTTTTCCTTGAATTCTTACCTCATAAAGAGCAATGGTTACTTACATTCTTTGCTTTCTTCTGGGGTGTTGGCCAAACAATCTGTGTATTGATCGCTTGGGCCTTTTTACCAAATTTCAGTTGCGATACTACAGCTGACGTTTGTGATTCGGCTGATAACAGAGGTTGGAGATATACCTACTATGTCAATGGTGGAATTGTTCTTGTACTCGCTATCTTGAGAGTTACAGTTGTTAGATTAGAGGAAACTCCAAAGTTTTTGATTTCAAATGGAAGAGACGAAGAAGCTTTCCTTGGTTTACAAAGGATTGCCACAAAGTACAATAGACCATTCAGCTTAACCTTAGAACAATTACAAGAATGTGGTGAAATTACTTCAAATCATGATTTTAGAAAAGACACTGCTATTTGGGACACAATCAAATTGATCAGGAGCCATGTTGCTCTTTTGTTCTCTAACAAAACTATGATCAGATCAACAAGTATACTTTTACTCAGTTGGTTGATTCTAGGTATTTGTTATCCTATCTATTACGCTTTTTTACCAACTTATTTGGCTACTAGAGGTGCCAACATCAGTGCTGACACAACATCTGGTGTCTATAGAGATAATGTCATTAGTAACGTTTCCTCTATGGGTGGACCAATCATTGCCGGTGCGTTATTGTACTTTGTTCCAAGATTAGGGAGAAGAGGTGTTATGTCTATCGGAGGATTCGTTGGTATGGCATTTTTCTTCGGTTACACAGCTGTTAAAACTCATGCACAAAATGTTGGACTTAGTTCTTCCGCATATGCTGCTTTATACATTTACTTCTCATGTCTTTATGCTTACACTCCTGAAATTATGCCTTCGGTCGCAAGAGCTACAGGAAATGCCATGTGTATCATGACAACTAGATTTGGGCAGGTCTTTTCACCAATTATCGCCTACTATAGTGATACCTCATCATCAGCTCCTTTATGGATCTGTGGAGCTTTAATTGGAGTTAATGGTATACTAGCTTTACTTTTACCATTCGAACCCACTAAGAATAGACCAAGTTAGTTTTATTTATTTTAATTTTGCAAGCTTATTAGTTGGCTGACTTTAAACAATAGATACGTACAGGATATAATTCTCTTGGTAAACCTCTTTGTATATCACTTGCGATCAATTTGAAGCCTGCTCTAACGAATAATTCTCTAAATTTTGCATCACTTCTAGTAACAGATGAATCAGTTTCATCAAAAATATCCTCTACTGGTGAGATGTTCTCCTTAACTATCAATGTTCCATTTGGTATCAAAGCTTGTCTACACTTATCCCAGAATTGCACCAATACATCATCTGGTAGTTGTCCCACGCACCATTGACACCAAACCAACCAATACTGCTTATCTGGTATCCAATCTTGCATTCCAATGTCGTAAATATCACCCAACTTCCCCTTCTCTCTTACTTGTTGTAACTCTGTATGCATTTGTTCCACGAATGGTTTAACTGGTTCAAGTAGATCACATTTATCACTGATTTTCCATAAGAAATCACGCGTAATTCTTCCAATACCAGCACCCATATCTATAGTGTGCCTCAGGTACCCTTCTGGAGGTTCCATTCTTGAGCTTAACTTCCTTATGAATGTACTAGACCCCACAATATCTGCTTTGGGTACTGATGTCTGCTCGCCGTAACCGCCTAAAACCCCATCAACTGATGCAGGCACAGAACTCCAATAATTTATAGCATCATCATAATTGATTTTGGAATCAGCATCGAAGTCGTCTGATGTGAAATTATCACTATCAAAAGTTTTTGCAGGCATCTCTCGATTTCAGATTCCGACCGCGATCGTGAATTAATTGATGTCTGGTGATTATTATGACATCGAGGACATCCTCGCTACTGATGAGAAGATTCCTTGCAAATTCAATCTTTCAGTACCAGGTTTAGGTTACTTAGAAGGAAATCCTGGTAAATCAATTGAGAAGGGCACAAAAGTTGATTTACCATTGTGGTTAGCTGAGCTCCTTGCAACAACTAGTATAGTGGATGAAGCGTTTGTTGAGTTATCACAACCAGAAGCTTTCGGGTCTGCGGTATTGAATGCCATGAAGACAGACGCCGTTAGTTTGGATTTACATAGTGTATCCACGTCTTACTATAAGCTTGCAGAGAAATGGTGTGCTATGTATAATGATCAAGAGCTCTCTGAAGTAATTATGTCATTGCTTAAACAAAGATGTTCCGAAATTAGTAATTACGCTGGTAATTTCAACAAACAGATCAACAATAATTTCATCTACTCGTTGGACGAATTTGAAAAGAAATTGTTTAAGTTGACATCAGAAAACAACAAGCAGCTCAGGAACTGGCTTAAAGAATAATTGTACATTAGCATCATCTTCAGATCAAATTTAATTCTATTAATACATAATTTACACAAGTCTATTTCTGTTCACCAAACAAATCATCCTCACCCATTTCTTCGTCGCTATCTTTGATAACTTCATTGGACTTGAATACTTTTCTCTTTTTTGGGGATGTGTCAGCTGGAGCATCTTCATCATCCTCATCCTCAATAGTTCTCTTCGCCTTGGCCTTTTTCTTGGGCTTTTCTTCTTGATTCTCATTTTCAACATCGGAATGCTCAGACTCACTAGGGGAGGGCGCATCAGCTTCATCATCAGTATCATTGATGATGTCTTTCTTGGCTTTCTTCTTACCTTTCCCTCTACCATTTTTCTTTCCTTTGGCCTTCTTTGTGGGTTTGTCTTCATCAATCATGTTATCATCGACATCTTCCTCACCAACCAAAGCTTTTTCTTCGACCCATTTTTGTGCTTGTTCTTGTAATTTAAGTCTCTCCTTGGCCTTTTCCTCTTCTTCAAGTTGTCTCTTGAGTTTTTCAGCTTCTTCTTCCTCGAGTTTCTTGTGAATTTCTTCTTCTCTTAACTTCTGAGCTTCTTCTAATTTCATCTCAACTCTCTCATTGTATTCTTTTGTTTCCTCTAAACAAACATTCAATCTGTTCAATAACGTATTGGTACCCAAGTCAGCTCTTGCTTTCAAATCAGACTTGGAGTATGGGGGGTTCTTCTCATCATCTGATGAAATTTCATTCAAGATATTGATACCTTCATTAAGATTGATGATTGCAGAGTTGATATCATCAATGCTTCTTTCGCTGACAGGTAATTTGATGATGAAATCTGCAATTTGGAATTGAACGAATGATTTGTTGAATTTGAGAGCAGCGTTCTTTGTGGAAGTAGAATTTGCAATGGCTGATTCACTATATGTGAGAGCTTTCATTAGGAAAGCCAACTTCTTTTCAAAGTTACCTCTCAAGTACCAGGCTTTACCTAAGAATGAAAGAATGTTGGAATCTTTTCCATTAGTGAATCTTGTCAATGCAATTTCGTAACTTTCAATGGCTTTGTTGTATTGTTTTAAGTCGATTAAAACATGTCCCAAATTAAGGTATACTGAGATATCATTCAAAGAGTCTCTAATCTTTCTCAAGATGTCCAATCCTTTATTCAACTCTTTATTCTCAATGTAGACGATGGCTAACCCTTGTGCACCATACACGTTCTTGGGGTCAATGGACAATACCTTAGAGAATAACTCAATTGCTCTGATGTAGTACTTCTTACGCTTCTCAAGGTTTGCATTGGACTTCAACTCTCTAGCCATAATACAATAAATATTAGCCAAGGAGATCAAAGCGTAACAGTCATGAGAGTCGAATTCAACAAGAGTCTCTTTCTGGTGATTTGTATCAGCATCTGCTTTGATACCAACCTTCTTACCAAAAGTTTTGGTGAACCAACCATAGAAAGACCTAATTTCCAAATCAGATGCATTGACGCTGAGTAGATGTTCAATCTCATCTTTGATTTCTTGCTTCGTTGATTTGTTGGTGGAAACCAGATCCAAGAACAACAATCTGAGTTTGGCAGATGAATAGTTGGGGCACCTATTCAATAGGTCCTCATAAATTTCGATGGAACTTGCCTCGCTGGTCAACTCTTGTGATCTTGCCAAGTTGTAGTTCAATGTAATATATAAATCGTCCTTGAGATCTGGCACTTCTTCACCAGATTCGTTGTAGAAGGTTTGTTTGCTTTTCAAAGACTCCAATGCAAGTTTAAAGTTTTCTGCTGCCTCTTTTGTGTTGTTTTTATTGAAGTGGAATACCCCAATATTATTGTAAATCTCTAAGGGAATGTCCTTTTTTATTTGCTGCCTAGAGTCGACAGCTTTGTTGAGATATGTCAATGATTGTGATAAATCTCTTGACTCGTACAATTTGCTCAATATCAAATAAGCATTCAAGTTTATTGGCTCTTTGTTCAACAATGCCAAATCATCAACATCTCCAGATGTCGAAGTTATACCTCTGTTGTTGGATAAACTAATGTATCTTTCGAGTAAGGAGATTGCCAAATCGGCTCTCTTTCTTGATTTTTGCTTCGAATATAACAAACCGAGACAGTAGTTGACCTCAAGGTTTTTTGGGTTTGTTTTCAAGATAGACTCGAAAGTTATGATAGCTTCTTGAACAGAACCTCTACCAATCTGAGCTTGACCAAGACCAAGCTTGGATAGGAGATTGTCTTCATTTAATCTGATTGACTCGTGGAAGTATCTTTGAGCTTGATTGTAGTCTTGATTCACAAAACTTACTCTGGCAAGCCAGAAGGAGCATTGGGACAAAATATTAAAGTGAAATTTTGACAATTTTCCTGGTTGGTTGGAAATTTTAGTAGCTTTCCCTGTCAGACCTGTGATATCATTAACAATCTTGTTGCAGATTTTCTCCACCAAGTCAAATTTCCCAGCTGAGAAATAGTAGGAAGCAAATACTAACAATATGACTGGATCGTTTGAATTAACTTCATAATTTGATTTCAACCCTTTCAAACATTCTTCGTAGTTCCTGATGAACTCTTCGTCTGTCAATGAGTTGTTGAATGCGATGTGGAATTTGGCCAAGTTCAACAAAATCTTAGCTTTCAAATTGTTAGGGTCCAATTCAAGACTTCTTTCCCAACTGGCGAGTGCCATTTTTGAATCTTTCAAAAACCAGAAACATAAACCAATCCCAATTCTTGGATCCGGTTTGATTAGAGGATTTATAAGTAATGCTTGTTGATACAATTTCAAGGCATTAGCATAATTCTTGGTTTTGTTTAAAGTGATTTGAGCCTTACCGAGAATCGCATAGCAGTTCTTATCATTGACCTTGGAAAGCTTGTCGAAAAGGTCAAGAGCTAAATCAGCTTTATCCTTGAGGAGGTAAAACACTGCTTTCAAGAGAACACTATTGGTGTCATTGATATCATCTGATACAGACTCTAATTGTGATGACAACTTTTCGAGGTTTTCCTCTCTATTCATGCCGTTGGAGGCAAACTTCAAGTATAACCAATTACGGAAATTGTTAATAGAGTCTTTGTCAGCTTGAGAAAGGTATTCTGTGCTCAAAGCCTTTTCAATCACCAATAAGGAATCATTCAATTTATTAACTCTTGCATATGCTTGACCTATAGCAATCCAGTACTTCCCTGGTGGCTTCTCATTTTCCAAGAAACTGATCAATTCATTGGGATCTTCAGGTAATTCTTCCACCAAATTGATTGAAACTACTTCACTATTGCTCAAAGGAACATCTAAATTCCCGATAGCTTCAGCTTCAGACTTCCCCAAGTAGTAGGAAATGTCCACAGGTTCTTCCAAGCTCATACTTGATGGGATTATAAACACGGTGGGTGAAGTTGACTGAGATTCGTATGGACAAAATTTTCGTCGCACCTCAAACTGATTTGAATGCAGGATTGAAATTTATTATACATCTATAGTACACTGATTAATTGAGTCCAAAAGGTAGCGTGGACGACAATCTGTTTTGAGCATAGAAATAATCTCATTGTTACTGGAAAACTGGTTTTCGAAGTTCAATAATTGAGCTGCGACGTCAAAATTTAATGACTGGTCGTCGCATGCATTGAACTTGAAGTTGATCTTGTGTCCTTCTTTAACATCGTAGTATTTCACATCAAATTGAAGTTTGGTAGCCTGAGATCCTGGTGCTATCACAGGGTATTTCAACGAAATAGCAAAGATATCCTGATCAATCTGTTTGAATTTCTCGTATCTCTTCTTGAAAGCTTTGAAACTCTTTAAAGTATTTCCGACTCCAAGATCAACAGCATCAATGACAAACGGTACTAGCCATTCGTTGTGAAATACTTTCTTGTTGGTTATGCTTAGTGCCAAATGTTGATCATACTTTAATTTAACTTGAACAGCCTTATCAAAAAGAAAAGTCAAACCCTCCAGATCAATCCCTTTGAATTCCATTTGATTTAGCTTTAATAAGCATTTCAATTTCGAGTTCATGAGTTGGATTTCTGAGTTGCCATAAATCTTGTTTTCTTCTATAAATGCCTCTTTCTCTTTGATTTCAGATCTGATCCTGGTAAGTTCTGATGTGTTTTTGCTAATCTTTGATTGAATCTCTTCTGATGCTATTCTTTGCAGATCAATTTGGTTCATTAAGTCTTTGGTTTGTTGTTTGAAGTTGATGAGAGCCGTCCTGAAAACAGCAATGTCCTCTGGGGCATGGTTTCTGGTCAACAGTCTGATTTTAGTTAATTTGTCAAGATTCTCCCTTAAAGCTTTAGCTTTCAAGATGCTCTCATCATAAATGAGGTCTAGCTGCTTGCTGCTTTCGTCTAGAGTTACCAAATCTTCCTTTATGATCTCAACTCTCTCCTCTAATTGAAAGATCAAGTTTTCAACAAGTTGAGACCTCCAATTATACCAAACCTTCCTGGCTTGGAGTCTACTAAACTCTTTGATTAGCAAGAATTCACTTTTTAATAACAATTGATCCTTAGCACTCGATGCAAAAAAATCCCTGAAAAGTTTTGGGTTGTTAGCATAGATAGTTGTGTTCAACTGGTGGTAGAGTTTCTTACCTTCAATGATATTCTTGGTAAGTTCGGAATTGCTAAAGTTGAACAAGGACCACAATGGGAGTTTGTTGATCGCCACAGCAAACTCCAGCAACTCGAATTTTTTGTCATCTAGCGGACCAGAAATACTGAACCTTTTGAATTCAGTATCATCAATTTCCAAGTCATCATAAAACCTAATGCCTAAGTTCTTCAAGAAGTCAGACAAAGTTACAGGCACATAGTTCTCATCCTCTTCAAACGACTCATTAGTGACGTCAGCTAAGGGAACTTTAGTTGTGTTCTCGATTGATTCTACTCTTGATAGCTTTGAATTCTGTAAATCATCAAACTCATTGCTTCTTTTCCTGGATTCATTGTCAGAAAAATCAGGAATTGGAACTTCAGCCTCTGGAAATTGCGGCTCAATCAGTGATTCAGAGGCGGCTGAGAGTCTTATTGTCTTTGGTGGAGATTGCATTTTTATGTTAGCGATGCTTTGGGTAAGTTCCATTTCCTCTTCATCAGTGAAGGCGTACTGAAGGTGAGGTATGTTTTCCATAATGGGGGATATGGTATTCTTAGTATTGATAGTGGAGACAGACTGAGTGAACTCCATTGCTTCTTCTACTTCCAGAGCTGGCAACAGTTGTGAATGAAACTCTTGCAGTACTTCGAAAAGGTCCTGGATATTGATCTTGGGTAGCGACTGAGTAAACTCCATTTCTTGCTCCGTGAATGTTGTCTCGACATGTGTATGATTTTCAACATCAGGCTGTGGGTAGAATGAGTCTATGTTAACCTTTGGGAAAGATTGAGTTAGTTCCATTTCTTGCTCTTCAGTGAGCTCTAGTGGCAGCTGCGCTTCTTCATCATTCCCGGATACCAGTGAGTTTACTTGATCGACACGTATTTGAGGTTTGATTTGGTCGGTGAATTCCATAGTAAGCTCTTCTTGATCAGGTTGATTTTCTATATCACTTTCATCGGAGCTGTCGTGTAAGATTTCGCGTCCATGATCATCTTCTATTTCTGGCGTATCATCTAGGGATGAAGGAATAGGACCAATTGTCTCTCTTCTAGACAGATATTGTGGTATGAAATCGATTTTGTGGAGCGTGACTTCTGGAGCGAATGAGACTCTTCTTTTATGTAGTTTCACAGAGGAATCTAATCTTGTTGAGCTCATTAGTGGCATAGTTCTGTCATCATGTTTCAAGATGCTTTTATTGATTCTTTCAGGATCAATATTCTCTTTATCAGTATCCATAATGTTGTTTTGATTTTAGTAGGTAAACACACGAATGCGACTATCACTTGTACTGTACACTGTCAAAAAAACGTAAATAACACAAAAAGCCAACCTCGGATTAGTGGATTTCCCCATACTTTGTATTTAAGTGCTTGAATTTGACCAATTAATTTAAGGTAGTTTTTTGATGGTTGCTGACAGTATTATTTATCACCCTACTTATAACAAAGTATTGAAGTTCTTAGACACTTCACCCAAGAGGGAGAAATGTTTCAGATTAGTTGCTTATTTATCGAGATTCTTGACTTATTACTTACATAGAACAGGATTCCCCATTGATTTAATCAACAAATTCAAAGAGATTAAGACTCAAGTGACTTTCTTAAGGAAGGGTATGAGATTTTTGAAACCATTACATCATTTAGAAACTGCTTCAAAAGCTTTTGATAATAAATTAATGGACCCAATTTTACAAAAATCATTAGTTATTAGAAACTTAGGTTATGCTGGATACTTAACAATTGATGGTTTCATTTTCTTGAAGATGCTTGGTGCGATTGATAAGAAGAAATTTCCAACTGGTCCAACTTGGGCCTCAAGATTTTGGTTACTTGGTTTGATTGCCGGTATTGTTAATGATTTGAGGTCTTACACAATAAATTCATCAAAATTAAAGAATGCTTCAGAAGACGAAAAAGTTGATGTCAATGCTGTTAAATCGAATATCTACAAGGCTAAAAGAAAATTAATTTGGGATTTGTTGGATACTTTCATTGCATTGAATTCATTAAATTACTTACACTTCACTGAAGGTGATGTGGGTTTGGCTGGTACAATTACCTCGATCATGGGTTTGAAAGACTTATGGGCTTCTACTTAGACTGTATATCAACTAATCTTCCTTGTCTCTAACTCCTTTGTAGTACCCATTCCAAAACCACTCCATCATCAACTGCTTCAATTGCTGTTCGAGCTCCTTGGAGTTTTCTTGACTATCGATTACTTGTTGAAGTTCTTTAGGTACACTCACATACACCTCTTCACCTTGAGCCTCAAAATACTTGCGGGCTCTATCCCAAGCTGCTGCCACTCTTTCATCCATCGCGTTTTTTGCATATGAAATGTGAATTTTGCATGTGTCACTGAAAACACAATCATTTACAGAGATGGATAAGACAGGATATCAGTAACCTCTTATCACTCTGGATTGCACAGTTACAGGATTTTGGTTCTGTTGAGATCAAAATGATAAATTTGGAATTTTTCTTTTCAAAACTTTCGGATCATCTACAACCTGACTCTCTTGATCTAATACCACCAACACACACAAACTGCTACAGTGTATTCTCTTTCTCATCATACATTTTGCACCCTCATTCTCTGCTTCATCTGTGTGCGCGATTCTGAAACTATCTCATCTCTTCTCGGTATGGAATCACAAGAAATTCGAATTTATATCGGTAACATCTCGCCAAAATTGGTAGAGAATATAACTGGTTTCTCCCAGAGACTTGAGAAATTCGGGGATGTTGTTAAACCACTCGAACTTCACACGAAGCCCGTCCAAGATCACTATTTTGGGTTTGTAACCATGAAGTTATCATTGAAAAACTTCCAACAACTCAAGAAATCTCTCCACAACGTGGTATTTATGGGAAACAAGCTTTTCATAAGTGTAGCCAAACAGCCATTTGAGTGGAAACCCACAACAGAACCAATAAAAAATCTCGATAGAGTTCAAATAGAGAGAAAAAGAAGAATTCAAGAGTACACCACCAACCATCATATAAATCCATTTACTTCAGAAGCAACTTCACTCAACATCTCACACGGTTACAACAAGTCACCACATACGTTCAATAACATGTCCGGTAACACTAAACATGACGCTCCAACTTCAACTTTAATCGGATCGAAATCATATGGAGCTTTAACAAATGCATCCAAATTCTATGAACAAGCGCATGCAATGACCAGTGGTGGGAGTGATGTGATCAGAGGAAGATTCAGAAAAACTCCAAGAACTCCAACTATGCTCAAGCAACAAACACTTCGAATCTTAGTCAATGGAGAGCTTAAAAAATATAAAGCCTATAAAACTAAACTTTGGGGTGTGGAGAAGAATCGAACTGTCAGTGATTTGACTTGGAAGTATGTCAATGGTGCATGGAGAAGTGGTGACGATCATGTTGTAGAGAGAGTACAATTGAAAAGGGCTATTTTACCTGATCCAGTGAAATGTGCAATTTCGGGTGAAGATGCTGAAAGATACGGTAACAATATTAAGGCTAATGATGACGAAGAAGAAGAAGAAATCACGGAGGAAAAAACCAAAGCGTTATCAGTGCTATCTTCGATGTTTGCCAATTACGATTTTGATAAACCTGTTGAGATTGAGGAAGACAACGATGATGAAGTGGTGATTGATGCCAAGGGTAGGAAGAGAGCAGTGAGATTCGATTACGAAATGAATCACGAAAGGCATGAGGATCAATCTGTTGTTGGTGAATTCAACCCAGAAATCATTGAAACATACAAAGCCACAGCAGAGAAACCGATGGAAGAAGTTTATTACAGTGAAAGTGATGAAGGAAATGAACTTGATTTTGATGTGTTGAACTTCAGTACAGAAAAGATGAAAAATCATTATGATGAAGAGCATTTTAAACCTGAGGAGAATGTCGAGACCGAACATCAGATCGAAGACGAAGCAAGGCTGACAAGTGATCCAGAGCCTGGCATATCTAAAGCAGACAAAACTACTGAGCAAGAAGATACAGAAATGGCTGAGCATGAAGAGAAAGAGGATAGTGATGAAGAGTTCATGCCAACTTTTGGACAAGCTTCCACCTCAAGCACTAGTAACACTGAAAAATTGAGAGAATTATTCAACCCACAACAAAGTGATCTGTTCTCGCTAGGGCTCGCTAATGACGACATCGATGAGTCCAAAACTCTACCAACTGAGACTATCGTTACCAAAGTTGCCGAAGAAGTTCCAGTGCAAAATTCCAATTTTGGACTTTTCTGGCTTCACCAAGAGTCACCTTACTTACAAACCCAAACTCAATTGAGTAAACTCGGAAACCTTAACGAGAAAGTCAAACTTCCTGGCGAAGATGAACCTCAGCAAACTGATAGAGATGAATCACCATATGAAGCTTGGTTCTGGAAGATGAGAGGTGAAGTTACACGTGAATGTAAAAGGCGTAGACGTGATGCATTGAGATCAAAGAAGAAGTCTACCAAACTTTCTGTATAGCACAATGAAAAATCATAGATCATTCAACTCGCGATACTTATGAGTTCTAAAGAGGCAGAGGAACAGCCTAAACTCCCAGAGTTCACATTGTCCAATGTACTAGGAGACATCAAACGGGGTGTGTACACGTTATTGTTTGATCCCTTTTATAAGCGAGTCACTGGTCCAATACTTATCTTTTTATGTTCAATTTTAACCAAGATAATCATCGCTAAAGTTCCATACACTGAAATTGATTTCAAGACTTACATGCAGCAAGTTGAGATAGCAGAAGCTGGCGCTCTAGACTACAGTTTGATAAGTGGAGACACAGGACCTGCGGTTTATCCTGCTGGATTTCTTACAGTGTATCTGTATATCGCATGGTTGACTAATGATGGTGAAGATATAACAGCAGCACAGTCATTGTTTAGCTACTTATTTACAATCACTAACGTGTTTGTGATGTTCTGCTACTCGATGGTGGATAACTTTCCCTCGTGGCCATTATTCTTTTTGTTGGCTAGTAAAAGGTTAGTCTCGATCTACATTTTGAGACTATTCAATGATTGTTTCACAACCGCTGCCATGGTTGGTGTGACATTGATCCTCCAGAATGCTGCTTATTTGCATAATACTTTAGGATCTGCAATGGTTTTTTTGATGACATTTGTAGCTGCTGACTTGTATTCATTGGCTATATCAATTAAGATGAATGCCTTACTTTATTTACCAGCGTTTGTCATTATAATCTACTTCTTGAATGATGAGAATTTGTTGAAGTCATTGATAGTCATACTAGTGATCCCTGCTGTTCAAGTCATGGTAGGTTGGAAGTACTTATTACCTTTCCATTACGATGAAGAAGCTCAATACTTGAGGTGGACTTATATTCACCAAGCATTCAATTTCAGCAGGAAGTTCTTGTACAAATGGACAGTGAACTGGAAGTTTGTTACTGAAGAGACTTTTCTATCTGATTCTTTCAGCAATGCATTGTTAGTGGGTCATGTATCAGTACTTACAATCTTCATTTTCACAAAATACTTGTCACATAAAGTCACAAAGAAATCTATCGGAAAACTCTTCTCTGATGCCTTAAGAGCCCACAAATCAACAGCCGCCAAAGACAACTTGTACTTAGACCCTGAAAAAGGGCCAAAGCTTATTTTGTTGACATTAGCCACCACAAATTTGGTGGGGGTTCTATTCTCGAGATCACTCCATTATCAGTTCCTTAGTTGGTACTGCTGGCAATTACCTTTTCTTTTGTATGCCACTGGTTGGAACATCTTCGTCTGTGTGCCAATATGGATTGCTCATGAAATATCATGGCTTACTTACCCTTCCACCCCAATTTCATCAGGAATATTAGTTACGATTCTAGGTACTGTACTACTTGGAGTTTGGAACAGTGGTTGGAATTAGATTTACACTATAGTAATAATAATAGTAATACAAGTATCATAAATGGACAGTCTCATTATGGTTCACCTCCCTCAATTGCATCAACTCCTCCCCAGCCGAATGTGTTCATACCATCATTAACATTTCCATCAAGGAACTGATTGAAATCGAAATCTATATCGTCTAATCCATTGCCAATTGGACCAGAATCGAAAAATTGATTATCATTGTTGGGGTGATTGTCTAGTATTTCTGGGAACATCTGATCATTTTGTCTCATATGATCGGGGAAATTATTAGACATTGCTGAAGGTGGTGCTAGCGAAGCGAGAGGTTCTTCATCTCTTCTGTCTTCTTTCTCCTCTTTAATCGAATCTTGATCTTTCTTTGATGTCTTATTCGATTTTTTAGGTGAATCGCCATTATTATTCTTCCTCTTCCGCTTTTGTCCATCATTTGGTGTTTCTGAAGTAGGAGTTAATGGCGTTGAAAATTCCTTTTTAAGATGTGATGGTGTAGCTGCGCTATTTGGCGTAGTTGTGGTGTTATTATTGTTCTGATTTGAATTTGGTTTTCTTCCACGTTTAGCAGGTGGATCTTTCTTTTTCTTGGTGCCTGGTGATGGTTTATTACCAATTATTGGTGATGGACCAGTGTTTGCCGGTGAAACTTTGTTAGGGTGTTGTGGTATTTGTTGTGGCATTCCTCCCATCATTTGTTGTTGTCCTGGTGGTAGTTGTTGGTGCTGTTGTCCTGTTGGTAGGTGTTGTTGGGGTGGTAGCATACCTGAAGTAAGAGTTGCCAATGAATTGGGGTCTGCAGATCCACTATTTCGAGCTATATCTAACCTCTTTTTGTTTTGTTTCTCGAGAAGCATGAGTTGCATTTGATAATCTTGTAAAGCATTGATATTTCTATTAGCAGGACCCTGTTGTCTTCCATTATTCATATCAGGCTTTACTCCATTGGAAACACTATTCATTCTCATCACTGAACCTCCTGGTTGACCTTGAGGATGATTGTTCGGACCTTGATTACCGGTCATTTGTTGTTGATAGGGCATTCCGCCCATCGGAGGTGGTTGAGAATGTTGAGCTTGAGGTGTCATTTGACCCATCCGTGGTTGCTGATTACCATTAGGTGAACCGGCGTCATGTTGAGCAGCCACTACAGCTTGACGTAAATTATTCATTTGACTTTGAGCGTGTTGTTGTATTCTGTTTGCCGCCATTGAAGATTGACCTCCAACATTTGGGGGCACATTTTGATTACCAGGATTTTGTCCCATGTACATTTGTTGTTGTACAGGTACTCCAGTCATTTGGTCTTGTGGTTGTTTCATCATTAACTGCATCATCATTCTTTGTTGTTGTTGTTGATCAAGATTTTGCATTGGACCCCCTTGAACTTGAAACCCATTAGGATTTGAATTTTGGAAAAATTGAATTTCTTGTTGTTGACGTTGTTTCATTAGTTGTAGTTGATGATATTGTAAAGCTAGAGGAGATGTAGTTTTATTATTTTTTGCTTGAAACACATCCCAAAAAACCTGCCACCATTCAAATAGAAACCCTTGAGGGGCGTCCATAGATACTTTTGTATTTGGTAGATTATTGTCTCTTTGAAACTGATTCAATGAAGGAGAAGGAGCATTTAGTTGTGGAGAATTTTTAGCAGATATTGAATCTTGAACAGGGACTTCAGCTTCATTAACGAAAATTCTTGCAGTTTGTGGTAATCGACTTTTAATAAGAAAATCATAAACATAAGCATTTAACAATTGTCTTGCATTAGCCGCTTGTGAATCTGATACACTTGAGTTGCTGTCAATAGGTTTTTGTCCATCTTTGTGTAAATGAGGAGTGCTATTATGGCTCATTTTACTTGATTAAATTTCGAGATAAATCAATCAAACCAAGTATCAAGTAGTCAATATAATACATATAAAGTAATGCAATTTAAACCGATTAACTTTAACGAGTTTTCAACTTATTCAACTAAAAAAGTAAATGGTCTTTTTTTCTAAATTGTTTAAAATGAGTTTACCGATTTGAAAATGAACAGCTTTTGTTTTGTTTGACTTAATATTGAATTTATCAATATAATTATTTGATTAACAATTTGTTTTATTTAAGTTAATGAACAACAACTATGTTGAACACTATTAATTCGTCTCTGTAAGATTTGGACGATACAATAAATGAGACTTGATTGCCTTATTAGGCAAGATGTGTCACCATGAGTCTAAATTAATTATCCCTTAAATAATAGTAATTGATTATGGCTGGTTAAACTTTAACTAAACTAAATAATTCTTTTTCTTAAGGTAATCATTGAAATCCATTAGTTCAAATATAAGATTCATATTTGGACAAATTCTATTACAAGCATCAATTTCATAACCTTTTCCCTTAATAATTTGATTAATTTTCTCTTCTTGATTAACTGTACCAGTTTTTAATAATTCGTAAGCTTCGTTAACATTAATTCGAAATTTCAACATAAAATATGCAACAATAACACAAGCTGATCTTGAAACTCCACATTGGCAATGAACCAAGACTTTTCTCTTTATTCCACTTGAATCACTATCATCAAATTGTTTGATTAATTTGACAAGTGTTGGTAATTCTTTCAGTATTGTTGAGTTATGTGACCATGGTATGTAAACGTATTTCTTAGATTCACTAGTGAATTCCATACTGTAATCTTTGCACTCTTTTGCAACATTTATGATTAAATCATATTGACTTAAATCTGTAAGTTGGGGTTCACAATATAAAAATATTGATCCATTTAGTACGTTTGCTGGCCCATTGGGGTATGCATCGAGTTGATTTAACTCTTGTAATTCTTCAGGTACAGGATTAGCTTGAGTTTTCCCTAAGTTTAATTTCATGTCTGAGAATTTGCTGATTAATGGGGTTGTGGGATCAGAATTTGGGTTATTAAAGGGACTTTGAAGTTTTGATGGAGGGTCATAAGATTCATTGACGGGGTCATTAAATGTAGGAAATGTAAAATCGGTATTTACATCTATGGATGATGAAGAGGATGATGATTTGAGTGCTGTCGGTATTGGTGGGGGAAACAAAGGAGTTTTTGTTGTTTGTGGTGTTGTCATAGTATCGAATGAGATAGTTTGTGATTTTGTCGATGATTGTGATTGTGATTGTGATTGCATTTTGTTTGGTATCGTCAAATTTAAATTATTCCTTTTGATTTGCACTTTATGTGGTAAATTCGATGTTGAGCCTGGTGAACCGGAGTTATGAATTGGACTATTAGTAGTGTCATCAAGCAGCAAGTTTTTAACTGATATATTCCTATTGGATGTTAAACTGCTCGGTTTACGTGAATGTTTTGGTGAGTAATTAAGTACACCAAATTTTGGTGAAGTATCACCCATTTTATGATCAATTTGACGTGATTGTAAAACGACTTTGTTGGATGATGGCGGTGATGATGTTAATGAAGAAAATGAAATTGAACTTGAATAAATGTCTCTTGATTCAGGGCTTTGACAGATAGATTGATTTGACATTTTTAACAAGTTTCTGATCACCCTCAGATTGAAGACTCAGGGGAACGATTTCTTTGAAATCTTTTAAATAATGAAAATTAACCAGATGTATTCAATCACTGATTAATTATTAATAATTATAGGTTTACTATTTTTAAGGTACGTTTCAACAATTAATTATTTATGAAACTGAATTTTAATGTGCGACAAGTGAATGAAGGAACTGGTTTTTTTTATTCATGTGCAGGTCTTTTGAATTAATAGTCAATAAAGCTCTATATAATCGTTATAATTTAGTAATAAATAATGTTTTATCTGTAAGGAGCATCAGCATCAATACAGTATTGTAATTCTTGTTCCCATTTATCACCATTTTCTAATAATTTTTCTTTATTGTACAATAATTCTTCTCTGGTTTCTGTAGTATACTCAACATTTGGACTCTCAACGATGGCATCAACTGGACACGATTCCTGACAGTATCCACAATAAATACATTTGGTCATATCAATATCATATTTATAAGTTCTTCTTGATCCATCTAATCTCTCTTCTGCTTCAATTGTAATTGCTTGTGCTGGACATATAGCTTCACATAATTTACATGCAATACATCTTTCTTCTCCACTTGGGTATCTTCTTAATGCATGTTCACCTCTGAATCTTGGTGATATTGGTCCTTTCTCAAATGGATAATAAATGGTGTATGGGGCTCTGAAATACATTTCCATACAAATGTACATTCCTCTTGCAATTTCACTCAAGAAGAAAAATTTTGTAGCCTTAGCTAATGCACTTTCACTAGATTCTTCCCATGTCTTTGGTTGAGATAATCTAAAACCTTTTGGCCAAACTGATTGAGTTGAACCTCCAGTTGTTAAATATTCGGTTGAGACAGATGCTGCTGGTTTCATAAGTCTCGAACCAATACTTAAGAACCTCATTTGATTCTTAATAACTCTTGATGCTAACATATTAGTTGTGAGAATATTGAGAGAAAAAGATTGTAACAATAAAAATGGTTTTCGTGATTGGTTGAATTGTTTGGTAAAGACACGTCCAATCATCATTACTAGTGGGCAATGATCTAATGTAATGACAATTGTTTGGGGTAATGTGACTACTGTGAACGACGAATTGACCTAAAAGTCATCAACCCTATGATTCTACTATTTAACTGTGAAACTCGCTGAATAAATTTGTACCATTGCTCTGGGGCTTTACCCCATTAATCTTAATGCTAATTCCACACTTGCAAATGTCCCAGCACTGCATGGTGTAGCTCTAATTAAACATGGCCCCAAACCTCTCCAGAAACTTCTGATCCCACCGGTACTATAAATATGTTTAGCAGCTTTAATGGCAGATCCATTGAACTTGGAGTCTTTACCAAACTTATCACTTTGGACATTAGACTTTATCACATCGATGGGGTACGATGAAAGCCATAACATGTTCCCAGCCAATGCTCCTGATCCCAATAATTCAAGGGTCTTAATTTCATCTCTTGTCTTGTACCCTCTAAATTTTATCAATTTTTGAATAAACGTCTCGTAAGACAAAAACCATACCCCATAAGCCTGAATTTCTCTCGCAAGTGTCACTCCAAACCCTCTCATCAAACCTTTAGATAATCCTTGCTCTCTATAAATTGTTTTAACCGTATCAAGTAATGGACTCTGCTTATTTGACAGATTAGATTGAGATAAAATCCTCAATTGTTCGACTGGTGCAGTCACAGGGGTGTTTACTATACCAGCAACAGCACCACATATATACGTCTGTGGCCATAGTGTCAATTGAGATTGTTTGGTTTCGAAAAGAATGAACCTTTTGGTTTCATGAAATCCATAAAATTGTAATGACACACAAACTCCTACTCCAGAAAGTGGTGCCATGGTTCCTTTGTAGAACGCTAATAAACCTTCATTTTTCACTACTTGTTTGATTATTTCAATGGAACTGTTGGTGTGTGAGTTGGTTTGAAGTCTAATTTTCACCAAGTCAGCTGGTTGACCGATTAAAACCTGTGTAGCTCCACCGATGAATCCAGCAGCGATATCTTTAGCTTTTCTACTGAAAGAACTGTCAACTTCAGTCATAATTGATCAGTTTCTGTTATCAAACTGTCAAATCTAATCTCATCATGTCACGAGACTTGATGTGGTTTGCACGACACAAATTTAGCCAATGTACGGCGTTATTAACACTAATTGAGTCACTCTAGTTGTCATTGATGACAAATTAAATCGTTAGTTCAGTTTCAGCATCCAGTCCATGGATTTTCTCCCAAATTTACAATTTTCATATCATGCCATGGATCGAATGGAGCACACCACAATTTCTTACCCCAATTCTTACCAACATTGTTATTGTACCAGTCAATTAGGTCAAGAGTATCAAAGTCCAAGTCACTAGGAACAATCAATAACGATTTTTCAGAAGTTCCTTCCACCAAGTACACTGAATATCTCTCAATCCGTTGTAATGCAATGGATATCTTGTTGATCTGGTCAACTAGTCTTGCTTTTAGAGCTAAGTAGTATGAGTACCATCCATTGAGTGAAGTAGTCATATGATCAGGATTAGGATCTGGTGTTTGCAATGCATTGTACAGCTCAGAGTTGATGCCTACTATGTACCCCAAAGAATCAATATTCCTCAGAAATTTATTGGTAAAAGTGGCCAGTTCAAGGTTGACTGGATGTCCATTGTGCAATGGTACATTCTTGATTAAGAGTGATATACGAAAGTCTCTCGTTGATGGAATAAAGTCTCCAAACACATAAGCTATAAAGAAAAGAAGTGCTAACTTCATTGATTTATTCGCGATGCTAAAGATGACTATATATACAAGGTCAATTGAGTTGAAATGACCCTGAGAGGTTGATGATCATGATGTTTCATTCAATAATCCCCCAATTGAAATTTGATTGTATTTTTTGCATGAATCGTTGAAATCTACCGCCAATGGTTTAACATCACCATCTCTTGGTGGTGTAAATTCTTGCTTGATTATTGGTGATGTGGAAGATGCTTTTCTCTTATGAGCTATTGGTTTGGAGTCTATTTGCCTTATGGGAGATCTCAAAACTGGGGGTGTAGATTTTGGTTGATCAGGAACTTTCAATTCTGGTAATTTGATTTGAGAGAAATATTGTGGTGATGATTGTTGATGAGGCATTTGTGGTACTGGTAATTGCACTGGAGCCACCTGCTGATTGAAATATGGGTTTAAATACATATTTGGTGGTGGTGGACCAGGAAAAGGACCAGGTCCATTCGGTATACGACCAGATCCATTATATGGAGGGAAATGATGAGGAGCTAAGCCTGGAAATGGATATTGCCTATATGGCTGAGGAGCTTGAGTGATGATTTGTGTAGTTTGAGTAACTTGTGTTGGATAAGGTTGGATTGGTTGCAAATGAGGTGAATTAGTTTTTGATGCAGTTGGCGATTTTTTAATCGGTTGTGGCAGGAGCTGAATAATTGTTTCTTTAGTTTTATCAGAATGAGGAGAACCTTCATCTTCACCTGAGGGACTAGCTTCATTATTAATGTTTCTTTTCCTTCTTTTTATGGTACTCTTTTTCATTTTGATAGGACGATGAGAACCATGCAATTTATAATATAACCCACAAGCATTACAAATGGTATTACCGGCATCATCTCTTCTCCAAAGTGGAGTTATGGTTGTACTGCAATTGAAACATGCAATAGCTAAAGATTCATCTTGAGTTTCTGGTTTAGGTTCCTGTTGATTATTTGTTGAACCACATGTTTGAGGTGCTGACTCTTTTGTCTTATTCAGCAAAACCAATCTGTTATTGAAAGCTGGACAGCCTTTACAAGCATCAGACCCACCGGTACCATTACATCTACCATCTCCAGCACATGAACCGACTTGAGTTTTTTCAACGGTGATGATATTTGGTTGCCTTTTCAAGTTAACAGGGCGATGCGAGTTATTTGAACGGTAATATAAACCGCATGCATTACATATCAAAGAGCCATCTGGAGCTCTACGCCACAAAGGAGTCTTGGTTGTACCACAATTTGTACACAGTTGACCGGGTTTAGGTTTTGAGTTGAAAGAAATCTCTGACAGGTCCACGTCATTTTCATGATCATTATCGTCAGAATCTCGACTTATTTTTGGTGATATCACTTCGGCCTTCACTGTTGCAATTGGTGAAGACATTTTCAATGTATGTTGATGGAATTTTGGCAGCTGTGGTATTACAATTTATACCGTAATTGAAATAATTAATAGGAATTGTGGAATATAGTTAAATTAATAATAATAACTGGTGATATTGAAGTTCAGCTAAATTAATAGAAATGCAGTGAAACTTGTCGTAATAACCAACGAAAAAAAGTTAGTTGTAGTGAGTTTTTTTCCAGGTGATTTAACAGCGATAACTGAGTAAGTAGTTGATGAAAAAAGAAAAAACACTTTGACGTGCACCGTCGAAAAACCTCTCCTATTGTAGGGATTTTTGCTCAAAAGGAAGCAGTTACGATTAAAATGATGAAATTGATAATTTCCGTGAGAATCTAGCCAATGAAAAATGACCAATTAATAATGGTTTTTAAAATTTGTTCTCGTATTATTAATCATTCAATTGTTTTAAAATGTGTCAAACTACAGAATTTTTAGTTCATGACTGATAATCTTTGTCCATGAGATATCAGTCGATAATGCAACCCATTTAGTCAAATGGAGATACCGGTTTAAATAAAACTTGGCCTAAGCCTCTAAACTACTTAATTATCTTATTTCCGACTAATTTTTAATATGTTCTCATTGGTTAATTGTCTTATCTAATTTTTACTAAATAATTAGCTCAATCGGCGAATGTCGCCACTCATTAAAATTCTCAATCAAATTGCCACAGTGTAATTCGTTTTTAGGCGACTCATTAATTCCCGTGCGCGGACAATTTAATTTCCATTAATTTACACCAGTTTGTTCCTCAGTCCTTTTGTTTTGGTAGTGGCAAAACCACAGACGCCAAAACGCGATGTTTGTTTACTTTCAATTAGACCCAACACTGTTATTAAAATTAAGGTATTATTACTGGTCTCAGACTTTTAATTTCAAGTCTTGTATTTGAAACTATCCTTCCCGGATTTCTGTTTAATTTTCATCATGTATCAGCGCCCGCCATTGGTCGCGGGTGCTACTTCGACTACTTTTAAACCTCCTAAAGGACTGTCAAGCCATTCCAGCGGGTCTGATAATGGCAAACCCATTTCAATACAGAATTCAACTCCTAAAAAATCCTTATTAACAAGAAAATCCATCATCAACACCAACGACGATGATGAAAATTTGGACTTCTTTACAAACAATCATTTCTCTAGATCTTTTAATTCATTGATACTTGATGATGATAATACTCATTTGATGAAAGATTCCTCTTCAAAATCAAAGATAAATAAATCTCCTCCTTTCAATGTTAAAGGTGAAGTGTTTCTTGATGACACAATTGATGACTGTCTTGAAGATGATGATCAAGATTTACACTTACTGCGTCATTCTTCAACTTTTAGAATAATTCAACCCAAACTGTCCAACATAGAACAAGATGATTATGACGACGATGAATCTACTATCCACACGATACCAACATTATCCCATACCAAGTCTCTGCAATCTTCAATCAAGAGGTCATCAAAATATCTTAATTTGTCAATTGACTCCAACATTAACAAAACCAAGATCAATGACATTGATTCCATAAGTGATCTAAATGAAATTGACTCGGCCATTTTGAGGATTTCCAGAGAGAATACCCCAATTGAAAATTCAAGTCCCTTGCATAGAGTATCAACTCCTTTTAATACCCGTCAAACAAATGGTAATAAGTTCAAAAGACCACATCAATTGATCAGCAAATCACCATCCCCCATCTCTCAAAAACTTAAGGGAGTACAACTGCATCTCTCATCACCTTCTAAATTAGGTGTGAGTCAAATTTTGCCAAAAAGTCGTCTATCAAACACCCCTCAGCGACCTCCATCGTCACGAAATTCTTCAATGCTCTCTGTGGGTCAGTTCTTCAACATTAAAAGACTATCTCCCATACGATTGAAGTCACCATCTACTACCAAATTGAGGAAAACTATTAAATCCCCGAAACTAGCAGATTCTTCCCCCATAAACTTCGAGTACTACAATGTCGATGATGTGTCAATGGACTTAGTAGATGATAGTCCCTCAAAGGGAAGAAAACTCTCCTCATCGTCAAATTTGAGTGGAAACTTGAACCATATCCAAATCTATCAGGATCCCAAATCTAATCATGAGACCCAATCTCCGCATACAGATGACTCAAAACTACCAAAACATGATTTCAACGATAAAGAGAATGAAGAGGTAAAGAAAAGTTCTTATCAATTCGTGAAACCTTTGCAAACTGCATTCAAGTCTACTGGCTTGGTCAAAAAAAATACCATAAATACCAGCCAAAGAAAAGCTCCACCTGAGACTCCAATTAAGCGACATCCAATAATGTTGTTCAACAATAATTCCACTTCGAAGCCAAAATCTAAGTTTTACGAGCATGAGAGTGCCAATAACCTGGAAGCATCAATTGAAATTGGAAGAAATCATTCGCATAACCTTACATCCCACTCTAATGATTCAACGATTAGCTTCTTCAACATTAATCATTCAACTCTCAGCAATTCCAATCACAAGGATGCATCAGAAGACTTGACCAACGATTTTGAGGCAATGCTTGAGGATGAAAGAGATGATGTTCTTCAAACGCCGACGAAATCGGTCAAGAAGTCTAACTCTACACCTGCCAATTTCAGTCCGATGTCTTTTCAAAGGAAATTCAAAATGTTGCATAATGGAGGTCTTCTGGTTAATACCCAGAAGTTTGATGGGCGTAAGGTCAAAGAGCCATCTACACCAATACATCCAGTTAAAAAATTCAAATCTAATTCTAGCATGAACCAATCATTGAGCAAGACTGTTAAAGTCGACTCGAAAGATAGGTTGACAGATGAGCATTTGAACCAAAAGTTTGGTTCTAAAAATATCAAGTACTTGAGTAAAGGAGAGTTTTCAATGGCATTTGAGTGTCTGTTCGACAATCAAAAATTTGCAATCAAAAGATCGAAGAGACCAATAATTGGAAAGCTTGAGACTAAAGCTATTCTAAGAGAGATAGATGCATTGAGGGTTCTCACCTCAGTGAAAGATAATGAGTCACTCAACTTGAAGGAACAAGAAGAAGGCAAAGAATATCTTGTGTATTTCATTGAAGCATGGGAGTTCGACAACTACTACTACATCATGACGGAACTTTGTGAAGGAGGGACATTGTTTGATTTCCTCGAGCAGAATAAGAATTATAAAATTGATGAGTTCAGAATTTGGAAGATTCTTATCGAGATTTTAAGCGGATTGAAATTCATTCATCTGAAGAATTACTTGCATCTCGATTTGAAGCCAGCAAATATTTTTGTAACATTTGAAGGGGCATTGAAGATTGGAGATTTTGGCTTAGCAACCAAACTCCCAATATTGGAGAAAGATTTTGACCTTGAAGGGGATAGAAACTACATTGCACCTGAATTGATCAATGATAAAATTTACACCCCATTTGCAGATATTTTTTCAGTTGGGTTGATTATCCTCGAGATTGCTGCTAACATTGTTCTACCAGAGAATGGTACCCCTTGGAGAAAGTTGAGGAGTGGTGATTTGTCAGATGCTGGAAAATTGTCTAGTGATAATATCAGTGATTTTTTGAACAATCGGAATTTTTCATCGTTGACATCATATAATTCTACCACGTATTCATCAACTTCATCACTTTCACATAACCCTTCAATTACCAACAGAATTGCTACTAGTCTTGAAGTTCCAGTCGACAGTCGACAACTTAAAGATTTGATCCCACCAAATGCACCAGATTTCTTGGTTAGTGACTCTGATAACTTGGACAAATTGGTTAATAAGATGTTGCAACCCAATCCATTTGATAGACCAACTGCTACCAATATTTTGGAGTTGAGTGAATGCGTTGTTGTTGAAAACATACGTAAAGCTGGCGCAACAATTTTTGAAGGTGAATTTGGTCCAATTGATTAATGTTTAATTTGATTAATGTATTAATGAATGATAAGTATGAATCTATTGTAATTGACAAGCTTCAACCAAAACAACAACTTTGGTGGATCTGAATCTAAAAGGAGCCTATCACAGCTCTAACAAATGTAAAAATGCAAACGCTTAAACCTTCAGTTAATATTAGATTGTATTGCATTGATTTCCAGGATGCTGTATATATAATTTATATATAAATAACGTTCATTTTACATTGTGAATAATTACTGGATTTGAGAGTAACCAGTGAATGGGTTAGCATTCTTGGATTTCAAGTATTCATCAGACTTTTCTTGCCATTCCCTGTTTAAGGTAGTTGGGCCATCTTGAGCGAAAGCTCTCATGAGAGCGAATAAACCAACACCAGCGGCTAAACCACCCACGGTACCCCAGAAGACTTTTGAAGCATCACCTGGACGATGTAAAGGCTTTCTTGGACCCCATTCACCAAAAGAAATGTAGTAAGCAGCTTTCTTTTCTTCTGGGGTTAATTGTTGCCATGGAAGTTCCATTCTAGCTTTTAATTCATCTATTAAAGCACTTTGATCTTCCTTTGGTAAGGATTCCCATCTTTGATCTAATTTACCAACGTAGGCATTTGACAAAACTCTTGGAGTTGATTTAGCAACTTGAGACTGGTGACGGATAGCTATTCTTTGAACTGAACGAAACATCTTGAAGTTAGTATGAAAAATTCTATGGACTTAAGGAAGTGCATTTGATTGGTCAATCTTGGTCAAGGGACGACCCAAATATCAATTTGTTTACGATGACATGATATGTGTTCAAGGATTGTTGTTGCTGACAAGTGTGGGCATACACGTTGTGTTAGGTTATTGAAGAAGTTCCAATAATCAATGAGTCAGTTAAGGGGTCCTATTGAAGTCGATTCAACAATTATATCTGGGAACTTCACTAATTGAAGTTAACTCGGGGCTATCAATGTAACAGACAGACACCAATACAACTAATAAGAATGAAAAACAATCAAGAAAAAAAAACTAACACACATCCCGTTTTTATGGTAACTGTAATTGGACTGAAAATTGCTCAGAATACGGTGAAATCATGAAACCAAATCAACTCAAAGCACTCCATTCAAGTGTTTATTTAACTTTGTGTATACATACCTTCTGTTAAAGTTATTGTCAGCGACTTCAACTACTTATATGCTTCCAATGGAAAAATCGCACAATAAAATTTTACAGGTAATTCTATTGGTGGTTTTCGATTCCTTATAGTGTCTCGACCATTTATTATCTGGTGATTTTATTTATACATGAACATTATGGACATTAGTTAATGACGATAATTGACCTCTTGAGTTGACTTTTAATTTCGTTAATTTGTAGTGAGAGATTTCTTTTGTTTTCATTCAAATAATTGACAAATTCTATTATCGAACCTCCAACCCCAAAATAAAAGTTTTTTGCAGCTACAATAGTTTTGCAGTTATTGAAACTTAACTCAAGTAGCACTTTAGTTATTAATGGTAATGAGTCAAGTGAATAAATTGTCTCAGAAGTTAATGCTAAATCTGCTGGACCAACTAAATTCAAGAAATCTTTGCCCCACGCCCCACTGATGAACTCTAAATTTGTATTAATTTGGCTCAAATGGGATTTGAAGTCTTCTATTAAATCATGTGTGAGTTGAACTTCAGTGTCGTTTGGATTCTGTACACTATACCAATTTATGATCAAGTTCGGAACTGTTACGAGCCTCAAAACATCATAGTTGTAATCTGTTAGTATCAAGGTTAATGAAGCAGTATTATTGTCTAAAATCTTCTGTCTCAAGAGAGCACATGAAGGCAATGCCGTTCCACATCCGATCTCCACTATCCTTTTGTAATCTCCTGTATTCATTGCTTGTAACTCGTCAACAAGATCAACTGAGCATTCCCAGACTTTGAATCCTCCTTCATATTGATTTTTCTTTAGATCCAGGTCATTGCTAAGTAACAACTGATTGGTTTCGTCATTGTCCTCCGTCATGGCTTGATGCTTGATATCAAACAACTCCCTTTTATACACTGGTTTATCATCTAATTTTGTGAAAGTCAATCTGACATCGACCAAAGACGCTAAAATCAGATCCAAGTCAATAAATTTAGCAGCGAATTTTTCACTTTCAGGTTTGACGTCTAACACACTATCATCTATAACATATTGAGAGTTGTGACTCGGTTCACACTCGTCATCAACATTGAAACCAAATGTAAATGACATCTCAGTTGATGCAAAAGACCATCGCGCACTACCACTACCAAAACTACAAACTCCAGTCATCTACACGACCTAAGATGACTGGAACCCTTGAACGCCAAACGATAATTACACAAACATTATTGTACGAAAAATCCCACAACTGGTGTTATGGGCAACCAGTACCAGAATGTGTCAATTAAGTAACTCGAACCAACAAAAAAATAACTAAAAGTGCAACCCAAATAGTTCCCCTCTTTTAACCGTAGCCGCTAAACCAAATCCGTTCGTCCCAACCGTTGCTGCATCATCAAAAGCAAACGTCATTTTGAAACATCAAAACGAGACCGGAATAAAAACTGAGTAATTATTTCAATTCAAATTCGTTACATGATTGGTAATTTCACTTTAGTTACCTTATCTTGAAAACCAACTCCGAAACCTCCCATCTTAAAATAAAAAATTATATACAGGTCATATTATCAAATTGTACTCATAAATTAATCAGTATTTTTTCCAATTGTTACATTAATTAATCTTTGAGTTACTGAATCCCTGATGTCATTAGATGAATCAAATGGAAACTCAAATGATGTCAAAACTAACTCTATGAATGATGTATCGACTAAGGTACCACCAGATTTCAAAAAAGTGTCATTCAACCATGAAGCTTCACTCCCGAATTCTTCAGAATCAAGTGATGTTGATGATTATCTTGATCCTTCGAAATTAACACCTACCATCTCGCGTGATAACAAAAAGAAGTTCCCATTGAAAAAATTACCTTCATATCCTTACGGTGGTGACCGAATGTCACAAACTACTTCACTAGATTCACAAATTTCTACTGACTCAAACTTACCAGAGTTTAATAAAAGACCCTTAACTGATACTCCAATTGTATCAAGTGTAACGTCCCCCGAATTTAGATCAAGTGATGATGACTTTAATGATAATGAAAATAATAATGACAAACCTAGACAAAGATCCAGTCAAAATACTATAGATGAAGTTGATAGCGAAGCTATTGCATTTACAAAGAAAATTTCTCATCTTAATCTAGCAGATTTAGCTTCGGATTCATCCTCATCTGTGTCTCCGTTTACAACAAAACCTGGTTCACCTGCACCAGAGTCTAATGATAAATCTGAAATTCCTGAAATAAAAGAAGTTCCTCCGGGTCCTACTCCTCCACAATTGACAGAAGATGGAATTGTAGATGAAGAATTTCAATTGCCCTTGAACTTACAGAAACAATTAGAGAAAACTGCTTCCCTAGAAAAGATTAAGTCAATGCTCACCACTAAACCAAAGAAGAATAAAGCTTACACTTTGAACATCCCTGGTCAAACATCTTCAAAAATCTCCCCAGATGGAAGAATTGCCCAGGTTGATGTAGGTTCCAAATTAGTCATTGTCATGGTTGGTTTACCAGCAAGAGGAAAGTCTTACATCACTAATAAATTAACCAGATATCTCAATTGGTTGCAGCATGATTGCAGGGTTTTCAATGTTGGTAATACCAGAAGGTTAGACAAATTGAACAATGGTCCTGAGAATAGACCTCTTCCAGACATTCACACTCCAAATAATGAAACAAACACTCCTCCAAAATCTCCCACCTCACCAACACAACATAATGCTGATTTTTTCAGTCCCAGTAATAAATCTTATACTGCTCTCAGAGAGAAATGGGCGATGGATACCTTAGAGCAGCTTCTTAATTATGTTATTGATGGGCCAGGTTCCGTGGGTATTTTTGATGCTACCAACTCCACCAAACACAGGAGATTGAAAGTTCTCAAAAGAATACAGCAAAGATCTAATGGTGAGCTCAAAGTACTCTTCTTAGAAAGTGTTTGCAGTGATCCTTCCATCATTGAAAGCAATATAAGGTTGAAATTATCCGGTCCAGACTATAGGGACATGGATCCCGAGCTTGCTTTGAAGGACTTCGTTGGAAGACTTAAAAACTACGAGAAAGCATATGAGACAATTGACGAAAAGGAGGAACAAATACCTGGCTTCCAATACGTAAAAATGATTGATGTTGGTAAAAAAGTTGTCAGCTATAATGTGCAAGGTTTTTTGGCCTCACAGACTATTTACTTCTTGCTTAACTTCAACTTATGTGAAAGGCAAATATGGATTACAAGACATGGTGAAAGTGTTGACAATTTGAGTGGAAAGATTGGTGGTGACTCTCCATTGACAAGAAGAGGTCGTAAGTTTGCCAAAGCCATTACTAAATTCATGAACTTCCAACGACAAGAATTTAGAAAGAAGCAACTTGAAGCATTCTCCAACAGATTAGAAGTCAAGTATAATCAACTTGTGAAGACTAAATCCAACGGAGATTCTCCACCACCTGAAGATCCAGTCGAAGAAATTCCAACGGAACCAAACTTCTATGTGTGGACTTCAATGTTGTTGAGGGCAGTTGAAACAGGAAAGTATTTTGATGACCTGTTGTACTCAGTCAAGGAAATGCGTATGTTGAATGAACTCGGTGGAGGAAAGTTCGAAGGCTTGACCTACGAAGAGATTCAAAGCAAGTATCCTAAGGAGTTCCAAGCCAGACTCCAAAACAAGTTGACATACAGGTATCCTGGTGTTGGTGGTGAATCATATCTTGATGTTTTAACCAGATTGAGGCCTTTGATCACTGAAATTGAGAGGACTACGGACCATTTACTCATAATTTCTCACCGAGTGGTTTTAAGAATTCTTCTTGCCTACTTTTTAAATCTTGATCGTTCAGCGATTGGCGAATTGGATGTGCCACTACACACTTTGTATTGTTTGGAGCTGAAACCTTATGGAACTGATTACAGGATGTATGAATTTGATGAGCATCTTGAGTGGTTTGTTAAAGTTGAGCCTGAACATCGTAAGAATGTCAAAGAAGTTGGAGTTGTTTTCAAGGAGAGAAAATATTCAGTTGTGCCTACAGCACCACCAAATTCAAGTCTGAGGGAGAATCACATTGTCAGAAAGCCACTGGAAAGACCTAAACCAATTAACAGTAAATTCAGCATCAAGAGAAGTCTCAGTCAGGGGTTTAAGCCACCAGCTAACTCCAGTTTTTTGACAAACGTGATCAATGGGGAAGATTTGTCACCAAATTCTACCCAAGAAGGTTTGGCTATCAACAAAAAATCAGAACTCGATAAGCTTCGGAAACCATGAGTCTGTGACATATAGTTAATGAAGTTATGTATCTTACATGCCGTAGTAACTGATATTGGATGTAGTTATTGGTGCTCTCTTCTGCTGATGGCTTGTACAGTGAAAAAAGGACATTGCTATTCTTTGTCCTACGCAACCAACCACAGTGCTATTTATTTTTATGGGGTCTCACTTTTGACAGCCATACTAACTAATCGGCATCTCAAAATAGTCTAGGATATGTGAAATACACAAATTTGTATAAAAATACCAGAATTCACCATTGTAGCAACATTTAGTTCAGATTTGTATTTGACTCCGTGGGCAATGCCACGTATGATAAACGTAAAAGTTGTCGCCTGTACATTCTTTTCCTTCTCGTTTTAAGTATTTGAGTGCTTCAACCAAAGTACACGAAATAGTAATTGTATTTACTAACATTGGTTCTACAACTCAGTTGCCCTCTATAAAGAATTGGCAATCAACCGTTTACAACGTTCAAGACTTTGAGTAGTTCTTGTGAATAAAACGAACTACAAATTTATCTGGCGTGAAATGTCTAGTGACAATCACAAACCTTCGCCAGCAACTGATGTGACGGCAGTTACTTTAAAGGAAGAGAGACAGCAGACCGATAAAGCGGATGCAACGGGCCTTAAGATTCTGAAGTCCCAAGATAAATTATCTGCACAGATCAAACAAAAAGATAAAGAGAAAGATGACGAGTTGAAAGAGAATGAAGAAACAACCAACAGCTTCAAGATCCCCAAAAAGATACTAGTAGAGAGTAAAAATACCGATGACTCGTTTTGGATACCCCCGCCTTCGTCATCGCCGGATTCTAGCGCTAATTGCTCTACGTCACCAAAACTTAACAAGAATATAATATCGAATCTTAACAAGTCTTTGAAGGCAAAACAAAAGGTTATAAGTTCCAAAGAACCACTACCCAAGAATTCTACCCTAATCACAGAAATCATAAACAGATCCCCTACTTCAACTGCGTTCCCTAATAGCATAACACTACCTTCCAACAATACTTCATCAACAAATCTTTCCAATACTTCTGCATTGAATACCCCTGACACACTGGAAAATATACCCAGCCTACCTATAACTCCGGCATTAAACACAAGTAAAGATTCTACTGTTTTGTCTAAGAATAAAAAGATATCAAAGCAAAATTCAACTAGGACCGATTTCTTTGCAGCAAAGTTGGCTAGCGCAGTCGATGGGGTGGACAGCTCTGATAGTGATGAGACTTTTGTTTATGAAAACAATCTAAATGGCGACTTCAATGATGTGAACGAAAACAATAATGAGGAGTCCAATGATTTTGGCCCAGAACAAGCAGAAAACTTCCAAGGCTCGTCCTCAATCAACGATGATGGCTTCAGCATCAATGCCAATGAATCACTCGATAACTCTCTTAACAATACCCTTACCGCTGCCAACATGAATAATTCAAGTTACACCTCGGAAATCCATGATACCACTAATTCTGATTTTTTGGATTCGACGAGTAGACGTCGTCCCCCAACAGCAGAGTCTGTCCATTCAGTGTTATCAAGTACTGCTTTAAAGCCATCTAACTCAATAAGTAATAAGGTCATGTTGAATCCTTCAACTAACGGGTCATTTGCAAGCTCCTCTCAACTCTTAGAGAATTCATCCAGGACAACTCTTCGTCCACCCAATGTCAGGGCTGCTTCTAGTCCTGTATTCAACCTCAACGTCGAGCAACAAAACAACCAGAGTGGGGCTGAAACGAAGCACTTAACCGAGCAACGCTCCACGATTCCTCTCACAAACTCAATCAACGACTCACTGAACCAGGGGTTGAACAATATGTCTTACAGACAAACGCAATACGATGAAAACAGCAACAACATCGCTGACAGCATTCATGAATATAATGACGACAAATACTCCTTCAACCAGATTGATGATATGGCAGAGGATGATGTGGATGTAGATGAGGTCTCATCCCACGACTCGTTTAATTCCCAAAAGAATCTTGTATCATCCTCAAACACCACGTTCCCAGCCAATCACGATCACCACAACAATGCTACCCATCAACAGACTTCCATTAAAACTAGAGATCTTAGAACCAAGGATAATTTCATGGAGCCTACACCTTCAATTGCATCTAAAAGTACTACCAAGAAGAAATCAACGACATCTTCAAAATTGCGGTCGACAACATCAAAACTCTTCGATAAAAAAGGATCTCAACCTAGACGCTATAGCATCATTCCTGATGACATAGACATAGAGGACTTCGATGATGAATTGATATACTACGACAACAACATTCGTTTCCCTTATAATAACCCCAGTACCAACAACAGTCAAAACCTCAACTTCAACGAGTCCACTCCTCTTATGACTAACAACCATAAGATTCCCCACTACAGATCTTTGAATTTAGGTCTTCAAAATGGCAAAAAAGCCAACAGAAGCAAAAGATATATGTCAACAGGACACCCGTTTATGACACTGCCAGCATCCCCCATATCACCAAACAATGTCAATACGGATATATTCCCATTTCCTTATCCCGAGCAAGATCAGAATAACCCCAACTACTACTACGGATTTGACGAATATGATGAAGAGAATGGCTCGATGAACGATGGCATGCAATTGCAATTTGACAATCCCTCAAGGAAAGCTTCAGGAAGATTCAGTCTCAATCCTCGTTTGTCACCTTCTCAGGGCCACTTCTTGTTACCGAGGAAGAGATCCATATACTCGAATCATTATTATATCAAACGGACTATCTATACTTTGATTAGCATCATTGCTATTTTAATGATTGGCTTCGTGATGGGATTTGTTTTGGCTACAACTAAAGATTTATCAGATGTCAGTATCCTGGATATCAATCATCCGCTTGTCAGTCAGGATGAGTTGGTTTTCAATATGGTAGTTGAAGCATTAAATCCTGGCTGGTTCACAATTGACATAGAAGAAGTCGAACTTGACATCTTCGCAAAGAGTGGTTACCTACCTGCAGCTCAAGATGTTACGGAAAATAGTCAGAGCACTGTAGAAACCGTACTCCTTGGGTCAGTCTACAGTCTTGAATCTGCTATAAGCTTCCCTGGAGGTTTCTTCAACCGGCAGGTGGATCAACAAATGGGAGAGATAAAACTTTTGAGTCCTGGTAAGAACTTGACAAATTTCGGATTCCAAATCACAAATAATGCTACGGATCCCGACAACTCAAGTAAATGGGAAATAATCTCAAAGAATCCATTTGACTTGGTTGTAAGGGGGATCTTAAAATATAATCTTCCCTTGAGTAAGAGCAGTAAGTCTGTTGTGGTGACAAAGACCAGCTTTATTGATCCAACGGTCGATGATTGAATGAGGTAACGGTATAGAAATATGTAAATTAGTTGAGTAAATTATGATATAAATCATCTAGGCCACCGCCAACCCGTGGAACCAACTTGACCTTAAAACAGTAAGGCTCAAATGATGTCGACTTGGGATTTGAGTTGTTCAAGAATGGATCACTGATCATATTATATTTTGAATCTTGCGGTTTTTTGAACTTGAACAAGATGATTAGTCTGCAAACCATGGTGTACATCTCTCTCATAGCCAAAGTATTTCCAGAGCAAATACGGGACCCTGCACCAAAAGCATAATGTAAAATCTCCTCCTTTGGTATCAATTGACTGTGTTTATCTAGCCATCTTTCAGGCAAAAAGTCGAATGGATGATGAAATACTTCTCGATCATGATTTCCAGCGTAGGCATTCATGACAATAATAGTGCCTGAGGGAAACAGCATGTCTTTGTAGACAAAAGGTTTGGTTGTTACTCTTGGTAAGCTCAAAGGTAAAACTGTGAAAAAACGAAGTGTTTCCTTGATTAAAGCCACAACAAAAGGACAGTCCATGCTGTAAGCAACTTTTTCCCAAGCTACTTGGGGGTTCCCATCATAAACTGATAAAATTTGTTTATGAGCTCTTGTTTGGAGCTTCTTTCCTCTTTTCCCTAGACTCAATTGACCTAAAAGATGATTAATGTTCATTGGTGTATTATCAAGGCCAGCACTGATCATCGTGAGACACACGCTTTTGGTTTCAATATCTGTCACATTCGAAAAATGTCCTTTCAACAGTTTGCTAACAAAGCATTCATTTATAGCTCTGTTGCCGTGTTGTGACCGACGTACAACATTCTTATGTAGCCTCTCAAGGTAAGCATCTCGACGACTTCTGGTAGTGGAAGGGATTGAATCTGACAAAGGTAATAATCTTAGCAAAGGAATATGATCAAGAATATTGCCAGTTAAAGATCTGAAATGTATAATCTCTCTCTCTACTTCGATAATTTCTTCACAGAGCTTGGAGTCCCGAATGTAGCAGTCAAGCAAAATCCCATAAGTCAAATATATGGCAATTCGTAGAACGAAGAACTGAAGATCTTTAGATAAATCAAGGTCAGGTAAAAGTAGTTGGTTCCTAACGAGTGAATTGTTTGATGGCAAACAATTGAGCTCACTGTGATTGAGAATAATCTTCTTGATGATGTAGTGGGAGTCACGATCAATATACTGATCAATTGTCTGCATACTTTTATTATTAATCAACTGTGAAATAGCCTTCTTTTTCTTTCTGTAACTTTCACAATAAGGAGTTGAACCAATTGTAAAACCTTGTGTGCTTGAGACTATATTGTGAAATGTGTGCTGAACAGGGCGTGACCTCAAGCAACTTGATTTATCTATCCATATATTCTTTATGTCATCATAGGAGTTCACAATTATCATTCTTGTGCTACCTAAACGGACTTGAAAGATCTTTTTATTATATTTCTTTGACCAATTGATGAAAACAAGAGCAGGGTTATTAGATACTTGGATTAGATTGCCAACAATAGGGTAACCTGGTACTGAAAAGACGTTTTTTACTGATGAATAACTGCTTTCATCCGAAATTTTGGAGTAAACCCAAATAGATAAACATAGAAACAAAAGCAAACATGATAGTAGTGGTAGATTCAAAGATCCCATCCTTCCTTGCCGGTGATGAATCAACACTAAGCAAATTAAAAGTAGATATCAAAGTAACACAAATCGAGTTTGTATTTTTTTTTGCAGCAAATGATACAGTACTAATTGGGAACGTCATACTACAACTTTTATTACAATTCATATAGGAACTAAAATCATTCATGGTCAACTGTTAGCACTGTAATTACCAGCTATCAAGTTGAAATGTGGCGTAAGTAAATTTTCACCGTTATAAATCCTCAATGGACTTGTGATATCTTGTACAGCAAATTTCAATTGAATTCCCGATGCATCTTCTTTACCTCTGCCATTAGTCATGAATCTAGCGATTAGCTTCTCACCCGAGGATTCAGTGAGCTTGACGGGTTCAGTAAACCTCCAGGTTATTCTGTTTTTCTCCTTGTTGAAAGAACCTTGTGGTTTAGATGAAGCAGAAGTAGTATCAACAGATTTATCAACTGCAACAGAAACAATGAGATTGTGTAAAACAAGCTCGTCAGCAGTGAATTTAGGATTCAAGTTAAGATTGATCACAAGACTTGATTGATGATCTTCAAACTTCCAAACGGAGTGAACGAAAATGGGGATCTGTGAAAGGTCCAAGTTTTGTTGAATGTACTTGATACCTCCAAGAGTTTTATTGGAAATAACGCCGGGAATCAAAGTGAACTTCTCATCTGATGCTCTCTCAACAAACAACGTGTTTAACATAGTCTTGTCGAAATGATTGTTGGGAATTGTAATCTCAGCATAGTCCTCTTCAACAGCACCTTGATGATGGAAAGCGATCTCTCCTATGATAGAGGATTTGACCAACTGCTCACTCTTGAAATTGACATTCACAACTTGTGAAACAGAAATGTTCAAACCAGGTTGCAAGCTTTCTGACAATGCGGTATGATTAAACAAATCGCTTTTATTCAACAAAGATGTTCCAGTTGTTTGCGTGGTGAGTGGAGCTGGATGTCCTGTGCTAACAATAGACTCTCTAGCACCAGGCAAAGAGTGGAAAATTTGAGAACTAATCTCTGACCTTCTAGAAGGGGTTGCTGCAGGCGCAGAGCCAGTGTCCCGGTGTGCAACTTTTCTGGGTGGAGGTGGAACAGGAGCTGGGTGATCAGCAGAAGAAGTGACTGATCCTGGGTTGATACCTGAAGCTTCTTGAATTACTCTGTTGGTGTCCTTCGAGACAACTGTTTGATCAAGAGATGTTTCAACATTGCCATTTTTTGGAAGTTCATTCTGTCCAAAATCTGGTTCTGGTAACTCAAATCGTTCGTCTCTTTGCACTCTTGGAGAAGTGGCAAGTGGTTTGTCATCGTCTCCACTTTCAAAACTGTACTGTGTTTGTCTCGTGTTGCTAGTGTTAAGAAGCTCATTGGGTGGTTGTTGGAGATGTGCAATGTTATTTGGTTGCAACAGCGACAACCTGTTTTCGTTGCTTTCGTCATCAGATAATTCATCGTTATACTTGACGATATTTGGAGGAGAGTCAGGTGGGGATGAAGGTGCTGGTGGTTCAATTTGAGGAGTTTTTACCGATAATGATGGTAAATCTCTATCTTTCGAAGTTGCAACAGGAGCAGGATTGTCATAAATGCCAGAATTTGAAGGTTCTTGGCTATTGATAGACCCTCTGGGGACACCGTGATTATTTTGGAAAGAGGAACGTTGATTTACAATTGGTGTATTGTTTCTGGAAGCATCATCTCTCGTTCTTTCACCTCTCAACAGAGTAAGGTTCGTGTTGTTGGTGTTGGTGGTAGTAGTCGAGTGAATCGATTCGAGTTCTGGAATGGCTCCAATCGATGAGGAGGACTTTTTGGATTTCGATTTTCTACCGAAAAGAGATCCAACTCTTGACTTCAACTTGTTATTTTTCTTCTTGTCTTTGTCTGATGTGATCGAAGAAGCATCACTGTTAGGGTGGAAAAGTTTACTTTGTCTGTGATTTTTCTTTGCTTTGGGAGGTGGGGGAGGAATGCTTTTCTGGGTTGGATGAGCAGGTTTTCTATCTAAAGGTGGTTGCTCAGTTTTCAAGAGAGTGTTCAAGTAATTTTCCATTTCTGTTTCAAGGTTAAAGTTATTCAACAAGTAATTGGTGGAAGATTCATTAATTTTAATACCTCTATCAAGAGACGAAGATTGCAAATTGAACAAGTTTAAGAAACAGGTAAAGAGAACGTTTTTTTCGTGTTTCTTGAAGTTTTCGAAATTGTTCAAAATTTGTATTGACAGTGAGTTCCATTTATATTCATTCAATGTCTCTTGAGTCACTAGATCAATCAATTCATTATTGTTGGCCAATAATTCAGTAAATCTAGCATCTTGCTTAACCAAATGAATTAAGGGACTTAATACTTCAAGCTTCACGAATCTGATGAGTTGATCATTGGCATAGATTTCATTTTTCAATGAATTAACATAATTGTCCCAAATATTAGTGGTAATACCAAATTCTTTAGTACTATTCAACAAGGAAGTTATATTCTGACCATTAGTTTCCACCAACTTTTTCAATTCATGGTTATTTCTTTGAAGAATAGCGGAATAGTTCTCGAAAAATCCGATCAAATTGGATGAAACCAATTGGTTCGTTTGCTTGACACCTTCATTGACCAAAGACGCCGATTGTTGTGGGGTCTTTGATGTCAATATAGATGTACTGAAGTTAGAAAAATCAGACATAGTTCGGCAATGCCGTCAATTCCAAATGTAGTTGAACCAGCGCGAATCCCTTTACATGTGACTTAAATCAGGTGACATTAAAAACACAATCAAGTTTCAATGGGGGACGCTCACATGAGAAAACCATGGATCACACGCAATACTTTGTTATTAACACAAATCTTGGCTGAGGTGCTATCAAGGATCTACAGCATTTGATTGGTCAAGAACATTGCCAGATTAAGAAAACCAACACATTCGTAAATTACGGTTTTTTTTCATCACAATACTGCTGTCAATGTTTTCATGCAAGAATAGTTTGTAGATAAGGAAAGCCGAACTTCGCTGACATAATCCTAGAAACGAATCTGAGTCATAAGTCCGAATAACTTACCATTATTGGGTCAACGAGTTCGTTAGCTCAATTGAACACGTTGGCACTCGAAAATAGCAATTACCAACATCCAAGTTTAATCAGTAGTTGGATGACATCACCCCATTATTGGTTGATTACAAGACCAAGTGTTTTTAAAAATGGTACAGCCACTCCTTCAATTACTGATAAGAAGGTTATTGGTGACACAAAGTCTTAGATTGCAGTTATCGTAACATTTAATTGGTTAAACTGAAATTGATTATCGATTAATTGCAACATTTCCGTTTTGAATCTCATGAAGCCTATAGTCGTAAATTGATCAAGTATAAATAAACATTAATCCCCATTTATCTAACCTTTATAATTTAAAATACACTATGAGTGAAACAACAACTGTAGACCCTACAGCCTTTCCTGGTACAGGTACTGGAGGTGATGTGTTTACTTTGAATCTTAATGACCAATTCGATAAAGCTGATATGACTTGGATAGCTATCGCTGGTTGTTTAGTGTGGATTATGATTCCAGGTGTTGGTTTACTTTACTCTGGTATCTCAAGAAAGAAACATGCCTTATCTTTATTATGGGCTTCAATCATGGCAGCTTGTCTTACCGCATTTCATTGGTTCTTTTGGGGTTACTCTTTAGTGTTTGCCCACAATGGTTCAAAATTCCTTGGTACTTTACAGAACTTCTGTTTAAAAGGTGTTTTAGGTGCACCAGCCGTTGTTTCTTCAGTTCCTGACATCTTATTCTGCTTTTATCAAGGTATGTTCGCCGCTGTCACTGCTATTTTGATGGTAGGTGCTGGTTGTGAAAGAGCAAGATTAGGCCCAATGATGGTCTTCTTATTCATTTGGTTAACTGTCGTTTACTGTCCAATTGCCTACTGGGTTTGGGGTGGTGATGGTTGGTTAGCTCTGTTGGGTGCTTTAGATTTTGCTGGTGGTGGTCCAGTCCATGAAAATTCTGGTTTCGCTGCTTTAGCTTACTCGTTACTCTTGGGTAAAAGACGTGATCCATTGGCTACTGGTAAAATGCCAAAATACAAACCTCATTCAGTTACTTCAATTGTTTTAGGAACTGTTTTCTTGTGGTTCGGTTGGTTTGGTTTCAACGGTGGATCAACTGGTAATGCAACTATCAGATCTTGGTATGCTTGTGTTAACACTAATATTGCCGCAGCTTCTGGTGGGTTAACTTGGATGTTTGTTGATTGGTTCAGAACTGGTGGTAAATGGTCAACTGTTGGTTTATGTTTGGGTGCAATTGCTGGTTTAGTTGGTATTACTCCAGCTGCAGGTTTTGTTCCAGTTTACTTTGCAGTAGCTTTTGGTGTTGTCCCAGCAATTGTATGTAACTTTGCTGTTGATTTAAAGAACTACCTTCATATCGATGATGGTATGGATGTTTGGGCATTACATGGTGTTGGTGGATTCCTTGGTAACTGTATGACTGGACTTTTCGCAGCCAATTATGTTGCTGCAACAGATGGTTCAGTTGTGGATGACCCATCATCAGAAATTGATGGCGGTTGGATTAACCATCATTACAAACAATTAGGTTATCAATTAGCTGCCTCAGTTTCAGTTGCTGCTTGGTCCTTTTTCGTTACAGGAATAATTTTATTCGTGATGGATAAAATTCCTCAATTAAGAATTAGATTACATGAAGATGAAGAATTGTTAGGTACTGATTTCTCACAAATTGGAGAATTCACTTACCATGATGATGAAGGTAAAATGGCAACAGGTGATGATGTTGGTAACTCACCATACCTTATTGAACCAATCAGATCAACTGATGCTAGAGTTGCCAAATTAAAAAGCCAACAACCACAACACGATACCGTTGATGGTACAACAACTAATGGAGAAGCTTTAGTAAGCGCTGATGAGGATAATACTAGTGACAACACTAAGAGCAAAGAAACTTGATAGTCTAATAATTTAATTTAATTGTACGATAATAACCATGATAATTTTTAGTGTACCCAAGTCATCGGCGCTGGCATTTCAAGTTGGTTAGATCGCATACGAAAGCGGCTGGAATGAAAACTTGCTACGTGTTCGTCAATGCACTGCACGAGTGTTTGGCTTTTTCGAATGGCACATCCGTTCAATTATTATCTCACTGATGAGCTATCGATGAGTGTCAACAGTAGACACTTCCCAACGGTGTAGGCCATTGAACTCGGCCAATGTCAAGACAGCGATGAAAAAATATCTGACAATTCCAAAATTTAAAAGCTTAGATACACTCCTTGCATTATGATCCATTGTACTGGTTTTATTATCGTTCCCTTGGTAGCATTTCCTATTCGAAACAAAATCACTTATCGGAGGAATTGATACCGCCGTAGTATATATACCCGAGCCCCTGTAAATTTCTTGTTCAACAGTGAAAAACAGTGAAAACCATAGAATGAGTTTCTACCTACTACCTCCAGTGTCGTATCAGACACAACAGAAGATGAAGAGTCAGATGAGGGAGAAGAAACACAAACATAAGCATTCCCGCTCAAGAGAGCAATCGGTATCGTCATCCACTTCCACAACAAACACTTCAATCACAACTAAAGAGAGTCAATGTGAAACGATAGGTGAAGGCACCGATACAGATATCCAGAGTGTTGTCACTAACAAGTCCAAGAAATCATTGTTTGGAAGTTCAACAGCAAAGACCAAGCTGCACACCTACAATTACAATTTCAACAGCGAGATCAATGAGATGTTAAATCAGGCTAAAGGCCACCAGAAGAAGAAGCCATCATCGCTGTCACAAGATTTGGACTCTTCAAGACCAAGTTGTAGCAGTGGAAGATCTACGTCTTCACAAGGAGACCTTCCCATCAAATTCAGGACACCTAATTACGACTCTACTAGTGTTTCTTCCCCAATTGAGAGCAGGCCTCTCCAATTGGAACAAGACTCTATGATAAACGAACAAGACAATGAATTAGTCAGAGTTTACTCTGATGTTCTGTCCATATTTAGTACCAGAGCCTCTTCTAAAACAGAACTGCTACAGGAATCTGCCACGCCTTCAATCAGGTCCAAGCTCAAGAAAAAGTTCACCTAACGAATTCATGAAATACACATTCTGAAAAATAAATTCCTAAAGCAACAAATTGCCTTATTTAGGAAACATTGTAAAATTTACCACTGGAGAGACGTTCGCTGGTATCGAGATGGTCGTTACGAAGGAGCGCAATCGCCTTGATTCCCGATGGCTGACTTCTGTTCTATTGTTAGCGCTACGAGGGGCTGTACATCATCAGTTCTAAGCGAGAAACGATATCATCTCGTTTCAAGACGCGTCTGAATATGACAAGCGGCTGCAACGGACTGAACGGAGTACGAACCAAATATGTGGTGCCCCAGTTGCTGTGCCAACAATGGTTGTGGGAGCGGAATATTTTCGACGCATTGTCACGGAATGAGGCATCAAATGTAGATCCTATTAACACAAATGCTCTAACAAACCATGAACCACACTTTGGAGTCAATTATGATCTTGCGGTCAAACTGTCGTTGATGTCGACGTTCTGACCCCATCACCAACGTGGCCAAGATCTCAACCGCATGAAACATCGTGCTGGCAACGGGTCTTGCTGGTTATGAGTTAACCAGCCTGCACCCGAGCTCTTAGTACGATCATGACCAACAGTGCTGTTAGTACTACTGGTGTTGGAGAGCGATGGCTGCGTCAGAGACACGCTCGGGTCCAAGCTGACGGGGCCCTTGGGCTTTCGATGTTTCTGCACCAGCACGTCAAAAGTGCAGTTCTGCTGTGCAAGTCCAGAGTGGAGCTGATTGTCTGATACACTACTTGGGATTAAGAGTGGATGTAGAGACCGCTAAAATGACCCACCCAGTCGACTTTCGACGGTCGTTGTGACTCGTCCACGTGAGACTTAATTATTCAGTGGTGTTTCATGAATACATGCCAAGTATTCCCAAAGCGCTTACAAGAGTTTTGAATTCAAATTTCATGCTTTGATGTCCGGAATTCATCATTGACGCTCATACAAAAGTTACTCAAAATAATTTTCCATATCTATCAAGCTGCTCAAAACCTTTTACCAAAACAATTTCCACTATAAGTTGGTATTTATTTCAAGTTTGCATTAAGCTCTGGCCTCGCGCATCCACCATCAGCCGCTGCAAGTTTAGCGCACCATGTTTTGCGTGCATACAGCTAATCGCGCAAACCGTATCGTAATCACACTTTAACATCAATGACATGAACCCAATCCAACCCGGTGAAGGAATTGGTGGGCTTGTACAGCTTAAAGAGTCGCTCTATACTATCCTTAACCGATTCAAACGTTATGAGACCCTCAATATCGTGTATTCAGAAAAGGATTACTTGAACACGCCTATCACAGTGCAATTGAAGTCCATGGGGATCAACCTTTTGTTTCAGGACGACCATCTCAACTTGATTGAAATCAATGACTTCGACAAACTCAACTATGTGTATAACGGCATCAACTTGTCTAACTTGATGAACCTCAAGGTCATTTACAACAAAGTGTTTGGCCCCACCTACCCCGGAAAACTCATCAATAAGAATTATATCTTAAGTTATCCTGGCATAGCATTCAAGTTTGATACCAGTGAATCTGGTCATAAGCTGGGATTAACACAGGAAAAGATTCTCTCCCATTTACTAGGTTTGAATAAAGATATTCCTTGCACATCAGTGTTCATTTACGATGCCACATCTTTTGAGGAGTTCATGAAGACCTTGAAGGATAAGAGTCCCAAGGAGAAGACCACTTCTGAATTATCAAGCACTGTCTCTCTGGCTCCAAGCGAAGCAAATAGTGGAGGTACCAATGCATCATCAAATGGTGAGGGTTTTATTATTCTGTTTAATACCAAGCTAGGCTACATCAAGATTGGACTTAACAACAGAGAGTTCCCAATAACAATTGGCCAAACTACTCAGCAAGATATTTTGAACTTTCTTGGACCCGCTGATGACTATTTCAATAAGTTTGACTCTCGACTTTTGATCCACAATAAATTCTTCAAGAGAATCACATCAAATGAGCTGAACCGGATCTATAAATTTCATAATTACTTCAAATATGGTGTGGATTTTCTCTATGACCTTAACAATGGCGGTAAATTGAGAAAAATTGTATTGCACAATGGCAATTTGATCGAGTCAAACAGCTTTGTTCACTGGAATAAGTGCAATTATGAAATTTATTTGGGGAATGGCTCATCAAGCGGAAACCCATTCGATCCTTATGATGTCAAAGTGACTTCAGATATGTATTTGCGCCAAATACCACTGGAGTTTTTTGATGGTAATGACAAGACCCCAATTGTCTTGAACAGAAATGAGTCTGAACTTTTAGATAATGACTTGCACGTAATAAGTCTCAATGAAGTTCATCAGAATTGGGGTCAGTCGAAACTTTATTGTTCAAACAATTGCATTTGGGAAGTATTGAACAATGGTTGTATTTCCTCTATAACGATTTTTTAATTATAATGAACAAATTTTAGTACTAGTGGTAGTAAAATAGGCCGCGCTCTGTTTAGTTTTTGACACCATCTCATGAAGTTAACAAGTTGGGTGTTGGAAGATGCACCAAAAGTGATAAGTCCTGATAAGCAATTCACCCTTCAGTTACGTAACTTGAATTTGACATCCATAGATGAGTTGGAATTAACACGAGATAAATTCGATGCTATCGATTTGACCAACAACCAACTAATTGAAATAACGAGTTTTGAACCCCTTGAAAAGTTAAAGACTCTCATAGCCAATAACAACAGAGAGCTATTCATTGTTGATCCCAGACTCATACCGAATATTGTTAGTTTATGCCTAATGAATTGCAATTTCAAGTTGATGGAATTGAAAAGTTTCACATCGTTGCAGAAATTGCAACATTTGATCTTGCACGGTAACCCTGTTTGCAACATAGAGAACTATAGACTCATCATGATACATCTCATTCCAAATTTGAAGACATTGGATTTTGAAAAGATCAAGAAAACAGAAAGAGAACAATCATTTGAAATGTTTGGAAGGTTGGAGTCACCTAAAGAAGCCGCTAAATCACTTTTCACTGAGGAAGGTCAACCAAAGATATCACAAGAGATGAAGGCTAAGCTTATTGAAGAATTACAAAACACTAATGATATTAATGATATTGAAAGAATAGAGAGAATGCTTAAATCAGGTAATCTATAAATGTAACATATGTATATAATTAATCTACAAAGATAACATCGATGAAGTTAAACAGTGAAAGTTGATTTAATCGATCCATTAATCTTGTTCTCAAAAATTGTTTGAAACTCACTTGAACTTTTTCTTGAATTCAAATTTGTTATGACAAGTCGGCCTAAGAGGAAGGCTACACAGAATAGAACTTATGTTGATATTGTTGATGAGTCTATTTTCGAAGATAAGTCAAAGACTAAAAAATTGAAAACCTCGAAGCTGCAATCAACGAATGGTAATTCAAGTCAAGTTAACTTTATCAACAATAATGGTAACTCTACAAAACTGGGGAATGCAACACCTAAAGATCAACTCAAAGTACCGTTCAATTGGCAACCACTTCCGAGACCAATAGACCATTTTTCCAATAAATTAGACCTCACTGATGCATACTTAGACCTTGATAATCAGGTGCTATATTGTCCTAAACAGCAAATTATACCCCAAAAATATGATTATGATGTCGTTGAACCCACTACTGAACCTTTCACCATAAAAAAAGGTAACTACATTTATATGGTCAGTGAACCGCCTGGTGAGCCTTACTATATTGGAAGAGTCATGGGATTCAAATCAAGAAAACACTCTGTCACTACAACTGGGATAACAAAGGAAACTTCAAAATATGGGTTTCAAATCCAATGGTTTTACAGGCCAAGAGATATTTCAAAAATTTCGAGTGATTCAAGACTCTTATTTGCTTCAATGCACACAGACACATGCCCTTTGATAAGTTTTCGTGGTTTAGTGGATGTAAAACATAAAGATGAAATTGAGAACTTCGATCAATTCATAAGGCAGCCAAACTGTTTTTACTTCAACAAATTGTTTGATCGATACATGATTAAATTTTACGATATAATATCAACTCAAAGTTTAATGAAAATAATTGAAAACGATACTGAAGGTGAAAATAAGTCAAAAAATTTCATCACTGCATTGAACAAGAGATTTGAGTTCATTTTTGTTGAATCAACCGCTACAAAATCATTAACTCTTGGACTTTCAGCAAACTCATGTACTTGTGAAGTATGTGGACAATGGTGTTCCACACAAGATTCTGTTAATTGTGCTCTTTGTGATAACTTTTATCATATGTTCTGTCTTGACCCTCCATTACTCAAAAAACCAAGTAGAGGTTTTAGTTGGACTTGTGCAGTGTGCACCAAGAAACATGACATGGAATACAAAAGTAAGAAAATGGTTATGCTTTCTCACGACAACAAACTGTCTACTGAAGATGAAATAGCTAAAGAATCATCAGAAGATGAAATTGAAAGTGATGAAAGCACTATAGTCAAAACAGAGTCAAATGTGCTACCCAGATATGAACAGATGGCCATTGAATTTTTGAAGAATGACGAAAACAATACTTTCGAACAACGAAGATTAAAAGAAGAATGGTGTATGAGATACCTTGGTATGCATGCTAAACTTGAAGATGGTGTTGACTTGGAAGATCGTTCTCCTTATCCAAGAGCGTCGACAAGAATAGGTGCTAAACATCAAGCAACAAATATACCAGAGTTTATTGACCATCCAATCGTCTATTACGACAATCCTAATTCGAATCAGCCTTCCAACAATAAGAAGAACAAAAAACAGATTTCACAAGAGAATGATGTAACTCCTCTCCCACTACCTGAAGAATTCAGAGACATGAAACCAAAAGAATTGCCTCACTGGCTTCAACCTCGTCCAAAAGGTTACATAGAAAGAGGAGTAGATGATGGTGAGGGCAAAACATGCCTGCTAGTATGGAAAACCCCAGAGAAGGATATAGCTGATAATTTTGTTAAGCTTGACCAGTATGTGGAAAACTGTAACGGCATCGCTGAAAGGTTGGGATTGTCGCCTAATTCACCAAACTTTGTTGATGCCATACTCAAGTTCTATTTGAAAGCTAATGGAGATGCAGGGAAAGCTATCAAGCAAGCACAGAGACTCGATAGAGCGACTTTACAAGAACCTACTTTCACCGAAGAAGAAATAAAACTCTTTGAGGAAGGTGTACGAGTCAATGGTAGTGAGTTATATCCCACTTATAAGCTTGTCAAGACACAACCATGTTCTATGATTGTTAGATTCTACTATATCTGGAAGAAAACTCCCAATGGACGACTCATCTGGGGTAACTTTGAAGGGAGAAAAAGGAAGAAAGTGCAACAGGAGACTAAGCAAGAAAAACCAGAGGAGAAAATAGATTTACAGAATGATGAGGATGACTCGTCGTATGATTCTGAGAAGATCAAAGCACACGCTAAGAAGTTTAATTGCAAACATTGTCGGACAGAAACATCATTGAGATGGTTCAGGATAACTGGATTTGAACCCCAGCCCAAGCCATCAAACCCAAAGAAGAAAGACCCACCTGCTATTGGTTTATGTTTCAGATGTGCAAGACTTTGGCGTAGATATGCTGTGGTTTGGGAAGATCCATTAGAAGTGGATCGTAAAGTGAACAAAACAATTGGAGGCTGGAAAAGGAAGATAGAATACGAGTTACTACGCGATGCCAACGAAATTCTCCTCGAAGCTATGCCAGATGGACCAGGGATCTTCTTGGAAGAAGACAAAGATTCAAGTCAGAAGCCTCGTATGAAAAAATCCAGCAATAGTGGGTCGGTTACCCCATCAGAAGTTCCAAAGAGAAATGGAAGCAGAACTCCACCTCCAGTAACGAACAAATCAAAAGCTAGAGCAGCTTCAAGCAACAATGACAATGATGAGACAAAGAAAACCAAACCAAAAAGAAACAAAGTAACTGACAACCCAGTTAAACGGGAACAGTCATTAGAGCCCAAGGTTGAGAAAAAGGCACCTGCTAAACGTAAGCCACAACCCAAATCAGAGAATGCTTCTAAGAAATCTAAGAGAGAACCTATTGACCAAATTATCGATCCTTTCACCAATAATGATTACGTCAAACCTCCATCATTGAAATTGAATTTGACAAAGAGGAGTAAAGCACAAGATGCCAACCATACTATCAATGCAAGGGCTTATGATAAGATAATAGAGAACTCAAGACAGAAGGATTTGGCAGATTTTGATGAAAAGTATCAGAGTTTTCAAGATCAGAGCAGTGCTCAAGTTGCATTACAATATGACACATCAAGTAGAGAATGCTCTATCTGTGATGAAGAAGGCAATACAGGGAAGACATGTGATATGATGATCTGTGCAAACTGTGGAGTAAACGCACATGCTAGTTGTGTTGGGTTGATCATTCCCTCAGTGATTGAAAAACCTGTAAAGCAGTGGTTATGCAGTTGTTGTGTCAATGACTTGAAACCTATCCATTCTACTTTGTACTCTTGTAGTCTTTGTTACAAGAGTGAAACAAGAAATGACAAGATTTTTTCTGGATCCAAAGAAGCAAAGCCTGACTATTTGTATCCCATCTTAGAAACAGGGAGATGGTGTCATTTGAACTGTGCATTGTTCAACTATCAGAGTGTTGATATTCGACCTAACAATCCTCCTTTATCTTTGCAAAAAAGATATCTCAAAGAAGACCTTAAAGATGATGTTATTGCTAGTAAAGCTGCCATTGAGGGTATTCATAAATTGTTCAGTATTCAAAGTGTTTCTGAAATTTTCTTGAATCATTATTCTACGAGTTGTGGAATATGCCACATGAAGAACGGAGCAATGATCGAATGTTCTGTGTGCAATGAAGAGGGTAAATATCATGTTACCTGTGCTCAAGCTAAGAAGGACTTCAAATTAGGATTCAATTTGGTGGATCAAAATGATAATGAAAAAGATGCAAAAGTGGTTAAAATAGGCACTGCTTTTGGAAGGCTAGAGCCATCTCTCGTCTGTAACAAGCATGATGATGAATTGAAAAGAGAAATTTTTGGGCTTCGAGAGTTAGGAAGAAGATTTCATGGGTCTAATAAAGAGGAGAATAAACCATTGCTACAACTCTTCATTGAGGATGTAAGCAAACATAGTCTATCTAAGTTTACTGGCCCCCAGTTGAAGGCACACAATTATTTGAAGCACATCAAGATGTTTGTGGAGCAAGAAGCTTCGAAGGACCCTAACAATAAATTCAGCAAATTTGTTGCAAAAAAGAAAGCAGACGACAGTGTCTATGTTCCTGATAAGTGCTGCAAGTGTCAAAGGCAGTGGTCACCAATGTGGTGGAAGCAAAATAACGAATCACAAAATCGAAGCTATTTATGTCAGAGTTGCTTCCACGAAGAAAAGTCTCAGGAGAATAATGAAGAATCTAATAGTCCCACTGCAACAGAGAATGATGAACAGTCTGAGGTTAAGTATTTTGCCGAATTAGTCAACCTGCCAATTGTCGCAGAAAACTCTGGACTTCAAAGCATTGACGATAAGATCACGGAGGTCTACAAACCACTTGACATGAACGATCTTCGTCAAGGTAAATGCATACAATCACAGAATGACAACAAAGAACTTGTGAACAATTTAATTAGTTAATGTTGAAGTAATGAAAAAACTAGACCTCAATCGCACCTCAATCGCGAAGCTAAACAACAATTTGAACCGATGATTCAGCTTGAGGAAAGAAACATGCCGACCATTCCTGGTACGGTCCTCGAGCGAGAGGAAGCTCAAGAGTTAAGGTTCATGGTTGCAGATTTATTGCAGAGGAGAAATCCCTCTTTTCCTGGTTCTCAACCTGTATCGTTCGATAGGCACCACTTAAAAGAGACATTAATGAAGAAAGACTACTATGTTTGTGAGAAATCAGATGGATTGAGATGTTTGTTATTCATCATCAACCATCCTGAAAGAGGTGAAGGTGTTTTCCTCATCACAAGGGAGAATGACTACTATTTTATTCCCAACATGCATTTCCCACTAACAACAGATGAAACTCAGGGAAGAACTTATCACCACGGGACTCTATTGGATGGAGAATTGGTGCTAGAGAGTAAAAATGTCAGTGAACCTTATTTGAGGTATTGTATTTTCGATGCTTTAGCTGTTAATGGTAAAGATATCACTGGCAGACATTTACCCACAAGACTTGGGTATATTACTGAACAAGTGATGAAACCATTCGACAAGTTCAAAGTTAACAATCCTGATATTGTTAATGCACCGGACTTTCCATTCAAAGTGAGTTTCAAACTCATGACCTCGGCTTACCATGCTGATGATGTTTTGAGTAAAAAAGAACAATTGTTTCATGAGTCTGATGGACTTATCTTCACTTGTGCCGAGACGCCGTATGTTTTTGGTACGGACAGCTCTTTACTCAAATGGAAACCAGCAGAGGAAAATACTATTGACTATAAGTTGCAATTGATTTTCAACAAGTACCAAGATCCAGATATGGATCCTAGAGATCCTGACTCCACATATACAGATTATGACTCCAAGCCTGGTGAAATCAAACTCAGAGTTTGGAAAGGTGGTAAGGATTATGAAGACTTCACACATTTGCATCTTGAAGATGAAGATTGGGAACGTCTCAAAGCGTTGAGTGAGCCCCTTCAGGGAAGAATAGTGGAGTGTAGGAAGAAAGTGGATAAACCTGGATTCTGGGAAATGCTTCGATTCAGAAATGACAAATCTAATGCTAACCATTACACCATTGTTGAGAAAGTGCTCTTGAGTATCCAAGATGGGGTGTCAGAGCAAGAATTAATAGCAGCGTGTCCTGAAATATCAAAAGCGTGGAAGAAGAGAGCGTATGACAGATCACGTAAACATAAACGTGAAAGTAGTGAAGAGCCAGAAGGTAAAAGACAGAGAATTGATTCTAAGACGGATCCCAATTCATCTTCGAAGCAGGACACAACTTCAGTACAAGCAACGACCAACAATCATATATTGGACGATCTTCCCACATATGAGGATAGTGATGAGGAATGAATATGTAACAATATAAAATTAGAAGTTAGGTGGTGGTCCACACTCTATTACTTTTTGATATAGTGGAGGAATGATAGAGCCGATGCTTGATTCATCATCGAGTAGAATTATAGGATGAGCGTAAACAATTTTAACCCCACAATCATCACTGGGATTATGATCAACTTGATCAGCTTCCACGGTTTGGTTGGTTGAGGATTTTGAGTCTTGACAATTGGAAACTACTGTGCAAGTAGCGAAGTTAGTTTGAATCTCTTTAGTATCGGTGTAAGGAGGTAGAGGTCTTGTTCCATCTTTCCTTACCAATGAAATTTCAATTCTTAGTGTATGTTTGACTTCAAAAGTTGGGCTATTAAATGATTTGTGAATATCTTGGTTAGATTTAGAGATTTCATCAAAGTATTTTCTTTTTTGAACCGTGGGACAGATGCAGTAAACATTTTGGGAACGAAGGTCAACTTTTTCACTCTTGCTGAACTTCTGGTGGTGAATTATGAATTGGTTCAGAATAACTCGTTTCCCTTCTTTCACCTCATGAACTTCTGAAGAATATAGATTTGTGTTTATGAAAGTAGTGTGATAGTCTTGTGTTAGTAGAACATTGATGCTAGAAAGCTGGTAGCTTACATTTTGAAACTTAGGTGAAACTGCCAACAAGATTTGAAAAGGTTTATTTTGGAACATGTACCGATCTTGCAAGCTCACTTGGTAATTGAGTAGTTTACCCAAAGTGTTTGTGTATGAAACTGGATGAGCATGAGAAGTTTGACCATAGCTTAGGTAGTTAACCAAATTGACGGGAAGGTTAGAAGCTATTTTTTTCACTGAATTTTTGGAAGATGTGTAATTGAGTTCAGCTCGAACACAGTACCCAGTTTTCAAGAACATTGAACAGAGGGTTTCCGGAAAAGTCAGGTCTACAACCAACTCAAAGGGGAACTGATGTACTCCAGGTTCATATAACTTGTCATTCAAAGTAATGATGGTGTTTTCGGAGCACAAGTGTTGGATGTCATACTTCTTGTTAACATCCAGCTTGAGAATCAAAGATCCATCCTTAATGACTGAAGATTGCAGGTAGTACAACTCAGTTTTCTCGCCTCTGAAGTGGATCGCTATATCCCTGAGAGCAATAGGTCTGTTGACAATTAAGTTCAAGTTACCAACAATTGTGGACTCTTTTCCATTGGTGTAGTCAATATAGATACAGTCATTGATGATTTCTAGCTGTAACTTGACTGGTGGTCGGAAACTATGGAACATTGCTGCAGTTAGTACAACTGCACACACCAAAGCTGACAGGAGTTTAGTAAACCTTCATTTGGTGATTCTAAAGTCCAGTCTGTCTCATCACTGTTTGATTTGCAACCACAACTCAGAGCCACAGTGATTTTTAAAAGTGACACATACGAATTGGAAGAATGAAGAAAGTTATGTATTTACAGGTAGATCCGTGTGGGACAATTCGTGCTGTATTTAAAGTGACCTTATAGTATATGATGAATAATATAATCCTGTACATTGTCTTCCGAATGGTACAGAATAGGAAATCGTCCCGACGTTCACTCCAGGCGGATGAGTCAACCAATTGTTTCAAATTCGACTACCTTTCTAAATTAATATTTGAGCCAAATTTGGCATACAACTGAGTTTTAAGTTGTTTTAATTTGTCATCAATTGAGTCAATCTGTGAGTCTAAAGCGTCAATTTTCGCTGCAAGAATCTCACCTTCAGACTCAACTCTTTCAACGGCTTTTTCCACCGGTATGAACACAAACACTTCACCTATCTTGTATTGAATTTTCTCTTCTTCATCCAAGAGTTCGATCTCCATTGACAAATCATCGAGGTACTCTTTCTCTTGTTTGAGTTTTTCGAGCTCTTCATTGAGACCATCCTTCTCGTTGATAAGGGTGGAAAATGAGTTGATCCTCTGTTGGTCTTCCCAGAGCACCTGAACTTGGTTCTGTTGTCCCTCTGGCAATAGCTCCATTTCACAGTGCGAGTTTGATGCCAGTTACAAAAAAGGGCGCGCTAACTGTCGAACTAACTTACTGATGTAGAACCGGCCACTACCACAAACAGTTTGTGCTTTTACACCAACGCTGCGGCATGAGTAGCAACCCATTGTGCGGCCCAACTATAAATACTTGACTAAATTAGCAATTGTTAAAAGAGTGCCTGCATGGTACGGCTAAAGTGTGCCGTTGGAGATAACCTTTCCGATTACTTAATCTGCCTCATTAATTCTACGACTTTCCGTTAGCGTTTCCAACAATCGCTAACGGTAATTGACCCCAGTTATCAATATTATAAATAATTTACACATTCGTTCATCGAGCCATGACTTCTGATAAATCACAATTCAAACTCGTCAGAGTAACTGACTCCAATCTCATTGATTTCACTAGACGCCAGAACTCACTTAGTTGGAGAGGCATCTTGCTGAGTGAAGACTACGTGCTTAGAGAAAAGATTTTGGGTAAAGCTGCTAACGCCTCAAGCTTGTATGTGTTCATGTTGCAACACGAAGACGACCCAGAATCATGTTTAAGCTCTATTGAATTAGTGGTGAGACCAGCTTACAAGTATGTTAAAACTGACAATGGAGTGCAACGTGTGCCTGTGAAATGTGGTTGCATTGGTGGAGTTTTCACTAACCCAAACCATAGAGGTAAAGGTTATGCTGAGATAATGGTTAACAAATTAAAGGAGGCAGCAATTAATGAACTCGTTGGTCCAGATGGTTTCACTTTCTTATACTCGGAAGTTGGTGAGTATTACTCCAGAATGGGATTCACATCAAAGCACGTACCACTTGTGTCGATTCCTGTTGGAGATGAAGTAACAATTAATGAAATGACATCCTTGAAGGAGGAAATTCACCTTGAAAATGGTCAAATCGTTCAATTAATCAAGTATCACGACTTTGAAGATTCTTTCGACATTTTCAGCAGACAAAATGATAAAGAGATCCACGATAAAGTCATGAATGATGGCAAAACAAGGGTTACATTGAAACCTACTGCTGATGTTTGCGATTGGTTCCACTTGAGAGCCAAATTCATCTCATACAAACTCTTTCATCAAGATACTTATGACTCGGTTGATTTTGATACCCACTATGACAATATCCGAAAGGAACTCGACGGCATAGAGCCGAAATACTTCGGGTTGAAATTGAAAACATCCGAGGATAAACTAATTGGATTCATTGTCTGGACCTATGATTATTCACTCGAAGAAGACACCAAACAGTACTCCAATTATGCAACAGTAATCAAAATCTTTGTGGATCAAAACTTCAGCCAAGTTACTTACACCCACAAGTTAATAGAGCTTTTGAAAAATTTCTTGATTGCCAATAATCACGCCAAAGAAAATCAGGCACTCTCACAATTCCATAAAGTGAAGATATGGCAATGTGAGTTCCCTAGTGATAAGTTAATCACTCAACTTCAAGGCACTGTCACTGACAATTCTTCTTTGAGTGCAGTTATCATCAATAATGATGTGGAGAACAATCAATTGCTCAAAGGCGATCTATTTTGGGAAAATAATAGTAAAATCCCATGGTTTTGATCCTGCTGTGACTTTAATTGACAAATTAATTTCCTTTAGTCCACCTTCATGTCATTTACGTCAAAATGAGCTGATCTGTGAACGTGATGTCTTAAGAAGTTGATGACAAGACCCCTATTTATTGAACAACATCAAAGCCATACTTAGAAGACCTTGTAGTTCAGAACGCTTTAGCTGCAACTTTTACTTAACCCAAACAGAGTCAAAGGGGTGATTAATCACCCTGGCCAAAATGGAAAAATAAAGTTTTGAAAATAGGTCAGGTGTGTCATGGGATCTTGGCGAACAAACGCCAACAGAGTTAATTTGCTCATTCGTAATCCTCCAGAAACCTGTCTCTCATTTCCATAACTTTGTCAAACAAGGAGTATTTGACTCTGCTCTGCAACCTTAAAACTATATCATCACTATTCCAGCCCTTGGATAAGTAATCTTGGATATTCACATTTATCTTTTCAAGCGAGTCGACAAGTTCAGGGTAAGATTTCTTTAAAGTGTCATCAAACTTTGGTATTTTTGAATTGTTTGACAAGAAATCAAATTTCAAATTAAAAATATTAAGAATAATTGAAATAAAATTCAAAAGACTCTTGATTTTGATACTATGAGTAGCTGCCAAATCATTTAGGTTTACTGGATGTAAGCAAAGGTTTTTCTGTTCTGATCTCAAGTGGTATTTTATAGGGTCATGATCAATATCATGGCATAGTTCGAATAACCAAAAAAGGTCGAATGAATCATCTTGAGGATACTCCACAAGTTTTGCATAGTCCCAATCAGCGAGTATATCGATTGTACGTCTTAGTAAAGAGTACCTTGAAGTCCCAGACGGGTACTTTGTTGAGACTTCCTCTTTGAGTTCATCATTGGGTTCTGGGAATTTAGCAAAACGAATCTCTTCTTCTGGGGTAACGTATACGTTAGGGATGCCAAGTTTATACAATACACATTTGATACTTCCCCAATGAACAAAAGATTTGAGAGCAATGAGGATCTTAGGATCATCAACGACTGATTCGCCAAAGTAGTCGGTCATGTATTTGATCAAATAGTAACCGTAAAGTTTCACACCTAAATGGTGATCAGTGTGGAAGAAGTTGAGTTTAGCACAGATCATGAGATTGAATCCCATTTGCAAATGGTTCTTGGTGATTCTATGACTGAAGTTAATGGCTTCATTCACCAATTGCGGAGGGAAAGCCATGGAACTGGAATATTTAATGACATTTGACGATTCAGTCCACGAGTTTCGTTCAAGTTCTCGAGCCACGCCCATGATGGCGAGACAAAAGTCTGGGAACCGATGAATTAACTCACCATCATCGATACTAGACAATATTGAGTATGACGATATGATAGAGACGTTCATTGACAAGTCGTCAACATTGATAACAAGGTGTTTATCTTCTTGCTTTATTCTTTGGAACCCATTATTGATGAATTTGTACTTTCTGCCGTTTCTGATGTACTCAGGTTTGTATAGAGAGTCGAGGGAATTGAGTATGTGGTCGGAGACTTGAATCAATGCTTCACAAGAGTTCATTAGTGAACAGTAAACACGCGACATTTAGCGACACCGTGTAGGTTAACAGCACAATATGCACTCCCATTACACAAAGACCCTCAACCAGAACCATAGGCCGAAAAATGCAGTGGCTGAAAATAAAAACGTGTGTCGGCTTTAATAGGAAATACAAGTGATTTTAATTAACGGTGGTTAAATTTCAGTTGGTTGTTTACGAAAGCCGCCAAGGCAATTGTAATGACACAAAATGATGAGGGTGACAGGAGATATCGCTTTGCTGTTGCGAACTTGTCGGGCTAAGCCCCCAGAGTTTTGGTGACTACACTATAAATGAAGTTGTGTCAACTAAGCTGATGTGGTTGTCGTTAATTCGTATATACATGATCATTAAGCTTACACTACCATTCTTTTCTGATCTTTTAGTAATTTTATCTTTCTTCTTCTGGCGTTGATGAACCAGTTTGATAGTTGTTGTTGATTTAAACCTGTTAAAAGCATGAGTTGATTCTTTTCAAAAGAATTGGGGTATGGGTGGTTCAAGTGTTCATTGAGCCACTTGAGTAAGATGAATGTCGTCTCTTTAGGTAAATTATTCCTTGTTTTCCGCTTACCGTTACCATCTCTTGGTTCGTCAGAGGACGCTTTAGAGAATTTTGGACTGTTTGATGGTGAATTCAATGGTGAATTGGAATTTATAGATTTGGGTATCGATTGGCGTATTGGTGGTGGTACTGAAGCATTTGTATAGTTGTAATGTCTTGGACCGTTGAAATTATTCAAGTTATTTGTTGGGAAAACTGGGCCAGGAGTACTGGCGAACTTTTGTGATGGTGCTAACGTTGGGAGAGACTGATAATTGGTGGTTGGAGGTAAAACGGGCCTTGGAGGTTGTTGCTGGGTATTATAATAATTGGGTAAATGGTATTGAGGTATGTGATAAGTTAAATTAGTTGATGGTTGATGGTTTAAAATATCAGAAATTGGTGGTAAACTAATTTTGTTGTTCATTGTTGTCATTTTACAGCTGGCCAAAATACGGAATTCATTTCCTTTAAATACCATGGTCCAAGAAAAGTGCAAATTGCCAACGAAAAAAAAAATTAATCTGCAAGTGTCAAATTTCTTGTCAAAATCTTGATTTTTTTCTCAAGTAAGAATCTTAGATACGAATAAATGACAGCTCCAAACACCAAGTCAACGTAAAGGAATTTACCCGGGATTTCGACTGGGGGTTTCGGGACTTTTGCCCATGATATTCAATCTATTTCAACCCCCACGTCCAATCCACGATCAGTACTATTGTTATCAAACGCCATGTCATAACTGCGTCAAAATTATTATCGAACTAGTTTAGGAAATTCTAATTCTAAATTAAGGCTGTATGCCGTTCCGCGGCCCAAAATGTCAAACCTTTGCCAAGAACTTTTTCATCCATAACAATATGAAAAGGTGACTGAGGCGGAACGGAATAAAATTCAAATAGGAGAACCTCCAGTTTAGCAACTTTGCCACCTACGGGGGTTTCCCATTTCAACGGCTATTCATCAAACGTAACTGAATAGGAAGTCTGCCCCTCGAAATTCATTTCCTGGAGACGCCGTTTAGTCACTAATTGACTCACCTCCACTTTTATTATTTACAGTATAGCAAAACCATTTATAACATTTCTTGTCATTCACCACAAATGTTCGTACTTGTTTTTTGTGACCTCATGCAAACCGCGGTGATTTCTTGGGATTTTCCCGCTTTATACAGGACATTTTGTCATGGGCAAGTGTCACGACAAAGTTTTCGATTATGTCAAAACTCGCTAACGGTACGTGCCACATGTTCTATTGGTAATTACACGTTTCTTGACCGTCGTTGGGCTAACCTAATCTCTTTAGTAATGTACTCTCAAATTGATGCTTATCGTACTTGACGTATTTGGCCTTGTTCTTGGTGAAATTTGACGACCCGTATTTGTCGTACAATTTGAAGTAAGCGTTGATAATTAATTTTTTAATCTCATTAATGAGATAATTTTTTAGGTTGGCATCATTAATGTTGAACTTCTCATAATTATTGAGTGCTTCTTCGAATGACTCGTTGAAATTCTTGAATAGCTCTTTGACTTGTTCTTTCTCTTTCGACGACAAATCATTTGACCCGTTCATTGAACCTGATTGTTGAGCATTGAGGGTGGTTAATTGGGTCATATCTCGTATGATAATGTATGAAGCGTAGTTCCAATCGTCTAAAAATAGTTTTAAAAACCTGTTCTTCAACTTGGTGAGCCGCTCGATCCCTGTGGTTCCTAAGATCTCATACAAATTCTTCGACCGGTTAATAATATTCTCGATTAAGATGATGTTCTTGATTAAAAAATAACCCTGTGTGGATTTTTTCAAGTTAAGTGACTCCGTCTTCAATATCATTTCCACATTCACCATAATACTATCAATTAGGTCGCTGAATAAACTCGATAATAAAAATTGTCCATCTTCGGTGTTTCCTGAATTGCTTATCACTGATGTATAAACACTTATGAATCTCAATGATGGTTTAACATTGAGCCACTCCCCTAATTTCATTGAACTTATCATTTGGGAAAGCCCCTCGTGGTATTCACTTATCTTCCTCATCTTTGTAACCAACTCTATAACTGCATCAGTTACACTTAACTCATTAATATTACTCAAACTTAATATTCTGTCTTCATTGTACTTGAACAACTCCTTGAAGATTAATCCAAACTTCTCCATCAACCTTGTAAAACTCACAATGTACTTGTTGTATTGATCTATCAGCATTCCTGTCACTTGTTGAACTCTCTTGTTCAATTTATTCAAATTCTCTATTATCTCAAATACCAATAACTCATTCTGCAAAAGATTGGTCTCAGTGAAAAAACTCGTGAAATTCGTATCCAAGATCTCTCCTAATCTGTCCATTTCTTTGCTTATGATCTTGTTCATGAGCCCGTCACTACCAAGCTTAGTCAAAGTATCCTCTTCTTGTTTTAATGCTAAATTTAATTCGTTGCAATAAGCATTGATACCATTAGACCCTTTCTCATATGGAGGTGCTTGCTTGATATTAGCATAATTCTTGGGCCTAAATACACACTTTGATTCGATTGCCTTCATTCTATCAAGTAGTTTGTGACTTCTGGTCTCAATCAATATTAAATCAATTTGAATGTTCTTATTGTCAAAGTAATTCATTATCAAAAGAATGTCGTTATTCTTTTCATTACCAAGACTTTTACGAAAGTGTTGAACTAAAGTCAACTCCAGCTTATCAATGACATTTTCAAAATTGATTAGAATCCCGTAAAACTTTCTTATTCTTTGCTTCATCTCTCTTAATAAACCTTTCAGCTTATTTAACACGTCAATGTATTTCTTTAATCCTATGATATCAATTGGATTACTCAATGCATCCTCGTATGTGCTGGCTGTTTCGGCATAATGACTAACCTCTTTCAATTTCTCGAGCCCCCTATCGATCTCCTGTTTATCGTTAGTGAGTTTGTTGACATCTCGAAGAATTGGTTTGATTTTCGATGATGCCCTTGATGACTTGGTGGAAATTTGATTCAAGGATTTAGAGATATTATTGAAGAGTTCCTTTGATTTGATCAAGTTTTGATTCAAAACTGCAACATCAGCTTCATCAACATCCACTGACATGATTCACTAAACTGATTAAGGTGCGAAAATTTTAATAGTCATATCTACTAAACCCATCCATGTCGACATACCTTGAGCCATTGTATGACTCTAAGGGGGCACTCAAAGAGCTCCATGATAAACTAGACCAAGCAACAACTCAGAAGAAAGGAGGTGCTAAGAAATTCGAAAATAAAATCCATAATTCTGATAGACTCATTGCCAGTTGGAAGTTCAATGAGTGGGAATATTACAAAAATATGGTACCTTGTCAAGCACGTGGTTTGTTTACTGTTGGTAATAAAATAGCTGTTAGAGGTTACGACAAATTCTTCAATTTGGATGAAGTTCCTCAAACCAAGGAATCAGCTTTGAAAACTGAAACCTCACCACCATATGAACTCACCGTTAAAGAAAATGGTTGTATTATATTCGTTGGTGGTTTGGAAGATGGCACTATTGTTGTATGTTCTAAACATTCTACTGGTGTAAGAGATGACCTTACAACTAGGAATCATGCAATTGAAGGTGAGGAAAAGTTGCAAAAACAGTTACAATCGTTAAATAAGTCTGTCTCCGATTTGGCTAAAGTACTCGCAAAGCATAACATCACTTTGGTCATGGAATTATGCGATGATGACTTCGAAGAACATATTTTGTCTTACAAAGAGAAGGAGGCAGGGTTGTACCTACATGGTATAAATTATAATCTCATTAACTTCAAAACTTATCCCATGGACACTGTGGACCGATTTGCTAAAGACTGGGGTTTCAAAAGTGTGGAACATTTCCAAATTAACGACTACAATGAATTGTTTACCTTCTTGAACAAGAGTAAGAAAACTGGTACTTGGAATGGTAAGGAAATTGAAGGTTTTGTTGTGAGATGCAAGAAAGGTGACAATGACTTCTTCTTCAAATTCAAATTCGAACAACCTTACTTGATCTATCGTCATTTTAGAGAAGTTACAAAACAATATTTGAATGGTAAGCCACTCAATGAAATCATTTCTAAATATTACAAAGAGAAGTATATTATCTCCAAGTACCATGACTTTATTGTGAACTATTTCTTTGAAAACCCTCTGAAGAAGCAAGATTATTTAGAAGGACGTGGTATTATTGCATTAAGAAAAGCGTTCCTCGAGAGCTTTGGCTTAAACGAAATTTCTGCCATGAATCTCTTTAAAATCAATAAGGAATTCGCTGATGCTGAATTGAAGGAAGGAATTAAGAATAAATTCATAATAGTTCCTATAGCAACAATAGGATGTGGTAAAACAGCTCTTTCTAAGACATTGACTGAACTTTTCGACTGGGGCCATATTCAAAACGACGATATCCCCACCAAGCATAGAAGTCGTTTGGTCACAGAGTCTTTGAAGGCATTGCAACCTCAAGACTTGGTGATAGCAGATAAGAATAATCACCAAAAGAGAGAAAGAAAAGATTTTTTTGACCAATTGTACAAATTCAAACCAGATTATCTTAGCAGCAAGTTCAATCTTGTTGTAATTGCATTGAATTTCATTCCTCCAGGCACTGATAAAGATGAGTTATTCAAGACAACCTATGAGAGAGTGGACAAAAGGGGAGACGCTCATCAGTCCATTAAGCATTCAAGTAATCCAGAGTTAACTGGTAAGATCATGAGAGGTTTCATTAATCGGTTCCAAGACCTCAACACGAAGTATGAACCAGATAGTGATTTCAGTATGACCATAGATGTCGATTTCAGGCTTCCACTCAAAGAAAATGTTGTTAAAGTGTTGAAAGAACTAAACATTAAATATCCTGAGATTGTTGCCGAGATCCCTTCTGATGACAAGATCGAGAAAGCAGTTGAAACTGCTCAGCTCTATAAACCACTGTTCACTAAAATTATGCCCACTTTGAAAACTAAAAAGTCTAAAGATAAGAAGCGAGAAGCGAGGCCAGATGGATGTGATAAAACTCCTTCAGACAAGTCCAAGAAAGGTAAGAAGCCGGTATTCTATGGAATAAGCATACAGAACCGAGATGGGTTGATTGCAACTATTGATGAAGTGACGCAAAACAACGATCTATGGAACTTGATGAAATCGTTAAACAAAGTGCAAGATTCGTTTCATGTTACTGTTGGACATTTCAATTCTTGCAAGGAGTCAGAAGAGAAAAAAGCAAAGTGGGACAAGCTAAATGAACTTTTGAAGCCAACAGGGGAACATAAGAATAAGTCAATCCAGTACGTGGGGTATACTAGTTCTGTGAAACTCAAGAGAGTTTTGTTGTGTGAAAAATTGGTTTGTGTGGAAGTTGAAATCACTGGTTTCACTAAAGATAAAACAGAGCCAGTAGAAATCCCAGTATTGAACCAACATTGCCATATAACCATTGGAACTTTCAAAGACTACAAGCCATATCTCTCGAATGTTGTGCTTGGAGATTTGATTGAAAAGTTTTCAGAGGATTTACCCAATAATGTTTACACTCTTGATGATGGACTTCAAGTACAAGTGATAAACTTCCAAAATCCACCACAATTTCATCATCAACAGTTATTCTGTCACTTTTAGATCAACTCTAGTGTTAGACGTAGTGGATTTGTAGGTCACGTGATGCATTATCAACTTTTTGGGAGCGAAAATTTTCGGTTTGATCAATATTTCAAAACCTACATTCTTTTAGAGCTCCTGCTATGAGCGACGTGTATGTGGTAGTTCATATTGCCACCACGTGTGACGAATCAAATGGATATGTCACTAAAGACTCCACTGAAACAATCGAACTTGCTTGGTCTATTGTTGATGCTGGTTCTTTAGAAGTTGTTAACACCCAAACAGTTTTGATTAGACCAATCAACACTCCGATAACTCCTTATTGTATTCAACGTCATAAAATCTCATGGGACCATGTCAAAGCAGCTGGAACTTTTAAGGATGCTATCAATTTATTCGATAAATCCATTCAAGAAAATGTCATTTTAGAAAACAAAGAGTTCACGTTTGTTTCTCTTGATATCAGTAACTTGAGAGTTCAAATTCCTCGTGAAGCTCGTGATAAGAGTGTTGTGTTACCTCCTTACTTACAACATCCTCGTATTTTTGATCTTCAAATGGAATATGCCAAGTGGCAGTCAACGCATCCTGAAGCTTTGTCTTATACTTCTTCGTCATTAACTAATATTATCACTGCTTTAGAAGTAGATGTCGCAAATGATGATCTTGATAGTCCATTATCTAGTGAATCAAGCTCACTGCCTACTCCTTTACCACAAATTCAAACTGGTCTGGATTTTTCGAATAACTCACCTTCTCTAAGTATCTCAGATTCTGCTATTGAGGATACAAAAGCCAAATCATTAGTCAATTTGTATTCCAAGATGTTGATACAGTTGGTAAAGAAATCGTTGCCTATAGATGAGCATCTGACTGTCTTGACTAAACCATATGATTCTTCTCAAGATGTTAAATCATTCTTGACCGAGAGATCAAAAATTTTATACCTTTCAAGTTTACCTCACGATACGACTCAATCAGAATTGGAATCTTGGTTCACTCAATATGGTGCACGTCCTATTGCATTTTGGACTTTAAAGACTTTGGACACTAACCAAAATAATGGTACGAAATCTCCCAAAAATAGAGGTATATCTGGCTTTTCTGTATTCAGTTCACATGAAGAAGCAGTGGAAGCTTTATCTTTAAATGGCAAAGCATTAAATGATAGAGCTATTGAAGTTCAACCATCTTCAACGAGAGTTTTAGATAAAGCCAGTGATTTGTTAACGCCATTTCCACCTTCTAAAAACAGACCTAGACCAGGAGATTGGACTTGTCCATCCTGTGGATTCTCCAATTTCCAAAGAAGAACCGCTTGTTTCAGATGTTCATTTCCTGCTGCTAGCGCAGTTGCAATCCAAGAATCAATTCATCCTAACAACATTATGGCAGGACGTCGTATCAATGGGAATGGTGTATCTACTGGTCAACAAATGGGTGGAACCAGTCCCAATGGTAGCACGGAGAAGTTGTCTTTAAATGCAGCTGTCATTAACGCTCTTAACACCAGCAATCAACATTATAACAATGCTGCACAATATGTTTCATATAATCATGATATGAATCACAACCTGCAAGGACATCCTCATAATCATAACCGAGCTCATTATGGGAATGCAGTTCCATTTCGTGCTGGTGATTGGAAGTGTACCAACGAATCATGTCAATACCATAATTTTGCAAAGAACTTGTGTTGCTTGAAATGTGGTATGAACAAACCACTCAATTTGAATAACCAGAATCAGAATCAATTGAATCAACAAAAGGCAAATAATCATTCACATATCCACAATCATAATCATATCCAATCGGTGAAATCCACTGCTGCAGTTATTGCTGCTGCAACGGCAAGTGGACAACCATTAAATCTTAATCATTCTATGCTAGGGTTACAACAGCCACAACCTCATCACGGTGGACAAGTTTCTAGTCAAATGCAACAGCGTCAAACTAATGCCAATTCATACATGAAGTCATTACAACAGATGCAATATAATGGAGCATCAGGACCAAGCACCCGGAGTAGCTCCAATGGCACTCCACAATTGGTTGGACAACAGTCGACAACACAAGCACAGGCCCAAGCTCAAGCTCAGGCTCAAGCTCAAATGTTGAATCAACAATATATGATGATGACGCAATCGGCAGCTACATCAAGTGGGATTAGCGCAACTCAAAATCACACCACGCCATCGTTGGTACCTGGCACTACAAGACAATTTTCGCCAGTTACAAACTCTTCGCCCGGGTTGTATCCACAATTTGGGTTGAATCAGTACAAATCACAAGGTTTAAATTCTAATTCTAATGGACTAAGCACGAATTTTAATTCATTAGCATCACAACTCAATTCATTGAATTTAAACAATCATTAATTGATTTTACATTTATTATTGTTATGTCATTCCCGTGCATCTTTTTTTTATTGGAATTGTGGTTTAAGTTCAAAAGTAATATTTGTATTTATAGGTTAGAGGTATAATAAATAAAATTGGTGGTGCGAATTGACACGTAAAAACCAATCACTAGATCAAACATGAGCCACAAGTACTCGGTTATTTTACCAACGTATAATGAAAAGAAGAACCTCCCAATCTTGGTTTACTTGTTAGCTAAATCTTTCAAAGCTAGCAACTTAGATTGGGAAGTTATTATAGTTGACGATAATTCACCAGATGGAACACAAGAAATCGCCAAAAAACTTATTGATGTCTTTGGAGCTCAACATATTCAATTAAAACCTAGAGCTGGTAAATTAGGGTTGGGAACTGCTTACGTTCATGGTTTACAATTTGTCACTGGTGATTTTGTTATTATTATGGACGCTGATTTCTCTCACCATCCAGAAGCTATTCCTGAGTTCATTGCCAAACAAAAGTCAGGTGACTACGATATCGTTACTGGTACAAGATACGCTGGTAATGGTGGTGTTTATGGTTGGGATTTAAAGAGAAAATTGGTCTCCAGAGGTGCAAATTTCTTAGCAGATTTCTTATTGAGACCTCAAGTGTCGGACTTAACTGGTTCATTCAGATTATACAAGAAACCAGTGTTAGCGAAGATCATTGAAGAAACTAAATCCAAAGGTTATGTCTTCCAAATGGAAATGATGGTCAGAGCAAGGTCTTTGGGTTTCTCAATTGGTGAAGTCCCAATTAGTTTCGTCGACAGATTATATGGAGATTCAAAGTTAGGCGGTTCAGAAATTGTCGGTTACTTGAAAGGTGTGTGGTCTTTATTTACGAGCGTTTAAATATTCATAAATTAAATCTTTAATATTGACATAACTGGTCGCACTATTGATCATGGCCAAAGATACTTACTTGAAGAAGATATTGGGCGAAGATCGCTACAATAACATTCGTAACGTATGTTTAAGAGCTCCGTCATTGTACTTACTAACTTTAGTCCAAGGTGTTAATGGTAGGCGCAGGTGGAATCGGGTGTGAACTTTTGAAAGATCTTGTGTTGACTGGTTATGGTGAAATTCATATCGTCGATTTAGATACCATCACTTTATCCAACTTGAACAGACAGTTTTTGTTTCGAAAAAAAGACATCAACAAGTCTAAGACCATGACAGTTGTCAAAGCTGTGCAAAAATTCAATCATCTTGGATGTAATCTCGTCCCTCATCATGGAAATATCACCGATACCACTCAGTTCCCTCTAGAATGGTGGAAACAAATCGATTTGGTTTATAATGCACTTGATAACTTGGAAGCAAGAAGGTACGTTAATAAAATGTGTCTCTTTTTGAAGAAGCCATTACTCGAAACTGGAACCACGGGTTTCCACGGTCAAGTTCAGCCAATTTACCCATACATGAGTGAATGTTTTGACTGTCTGGCTAAAGCTACCCCCACAACTTATCCTGTATGTACTATCAGGTCAACACCTTCATTGCCTGTTCACTGCATCACATGGGCCAAAGAGTTTTTGTTTCAACAGCTTTTCGATGAAACTCAGCAACTCAGTCCTGAAGAACTTGAAAAACAGCGTAAGCAATTGGAACAAGAATCCACTGACCCTAGTGAAATTGAAGCTATTATGAACGAGACTAATGAGTTGTATGAGATAAGAAAGAAAATGAAGGATCCACAAACTTTCATTACTAGTATTGTCACCAAGGTTTTCACTGATGATATCAAGAAGTTGTTGGAGATAGACTCATTGTGGAAGTTTCGACAAAAGCCTGAACCATTGAGTTTGTCTGGGTACAAAAGTGATCTTGATAGATTATTGTCTGATGCTACCAACGAGAAGATCTCAGCTAACGACACCAAGGTTTGGTCACTTGTGGAAAACTTGTATGTGTTTTACAAATCGGCAGAGAGACTCTCCAGAAGAGTTGTCGAAAAGAACGAGAAGTACATTTCATTTGATAAGGATGATGAGGACACTCTTGATTTCGTGGTGGCTTCTGCCAACATAAGATCTTCCATTTTTCACATCGAGGTCAAAAGTAAATTCGATATCAAGGAGATTGCAGGTAATATAATACCTGCTATTGCCACAACCAATGCTATCGTTGCAGGATTCTCGTGTGTGGAGTCATTATCGTTTTTCAAACAAATGAACCAACAGGATTCATTCAAGAACTCATCAACGGTTTTCATTACAATGAAACCCAACAAATACGTTACCCCTGCATCTCTTGTTGGTCCAAATGAGAGATGTGCTAGTTGTTCTTTGTCGTCACGAGGAATCTTAGAAATCAGTGACGATAAAAGGAAGCTGACGACTCTTGAAGAGTTGGTGTCAATTCTCAAAGAGAGTTACAAATACAGTGGGGACATCTCATTGGTTTTGGGTAAAGTCAAGTTGATTTATGACTATGACTTTGATGATAATGCTCACAAAGTATTGAGTGAAATAAATGGGTTTGAAGCAGGAGAATTGTTGCTCGTACAAGACGAAGAAGATAAGGTGGAGAATCTTGAACTTTATATCTACGTTGGCACCAAGAGCCTAGAGCTTGAGAAAGTTGAACTTCGGCCTAAGAAGCAATTACAGCAACTCGACAACGAGCCACAAGAAGATGGTGAAGTTGAACAACAAGATATAAATGATACCAACATGATAATTCTTGATGAAGAAGAAGAAGAAAATGGAAATGGTACGGTTGAAATTCATCAGCTTGATTTAATTGATGATGACGAGCCACCACATAAGAAACAAAAGAACTAACTCTAAACGACATACGACATTTTAATGTCCCAACTAAATATAAGTCGCGATAGTAATCGATACAATCCTCATAAGTTCTTCTTATTAAATCATGTCGTGGCAAGCTTATACTGACAATTTGACTGCAACTGGTAAAGTTGATAAAGCTGCTTTATATTCAAGAGCTGGTGACTCAATTTGGGCCCAAACTGGAGGTTTACAATTGGATGGTAAAGAAATTGCCGAAATTGTCAAGGGTTTTGATGATCCATCTGACTTACAAGCTCATGGATTACATGTCTTGGGTACCAAGTACTTTTGTTTGAAAGCCGATGAAAGGTCAATTTATGGTAAACAAGATGCTCAAGGTGTTGTTGTAGTCAGAACAAAACAAGCTATTTTACTTGCCCATTACCCTCCTGATATCGTTGCCGGTGATGCTACTGCTGTTGTTGAGAAATTGGCTGATTACTTGATCAATGCCGGTTATTAAGTACAATTCAATTTGGTACCGAACTGAATAATAAATACGCTAATATAGTTGAAGAGAATTGTGTAGATGAATATGGGGGAATTGAGCACGAGCATGACTTCTGCAATCACTTAGAAGAGTCAGTTCACTTGTCGAAATGAACAGGTGAAGAAATGGTGTTTGTAGAATAGACAAGATGCTATTGATGCCTCGGTTTCCCATCCTGCAATTTTCAGCGTGTGGTTGTTTTGAGTTTTTTGGTACTGTTATGTGTCAATTGTGTTGCTGTAAGTCAATTGCCTTGTTGTAGGTCAATTGCGTTGTGGAAAGTCAATTGCGTTGTGGAAAGTCAATTGCATTGCTGTGTGTCAATTGGCCATTGAGTGTCACTTACGCTCGTGCTATTGGTTATTGTAAACGGCCGATTAGAGGATCATTAACAGCTGCTTTGCAGACAACAGCAACAACAAGGGTCAACTACTTTTACGACCAAGAACAAACCTCCCACCATCACCATGGGCTGCTGAGTCCACTCCAGAACACTGTATGGCCACCAAAAATGGAAGTTCGAACGAAATCACATATTCTGACTTCCTCTGTCACTCAATGTCATCTGACACGTATCACTACTCCACAAATTTCCCTAAACATTAACTGCCATTGCACTACGAATCATTTGCAACCAGAGGAAAAAATGGAGTAATACACGCCCAAATTTTCATTGGCTACAATTTTCTCATTTTCTCATCCAATAAATAAACCTCTAATCGATATTACAAGTGAGATGTTTTCTAGGAGCATAAGAGCTACTAGTAAGAGATCACCTCAAATTACTAAGAGATTCAATTCTCATGGTCATCATCATCATGACGAGCCTGCAAAAGAAACTGAAATCAATTTAGCAAAAGTTTTTGGAGGTGCAATTTTAGGAGGTGTTGGATTAATGTTTTATAGAAACTACAAGAACGGTAATGAACCAGTTATTAAGACAAAATCATACAAAGAAGTTGATGAAAGAGAAAACAAAAGAACTGAAAACTTTGTTAAAAGATACGAAACATCATTCATTAAAGGTTATATTAGAGATAAAGGTGGTATAGGACAAAAGCAGTATAAAAGAATGTCAGAAAAATCTCTTGCAACTAATTTAATTCCAACTCATTCTCCTGCTGGTAATCAATTTGGAGCTGGTATAAAATTGAGTGAACTAGGTCCAAGAAAGGAACGTATTGATTATTTCGCTCCATTAAAAACTAATTAACTCATCATCATAAGAACTTGATTCTCCCATACCGATCTGCATCATCTGTTAGATAATATATTTATTAAACAAAATTGTAGACTTGTAGCGACAAAGAATGACAAGTCTTTGCAATACAGGTCATTTGCAGTAGCTTGCTGGTGTCAATAAGGTCAATTCCTCCCGGCTCTAGGTCATGCGTGTGACCTGTTAATTGTGAGTACTGAGTATTAATAGCCCCAAGCGACTTCCACCCGCGATGAATAAATTACCATTAAGGAGATTCTTTAGTATGTCTTCTGAATTGATTGAGTGGGTTGTCATTGTGTACGATAAGCCTGGTGTTGATAGACTCACTGCTAGAGCTGAGCACCTCAAGGGACTCCCAGCAAATGTCGAATCAGGAATCGTTAAAGCTGCTGGTCCAATCTTTCACGATGAAGAAAGGACAAAATTCGCTGGTAGTACTTACCATTTGATGGCTAGAAACAGAGAAGACGTCATTTCCTTCTTGAAGAAAGATGTTTATTATAAGAATGGAATTTGGGACGTTGAAAATATTATTGCTTACCCTTGTTTCATGGCTTATAGAAAGGAAAAGCCGCTTGGTCAATAAGAAGTTTCTTGATTCAATGTAGAGGAACTGTGTCTTGTCAATAGATTTGTATGTCAATTGAAGTTGTGCAACCTGATAGACACACAACACTTAAAATGGCTGTCACAATCTGTAGCCAGAGAGGTGTAGACTCAATGTAGCTCAACAATTAACCAATTGAACACTCTCGCAGCCTACAAACTCAGCTATTCCCTTGCCAAACCCACTCAGGTGATTCCTTGGACCTTTTGGATGGCTTCAACTTCATCTACTTCCTTTCACTATTAAATCGTAAATTCAATCGTATCTAATGCAACTATCCCAATATCCATAAGTCCTCTGTACTAGTCTCTTTCACCAGGAAATGACTTGGCGCTAAAGTAACGCGACCCCAAGTAGTTAACCCTACTATTCGTTGAACTCATGTCAACACTCTTCTTGTGAATCCGATTTACGGCAGCACTAGTTGTGAATTTTGAAACTATGAAGTCACTTGAAATAACAAATATCGGTGCAAGTATTAGTAAAACTCCATTGCTCGTGAATGGTTTCATTATTGGGTATCAAATGCAAAATGACAAAGGAATAATTAGATGATTAAAATCAAAAATTGCTATAATCTTTTTTTTTTTCGTGATGATTTTGATAACTCCACTAAAAGCTAAACTCCACTAAAAAGTCAAATTCCACTTATAGTTAAACTCCACTCAAATCTACGAATGCTGATTCCAAAATAATTTGATATTTATTTTCTACTTGTTGACTGTACATGGTACAACTTAATTGGATTAACTGTATAAGTCATCATCTCCATCATTAGCTCCGAAATCAGCTCCACTGTTTTCAGTATTTGAGGTTCCTGTTGGTGCTCCAGTTCCATCTTCTGAAAATCTGAAGTTAGTATATTGACCTCTTGATGCCAATAATTGTTGAGCGTATGCCTCGTATCTTCTTAATTCAGAATCAGAAACTGATCTCTTTGCTGTCTTCATAGCTTCTTCGAAGTGAGCTCTAGTTATAAATGGAACTGGATCTTCAACTTCTTCTTCAGCTGCAGCTTCTTCTTCTTCCTTCTTCATTTCAACGTCATCACCTTCAGTACCAGTTGCTTCAGCTTTAGCCTTGTTGGCTTTGATTGTAGCCTCGATAGAATCCTTAATAGCAAATTTAGCTGATCTTTGCACAATGTATGATAAATCAGCACCAGAGAATCCATTGGTGATCTTGGCAATCTCTGATAAATTCAAACCTGGTTCTAATGGTGTGTTACGTAATTGAGCCTCTAAGATTGATAATCTGGCAACTTCATCTGGTAATGGAACATAAATCAATTGATCTAATCTTCCAGGTCTCAATAATGCTGGATCAATTTGATCTGGTCTATTAGTAGCACCAATGACAAACACATTCTTCTTGGCATTCATACCATCCATCTCTGTCAATAATTGATTGACAACACGATCTGATGCTCCACCTGCATCACCTTGAGATCCACCTCTAGCCTTAGCAATAGAATCTAATTCATCCAAGAAAACAACAGTTGGTGCTGCAGCTCTAGCTTTATCAAAAATATCACGAATATTAGATTCAGATTCACCATACCACATGCTCAATAATTCTGGACCTTTAACACTAATAAAGTTAGCAGAAACTTCAGTAGCAACGGCTTTTGCTAATAAAGTTTTACCAGTACCTGGTGGACCAAAGAATAAGACACCTTTGGATGGTGCCAAACCGAACTTTTGATATTGATCTGGGTGTAAAACTGGGTATTCGACAGTTTCCTTCAATTCGGCCTTGATACCATCTAAACCACCAATGTCATCCCAAGTGACATTGACATTTTCAACAACGGTTTCACGTAAAGCAGATGGATTGGAGTTACCCAAAGCAAATCTGAAATTATCCATAGTAACCCCTAAGGAATCCAAGATCTCAGCATCAATTGTTTCTTCTTCCAAGTCAATCAAATCCATCTTCTCACGAATTTGTTGCATTGCAGCTTCAGAACATAACGAAGCGATATCTGCACCAACAAAACCATGAGTCTCAGAAGCAATAGCTTCCAAGTCAACATCGCCACCTAATTTCATATTCTTAGTGTGAATCTTTAAGATTTCCAATCTACCAGGAGCATCTGGAACACCGATATCGACTTCTCTGTCGAACCTACCGAATCTTCTTAAAGCTGGGTCAATAGAGTTAGGTCTATTCGTGGCAGCAATGACAACGACATTAGATCTGGCTTTCATACCATCCATTAAAGTTAACAATTGAGAAACAACTCTTCTTTCGACTTCACCATTAGTTTTGTCTCTTTTTGGAGCAATAGAATCGATTTCATCAATGAAGATAATAGAAGGAGAGTTCTTTTCAGCTTCTTCGAAAGCCTTTCTCAAATTGGATTCAGATTCACCAGCCATCTTAGACATGATTTCTGGACCATTGATCAAAAAGAAGAAAGCACCAGTTTCATTAGCAACAGCTCTAGCCATAATTGTTTTACCTGTACCAGGAGGACCGTACATCAAGATACCCTTTGGAGGTTTAATACCAATTGACTTGAACAATTGGGGATGACGTAAAGGCAATTCGACCAATTCTCTGATTTGAGCCATTTGTTTCTTACAGCCACCAATATCATCATAACCGACTTCATTTAAGTTATTTTCTTCATCCTCTCTGTTAATTGGTTCACCTTCACAGTGAATAATAGTATCTTGAGCAACAATTGCAGTTTCTTCAGGGTCAACTTCAACGACTTTGAATTCAACTTGTCTCATACCACCTCTGACGGTAAACAAATCACCTTTACGTACAGGTCTGTAAGCTTCAACAAAGTAAGGTTTCAAGTAAACATCGAATAAAGAACCAGTAATACCTTCAACGGTATCAGCAATTGGTAAAACCGAGATTCTGTTTGCATATTTGATATCAGGACAAGGGTGAACAGTAACGATATCACCTAGTCTAACTCTCAAATTATTACGAACACACCTATTGATTCTTGCAACACCACTTGCCATTTCATCATCAGCTAAAACAATTAGAACTGTATCTTTTCTCTTCTTACCTTTAACAAGAACAGTATCACCTCTAAATAATTGTAATAATTCCATTGTTTCAGAAGACATAGTGATAACTGAATTATCATCATTAACAGCATCATCAACAATTAAAGCATTGTCTTTCTTCTTTCTTCTTAAAATGGCGGTAGCAGTTTTATCTTCTTCGCTTTTAAAGCCTGAAGCATCAACTAACTCTTTTTTATGTTCAGCAGTCATAATTGATTACAAGCAAACTAACTACTAATAATTAAATTAGATATCGCCACCGAATTAGTGCGAGGTTTCCCCAAAATTTTGTGTAATTTTCCACCACATTCTAATTCGCTATGTCAGCTACGTGTATTTTCTGTAAGATCATTAAGGGAGAGATCCCATCATTCAAGTTAATTGAGACTAAGTATACTTACTCATTCTTGGATATTCAACCAACTGCTGATTATCACTGTTTAGTTATTCCAAAATTTCATGGGGCAAAATTACACACCATCCCTGACGAGTACTTGAGTGATATTTTACCAGTTGTAAAGAAATTGACAACTGTTTTGGGTTTGGATATCAATGATAGTACTTTGGATGGTGAAGGGTACAATGTTTTGCAAAACAATGGATCAATTGCTCACCAAGTGATTCCTCATGTTCACTTCCATTTAATCCCTAAAAAAGATGTTGAAACCGGTTTAGGAGTCAGCTGGCCTGCTCAGTCGGAGGACTTTGAAAAATTGGGTAAATTACATGCTGCCCTCAAACAAAAGTTAGAGAATTTATAGTTAAATCAGAAGATTCCACCAATAAATCCTCCAACCCAACCGACAATGTAGCTTGTAAAGAAAGTCATGGCTTGTGCTCCAAATGGGAAGTAACTCATTGTATAGTAAAGCACTGCAAATATCTCCACTATACTCATTAACAATGTAATTATTGTACTCTTTAATATCACTGATGCGTACAACGTTCCTAAAACTGACCCAAAAAATACTCCACTAAACACTATACGATCCCTTGAAAGAAGATGCATTGTGTATTTCTTGGGTCCTTGTAAAATTCCAAATGATAAAACAAACAATAAAGATCCTAGTGACCACAACATACCAAACTTCCTAGGTTTTAATGCTAATACTGGGAACATAAAGAAACTTATGAGGAAACAAAGGAAACTGGCGCTAATACACATGGCGAATCCTAACATTTTTTCCCAACTGCTCAAAGTAAACCACGAAGGTTCTTGAACTGTTGATTCAGTTCTATAACTTGGTAAAGTGGCATAAAGATCATTTGCTCCAGTCTTGAGATAATCTGTCCATTCAGAAAATGCAAATGATGGACGTGGTGCAGTACGTGAGCTCCAACTACTAAATTGTTGACGAAAGGCGTTCTCAGAATCCATTTTTTTTATAGATAACGCTAATGGTTACAGATAAAGTTATAGTGGTTGCGCACCAAAATACTCATTAATTTAAATCTATAGAATTCGTAACTAAAGGTGTCCCAGACATCCTAGTAGTATTGATTAGGTTGATTATCTTTACCTGTGATGATTTCCGAAAAAAATTCATCAGGGTCAAATGTGTCGTTTTCCTGTTTGGTAAATTGTCCAGACTGTTGATTCTGAAAGTCTTGTAGAAAATTAGGATTGGGTGGTGGATTTGTTGGTTCAGGTAAGGATATTTCGTTGGTAATTGTGCTTGAAGTTTCACTCGGAGTACTATTAAACATCAGACCTCCCTCACCTGATTTTATCTTTGATTCCAATTCTTCCCTTGTATTCTTTTGTTGCTCAAGTACGTATTTCAAGTGATTTATATAGTCAACGGACTTGGTAAGTATCGTACTTTTATTAGGTTTGGTCTCTTTAACTTTGACGGTTGATAATAATTCATTTATCTCTTTAGAATTCAATTGTGAATCTTTGGCAAAAGCTTGAACAGCACAAAGCTGAGGATTTAAGAGTGACGGTGGTACGAGTAATCCTAGTTCTTTAATTCTCTCCTTTATAAGATCTCTTCTTCTTCTTTCCACTGCATTGTGAAATTCTCTTCTTCTTTTAAGTTTCTCCTCTTTACTCAAATGCTTAGATGGAATCCCGTTTATATCCGGTGCTGCTCCTGAAGGTGCAGACGTCCCTAATGTGCTTTGTTTGGGTGGTGATAGAAGTTTATTTAGATGGTTAGGATTGGGGATACTAGTACTCTGTAGACTAGAATTAGGTATTACCATATGCTGTGGAGGTGAATTAAGGTATGAACCATTGAAATTAGGTGAGCGAAGTGTATCATATGAATTGTCAAACCCATTATTAGGCGACATATATTGTGGGTTCAGTGGACTCAAGTAAGATCCTGAATTTAAATCATAATTGTTATTGGCTCTGAAGGGAATCCCCATGCCAGTTGGACTGAATTCATTGAATGAAGACGATAAACTTTCTTGAACTGGTACAGCTCTGATATGTGGAATACCAGATTTTTTCCCTGGCGGTGAAAAATATTGAGGGTCCAAGAAGGCGTTGTCATTAAAATTCCCATTTGGCAGGACTATTTCATCAAGATTAACGGTTTGTGATTGTTGTGGGTTAAGATAATTCGTTTGAGGTTGGTTGGAAAAGTCAAGAGCATCTAACTCATCGAATATAGGATCATTATGGAAAGAAGAGGAGATATCTGCTTGTCCATTGGGACTGATATATTCAGCTCCTGGTACCACGGGATAGTTATCTTCATGTGTACTATAAACATCATTAGGGTCATAAATACCTTGGTTTGCATTGGGATTAGTGTAAGTTTGGTCAAAATTTAATGAGAATTGTCTATCAAGGACATTTTCATCATTGGTTTCTGTCTTCAAAGGATACCTATTGGCATCCAGATAATCACTTGGACTATCCTTTATGAACTGGTCCATAATTGGTTCAATTGCAACTAATGCGCTTCTGTTGTGTCTCAAAGAAGTTACTAATCCTAAAAGGTTGTTACCAACGACATATTAAGCGCGATGAATTACCCGGATTTCATTTCTGGTTAGTTCCCAATTAGGCTAATGATCGAGATCCTATTGATGTTTCATTTAAGGTGGTATTGATAATGGCCGGTTTTGGGTCTGTGAAATGTTTGTGTTGCCGGCTGAGATTAGGCCGGGAATTCTCTCAGTATTTAACTACAAAAAAAACGATATTCGTAAGATTTATCCTACGCTTTCACAGCCATTCGGAGTGTAGAAATGATGATATGACTTAACGAGTCTTTCTTGATGACTTAGCTTGGCTCATGTAATCAAGAGTGAGCTTTCTTCTGTTCAAAATTAGATTGACAGCTTCAAAGTTCTTTACGAGGTCGATAAGAGAGAGTGAACTACTCGAAAAGTAAACGAGTTTAAATTGCTTGTGCCACCGAAACACCTTGGCTTATTGACTGTTAAACAAGGGATCGTGTTCTACTGAATTCCAGTATAAACTTACTATTAATTAAAATATTCTAGTGAGGTCTCCTATCAGTCCTAAAAAACCATGGACTTTATAATTCGAAACGCATCCATGAGTTCACAGTATTGAGTTTACTGCTCTTGCAAACTCATGACACTGCTTTGAAAGCAGGAAATTGTTTGGCTGCAAAAAATGCAGAGCTGTCAAAATGCATCTCGTAAAAATATCGTGCAGCTCATCGTGAAACTCCTCCTATAAACACTATTGCTGATGTTTGTAGTGTGACTTGCTCAAAATGCACTCAACTGTGCCGGTTTACTCTCACTAGCGATGTAAATCTTCTCAAGATAAAATTGCCTTTCAATGGTAGTTGTTAATTTTCCTAATTTAAGATTTGATGGGGTTCGTGTGGACCCTTGCAGCATTGATCGTCCAATATGTTGAGATTATTCGGCCTGTGTAATTATTGATGCTCGGCTGATAAAGTCTACCCTTTACAAAATCTGAGAGTTGTTAAAACTGTCAAAACTAATGTACATGTTAATCTATAAAGTCTACTACTTAGCTTTACGCTTATTGATGATCTTCTTCTTGATATGCTTCTTCATCTTAGTCTTACGCTTCTCTTGTTTTTCAAGTTTAGCTGCTTCCTTCCTTTGCTTTTTGAATTCTTTGTCCTCATACTTTTTACCTCTTAGTGGTTTCTCTTTTCTGAGTCTGGGTTTATCCTCGTCTTCCTCTTCCTCGGAGTCATATTCAGAATCTGTCTCCTCATCAGAATCCGTCTCAGATTCACTTTCATCTTCTTCCTCTTCTTCGTGTTCTCCTAATAAATCTGTGAGAGTGTGAACTTTACCTTCAGAGAATTTATTAAAGTCTCTTTCGTCAAGGTTATTCAATGACCTCACGAGATGAAGAGACCTGAACACTTCATCTTCCACTTCATCATCTTGTGTAGTCTTCAAAGGAACTGTAGATAAAAATTTCTCCAATTGTTCGTCAGAATTGTCAGTGACGCCTAACTTGAAGTTATCTTCCACGATGTATTTGAAGAGAAGTCTTTCTGGGAACACGTTGATACTCTTTTTAAAAAAGTCATTAACATTTTTGATATCCATACGGAGAAAGTCCAATGCCATAGGGTGTTCTGGTTCAACAGATTGGGAAACATCAATGATGTACAATTTGTCTTCGTGCACGATGGAGTTATACTCACTCAAATCTGCATGTACCAACCTACACACCTGGTACATTCTTCTCATGTAGAAAAGCATTTGGTGATAATACAGTATGGCATCTTGTTCATCTTTGAATTCATAATCTTTCAATTTGGGTGAAGGTTGGCCCTCACCACGAGTTAAGTACTCCATAACCAACACGTGAGATCGTATATCTATAGGCTCAGGACATGGAATACCATTGGTGTATAATCTTTTCAAATTACGGAACTCTTTTTCTGCCCATACTTTAACCATCTTACGAGGATTACTTTGATTCTTTGTGTTTCTGAATCTAAATTCACCATCAACATACCTTTCTCTATCTTTGAAGACTAAAATTGATGTCTTGTAAATCTTAACAGCATACTCTTTACCATCACCTTCTTCAGATCTGTCACCATGATAAACATTAGCTTCTTTACCTGTACTGATACAACCATTTATCTGCGATAAAATACCCTTGTTTATAAGCTTGGCGAGAAATCTCATAGTTCTGGGATCTAAAACTTGTTCAACAGTAGCTCTATTAGCTCTATCTTTTGTGATTTTAGGTCCTTTCTTGATATTATCAGTTTTTATCTTATGAGCATACTTTGCCACGATATCTCCTTTATCAGTAAGTGTTTTGGGTTGTCCTGTGGTTCCATTTCCATCATCGGAAGAGTCAGAATCCGAGTAAACATCGAGTTCTTGAAACCTTTCTTCTAAACTCATTGCAACTACTAACAAATTTTCGAGACCATCGCGCTGATTCATTTTAACTATGAAGGTCTCATCTCGACTTACCTTAATCTTGCCTCAAGTAAGTTATACGTGTTGGGAAGCTTGTGAAAGATTGGTGTAATCTTCTCGTCAATAATCATACTAAAAGTTTCCCAGGTTGTGTGATTTTTATAGGTTTTTTACTGACTTTTAGCGATTTTTGGGGCTTATGCCTCTTTACATAGGGGTGGAGTTTATCCTTGGGGTTGCTATATTGAATAAGGCCAGTGGGGCGTATGGTATATTGTCTTTGTTTACAGGACATCCAATAAATTTTTGGCAGTGGCTCTATAATATGTTTGCACTTGCCTGTCTTCCATTTTATATTAGTGCCATTAAACAACTTACCAATCGTCTTAGGAACACAAGAAAAATGTCATTAGTGTGCATGCTTTATACTTTCGATACGATGGTAAGTGTTATCTATACATTTTATTTCATTTACTTTTGGTTTAGTAATGAAGATCCAGCACCAGGGTCTCAAAAAAGAGCAGAAACCCAAACTGGTAACCCATCACAATCCGCTTCACCAGCCAGAGAGATGTTTTTCACAATGAGTGGAGTCATTCTAGTCACAAGTTTCAGATTTTACTTTAATTTGGTTCTTGTGGCTTTCACTAGAGCACTTTTAAAACAAGATGCTAATGAACCAAATCACAATAATGTCATTGACGATGACGAACAAATTCTTTATCAGAGCAAATCTTTCATCAATAGGATAAAAAGATTCGCTTATGAACTCGAAATTAAATCAAAAGAAACACTCATTGGATTCTTCAACTAATCAGGAATGAAGTTCCTGGTACGATTTAACGGTAAATAGTGATTAAAATAATTCAGTCACATGATTAACCCACATTAGTTTATCGCATCACTACTTTTTGGGAATGGGACAAACAACTAGTTCGGCTTCTGATGGATTGATTACGGAGAAACATGATTTCACTAAGGAAGAGATCTTAGGCTTTGTTCGTGAACGATTCAGAACTTCAATACGTGCCATTGAGGCAAAAGTACTTACTTCAAAGACAAATAGTACAAGATTAGATGAGAAGAATGTCTTAACTGTTAGTGATTTGGCTTTTCTTTTGCAATTGTCCACAGACAAGGAGAAAGATATAACTGGATTTGGTCCAGGTTTTGTTTCCGCAATTCACTTGCTCTATGAGTCCACAAAATTAATTGGAACGTTCCCGTTCTTCTCAGACGTGGATGTGGTACAAGACCACCTGTTGACGATTGATGACTTGGTGATAGCTTCGGTGTTTCACAGCGGCAGATTCAAGAAGTTTTTGCCTGATTATGACTATTTCAAGTTGATTTTCATGTCTATATCTTCTCCATTAAGTGCTGTCAAACAACCAGACTCAAAAGAGTCAGATTTGGCCCAAACTGTCGACTTGTACAGTAACACGCCTGAAGACACCCCAATGGTGAAAAGGATCGTGTGGAAGACCATGCCACAGATAACTTCTTTTGATAATGTTGATGTTGCGTCTCTCACTGTTAATGGTGGTGACTTACTACAATTACTTACATTATTTCTAATGATTACAGTTATCCAAAAGAGTCTGAGAGAGCAAATGAACAGTCAACTTGATTTGTTACTAAAGGAGAAATGGTCCGAGTTCAGACTATCAGCCCTCGTGATACTTGGTTACATTGATTTATCAATATCGCTGACAACTATATCAGAGTACCTATTCTCTTATAGCCAACTCAACAATTGTGTGCATATCAAATCGTTGATTCTTGAAGGGTTTGACACATTGTTCAAAAATGGACTTTTAGCTGCAAATTACCAAGAAGAAGTCAAAGATACAGAAAAAACCCCACAAGAAGAATTTGTTCGTACAAAGAAGTTGTCAAAATTTGCAGAGACAAGGCTTGTCACATATGCTTCTATCTCACTTATTTCCAGGGTTCTTAAACTCACTGGTCTACCTATAAATCTTACTAGTGACAATCTTATTAGATTGTACACGGGTAAGGACGCTGGTTTTTCTATAAGATCTTTGGAACTGAAGATATTCAAATGGCGTGCACCTACATTGTTACTTGTTCTGGGTAAGAGATTGACCAACAAAACTATCACCACCAATAGGCGATATCAACAATTTGACTCTGAGTACCCCAGATTTTTCAGGGCTCTGGAGGAACCGACGAGAAGTTGGCAAAAAGATAATGATAAGATAACTTACGCTATTCTATTAACGGAACCTTGGAGGGCCTCCAACAAAAGTAATTTTGGTAATGACGATACGACAATTATATCACTTCTGCCACAACTTGATTTTTTTGGCAGTAAAAAAAATCCTGCCTTGGGTGGGAAATCTATTTATTTCAACACTCTTGGAATGGGGATTGCATGTGGTAATGAACAACCAGTTATCAGGAATGGTGCCAAAAAATATTTACCAGGCGATGTTTCACTTACAATTGAACCAAACTTGGAATTTGCAGTGTTTCGTCACGCATTGAGTGGAGCTAATCATTCTACTTACTTCAAACGATCTTCCAGGCCTGAATTGGCTTCGCAAAATTACGAGGACAGGTTTATGGTAACTGACTTGGAAGTCTGGGGTATTGGGTCTACTAAAGTGTTAGACGAACAAAGAAAGCAATGGGAAATTGAGAAAAAGCTCGCCGAAGCAAGACAAAGTGTGAATCTTCGGAGTGTTGGAGAAGAGCGGGCATTCCTAGAAATGGTGGGTTTAGTTGGTAATCATGGATCTGGTGGTTCAGTTTAACACCAGAGTCGTGTGGATTACGATGATGATCTTGAGATGAGAAGCCGCACTGAATTTTTTATAGTACATACTAATTGAGTTACAGTAATGGTAAAGAAGGAAGGCAAAAGTGATAACAAGCCAATCACTGATGACTCCAGATTCGCTTCTGTACATAATGATCCAAGATTTAAGCTTCCGAATTTGAAAAAATTCAAAGTGAAAGTCGATGAGAGATTTAGTAAGAAAGAATTAGCTAAATTGAATGCTGGTTCAAGCGGTAAAAGAACTTCAATTGACAGATATGGTAGAAAGATCAAAGACAAAAAGTCTGATGCAGACAAATATTATGAGCATGCAAGTGATGAGGAGACTGGGACTGAAGAAAGTGAAGATGAAAGTGAGAGTGAAAGTGAAGATGAGGTTAAAGTATCAGCTGAGAAATCACAATCTGAAAGCGAAGAAGAGAGTGAAAGTGATGAGGCACCTGAAGTTTCAGCTCTTGATAGGGCTAGAGGTGAAGGTTTGGGTTCAGATGCAGAATCATCAGACTCTGACTCCGATTCTGATTCAGACCGTTCGGTAGATTTCGAAGAATCTGATTCTGAAATCGAGATCGAAGAAGGTAAACCAGAAGAGGGTGAACCAACTGGTTCTTTCGCCGTTGTCAATATGGATTGGGATAATTTAAGAGCAGTTGATTTAATGGCTACTTTTGTATCATTTGTTCCAAAAGGAGGGCTTATAAAGTCAGTTACAATTTACCCATCAGAGTTTGGTAAAGAGCAAATGCAAAAGGAGGAGACGGAGGGCCCACCAAGAGATTTATTCAAGAAAAAAACCAAAAAGAGACAAGAAGAAGATTCAGATTCTGAAATTGAACTCGACACCACGAATGCAGCAGATTTGGAAAAAGCTGCAAAGAAATTGTATGAAGAAGACAATGGAGAAGAAGACTATGATAGTAAAGCATTACGTCGTTACCAATTACAGAGATTGAGATATTATTATGCTGTTGTCAAATGTGATAGTACTGAAACTGCCAAAGCCATCTATGATAATTGCGATGGAACAGAATTTGAATCAACCTCTAATATTTTTGATTTGAGATATGTTCCTGATGGAATGGACTTTGATGATAATGAAGCAAAAGATAGCTGTAACAAGATTCCTTCAAATTATAAGCCAGGAGCTGTTTTTGTTACGGATGCCCTTCAGCACTCCAAGGTTAAACTTACATGGGATGAAACCCCTAAGGAAAGACTTGCATTGGCCAATAGGCTGTTTTCACAAAAGGAGATAGATGATATGGACTTTAAAGCGTACTTGGCATCTGACAGTGAAGAAAGTGAAGCTGAAGAGTCTACCAAAAGCAAGTATAAGAATTTGATTTCATCCAATTTCAAGTTTGATGCTAAAGGAAATGAAGATGAGGAGCAAGATGTGGACATGGAAATCACTTTCAATCCTGGACTCGATGAGAAGAATGGTGAGGCAGAAGACAAAGCAGAAGATGAAGAGGAAGACACAATTTCAGCATACAAGAGAAAGCAGAAGGAACGTAGAAAGAATAGGTTAGAGAAGTTCAAGCAACAGAAGGGACGAGAAAAGGAAGAGACCGAGGGTAAGCCTAAGGATAAAAAAGGAAAGAAACAACGTGGGTCACAAGTTGTTGATGAGAAATCACAAGCAGAATTGGAGTTGCTCATGATGGATGAAAAGGATGAAGATAAAGACAATCACTTTGATATGAAGGAAATCATCAAGGCAGAGAAGAAGAAAGGTAAAAAGGGCAAAAAGGGCAAGAAGAATGGTGAGGATGTTGAAGATAATTTCCAAATTGATTTGAATGATGATCGTTTCAAGGAAGTATTTGAAGATCATGACTATGCTATTGATCCTACCAATACTGGATTCAAGAAGACCAGTACTGCAAAGAAAATTCTTGAAGAAAGATCAAAGAGAGCTGGTAAAAGAAAGAGAACAACAGCAAGTCCATCTAATAAGAAATCAAAGACTGACTCGTCTACACCAGTCAGTTCACTTGTTGAAAAGATCAAAAACAGGCACGGTAAGTAACTATCACAAAAGCATAATGTACAGTAGAACGAGCGAGCGCACTGGTATTTTGTATTTGTTGAAAAAAATTGAATTAACACGCGTGAACACCATGAACGGATTCAAGTTGTTGGCAACATTGTTTATGTTAATAAACGTTTCTAACGGGTTACATTTCTATTTGAACACCGGTGAAACTAGATGTTTCTTTGAAGAACTTCCAAGAGATACTTTAGTGGTCGGTAAAGTCAAAGCCCTTGAATACGTTGATCAATCAAGAGAGTATTTTGAACACCCTGATTTGAGATTACAAATCACCGTTGATGAAACTTTTGACAATGATCATAGAGTGGTTAACCACAAGGGACTCACTGGTCAATTCACTTTCACATCTTTAGAATCTGGTGAACATAGATTTTGTTTGACTCCTGTTTACACTCATGGGGGTTCTCATAAGAAGCATCGTGTTTTCTTTGACCTTGCTATTGGCTCTGCTCATGATTATGTTGATTCTAAAAGTACAAATAAAGTGGAATCTTTAACTCAAAGAGTCAAACACTTAAATAAGAAGTTGGAGGATATCGTTTTTGAACAAGAACTTATTAGAGAAAGAGAAGCAGTTTTCAGAGATCAATCTGAAATGACAAACTCTCGTGTGGTGAAATGGACCATCGTTCAATTAGTTGTTTTGGTGGGTACATGTTTCTACCAATTACGTCACTTGAAGGGTTTCTTCGTTAAGCAAAAAATCGTCTAATATAATAATTTGTTAATGTGTTGTAGTTCTCTCCATTTGGTACTTGTGTTTTCGATTCGCATCTTTAATGTCAACTGATGACCTTCTTGCTCGTATTCGTGAACTAGAAGCAGAGAATGCGAGTCTCAAGCAACAGCTTCATCATGTTAATGAACCTAAAAGTAACTCTGATGGTTTATCATTGGAGGAATATCAACGTTATGGGAGACAAATGATAGTTCCTGGTTTTGGCTCACTCTCATCTCAACTCAAACTCAAGAATGCAAAAATCCTTGTTGTGGGGGCTGGAGGCCTTGGTTGCCCCGTGTTATTGTACTTATCAGCTGCTGGTGTGGGTTCCATTGGAATTGTCGATGATGATACTGTTGATGTAAGTAACCTTCATAGACAAGTTCTTCATACCACCGACACCGTTGGTATGTTCAAATGTGAATCTGCCAAGCAGTACATATCCAAATTGAACCCTTATGTAACCGTTGAAACATATCCAACCCGTTTAACTAATGATAATGCATTTGAGATCATTGCCCAGTATGATTTAATTCTTGATTGTACTGATGCACCCGCTATACGATACCTCATCAATGACGTCTCGGTATTGTTGGGTAAGACTGTCGTCAGTGGGCTGGGTTTGAAGACTGATGGCCAATGGACTATCTTAAATTTCAAAGGACATGGTCCTTGCTACAGATGTTTCCACCCAAAACCTCCTTCTGCTGACTCTGTAACTTCTTGTCAAGATGGTGGAGTCATAGGACCTGCTATTGGACTCATTGGTGTGAATATGGCTATGGAGGCCATAAAAGTGCTCATAGGTTATTACACTTTGGAAAGCTTTACTCCATTCTTGAACCTGTACTACGGGTTTGACAAACCACAGTATAGATCTTTCAAGATGAGAGGAAGACAGAAACTGTGTGCTGCATGTGGTGAAACTCCCACTGTGACTCGTGAAATGATTGAGTCACATGAAATCGATTATCATGTTTTCTGTGGTAAGGCAGAACCCTACCCTCTAGAACAAAACTTAAGAATATCAGTACAAGACTTTAATCAGGGATTGAAACTGAAAAACTCCGTCATAGTTGATGTGAGGCCCAAAGAGCAGTTCGATATTGTTTCATTACCGAAATCCATTAACATACCTTTAGCAGATCTTGTAAAGATGGATAACATTGACATACCGAGTGTCACTTCAGATGAGGACCCCGTATTTGTGATCTGTCGTTATGGTAATGACTCAAGGCTCGCCACAAAGCTAATTCGTGAAAGGTCTAATCTTAAGAATGTGCAAGATATCATAGGAGGATTGAATCAGTGGAGCTCTCAAATTGACCAAAATTTACCCAAGTATTGATCAACCCTGGTTGAGTTTTTCCACTATTATCAAACCAGAATATGTGGCAGCGGCATATATGGACGAGTGTTCCAAGTTTTCGTTCCATACTAAATTGGATATTGTTAAATCTTCTGGTGCAACAGCAACCTTGTTGGATTTTTCAACGGCTATAGGTGTGTAATTTCCATCTAAGACAAGTTCCTTTTTTCCTTTGTAATGTATTTTCCATAGTCTCAATGGAACTAAGAGCTTATTGGTGGTCTTGGTAACAGCAAAAATCTTTCTTGCTATATTGACCACATACACTTCACCGAAAGTATTCCCCACTAAAATAAGAGGGTGACCTGAAGTCTGAGACAGTGCAAAAGAAGATATCAAACCATCAGGCTTTAGAATCAAGCTGGGCCTCTCGTGAGGGTGTCTGACAAAACTGTACCCGATTGAATCGATTGAGTCTGATAGTATGAAAGCTTTCAAGGAATGGTTGTATTGTGGTTGTAAACTTGATGAGAAGGTCACAAGCCGATTAGTTTGCAAATGATCGTAGTCCAAAATAAAGTTTTGGTTACTGAAGGAGTTAACTTGTATGAGATACTTTTCATCAACAGGATTTGCAGTTGATACGAACGTTATTGGTGATTCTAGGATGTTGTGAGTAAACGAAGGAGTTTTGTAGTTGGCATCAGCAAAGGGGAAAACGAACTCTCCAATTGAGCCATCAGCTGTCCCCACAATAATTCTCTCGGTACCAAGGTAATCATAAGCAGTCAAGGGGAGGGTTTCTGTTCCTTCAGTTCTAGGGTTACATAATTGGTAATGGAAAGAAGAAGATAAGATTTTACCGGTATCTGTTTCCTCTGAATCGTGTTTAGGAATTTGAAAAAAATGGAGTTTACCGTCTCTGAAAATCCCTCCTAGGACACCAAGTATGTCATCTTCTTGCAATTGAAAAGGTGACCATGTAATATTAGAGCACGCACCGAATATACTTGAATCGTAAGACTTGTAGAGCGACACAATATTAGTGTTCAGATCATAGCGCCAAATCTGTATACCTGTGTTTAATTCTGCACCCCCTTCACTGTAGAAGATGCTGAGTTCACGTTGATCAACGATATCTGAGGCATTGTGGTGGTAAATGACTGATGCTGCCAAATACAGTATATTTCCTGTTGTGTGTAGCCATTTCATGGAAGTAACAAGTCCACCAGCATTCAACACTAGACCATTTCTTCCAACCAGTTGGAGATCAATAGTGTCTTTGAATAGAATTGATTTGTTACTACTAGCGGTGTTTGCTTCCACCGTCAAACTGAGAGGGTTTTGAAGTCCAATTGAGTTAAGTGGTAGTCTCTCCAACACCATATCATTGAATCTTGTATTTACGAGAATATTGTCTCGTATTTTAAGGCGACCAGCTGCCACTTCTGATGCTAGTGCATCTTCATCAACATGGAATAGTTTATCATGCCAAAAACTAATATATCGTCTGCTTTCTTGGAACAATTGTTCATCTGAACCGAAATTATTCAAGAATCTTGGTTTGAGTGATAAATCCTTGATCAGCCGAAGTGAATTATTAACTTTACCATTTTGGGGTTTGCCTGTAATTGTCATTAAGTAGCGCGACTGCTAGTGGTACAATCGTAGTAAAATTAATGCGAACAGATTCCAATGAGCTCAAAGCATTCCTCGCCAGATCCTAAACACCATGATGATCTACTAGATGATTTCTTCTCCCTTGGTGAAGCTCCAAAGAAGAAGAAGAAAAAGAATAAATCCCAACCGGAGTTTGTCCCCATGGCTTTCTTTGCAATGGGAAGCCAACCATCAAACATTACTCAAGAGTTTCCTATGGAACCATCAATTACTCAGGGGCATATGCCAATCGAAGATGTAATTTTGGTGTCTGATGATGAGCGTCTGAACACCTTGCAGGGTGTCAAGCGAGTTTCCAGATTGAGCTCAAAAAGAAAAGAAATCACTAAAGTTGACACTGATACCAGTGATGATGAAGCAGAAGATGGCTTGAATTTCTACGATAGCATAGTTAAATCAGTTTCAAGTGCTCCCAAGTCTCTTGAATCTCTGGGGTACCTGTTTAATGACAAGAACGAGAAGGAGAGACCATATCTTGTTCGAATTATCCCCAAAGAATTTAGTACAACAGTTATAGACTTTACCACCAAAGGGACCAAGATTTTTGAGCATATCATGGGCTCAGTAATACAATACTACAAATCCAAGAAATTGTTTCCTCCCACCACAAGTATCAATGACATTGCAGTGTTCTGGGTCGAGGGTAAAAGAGAGATCCAACCGTTTTATAAACCCAGTACATTACGAATATTGCCTCCTGAACCTCTGGAGTTGGTTTATATAAAAGATAAAGGACATACCAAGATCTCCTGTTTAATTATACCGAAAGAAAAGGCATCATCAGCCTCGACTCTATATGAGGAATTAAAGACTCATTCTTTTGAAAACAACGAACCAGCGAGTCAAGAGGTTGAATATACTGAGTTGTCTAATGAACTACCAGAGACTCCAGAAGCTCAACCAGAGTTAGTTGAAGAAACTTCAGATAAGTTCTCCATTGGTGTCAGAGGACAAGACAACAAGAAGGTGAATATCGAAGTTGATCCGTCTACAAAAATAGAGGACATACTCTGGAAGTTTGTCGAGATCAAGGGTATTGACGCAAAGACCATCAACAAAGCAAAGGTTCGTATGATCTTTGACGACGAAGATCTACCTCTCGATAGTCTGGTAGGTGACACAGAATTGGAAGAGGAATTCGAAGTTCAAGTCGTCATTTAATCATCACCATTATCATCATTATCAATATCATCATCACATTATGTATTTTAGCTAGACGTCATTATGTATTATATTAAATCGTTACAACCAGTTGTCAGCAAAATTTTGCTTGAACTTCTTCCAGCCTTTCAAACTGTCCTGGTATTCGTTAAGTTGTCTTTCTTCTTCGGTTTCGAAGTACCTATCGGTCTCAAAATCCATATCTTCGTATTTGACAAATTTGTCCTTACCTCTTTTCCAGAGCCACCAAGCAACAAAGGAAGCTGGAAAGACGGCAACTTCAAGGTACGTTTGGAAGAAATCATTAGCAACAAACGGTGAAACTGTCGACCAACCTTGAATAATGATAATGAATGAGACCACTACCACCACAATCCAAGGGCCATATGGATAAGTCCAATTTTTGAAATGTAAGTAATGGGTTTTACCTTGTTTCTCTAAACCCTTTCTGAATCTGATACTTGTAATACCAATACAGAGCCATGCAAATTGATTTGAAACACCAACAATAGCTTGTAACCAAGACCATAAAGTTCCACTGCCAATGAAAGATGCACCAAATGCCAACCCACCAACAGCCCAAGTGACCAACACTGCCACGTATGGAATTTTCCACCTATTTTGTAATGTTAAGAACTTTGGTAAGTATTTCTCGGTTCCCAAAGTGAAAGCTAATCTTGAACCAGCATACAATGCATGATTTCCTGCTGAGATAACAGAAGTCATAATGACTGCATTCATAAAAGATCCAGCAGCTTTAGCGCCTGCCATCTGGAACACAATTGTGAATGGCGAGGTGATAACATTACCTTGTGATAAGTTTGGATAATCATAAGGAACATTCATGCCGATAAAGAAAATGGCCATAATATAGAAAATGAAGATTCTAATCCACACAATTTTTATAATCTTTGGAGTGTTTCTTATGGGATTTTTCATTTCACCGGAGGTCAAAGTAATGGATTCAGTACCACCATAAGCGAAAGCAGCAGTAACAAAAAGTTTTGCAAAACCTCTGAAACCATTGACGAATGGCGCATCACCATATGACCACCATTTGAAGCCTATGTATTCCTTTTCAGGGTTTTTACCAACATTGACAATGATACTGACAATAAAAAATATAACAATGGTTATAATTTTCAAGAGTGCTAACCAGTATTCAGTTTCACCATAAAACCTAACATGGAAGACGTTTAGGAACAATAAGAAGAACCAAAAAATCAATGCCACAACCCAACCATGGAAGTCAGTCCAATACTCTAACACGATTTGTACAGCCACTAAATCGCTTGCAACTGAGATGGCATCATTGAACCAATAATTCGTTAAGATTGCAAAACCAAATGATTCACTTCCGAACCTTTTGGCATAAGATGTAAATGAACCAGAAATCGGCATAAGTGTTGACATCTCACCAAGACTTAACATAGTTAAATACACTATAACACCAATAATGGCATAAGTGATTAACATACTCAATGGACCACCAGAAGCTAATGATTTACCAGTACCCAAAAAAATACCTGTACCGATGATTCCTGCTAATGCAATCATATTAACAAGTCTTGGTGTCAAACCTCTGTTAAGGTCTTCAGTATGACCAATGAATTCAACAGTATCAGAATCCTGCAGACGTTCTAAATCATCTATTTTCGTTAACGAGTCATTCCGCTTCGAAGGGTAAGCTTCGATTGAGCTTGAACCATCAACCATTGAAACAAATGTCTGTCAATTTTTTATTCTTGTCCTTTTATATGTTCTAGTCAAATGCCGTTAGGCATTGACTTCTTCTATGCAAAAGCTGTAACTTTCAAGATGTCGCTATATCACGTGTAAAGTATGACCTTAGTACCCGGTTTTCAATGTTTAACCATATATCATACACGTGACATTGAATGTTCTGACTAATTGGTTTTAGTTTGGCGTATTTTTTCACAGGTTTTTCCGTGACTGTTGCTAACAAGTAAAAATAGTGACAGGTGCATTACAAATGCAGGTATCCTTAGTAATCACCTCGTTGCATCGAACTCGGTTCACACCGAATCACTTGATTTTGTGGAGAGGATCCACTTTGTAGTTGCATGACTGTAAACGCAATCCTAAATCGCCGTGTTTTAGTTCCACAGTTTCTGGGTCACGAGATACGGCCCTAGTTTGTGCTCACACGACATCGTACATCAGCACTTCCTGAAGAGATCGTTTCTGGTGTGCTTTAGTCTCAAAAGATTAATAGTCGTGCATGCACAGTTTGAGAACGATTTTGGTGCCTTACATTCTTGTGGAGCGATCGTTTTCACCATGTGTGCTGCTCTTGACTCCGCTAAAGGGTTCATTGATTTTGTGAATGCTTCCCCTACTCCTTATCATGCTGTCAATAGTGTGAAGGATATTCTCAAAGCCAATGGGTTCAAAGAATTGAGTGAAAGAGATACTTGGAGTATCAAGACTCTTGAACCTAATGGAAAGTATTTCGTCACCAGGAACGCCTCCTCTATCATCTCATTCACTATTGGTGGACAATACACTGAAGGTGATGGTTTTGCTATTGTTGGTGCACATACTGACTCTCCATGTTTGAGGATTAAACCAATCTCTGATAGAGTTAAAGAAGGTTTCATTCAAATTGGTGTAGAACAATATGGTGGACTCATAGCTCACACGTGGTTTGACAGGGACTTGTCAATTGCTGGTAGAGTTTATGTGAATGAAAATGGGACTTTTGTGCCAAAATTGTTGAAAATTGACAAACCATTATTGAGAATACCAACTTTAGCCATTCACCTTCATAGAGGTACAAGTGCCAATTTTGAGTTCAATCAAGAGTCACAATTACTTCCAATTGCGGGACAAGTAGAAGCTCAAGAAGCTACTCACCCTAAAAGTTGTAAAGATGACCCAGAATTGCAATTGTCATCTGAACAGTTCACTTCAATTCAGTCAGTGATATCGAGACATAACAAGTCACTCATCGAGCTCATTGCTAAAGAATTGGCTTGTGAAGTTGATCAAATCGAGGATTTTGAGTTGGTGTTGTTTGACCATCAAAAATCAGTCATTGGTGGCCTTCACGATGAGTTTATTTTCTCTCCTAGACTTGATAACTTGGTCTCATGTTTCTGTGGGGCAGAAGCAATTGTTAAGTCTTCCAAGTCTCTTCAAGATCAAAAGGGTATCAACATCATCTCTTTATTCGATCACGAAGAAATTGGTTCACAATCTGCTCAAGGTGCAGACTCGTCATTCTTACCTGATATCTTGAGAAGATTATCCACTTCCGAGTCATACTATGCAGCTGCTGCTAGGTCATTTCTTTTGTCTTCGGACATGGCACATGGTGTCCACCCCAATTATACTGAAAAGTACGAACAGAAGAACAAGCCTGAAATAAATAAGGGTCCTGTCATCAAGATAAATGCCAATCAAAGATATTCGACAAACTCTCCAGGTATAGTTTTGATGAAGCAACTTGCTCAAAAGGCAAAAGTTCCATTGCAGTTGTTCGTTGTTAAGAACGATTCACCATGTGGTTCAACGATTGGACCAATTTTAGCATCGAAATTGGGAATCAGGACATTGGATTTAGGTAACCCCCAATTGTCCATGCACTCTATAAGAGAAACCGGTGGTTCCTTTGATATCATCAGGCTCATTGATTTATTCACATCGTATTTCCAGAACTACCATCAACTCGAGTCAAAAATTCTTTGTGATGGTGAGTAGATCACTGAACTTGAACAGGAAACACATTCTCTGGAGACTGTCCAACCACATTACCAGCAGGGTAATATGAGCATACTATGTAATCGTTCCATGTGGGATTACAATATCTATAGGCACAACCAACTTGAGTAGTTTTGTTCCACACCATAGCGGTGAAATGATTATACTCATTGTGAATTTTATAGTTATAATTATCTCCCTCCTCATACCAAGCATTAATTGCCCCTTGGGTAGAGTAACCTAGAGCTAAATTTTCTCCATAGATATAACCACTATGTTCAAGAACGCCAGAACAATTGTAAGCTTGAGCGTAATGAGAAGCAAAGTCCGTAAGGGTTTGGTTCCATATCAAGGGCTGTGCGCCGTGAAGGGATCTCTTTTCGTTATGTAGGTCCAACATTGATGATTCGAATAAGGTAAGAGGTGGCTTTGGGGTAGAAATCACAAAAGTAGGAACTACAATAACGTGGACGATTTCAATTTCCGTTATGGTAATTGCTTTAATGAGCTCACTAAGTAGAAGAAAGCACAACCAATTGAACATATTTACTAGGGATCTACAAGATCTTTTTATAGCTGAATGCAAAACAGTTTTGAAACAAATTTGAAATTTGCGAAAGATGCAACAACTACTTCTTCTAGTGATTACATTGATTGCCACTATTTGTCATGCACACGTTCCACTTATAGTTGCATCACATAAGCTTGTTCCAGGACTTCGAGACATCGATAGTTTTGGTGAAGTTAGTGTAAGTGATGCAACGAATTCGTTAAAGAAATTAGTGACCGAATGCTCAAGTGATCACTATGTGATTCTTGAGATTCCAGGACTCAAAATAAGCGATGTTAATGAATATTCACTAGATGCATGGCCATTTCTTGTCAGTTATCTTCGATTAGCATCATCGAATTTTGGATTGCCTTTGGTTTCAGGCGTGATTGATCTCAATTTTCTAGAAAAGTACACCGTCAAGACGTGTCAAGCAGAAACCATAAATCTCGAATATAATGACGATGGAAATGTTGCAACTTACTACGATACAAGAACAAGAATCATTAGAGTATCCTTTGCACCATTGGAAGAGGATAAAGATGAACGGTACAACCAAATAAGAAAGTATGACGAATTCTTAAGAAAAGTACTAAGAGTATTACCAAGTCCACATTACTCAATCATAGTCACGTCGCCAACTAATAGTTTCATACATCCAATACCCAAATCAATAATGGAATCATCGCCAAAGAGATATCAAGTTTTCCACTCGGTTATTAATCATGAATCTCGCCAACAGGAGTTCGAAAGAAATGATTTCAGATTTCAGATGCCAGAACCAGAATGGAACGAAGACAAGAATACGATGAAAAGGTACTTGAAAAATCGTAAGAAAGATGAAATTCATTTTTGGCGTAATAAAGAGCTTTGGCAAAAGAACAAGTCATTAGTGTTAACTGTCATAATCATGATAATGACACTAGTTTTGACAAGATTCACAAGATTGATCTTTGGTTTAGGATCCCCACAATTGAAGACGAAGACCAATTAGCTGATTATTTATGCACCACATTCCAAGTTTCAGTGCATAAAAACATATGGTCTTGCATTGATTATGTCATGTTCCAAACACACTCAAATTAGTTGGGAAGTTCTTAGTCAATCATCTTCAGCTTGACTTATAGCCAAGTGATTACACGTAGGATCAAATAGCATTTTACAGTTTGACTGGTTGACTACATTTTTGTACTAGCCAAATTAGCATTTGTGTAATTTAAAATCAGCTGTTTTTCAACGCAGGTCAAATGAAGTAACTACTATTATTCGTGTAACGCCATCTTATCGAATTTAAAATTAATGTACAGGATTTTTTTTAGAGTTGATTGTGTTAAGGAATAATTCTCATGTCATAGTTTTTTAACTCATTGACTTCATCTTGAATATCAAATTGTTCTTTATAACTGACCCTTATTTACTAGTGTAACATTGCATCAATTATTTCGCGGAATTTCATAATAGTGGCCTTACTTACATACGCATAACTCAGGATTTTCCGTTTCATCATCTGAGTAGTTAGCATTATCATCATGAGTGATTATTTGAATTTTAGGTCAACCCCTTCTGGTGATGCTAAAGATAAAAAGCATATAATTATTATAGGAGCAGGTATAATCGGAGTTTGTACCGCTTATTTCATCGTAACACATCCAAAATTTGATCCAAAAACTCATCATATTACAATAATTGAAAGTAAAAGAGTGGCAGGTGGTGCATCTGGTAAAGCTGGTGGTTTATTAGCTTTATGGGCATTTCCTCAACAAATTGTACCGTTATCATTTGAACTACATCAAGAACTTTCGAATCTCTATAATGGACCAAAAGAATGGGGTTATAGACGTTTAACAACAGTCTCACTAGAAGGTGATTTAACTTCCGTAAATGATGAAGATTTAGAAAATGATGATGATGAAGTTTCAACCGGCTTGGAAAGAGATGATAGTTACCCACAATCAAATTTAGAAAGTGATTCGTCCACTGAGAAGCCTCCTAAAAAAGTTTCAAGAAGACAATCATCAAAATCCTCAGAGAGTTCCCTTCCAAAAGATTTGAATTGGATAAATTCAGCCCTAGTCAATAGTTGTCTGTCATTAGGAGGTACTGATACAACCGCTCAAGTACATCCATACAAATTTACTAATTTCATTCTCAAAAAGGCAATTGAATTGAGTAAAGGATCACTCGAGTTAATACTAGGAAAGGTTGATGAAATCACTTATTCAATGGAAATAGGATCGGCAACAGGTGTCAAGTATTCACCAACCTCCATCAAAGAATCTGAAGAAAATTCATCGAAAGTGATTGAGCTTCTTGGTGATCAAATTGTCATGGCAGTTGGTCCATGGACATCAAAAATTCTTCCTGATTGTCCTATTAGTGGTTTGAGAGCTCATTCGATTACCATTGCTCCTTTTAAAGATCAATCAGTTAGTCCATATGCGATTTTTACAGAATTCAAGACAGGGCCAACGTCCTATGTTTCACCAGAAATTTATGCAAGACAAGATGAAGTTTATGTTTGTGGTGAAGGTGATTCTGCTGTTGATGTTCCAGAAACAACAGATGATGTTGAAGTTGTTAAATCCAAATGTGATGAATTATTTAAACAAGTTGGTAAGTTTTCACCAAATTTACGTAAAGGTCATATTCTCAAACGTCAAGCATGTTATTTACCAGTTTTGGATGTGCCAACATCATCGGGTCCACTTATTGGTGAAACTAATGTTAGTAATTTATTCCTTTGTTCTGGGCATTCATGTTGGGGTATAAATAATGCACCTGGATCAGGTAAAATAATGAGTGAATTATTATTAGATGGTAAGTGTAAATCTGCAAAGATTTCATTCTTAGATCCATCGTTATACTTTGATGCAAGTGTGTTAGTGGAGAATGAAGAAGATTATGATAATGATGATTCTGAAGAAGGAGATGATGCAGAAGCTTGATTGCAAGCCATTATTGATAAATAGTGTTTACGATTTTATAGAGATTTTCGAGCTTTAATAAATTATGATTCTTCAGTTGTAATTGCTGCAAAAAATACTTTTCATTTGTGAAACAACCAATTGAAACAATAATTGTAAATAAATGTCAAGTAAAAGGTTGAGCGATATAGGAGATAGTGATCTCAGAACTATGTTTACATCAACACCAAAGAAAAAACGGATGTTTTCTGATGATTTTGATTCAACTTTTGTGCCTGAGAAGCCAATGTCTCCTTTGAGACAAGAAATTGTATTCAGTGAAGATGAAGAGTCACAACAAAAGAGTTCAAGTAGTGGAGCTGGTCGGAAGCACGGCCAAATAGATGTTCCAAAAGATTGTAATTCATCACTAGAGTACCTTGATTTTGAGTCATATTTCGATAGCGATTTTAAGAGATGGATAAGACAGGGAATTCACAATAATGAGAAGTATGACTATCTTGTTAGGAAAATAATTGAGTCAAGAGTCAAGCTTGTAACAAGATTGAACCTCGTAGACCAGTTCATGAAAGCATACATTTTTGAATTGAAAAAAGTCAAAACTACAATGGAAAACCTGGTAAACAGTTTTGAAAATTACACCAACGAGATCAAGGATGCGTTCTTCAAATAACATCTACAAATTTATGACTGCAATATTGATTATAAGATTAATTATACAAGAATAAGAAATCTATTAGTTTCTCTTAGCGAAACGTCTTGGACCTCTTTGAGAAGAGATAGCAACGGTTTGAATTGGGATTTTGAAACCTAAAGTCTTAACTAAGTCAGCGGTTTCAGAGTCAACTTCTAATTGACCGTTAGTGTGAGATAAGTCCAAAGCAGAAACTTCTGGAACGTATTGATCTTTTCTTTCTCTTTCTTCTTCTTGTAATTTGAAAGAGATACCTCTAACTGGACCCTTTTGAATTCTCTTCATTAAGTGAGTGGTGTAACCAGCAATCTTGTTTCTTAATCTTTTAGATTGGATGACAGCGATTTCATCAGCTAATCTTTTGTTAGTTTCGAAGTCCAAAGTCAACTTTGGGTAGAATCTTTCAATTAAGACCTTTGAAGCTCTCTTGACGGTTTTAGTTCTAACACGACCCTAAACTAGTTAGTATTGGTTTTATAAACAGATTGTGAGGACAATAATCATGATTGTAGATGATTGTGTGAAGAATTGATTAAAAACTGACGAACAAAAGTCTTGAAAACTCCCGAGTAATTACTAAGGAATAAATGAAACTGTACACATTGTTGCAAGGGTACCGATGTACGATGATGATTTGGAAACGGTTTGATATTCAATAAAATGTTGATATCTCTCATTATTGATCATAGAAAGGTGACTATTGGACGAGTGAATGGATAATTCAAGAAGGCTGATTTGTATATGACATTATAGGATGCATCAGGGAATCATTTAAGGACCACTAATATCATGATGATTGAACTCTATCATTTTACATACCATATTGTATAGAAGTTGAAATTAAAAAGTTTTCAATTTTCAGATAAAATTTTCTGCGGTATGAGAATGGACTGCAGGAAAGTCAAGAAAGGTGAGTGAGGTGAATCAGGTGATGAAGTGACTGTTTTTCAAAGGTGAGGATTTCGATACATGCACGAGAGGATTTCACGTGTCAGATCACATGACTACATCATGTGATACAAAGACTGTAGTCGCGTTTATATGTCATTATCGATAAGTAACAATCACTCCTGTACTATAGTTTTAAAATAATCAATTTATCAATTGAAGGACTTTGATTAACATCACTCGAATTTGTGTTTTAAGCCAAATCAATGTCAACAGAAAAGAATCGGCTATTTCATTGTGACGTTTGTTCGTCCGACTGTACGAATAGAATAAGAATAAAATGTGCTATATGTACAGATTATGATTTGTGTGTTCCTTGTTTTGCAAGCGGGTCTTTCACTGGAGATCACAAACCATGGCATGATTATCAAATAATTGAACAAAATACTTACCCCATATTTGATAAAGATTGGGGTGCTGATGAAGAGTTGTTACTTATTCAAGGTTGTGAAACTTTTGGTTTGGGTAACTGGGCTGATATAGCTGACCACATTGGTAATAGATCTAAAGAAGAAGTAGGCGATCATTATAATAATATCTATCTCAATTCCAAGGATTATCCTTTACCTGAAATGGATAAAGAATATGATATACTGCCACTTGATTTCTTACAAGAAAGAAAGAAACGTTTGGAATTACGTAAATCATTACCATTACCACCCTCAAAACCTAAAACTGTTGCATCTGTACCTTTATGTCATGAAGTTCAAGGATTCATGCCAGGAAGATTGGAGTTTGATCATGAAGTGGAAAACGATGCTGAATTATCAGTTAAAGATATGGTATTCGACCCTGATGATTCCGCTCAAGATATCGAATTGAAACTAACAGTCCTTTCCATATACAACTCACGTTTGACTACTAGAGCTGAAAGAAAAAGAGTTCTTCTCTTGAATAACTTATTGGATTACAGAAAGAATATTAGTAATGATAAGAGGAAGTCTAAAGAAGAGAAGGAGTTGTTGAAAAAGATCAATGCATTCATAAAAGTTATGACACCTGATGATTTCGAAGAATTCACAAGAGATATACTAACCGAATTAAAATGCAGAGTTAGGATACAACAATTACAAAACTGGAGAAGAAACGGTATAACCGTGATCGAAGATGGTAATAAATTCGAAAAGGACAAATTGGTTAGAAGTGCACATTACCAAAGAATGGGTAATGGTTCTAACGCTGGTCGTCATAGCATGAATGGAATGAGTAATGGTATAAAAAAAGGATATTCACCTCAACCAGAGTACAAACCGAAATTGGGTAATGTCAGAGCACCATTGGATATTTCTCATGCGGCCGATTTTGAACTTCTATCGAACGAAGAGAAGCAGTTGTGTGCAACATTACGGATTTTACCCAAACCTTATTTGGCAATTAAGAACCAGTTAATGAAGGAGGCAATCAAGAACAATGGTGTTCTTAAGAAAAAAGATGCAAGACTGTCACTCAAGATTGATGTTAACAAGGCCTCAAAGATCTATGAATTCTTTGTTCAAATGGGATGGTGTTCCCAAGGCTAGGTCATTAAATTAACATCAAACAAAATTGGTTTGATTCCAACATCAATCACACTTTAATCAAGCTTCAATGGGAGCTCGGTACGCATTCGAACGTTAAGCATAAATCCCACGAGTGGATTATATAATTGTATACTACTAAATAATAGAACTGCGCAAAAATCAGCTAGTGATTCGTGTAACTAGAACATGAATTTGAAAACTATATTTAAATTATGCACATTGATACTGTTGTCAACAGCACAGTTCTATCCATTAACCAAGAATGGTGAGATTCCATTGATACTTGATTCATACAAGCCTGGACAAGAAATAGTTATGGATTGCATTACAAGAAATATCGACAATGGTGAACATAAATTTGACAGTCAGGATAGAATCATATATGCACCATTCCCGATTTGCAAAGAATCCAGTAAACCGTTGGCATTCAAGTATGGTGTCAACGAAAACCTTAATTGTACCATAACATTTACCGACGAATTATACCATTTATTTCAATTATACATTCATGAGGATGCACCGTTTGGTTGCCGTATTCCATTAAGTACGGAGACAGATTATTTGGAGAAAGGTGGAGCCTATGTACCATTGACATTCAATTTCAGAGGTGAAATCCACGAGTCTCATCTAGATGTTGATCCATCCATGAATGTATTCTTCACCAAACCAAAATCTAACTCCAACACAATCATCAGCTCTATAGCTTACTCATGCAGTACCAATGTATCACGAGTAGTAATTGGATCTGAATTGACATTGAACTTTGCAGTTAGATGGTTTGATAACCTAAACAATTATGGTCAAGTATCTGGTGATCTTGACTCATTACCATTCTCAGACGGATTTTACACCATACCAAAATCTTTCAAGATTTCTAACTATTTACAAGATGCTTTATGGACATCATTCTTCGCTGTTGTGTCTGCTTTGTTTGCTGTCTTGGTTTACCGTTACACAATAATGAAGAAATTTACCCTTTTACCTAAGCACAACAAGGATTACGAAGCTGCAGTTTCTTCTAAAGAGGATTAATGTATATTAGATTTGACATCTTTCAATGATAGCTCTAAGTAATGTATCGATCTTGTCACTATCATTTTGACCCTCTAGATACTTATCTTGTAAGAATGAGATGAATCCTTGACTTAAATCATGTTTTTGCTCTGTGCTATTCTTGTATGCCATGAGCTTATTGACAGCAAGTTGTAAGTTGTCAGCGAATGACGGTTCAGTCTTCTCAATATTTCTAATTGGTAACGTACTATCCAATATCATAGTTCTAATCTCCTTAGGATACTGATTGTGCAAGTAGCTGATCATGTGTAAGTACAAATAGTCTTGACTTAAATCCTTGAAGTTATCCACTATCTTCAAGAAACCCTCCACAATGGTGAATGTTTTGTCTTTAATTCTTGCTGCATCTTTGTTTGTCATCTCCCGGACCAAAGCAGGTACACAAGAGTCAAATATAGCAAGCGCAACATCTCCTTTTAATGCAGGGTTGGTTTCTGGATTACCCAACATGTTCATATCAGCTTCTGGTAATTGATTTAACTCATCTCTCAAGTCTTCATTCGGTAAGGCAATAACATCATCATCAAGGTCTTCACCTTCTTCAAGTTTTTGTTTGAGCTCCAGCTTCTCAATCTCCATTTGTTCAAGCTGCTGCTTCTCGGTGATCAATCCTAGAACTTTCCTTCTGGCAAGTAATTTTGAAATATAAGTCAATTCGAATTGACAGTAATTTAACCAGAGTTCCAATGATTCTGGATTGAGTCTGAGACCTCTTTGGAATAAAACTCTTGTCCCCTTTGCATTATTATTAGTTTCGAATTCATATTTAGCAGCACTTAACCAAGCATCAACATTTCTTGGTTGCAACTGAAGCAATTTAGAATAAATCTTGTACACAACTTTGATTGCACCATTCTTTTTGGCAAAATCAAGATAATTGGACCAAATTTCCATATTCTTGGGGAACCTATTGATACCTCTTTCATACACGAATAAAATTCTTCTAACACCTGCCCAGTCTGAAATACTTGGTTTTGTATCTACAAGTCCAACCCTTGAAAGTCTGGTGTACCTTTTCTTTCTCAAACGTTCGAGGTTGGTTTCAAAGTCACAGTACTTGAGAAAGTCTCTACTGGTTGAACCTCTACCAGTGATCCTGTGTTCAAAGTCAGTCCTTCGACGCATTATGATTGTGATTTCTCTCTTCTCAAACAACCCCTTCTTTTGGAGGTCATCTAACTCCGGAACTGACTGTTCCAAGTAGTACCTAACTTTTTCAGCCATAGTTATTGAGATGCGAGATGAGGTTGAGATTTATCTATAAATGGTCGTGCAAATCAACAAGAATTCAAATTGACGTTGACTGTTGGCCGACATAGAATACGGTATAGCCAAGCAGTTTACCAGAAGGTGTAGATGGTTATAGTTTGTTGCATTTAAATGTGACAAAAAGCAAAAAAAAGACAAATGCTCTAGGAGGGGTTTGAACCCACGACCGTCGCGTTCCTCACACGACCGTGACTTTAGGCATAACCAAATCAGTCGTAATACGGCTATAAGCACGAAGCGCTAACCTCTGCGCCACTAGAGCATCTGCTAACAAAATAATATTCCCTCGTCACTGTATTCGCTTTGCACAAGAAAAGTCTTATTTTGAAAGCGTACCTTGATCCAGTGTGCCTGAAAAGTCATGAAACCTTTCAAAATACCTGAAAACATGTTTCCCATTGAACAAGTGTTTTCTGTTGGTGTACACTTCAGCACAACACAGTCATTGTGTCATTGACATGTTGGCAGAACACTTGCTGGTGCCGTAAACCTTGCAAACAAATTTCTAAGCCTCGTAATATTCCTCTATTTTGCTTAACCGGTGAGATGTTTCTCGTTTGAGATCTCCATCAGGCAACGGACATTTTTTTTATGTTGAACACTGGAGTATCAATGAAAGCTCAGAAAATATTAAATGGATTACAAACCAAAGTCTATATTTACTTGCAACCTTATTAGATTTTTATTTCTATTAACGTCAGTTTTCATTTGTCTATTCAATTTAAGCAATTTGAGCAAATTTTGCAACCAATAAAGAAATCGCTCTTTAAAACCCAATGAGCAAAATATCACCCGACAACAGCGGTTGACTGTAAAAAATCATGATCGATTGGTTTGGCCTTCTGAGAAATGTAGTGTGAGTTTGGGACTGATTTCTAAATGCAATGCCATGTCAGTCTACCGGCGACTAGTGACACAGCATAGGTTTATTATCGGTTAACCCCCATAATTGATTGCCGATGATTGCGCCTATGACAACAGCTATCATGAGCCAACCATTGTAAGTCATGAAAATAAGCATCAACATAAACGAGTAACCAACTTGGAATCCATAGAGTAGAGATCTCTTTAATTTGAACTGCGCCATTGATCTGGAGTTGGAATTAGACGTCAAGCCACTCAAGGTAGCCAGAGTGGCGGATTCCCATTTACTGAACCACGCTCTGAGTAGTTCATAGCCCATTCCGAGTAAAACAATCATCAAGAAAGAGAGCAAGAAGGAGCCAAACCCTTTTATATGCCACCATTTGAATATCACACAAGTATTAGTCCAGTCCCATGTGAAAAGCATATTCATAGAACACATTTGTCCATGATCAGGCATTGAATGTGCTGCGTTTGTCATTTTAGAGTGATCCATAGTTAGTGACGTTTGGAGAACTTTTGTGAGATTGAGCTAGAGAATACTATGCAGGTCATCAAAAAGAAAATTAATCATGCCATAAACGGCGGGCCCGCTGTGAGTCACAAGATTTTAGGTCAAGGGACTGACAGAAGTTCACCATCGAGCTAATCTAGATACTATAGAGGTGAGCACATGTGATGGCCCGACGAAACTTGACACTGGGGTCATTAGTTAAGAGTAATTTGGATTAGTTTTAATCTCAGCAATTGAGGTCAAGAGCAATTATACATCATTTGTACACCAACGATAGTTTCAGAGGACAAATAAATGACTGCATAAATATGTATTACTGATGAGCCATTTTGTCCGACTGCAAATTACGCAAACACCCGATTTACGATATATTCCGGAACTACTCAAAATATAAATTCATCTCAAATCCGTTTTTCGTAATTACATAATTACCACTTGAACTTGAAATATGAAAATATTAAGTGCTGAAGAAAAAGAAGCTCATATTGCTCATATCACTGCTGAAGGTGCAAAAGGTTTACTTTATGGATCAATCTTATCAGCGGGCCTTTATGCGTTTTTAAAAATTAGACACCCTGTTAGATTCAAAACTTTTACTCCAAGTATCAGAGCATGTATTTTCACAATGCCAACAATTGCTGTTGGTGCATTCTACGCTGACCAAGGTTCTGTTGAATTCGACAAAAGAATGCATAGTGGTTCATACCAAGATTCTAAAGTTTTAGAAGAATACAAACAATGGCAAAACTTATCAACTAGTGAAAAGATCTTTACGTCATTAAACAATAACAAATATCCAATCATCATTGCTTCATGGGCTGCTTCATTATATGGATCTTGGGTTTTCGTTAACAGAGATAAAATTATGACAACCACCCAAAAGGCAGTGCAAGCAAGAATGTATGCTCAATTTATTACAATTGCTTTATTGTTAGGAACAATTTACCTTTCTGTTAAAGAACAAGAAATTGAGAAAAGTAGACCCCCACCAATTCCAGAATGGAGGAAAGTTTTGATGGAAAAGGAAGCAGAAGAAGCTGAGAAGAAGCAACTTATGGAACAACTTGAAGCTGCTAAAAGAGATAATAAAGAGTTAACTCACTAATTTTGTACATATTCTAATGATCTTATGAGTAAGAGTGATTTAATACATAGATAGAGATTTTATTATTAAAATATACTAAAATTTTATATTCATGAACAAGCTTCATCAATAGTTTTGGTTAAAATATCTAAACCTTCTTCTATCACTTCATCGGGAATGTTCAATGATGGTACAATTCTAACAGTATTAAGACCAGCACTAATAACAATTAATCCATTCTCTCTAGCTTTTGAAACAATTTCATTAGCATCAATCTTACTAGCAAATTGCAAACCAAGGAGTAAACCTTTACCCTTAATTTGAAGAATCTCTTCAGGATACTTGTTTTGGATCTTACTCAATCCCTTGACTAATTTCTCTGATTTGTTGTTGACTTCTGCTAAAAATTCTTGATCACTCACTTGATCAACAACATATGAACCAATCTTTGACCCAAGTGGGTTACCACCATAAGTAGTACCATGATCTCCAACTTTGAGTGCCTTTTCAACTTTTTCACTAACCATTGTAGCTCCAATAGGGAAACCATTTCCTAAAGCTTTGGCCATAGTTGTAATATCAGGGTGTCCCTCTGCTGGAAGATAGGAGTGGGCCCAAAGTTTACCAGTACGTCCCAATCCACATTGAATTTCATCATAAATCAAAATAGCATCATTCTCGTCACAAAGCTTCCTTAACTCAATTAAGAATCCTTCATCGATGGTATTAATTCCTCCTTCTCCTTGAATTGGTTCAATAATAACACCACATGTCTTGTCTTTACTAATGAGTTGTTTGACACTGTCAATATCATTTGGTTTGGCAACTTTCACTCCAGGAATTAATGGTGCAAACGGTTGTTGATACTTAGGATTTGGTGTGACGGACAATGCTCCCATAGATCTACCATGGAATGCATTTTCAAAGGTGATGAGTTCAATCTTCTCATCGCCAATGCTTTTACCATACTTTCTTGCAAATTTCAATGCAGCTTCGTTAGCTTCAGTTCCAGAGTTACATAAAAACACTCTTGCTGCGTCTTTCATACCTCCAGAACTCAATGTCTTTTGCACAAGCTTATTGGCCAACTCACCAGCGTATAAGTTGTGGAATAAATTAGAACAATGAATCAATGTACTTGCTTGGCTCGATATGATTTCGGCAATTGCACTGTTAGCATGCCCCAAAGCTGTAACAGCAATACCAGCAGAAAAATCAATAAACTCTCTATCTTCTAAGTCATACAACTTTGATCCTTTACCATGAGTGAAAACTATGTTAGGACGGGCATAAGTAGTTACAGTGTATGGTTTAGTCACTGTGTTAATAAATTGCCCTGAAGCTGATTCGTCAGTTGGATCTGCATGATTTCCAGAGCTGGTCAATGGTTTGGAAACACTAAGATTTCTAATTGAAGCTCTAGAGAAGCTTGCAACAGCTTTAGTGACTGTATCGATTTGTCTCAAATTTCTAATCATAATTGACAAAGGTGAAAAATCAGCTTTTAAGTATGATTTCGCATCGCGGTTGACTCATGAACCTATTACCCGATTAGGACAACAAACTGTATGACACTAAAGTCTATCAATATCAATTGTAGTTTCAAAATTGGACGTATCACCCTCTAGTTTGGACTTGAGTGATGTTTTAACAAGTCTGTTTATCTCAAATCTCATCATTGCTTCATCATCACTATTTCCTCCCTTCATGCCAATTTTTATCCCAATAACGAACAATTCATAGGTGAACTTAGTAACGAATAGCTTATCGATTGTGTAACCAGTCTTAAAACAGTCTAATCGCGTAATACCCTTCTCTAAAGACTCTTTCAAAATTCCATAGTCGAATTCACTCGATGGGTATGACAAGAGAAGAATACCTCCCAACGCTTGAACCAATTTCCACCCCGTTAGCGTAAACAATAAAGACACAAACAACGAAGTGACTTCATTAATATCCACTTCAAATCGTTCCAGTGTCACTTCTGCCAACAATGGTGATACCGCCAAGAATAGGGTGTACAGTAATGTAATCATATGTGTTGGATATCTTGTTATGAGTTTTGCTAGCTTACTAGCGATTTCAAATCGTTTTGATCCATGTTCTGTATCAAGAAGGCCTCTGGACTTCATTGGTGTTTTGCTACTGGAGTACTTGGGAGGTTCATCAGATGCAATTAAAGTGTTGAGCTTTTCTGATGTTAAGATGTAACTGGAAGTTGTTAATGTAACCACTGCAGTGCTTATGAGTGATCCAAAATAAATAAAGCTCTCAAAGGAGGTTTTTGCGTCGTCTCTATGAACATGATGAGAGTGACCCAGAGAACCCTCCTCGAGGTGTAACACAAATGAGAGGAATTCCTCAAACGAATGACTGAGAAGATCTAACCCCACCATCAAAAGTGAAGCCGCCAATGCAAAGCCTATAAGAACCTCCAATCTTTGAAGTCCAAAAGGGAAGGAAAGAGAGGGGTGATTCCACACCTCAAAATTGGACAATATGTCCACCATAACTGTCACAAAACATCCTAAAGAGTCATAGAATACGAAGTGAGCAATTGTTGCAAGTTCAGGTGCTTTAATTTTATGACCTGCAACGAATACAAACCACGAGGTTAACAAATGAATTAGAGACCAAATAAGCTTGAAACGTTGAGCAGGGCTAATTGAGCCTAAACACTCTTTGAAAGTTGGTATAGGATACAGATTTGGAATTGAAGATAGTTGCTTTTCAATTAGCAGTGGTGGTGGTGGTTCTTGAAAGAAGTTCATCGACACAGAGGAGTGTTTATACTTGTGACCTTTTCTATGAGCTGGTTTCACTTGTAGTGACAGAGATGAGTTGTTGTTGTGTAACATGATTTCTTGGGGCTGGAAGTTAAAAGGCAGGTAGTTCTTAGTAGGAGATGAAGACCTTCTAGATGGCGATTTGGGGAATAATTGTCTCAGACGTGTAGGAGATGATGATCTTGTGGGGGATGATGACCTGGAGTTGATTGGAGGCGCTATTATAGGAGGTGCCATATAACTTCTCCTGCTGCTACCCACGGAACCTGGTTTAAATGAATTGCTGATGGGTGACATGAGTTGGTCTTCAATAAGACTATTGCTAGGCAGAAAGAGAGCCGATTTGGGACGAGCCCTCCCCAGTCTGGTTACAGGTATAGGTGACAGTTGGCCTTCAATAAGTGAATTCTCAGCTAAGAAAAGTGCTGATTTGGGACGGGGTCTTGAGGTTCCATTGGCACGAGACGGTGCATGCGACACAGGCGATCCCATTGAAGTATTGCATCGTTGATTGTAGATTGGTGACTCGTCACCGCCGAGTGAACTAGTAGAGAAATTGGCACTTGTGAGGAAGCTCAAATCTCTAGCTTTCGAAGTATCGAGTTCTGTGTCACGAATACCACGATTGCTTGGGGAGTCTTCCACACTAGACCAGTCATCGTCTTCACGGTACAGATCACGGTCCAAATTGAACGCTTCTTGCAAGGGTTCAGTCATGAATGGTGTCAACAAAGGTGCGACTGGGAATTTTCATAACCTCCAAAGACCCAACTGAAAATACAAGCTTCACTATACATTAGTCAAGATGCTAGAATGCTAAAAGCTCCATACAGATGAATTTGTGACTGTGTATCAGTCTGATTCCGCCTGAAGATATTTACTTTGACAATTTCATTGGAACCATAGTACAGTCGCGTCTGATCACTAGCCACCACGAACGTCGTAGGGAACGAGAGTGGTAGATTGTCACACTGTGGGAGAATTGGTGTTATATTATTTCTTCCAGTACCCCTGTGTGTACCACGCAGTTCAATGTGGAGATGCTGCATCTTATCTCAATTATATAGCCAGGTTGGCTTAGTTGACTTGATTCATATGCAATTCGTGATATGGAGGCTGGTTACCAAGAGTTTCGCTGTCATATATGTCCCTTTTCACTTGAATTCCCACTTGCCAATTGTCGAATGGTGTCATTCTTTGGCTGCAAAATTATCACCATGTCAACAACCACTATGGAGGATTCTGTTTTGTCAAGTAGGCATCAAACAATGAGAGATTTATGCGATTGTCATTGATACCCACATCTGTGTTATCAATCAACTCATAGCTCCGAAGCTTGAATTGTGAAACAGTAGATTGATCTTTATCCCCAAGTAAGTTGAGACCTCCAAAACCACTATCTCTCGTGTTCACTAACAATAGATTACTGTTGTTGGAGTTTTGAACATCACCACCTCTCTGTAACTCACTCTCCTGCAACATGATTGCTGAGTGTATTTTGGTGTCATCAACATACTCTTTCAAAGGGTTAGAACTATTGATCTCAGGAAGATTGAAAATACATGACAATTGAGAAACCGCTGCTGACCTATCAGCTGCTATTTCATGAGGCTGATCTGTTTCCAGGACTGGTGTCTCACCTATCTTGAAACCATCATCAACTCCGAAATTTACAATATGAGTGGCTGGTGATGTAGATAACGGGATATTGCCTTCCAATTTCAGTTCTTGATCTAAAGAACTCTTCAAGAGTAGAAGCAAATCATGAAGAAGAATCTTTAGCTTCTCATTACCATTGGACAAGTATGCGGAGTCGAGTAACTTCATCAAGTTGACACCAAATTTGATTCCTGTATCTTCCTTAACCATTGTAGAAATGAGTGAGTTTTTATGAACAATCAAGATTCGAACAAAGATTGAAATCACTCTGAAAGTGTTTTGATTCTCTCCATTATCACTCTCTGAGTTGGCTAGCTCAATCAATTGACCTAAAAATCTGTTCAACAGATGCAATAATGAACTTGATGTTCCTAAGTTCTCAATAGATGAAACTGAGACTTTCTTAAAGAAGTCTAGAAGTACTGGAAGGAAGTCCAACATTCCTCCCTCAATGATACAATTCACCTTCTCTTCACCTGGTGAAGCCATTTGAGTATTGAATGCTGTTTGATCAAGGAAAATGTCCTCAAAGATACTCAATAGCTTCACTTTACCAGCAGGTTCCAAAAAATTAAATAATTCTCCAAAGTATGAATTGTCTGGCGTAAATTTGAATCTCACATTCGAGAGGATGTCATGAGAGAACAGAGTGAGCTTCTTGCTTTTTTCATCCTCATTCAAAGCAGCGCAATCACGCATAACCACTATTCTAATAAGGATCTGACACACCGGTAAACAAAACTCATCGATATGTTGCATCATGATTTTGACGTCATCCATAGATTTAACTGAGTGATTCCACTCCACTATGAAATTGAGGACGTCCAAGAACTGAACCTGGCTGAGGCTCTTCAGGAAATTCTCTATGAAGAATCTTGAATGATGAATAACCCAGTTCTTAAAAAGATGGAGCAATTGATCTTTGTATTTCTGGAAAAACACAGAATTCAAAATGTCTGGACCTTCCTTTTTCAACGATTTGACAATGATCTCGAACGTAGACTTCAAATTCTGCTCCTGAAAATTTTCACGGAAGCAACCAAGAAGAAGCAGTTCATCAACAGGTAGATCCACACAGTCCTGTGATTGAGAGAAAATGAGACCCACAACCAAATTATCGATATCATGCTCAAGACCAATAGCATTGAACATGGATATAACATGAGTAAAGTCAAACACTTCCTTGCAAATCAAGAATTTCAAGAACAACAAGATTGCCGTCTCATTCTTCTTGAAAGCTTCAAGGCCCAACTGATAATTGACAAATCCGTTCAAACATTCGAAAACTCCAAAAGCGTCTTCGTGTTGAAGCTTATGTTTGGTATTGATAAGCAATCTTGTGAACGACAACCTGTCATTGCCCTGAAGGTTGGTAAGTCTTTTGCTACCCAACTCAAAGAGACACAAAAAGAGCTTTCGGGTGTTATTAGCATCGAAAGGTCCTATTTTTAGCTGCCTCAAAGAATTATCAATATCTTCTTGAGTCATGAAACGGTATTGACAGCTCAACATGGCATTCAAATCATTACCAAAGTCATCAATCGTTGCTTTATCATTGGTCCCATTACCGTTGGAATCCTGAGAAATCAATTTCATTGGTGATTCAACTGTAGCTTTTGAAAATATGAATTGTGGAATGGTGGATTTGGGGATTTCAGGTTTAATCACAGGGTCAGCAATATTCCTATCAATACGCTTATCTATGAATCTCCATATCTCGTTGAAATTGAGATAGTCTGAATCCTTATCAGCATTATCTTTGTAGTTCAGTATGATGAGCCTAAACAAATCATAGCCAATTGAGGTTGACTCGTTGTAGGCAAAAGCCTTCACAAGCTTGAAATGTTTGATAGTCAACCTGCTAATGAGATACAATGCATCAGTTTCAAGGATGATAACTTTTCCTTCATTCTTGAGAATGAATTTGACAACGTCCTTGAAAAAAACGGTCAAGTTACTGCTTAAAGCATAGTATTGATAAAGAACAGCAATCATATCCAGTCTTACATGTATCAATCTTGCAGAATTATTGATGGCCGTTTTGAGTTCACTCGTAGCCCAATTGACCAACAAGAAACGAATACCAACCTCCAATTCATTAACAAACTCAAGGTCCACCAACAGACAATCGAAGCTTGCAACTTGATTGATGATCATAATTTGTAATTTCTCTTTACTCTGCTCAAAGATTCCTCTGAAATCGAATTCAGACCCAGTCCATTTCTGAAGAATATTGTCACATTGCTTGTTGTTCAAGACTGGCAAGTTTTTGAGGATCTTTAAGTGAATGTTCACTGCTGGTTCGTCTCTCTTTTGAGCTAATTCAGTATCGGAGGATATGTAGAACAAGCCTGAAGCTATAAGCTTCCTTAAGTATGCAGATATTGTAATGATTTTTAGCTGGTAAAGCTCGTTGATGAGAACAAACAAGTTATCTAAATTCAAAGACGACTCAGCCAAGAATGGTGATGAGAATAAAATGTCCAATAGAGCATTTTCGAAAGTTGCCTTAAACTTGACCAAGGCTTTTGAGTGTGGTGGCAGGAGGACTCTGCGTTTCAAAAAGCCACAAAGGATTAGTATATTTTCGTTTGAAATTGATTTGTTTCTGTATGGCGTCAAACACCAGAAAACAAGTACCGTTAGATTCGACCTCCAGTCTGTGTTGGGTTTATATTTGGCCTTCGGTAGCGGAGGTCTTAAAAGGTATGCAAGATCATCATTGAGTTTGAGCTTATCAAGATAATCAAGGATGCGTAACACATCATCACTACTACGATTGATGAAGAGTTCACCTTCGTAGCTATCGTTTGAAATGGCTGGCAGGGGGATTCCAGGAGAGAATTTTGTATCGAATGGATTAAGAGCCCCACTCGAGGAGATTGAATGATTGCGCTCATGTGAGCCAACATGGGTATCTTTTGGATGTGTGTGCTTAGTGTTCAACATGAGGCTTTCATTTCTGTATTGGATCAACTGCAATTGACGTTGGATTTCTGTCATCTCTTGTGAATTTAATTGAGCTGTGTCTTCCAACAAGATGTTGTAGAGAACTTCCCCTATGAGAACCCAGTAGTTCGGTATAATGAAGACATTAGTATTAAAACGGAAAAGGTATTTGACAGACTCAGAGATTTGTTCAAGGATTCTGTCTTTGACCGGACCAGATATTGGGTTGAGGGTAGTTGAAGAACCCTTTTGAATGAAGTAGTAGTTCAACAAGAGTGCTTCACTGAGTTCCTTACACAAGAAGTCCAGTTTGAGGATATCCACCCAGAATATTTTGATCATAGTCAATGCCACTAGTTTTGAGCCATAGTTGAGGTCGAGATCTCTTCGTATATGACCATTTGCGTAGACGTCGGAAGAGTCTTCTTTGGAACTGAGAAGTATGGCAATGATGGTTTGAGTATCGAGAGGAAGACCATCTCTGAAGAATTTCAATACTGAAGCAATAAGCATGTTTTTATCCACCAAACTCTCCAAGTATAATGCTTGCGTATACTTCAAGAGATAGGAGAACTTTTTGAGCCAAATATGCTTCTTGTCAGAGGAAGTGATTTGGTTCATCTCTCTGGAGAACTTGAAAATGTAGTCCACTAATTGTTGAGTCCATTCTTGAAGCCATTGAGTTTCGTAGTTCTCAACTATTTGTGCTTCATTTGCTGATGTAGAATGAGATAGTTTTGATTGAACTTTCTTTCGTATTGCCAATGAATCACCATAGAGAACTGATTTGGTAAACCACAAAGCCCTCACTATGGGGACATTCTTGGAGCACAAAGCTTCTATCAACACTTTGTTCTTGACACCATGCGGTAGTCTCAGTGAAACTTGCCTGAGCGGCACTTTAGGGTCAGCCAATTCTTTGAGCCATGCTTCCTTTTTCAGTGAAGTAAGAGTTACTCTAGGCGGTACCTTGAAATGATTAGAGTCGTAGCGGATCTTATTAATGACTTCGTTTCGGGTCTTGTATGCATTAGAAAGGTGCTGAGACAACTCTTTGAGTACTTTGGCGCAGTTCTCCGAGCTTGAAAAGATGGTTGCTTGGATTAAATTACAACCAGAATAGTACTCATTTGAAACTTGTGGCATATCAAAAAGACCCTTGTTCAAGTAGACAGAATTGTTCATCTTCAAGGCCTCTGACTCAGCCTCCTCTCGTGGGAGCTTCGTATGATCACTCCAAGGTTGAAAATCGGGATATGTCACCAGTAAAGTTGAACTTTTGATCTCACCATTGGCATCAAGTGGATAAATGTTATCCTTAGGATTCACCATCTGATACTTCATCAGTAGCAATTCATCCTGATTGCTGTTGGACTGGGAGAACTTCGATTGTGTCGATAACAAAGAGTTCCCTCGCCTATTCTTCGACATTGGTGATACTATACTGAACTTTTTTGAGATTGAGAATCTTCATTTGCATTACATACCATAGTTACTTTTATTTCTATCATCTAATTACCAATCATCGTCATCATCATCATCCTCTTCTTCATCACTATCTCTTGTGGCTTGTCTTTTCTTGAGAGCATCGGCAAGAGATCCTGCGAGACTGTGTTCTTCGTTCTTTTTAGCTTTGAGTGCGTCTGCAAGTCCATTTCCTAAATTATTGGCAGGTTGTACGACAGCATTGGCAGTTCTCGAAGTATTGGAAACTGGTGGTGCAGGTGGTGGAGGAGGTGGGCCTCCATTGGCCCCAAATAATGAAGCTGGTGGCTCACATTTTTCCATAAACGATAATGGAGCCCAACCTTCTTTGGTCTCTGCGAGATCTTTGACGAGTCCCCATTGCCCGTTCTCACTAGCAACATAAACAATGCTATCTTTCTGAAGAGGAATTGAACCGGCAACAGACCCATCATAATCAAAATTGACCTTGTAAGTTGGGTACTTGGGCTTTTGTGCTGATAATGAAGGAGGTGGAGGAGGTGGTGCAGTCTTCTTGGGTTGAGGACTAGCAACAGGTTTCTTTACTGGCCTGTTAGCAACTACAGGGGCAGTATTGGTGTTGGAGGTCCGAGCAGTAGGTTGAGGTGGAGGTGGTGCTTTTTTGGCAGTCTTTGCAGGAACAACAGGTATTTGCACAGGTTGACGCTGTACTGGCTGCTGAACAACTGGCTGCTGAACAATTGGCTGTGTTGGCTGCTGATATGATGATTGTGCCAGTCTTGCAGCTTGTCCAAATCCATTTCTTGCCCCCCTATTGTAGTACTTGCTATAGTCAACCTTGCTTGACTTGCCTCTTGGACGTTTGGGGTTCTTACTAGATGCTGGAAGGCCAGATTTCACAGTGATAGTACCTGACTTATAGATATCTCCATTAGTGGGAGCATCTCCAACTTGAAACTTGACGGTGTGGAACTTACCAGGTTTCTTCTGATATTCGATTGTTGGCCCAACTTTGATGGTGATACCAGGATTCAACTTCTTCAAGTGGGCAACAAGTTCAGTTTTGAAATCTAAACAAATGAATAAATCAGGATTGGTAGCAGTTGGTGAATGAAGAGACACTGCAACCCAATTATCTTGGAATGTAGATAATCCAACATAGTTAATGCCACTGATGGGAGTTGCATGCTCCTTCTGTAATTGGAGTTTCCTATCAACAAGATTTTCAGCGATAACATAGAGATTGTTCTTCGTCAAGATAAAGATTCTAGGAAGCCTTTTAGACGATCTTCCAAACTTTGCCATAAGTATTTCTCCCTTGGCTGAAAAAATAACTGGTTCATTGATACCAACTTGACTGGTAACAAACTTACCATATCCTGTAGAATCATTGCACCCAAGGTAATCGCCCATAAAAGCACGCATTCCTAGCATTGACATCCTTCTACGCTCCTTTCTCCCTTGCAATAAACCATTACCATAGTCTCTGAATTGCTCGAATTTGTTACCATGTTGTTTGACCTTCCATGCACGTTGAATAGTAATAGCAGCATCTTCCTTTCTTTTGACATATCTTCTCCATGCTCTTTGAATTCTTGCTGCCATATTATGCCAGTACTTATCTCTCATGTCTTCCAATGCAAATAAGGTTTCTGGGGTTTTGATGAATACTTTGGTAGTACCCATTTGATACTCTGAAGCAGGAATATGGCATGAATTCAAGATTTCCTTGACAGCAGTGATATCATCCCCATGCCAAATGTAATCACCTGCGTAACCAGTCTTTGGTGATAACAAATAGAATCTTTGAACAAACTTATCGAAGGTTGTACGGTAAGCGAAACCAGCTCTACGAATACGAACATTCTCTTTCAAACCCAAATATTTGATTTGATGCAAAACTTGAGCATTGTCGTATTCTTTGGGCCTCTTTGTTTGGTTTGGTTTGATTGTTCTGATGTAAGATGGCTGACATTGTGACAAAGTGTCGACCAAAAGATTGGCACTTTTCTTGATCTTGTCTGATGCTGTTTCGGTTCTCTTCTTGTTGTCGACCAATGATGCTAAAAGATCGGGAGGAAATAAAACTTGAATGAAGGAGTTCGAAGAAGTGCTCAACATTTCCAACAAATCTCTCAACATTGCGTCCTTGTTCTTGTCAGTCATACCACTAACCTCGTATGTGACATCACCAGCATAATGCTTGATAATAAATTTTCCTTTACGATCTTCAAAATGGCGATTACTGGCACCCACCATTCCAAGTCTTTGAGCGAAAACTTGATCAGCAGCATCAGAATCAGCGTGAGCTGTTTTGATAGAATCGTTCAAAGCAGCAAAAAGACCTGGCTGTGGTCTTGTTGCTTCAATCAAGTCACAGACAACTTTGTTGTTGAAGTATTGAATTGGAGTCCATTGAATCTGTTCCTGAACATATTCGTCTTGTTCAGCTTTTAAGGTCAACTGAATAAAAATCTGTTGCAACTTCTCATTGACATAATTGATACAAATCTGTTCAAACGAGTTATGGTCAAAAATTTCAAAGCCATAGATATCTAAGATACCAATTGACTTCTTTTCCACTTGAGATGATGAGCCTTTTAAGGAAACGTTAACTCTCTCAACAATCCAGTCAAACAAGTTACTGTAGATACCTTTCGCCAAAGCATCACGAACAGCAGTTGCTTGGACTATGTTCAAAGGAGAATGATACGTAGAACCCCTTCTCATACCATGACTTGTCTGAACAATCTTTTCGGTGATTGATTTTTTCAAAATTTCAGCATCAGTTTCCAACAAGTAAGCAACAAAATTGGTAACACTATCATCTCTGATGGCAGCATTACCTTGTTCGTCTTCCACAAATGAGATATTACCAATCCATAAAACCAGTGCCAACATTCTAAAGATTTGATCTTGCTCTGCTTGTTGTAAACCAATGATACCCATAGCTTTTACAGTATCTTCAAAGTCTTTGGAATCATCAATACCATCAACAGTGATACAGTTAGCGGCAGAAGTATAAATATAAGTTTCTGGGCCTTGGATCCCGAACAGTTGCTGATATTGAGGAGGGCAGTTTTTGGTGAATTGATAAAATATGTGGAAGTTACGTTCATTTGTAATCTGGGACACCACTCTCTGTTTCTCCAATAAATAATTTGTGATATGAGCAGCAATTGGCTGATAAGAGGAAGGGTCAAAGTAAATTTCCAAATACTTACCATGTCTTGAAGAGTTGTTATTCCTCAAGGTTTTAGCACAACCAAATGATTCCAATAATGGATTGGTAGCTAACACCATATCTTTAATTTTTTGAATACCCAGTTCTTGCGTTGAAGCTTTATCATCCACAGAAACGTTTGCAATATATTGCATGATTTGTTTTGCAGCTTCAGTCTTACCAGCACCAGATTCTCCTGAAATGATGACACACTGATTTTCACCATATGACTTCAAATTGTAGTACATAGCCTCAGCGATAGCGAACACATGGGGTGGAACTTCGAGTCTGTTTTTACCTTTATATTTAACCAAATTCTCATGAGTGTAGATTCCGAGATCCCGGAATGGATTGACAGAGATCAACACATGTCCAATGTAAGTATAAATTGTATCATTCATAAACCGTTTATTGAGGTTATCGTTGATAGCTTCATCAGTGATCTTGGAAAGAAGAGTTAAATCTGAAACCCCAACTTCTTTCTTCTTATGAAGATCAAATTCTGCTTTCTTTATCCCACTTTTAGCAGGTGGAGCTTGTTGATTGGCTCTACGACCTCTTTTAACAACTGCCATAAAGACACTTTTCGGGATAATAAGCCTTCGCGATTTTACTGCTATCCGATTACATAACCATTTGAATTGCTGCAAAATATTTAATGAGCCCAAAGACGCACCATCTTATCCTTACCACCACTTGCTACTCTTTTACCATCAAGACTCCAGTCAACAGCATACACTTCATCTGAATGTCCTGGTAAATCCACTTGAAGTTTCCGAGTTCTTATGTCCCAAACTTTCAAAGTTGTATCTTTAGAACAACTCACTAAGAGTCGATTGTCCGCCGACCATGCCGTTTGGTAAACTGGTGCAACATGTCCACGAAGTGTTCCAATAAAAGTTCCTTTCAATCCATCCCATACTTTAATAGAGTTATCAAATGAACTTGATACTATGTACCTTCCATCTGGCGAGAACGATACATGATTAACAAGTTTTTGATGACCCGTCATACGACAAATGGGTTTAGACGATTTGAGTGGCTCCCATAGATACATGGTGAAATCATCACTAGCAGTAACAATTCTTTCACTGGTTTGTCCTCCTAAACGACTCACTTTGGCGTACTCTTCTTGTGCTTTAGCTCTGAGTTCTTGCGGTGACAGTTTCTTGAGCGTGCTTTTGGAACTAGTATGATCAAATCCCCCCTTACGCATAACATAGTCTGTAGACAAACTCAAATGATTAACCCAGTGAGCATGACTCTTTAAAGTTTGAATACATTTACCAGATGCACTGATGTCCCAAGCTTTGATGGTCTTGTCATGGGATCCACTGTACACTATATTGGACCCAGACCATTTCACACAGGAAACCGAGTTGGTATGTCCGCTCATAGTCAAACTGCATATTCTGGCGCTAGTGTCCCATACTTTGACAGTACCATCTTTTGAACCAGATACCAATCTAGGAGTATCACCGACCTTAACAAGATGGAGAGGTTCCCATGCTAAACTGGTGATCCATTTGGAGTGTCCAGTTAATGCTTTACCCAATGGCTTACCAGTCTCAGCATCCCATAATCTTACTGTACTGTCCATGGAACCAGTAGCGATCATTGTACCACATGGTGAATAAGAGACACATAACACCCAATTGGAGTGACCAGACAAGGTAATGACAGGGGTCTGAGTGTTACAGTCCCAAATTCTGGCAGTGGAATCTCCTGCACCAGTGCACATTCTACCAGAATTATTAGGAGCAAATTGACAACATAAAATAGTGGACCCATGACCAGCTATGGCAGCATTTGACCGCGTTACTGGCTTGACTTTGAACACAGCTCTCGGCGTATACACCAATGTCATGAAATCTTCGGTTGTCTTTATTCCTGGTTTCAAAACTGATGCATAAATATTATCTTTAATATCAATCATTTCAACTTGATCTGAATCGTCTTTCTTGTTTAGCAAAGCAAACGTATAAGGAACGGGATCATCATTTGATCCATGCAATTGATTCAAGAGATCTTCTAATTGTTTTTCAGTTACACCACCTGGAACTCTGATGGAACCTCCAATTGATTCTCCAGTGTCGGAAGCTTCAAACTTAATAAGAACATTAGGTAAATCTGAAGGCACTAAAGGCACTTCCTGAACCTTCTGTGCCTCTTTCTTCTGCTTCTTAGAAGGTGGGGGAACAACAGTAGCCATACTATGAGTTGAAAAAGATTCGATGAGCACTGAGATGAGATAAAACTTATGCAGGATTCAACTTAACAAGGACCCCATCAAATCTTCTTGGGAGTCTGCGACTACCTGTGTGTCAGTAATAGTATCTTGAAACCTACTAACGACAGTGGGGGATGATGGTAAGTTTGAAATGGTAACATCCTCTTCAGAAATATCATCGCTGAGATCAACTAAGCAAGTTCCATCAAAATCAAAATAAATAACTTGAGTCTTATCGTTAGTCTGGACTTTGCAGCATGAAACAAGACGTAGATCTTTAGTAGTAATCTTGGTGGGATGTGGTTGTGCAGTATGATACCAGTTCTTGTAGAAGATGGCTCTTTTAGATATGATTGAATCAAGTAGACTGCGAGCTCCTCTAATGTGTTTGGTGTAAGTAGAAGGGGTGAATACTAGTCGGCTACGCTGCTGACTAGCTTGACTTCTGCGATGATCATCTGATGATGGAGCTGCTTGTGAACTATTTATAGGTATCTGAGTATGAGACTCATATTTCGTATCTAGGCCTCCAACAAGAATACACGCCAGCGAGTTGTTGATGGTATATGACGAAATGATATTGGCGAGGGTTGAAATGTGCTTGTTGAATTTGAGAAGTGGACTCTCTCTTAGCAAATCAGAATTGGGAGGTATCATCAGCATTTGGGGCACTTTCTCACTTTCTGCAGCTCTTATGATAGCATTATTGTTGTGAATATGATGTCGAAGGATTGATTCTTGGTATGCAGCTGATAATTCTAGTCTATAAAGTTCTAGTAGCTCGTGAAATCCATTAATGATCACAAGCGCAGGTTCAATCAGTTTTAAAAGCACTAAAAGCCTCGCAAAAGTGTCTATCTTGTACAATAGAACTCTTTGAGGATATTTCGTTGAGTAAGGAGACAATAGATCCACGGGAAAATCCGCTAATGTGTCGATAATGATAACTTTAGACTGAGACGAGGCTAAATGAGATCCAATTATTGAACAAAGAACCCTGTACATTCCAGGACAAGCCACATGTTGAAAGTCATACACCAAAGAAGGTCCTCGAAAGAGTATCAGGTCCAAAGACGGTATACCTGTGCGCCACAGAGCTGACGACTTTTGTAGATTGTGTAGCAGAACCATGTCGCGATCGTTGCGATAGACAAATCCTCAACCTTAATGACTTCTCTGCAGACGAGTGGAAGTCGGGACAGTAATGGGAGTTCGAACTCACAAGGTCATGGGCGGACGATGCAAAGTCACGCCGCGTCCAGCCGTCGTCCTCTGTTACTTCGAAACTCTTCGAATGGTCCACCAAAGAGAAGTAATAGTGGTAGCGAGTCACCTCTGAGCAAGAGTAATCGGCCTCACGGAAGATCACTTAGTCTGATGCTTGCTAATAATCTCCAACATCATAACATGCTGTTTGTTGCACAAGAACGGGCATATGTACGGAAGATTCGTAATCAAATCGTTGATGATTACTACACCAAGGGAATTACCGGCGCCGATGAGCGTGATGATACAATCATCAATGATGATGATGAAGAGGATGATGAAGAAGAGGAAGACGTCAATGCATCACTTTTAGTTGACATTGATGATGACCGATACCAACTTAACTATAACATTGCTAATTCTATGCTTGATAAACTCAAGTTCAATTCTAAGAATGTGACCCTCAGTAAGGACAGCACTGAGGATCCTGCAGTCTTAGAGAGACTAGAATGGCAAGCAATGTTGGCTTCAGTCTTGACGGGTGATGTTGTGCGGTCTGAAAAGACAAAAATCATCAGCAATAATCCTGAAGAGCAAGAGAGTTACCTTCACGCCACATACAAGGAGAGTTTATGGTTTGGAATTAGAGCTAAACTCTTAGGAAGGACTGAAGATGATCAACGGAAGATTATTTCTTATCGTCGTACTCAAGTTGACAATATCATAGAAGAGATCTCCAATTATGAAATTTCTTATGATGACCCCGTCAATAATCCTCCGAGAACACAAGTTGTTACGATTCTCGACAAGTGGGACCGTGCATGTGAGTGTTGGAGAACTCTTGATGAAATGAAACACGACAAACCTGCTTGTGCTAATGAAGAATTCGAGAATCGAATTGATTCTCTTAATGCATGGCTCTCAATTACCGATGCTATAAAAAGGGAAACACAGTCTCTCAGGTTATGGATTGGTAACGACGAGTTGGATATAACCAAGAGTCCCATCGAAACACCTCCTGCTACAACACCTTCAAGTACTGAGCCAAGCCAAATTGTAAAGAAAATATTCGATGAAGATAACAAGTCTTTAGCTGAAAGACTCATGAAAGAGAAAGATGTTTATAACGTGTTCTCCAAACGTATTTTCAATCCACTTGCTCCTTGGATGATTAAGTCCAAGGATACATACATTAGGTTGGGTCATATGTTCGAGACCCTCAAATTACCCGATTACCTTCATGATTTGATTCAGTTATGTCTCGTACCCATGAAACTTATACGAGAGATTATCAATGTTCGTTTAAAATATGCATTGAAATTACAAAATCCAACCTTAATGATGATAGACCAAATGATCGATGATTTCAGAACTTACTTAACGATTGCCTTGGAAATCAAACAAGGTGTGCAGGAATACTGCAAGTCAGATGTTGGGAAAACATGGGTCATAAGTGACTTTTTCGACAGTGAAAATGGTGAATTTGATCTGTCAGTGTTAGACTGTTTGAAGTACTCTTTGGTACTTTTGAATAGAAAATTATTGGATAGTGCAAGATCCCCTTACAACTTCAGAACATTCAAAGAACCCGAAGAACTTGAAGAGTTCTACGACTACATCAGATCTGTGGGGAATTTCATTGAAGGTGGTGGTACAGTAGTTGCTGAGCAGATCACTCTTCTCACTTCCAAATTGATTCAAAGACTTTTGGCTTATTACAATCACCAAGTCAGGTCGTTGCCTTCCTACAAACCCACAGCATCAGATCTTATCAGATGGTGCAGCTCGACCACCGAAAACTTCGGTCAGTTGCGCCGTAAATTGGCAAGATTCACTGGTGAGATTTCCAGAGACTTTACAAATTCATTAGTATTTGAAATCCCATCTGCCAACAGTAATAGAACCAAGAGCTTGTTCAATACCTTGAGAGCAACTGATCATTTTCTCGTTTATACTGGGACTGTTGAAAAACAGGGAATTTACTTTTTTGCTAGTTCAGAGTTAACAGGGAACGAGCAAGAGATCTTGAAGATCATCAATGGCTCTTATATCGGAGTTGATCCAAACTACAAAACACATCAGTTTTCTGAGTTGATCAAGTTGCTTCGGCACCACGAAGAAGGTGAAAATTATCAGATGCAAACTGCTATAGAGCATGCCATCCCAACCCATTCTAAAGATTTTGGATATGTGTTAGCTATATGCCCTCCCAAGCCAATTGTCTGGGAAGGAGAAGTTATCAATATTGATATCAATGAAGTTCCTATTACAGATGTCAAGGTAGGCCAGATGCTTTTGATTACCAAATTACCGTCCCACAGCTTGCACATAGTTAGAGAGAAATTCTTGGATCTAGTTGGAGACATGCTTTACTCAACAAGCGGCATGGTCAAACCTATAGAACAAAGGTGTTCTCTAGCGAAAGTACACCAAGAGTTAACAAGAATCAACAAAGTATTCTTCAAAATGTCTTTAGCGGTCTTGGACTCTGTCAGAATTGTTAGAAAGCAATGCAATCAATTAATACCAGAAGGAGGCTGTCAGGAGATCATCAGCAGTTTCTTCGTATACGCTCGTGATTATGGAAAAAACTCGGTTAAGAATTTAGATTCTTCCAGGAAAGCTACAGTTATCATGAAATTGATACAACTCTGTATTGAGTGGGTCAGCTTTGTTTGTGATGATTGTATCCCAACAGACAGAAAAACCTTCAGATGGTGTGTGTTGGCATTAGAATTCGCCATGGATATGACAAGAGGTTTCAATGTGTTGGTACTTAATGATGAACAGTTCTCCAAATTGAAGTTGAAAGTGGCTAGATGTATGTCATTACTTATTTCCCATTTTGACATCATGGGAGCCAGATCTAGCGAGGCAGAAAAGAGAAGAATCTTGAAATGGACATCCTCGAAATCACGTATTGAAAACTCAGCTGATGATGAATACATTATAGATGCATACAAGGAGGATATGATGTTACAGATTGAAGAGATAGAGAAGTATAGACAAGAGTTACAAGGAGAATTGAATTCAGTTGGTAGAGTATTGGATATTTCTGATTCTGAGTATCAATTCGTCACCTTGTTGGCATCATCATTCTCTAGTGTTTCTATCAGGTGGCAGAAAGGCAGATTTATTGGTGGTGGTTCATTTGGAGACGTATATGCTGCAGTCAATTTGGACACTGGAGGAGTTATGGCAGTTAAAGAGATAAGATTTCATGACAGTCAATCCATTAAAAATATTGTACCATCTATAAGAGATGAGATGACAGTTTTAGAGATGTTGAACCACCCTAATGTTGTTCAGTATTATGGAGTGGAAGTGCATCGTGATAAAGTCTACATATTCATGGAATTCTGTGAAGGAGGATCACTTGCTGCTTTACTAGTTCATGGCAGAATTGAGGATGAGATGGTTATTCAAGTGTATACATTACAGATGCTTGAAGGGTTGGCATATTTACATCAATCTGGAGTTGTTCATCGTGATATCAAGCCAGAGAATATTTTATTAGATCATAATGGAGTGATCAAATTTGTTGATTTTGGAGCTGCCAAAGTGATAGCCACCAGTGGCAGAACAAGAGCACCAGCCCCTAGCAAAGATACAGGTGGTGGAGGTATGGGCAATATTAACTCGATGACAGGAACACCGATGTATATGTCGCCTGAGGTAATCACTGGTGCAGCCACCGAGAAAACCGGTGTTGTTGATGTTTGGTCGCTTGGATGTTGTGTACTTGAGATGGCTACAGGTAGAAGGCCATGGGCTAATTTGGACAATGAATGGGCAATTATGTACCATATTGCAGCTGGGCACAAGCCACAACTCCCATCACCAGACCAACTTAGTGAACCAGGTCGGAATTTTGTTGCTAAATGTCTTGAACATGATCCTAAGAAACGTCCTAGTGCTATTGAACTTTTAAATGATCCATGGATTGTTTCAATTAGGCAAGCAGCTTTTGGATCATCTGATACGAACACCAGTACACCATCTTCAGAGATAGGAACTGACTTGTAATTACTTATGTAAATTACTAATGTATTATTAATGATATGTACAGTTATAGTTATAAGTTTTCCTCCAACACTTGTTTGATTTCGTTGACAACGTCACCTTTGATATTTATGTAACCAGCGATTTCATTTACTGAAATAGTCGTTTTTTTCAAAGCAGGAAATGCACTGATCAAATCTTGTTTGAAGAGAGTAGCATTCCCTTTTATCCTCTTAATTTCTGTTGTGACGAGAGTATTTTGAACCTTCTTGTAGACTGGCCAGTGCCCAAATTTAGTTTTTGAGATGTGATAGTGATTTTTATTGAAGTTTTCGTTAGGAAGTTGTGATGCGTTTATTGATGCAAGTGGAGGAATCTGGAAAAGTAGTTCAGGTGCTGAAGCAAGCTGAGGCTTTATTGTCTTTAGCACTGGCAAAGAAGGTCTCATAATTTAATGAGAATTTTTCAGTGCGACCAGTCAATGATAGTGATCTTTGATAATGATCTTTTGCACACGACCTTCGAATTATGAACTATAAATATTATTGATTTGGTGGTAATTATAAAGTTGCCTGTATAGTTGTTGGTAGTGAAGTTAAAGTTGGAGCTGAAGTGTTGGATTTGTGTTTTTTCAGTTTCAAGTGTTTCATATACTGAGATTTTTTTGTAAAAGAATCACCGCAAACATCACAGTTAAACGTCTGATGAGTCTTCATATGTTTTGTTAAGTTTGATGACTCAGAAAACTTCTTACCACATCCAGGGAATTTGCAAATCAATGGTTTTTCTCCCGTGTGCGTACGATTGTGAATCGATAAACTTGACGAAGTTGCAAAATGTTTTCCGCATATGGAACACTCAAATGGTTTTTCACCTGAGTGAATTCTCATGTGTTGTACAAGCATTGCTTCAACTGCAAATGATGAGCCACATTGTTCACATTTCCAGGGCTTGTAGTTGGTGTGAATATGAATATGCCTTACAAGTTTTTGTCTTTGAGTGAATATTTTTCCATTATGACGCTCACATCCTACCCATTGGCATTTGTAACTTGAGTTGCCTGAACCAATATGGTCATCCATGAGGTGATGTTGTAGATCTTCTGCTGAATTATGAGTTTTGTTGCACGTTACGAAACCCCCATCTTCGTTCTTAACTTCCCATTTACACGTGAAAGTAGGATCAAACTGGTGGTTTTTTCTGGGCTTGATTTTCACACTAGACATGTTAACATCAGACGTAGTGGGGCTAGGCGTTATATGATGAGAAACTGGTGTAAGTAATGATTGATCTGATTTATTTTTGTGAGAGTTTAAGTGACTTAGAAGATTATCAAGTTTTGAATCAGCGTAGTTACAATTTTCCCACTCACAATTAAACAAATTTTCATCCTTTTGTTCATCTAAATGGTTGAGTAAATGCTGAGCAAATAAATCATCATTTACCACTTTTTGACAGTTTTCCCATTTACAAGTAAAATTTTCGAGAAAGTCCTTTGGCTTTTCAGCAAGAAAATCATAGTTGCTGAATTTGAAATGGAAATCATAGTCATTCAATTGTTTTATGTCATTAGAATTAGTACGGTCATCAGGAATAGTCGTGTGAAAGAATGCTTGATGTATTGAATTCTCGTGTTCATGAACATGATCAGGTTGTTGACACGGGTGAGTTTCAAATGGATAATGAACACTGAACATTGGATTTCTATCGTATTTCATTCTTTTTCTTGCTTGTTCTTGAGCCTTTTCACCATTCAAACTATCAAAATCCAGATGTATACTATTTAGCATTTGATTGAATAGTTCCTTTTCATTGTTTTGAATTTTGCATAGGCTATTTTCATGGTCTTTCAAATGGTCTGGATCGAAGCAGCAGATTTGTGGAGTCTTTGTTAAACAACTCGCATCCCTACAAACTTCTTCAGTAACATCTTCAATTGCTGATGAACTTTCTAAGCAATTTTTACACCCATCATCATTTGTAATATTGTAGCAAACATCATCAGCAAAAATTTTGTCTTCTGAACGGGTGTCAGAACAGTTTGTATAGAAACAGTCATCAAGTTCAGAGCAGAACACTTCATCACAGAGTGGTAAATTTTCAAGGGGACAATCAAGCATCAAATCATTAGATATTTCATTCTTAGGTGGTGATTTTGGTTCAATTGTTTGGATTGAGTTTTCATCTTTGATGTGGTTATCATTGACCAGATCATGACTATGAATGTGACCATGAATGTGCGTATGATCTTTATGTTTATGAATATGACCATGGACATAACCATGCACAAACTTATCATACAGAGACATGGATGAGGTGACTCCGTTAAATGGAAAATTTGCACCTAATATAAAACGGGCTACCCTGGTAGTTACGTACAATCAACGGTCGTGTGGTTTCAAAAGATAATGGGTGCGAATCTAATCGTCATAGACAGCGTATGCAATTATGTACAGGTTGTTCAACGAGGGTAATATACAGGAAATTTTATGGAAAATTCATTAGTACTTGAGCAAAACAAGCACGTGACATTTCTTGTGAGTGACAACAATGGCCCGAAAAAAAACCCAATGCGTAAGAGAATCCTGGAATTAAATTTATCTTAAACAGGAATTCAAGCATTGCCTGGTTGAGCATGACGGCCGAGATGTCATTAAAGCCGAGTAGCATATAGGATAATTGACATACCCAGTTCAGAGGTCAATGCCACAGAATTGTAGTGAGGCTCGTGTTTGTTTTGATTGTGGTTGATCAACGAAAATCTTGATCCTAATGGAGGGCTCATGTGTGGGGCCAACAAACAATTCCATTGTATGGTGGAATTATCACAATATGACGGAATGTTTACTTAAAAAGAGCAATCCAACGAGCCAGACGACGGCTACAATGGCCAGTGTGGTTAGTTACTAAGGGTCTTCTGTGTCGGGGTTGTCAGTATATGAAGCCAGGTTGATGTAGAGATTCAGCTTTGGCTTTTTAAGAGACTGGCGACTGTGAGCTGATACGTGGCTGGCTGGAGTGATTTGGGTGGTTTGAAGTAATGGCTGAGGCAACGCTTGCAGTACTCCAGGCGCAGGTCGGTGCATGAAGCACCAACGAAGCTTCAGGAAGAATTGTTTGACCCGCTGGCCCAGAGACGAGTTACCTTTACGCAAGCAGTAAGTTACCTAACTCACTGATTGTGATACAGTAACAACAAACAACAATACCAAGAGTGGCTACAGAGGTTATGACCCAAAGAAGTAGTGAAACGGAAAAAATAATCAAAATCGATCGTGCTTGGCTTATAGTATCTTTTTGGCAGTGAGTAATTGACACTTATCAATTATGTGGCTACCTGAAGATCAATGTGATCAATTTCATTAACCAACTAGGAATTACATCAACAATGAATCATTGGCAACAACAATGGAATCAAACAAATTGTACTGAACAGTAAATTATATTGAACAAGAAAACAGTTCAAGAGATTTATTGGTTTAGGCTGCAGGAGCCAGTAAACGCACAACGCGACTCGCTTTTATTAGCCAAAAAAATGATGCTTTGTACGCTATCAAATTGCAACGACAATTTCCTAAAACAATCGAAAAATAAACCTAACACATTGATTGTTGCCCTGAAAGTTTCCATTATCATGTATTTCCCCTCGGGAACAATAGGCACACAAGTGTGTACCTGTGTGTACCTCTGTTTATTTGTAGTGATTGATATATAACAACAAGATCCTGTTGCTATTGCATTGTATGCTGATAAAATATGTCATTTTTTTTTACCCGCAAAAGAGGTAAATCAGCGACTCCAGCGACACCGCCAATTTGCCAATGTCACCAAACTTTCCTCAATGAACTTCTGTCGCTTGGTACTGCTATCACTGATAATATCAGCCCAAATAATAAGTCCATTAATAATTTTGCCAATGCTAACAACGAATACATTTCCCAAAATCACATGACTCAACTCACACCTGAAGAAAATAAAATAACGCCTACTTTAAATTCAACCGTGAAAAAAAATTCAAGACTATTCCCGTTCTTCTTCGACTCAAGACCAACTTCACCACAATCCGCTTCAATAGGACTGGGTAAAATCGGGAGATCAACATCAATGCCGAATTTATCAAGTGATTCACAACCATCAGCACCCTCAAAGAACTTGTTTCAGAGACTAGCCATTCGTCGACTTAGAATCCGGAGAAAATCTTTGAAACCCGATCCCGTTGACCTGGAACCTGCAAAACTTCCACAAGTTTCACAGCTGGACCTCAACTTACAGCCAATCGAAGAGTGCACGGAATTGTCCATCAACCCCATCGTAAAGTCAATTTCGGTGCCAAAAAAATTGGATACCCCGGACACCTCGTTTTCCAGTAGTTTCCTTGATTACTATGCCGAACTTCAGATAGGCGAACAAGCAAACAGAATAAGTAACAGTGATCATTCCGTGTACTTAAAATCACCAGTACGGGCAGCCCATCGATGTTCAACCAAGACCATTGATTCAGCTTTTGATTCAAGCTTTGACCTCTCCAGTGATGAACCACTTCAAGCAGAAACACAGAGACTCAGAAATGACAGCGCATTGGAACGTGTGGAATTAGATCGTGAAAATCACTCTACACCAATTGAAGAATTAGATGGATTTAAAACCCCAACTTCTCAGCATAAGCTATACGCTCCAAGTGCTATTAAACCACCTCTTAACAAGTCAATTGTAATCGGTGACGAATTAAGTTTCGAGGACGTTTCTCATAGTACGTCAATTATCGATTCAATGGCACCACTGACAATGCTCGGTGACAAATCTTCCGTGTACAACGTTTACAATGAACAAGTCACATTCAAGGAAGTGAACAACATTGAAGTTTTCAAAAATTCCAAAACTCCAAGACTAAGAATAATGTCACCGTGGTCAAATAAACTTGAGAATAATTCACCAAATTCTATTCAAACTTTAACAACTACTTGTACAGAAAAGCTTGCAGGAGAATTCAATGACGCAGATCCACAACTTGAAGAAGATATGCACCAATTCTTGTCAAAAGACGAAGTTTATCGAAGAGAAATGTTAGAACTCATAGATCGACATCATTCTATGGTTAGTAAACAACAAATCGAGATAAACGCATTAAGAAATCTACTTCAACAAGAGAGACAAATGAATTTGGCACTTTCGTCACCACAAATCAATTCAGCATTTGCATCGTTCCCTCGAGAAGAATTGTCACCACGAACAATTAATCGTAAAGTAAGGAACAAATTTATACCATTGAACATTACAGTGACAGATGATCCAAAACAACAGAAGCCTCTGGTAGGCACTGAATCAAGTCTTTTACCACCATTCTTCATACCTGAAAAAGAAGTAAATGATGAGTTTACTCTCAAACCATTTTTCATAAAACATAAATCAGAATCAGAAACCAACATAGCCACTACAATACGAGACGATCATGATGTGGTGCAAGATTTCACGCAGCATGCTGAGCATGTTGGCGTTTTGACGAGTTCTGCACCTCCAAACGCAGTGCACGATGCAATTACTGAAAGTACTGAAAATAACAGACTCTCCACCAGCTCCAGCATTTACTTCACAGCTGACGAAAGTCACGACGACGAAAAGACTCATAGTCATTACGATGACGTTAAACATGATTGTTCAGGATCAACAGCTAGTTCGTTGATGAGCCAAACAAAAATGAACGAAAGTCTCAACACAACAGTTTCATCATTCGAAACAAATAATAAGCATCATTAATGATAATGGAAATGAAATACATGAAATAAATATTTTTACAATTACATTGTTGTTATGTAATGCGCATCATTTCAGTTGCTGCTGCATTGACGGTAAGGTGGTCTATTGTTTGAGTGTAATGCCATGAGTTACGTTACCTATTTGGGAATAATAGAAATAATACTGCTTGAATTCCATTTAGTTTTTTTTTAATTTTTTTCGCCATAGACTTAAAAGGTAATTTGTTTATTTATGTTTGCAATTCTTTGATCTCATTCTCATCAGCAACTAATCCCATTACCACAAGGAATGTGTTCAAAATGCTCAAGAGTGTTTGCTTCTTATACAAATTGTTGACATCATTATTATTGATAGCTTTTGCCTTATTCATAACTGAAAAAATCTCATCTCTGACTTCGTCAACAATAATTCTTTGATGACTCAACTTACCTCCTAAAGCTAATGTAGCTAAAAATTGCCAAACATAACTCTCGTTAATAGCTTCAATCTCATTCTCATGTGGTGGGAAAATTAAACTAATATGTGACTCTAATGATGTAAAAAGTTCATCATAACATGCTGTCCATTCTGATAAGTCCGTAGCTGATATTGTACCTTCACCCCTAATTAATTCAGCTCTTGATAATAATGTAGTAAGAATTGATAATCCAATCTTGGTAGTAGATACAAATGAAACATTATTATGTTCAATCAAAATAACGAGTAACCCAATAATCTCATTAAATTTGAAATCTTGAACTGAATTCATAAGAACTTTAGAAAATGTTAATGAATAAGTTTCAACTAACTTAACAATATCACTTGATATTTTCTTCTCAGGGTATGTCGTATATGAACCATTCTTAATCACTGATAAGTGACTCAAATTTGACATTATTAATGTTACAAGTGTTAAGATTTGTTCCCTCGATAAAAATTTGAACAATCTAGGAAGAATCTTTAATCCTTTCTCATAATTCAAGCATTGAATGAATGGATTAACTTCTGATGGATCATTCACTTTAGATGATGTTTGTTCGAAAACTCTCAATGAATCCCAAAGTGGTGTAGTATCAATTCCTGTTGATAATCTCGATTCACTTTCAACAGTCATGAGTTCAGTGATGATAGTCTCTAATATACCCATGACATCTTTCTTACTGTATTGTTTCTTGGAATGGCTTGGTGCAGCCATTGAAGGAGACCGAGACTTTTTGATTGTCTTGGTAATTTCGGTGCTTTTGCCATTTGCATTAGCCTCAGCTTCTTCTTTCTCAATCTCCTTTTGAACAGCCTTGCTGAAAAGTTCCAATTGCTGTCTTGGTTTTTTACCAGTTCCGAATGAAATCTTACCCAAAGCTCCTTCAGCAGCAAATTTAGTCGACTTTGTTCTCTCTTTAGCAACTGTAACAGCTCTTTGAACTTGTTGTTGCATTCTTTGTAAAGCCACATCAGCTCTTTTATCACGACCACCTAATCTGTGACCACTTTGATCAAGATAAGCTTGAGCAATAGAATTATTTTGTTCAGCTTGTTGTTGTAAAGGATTAGCATTAGGTTTTGGGTGAATCACTTTGAAAACTTGAGCGTAAAAATCTTCATTGTAAGGATCTTCAGTAACAATTTGGGATAATTGGAATCTTGTAACAAAATCTTTATCTTTGGGATTCATAATTCCACAATGTCTCATGATACGTGAGATTTTTTCCTGTCTTTTAGCATACTTAGCTTGTTGTTCTGGAGTGAGATTCTGATGTTCCACTTCAACTTCATGACGGTAATGTCTTCCATGGGATGAGGGACGATGAGGCTCACTAGCCTCCTTAGAGCCAAGAACTGGGAATTGGGAATAGTTAACTTTGGCAGGTCTCACGTCGTGAAGAACTTGTGGGGTAGGTTCTAAAGGTTGAGGAGCAACATGAGGAATTGGAGGTTCCACTTGCTGCTGATTCTGTGGGGGTAACTGTTGAGGTTGTGGTGGTTGTTGTTGTTGGTGTTGAATTTGGTCCTGTTGAGGTAATTGTTGAGGTACTTGTTGGGGCACTTGTTGAACTGGTTGAGGGACTTGTTGTTGCTGAATTTGAGGAGAAAACTGATTTGGTTGTTGCATCGGAGGTTGATTAAAGAAAGGACCACCCATGAATTGTGGGGGAATTTGCTGAGGATATTGACCATACATTGGAGGAGCAAAACCTTGAGGAGGCATCATACCAAATTGAGGAGGAGGCATCATTCCTGGAACACCAAAAGGTTGTTGGAATTGTTGAGGTTGCTCAATAGCAGTAAGTTGAGCTTCAATTTCTTCTAATGATAGAATCTTTTTCTCAGGTACTGGAGCTGGTGCTGAATCCTTTGTGACAGTTGAGTCACCCCAAAGTTCTTTCATGAACTCGTCATCATTGACAGGTTGTTGGGCGGCTTTTGCATAACTAACAGTTTGGGGTGGAGGAGCAGCAGTTCCAAAACTGAAGTCTTTACCAATAGCTCCTGAACCACCGAAAGTTTCATCGTTTAAAGCGTCATCAGACTCATCCAATTTTTCTCCTAGTCCATCATAAGTGTCTTGAAATTCATACACTTCATCAGCAGGAGCTGAAGTTCGTTGATGTGGCGGGACGTTTGGGTCAAAGCCAAAGAACGACATTGTATTTGTGCGATGTCGACAACTTGAGATTTTTATTAACCAATTTTATTGGTCATGTGACCAACTAACTTGGGTTTTATATACAAGATTCTATTTAAATGCTTGAAGGGCACTAGTAAGTTTGAGTTGCATTTCATCCCATTCATCATGCACATTACTAAGAACAGTGATTGCGCCTCCTGCACCAATTCTCCATAACTTAGTTCCTTCATTTTGCTTATCGTTTGTATAGTGAAACACTGACCTAATGACGACCGACCAGTCTGAATCATCTGTAATTGACCAGTAGCCTACAACACCACTGTAAATTCCTCTTCTGCCACCTTGGAGCGTATTGGGTTGCAACTCTTCAATGGTTTGCAAAAGTTCGACTGATCTTTTCTTGGGTGCTCCAGTCATTGAACCTGGAGGTAATGACGACTCGAGTATGTCTACTCCATGGTAGTTATCACCTTTGAGGTCTCCCTTAATAACACTAACCAACTGATACACTGTTTTGTACTCTTCAACTTTCATCAATTGGGAAACATCGAGATGCTCAATGTACTGGTGCAAGTCATGCCTGATCAAGTCAACAATCATTAGGTTTTCACCCATTTCTTTTGGAGTCTTAAGGATCCTGGTGGCGTCCTCTATATTAATATCCGGCGTGTTTCTTACTGTGCCCTTAATTGGTCTTAACTCTATGCTCTTGATATCGTCACCTCGCCAGGTTAAGAACCTCTCAGGTGACGACGACACCAATGTAACGTCATCAAACTTCATGAAACACCCAAATGGTGACGGGTTTTTCGATGCGAGTATCTTATAGATATCCCATGCTTTCACTGATGACGGAATTCGAATATTTGTTGGTACTGTAAGACACAATTCATAACTATCACCAGACCGGAGGTATTCCTGACACTTCTCGAATTGTTCTTTGTAGATCTCCTCAGATGGAAGCTCAAACTGGATATCTTCATCCTCTTTGAGCAAATCTGTTAGACTGGTTTTCGTGTCTTGTGGAGGTATTATCAAATTATCACTGGCGTATGCAACATCCAATTCGTGAGCAAAAGAGTCGGCCCACTGGGTGTCGTCCCTTTGACTCACCGAGAACACGAACCATTTATGTGCTGAGTGATCGTAAAGGAGAAATCTTTCAATGAACACAAGTTTAAGATCAGGTGTAGTATCATTAGTGAAAGACTCTAATAACTCTATTTTGATATGACGCCCTTCTTCGTATGAAAACACTCCCAAGTATCCACCCAAGAAAGGGAACCGTTTAGAATGAGAAATGTCGAGTTTGGACATTATTGATTCTCTTTTGGTGTAATTATTAGCAAATCTCTTAGAGATAAAAGCCCATACGTCCTCATTGGCGAGTTTAGTTGTAATACTAGAGCCGGACTTGAAAAGTTCTGTCTGAACCTGCAGTGGAGTATCGACAGAATGGGTTATAACCTCAGAATGGCCTGGAGTAGGCAAACCAATAATTGACCATTCCCCAGGTACTGAAGCGGAATTGAGGAGAACAAATGACTCATCGTCTAATGTTCTCGCAATGTAGTCACAAATATCTATGGGTGTGACTGTTTTGTTGAAGTTGAGCTCTTTCACTGCAGCGAAAATTTCTGAAGTTTCGACGTATGCACCTTGAACCAGGCTTCTATGTTCTACTGCGGCCACAAGTTCACCAACGTCACTGTTCAGGAGAGTAAGATCGTTTTTGTAGATTTGGGCCCTATTTTGGTGGTTGTACTGAGAACTGATTCTGTCAAAGGCCGAGATAAGAGCTTCACCTTGACTTGAACACACAGATTCAGGATGATATTGTACACCATAAAAGGGCAAAGTCTTGTGTTTACCGGCCATTAAGATCTTAGTGCCGTCGTGATCCTCATTGGGCTCGTAGCACACAGCTAAAGGTACAATATCATCACTCAAACCTTCAAGGTCAACGTAGAGTGAGTGGTACCTAACGCTAGGAAACGATGTAGTGGTGTCAAACAACTCATTCTTTGTTAAAGGGTGCATATCATAAACTTGTCCATGCTTGATAGTGTCGAGGCGTTTGATTGGATTGCCATAAATGTAACAAAGACATTGGAACCCAAGACAAATGCCCAAAATGGGGATCGATTGAGTCTCAAATAAGAATCTGATAATACCTATATCCAGTGGGATCAGAGGCGACCCTGGCCCTGGTCCAATGACTATATACTCAATATCATCAGCGTACTTATCGATGAAACCTTGATAGTCAGTGACACTATCATTGTGAATAATCACCACATCCTTCTTGGTGACTCTTTCGATCAAACGAGAGAGATTGTTGGTAAAGGAATCGTAAGAATCCACCAAAAGAATCATCTTGCAGGCCTGCCAATTGTGCGCTTGCCTAAAACATTTCAACGGTTTCTGATTATGTAAGAAAGTTCAGATGTCGATTTTTACTCTTCTTCTTCACTAGAATCTTCGTCTTCGTCTTCATCGTCGCTAACGTCACCCCCGCGTTTCTTCAACTCTTGTTTGTATTTCTCTTTGCTTTCTTCCATCTCTGAAAGAAGCAACACTAAATCGTCCAATTCAGATTTTGGAGCACTGTCGTCTAATTTCTTCTTGAGTGTAGCAATCTCTTTCTTTAATTCTTCTGTCTCGTCAGACTTCTTGTTGTGCTCAGCTTCAGAAGTTTTGCTCTCAAGTTGTTTTTTAAGATCTTCAGATTGGCTTTTTACTGTCTTGAGTTGTTCTTCAACTTCTTTGCGACTAGTCTCAGCTTGTTTGAGTTGTTCCTTGAGTTTCAATGCTTCTGTTGCTTCATCTTGGAGTTTCTTGGCCTCCTTCTCAACAGATTCACATTTACTCTTGAACTCTGCTGCTCTCTTATCAGCTTCTTTGACTGCAGCCTCAGATTTACTCAATTGACCCTTTAATTTTTCTGATTCTCTCTGTAGGGTATCAGACTTCTTCTCCACAGCACTGAGCTTGGTTTCGGTCTCAGTCACTTTTTTGTCTGAGTCACTAAGTTTATCTTGCAATTCTGCCGCCGATTTCTTCTCCCCTTCCAACTCTTTCTGCAAATTCTGTATCTTTTCATTCAATGATTTGGATTCCGTTCCAGAACTCTTTTGTAGCAGCAAAACCTTTTCTTCACTCTCTGCTTTTTCCTTGGTCAATTGCTCAATTGCACTGATTTTATCTTTAACTTCTTTCTTGACTTGGTTTAATTCCTCAGTCAATTCCTTGTTTCTATCAGATTGTTCCTTTTGGAGATTCTTCAATTTTGTTCGTAAATCAGAAGCTTCAGAATTGATTGCAGCCAACTGGCCCTCTGTGTTACTGACAGACTTCTTGTAATCTCCAATAACTTTATTCAACTCAGCTTGCTTGGCCTCCAACGCATCTTTTTCTTGCTTTACCTTGTCCAAATCTTCGGAAAGTTTGGCAGCATTTTCCTCCAATTCTTTGGCTCTGACAGCAGTACTAGAATTTGCTTTCTTCATAACTTCAATTTCTTCGGTCAATTTCGTCTTCTCTTGGGTGTGACTTTTCGCTTGTGCCTGGAATTCCTTTAATTGGGACTCCAAGGCCGCTTTTTCTTCTAATGCTTTCTCATAATCTTGAGTCTTTGTTTGAACCCTACTCTCAAGTTCAGTTAAGAATGTTTTAGCTTTTGCCAATTCCTCTGATAGCTTCTCGTTTTGACTCTCCAAATCAGCGATCTTAGAAGCAAACTCTTCGGTGGAACCATCCCTTGCTTTTTTCTCATTAGTAAGTTCATGGTTGGTCTTCTCTAATTCATCATTCTTGTGGGCTAATTCCTTCTTGATCTTCTCAACCTCTTCAGCTGCATCCTCCTGTGTATTCCTCAAGATCTCAAGTTCAGATTCTTTGATTCCAAGTTCATTTTCGTGCTTTTGCTTCAAGTTTTTCAACTCCTGCTCCTTCGTGGAAACTTCTTCCTTCAACTGGGCACCTTGTTGTAATTGAGCTTCAATTTGCTCTTCCAAATCTTTGCGCAATTGCTCGTTCTTCCTCTTGAAACTATCAAACTCTTCCTTCAATGTTTGCAAAGACTCAGATAAACTCGACTTCTCACCTTCGACTGAACTAATGGTCTTCTCATGATCTACCTTGAGATCAGCAAGGGTTTTCTCGAGCTTTCTCATCTTCTCAGTGTACTCTTGCACTACTGTTTCTGAATTTTCACTAAGCATCTTACGCTCTGACTCGACTTCTTGTTCTTTGGCAACAAGTTCTGATTTAAGCTGTTTCACAAGTTCTTTCTCCTTACTAAGGTCCTTTGTCAAGCCACTTATCTCCCTTTGATATTTGTTGTTTAAGGTTTCGTATTTGTCAGATGATTCTTCGAGCTGCTTCTTCAAGTTTGAGACGGTTTTAGACACCTCTACTTTTGACTGTTCGAGTGCTTTCAACTCACTATTCTGAACCAGTATCTTAGATGATAGTTCTTCGTTGTTATGAGTTAGCTTTTGCAATTTTTCGTTCATTGCAATAGCTTCAGACTTCAACGTTTTCTTTTCCTGATCTGAATTCTTCGTTGACTGTCTTGCTTCCTCCAATGCCTTTTCACTTTCTGCAAGCTTGGAAGAGATTCCCTCAACCTGAGCTTGAGTGGAAACATATCTCTTCTCAGCTTCAGAGATCAGAGTCCTCAACTCCTCTAATTGTTTCCTTTGAGTTTCGCCATCTTCATTTTGCTTAGCGAGCTCAGATGATTTCTCTCCTAGTTGTTTCTGGAGACTTGTTAATTCACTTTGTGAAGTTGCAAGCGCCTTTGTCAACTCCTCTACTTTCTTCTTATTACCTGATGACAAAGCTTCTTGTGCCTCAATCAGGTCTTGAACTTTTTGTTGTAACTTCTTAACGAGGTTCTCCTTGTTGACAACAATCTCCTTTTTTTCTTCTACTTCTTGTGTTAGCTTGGAAATCTCTTGGTTGAGAGACTCGTGGGTTGAACTAATTGACGCAAGTTCGTTATTCAAATTCTTCAACTCTGCATTCAAGCCATCAACTTCTTGTTTCTTTGAAGACTCCAATGCTTCCAATTTATTGGTGAATTCCAACTTTTGGCTCTCCATGTTTTCTTTGGTGGTTTTCTCTAAATCAGCTAATTTCTGATCGGCTTCCTTCTTCGACATCTCTAGTTGTTCCTTAGCCTTGTTCGTCACATCAGCAAGTTCCTTTGCTGCTTGCATTTTGTGATCCTCAAGTTCTGATCTTGCACTGGCCTTCAAATCCTCAAGTGCTTTCAGGTGAGTGCTTTTTAAGCTTTGCACAGTTGATTCATGTTGTTTAGACAATGCTTCTAGCTCCTCTTTATGTTTGTTGGCGAGTTCAGTAGTCCTTTCTTCCAGAGCCTGTTGGGAGGACTTCGACTCATCGCGTTGCTTTCTGACTAAGGCTTCCATTTCAGACTCATGTGCCAGTTTCAATTCCAGTAGGTCTGCTGAGTACTTTTCATTGACATCATTAAGTTTCTGGATGTGAGTCTGTTTTAATGTCTCAATCTCATTGATCTTCTCTTCCAAGGCCACTTGTGAAGATTTTTCAAGTTCGATATGTTTGGATTTAACAGCACTCAATTCTTCACTCAAATTGGTATGTTTTTCTTCATGATCCTTGATGCTGGATTCCAAATCTGAAGTAGTTTGGGTGAGTTGCGCTACTTCATCCTTCAAGTTCTTAACTTGCGATTCATACTCTGCTTTTGTTTTCTTCAATTCTTCTTGAAGTGAAGTAAACTTTTCTTGTAAATCTTGTAAATCAGCGAGAGCTTGGTTCTTTTCCTTCTCGAGCGATTTCTGTGTGTTTTGCAAATCATCAAGAATGGCTTTCTTCTGTTCTTGTTCCTCGTGAAGTAACTCTTTGGTAACTTTGAGTTCCTTACTCAAATTCTCGAGCTGTTCCCGGAGTGATTCTGTTTCCTTCTCACTACTGGAGATCAAAGAGCTGCTGTTTTTGACTTCATCCTTCAACTGCTTCAATTCTTCTTCCACTGAAGATTTGGAACTTTTCAACTCTTGGAAAGCAGCAGCAGCAGACCGAAGTTTGTCCATCAAATGGTCATTGTTGCCTTTAGTATCTGTCAACTTTTCATTCAATTCTTTCAACTTACGGTCACCCTCCTGTTTAGCTTCAGTTAAGCTTTGCTCTAAACCCTTAATTTTTTCTCTCAATGCCTTATTATCAGCCTGAAGGCTTTGTATCTGAGAGGAACTTTGAGAAGCAGCTTTCGAGGACTGTGATTTGAGAGAATCTAGCTGCTTCTGCAATTGGGTGATTTCAGAGTCAGATTCCTTCTTGTGTTTAGTGAGATGTAAAAGCTCACGTCCCATTTTATTGATACCATCTTCTGCTTTTTTGTGTGCCTCTGTTTCGCTGGCGAGTTTTGACTCAAGAGCTTTGATAGATTCTTGAGAAGTTTGAAGCTTCTTGTTGGCTTCGTCGAGCTCCTTAGAGTTACGAGATGAAACTCTCTCGAGAGCTGACTTATCGTTACTCAATTCTTCTAACGTTTTCGTGGCAGCCGTCAATTCGACAACTGCTGTTGAGTGCTTTTCTTGTATTTCAGTGTACTTCTCCAAAGCATCAGATAACTCTTTTTCGAGTTTTTGACTTTCTTCTTTGAGCTTCTCGATTTCTTTGTCCATTTGTTCTTTAGTGGATTTATTTGTAGCCTTTTCCTGCTCCACATCCTTCACCAAAGTATGATACTTGGAGTCTAATTCTTCAAAAGCGTCGTATGAGATTTTAACTTGAGGTTGCACATGTGGATCGTGGAACAAGGCCCTTCTTATCCTGCTGAAATTCTCTTTGACAAAATGAACATACAACTGATCAAAGTAAACATCAGGTAGTCCAGTTTCGTCCTGAGTAAAATTCAAGAAATCGTCCTCGTCAAAATTCTTGAAAGCAGGTAATTCTCTGAATTGCTTGACCTTCAAGGCATAGTTGTCTTTACCAAGAGACTTCACTAATAATGTGTGGAATTCAAGCCTAGGCAAAGGCGAGTCTTTAGTTGAAAACTCATATGCCACACCAAGAGTTATAATGGCCATACCTCTTGCAATTTGTGTTGACTCTGAGGAATTATTAGAGAGGAAAGCAAGAATGGAGTGAATCACAGAAGAGTCACTTAAGAACTCATCAACAACCTTTGAATCTTCATACATCCATGTGCTTAAGAGCATCATGTATCCAATTGGGATTCTAGGATCATTGTTTTCCAAAGTAGCCACAAGCAAACCTGAGATTGCCTGGATGCAAGTCATAACTTCTTCACCCAACGATTCGTCGCCTGTTTTGACATCGAGTGCCAATCTTCTTGACTCTTCATTGTCGTCAAAACTATACATCATAATGACTGCAGCGAACCACACTTGGTAGGGATTCAAATTCACCTGTGAGTTGTAGTCCATAAGGGTAGAGAAAATATTAGCAATGGGAGTCGAAACTGTAGAATGTCCATTTGAAATTGGACCAGGATCTCCATTAGATGATTGTTCTTTATCGTAATGTGAATCATCATAGTATGCACTTATTTGGTCTTGGAGGAAAGCTACTTGAGCATCAGCATTTCCACGGAAATATGTCCTAAGACAGTACACGGCACTAGCTCTAAGGTTGAAGGAATGGACTGAATTAATGAACAAAGCCCAATTGAGCAACGAAAGTGTTATTGGAATGGGCTTGTCGTATGCCTGAAGCTGTGAGGGCAATGATGGGTCAATGTAAGGAATATCAATCTGTGAGAACTGAAGCTGAATGCTATTGTTACCTCTGATGATATCAGAAGCTGTCAACAAGGCAGAGGTTCTTATTTCATTGAGCGTCTCTGGAGAAAACACCAAGCGTAATACTGTAAAGAGAACACCGCTTTCGTTGAGTTTAGTTTGATGATATTCGAGAAGATCATTGTCTTCACTAACAAAAGTTCTGCAGATATCCAAAGCCATAGTGATATTCTGTATTCTTTGGTCTGACCAAACGATTGGGGGTGGTACTGCATCAGAACCATCCTCCACCGGCTCGACCAGTTCCTCGGCCTCTAAAGGTTCGGCTAGGAGTTTTGCAAGACGCGGTACTCCCTGGGTCTCCAAGAAGTACTTCTGATTTGATGCATTATAAGTGAGTAAGTTTTGAGTGAGTGTGAGGCAGTCTTGAATAAGTATAGAACCACGAATGCCACCTTCTTCATCAATGATATCGAAAAGTGTATCAAAGGTGTTTTCAAAAGCCACAAGTTTCTGAAGGTTGAAATTGTTGTTGGCGAGAGACATCAAGAGAAGAATCGCTTCATTTCGTATTGGATCATTGACATCTTTGAGTAATGAGACAATGACAGAGATCCCTGTGGGGATGTTTAGAAGTAATTCTTTCACTTTGACAGGTCTAGTTGACACAATTGACTCAACGAGTTGAATAGCGTAAAGACGCACATGGTAGTTACTCTCATTGGCCATTATATCGAGCAAAACGTTGAGCGAAGATTCATCTTTGGTGAGTTCATCAGCAATCCACAATGATAATTGGTCAATTGACATATCTTCAAGCAATAGTGGTGATGGGTACTTCCCATTTTGAGATCTTGACTGTTGAGAGATAAATCCACGAGTAACGTCCTCGTCTCCTTCGCCTCGTATAAACAAAATGAGTAGACATTCAAGAAGTGGTTTCAAAACAGAAGCATTCTCGATGTCCTTTGCCAACACAGCAATTAACGGACGTAAACCATTCTCTACTACCGACTCTCTGTATTGTCGTGAGAAACTTTTGAGGCCTAAAACTGCCGACCGTCGGTCCAGGGCAAGACTGGCATGTTGGAGTCGATCACAAAGTGTCGGTATCGCTTCCTCCACCAGCTGTACCTTCTGGTTGGACAGCGTCAAAATACTGTTGATGTAGTCCATAACGTGTTTCAAATCGCGAGTGGATATGGAAGTAACCACCGAATTTTTCCCACTGGTGCAAGACTCACCGCGAGGTTGGGACGAGCCAGTGGCCTCACCATGGCGTGACGCCCATCTAGGTCGCTTTCAGCATCAAATTGAAACATTTATGGAACTGCGTCGCTTGACAGCCTACACCAAGATCCCACTACGAGCTCTTATAAGTATGATAAATCTGGTGTTTGGTTACAATGGGTGGTCTACTGAGATTGTAGCCGTGGAAGTGGTGCGGCAGTCTGGTACTCTTGAAAGTTGGAGTGTGGAATACAAAGCTCACGTCAGAATAGTCCTTCAAGATGGGTCCAGCTACACCGCTTCTGGCGTGGGCCATGGGACCAATTTAGGTAAATGTGTAGCTTACAATACGGCAAAGAAACTGGCAGTCACTGATGCTACGCGCAATGCGTTGTTGGGAATGCCCCACCTCACAAACGATGAGTTCGTTATGATTAATGATTAGTATACATAGTTAAATAAGACTAGGAACAAAAGGCTAAAAGTCCAATGTGTGCTTGATAGGAAACTCGTTGATCTTAGGAACAGGAATCTCGTCTATCAAGTAAACCTCACCATTGTCGTCGACTCTTTCCCGATCACGAACGTCCATCTTGTGCACTTCTTCAATGTTAGCCTTCAAAAACTCTACCACTTCAACCCAACTCTTTTGAATTTGGTAAGCCTGCTCTTTCATTTGACGTCTGATCAAACCTTCAATGAGCTTAACAGCATCACCTTGAGTTTGGTCCATTCTCTCAATTAAACGTCCATATGACCTGATAAGATACTCTTCTTCGTAAATAGTTCCCTTTCTACCTTTAGCTTTCTTCCTCTCTTCCCTCTTTCTGTTCTTTGCTGTTCTTCTTGATGCTCCAGTCTTGGCGGTTCCAGCTGTCTTACCGGTATATCTCGTAAAGAATGATGGTGCTGTGGATGTTTCTGATGCTGCTATCGAAACATTATCTGGAGTATCCATATCTTCGTTAGCCATACCATAAAATCCATATGGATCTTCTCTCTTCTTGTTTCTTAATTCTCTCAATCTGTTCAATTGTGAGTTTGTTTGTCCCTTGAAATCAGCTAACAACTCAGCAAGATTACCAAAACCTTCACCCAATTGGCTGTCAACAATTGTCTCTACCAACTCAGGCTTCTGCTGTCTGTGTGCAATAAGAATAGCCATGTCGTAATTGTATCCTTTACAGTACAACTTCATTGACACCTCGATGTTGTTCATGATGTTGAGTTCAATCCATGCAGCATCTTCGTACTTATGTTCTTCAGTTAATGCATCAACTAATCTGGTAGAAGCATCTTCTATACCTTCCTTGAATTCAGGTGTAGACAAAATTGCAAGTGCCTCTTTCCATTTTTTGCCTAAAATGTAGGACTCTAATGCTTCATTAAAGTCACCTAGCGATTCAAACACCAAACCGGCTTCACTATAATTCTTGTTGTTACGCAAATCTTGTGCATGCATGTTTAAAATGTCTGCCGACCTTTTGTTATCGTACCTGTAGATCAGTAAAGCATGCTTATACAATCCATGTTTGATCACATAGTCATCGAATTCTTCTGTGGCCTCATCACCAAGTTCATGCAACCAATTCAAAGCCTTTTGATGGTTCTTTAAGTAGTCATCAATCATGAACTCTTTCCTCATTGGTGGTTGAATGTGCAAGTTTTGTAAGAATGGTAAATACTCTTTTGGATCCTTTTGAGATTGCTGAGCTAAAACAAGGGCCAATTTGACATCGTATAATCCCAATGCTGCATCGTACAACTTGTTCACATCCAGTAAGAAACATAAATGAATGGCAGCTTGCTCAAGCTTTTCAGAGTCTTTGAAAGCACCAATAAGCTTTAATGCATCCGTCAAGTTTGGTGGTTTCTGGCATGCATAAGCCGTCAAAGTGGTTTGCAAATATTTGTCAGAGTACTCAGGCTTAGCGAGAACTTCCAAAATAGCCAGACAAATCTTGTTGACTTTGGAGTCCTTATCATAAACGTTATTGTCTTTGTTTTGGATGACCTTTCTATGAGCATGATCATCCTGGGAAGGCTGAGCCAAATTGAGATTGGCCATGTCAGCAATAACCTCACCAGTTTCACCTAGAGTGTCTTTATATTTGGTCAATGCAACATCCTCATTGTGCAAACAAGAAACGAATAAGTCCAAGTGTTCAACTTTATCAATTTGATTCACGAAGGATTCAATATTGTTGAGGAACAATGTAGGATCATAGTCATGGAGAATATCCAAATCAATTCTGTGGGTACGACACGCAAGGAATGCTTGCTTGTAATCCTTCTTCTTGATGAACTTACGGACTCCAGATAAAACCATGATTCTAGGACAAATGGTTTCAAGGTTACCTCTTGGAGCTTGCAACACAACAGAATACTTTGAGGGCATGGCCGACACGAGAATAGATCCAACCTCAATCAGTCTGATTCTTTCATCAGCTGCAGAATCTGCATTGATGTAGTCATAATTGTCCAAAGAAGCACCCAAGTGAAGGAAACAAAGCTTGTGTTGAGCTGTAGTAAAAAGTAGATGTGACTCAGTAATCTTAATGGAAGTCACACCAACGGCTACTTGTGTGTCATTTGCAAACAATTTACCAGTGATGGAAACACCATAAGCGATGGTTCTACCATCATCCACTGTAGCCACTTCAAAGTCTCGGCATAACTGAGGGAACTTCGTAACTTGAGTCATAGATCCAGTGTGGTCAATCTCAGACAATGTACCATCTATAGATTCCACTGCAAGACCATTGAAGTCAGCTTTTGATTTCAAGATCAACGCTTTGCTGGGACAGTCAATAGAGTCGATAAACATTGGTTCGTCAGAAACATCAAACATGACAATTCTGGTGTAAGAAGGACCATCAACAAGGATGGCCACTATGGTATCACCTATGAATGCTGTCTGTTTGGCAACTTCGTTCTCTTCAATGATCATGTTAGCAGGAATTGTATGAACGAGTGTAGGCTGCTTCACAGCATTCACTTTAGCAAGACTAAGCTTTACCAAGTGAAGATCAGAAACACTAGTCAACAACGCAAATAACTCATTCGACTTGCTAACAGCGAGATCATTTATGTTGTTGTCAACATCGAATTCACGGAAACTGACTGGAGGAGGAACGTTAGCCAAGCCCAAAGGGGTTATTTTAGCAGTATTTCCATCAGTCACAAGAGTCATTCCGATATCGATACCCAATTGTGTTGGACCTGATGCAATTTGATAGGCTAGATCCACAATAAGTACACCTGCTCTAGAAGTACCGACCATTAGATGAAGTGGCTTTTCAGGATGGAATTTTATGAAAGTTACTTGATTTAAAGCGTCGTCTTTGTTGATTATGATTTCTTGTTTCAAATACCAATGGTAGTTTTTGGTAGTCCAAAGTTGAACTCTATTATGCAATTGGAAGGCTAGGATTTCACTCCCACTTGACCATTCAAGGTTATCAATCGTCTCATTGGTGGGGTCAAGACGAGTATTGAACTCACCGTGTCTCAAACCATTTCTTTCGTAAAAAACCAAGTCTAAGACTGGTTCACCATCTTCGTCTTTACCTCTTTGGGTGGAAGCTATGAGAGAACCTTGAGGTTTCCAGGAGAGATTGTGTTCCAACCCGTCGACAGGCTCAGAGACACTGTCAAGTTCGCCTTCTCTATTGAACACTCTTATCACTCTTCTATCATACATATCACCTGTATCTTCAACTAATACTGGTTCTTTTGTGGTAACAGAGAAGTATTCACAATCACCTCTCCAACTTATTTTGGCCTTATTGTTATCGAAAGCTGAGACAGTACCACTTTGAATTTCAGCAACTGTGGGATCTCTGAAACCAGTTTCTTCCTTCAAGTCTAAACCTGCATGTTTCAATGCTTCCTTTTCCCTTTCTAATGCTCTAGCACCTTTACCTCTGAATTGGGTTTCTGCTTTTCCCCAACCGACAGAAACGTGTTTGGAGTCAGATATCTTGATATCGTCAGGGTTTAACATTTTTTCACTTATTGGTTCGAATTGTCTAGAGAGTAACAACAAGTTGTTTTCTGCAGTAAGGACAGCCAAAGTTTCCTCGTCCGGTGACCAAGTGGCTGCTAATATCCCCACATCAATAGAACCAACTATTTCTATCATGGCAGTATCAGGGTCGATATTTGCAGCATCATAAGTTACAGAAACAATATCCCCATTGTCGTAGACAAGAACCAACTGAGACATGTCAACGAAATGTACAAACTCCAAAAGGCTTGCTTCAGGATCAGATACTGGGAAATTGGCTAACAAGTTAACTTGGCCAGTTTTCATGTACTGTTGGATTTCTACCATTCCAATTTCTGGTGAAATAAGAGCGAAAGTGATACTATCACTAACCACATCAAATACAGAATGATATTTAAGGTCTTCTGGTGCAATATCAGGGTAAAACTGAGATTGAGGAACAATGTTACCCTTGTTAAGCACGATTAAGTTCCTCATGATGAGCTCGATTTTTTTGCGATGCGAATATTTATTGAAGATATGCTAAGTAGACACTTAGTAGATCTAAGTGAATTGTTTTATGTAGTGAGTGACAGAGTCTTTAACAGCCAAATTCGGGTAGATCTGAGTTGGCTGTAATTCCTGTCTTGTTAATGGATCAAAAGGACCCTGTTTGTTGATGTGATCAAGGAGATGACTCCTCTCATAAGTGATCCCACTGGGTGCAATTACCGGATCACCAAAAAGTTGCAAAGAAATAGGATCAACAAGGCTATCAGGAGCGTTATCTTCGATCTGCCTGACTTGATCTTCAGATAGGGTTGAGTCTTTGGAGTGTAAACTTTCAATAGAGTGCCTTGATTGTGATTTAGACATGAGATGATTTTCATGAATGGCCTTGGTGTAGCTATTCTGGAGGATCTGTTGGAATTCCAAGAGCTCATTGAGAATCACTTTGTATAGGACACTCAAATCTTTGTGGTATGCGATGTTACTGGGAGAAGTATTGCAGTGATGTTTTATCTTGACAGCATCAACATCTTTTTTGTGGCTCTCACACATCATTGTGTACATCTTGGAGTATAAAGAGCTGTGATTGAGGATTCCAGTGATCTCGCTGTATTGCTGAATGTTTTTTCTAGTTGAAATGATGTCATTGAATAGTAATCTTGATGTGTCAGCTGCACCAGCTGGCTGGTCGAGAGTCTGGTTACTCTTGAAAATGGTGTTGGTAATGAATTCCATGGTGATCTAATGAGGAGAGTGAACTAATTATATGTACCCCTGCACCTCTAACGTCATTGTCGGAATTTCGATCAAAGTTTGCCAAAAAATGGTTTGGTTTAGGGATCGTAACCCAAACGTCTTTTTAGTCGATTTAGATTGCTATATTGACGTTTTTCTCGAGCTGATTTGGTGACTGACTTGGACCAAGATATTACAAGATTGAGAGGGGAATATCAAGTCAATCATATTACTCGAGATTTGTGCAATTAAACTAATATATTAAATTAGGTTTGTTGATGTCATTCGTGGTACCACCGAGATTACATCATTATGCTCGAATAATGATGAGTGTTGTGAGGTTGGGGGCAATTCGGAAATACCTGCCTACAATTTACGATGATCTAGCTTGAGGTGTTTTGGAAACCATTGTGAAGGTGATCAAATTCGATACTTCCTAATCAAGGCTGGCACGCTTCATCAAGTAGATTTGAGGAGAAGCAAACCCTGTTTAGGTTTGAGTTTCTTTATGGGGATCGATCGTAATGCCTTGTTAGGGTTGATGATCGACAAGTAGTTCACGTTTGACTTATTTTGTGAAGTTGGCGAAAAATAGGGTACGATGACTTTCCGATTGAGATGGTTTAGAGAGGACATCTATTGATGTGTCATTCTTTGACTTTTCCAGAAAACTCAGTCTGAAGGAATAACCAGTAGGCTCCAGAAGTAACCGTAGAGACAGCAAGAGAGTATAAGTACAGCATGTATCAAAGGATACACTAAAGGCTTCAATCACGCTACTTTGAGTAAGCGAGGTGAACAAGTACCTGTTCAGGCAATGATCTACAATCTGACCTCCCCCGCCACTCACCAAGTCATCGAATTCCGAATAACCAAATGCTCGACCATTACCACATTTATTGATCGACAGTGGATGAACAACTGAAGGAAGTTTTCTAATAAGAAATTATCGTGCACAAACAAATTCACTATCTCAAAACGAGTGGATTCTCATTAATTAACTGACTATGGTCGAGAAAGAGGAAGCAGTATTCCGTATGTTACACGCACCAATCACAATTTTACTAACATCAAGGCTCTGCGGAAATGTCACTCGTGCAGTTGTATGTACCGACTGAAGTTTCGAGAAGAATCATTTACGAAATTGGTCTGTTGAATATGGTTCAATTCAGGGACTTAAACTCAAAAGTCAGCGAGTTCCAACGTGCATTCGTTAAAGAACTTAGACGTTTAGATAATATCGAGAGACAGTACAGTTTCTTCAAATCCGAATTAGATAAGAGAAACATTGAAATTAAACTTTATCCTTACGACAAGGAGCACCAGGTTATTCCTCAATCTGATATCGATGAACACGCAGAAAGTGCTCAACTCTTAGAGGACAGAATCTCTCAGTTGGTGGATTCTTTACAGTCCCTTTTGCTCAGACAGAAAAACATGAAACAATTGAAATTTACAGTTGCAGCTGTTGACCACTTCTTCATGATCAATTCTGGACCTCAACAATCTGTTAGTGAAGCTGATAATTTGTTGTCAAACTTGGAAACAGGATCTCTTGGTGCTGAGATTGTTAATTCATCATTCATCTCTGGAGTTATTGATCGTAAAAAAGTTTCAGTTTTACAACAAATTTTATGGAGAGTTTTGAGAGGTAACTTGTACTATTACACTGAAGAGTTACCAGAAAAGATCTATGACCCTGCTACAGAATCTTATGTTGACAAGAACTCTTTCATCATCTTTTCTCATGGTAGTATTGTCTACAATCGTATCAAGAAAATTTGTGAGTCCTTAGACTGTGACTTGTACACCGTTGATGGCTCTCATCAATTAAGAGTAGAGTCATTGAGAGAGACTCAAGATCAATTGAATGATTTACAGGTTGTTATCGACCAATCAGAAAATGCTTTAGACTCAGAGTTGATCGCCATCTCCAGAGACTTGTCTAGATGGTGGGAAGTTATCGCAAGAGAAAAACAAGTCTTCAAGACGATGAACTTGTGTGACTTTGATGATTCCAGAAAAGCACTTATTGCTGAAGGTTGGGTCCCCACCGATGAAATTCAAACTTTAAATGAGACTGTCAAGGGCACAACTCAGTCAATTCCTACCATTGTTAATGTTTTAGAAACCACTAGAACACCTCCAACTTACCATCGTACCAACAAATTCACTGGTGCTTTCCAATCCATTTGTGATGCTTATGGTATTGCTACTTATAGAGAAGTCAATCCAGGTCTTCCAACAATTATAACCTTCCCTTTCATGTTCGCTATTATGTTTGGTGATTTGGGCCATGGTATCATTTTAGCTTTAGCTGCAGGTGCCCTTGTATACAATGAAAAGAAAATTGGTGCTATGAAGAGAGATGAAATTTTTGATATGGCTTACACTGGTCGTTACATCTTATTATTGATGGGATTGTTTTCCATGTACACTGGTTTCTTATACAATGATCTCTTTTCTAAGTCAATGACCTTTTTCCCATCTGGTTGGGAATGGCCAGAAAAATTCAAGGAAGGTACTAATGTTGTCGCTAAGCATGTCGGCACTTATGCTATAGGTTTAGACCCCGCATGGCATGGAGCAGAGAATGCATTGTTATTTACCAATTCATACAAGATGAAGTTATCAATCTTGATGGGTTACTTGCACATGTCGTACTCTTTGATGTTCTCTTTAGTCAATTACCTTCATTTCAAGAGTGCCATTGATGTTATCGGTAATTTCATTCCAGGATTATTGTTTATGCAAGGTATTTTCGGATACTTGTCGCTTTGTATCATTTACAAATGGTCTGTTGATTGGTATGCTATTAACAAGCAACCACCTGGATTACTTAACATGTTGATTTCAATGTTTTTATCTCCAGGTAATGTTGAAGAACCATTATACGAAGGACAAGCTACTGTTCAAGTCATCCTTTTACTTATTGCATTGGTTTGTGTTCCATGGTTGTTATTGGTCAAGCCATTATACTTCAAAAGAAAGTTCGACAAGGAAGCTCAATATCAACAGTTGCCAAGTGATGAAGAAGGTTCATTGTCAAATGATGAGAATAATCACGAGGACGATGATGAAGAGCATGAAGAGCATACTTTTGGTGACATTATGATTCACCAAGTTATTCACACCATTGAGTTCTGCTTGAATTGTGTTTCACATACTGCATCATATTTGAGATTGTGGGCATTATCGTTAGCTCATGCTCAATTATCCACTGTGTTGTGGTCTATGACAATTGGTAACGCATTTGGGGCTACAGGATTCGTTGGTGTGTTGATGACAGTCTTCTTGTTTGGCATGTGGTTCATTTTGACAGTTGTCATTTTAGTTCTTATGGAAGGAACATCAGCCATGTTGCATTCATTGAGATTGCACTGGGTTGAATCAATGTCTAAGTTCTTCGTCGGTGAAGGTTATGCTTATCAACCATTCGGTTTCATTGGACTCCTTGACGATGTTCTCTAATTGAAAATCTAGCACCACATCATTAGACATTTACATTAATAAATTTCTAGTATCTCAAACCCGTAACTTGGTGCCAAAAGATCAACTGAATTTCAAATCTCATCGCGATAAAAAATCATGTCTTTACCAATACTGATTTTGTTAAAGGAAATTGAAGGAACGCCGACTTCTATCAGGCAAGTACTTCAGACCCTCCATTATAAAAGCAGTTCGTTGGATTCGCTTCAAAAGTCTGATTTAAAACACTTAGTTTCTCGTACAATCAATTTAGCACAGTCGCATCAGCCATACAACAAATGGTGTGGTATCAATATCATCAAAATTCTTTGTGAAAACTTCACCATACTAGCACAAGATGGTAACACTTTCATCAGCATTCTTATCAAGACTTTAGACACATCGAATCGTTCAACTGATTTGAATATAGTCAAATCTACCATCGAGTGTTTAGACAGTTTATGCAACCATATCAGAGGTAAACCTACTTTGACCAGAGAACTTCTTACGCCAAAGTTACCTCAGATATTTGCTTTGTACATGGACAAGTTGACAGTGCACCCACAACTAGTGATTAAATCACTCACTCATTTCATGTTGAACCACCCAACCACATTTAGGCCGTTTGGTAATAAGTTCAATGCTAGACTTATTGAACTCATCATTTCGCCAGATTATGCTTCTTTCACTCCATCAATGAAAAAGAGCATCTGTAAAGCCATTGCAACTTTACCAATCATCGAGAAGAACGAGATTGAATTGTTCTGGCAAAGAAAATTGAACCAGATAATTCTGGAAACATCAGATGTATTAAGTGTGTTCAAACAGTTACTAGATCTCAACGAGCTGTCAGATATGATTTCATCAATGAACCTGTTGATGGTGAAAGAGTTTGAACCAATGTTTCCACCATTAGAGATTGACATTTCAAAGCCTGAAACTATTTGTCAAATCTCTACTAGAGTTGAGATCTTGTTGGATTTGATAACTGCTTTTGTTACCAGTGAAACTAAATTTAGTGTTCATGTACCAATAGGTAAAGTTATAGCTTTACTTGACTTAATTTTTGCAATTAATTTGAGATACACTTCCTTCAAAGGTGATATTCGTGATGAGCATGCCAGGCAAGTTATTCTGTCAGTTATTGATGTTATACAGAAACATGCTCTTGTCAAACTTGCAGAGATCGCTTTGATTCATACCGGCCCACTCATTATGCACTTGACCAACATCTTCTCATTTTTAGAAGTGACAGTTCCCTTTAAAAACAAGCTTATTGTCTCACAGGAAGTGATTCAGAACGAGAGTTTGTTTGTTGAGTTGTTAAAATGTGTGACTGCCTTGTTAAAGCTTGTATCATTTTACGATGATCATTCTCAGTTGATTCGTTTTGTGGAAGCAGCATTGATCTTGGTCGAGCCCAGAGAGAAGTCAGATGAAATTGTTCCAAAGACCTCAGGTTTAAGTGGTAAGCAGAAGAATAAGAAGAAAAACAACAATGCTGTTCCATTAGCAGATTTGTTATCTCATGCTCATCTTCTTCACCAGCAAGTCCCACAAGAGACCATTTCGACTGTTCGTGAGTTTATCAATACTGTGGTAACTGTAACTGAATTGCCGTCGAAGCAGCACTACAAGGTGATGCGCTATGTGTTAGCTGAAGCTGTAAATACTGCCAGCAATAACGCCCATAATGCTGTCTCTAAAGAATTAAGAGACTTACTCATCAACTGTGTTCTATATCCTGGATTTGAAAATACGTCAATTCTCCCACTTGTGTCCAGTATCTTGGGAGATGACCCATTGGTGAGTGTTTTCAATAACCCTAGGTTCCCACCTCTTAGAAAGTTCATTCAAGTCGACGAGAACGAAGCATTGGAAGAAGAGGAAGAAGAAGGAGATCCAAATGTTGAAGATGAGACAATGGATGCCAATATCTCTAAGAGACCAGCTGAAGCTTCAGTTGAACAAGAAGCTAAGAGGACTAAAACTGAGGATAGCATGACTTTCGAAACGCCTGCTACTCTGATTGTTGACCAAAGTAAGATGTTCAAAGCTCCAGATGACGCTACACTCTCACAAGTGTTACAGTTCCCTGAGCTTTCTCAACAAGAATCTGAACCTCAGCAGGATGTAACTGTTGAAGAAACTGTACAAGTGGAAGTTAAACAAACCGTCGTTGTAGAGGAAGAGGACAATTCTGATTTTGAGATTCCTGCCATCGATATTGATGGATCAGACGAAGAGTAGACACATTAATACACAAAAGCGGTTTATTGACATTTAGATTTTTTTCCTCACTATTGTGGAGATGGCAGTTTCAACAGTATCACTTAATATTGGCAAGACCAATCTTGTTGTCACTGAAGAGATCTCACCACAATCATTGGCATTACTTGTGTTAGTGAGTCTTTATCATGATTCTAGAATCCCAGACTCAATTCTTGCTTTTGTGCTGATAACGTTAATGAAACTCTTAGACCATCAGCCTTTGTTTAACGATAAGGGTGATCTAGTGGCCATACCGTCTTTCAATGACTTGTGTTATGAACTATTGAAAACAGGAGGTCCTGACGCTCATTTGTTGGTGTTCAAATTGATGACTGAATTATGGAGGATGAATACTGTTGATCACATGGATCAATTAGCTTTGAAAACAATCAATATGGTGGTAGATCCAGCCATAGTATCGCTGGACGATGAACTAATGCAATTCTCAACTCGGTCCATAATTGGGAACTTTATACAAAAGTGTGTTACTACATTAAAGATACTTCACTATGATGAATCTGACTTGTTACTTGAAGCCTTGGTGGCATACAGAGAACCTACAAGGGAAAGCTTCAAGGCAATGGGTGGTCGTGTAGACTCATCTGCCATATCTACCACTGCTAATGTAGGTAAAGATGAACAAGAAGATAGTCAATTATTTCAGGTTTTACAGTCCAAATTGTCTAATTATGTTGACATAAGCATTCCATTATCTACAGACACGTGTACTAATCAAGAACACACCCTTCTTCCTGTCCCCAAATGTGACTTACAAGTACTCCTTGAAAAGCAGATAGAGCTACTCGAGTGTAATGGTCAGAAAACTCCTCCTTATTTGAAGAAAATCTTGGAACTGATGACTTCTAATGACATGAATACTTATCTGGTTCAGAATGCCAACCTAAACAGTCACCCTTCTTATTACTACTTGAAATATCTCGAATGCCTTCATGAGGCGGACTACCAAGGCTCATTCCAAGCGTTACATCAGTACTTTGATCACATCGTATCAAGCAACTCCAAATATTTCTACCATTTTGCATTGGTGTCCAAAGCCAGTCTACATCAGTACTTTGGCGAAGATGAGGAAGCTCTAGATGCTATAGATGAGGCTATATCTGTTGCAAGGGAAAACAAGGATAATACTACATTGACATACATTCTTTGTTGGCTCTTTAGCTTCATGAGAAATAAGCCAGAACTTTGGAGGTCCCAGAAGTTCTATCATAATAATAATGAACTGCATTTACTTGATTTTTTAGTGAAAAAATCCAAGTCAGTATCACTACTGTTGTACGCCATGAGTCACTTGTTTGAAGTTCTCCATATCATCAATACTGGTGGACCACTCACGAAGTATTTTGAAAGTCTTTTGAAGGCCACCTACATATCGATTAACGATAATCATGCCTCATTTATCAAATCCATGGAGATGCAGTCCACAGTGTGGCTTCGAGTCGGAAGCTATCATTTGAGTGATGTTTACAGTGAGATCGCCTCTGGAGCCATCGGAGGTGAAACCAAACTTGGAGATCAAACAGCAATTGAGATCAGAAGGGCTTATTTAGCCTATTTTCGAGGAGATACCGAAAAGGGTCTAAAGATGTTGCTGTCACTTAGATCGAGAACTCAAGGTGATGTGTTTCTTTCACTTTTGTTAAGAATTCGTACACTCATTCTACAAGTCAAGGCTGACATCAACAAAAAGAGGTTCAGGTATGCTGAAAAAGTATTGGATACACTACTTGATGAGGATGTTAAAGAGCTAGAGTTGAGAACAGAGTTAGTTTATTTGCATGCCTTGGTACAATCGTCCGTTGGCAACAAGTCACAGGCGTTGAAGATTATTTCGGAGAACTTGGATTACCACGATTCACTTCCCACGCAAATGAAGACTAGCATCTACATTGTTATGAGGATGAACTTGTTGAAGTGCATGATTTATGGTGAGTCAACATCACCGGAAAAACTGATTTCGTTGTTGATTCAACAAATGCAACAAGCAAAGAAAGTGGGGCTTGTTTCAGTGGTGGTCGAAGGAATAATTATTTTTGCATCTGTGTTGAACAAACTAGGCAGTTTTGTTGATTCATACACCATATTGCACAACAAGATGACGACGATTTTGCTGGTAGATAACGTTGAGTTCACCTCATTTGCATATTATGAGTTAGCAGTTGCATGCTACAATTTGTTGCTCCAACCGCAACTCATGAACCGATTAGCAACTAATGAGAAGGATGTGTTCAATTTGTTTCTCAAGTACTTGAACTTGGGGATTGTTGGGTTTAAAAAGTGTACGAATTTAGGTATGCTTGAAAAATGTTTCAATCTTGAGAGACAAATGGCTGATTTCAAGCAAGAGTCACGATTAGCACAACACAGTCAAGATGCAATTGAGAAACTCAACAAGAGAATTGAGGAAGAGATAAATAATGGATTTATTAAACCTAAGCACGATTATACATGAAAGTTGGGGTACGATTATTGAGCTTTTGTTGATTTTGACTTCTCATCAACATCTATTGAAGCCAATGTGAATGCAGCAGCCTGCAATTGAATGACATTAGAGAATTGTTTGAAGGCCCAAATGGGACTTGAAGCCCAGGCTAAAACTGTACCAAACCAGAAGAAATTGAAAGATGCCAAGTAAAGTGCCACATAAAAGAGCTCATTAACAAGACAAACAAGAAACAAGACATTTCTGTTGGTATAATACAATTGCAATATTCTTGATTTGAGTTTTTCAACATTCTTATGAGAAGAAGAACCAGATGAAACCATAGCGTACATGTGCATGTAATGAGAAGCCAAATCTAGTGAAACGAGTAACTGCCAAATGATACAATATTGAGGATATATGACACATAAATAACAAATTAATGACGAAGTTGCACATCTATCAGTTACCATATCTAGCACAGCACCAAATTTTGTACCTTGATTGAATTTTCTAGCAGCATACCCATCAAATGCATCTAAGAAACCAGATATACCATACAATATGAAAGTATAATTGGGATGATTTTTCATTGTTATGAACGAAGCAATTGCCGTTAAAATCCTGAAATAACCAATTAAATTGGGTATAAACAAGAATATTTGTTTAACGGTAACTGATTTAGAATTCATGTTCATTCTTGTCATCAACAACTCAGTTACCAGATCGATTAATCCACAAGAGGTTTGTTAAAAATGAGATTCGCCGAACGTTCCTTCACATTGGAAAAAAATAGCGATTGATTTACTGTACAGGTTTAAAAACTAAAACTGGTTTTATAATTATCTGGTTCTAATTACACCAGCGGCAATTAACATATTAATCTTCTTAGCAACCTCAGGATTTTTCATGTGATCTTGTAAAGCAGCAGGATTTTCTCTAGCTTGTCCTAAAATACCTTGCATAACTGGATCTTGTAAAATTTTAACAATTTCAGGATCTCTTGAAACTCTTTCCATAGTTTGTTCTGGAGTTTCACCTTCAATTCCTTGAAATCTTTGGTATGATGCTTTATTGTATAATTGATCAATCTCATTGAGGTTTTTACCTCCTAATTCTGTATCTTTATCTCTTGCGTCATTCAATGTCTCCATTACTTGAGCATACTCTTTCATAGCTAATTGAGCATTAGCCTTTCTTATGTATGCTCTGATAAATTGTGGGTCCTTTTCAATAGCTTTGTTACAGTCTTGAACAGCATCTGGGAATGACATTAATTTGGCTAATGCTGCAGCTCTATTAGAATATCCTCTAGCATCTTCTGGTGCCCTCTTAATCATTTCAGTGTATGCCTTAACAGCATTTGGCCAATCTCCTTTGGTGAAATACTCTTTACCTTCAAGTCTGGCTTCTTCTGCTTTCTCAGGATCAATGTAGCTTAATGCTTCCCTTGTTTTAATTTCCTTTTGAGTAGCTCTCAATTTATTCAAAACATCTGGGGTACGGTGCTCAGTCAATGATTTATCAAAATATTTGACAGCATTGGCAAGATCATCTTTTTTCAAGTAAGTGTTACCCAATCTTGCAAATGATTTGGCAATGATTTTGTAGTCAGCTCTCAAATCTCTACCTTCATCAACAGCTTGAAGACATGTAGAAATTGCTGAGTCATAGTCACCCTTCTCGAATTCAGCTGCTGCACGATTGTTCAAGTAAGTAATATCCTTATGAGCTTCCCAGGCTTTAGTGTACAATTCAATTGCTTCATCGAATTTTCTTTGCTTGTATAAACCATTAGCTTCAGCCTTTAATTTGTCAGCTTCTTCCTTTGATGAATCAGCTTCTTCCATCACCACATCTTCAGGATCATCTTCAGGGGTCTTTTGAGTAGGTTGTGGTTTTGGTTCGGCTTTTGGTTCAGTTTTTGGTTCAGCCTTAGCTTCAGCGGCTTGCGCATCAGCCGAGCCTGGCATTGGTGCATCCATATCGATTCCCATCAATGCTGCCATGATAGTCATCAATCTTGGGTCAGTCATGAATTGCATGGCATTAGCTTTTGGATTTCTTTGAATTTCCATAACTTTATTCACTAATTCTGGATCTTTCATTAATTCCCTGGTCTTGGGGTTATTTTTCAAATTGGTAATGAGGTTAGGATCAGAAAAAATAGCACCTAAACCTAAATCTGGTTGAGCATTTCTCGATTGGATAGCTTGTTCAACACTTGCTAAACCTTCCTTGGCCATTGCATTTGAAGCATCTAAATTTAAAGCTTTTTCATAAGCGGCTTTGGCATCATCAAAATTTCCCAAACCATATTGAGCAGCTGCTACACGATTGTAACCTTTAGCCCACAGACCATTGATTTCAACACACTTTTCAGCATCCGTAAGAGCCTGAGAGAAATTTTTCAACGATGCATGACAAGCTGAACGATTTGAGTACAACACATGATTTGGTTGTGGTGAAGCTTCTATTGCTTTTGTGAAAAATTCAATGGCTTTATCGAAATCCTTAGCGGCGAAAAACTTGTTACCTTCAGCTTTAAACTCTTCAGCAGACATGATGATATTGGCGATAAGTAACTGTTAAATATGGAAATGCGATTTCTAGAAAGTTCTTGACCAGTACACGCTATTTTATGAACCTCCACAAATGCTTAATGATACAGTACAAATTAGGACGAGCATGACTTCACGACCTTATCCACAAGGTCCAAAGGATATGCAGGTCCAAATCCATGACACCTTTCATGGCCTCTTAATTTTGACATAACTTCCACCACATCAATATTGAGCCCTTGTTCATCGATTTGGTACATCAAGTAATCCCAAACAGCACCAACCGCCAATACTTTAGATCCATTATCAGGAGAATCGTAGACTTTATGCGTATGTTCTGGTTTGACGACGTGGTCTGTTCCAACAACCATTGAATCAATAAATTGCTCTTCTGTTTTCGGGAAATCAAATCTTGTGTGATTCGTCGTCTCTGAGAAACTTCTGTTAGATGATTTCTTGAGAAGTTCATTCTCTGCTTGCATGGAAATGGTCTTCTCTCTGAACAAATCTAATTCTGCCAATAACTTTTGCTTTTCTTCTTCTGACTGATTGAGCTTTGCTTCGAGTTGTTTAAGTTTTGTCTCTTTCCTCTCTCGGAATGCTCTTTGAGCTGCTCTATTTTGTGCTTTTCTCTTGAGTTGGAGTTCTTGTTCACTGAGTTCTGAATCATCCTTAGCGAGAAGTTCAGCGTCTTTATCTTCGAGTGATTGCCTCTTACCTTTCCTCTTTGATTTTTCTTCAACTGGTACCTGTACTTCTGGTGATGGCTGACTAGCTGTTGGTGCTTGGAGTGAAAGTATAGAGTTCCCATTAGTTGAAGGGGAACTAACATTGCTAACAGAATCTGATGGCATTCTTTTTTGAAGGTCCATTACAGGATCTTCGAAATATGGCTGTAACATTTGCATTCCATCTCCATAATACCCAACTTGAGGACCAGCCATCGTTGGCATACTTGAAGTCTCTTGTATATAGTTGTTAAAGAACTCACTGTCGTCTTTCACCTGGAAGTCCATTTTAATTTTACTCGTTTTTCTGAGATTGTTTTATCAAAAACCGATCAAGTAACACAAATCCAACCAGAGCCTGAGAGGCTAGAACATTGGATTATACAAAACAATCACTAAAAATCTATTTGCACCAATTACAAACACGTTCAATGAGTGTTGTTGTTGAATGTACAAACGGAACCTTTGTTATTGACTTGTTTGTTGAGAGGAACCCAGAAGCGTGTTTCAACTTCTTAAAATTATGTAAAGCTGGTCACTACTTCTTCTGTCCCTTCTACAACTTGTCAAGGGATGTCCTGGTGGAGTGCGGTCTGCCGATGTACCCGGAACTGAGTGTTTTGACATCCTACAGCAAAGATGGTCTTGGTGAAACTCCATTACACCGTTCTGAATTGTGCTATACAGACGCCGCAGTAGGCCTTGTGTCGTTTGTGGTCAATAATGGTGCCATAGACTCCAGATTTGTCATTAATCTTGGCGATACAGATTTGAATCAAGACTCTTTTGGTACCGTATCTGAAGGTTTTGTCACCCTTGACCTCATCAACAAATCTTCGGTAGACAAAGACAATAGATTCATAACCGATATCCGTATTCTTCATACGCATATCCTAGAGGACCCTTGGGATGACCCACCACTACTGCAAATCCCACAGTTTCCCACTGAAGCTCAATTGAAAAACCTACGTCTACCAGAGTTGACAGATTCCGAGAGCAACGTTGATGCCCTTGCACTTGAACTAATGGGTGATCTCCCAGATTATAGAATCCAACCGTCACCTCAAACACTCTTCGTTGCTAAACTCAACCCTATCACTACAAATGAATCACTTGAGATTATCTTCAACCGATTTGGTCCTGTCAAAAAGGCACAGATAATTCACAAGGATGGTAAAAGTCTCCGTTATGGGTTCATTGAATTTGAAGAAAAAGAACATGCTGAACTCGGCTACGACACTCTTCACAATAATTGCATTATCGATGGTAATGAAGTAGTTGTGGATTTTTCTCAGTCAATTAAGAACAGTCGTTGATTGAAATTATTCATATATACAAACACTATCACATCGGACATCTACTCGCTAATCTAAGCGGAACAGTCTTTGGAGATATGACCAGGCTTACCACAGTTGTAACAAGTTTTAGCTGAGAAGCTTGAATCTCCAGTTTGGTGACATTCTTTTGATAAATGTCCAAGTTTACCACAAGTGAAACATTTAGTAGCACCTGCTTGACAGTCTCTTGCAAAATGGTTTGGTCCACCACATTTGTAACAAGTAGTTCCACTCTTGTTAAATTTTGGTGCTGGCTTTTTCACAGCTGGTGTGGCAGTTACACCACCAGCATTACAGAATTTGGAAATATGACCGAAATTACCACAGTTGTAACATTTAGATCCTTGTTCTGAAGTTGGACAGTCTGATTGAACGTGTCCAACATCCCCACATAAGTAACATTGTTTGTGAGTTGTCAGTTTTGGTTCCTCACATTCGTTAGATTCGTGTCCTGGTTTATGACAGTTGTAACACAATCTTTCTTCTTGGGTGCAGTCATCTGCTAAGTGTCCTACTTCACCACACTTGAAACACGCTCTAGGGAATACGGTAGCCATCTTCGTCCTGGAATCAGAAATTTGAAAATCTTTTTCTTCATCTCACCGCACCATTACCCGGAACTCAAATTTGGTAACTTCAACTAATCACTATCATTAATGACGTCTGTAGATAGCGTCTCCGATAGTAATGGTCTTTCCAATTTCAAGAGTATCATGAACCCTTAAGATATCGGCTTTCTGCTCGATACATGCCATAACACTCGCACATGTACTAATAACCCTGTCTTGAGGCTCAGGTTCATTGTTAAGCGTACCAAGAAACTTCTTCCTAGATGTTCCTGCTAATACTGGGAGTCCGTTGAAACTAATATATCTCTCGGTCACTTGGTTGGTTGCTTCATCTCGTTGGTTGTGCACCAAACAGTACTTTTTCATGTAAGACATCTTCAGAATCAAAGTGAGGTTCTGCTCAAGTCCCTTAGCAAACCCAATACCTGGATCCAAAATGATCTGCCATTTCTTGACTCCACGCTCAAACGCTTTGAAAAGTTGAAGACTTTGTTCTCGGCAAACACCTTTGATCAAGTTGTCAACTTCAGGTCTATCGCCAATTCTTTGGCTTTGACCAACAAGAGGGTCATTGATAATCTCAAGCATATCCTCGTTCATATTCGACTCGTACTTGGTGAGCTTGCTCATGGTTTTTGGTGTACCTCTAGTATGGTTGAACACATATGGGCATCCAAATTCGGCAACGACATCGAAAATTCCTTCGTCAAACGTTCCCATCGACACATCGTTGATCACATCAGCACCAGCTTCCAAACACTTCCTGGCTACGGTTGCTCGGTAGGTGTCAACTGAAATGATGACATCGTGATGTTCTGATTCTCTTATGGCTTTGATGACTGGAATGACTCTTGCAAGTTCTTCTTCTTCAAGGGGTTCGTCACTCCCTGGCTTTGTTGAGACACCACCCACATCTATAATTGTGGCCCCATCTTGAATCATTCTGCCAACATTGTGGATAATTTCCTCTTTGGTCTTGTTGAAATGCTTACCTCCATCACTAAACGAATCTGGTGTAACGTTTAAGATCCCCATCATGAGAGTTTTGGTGGTGTTAGTTGTCTGGTCAAACTTGAATGGATTTTTTTCAGGTACTAGTCTTGGAATTGGAGTGTATTGAAGGAGTTTATTGGACTCTTGAAGGTCTTCATTGCCAGACGACTTCAATAACTCTTTCAAGTGGTTATGAATAGGCTCTGTACTCACTGGATGGATATACTCAGGCGATATGAGTTCACACAAGGGCTGAAGCACAAATGTTCTGTCCAACATTGACTTGTGTGGGATTGTCAAGTCTGGGTCATTCATGATAACGTCATCATACAAGAGAATATCCAAATCGATTGTCCTTGGTCCATTGTCGAACTCTTTGGCTCTATGAATACGCTTGTACTCAATGTCTTTGAGTGTTTTCAATAAATCATGAGGAGACTTACCCTTGAACAGTACCTTGAACACCCCGTTGAAGAAATCAGGTTGATCCTTATAGTACATTGGCTTAGAAATGTACATGGATGAAGTGGCGTCCACACGAATGCCACTCTCTTTGAGGAAATCGATACTTTTGGTGATGTTTTCAAGGGTGTTACCCTCATTGGCTCCGAATGCAATGTAAGCCGTGTGGTCAGCATTAACGTCCACAGCAGACTCTTGTTGAGAAACAGGCATGTTGAAAGAACCATTTTCGTTAGAACTCACTAACTCTTCGAGAGGCTTTTTACCAACAAAATCCTCCTTAGTTAACCTTGAACTGACACCTACACCGTCTGTGTATGTGATGGCATTAGGTTTAGTGATAGTGACACGGATCAGATTGATATGTTCACCATGATTTTGAAAGATCAATTGGCCTACTTTCAGCTCAAGAGCTTCAACAGTCTTGAAATTGGAAGACTCCACATATTTTGTGACTTCATCCATGATCTCATGGACCTGAACGTTGTGATGTGGTAAGAGCTCGATGGAGAAATCAATATCAACGATTTGTCTTTTGAGCCTTTCGAAAGTGAAAACACCAATGATAGTTAAGAGTCTTAGACTTTTAACGTTGATGGTATCCAAGATATCAAGAGGTGCATGACTTCTATGAAGGTTGTACTCAATCCAGTCTGCTCTTATTTCTGACTTAGCACTGCGTACCCAAACTTCAGCTTGATAGCCACCACCTTTCTTCTCATCTAACAACACTTTGCACACTTCTTCACCAATGTTTTGTAAGGATTGAAAGTTTCTATGTTCATTAGCTTTCATGAACTCTGCCACATTACGAGAGATCACTGCATAGTTCAAGGAATATTTCAAATTGTCAGTTTCCGAAGCTTTTGAAAAATCAGTATCTAAAGATACAGAAATTGATATTGGTTGAGCAGTTGGGCGATTCCAAGCATCACTTCCAGTGATAGCAGTGGCTGCCAAATTCTTAATAAATACTTTATCTTTGTACATGTAACTTGTGGAATGGAAAGAGCGTAAACCCGGTTTTATCACCGTTGCAAACCTTTTGATTGAAAACACTTTTGATGGGAAAATTCTCATTATCTGGAGTCCACTAATTTTAAATGTCATCGTCAGAGTCTGCGAGACCAAACATCTTATCGAGCACGCCAGTCGATGATTTGGGTGGCGACTTCGTGGTCTCTGCACTTATACCCTTCATGAATGATGATCTGTCAGTTTGATAGAGTTCGTCGATGTCAAGATCATGAGTTAAGGGCACAGAGTCAGAAACAACTTTGCCATACTCCACAGTTTCTTTAAAGATCTCGAATGCTCGTTCAAGAGAGCATCCAAAGTCTTGTGATGCTACTCGAAGAAGCACTTCATTGGCAAGCACGTATTTGGTAAAATTGTCTTGGTTCCAGTAAGCTAAAGTGCTATTTTTCTTCTGAGCACTTCGAAGCTCGTCTTCATACTTACTGAGTATAACAGACGCCACGAATTGCTGCCTGGTGAACCCAAAGTACCCTGCGTAGAACTTGTCCCAGTCGATAAGAAACTTATCCTTCTGTCTGAGTGACGCTTGACCAGAATTGTCCTTCTCTGACTGTGCTAGCCTGTAGAATTCAGACATTCCAACATTCCCACTAAGTAATCGCGGTACAATTGCGAGGTGTTTGTCTATAGTAGCGAGTAGTTTGCGTCTTGAAGTGATAATCTGGGGAATTTTCATATGTTCAAATTTATCTTGCACACAACTGATAGCTGCTTGATTGTTCTTATCTAATTGGAGGGGGTCTTTGATGTGTACTTTCTTGGTGACGTTAAGATTATCTTCACTGGGTTTCCTTTTCTTTTCGTTAATGAGTTCATCGAGCTTTTGCACTTGGTCCATCGCCAAAGGCTGCTTTAAGTCCACACCTGTAGCAACTCTTATATCACTGAGATCGATGAGTGAATCGTCTGAGTCACTGTGGTCTTCGGGAACATAGTTGGCAGTTCTGGAACTTTCGAGTTTGGAGGTATGGCTCTTTGAGTAACTGAGTAGTCGCTCTTTCTTACTTTTTGATACTTTAGTCAGAGTCTTGACATTATCGAATATGTTATTAGCATTGTGTGACTCACCAACTACACTTATAGGTTTCCCCTTCTTCTTCAATTTACTTCGACTTAAACTGTTGTAACTATTTTTAAAGAAAGACATGTTGATTTCTCAAACTACTTTGATTTTGTTCATTTGCGTTTATCTATAAAGTTGAAAGTTTTAATTATCGATTGTTCTGAAAGAAATTTGCCAATTGTGAACTCAAGTTTGGATTTTGACCTTGTGGTTGGTTTGGCATAAAATTGTTTGGTTGTTGAAATTGTTGTTGCTGTTGTGGTGGTCCTGCATTATTAAATAATCCTTGTAATGGATTAACTGATGATTGATTATACGTAGTAAATTCTGGTTGTCCTCCATGTGTTAATGATCCTTGTGGTATTAACGTAGTCTTAACATATTCATCATCTGCTTCACCTGGTCTATTGGATTTTGGTCCATTTCTGGCTGAATTAGTTGGCATCTTCTTTGACATAGCTTTCGATGAAATACCGGCTCCAATTTCAATATCTGGTTCATCAATAACCATACCACTCTGAAGTGGTTGTCCGCCTGTACCACCCCATTGTGCTTGAACAACCCATGTTCTATCAGCATCTGTTAATCTTTGAATTGGTATAACTGAAATTCCATGTTGATAATTACAACAATCTCTTGGTCCAAATCCAACACCCCAACGAGTTCTTAATGGCAATGCATTGTCTTTGTTGAACAGTGTAATAACTTGTTCTGCCTCTCTTCTTGAGTAAACTTTAACGAAAGCATGCTTTCTCTCACTGTTGAGAATAACAGATTGAACTTCACCAAACGGACGTAAAGCATGAGCTAAGTCTCCTTCATCCATGTTTCTTGGAACTCCTCCAATGAATAATGTTCTAGACAACACTTTGAATGACCCTTGTGGTAATGTAGCATCAAATCCAACATTACGAGGGCGGAAATGTGGATTACCCTCAACGTTTAATTCACCTTGTTGGGGTACCTGTTGAGCAGGTGGTTGTTGTTGTTGCTGTTGAGAACGACCCCCAAATTGATTATTACCAAATTGGTTATTCCCTCCAAAGCCTTGTGGCTGGTTTCCATAACCTTGAGGACCACCAAATCCACCTTGGTTCTGTTGCCCACCAAATTGCTGTTGATTGAATTGTTGAGGGGGTGATCTGAAGTTGTTTTGGCCGCCGAATTGTGGTTGTGGGGGCAAGTGCAGTCTTTGGGGTGATCTTGACCTATTTCTTCTGGTATATCCAGTACCGTTGTTCGCTTCATGATAGTTGCCTCTTTGTTGTTGAACAGGAGGCTGTTGCTGGGGTGGTTGTTGTTGATTTTGGCTGCTTTGCATTTGTTGAAGCATATTGAAAATATGTTGTTGATTACCAGCTTGAGATGTTGGCGGTGTTGGTTTACTTTCAACAGGAGTAGCATTTGAAGCTACTTGAGAACCACCAGCAATTGCTGATAATTGTGATAAAATGTTATTAGCATTAGGATCCTGAGGTTGAGCATTAGAATTGTTTGGAGTTGAGCTATTAGAATTTGACTTTTGAGCTAATGAAGCTAAAGCAGACAAAATGCTACCTGAGTCTTCTGTTTTACCATTTGAATTTGATAAACTTGCTGGCTTCATTGGAGGAGTGCCTGGAGGAGTTGTTGATGCAAAATGTTTATCCCTTATTCTTTTGATCAATTCCGGTGAAAAGGTTGAAGCTCTTTCCCAAATATCTACTAACTTTTGAATTTTGATAGTTTGGGATTTACTAACAGATAATTCCAATGCATCATCAATTAAGGATTCAATTAATTCGGTTATTTTGAAAACACCAGCAGCATAAGTACCATTAGGAGCATCAGCATTAATTTGTTGATCTTCCTTTTTAGATTCTTCTATGTAAGCTCTTACAATTGCGTCAACCACATACAACGAACCCAATTTATGAGAAGAAGGCATTGCCTTACAATTAGAATACAATATGGGGATTAAAACAGACTCATTACTAACATTTTTTAAAGCTATTTCTGTGAGTTTTTTAATACGTGAACCTGAAACTCCTGGTGATTTTAATGATGATAATTCTTTCAAAATTGATTCAAATTCGACTTCTGCCATTTTAATAAGCTTTTTTTGATTTCGTCCCACTAACTATATAAGCCTATTAGAAAATTACTAAATCTCCGTATTCCTGGAGTCAATCTACTTGATAAGCTGTAACTCTTACTGAGAAAAAGGATACAAAAATGAGACTTTTTCGACAAGGGGAAATTGGACATTTATATATGCGACCACTAAAAGTATTAACTTACCCGGATTTCAATCTCATGAAAATTTATACTGAAAAACACTCAACTGAAAAACTGCAAGATGTTTAAGAATTTTAGTAGAAAAATTTCAACAACGAATGTTGCAAATGAGATCTATTCTACATTATTATTAACAAGGAATCCAATAATAACGAGGGATTTGCCAGTTTTCGAGAAACAATACTATAAATATCAGAATGAATTGTGGAAGAGGTTAATGTGGACGTTCCCCAAATGGTTTTACTACAGGCCTGGTACTTTAGGAGAACAAAATTTCCGTGAATTGAATAAGAATCCCGTGTACAATAATCCCAAACTAGAATTCACTGAGGGAAGACCAGACATTAAGCATCAAAGAGACAGAAGATTCAAACAAGAATTGAAATTACCAAAGACTTATAAAGTTGACAGCGAAGGAAACGAAATAGTTGATCCAGACATGCAAGACAACTTATCTCGTAAAATTGTACCAAACTCTAGAATTACAGAGGCAGATAAGAAGAATGACTTGACAAGTTTAGAAAGAAAATTGAGTCGTTCATTGTACTTGGTTGTCAGTAAAGATTCAAAAGACTGGAGCTTTCCTAAGTTTGAAACGACAGATTTGGCCCTTCATGAAACTGCAGAAAAGGGCTTATACTCCATAGGTGGTGAACTCATCAATTACTATAATGTTTCACCAAAACCATGTCATTACAATGAAGCCAATAATGAATTCTTCATCAAGTCTCACATTGTTTCAGGTAAGTTTGAGCCAACGCAGAACTTGAAGTTCATGTGGTTGGCCAAAGATGAATTACCACAATTCTTAAACAAAGACTATTATAACGATATTAAGCACTTATTAAACGATATTTAAATAGACCATTACATAATCAATAAGTTTTGCTAATAATTCACTCATCTTTTTTGCCTCTTATAGCCTTTTCTGCTGCCCAGATTGATCTATCAAGAACTGATCCAACCATAAGAACTCCAGCTATTGAACTAATAACTCCAAGTACAAAGCCAGACCATGTTTTAGCAAACTGTTCCTTATTGATTATCTTTAATGGTGATATCTCAAAGTTGAAGAAGACTCCTGGAATACCTCCACGTGCATGTAAGGTGTGTGAATGATCAACATCTTTGCCACCTCTCAAAGGTCTATCGTGGTGAATGGCAGAAAACTGGTTGGTCTCTAATGGAGGTCTGACTCCATTCAAATACTCAAACCTCGTAGCAACAACTTTCAAGTAGTAGGTGTAGATCTGCCACTTCTCGTTGACCCCATTCTTGAGCCCATCTAATGGGTGAATTGACTGAGTATCAACCTCTGCATTAGGCACAGGATTTGATCCAAATGATAAGTGGTGAATTACATGATCAAAGTTAAATTTGTCTTCATGCTTCTGGTACAATGACAAATCATGGAAATGTCTTCCTGGCTCAGTAGCAGATGCACCAGGAGCAAAGTGAAGGTTACCACTGATTCTATTAATTTGTGAAACTCCCTTGATTCTGCAACCTTCACCATTTTTAATTTTTTCTTGCAAACCCTTAACATAACCTTCTTCTTCACATTGCTTGATGTTAGCACCATCATAAAACGCCCATCTCTTAGCAGCATATGCCAATCTAATGGTCTCACAATTGTTGCAACAATATTCGTTATGATCTTGAGGTAATGCACCATAACAAGAACCACATTCACCTTGTTCTCCTGATTTCAAGCCCTTTGCAAGCTCATGCAATGGTTTATCGATAACTTCCTTCTTATCATCGGGAATTTCTTGACTATTTACAAGTCTGAATTTTTGGAAACCGCTCCTCAAGATATCAATCCTTGAGTCACCACTCTCATCGAGAATATCCACCAGGATCATATCACATGGAATATTAGGGAATGAGATATCTAAATTGATATCAAGTTTCTTATTTATATCACGATCCACCAATAATTCAGGTCTTGTGATGACCAGAGTGTAGTCAGCGTATTCGTTTCTGATCAAATAGAGAACAACCAAAATACATAGCACGGTGATGACTCCTCCAGACGCTGTTTTGACCCTCACGTCTTCCACGGTCTTTGCAAACGCATCTATCGACAACAATTTTGGACGATTAGAAGACATAGACGTGGTTCAAATAAACTCGCAAATGAAAAATTAACTATGAACCTCGAAAAGAATAGGGAATTTTTCCGGAGCTTGAAACCGCTGAAGTTTCCAGACTCCCATTCGGGGAATTCAGAGATTATATTCATATCAATCAATCAAACGGGATCAAGGTTAGTTAATTCAAGAACTGATAAAACATTGAGAATTTGGAGATGTCATATTGACAGATTAGCTGATCCAGTGGTTGTGGAGTCGCCTCATGCTCATTCAGTGGAGTGCATCTCCTGGAATCCACAGACAGAGTACACTTTTGCTAGCGTGGGTCGAGATGAATGGGTGAAAATATGGAGAGCTAATACTGGGAAACTCGAGAAAGAATTTAAAGTTACCACCAAAACCAAGTCACCAGTGTCGTTACATTTGGTGAAGTATTCAGTTGATGGGGAAGTATTGGCTGTGGTTGATAAAAATTCTGGAATTTACTTCTATGCTGTTCACGATTATTCACTTATTGGACACTTGGAAGTTCAAGAACACATTTATGATTTTGAATGGTTCAATTACAAGCACAAATTCTTCATGTTAGCACTTCACGATGGGGTTGTACCGGTTTACGAGTTCAGTGACGCTGGTGACGTTGTTCCGAAGACCAAGTTAACAGGACACAGGTCTTCAATTACTTGTGTTAAAGTTGACCCTCGAGGCCAATGCTTTGTTGCTGGGTCCAATGAAGGCGTAGTATCAGTGTGGGACACGAGTTCAATGTTGAACACCAAAGTTATAGCAGACGTTGACCAATCCATATCGTGTCTCGATTTCAGTCGAGATGGATGCTACGTTGCTGTGGGTTACGACAGTGGGTCTAATTGTCAGATCTACGAATTGAGCTCACTGGAGATTGTTTTTGAGCTCCCCAATAGTTCTAGTGGAAAGACAGTTTTGTCTAGTGTATGTTGGTTTCCCAACAAGACTTCGTTTGTTTATGCCAATGACGGCGGGAAGAATATGGTGATGATGAGGAAAGTTCCCAAACAGGAATTCTAAGTGGTTCTTTGTTGTTGTCGGTGAACCACTACAAAGTGTCGCCATTGTTTGTCATTTGAGGCTACAGTTGTGGCCAACTCACCCACAACACTGCGACATTTATGAGATAGTGAGTAATTCAGTGGACCTGAAATTAGTAGCTACAGTTTAAGGATGTATTTGATATCAGGGGCATTACCAAGCCAATCACAGCGTTTGGGGGTTGGTAGAATGTGTCGCAATTTGACACCTTCACTTGCATGAAGCGCGACATTCAGGCGTGTGACAACAAGTGAGAAAAGTCAAAAACTTAACATAATTTCAGTTGTTGATTACAGATAACTTTTTTTACTTACGTGTTTATGATAAGTTTACAACACCAATTGTAAATCCAATTATTCATTCATTAAAGCGACAAACAAACTATTTAATTTGCTCGGTTCACACTTAAATTGTTATGGAACCACACGCTCCATTTAGATCATTCTCCCATTCAAGTTCAAATGCTTCATTGAATACTTCTGGTACAATCACAAGGGTATCATCAGGCCCATTGCTATCGATGAACCTCAATAAAATGTCGGCCCCACAAGAACACCTACACGCCAAATGTCAAACTTTACGTAATTGTCTTGCCAAAATAGACGGCATGGCTCCATTCTTAAAAGTAGCTCATGACTTGGCTGAACAATGTGCTGAACAACAAGCGTTGGTTTTGGCTCAGCAGCAACAAGAAAAATCTGCTTTTAATGACTTTAGAGCTTCTGTTCATTCAAATGGGTTCTCAGTGCATTCAGACAACTCATCAACAACTTCTATCGCACATGGATCTCAAGGTTCTCCAAGTATATTCACATTCACCGCCGGTGTCATTCCAACTGTGGTAAGAGTTGATCCTGCTACTCAATTATGGAAACTCTTTCAACAAGGTGCTCCTCTATGTTTACTATTCAACGTTATTGATCCAGCTCATCAAATCTCCATCGTGGGCAGTGATGATCTCAGAATGTGCAAGAAATCGGTTTACGATTTTCTTATCGCTGTCAAGACTCATCTTAAATTTGACGACGAAATGATGTTCACCATCTCGAACGTGTTCTCTGAGACCACTCACGATTTCCTCAAAGTAGTCAGCGTGGTTGATAAGCTCATTCCATCCAGCCTTAAAGAAGGTGCTGATGTCATAGAGGATATCAAGATAACTGATAATGCATCAAGAGTGTTCAAAGAATTAGTTGAAACTGAAAGAAAGTATGTTCAAGATTTAGAGTTGATGCTCAAGTACAAGACAGAACTTAAGAAAGCTGAGCTTTTGACTGAAGAACAAATTCACACTCTTTTTCCTAACCTCAATGAAATTATCGATTTCCAAAGAAGACTACTCAACGGTTTAGAGTGTAACATCAATATCAAAAATACCTTACAAAGGATAGGTTCTATCTTCATTCATGCCTCCAATGGCCCTTTTATTGCATACGAACCATGGATTACTGGTCAATTATCTGCCATTGATTTGATTAACAAAGAAGCTTCAAATCTTGCAAAATCTTCTTCATTGTTGGATCCAGGTTTCGAATTACAAAGTTTCATATTGAAACCAATTCAGAGGCTCTGTAAGTACCCGTTATTATTGAAGGAACTTGTTAAGAATACCACTCAAGAGGATTCGTCAACGTATAATGAACTAGTAATGGCATTTGCTGCCATGAAAGATGTGGCTAATCAAGTTAATGAAGCTCAAAGAAAATCTGAAAATATCGGTAACTTACAAAACCTTTGTGAAAGAGTTTCAAATTGGAGAGGCTTCAATATAAAGGACCAAGGGGAATTGTTGTACCATGGAGTTGTGGGTGTTAAAGATAATGAAAATGAAAAAGAGTACTTTGCATATTTGTTTGAAAAAATTATTTTTTTCTTTATAGAGGTGAACAAGGAAGAAGAGACGGTCAAAAAGAGAAGAGACCTTTTATCTTCAAGGAAGAAGTCATCTAGTTCTGTCAGTTCATCAACTGTGAATTTACTAGAGAACTTGAATCACTCAAAGGAAAAAACCCCATTGGAATTGAAAGGAAGAGTTTATATCTCTGAGATTTACAATATTTCGTCATCGAATTCACTGGGCTACTCCATGATAATATCATGGTCAGGAAAGAAAGAGAGTGGATCGTTCAGTTTACGTTATAGAACCGAGGAAATTCGAAATCAATGGGAGAACTGTTTGAGGAATCTCAAGACTAATGAGATGAATAATCAGATTCAGAGAAAGCTAAGGGATTCACGAGAATCTAATGATTCAATCACTCCATACGAGCCAGTTCTGTATGGGTCACACCCGGCTAACTCGATTGATACAAGTAGCTCGAGATCATCAAATGGTTCTTCTTATCATCGTCATCATTCATCTTCATCTACATTTAGTATGATGAGACAGTCGAGGTCTAAATCGACATCTGAGCCATCAAATTTCAGGACTTCGTCTTCATCATTGCAGAACGCATACAATTCTATGACGAATGAGACATCATTCTCATCTACATCATCGAGATCTGGAGCTAGTGTGACAATCAAGATTTTCTACGGCAAGATCGAGATCCCAAATTTCTTAACTGTTTCAGCTTCAGTGCTGTTCAATGACTTGTACTCAAAGATATCTTCGAAAATTGCCTCTAGCAACGAGGTGAAGGATGATATAATGGTCAACCGGTTGAGGTACAAAGACGAAGACGGAGATTTTGTTGTTATGGATTCTAGTGACGACTGGAATGTAGCACTTGATATGTTGGAGGAGATGGAAGGTGACAAGCAATTAACGATTTGGGTATCGTAGATATCAATACTATGACTAGATGCTAACCATAAGAATTGTAGATTAATGTTATGCAATACTTAAACTATGTACATTAGATTTTTGCAATCAGTTGGGGATTTTTAATGATATCGAGCAACGATTGTTTCTGGGCCACACTGAAATCAGCATTCTTGTTCAACACTTGGACGATAGGAGAGTCGCCTTTCAACACGTCCATGTGGTACTGGCCCTTAGTAACTCTATTAAGTTGATTTTTCAATGCTTGTTCATCAATGGTAGCGTTATAGGAGCTGGTGAGAAGAAACTTGTTGTGGGTTTCAGCTGGCGCGTTGTCTAAAACAGCTTTGGGGACTTTGTAAGGATACTTAGACTCAAGAACTTGTGATTTGAGCACACTTGTGAGTCTGGAAGTGAGATTAAATTGGAAACTTGTAGCTTTACCATGCACAAAATCATCACCAGATATCTTTGGTGAATAGTTTTGAGCAGTGACTGTTCTTGATATTATAGTTGAAGAAGCTGCTGTTCTCTGTGATGAAGTTCTTGCACCCCTTTGAGGCTTGGATCTGGCAGGTCTATCGCCAGTCTTACTTTCAGCATTTCTAGGTCCTCTAGGGCCATTTCTACCAGTTGCTGAGGAATTTCTTGGTGTAAATCTTTGTTGAGGTGAAGAAGAATCCTTGAACTGCGATTTGAACTTGTTGGAATACAATGGATGGTCAGCTACTTGAATTTTCTGATTCTTTGATCTATCAAAGGTGACATTTTGAGGTGAAGATTTTTGAGGGTTTCTTTTGGCAGGTTTTGAAGATCCAGTATTTCTACTAAGACCTAATTTTTCGATTCTTTGAAGAATATCCGAGATGAAAACGGATTTCTCTGGATTTGTTGAGTAAGATCTAACAATTACTCTAAACATTATCCACAGTAGAACCAGTTAAATTTTTCATCAAATTGGTACAAAGTCGCGCTCACGTGACAAAATAAATAACCAATTAAATTGCTTAACCCCAAACACTGCGAAAAATTAACACAAAAGCAACAAATAATTTGATTGGACAATTGGAGTTTTTGAGCGACCAAAGCGCCAGAGTTTTTCACTTATATATTCTTTATAATCAGACTCTTCTTTTTAAGGATCTTTTTAGTTTAGGATTAAATTACATTAATAATGTTGTCATCCCGTCCTATGTTACGTTCTGCCGTTAGATCAGTTTCTGCTGTCTCTAGATCTTTAAGAATTGTATGTATAATCCGACGTTTCGGATAACTATTTTTCAATTGATTTTGTTGAACGATTTCAATCATTTCCACAATCAATTCAATTAATTTGATCAATTACTAACAAATAGGCTCGTCCTCAAATCATTGCTGGTCGTCGTTTTGCTTCTGCTAAAGCTGGACCAACTGAAGTTTCTTCAATTCTTGAAGAAAGAATTAGAGGTGTCTCTGAAGAAGCTAACTTGAATGAAACTGGTAAAGTTTTATCTGTTGGTGATGGTATTGCTAGAGTTTTCGGTTTAAACAATGTTAGAGCTGAAGAATTAGTTGAATTCTCTTCAGGTGTTAAAGGTATGGCTTTGAACTTGGAAGCCGGTCAAGTCGGTATTGTGTTATTCGGTTCTGATGCTTTAGTCAAAGAAGGTGAAACCGTTAAGAGAACTGGTAAGATTGTTGAAGTCCCAACTGGTCCAGAATTATTAGGTAGAGTTGTTGATGGTTTAGGTAACCCAATTGATGGTAAAGGACCATTAAACGCTTCTTCATCCACTAGAGCTCAATTAAAAGCTCCAGGTATTTTACCAAGAACTTCCGTTAACGAACCAATGCAAACTGGTTTAAAATCAGTTGACGCTTTAGTCCCAATTGGTAGAGGTCAAAGAGAATTGATTATTGGTGACAGACAAACTGGTAAAACTGCTGTCGCTTTAGACACCATCTTAAATCAAAAGAAATGGAATGACAGTGCTGATGAAAAGAAGAAATTATACTGTGTTTACGTTGCTGTTGGTCAAAAGAGATCTACCGTTGCTCAATTAGTTCAAACTTTAGAACAAAATGATGCTTTGAAATACTCTATCATTGTTGCTGCAACTGCTTCTGAAGCTGCTCCATTACAATATATTGCTCCTTTCACTGGTTGTGCTATTGGTGAATGGTTCAGAGACAATGGTAAACACGCTTTAATTGTCTACGATGATTTATCAAAACAAGCTGTTGCTTACCGTCAATTATCCTTACTTTTGAGAAGACCTCCTGGAAGAGAAGCTTACCCTGGTGATGTTTTCTACTTACACTCCAGATTATTAGAAAGAGCTGCTAAGATGTCTGACAAATTAGGTGGTGGTTCATTGACTGCTTTACCAGTTATTGAAACTCAAGGTGGTGATGTCTCTGCTTATATTCCAACCAATGTTATTTCCATTACTGATGGTCAAATTTTCTTGGAAGCTGAATTATTCCACAAAGGTATTAGACCAGCTATTAATGTTGGTTTATCTGTTTCCCGTGTTGGATCAGCTGCTCAAGTTAAAGCTATGAAACAAGTTGCTGGTTCTTTGAAATTGTTCTTGGCTCAATACAGAGAAGTCGCTGCTTTCGCTCAATTCGGTTCTGATTTAGATGCTTCTACTAAACAAACTTTAGCTAGAGGTGAAAGATTAACTCAATTATTGAAACAAAAACAATACTCCCCATTGGCTGCTGAAGAACAAGTTCCTGCTATTTACGCTGGTGTTAATGGTTACTTAGATAACATTGCTTTAGACAGAATTGGTGAATTTGAAGAAGCTTTCTTAGCTCACTTAAAGTCCAATGAAGCTGGTATCTTAAGTGCTATCAGAGAAAAGGGTGAATTATCAAAGGATGACTTAGCTAAATTAAAGGCTACTACTGAATCTTTTGTTGCTTCCTTTTAAGTAATTCCCGCTTAGACTAGTTTCAAAATAAAAGCATATATATATTTAACCTGTAGATCCCCCACATCTCATCGCTAAATCAAAACATAAACTGATCTCTTTTTACATGACAAGTTCACAAATTCAATCATCCACACAATTGACGGAAAAACAACTCAAAATAGTTGCTGCTGACGTTGGAACTGAAGCATCAATTGATAGTGCATCAAACAGTCCCTTCAATGTTCAGTTGAAATCAGTGAAATCAACTCACACTAACAAGAAGTTTGGTGAACGGTTGAACAGAATTGAGCCCATACAAACGATCTTTGGACTCAGATTAGCTCAAATCTACAAGCTTGAACCTGGTGATATCAAAACAAAGATGATAACTTCACAGGCCAACAAGCTTTTAAGTAATATTTTCAATTTTGTTGTGGAAAACCGTCAAATTTTCGCTGACGACGACAACAGCGACAAGAAGAAATGTTTTTTGTTACTTTGTACCAGAACGGCACTTTTTGGTGCTAACGGACTCAAGAAAACGTGTGATGTTTACCCAGATACCGTAAGTTGGTTCTGTGAGTACAAAGAATTGTGCCTAGACTTCACCAAAACTGCATTCACCCAGTCGGGCAAGAAGAGACATGCAACAAATAACTTCGACTACAGTGTATTTACTTACATTGGCAACATTATTATTTGGTTAGTTTCAGAAGTTGATGCTAAAAACGCTGGAGAATTGATGAAGTACCTCGATCTACTGCCTCAAATGATCAAAGCGTCGTTTGGAGGATTGCATTTGTGGGACCAATTGTTCAAGGAGGACACTATCAACATGAAAAGGTGGAAACATATCATAAAATTCAGGGAACAGTTCCCCTTTCAACTGAACCAATTCGCCGTGCTAACCAAGTTCATGGGAATTGAACTCAGCTAGTCACCTCTGCAACTACTACGAGTTGGTTCCATTGTGGTGTTGATTGACTTGACATTATCGCGATGTGATTCTGACTCAAAAGTCTAATCTTGACTCACCAATGAACTTTGAGTTGGTGGTCTTCACCAAGAAGTACTTGACCCACAGTGATCGTGACTACTCTCCGTTCCAGAAATTCATCAACAAGTCGTACCTGAAGCCCAAGTTCAAGTACGAACTCATTCTAACCCCACGAATCAAACACTCACAATCGTTTCTCAATGATTTCTGCTTGGACAAGGCCAGAGGAGTAGTTTTCTTTGTGCTACTCGGGCCAAAAGACGCTATGGATAAGTTGAGTCACGACGGGTTCATACGAGACTTTGAAAAACTCGACAATTATCAGCAAGCTTGTGATTGTGATGTCCCCAGCCACCTTGTGCCCCAGGTTGAGTTGGAAAATATCGACATTGTTATCGCCAACGATGATTTCCAGTTGGAGTCTCAGTTGTACCGAGTGTTGGGCTCTGCAGGGATCAAGACGCTCGAGTCAACCACCAACTTGAACTTGGAACTTACAGGCTTCACTTCGTTCATGAGAAACCTTGGACCCAAACTATTAGACTTTATTATTGACAGATTTATAGTCACGCAACGTTTACTCGAACTCGATGGAAGTGGGCTAGAGTTAACGTATGAGAAAGCTATTCTTCATGGTGATGTGATCAGACAACATCGTTTGGTGGAGTACTACACTGGAAAATGCAAGTTCCAACAATCACCAAAACAAGACCTCCTTGTGGATGACAACAGTCTTGGACCAATGGAAGAAGGTTTAAAAGCTTCTTCGCCTTTCCACATTGCATTTATTCATCGGGAAATTATTCTCAATTAAATGTTACTTAGAGTTTGGATTTACTGTAACCGTTAGAGCTCAACCATTCGGAAATGGGTTGTAAATCACGAGTGGACCAGCTGACCATTGAGGTAATGACGTCCAAGGATTGTGCTAATTTCTTGTCGAAACCAGTGAGATCTTTACCCTTGAAGAAAGCTTCCACGGTGTCTTTTTGTTCCTGAGTGGTGAATCCACATGAACAAAGCATTACAATCGAACCGAACATTGTTAAGGTTGGTGGGTGAGCTTCAATAAGAGTATCGTAATTCTTAGTGAACCATGCCCATGCTTTCTCAACACCTGTCTTGTGTGATCTGATTCCTTGTAATGGGATATAACTGTCTTGCTTCTTAATGAGATCAAAGTCAAGAATCATATCTAACACTTGATCAATGATCTTTTCGTCTTGAAATTTGCCTAAAGCTCTTAACGCTGCCAATTTTTCATCCATTTCTTTAGTATTCTTGTAAATGTCAAGTAATTGTTTGAATGTGGTTTCGTCACCATACTTGGCAGCAGTTCCAAATACGGTACCCCTGACATTTGAGTGAATAGCTGATTTATCACCATCAATGAACTTTTGGAATATTTCTTGACAGTATGCAACAACTTCTTCATTCTTGTTGCCAGCAGCAGATGCAAATAATGATGATTTCAACTGTTGATCTGCAAAGGAGTCTGATTCAGAGAATTTGTACCCGACTTCCTTCAATTTGACATCAATCAAGTCTCTTATGAAATCTTGTAATCCCTCTGTAGTTGATTCTTCAGCAAACATGAAGGCAGCTTTAACTGATGCTAATCTGGTCAAGATCTCATCCCATACCACATAGTTGGATTCATTGTACCACGACTTTACAAGACTTAACAAGCTTGTTGTCGATATGAAACCTGGAACAGATAAAGCACTTGCATCAGCAACTAATCCGACTCTATCCTCAACAGATAATTTACCTTCTAATCCAGCCTTACCTAACTTCTCCCAACGATCAGTTGAAGCATAAGAAGTTCTGTAAATACCGAATTGGTCACCGTTAATTTTGAAGAAATCGTCTTTAGTTTCAAGCTTCACTTTCATGGATTTTCCAGATAAAACTAAAGATCCATCAGTACCATTAGATGTCTTTAATGATAAGAACACAGGATAAAGTACTTTATCTTCTTCTGGTTTCACGTCACCAGTTGTCAAGAATCTTTGTTGGCTGATTTCAATCTCATTGTTGCCTAACTCTTTGACACTAACCACGGGATAACCAACATTCTTGGTCCAGATACTCATAACACCATTAACATCTTCACCACTAGCTTCACTTAAAGCTTGCCATAAATCAGTAGTAAAAGCATTTCCCCATTTGTGTTTCTTCAAGTAGTTGGAGACACCCTTCACAAAGGTCTCTTCACCTAACCATTTCGAAAGCATCTTCAACAATGAGGAACCTTTACTGTAAGAGATAGCATCGAAGATTTGGTTAACTTCTTCATCTCTTGTCATTGGAACCTCAATTGGGTGAGAAGATCTCAAACCATCCAAGGACAAAGCTTGTTGCAAGTCCTCTGACACATAAGACTCCCAGACTTTCCAGTCAGGATACAAAGAGTCACAAGCATACCAGGACATCCAGGTAGCAAAACCTTCATTCAACCACAAACCGTCCCAGAAGTCCATAGTAACCAAGTTACCGAACCATTGATGGGCTAATTCGTGCATGACAACTTCAGTGACTCTTTTCAAGACATTAACATTAGCAGTCTTTGGATCAATGAGCAAATCAACAGTTCTGAAAGTGATTAAACCAAAATTTTCCATGGCACCAGCGGCAAAATCATGAATAGCCACCAAATCACATTTTGGTAAAGGATATGGGATATCAAATTTTTTGTCAAAGAATTTCAAGGTCTTTGCAGTAATATCTGCGGCATACTGACCCAAATGTTCAGACCCAGGTGTGGTGTAGACATTAATTGGGACATTGTAGTCGTTGTTTGAAACATTTTTCAAATCACCCACAATAAATGCCACAAGATAAGTTGACATGAGTGGAGTGGTGTTGAAATGAACCAATTTTCTATCGTTTTCAATCAAAGTTGTGTCCTTGACATCCATGTTTGACAAACATACTAAATCTCTAGCAGCAATTATGGAAATATCAAAAGTAGCTTTCAAGTTTGGTTCGTCAAAACTGGGGAAAGCTCTACGACAATCTAAAGCTTCGAATTGGGTTGTTGCCAAGTATTTGGTCACACCATCTTCAACGTATGATGATCTGTAAAAACCGGCCATTTGGTCGTTTAAGATCCCTTCGAACTTGAGGTTCAAGAAAGCGGTTGCGCCTTGAGCTAAAGTATCTTTCAAATTGAAAGTGACTCTTTGTTCTTTCTCGTTGTACACAATATCGGTGATAGGAACATCATTGAGCTTTGCTTCATGTATTTTGATCTCCAAACAATGGAGGGTGATAGAATTTGATTCTTGCTTCACGAGCAATTCGATTGTTTCTTCACCATTGAAAGTGAACCCATCGAAAATTGGTTCAAGAGTGATCTCATAGTTAACAGGCTTAACATTAGTTGGAAGTACTTCCCTGTCTGGGACACTTGGACTAGCTAACTCTGTGTGGCACATAAAGAAGAAATCGCGGGCTACAGTTGTTTTTATGACAGTGGCAAATTGCCGTATATTGAATGGAGAAAGTTTCAAGTCGCCGAACCGTTAAGCAGTTCTTTGGACAATATGAATTCCGCTATCGGTCTCAATCGGCGAACTAATTTCACCAACGTGTAAATTGAAAGCGGCTTCTTCAAATGGTGGTTGCATTTGACCTTTACCAAAAAATCCTAAATCACCATTTTGAGCATGAGATGAACAATCACTTTCAGTGGCTGCTAAATCACCTAAATTAGCATCACCATTAAGAATTTTTTTGTAGAATTGATTTGCAAGTTGAATTGCTTCGTCTCTTGACCTCGTAATACCATCAGGAGATTTCCAAGATTTTGGACGTCTACTACCACTGTGCTTAATAAGTAAATGTGAAGCTTTGACTTTATTATCCTTAACTACAGGTTTATGACCATTATTTTCAAATTGTTTAAGGTAACCTGATAATTTATCAGAATCTGTTCCAAATGGTGGTTCCCAACTTGATTCTTGTGTAGCTACATTAAGGTAATATTCTCTATTATGAGTTCTAGAGACTCTAATAGTCCATCCTGGTGGTAAACCCGTCTCAGTCATCGACAATTGTAATTGAATTTGTTTGTTTCCAAAAATTTCTCACTCACACACATACTCAATTTCAAATGCCTTTATCTGAAAGTGCTTTCAACACTTTTTCATAAACTTCATTTACTGGTTGGTCACATGAAACTTTAACAACTTTATCCTGTTTTTCGAAGTAATCAACGACTGGCATTGAAGTTTCAATAAATGTGGTAAACCTTTTCTTGATACTTTCAATATTATCATCAGCTCTACCTGATGTTTTACCTCTTTCAAGTAATCTCTTCAACATAACTTGTTCAGGACATTCAAAGAAAAGGGTGAATGCTGATTTAGCTATTTGTTCTTCAAATGTTAATGCCTGATCCATTTTACGTGGGAATCCGTCAACTAAAAATTTTTTATTCCCAGCGTCGTATTGTTCTTGAATAGCGTTTTGTAAAAGTGCAATTGTAACTTCTTGTGGAACAATATCACCATTCTTGATGTAAGTAGCAATAAGCTCTCCATATTGTGATCCTTTCCTGTTTTGTTCCGCTCTCAAGAGATCACCAGCACTTAAATGAACAAAACCTTTCTCCTTTACTAATTTGGCACATTGAGTTCCCTTACCAGCACCTGGTCCTCCTAAAACAAAAATAATCGACACTTTGCCATCAGGGAAAGCGGCACGTTTAGGTTCAACTGCACTTTTTGGTGCATCTTTAGTGTAAAGAGCTGCTGCAATTGTACTTCCAATTGCCACGGCTCCAAACGCTAATAAGAATGGTCCTTTGCCAAATTTTGGACCTCCACTAGACGATGAATTGAATCTGACACTTCTAGTTGTCCATTTAGCACCTAGAGAGTGCGTTTGAACTCTGGTTTTGGCAGTTCTAATTGTGCTACGAGTAGCTGTTCTAAACATTTAGTTGAAAAATTTCGCATTGGATCGCTAATTGTCACCACGATAATGAGCCAACAAATCGTCATTGTACCTAAGATACTTTCCATTAAGGGATTTGTCGAAACCTTGAAGGGCAAGATTAACGTAGATGGTAGCAGGAACCTCAGGAGGAAGTAATTGATCAGAATCATGAAGGTCAAAGAATTTTTTAGCGGTTTCAGGTTTCATATTCTTGTAGAATTTTTCTCTGATATCTTGTTGCATTGAAGTCTTGACAACTCCAGGAGCAACAGATATGGCCAGTACGTGATCTTCAGCTTCGGCAATTGTACCAATTAGATGATTTAAAGCAGCTTTTGATGAGCCATAAGCGCCCCATCCAGAATAAAATGATGTTGAAGCTCCTGACAGAACACCAATAAATTTCCCACCAACTTTACGAAGTTCAGGTAATGATTCGTGAGCTAATGAAACCACAGAGAAGAAATTGACATCATAAAGACGTTTCCACTGATCAATATCTGTATCAGTAATTGAGCCCACTGGGTCTAAAACTCCTGCGTTTGCAATTACAGCATTTAAAGCACCAAATTCATCAATGCACTGCTTAACGGCTTGTTTGATAGTGTTTAGTTCAGCCACATCTCCTGCCACAACTGAAACTCTACCATGATACTTTTCTGCAAGTTGTTTAAGCTTATCTTCTGATCTAGCAACTGCTACGAGTTTATTCAACGGACTTTTTTCGAGAAAAATTTCAGCAATAGAGGCACCGATACCTAAGGTTAGTGTCAGTCGAAATTGAACATGATACCCTCTGATTTACTTACCATTGGAAGCTCCAGTCAAAAGAAGCACAAATGACATATTTCGCAGTTTTAGTTTTACCTACCCATGAACATTAACATAGACTCAGCGAAGGACACCCTTTGCAAGAATATATTGATTTATGGGTATTGCAAGTTCGAGAATAAAGGATGTGTGTTTAGTCATCAAAGGTCAGCTTTAAAACCCAGTACATCACAAGTTACAACCCCAAAGGAGAAGAAGAAGTTTAATTTTAACACACCACTGTTTCAACCACAGGTTGCATCAGTTGCTGCTGTTACTCTGAAATTTCAATCACTTTCGCCAAAGATTGATGATATACCAACTTTCATTCCAAGTGCTGGTACCGATGATTCAGGTGCCGGTAAGAAATTCAATGTTTCGGCGTCAGTTTTCACACCTAGTGCTCAACTTCCAGATGAGCCAACACCTCAAATCAATCCATACACACCGCTGTCTTCTGGCAGTGTTATGAATGGTGCAGGCGCCTCAGAGATTTATTATCAACAACCATCGTCGTATCCACTCAATTACCATTTATACGCCCCTGCACCTCCACCACATCTTCAAATGCCATTACCAGACCATGAAACAACAGCTCAGGGACTCTTTATCCCAACAGACTTACGTGAAACAGTTCAAAAACGTAATGAAGCTACACTTCAAACAATTGGGCACAGTCACCTTCCTGAACTGGTGGGTGTTTTCCACTCATTAGTACCACTTGATATGGAAAGTGATTCAAAGACATGGCACACCCCGTCTGCACTTTACAAGGTGTTTTCAAATTCAGACGGTAAAGCATACGCTTTGAGAAAAGTTGACAGTTACGATGTGATTAAAATTAATAATGAAGCACCTTTCAAGACAATTAAGAAGTGGAAATCGATCAACAATGCTAATATAGTTGCTTTGCGTGAATGTTTTACAAGTATTGCCTTTGGAGGGAATGCAAAGTTAGTTACAGTTTACGATTACTACCCCAATTCCAGTTCATTGCTTGAACAGCATTTCAACAGACGTTTAGGGGCTCAATTGGAGACCATTAATGAAGAACTTCTTTGGACTTACATTATTCAAATTACTAATGCATTAATTGCTATCCATGAAAAAGGGTTAGCTGCCAGGTCCACATTGGATTTAGGTAAAATAATTGTTACCAACAAGAATAGAATAAGATTATCCAGTGTTGGCATTGATGATGTTTTGAGAAGTGAAGAAGATGAAGCACAAATTGCTCAGAACACGTTCAGTAAGCATTTGAGCAATCTACAATGTGAAGATATCAACAGATTTGGAATGATAATTCTTGAATTAGCATCATTAATGGTACCACATTTACGACAAACAAGTGATGTTCAAGACAAGTTGAGCAATGTTCAAAGGGTTGTCAGTGAAGAGTTGTATCAAGTCATTGATAAGATGATAAATGATAGTGAAACTTTCAATTTGATCAAATTCAATGAACGGTACCTCTCCAGAAGGACCCTTGAGTTGATGAATAAACTTGAAGATCTGTGTGATTACATGGAGAGTCAATTGAGTGGAGAGATAGAGAATGGTAGACTCTTCAGACTAATAACCAAGATAAATTTTGTGATTGACAGGCCTGATAAGCACTGGCAAGATAATGAGAAGATCTATTTGATCAAGTTATTTCATGATTATGTGTTTCATCAACAAGATGAAAACGATAAAGCCGTTATTGATCTACTGAGAGTACTCGTTAAACTTAACAAACTTGATTCAGGTATTGATGAGAGATTTTTATTAGTCACGAGAGATGAAAAATTGTGTATGCTCGTGAGCTACAAAGAGATAAGGGAATTGATTGATTCGGTTTTCCGGGACATGAGAAAATAACGTGACTGAGGTGAAATTCACTGACTCATTTAGTTCCCTATTATAATTTTTTGTGCAGGACATTTTGGGGGGAAAAGAAACTAAATGAGTCAAACCCACAATTATTTAAACTATGGAATATCCACAAATTAACAGTGATTTTACAAATCTGTAAACCAGATTGTTAATCATTTACATTTTTTTATTATTGTTTTAGCGTTTCAACGTTGGTTTAATATTAATGATTGTTGGTTACGTCTGGTAGACGTTGGTTTGTGTATAGTTAGTGTTAAATTTTAGTGATGAATTCTGCAATTTTAAGTCCATCTTTAACTCCTAATACGAGTTTTATTCAAGATAATTTACCTTTAAGTCCAATTGGTAAAACCACTTGTTTGAGTCCAAATGACTATAAGTATTACGGCAATCATTTAGATAAATGTCAATTTAATTTGGTACTCATCAACAGTACAATTAATTTAATTAAATGTTTATACAAGGAACCATTCAACTCATCCAATCTTAGATTCTTCATAATTGAAATTTTGAAAAGGTCAAAAACTTCAATTCAAACATTACAAATCTGTGGTTTTTACTTGGTTAAATTATTGAAAAATGACATGGATTCTAATAAAGTTTTGCCAAATGATCCAAAAAAATTGTTCCTTGGTTTAATCATTCTTGCATCAAAATTCAATCAAGATGTCAATTACTCATTCAATACTTGGTTGAAGATTTGTGGTACTCAAAACAGTTCAAGCTTTAATATTAAAACCCTCAAAACTCTTGAAATGAGTTTATTAACTGCATTGGATTACAACTGTTATGTCAATCATATCCTTTATGAAAACTGGTGTAATGTTTTGCTTATATTTGGTTACGATTTCATACAACAGCAAAAAATTACCAATTATCAAAGTGAATTAACTTGGGACAATAATGAAAAATCAATGGCTGCAAAATTAAGTAAATGGGTTAATTTTTTTGATAACCTTAATTTTTTCGCCCTTGGTTCAGTTGACATCAAGTTTCAATCTTACTATGTTAGTCAAATCAACAAAAAGATTGTCTTTGCTGATTCACTTTTCACCAAGAGGAAAATGGATCTTGATGATTCATTACACCAACAGAAAATCGTATGTAAATAGTTAATTATTGAGTTAGCCATACACATACAAGCATCCATCTTTACCCCATTTCCCTCTAGCTCCGATAGCCATAAAACCATCTTCTCCTCTAGGTTTGTCAGCAAATCCCCTGCCAATAAAGAATTCGGTGGCTTTACCTATGTTGTATCCTCTCACAACGATATCACCAATTTGCTTCTGGTTCAAGTTGACGAGCTTGATCTCCAACGACTGCGAAACACACCCGTAGCTAAGAATCTGATTCTCAATCGACAGTGGTAGAAGCCTGTAGTCATAAAAATCTGTCAAAATAACACTACCTGTCAAATTACTATGACAGGTTTCTAAGATTATTCGAGCACCAAGAAGTGTTCTTGCTTCGTTCAATTGACGTGTGGTAAGTCTCTTGTCTTCGAGTGTCTTGTAAAGATAAACCAACCTCAATTCCAGTGAGTTCACTGTGGCAAACTTGCCTCGAGCTAAAATCTTGTTGGCCCAGTAAAAATTGACCTTTCCCAGAAAATCAAGTTTAGATTTTGCAGCCGTCAATGAGTAGCTTGATTCGAAGTCCTTTTGGCTCATCAGCACCACTGTTGGTTTGTATGACATGAACTTGCTCCAGTTAGTTCCTGAGGCCACAATGACATCACATTGACAAACAAACCCTGTGAGAAGTTTTGTCAATAGCTGCGTGATATCTTGATTGGAGTTACCGTTGGATTGCACAATCACCAAGGTGTCTTTGGAAGTGAGTGTGTCTTCTGGTTTGAGATGCTTAATGGTGGATGCAATGCTGCTCATGAAGTTTATGGGGAGAAAGTCAACTGATGTGATAACTCTGTTGTTAACTTTCCTAGTGATTTTAACTCTCTTACCCCGGTCTTTCTCAACATGATACTCATTGGTAAACGTGGAAAGGGTCCCGTGTTCATCCACTTGGGGTATCGATCTGGTTGTGCCCTCACTGAACGCATCCACTTCGTCTGCATTGATGTTGGCTACATCATCGTAAAGATGCACCAACACATTCTCTATAAGGCACGCTAATACCAAGGCTAAATTGGATCCTGAGCGAAGAAACAGCTCAATTGGTATCCCCATGGTTTTGATCTTATCCTGTTGAAGTCTTTCTATGTACTTGTGGATCAAGAAATTGAGCTCACCAATAGCGATTGCTTGGTCGTGAATCACGATAGTTTTCTGGGGGTTTTCGGCAGCATGCTTGATTACTATCTCCCATACATCACAGAAGTTACCATTACGGATCTTGTAAGTGTCGTAGCGGATATCTAGGCCAACTCTCAAGCCATTACCATAATCGAGCTTATTGGATTTGTAAATTGCAGATTCACCAGCTAATCTTGTGGTTTCCACGAGGGATTGTTCTGTTAGATAGAGATCATTGACATCTTTCGTGTAATCAATGTACTTCTTGTATACAAACCGGATAACCCCAGCTACTATAACCGCTATAAGTAACTGATTGTTCATTTATACGAGGTCGCGTAAGTTGTTCACTCATAATGGTAGCGGTACCTCGACTTAAGAGTATCCATCAGGTGATGCTCTGTATAGTGATGGCATGGATCGCCACGTTCTACTTCCACGAGAGGGTGTTACCACTGAGGGCAGCTCGTAAGTGTGGAGCTCAAGTAGCCCACAATTCCACCACTGTCATGTTCATTGCTGATCCTCAATTGATAGATAATCACACATACCCTGGAAGAAGTTTGCCGCTCCTCAGGCTCTCACAGCACACCGCTGACGCATACCTTGCCAAAAACTATAGAGCATTAATGTCACATGTTGAGCCTAAGTATGTGTGGTTCCTCGGTGATTACTTGGACAATGGCAGAAGTAGCACTGACCAGTACTTTGAGCATGAAGTGCAACGATTTAACAGGATATTCCCACTGGGGGAATACGGTCTTACCAAGGATCACAGTTTCCGAACTAATGTCGTTGGTAATCATGATATAGGCATTGGTGACAAAGTCAAACTACCTGCTCGAGAACGGTTCATAAAAACTTTTGGGACCCCCAATGGCATTCATGATATTGACGGTGTACAATTCATCACTGTTGATACACTCTCTTTGATGGCTAAAGATGGTAACATCAATGGAGATGTCAAAAAATTTCTTGGTGACAATTTCCCTTCACCTTCAATGGAATCAGAACAACTTCGAGTTCTCCTATCGCATGTTCCGCTTTTCAGAGACCCAGAGAAACAATCATGTGGTACTTCAAGGGAGGGTAAGCAGTTTCAGCTAACAAAAGGGTATCAGTATCAGCTGGTTGTCGATAGTGACTTATCAGGTGATCTTCTACAACGTATAAATCCTGATCTTGTATTCTCCGGTGATGACCATGACTACTGTGATATCATGCACAACGACAAGACTAGAGAAGTTACGGTCAAATCAATAAGTATGGCAATGGGGATCTGGTATCCTGCAGTTCAAATACTCAACTTTAAGCCAAATACCCGAGAGTACACCACCAGCATTTGCTACTTACCCACTCCCTATGTCAATATCGTCCATTATGTCATTTTAGCGGTTGTTTCTGGGTTTATTCTTCTCGTTTGGAATGCCCACCAAAAGCAAAGATCAAATTACACTATTCTACCATTGCAAACACTCAATTCCAACTCCAAGAAAATTTCCAACTTCCTCAGAGAGCAAGACGATGAATCAGTATCGTCTGCTACCTACACTTATCTTCCAAACTACACCAACACATATTCGCAGCCTAAGGTCGGGACCAAATTTGGAAAGGTCATTGGGTTCCTCCGTAAGTGGAACTGGGCAGTGTTCATGAAGCAATCTCTGTTACTTGGTGTGGTGGTAACTATCATCTACTATTATGGATTCTGTTCCTGGTGAGGGTTTCTAATTTGAAATAATTACGTTAAAAGATTAGAGGTGTCAAATGTGATGCGGCGAGTTCGTATGAAACTATTGATAATTTATTGGGCTGATTTCATCTATACTCAATTGGCATGGGTTGTAACGCTAGCACTCAACAATCTGATGAAACTGATTCTTTCTTAGCTGATAAAAGAATCAATGATGCTATCAACCAAACTCTCAATGCTCATAAGCAAACCAACAAGAACCAGGTTAAACTACTTTTACTTGGAGCAGGAGAAAGTGGTAAATCAACTGTGTTGAAGCAATTGAAACTTCTTCATAAGGGGGGCTTCTCTCAACTGGAGAGATTACAATATGCCCATGTTATTTGGGTTGATGCAATTCAGCTGATGAAAATTCTATTAGTTCAAGCTAATAACCTTCAAATTCCATTGGACTGTGATGATCCGAATAATCCTTTGCATAAGTACAAAAATATTGTTTGGAAAGCAAATGGACTTGACCAAATTGACACATCAATTGCTGGAGGTACTAATTTTATTAATGATTATATGTTGAAGTACAGTGAGGGAAGAAGAGCAAAAAGGAAGCCGCTGTCAACTGGAGTACCAGGAAGTGCATTGTGGGACGACACAGAAAACAAGAGAACAGTACTGCAATTGGAGCCTGGTATAACAGAGGATGAAAAAGAGCCAGGTGCTAATTTTACTCGTAATCAAGTGGCAGAATCAATAGAGTCGTTATGGAAATATGATAGTGGGATAAAGAAGTGTTTCAACAGATCCAATGAGTTCCAATTAGAGTCGAATGCAGAATACTATTTTGATAATATTTACAAGTTTGCAGACCCTGAGTATGTTTGCAGTGACATTGATATTCTTCAAGGGCGTATAAAGACCACTGGAATTACTGAAACTAATTTCAATATCAATTCCATGAAGTTTAAAGTTCTAGACGCTGGTGGACAGCGACTGGAGAGGAAGAAATGGATTCACTTTTTCGATAACATAACAGCTATTCTATTCGTTGTTGCTGTTTCTGAATACGACCAAATGTTGTTTGAAGACGAACGAGTTAACAGAATGCATGAAGCAATGACTTTATTTGACTCATTATGCAACTCCAAGTATTTCCTCAACACTCCCTTCATTCTATTCTTTAACAAGACTGACTTATTCAAGCAGAAGATCAAGAAGTCTCCATTGCACCAGTATTTCCCACTGTACAATGGCAAACCATGTGACTTTGAGGACGGAATGAAATTCTTTGAGAGAACTTTCCTATCGCTCAACAGAAGTAACAAGCCCATTTACATGCATCGAACGTGTGCAACAGATACAAAATCAATGAAGTTTGTGCTATCAGCGGTAACTGATGTTATCATTGAAGAGAATTTGAAAAAGAGTGGAATGATATAAGTGACATGTATTAAATATGTAAGGGTGTGATTACCATCTCATCATAGACATATGGTTTCTCCATCTATTGTAATCCAATAAGGCTTCGTTTTGTCCCGTACTTGAGATAACAATATCTCTATCCCATAAGTTAGATTGAGCCCAAGATTTAACGGTACCAGTAGTAATACTGTCAATTTTTTCTAAAGATTCAGCAACTGATGTTCTGTAACCAGTTAATAAGATCTTGTTAGCAATATCACTTGCAACAGCGGTTGGTGATGATAATTTTGCTAATAATTGAGTTTTAATTGCATTCTTTGCACGAGCAACTTCAGCATCAGTAACAGAAATTGAAAGTCTATTCCATTCCTTTAAGGCGAAATGAACAAAGTCATCAACTTGTCCAATGTTTGAGATTTCTGCATTGAAACCCCATAAACCAGTATCAGAGTATGAAGTTGAGAAATGACTGTATTTATCAACAATGTGATATTCTTGAACTCTTGAAGCTAATTTTGGTGAAGTGAATTTAGCAGTAGCAGAGTGTTGGTCAAAGGCTCCGATAACTTCGGCAGCAACTTTACCAGTGTAGTAATTTGATGAGTTAACTGATGGACCTTCAGCTGCAACAGTGACGTAACATTTTGGTAAAGTATCATCTCTCATTCTGACATCTGAACCGAGGAAAACAGCAGATTTAGTGGCTGGTTGAAGACCTTTAGTGACTGATAATGATGATTCTAAAGCATCAACTAAAGCATCATGATCGAAGTTACCAGAAGCTGCTACTACCACATTAGATCCAACGATGTATTTGCTTAAGAAACGGTCAAAGTCTTGAGCTTGTAAGTCCTTAATTGACTCAGCAGTACCTAAAACTGGTAAAGCTAAAGAATAACCTTGATAAGCTGAAGCATTTAAGTGAGATAAAACCATTTCTGATGGGGTTGATTCCAAAGTTTCAGCAGCTTTGATTTGGTTGTTCTTGATTAAATCAAGGTCAGCCTTTTCGTAAACTGAAGCTGGTTTTGAAAAGATTGAGCCAATTAATTTACCAGCTTCAATGATATTATCGTTAGTAGTTTGAGCAATAACACCATTAGTTTCTCTGTTACTTTGACTAGACAACAAAATTCCGTCAGCTGAAGTAGAAGCAAGAACACTTGAAGTTAAAGCAGCAAGACCATTGCTATAAGCGTGTTCAGATCTTGAACCAGCTTTGAACCATAAACCAATAGTTGAAGCTTGAGCTAATGGGTTTAATTCAGTTGCAACGGTAACTCCATTAGAAAGAGTAGCATATTTGGTTTGTGTAGAGCCATTAGACACGAAACGTCTAGCAATATTAGCACTACCCTTGAAACTTGTACGAAGCATTATGAGATGGTTTGGTTTTCAACAAGTGAGAATTAACCAATAAAAATTTGTGCATTACTGTGTGCAGGTTGAATTTTCCAATCAGAAAATTTCAAATCATGTGACCCACAGTAGCTGCAAAAAACTACCATTGATTTTCCTGTTTAGTCATACATCGAGATAATGTCTAACTCGTAATTGGACACAACATTTGTGAAATCAGCGCTAATTTGGGAGTAGCTGCTGCTGGATCTTGGTGGACGACCACTGGTGATTTGAGCTGCTGATAGCGATACTTCGTTCATTATAATCTTCCATGCGTGGTTTTCAGATTTGGGTAGTGATGTGGGAGCTGAAGATAATTTTTTTGAAGGAGTAAGGCCATCTTTGAGTACTTGTGGTGGCTCATTTTCTCTCAAGCTATTGTTAGACTGGGACCCAGCGCTGTCTAACTCGATTATAGGTGATGGTATTACTGGTATATTGACCAGGTGTCTTCTCTTGAATGAGAAACTCCTCAATTTTTTGATGGGACCGTTTCTAGTAGGTACTTTTGGACTGTTGGTGAGGATAGCTGCTTTCTCTTCCTTTGGTGTAGGCTGTGTTTTGAAGAAAGTCGGATGAGGTACGAGTTGTGGGGGGTCGATGGCTTCGACATTCTCTTTTAACTCGTCTTGATTCTCGTTGAAATGGGCATGACAATCACATCGGCATTTCTGTTTGATTAACTGGTCCAAGTCGACTCCTTCCAACGTTTTGCGTAGCTCTACATCCAAATTTCTTAATCTCGAGACTTTTTCCTGAGCCAATTGCAAGAGTTTCTTATGAGGTTTGATTCTTGGAGTTTGTGATTCTTGTTCTTGTTCACAGTGGTGGTTTTCTGGTGTTCTCAACGAGAATAGTCTCGTTTCTTTTGGCTTAGTCTGAATTACTCTATCATTATCACTATTACTATAGAACCTTTGAGTGTAATCTACTCGTGTATAATGATAATGGAACTTGAAAGAACGATAAAGCTTCTTTATTGATTCCATTTGCATTCCACTACAATTAAATATTTTTACTTTTTGCAAAAACTACATTCGAACCACAAATGAGAATCAACCACAAAACGATTTTGTTTTATTATGTCTATGTACAATTAAAGTTTAATGTAAGCTCTTTGAGCGATAGCAGCTTTATGCATTTGTGCCTTTTTATCATAACCTGAAGATTTACCTTCAAATGCAGAAATTAATTCTTCAGCCAATCTAACTGAAAAATCTGATGATTTCTTCTTTGAAGCACCATCAAGAATCCACAAGATAGCATATCTGTTTCTTTGTTTCTCATTCAATGGGTATGGAACAACTTTATTCTTTGCAGTACCAGTTTTTTCCACTCTTGTTGATAATAATGGTCCTAATTTATCGAGAGTTTCTTCCAAAACTTTTATAGGATCAGTTCTTAACTTCAAGTATACTATGTACAAAGCTCTTGAAACAATTTTTTGGGCCTTGCTCTTCTTACCATCCCTCATAATTAAATTCACCAAATTATCTACCACTGGGTAGGTTTGTAATGGTACTTTGGTATTTTCAAGTTTAGCTACTTGAGCTAATTGTTCAGCTGTTGGCTCAAAAACTTGCTGCAAATGTTCTTCAGTTTCTGTCAACTGTGATATATAAACTTCAGCTTCGTTATCAGGCAGTTGACCAGTTTTGAGTCTTTGAAGAGCACTTAACCATTGGTCAACATCATTTTCAGTTATGGCTTCTTTATCGAGAGGAAAAACTTGTGCAGATAAATTGATATTATCTGGAGTTTTGGTGACAGTGGAGTTGAATCTCCAAGCTATTGGTCTAGCGAATCTCATCACCGCTAACCTACTGAAGGTGCTTCTAGCACCAACCTTCACAAGGAAACTCATATTACTTGAAAAAATTCTCACGTCGCGAACTTCACCGATTTGGCAGAACCAAGTCTCTATCAATTCCAATAGATTTAGACTTGGGGTGCGACTAGTGATGTCGCCGGGGGTGCCGCCTTTAGAGCTAGCATTGGAGCAGGTTTTGCGTAAAATTATTGATACTAAGACGTTTCCAACTTCTTCTGAAACCAACTGGTCGTCTGTTCATTCTTTGATATCATTCAGATTAGCATCAATTACAGCAGAAGTGGACAAGACACAAGATATAGACGACCATTCCAAAAGGAAGGCTCATAAAATACGACTGCACTGGTCGAAGTATTTCAAAAGGGACCCTCCATTCACCATATTGCGGCTTGCAGAGATTCTTTACGATCCATGCCTCCAAGGCTACGAACTCGATACTGTTACGGGGTTATCAAAATTCATCAATGCCTTGTACAAGATTGTGTCTGTTACGTCAACAATGTCCGATTTCCCACCACCTGAGTTTAGTGAAGTCAATGAGGAAAACACTACCGAATTGATAGGTAAAGCCACAGAGAAGATTTCACTAGTCAGGATCCCATGGCTTGAAGAAGTGCAAATAGTCGATTCACCGGAGGGATCAGAGTCGTCTTTAGAGGAACTGGAGAATGGTAAACACAAGAGAGAAGAGTTCGAGTTAGAACAGCCATACAAGAAGACCATAAGCAACAGCCAATCGGATGAAGTCCATGATCCAAATGTAGAACATGAGGTGGAAGAAGAGCATGACTCGTCGAACGGGGATAATCGCTCAACAGAGGAAGTAAATCAAGTCTCTAAGGAGTCTAAATTCAATGGAAAAACGCACCAATCGGAAGAAGCTGATGACGTTGACGTCCAGCAAACAACTAATGACAGGCGTGAATAATCTAAAATCGTCAAAGTGCTGTATACTAACAATATTCACAATCTAAGCTATCCACAAGTTTCTTATCATTTCGAAAACCCCATTTTCTGTAGTTTCGAGAACCCAGATCCCGTAAAGACCAACAGCAGAGCCAAGAGTCAAGGCTCTGCTAGCGATCTTGTGCCAAATTCCGTAGACTCTACTAGGAATATAGTCTATGATACAAGATTTGAGCCCCATATGACAGTGTGCCAACAACGTTACTGAGAAAGCTGTGTCTATCATAGGATAGTCAGTTCCGACGATGAAAGGAGCCAACGTGAGAGGCACAAGAGCACCAGCCACTACTCTTTCGTAAGACCAGTGGTGTCCACCTTCATAGAAGTTGGCAGGTGGAGGAACAAAAGCTTCGTTGACGGTGCCCACCACGAAACCTGGTGGCTGCTCGATGGTCTTGTACTTGGAGAGATCAGGTTTCAAAGAGATCGACCTGAACGGTACTCTGGTTCTCAAGAGAGGCCTGACACCTAATGAAGAGAGCATATTGAAAAATGTGAGAAGATGAGATTTACTTATACTGGGGCCCTACAGTTTGGAAGCACTAGGTGGGGCACGCAGATATGTTGACCACAATGATGAAACGATGTCAAACGCAGCTACAAATGACTATGAGTCATGGACAGAACTTCTAAACAAACCTTCTTCAACAAGAGGTGAAATAATAATCTATATTACATATATACAAGATCACCACGAGGCTTTGGTGACACCAGGGATTATACCTGCTCTGGCTCTTTCTCTGAAAGCAGTCTGTTGTTAGTAAAAGTAAAGGAGAAAACTGTGTGGTACTTACTCTATTGAGTTTGAAATCGTTAATGACCCATTTGGCGTTTCCAGAAGCAACGCATCTGTTTCTAATCTGATTGTAAGCAGTATACTTTGGCATGGAAGTCAACTGTAACTGAGCTTCCATTCTTACTTTGGGGGACAACTCTGTGTTTCTGGCGATGTACTTTAATGCTGTTCTTGTGAGTTCATGTTCAGCAAACTGCGTACGTTTGAACTGATCTTTAATGACTCTAGCATTCACGTACGAGTGCTTTGGAATCTCAAATTTGACTGGGAACCTGAATGGCATGGGTACTGGAACAAATTTTCAAGTGAGAATTATCTTGAGTTTAGTTCACGTGATTGTATTATGTTCACAGGTTTGGTGGAAAAGATTGGTACTGTGACGGTAGTGAATGATCAGGATACGTCTGAATCTGGGGGTAATGGATTAGCAGTAACAATATCTGACTGTGGTGCCATTTTGGGTGACGTTCATTTAGGTGACTCAATTTGCACTAACGGTGTGTGTCTTACAGTGACAGAATTTGATGAGAACAGAACGTGGTTCAAAGTTGGTATTGCCCCAGAGACAATACGTCGTAGTAACCTTGGTGACCTCACAGTTGGGTCTAAAGTCAATCTAGAAAGAGCGGTCACTAGTGAAGTTCGTTTGGGTGGCCATGTGGTTCAAGGTCATGTGGATACAGTGGCAAGTATTGTTAGTAAACAACCTGATGGTAATGCTATAACTTTCACATTCCAATTACGTGACCCAGAATACATGACATACATTGTTGAAAAGGGCTTTATAGCCGTTGACGGAACCTCATTGACAGTTACAGCGGTGGATTACGTCAAAAATCACTTCAGTATCATGATGGTGAGCTACACGCAGGGGAAAGTAGTAATGCCATTGAAGGAAGTGGGTGATAGTGTCAATATTGAAGTTGACTTGACCGGGAAACTCATTGAATCACTGATTGAGGCAAACTTAGCCGGTCAATTATCACGCAAGGATTCTCCATTAGTTACCCTCATCACCAAACTTGTCAATGAGAAGGTAGCAGAGGCGTTAGGTCAATAGTCAATTACAGTTACAAGTTGTTAGTGAGAATCGCAGTAAAATACCGCCCAAGTCTCGGTGTAGTGCCACCAGCACAAGCGAGCGCGCGATGGCAAATTCGCTCCAAGATCTCTTTATACTCACGCAGTCTTCATGGACGTAATCTTAGGAATTAAAGTACAGGATTGTACTATCATAGCCACATCAAAGGCAGCAACTCGAGGAATCTCGGTGTTGAAAGACAACGATGATAAAACTCGCAGATTAAATGATCATAATTTAATCGCTTACACAGGAGAAGCAGGTGATACAGTTCAATTTGCTGAATACGTACAAGCTAATATTCAATTGTATTCAATGAGAGAGAATGACATTGAATTGTCACCAAAGGCCACTGCATCATTTGTGAGAAATCAATTGGCAACTTCTATAAGATCTCGTAAACCATACCAGGTTAATGTGTTAATTGCAGGCTATGACACTAAGACCAACACACCAACTTTGAACTATGTGGATTACTTGGGGACTCATGCTGTTATTCCATACGCTGCTCATGGCTACGCCGCTTTTTACTGTATGTCTTTGTTAGATAAACACTACAGAACAGACATGAAGTTAGATGATGGATTGAAATTGTTGAAGTTATGCATAAAAGAATTGCAAACAAGAATGCCAATGGACTTCAAAGGAGTTTATGTGAAGACTGTGGATGAGTCTGGTATTCACGAAGTCGAGTTCGACGCTTAGATAGTAATCAACGATCACACTGACGAGTTACACTCACCATGGACCCAAAGATCGAACATCACTGGGACATTAGCAGCCCCGCTGTAGACTTTCTTGTACTGTCATTTATCAAATTGATTTGGGCATCTCATCGCACTAACATGTCACAGTTAGATAAGATAGCCAAGTTGGTTGCAACTCATCTCGACTTTGAAGATGAAGAGCACACCCTCCTGAAGTTTGTGGTCAACCTCTACAACCAAGCTGCATCAAGGCGATCGCTGATAGAGCCTGAATTTCGCAAGCTTTTGGAGGCTAATGGCGGTGAGTTTCCTGATCAGTTCATAAACCTGGTGATATCAGTGCTTGGATCTACAACCGAAACACAGGTGAAACAAGAGGATGCAGATGTGCTACATTTGCCAGACTCCAGTGACATTAAACAAGAATTTGAAGAGTCGAAACTGGTCCCACAAACCTTAGAAATTGGTGCTGTGTTGAGAGGCTCAGTGACAAACATCACCAACTTTGGCGCCTTCATACAGCTACAAGATGTCAATCACACCACAGGAATGTGTCACTTGTCCCAAATATCGTACAGTGGTCTGCGTATACGGCTGGCCCAAGACGAGCTCAAACTCCACCAACAAGTGTTTGTGAAAGTGCTAAACATCGACGAAGAAAAGAAACTCGGCCACAGACCACCAAAGGTGAAAGTAGGACTTTCAATGAGAGGAATAGATCAAGAGACTGGCGTGGATAGGTCTGGCGAGTTGCGAGGAAGATCAAAGGTTATAGCACCAGTTAAAGGTAAAAGGAGACTCACGTCACCAGAGAGGTGGGAAATCCGCCAGTTGATAGCTTCTGGTATTGCAAAAGCTGAAGATTACCCTGAACTTGCTAATTTTGATGATAATAATGATGGAGAACATAACAAAGATGACATTGAAGTGGAAATAGAATTGAACCACTCCCAGCCCAAATTCCTAAGAGGCCACAACATCGAAGCAATGGAGAAAGAGGAACCTCAGATTATTCGTAAAGAAGATGGGTCTATGAATAAAGTGGCTTCCAAAGGGTCAAAGTTAGCCCAAGAATTCAAAGAGAAAAGATTACAACAATTGAGAGACGAAGATAAATCTAGACGAGAAGAGCTAGCAAAGAACAACGTGAACGACCCTTTGAATCTTGGTCCTGTCAAACCTGAGGATAAACCGAAAGAAACTTGGAAACACTTCCAGCAAACTCAACATATCAGTTATGGCAAGAGGACCAGCTTGCCTATGCAGCAACAGCGTGAATCTCTTCCTGTGTTCTCTATAAGAGAAGAACTCATGAAGAATGTCAAAGAGAACCAATTTCTCGTCGTTGTTGGTGAAACAGGTTCAGGTAAAACCACCCAAATCGTTCAGTATCTCGCTGAAGAGGGTTTCAATTCTGGACCCAATGGAACTCATAAAATTATTGGTTGTACGCAGCCTAGAAGAGTGGCTGCTGTGTCTGTGGCCAAAAGAGTTGCAGAAGAAAGAGGCACCAAGCTAGGAGGAGATGTTGGGTACACTATCAGGTTCGAAGATGTGACTTCTCCTTCTACGAACATCAAATACATGACAGATGGTATGCTAGAGATCGAGGCAATCAATGATACATCCATGAGCAGGTACTCAGTGATCATGTTGGACGAGGCCCACGAGAGAACAATCGCTACAGATGTCCTTTTTGCTCTACTTAAAAAGGCTGCCAGACAGAACCCTAACCTCAAAGTCATAGTGACATCAGCAACTCTTGACTCCAAGAAGTTCTCCAAGTACTTCAATGACTGTCCAGTGATCACTATCCCAGGTCGTACGTTTCCAGTGGAAGTTTTGTATACGAAGGAGCCCGAAATGGATTATCTTTCAGCAGCTTTGGACTCAGTGATCCAGATTCATGTTTCTGAGCCTGAAGGTGATATACTTGTTTTCTTGACGGGTCAAGAAGAGATTGACACAAGTTGTGAGGTCTTGTATGAGAAACTACAACTTCTAGGTGATGCAATTCCCGAACTTATTATTCTACCTGTCTACTCAGCTCTACCTTCAGAGATGCAGAGTAGAATCTTTGAGCCAACACCCAAGGGATCGAGAAAAGTGATATTAGCAACGAATATCGCTGAGACTTCCATCACAATCGATGGCATTTACTATGTTGTTGATCCAGGTTATGTTAAGATAAATGCTTATGACTCCAAATTGGGTATGGACTCGTTGAAAGTGGCCCCCATCTCTCAAGCTCAAGCCAATCAAAGAAGTGGTAGAGCTGGTAGAACAGGCCCAGGTAAATGTTACCGATTGTACACCGAGGATTCATATAAGTATGAGATGTTGCCAAACACCATTCCGGAAATTCAGAGGCAGAACTTGTCACACACAATCTTGTTGCTTAAGGCCATGGGGATAAATGACCTTTTGAACTTTGAGTTCATGGATCCACCCACCAGTCATGCCATGTTAAGTGCCCTCAAGGATCTCTACACCCTCGATGCTCTTGATGATAATGGGATGCTTACTACGCTTGGTAGGAAAATGGCTAATTTCCCAATGGAGCCAAAGCTCGCTAAGACGCTATTGGCGTCGGCTAAATTTGAATGTTCTGATGAAATGTTAACGATAGTTGCTATGTTGTCTGTACAAGCAGTATTCTATCGTCCTAAAGATAAACAGAAACTTGCGGACCAAAGAAAAGCTCGCTTCAATCACAGCTATGGAGACCATTTGACACTATTGAATGTGTACCGATCGTGGGTATTGAGTGGGCACAAGAAGAGCTGGTGCCAGGAGAACTTCATTCAAGAGCGTAGTATGAGGAAAGCCCAAGAAGTCAGACGTCAATTGCACAGGATAATGCAAAAGTACAAACACGAAGTTGTTACATGTGGAGATGACATTGATCGGATAAGGAAAGCACTTTGTGAAGGGTTCTTCAAACACAGTGCCAAAAGAGACCAAGAAGGATTCAAAACACTTGTGGAGAATACACCTGTTAGTTTGCACCCGCTGTCAGCGTTGCAGAATAAAAATGCAGAATATGTGGTTTACCATACATTATTGCTTACAACAAAAGAGTTTATGCACTGTGTTACATCAATTGAAGGTAAGTGGTTAGCAGAACTAGCACCTAAGTATTTCCAGGTGGGTGATGCTAACAAGATGAATGCCAACAAGAAGCGACAAAAAATTGTCCCACTCTACGATAGGTTTGATAAGGAGCAATCATGGAGACTTAGTGCTCAACTTGAGTACAAAAAGAAAGCACTTGAATCACTCAACGAGTAAAGTTGAGATTGACCGGATTCTCAGGGTTGGCTTTTTCGCAACCTAACTAAAAAAGTGACATAATAAATTCAAATTTCACAGACTACTTAAACTGTATTCTCCTCAATTGGTTAAATTCTAATCTCAAGTGTTTCTAGTTGTTGAAATGAGAGGTTCAATACTTAAGGATGCTAAAGAAGCAGTTAATAATAGACTAAGCTTGTACAGTAATTCAAGTAATGTCTCATTATCTGGGGTAAAGTCACTTCGAAGACGTCATCATGACGAACAAATCACGACCACTGATAAAAGCAGTGATTCCAGTATTTTGGACTGTGAACCTCTAAAGACTGATGGCAAGGGCAATTTCATTGACTCCAAGGGCAGAGTGGTTTTGCTTAAAGGTATAAACGTTGATGGGTCCATGAAATTACCTCTAAAACCAAACATGCCAACTTACAAAGGTAACGCAAGTGACCCAAACGATATTTTTTACGAAGGGGACACCGTCAGTTTCGTGGGGAGACCATTCCCATTGGAAGAAGCAGAGCTGCATTTCAGAAGAATCAAATCCTGGGGTTATAACACCATCAGGTACTTGCTCACATGGGAAGCTTTGGAACATCAAGGCCCTGGCATTTACGACGAAGATTTCATTGAATACACCATCAAGATCTTTGAGATTATCCATCAAGTTGGTGGTCTCTATGTGTTTCCCGAACTCCACCAAGATGTTTGGTCCCGATACTGTGGAGGTAGTGGTGCCCCTATGTGGACTCTTTACGCGGCAGGCTTAAATCCCAGAAATTTCCCTGCAACTGAAGCAGCGTTATTGCATAATGAAGAAAGGTTCCAATCAACCGATGAATCTATTCACCAAGATTTTCCTAAGATGATTTGGCCAACTAATTATAAGCGTTTGGCATCGCTAGTCATGTTTACAATGTTCTTTGCTGGTAAGAACTACTTTCCCCATCTTAAGATCAACGGTTCGAATATTCAAACATACCTCCAAGACAGATACTTCGGCGCCGTTAGTCATTTTTGGACCAGATTAGTCAAGGCTAAACCAGAAATGATTCGTGATGGCACAATCCTTGGGTTTGAACTGATGAATGAACCCAATTGTGGACTTATGGGTCATGAGCATTTGGGGAGTGTACCTGGAAAGCAAGCATTAAGAGTTGGAACTTGTCCCACGGTGTATCAGTCGTTCAAACTAGGCATGGGTTTGCCTTGTGAAATAGACTCTTACAGAATCACCATTGCAGCTCCTCAGAAGTATGCCACCGAAGTTATAGACCCCAAAGGTGTGAGAGCGTGGTTGTCACCCGAAGATGCCATAGAAATAGACAAGAAGTATAATTGGAAGAGAGGCTCTCATTGGGTGCTCGGTGAATGTCCCTTTGCTCAAATAGGTGTTTGGTCGTACGAGAAAGTGGACTTTGAAGCCCTCAAGAAAGCAGACCAAGACGAGAGATTGGAAGTGTCGTCCCTCTTCTGTGAGTTGGTCAAGCCTAACTTCTTCAACCAGTTCACATCGAAGCATAATTTCAAAATGTACAGTGGTGTCAGACCGGAGAAAATTGACATGGAATTCTTTGTCAACAACAACTTTGTGGATTTCATTGTGAAATTCAAAAAGATCATCAGGACTACTGCACCCACTGTATTTTTCTTATTGCAGCCTCCAGTGTTTGAGATTCCTCCTAATTTGAAGACAGATCCTCGTCATATTGTGGACAAGAAGACAATTTATGCTCCTCATTACTATGATGGTATGTCATTGATGTTCAAGACGTGGAACTCCAAGTATAATGTGGACACCTTCGGGATAATGAGGGGCAGGTACCTTAGTCCAGTTTTGGGTTTAGTCTTTGGTGAAAGGGCTATCAGGAACTGTTTGAGAAAACAGTTTATGGAAATAAGACAAGAATGTGAAGAATATTTGGGTTCGATCCCCATACTCATGACAGAAACTGGAATGCCATTTGATATGGATGATAAAAAGGCTTACGAGGATGGTAAATACTACTCTCAGACCAGTGCATTAGACGCTTTAAGTTTTGCATTAGAGGGACTGAATATGTCCCATACATATTGGTGTTACACTAGCATTAATTGTCATAAATGGGGAGACAGGTGGAACAACGAAGATTTCCTGTTCTGGTCTCCAGAAGACAGGGCGTTGTCATTCGAGGACGCAACATCTATGGGTGACATCGTCAATTCCACACTAAACGCCACAGCACTGTACATTAAGAATGCAAGGGCCAGAAGGGCTCGTGCAGCATTTGATAGAATGAAACGGAAAGGTTCCAGAAGTTCCCTGAAATCTTCCAAGATTGAAGGAAACGGGAACGACAAAGACACCCAGGATCAATGTGACGGATTCAGGTGTGACGAAGAGGAAGATAATTCCATACTTGAAGATGAACCAGACGACGATACGAATGATATTCAATCACTTCAGTCGTCCTCATTGATATCTTGGACTAGCGATAACGTCAAATTCAGACACTCAAGGAAATGTTACCCATCACCAGACGGTGTTCGAGCTGTGGGTGCAGTTGTTAGGCCATATGTTATAGCAAGTTGTGGGGAAGTGGTGGCAACGGAGTTCGACTTGAGGACACTAAAATTTGCATTAACCGTTAATGTTAGAAGGACTCATTTTGATCTCAAACTGACACCTACAGTCATTTTTGTACCTAGCTGGCATTATCCATATCTTGACTATCTGGATATTTATTTGACATCTGGTCATGTTAAGTACAACTCAAAATTTGAGTACTTAGAATGGTTCCATTCTGAGGACAAACTGGTGGATCACATGTCGGAGAGTTCAACTCTAGTCAACGAAGATTTCACCAAACATGAAACAATCATCATCAAGAACAATAGTGGTACCTTGGACACCGTTAAAAGTGACAATACTACCAATGAGAATTGCAATACCTGTCCAATATCTTAACCAATTGATGTTCACCCGTTTATTGCAGACTCCTAATAAATTAATCCGTTAAAATTCCAAATTCTCATCTCTATCTCTTTTAGCAACTCCCTTGAGTTCATCCTTCAACAAGTTGGTGACAAATTTAGCGAAAAACTCCACGTAGGGTTTGATACTAGTTTTTTCAAAATCATGAATTCTCCTTGCTGGTTGTTCACTGTCTGATTCACCCGGAGGTGGACTAGAGTCTCTATCAACTTTACGCGTATTCCATTTCTCAAGTTCCTCTTGAATCATACGTAAGTTGGGAGCATGCATTGGATTGAATCCATAATCGTCATCATCTCTGTTGTTGGATATGTTCCGATGAGGGTCAAAGGGTACACAAATATTGCCTGTACTTGGATGTATACAAAATGGTGATTTCAACAAATGATTAAGTTGTTTAGACACTTCAATGTCTAGTCTGGGGTACATGTAATAGAATATAATATCTTTCTTTGCTTCATTAAGTTGATTGACTTGAACCTGATTCTTGAGTAGTTTTTTGGCTACAACATTGATATCTTCCCATTTCAGTTTAGAGCTTGATGGTTTACCCTTCCACTTATTTCTCAATTCTTCTTGAAGGGATTTTTCAGGCAAGAACAATAAAAGTTCATCTATTTGTTCTTGATTTTGTCTCCATGGGTCTTGCTCTTCCAATATTATGCTAATGAAATCGTGCTTGAGGAACTCAAAACTTCTCTCTACGTGAGGATGAAATGGCCTTTTTAAATTTAAAAGCTGTTTACCTCTCTTCATTTGCTTTGATCCAAGAACATCCAAGTACTCCACAATACTCTTTCTAACGGATTCATCAAGATTTCTAGCACGAGCATCACTCACCCAACAATGGGCACCTCTTCTTCCGGAGAAAACCCACATTAAATGTTCAAAGCCGAAATCTTCACGTAAAGCAGCGTCCATGATCTTTATGGCTACCTGAATGAATTTCCAGCATTTCGTGCAAATGGCTGTCTTTGAGCAGCAGGTTCTGATTTCATCGTAATCGGTTAAATCGATATCAAACACCAACTCTTTACTTACAGGTTTGAGGGCCAGTTTAGGAAGGTTTTTACGCTCCTTTGGATTCACAGAGTACACAGCACCAACCTCAAATCTCATGGGGTTGGACTTGACCACTGCAGACTTGAATTCCTCTTGATTTGCATAGGAATTGTACCGTTGGTACGCGCCAGTTCTATGTTCATAAGCAAATTCACGCATAGTGAAATCTTTTGTAGGTTTCGGAGAATGGTTCAACCACTGGAACACTTGACGGAACGGCAAAATACGTTCGTAGAAGAACAACATATCCGCCTCCAGCGGTTTGTAATTCATGGTGTCGGTAGTCATAATAAATAGCGCGACGCGTTAGTGATGATTTGGAGTTGAGATTGAGTTGCAATTAAAGGTTTTCACGTGACTTAAATATTCTATATAGTACATCAATTTGTTTGGAAAACAAGTGAAACACCTTCATCACCAGCTGTGACTAACTTGTTACCATTTTCTAACACAGCAAAGTCTAAAACTCCCAAGTTGTGCCCCACTCCAACGAATAATTCTTGTAATGTTCTGGAGTCCCACTTGTAGATACGTCCGTTCATACAAGAACCCACAAGCACTGGAGTGTTATCAACGAACATCAACTTGGTGATTGTATCTTCCAACTTAATCGACTTTCTGACTCTCCATTGTTGGGTATCAAAGAGGAGCAAGTCTCCAGACACAAGACCAACAGCAAGAAGATTTTGTGAAGGGTCTTTGCACCAAGCTAAAGCTTCAATTGATAATTCTGCCACATCTTCAGCGTCTTCAAGTGTCTTCACGGTGTGCACTAATCTACCATTATCATTGTTGATGATAGCCAACTGTCCGTCACGTCCACCAACTGACACTTTATTCTGATACACATCAATCGACACCCAGGGGCTCTCTACACCCTTGAAGTCATCGTTGGGCTGGAGTTTATAGTTGATGGCACCGGTGAAACAATTCCAGTTGACCACAGTTCCGTCCTCTGATATCGTTACTAATGCAAGATGGTCGTCACTGCCGTTATCGATAAACATTCCTCCGTTACATTCAAGTGAATGAGAGAACCCACTCATTAATTGCACGAGAGTTTGACTGTCTTCATCTATTTGGTACACCCAAACCGAACCATCATTGGCTCCAAATGCAAAATAAGGTAATCTAGGATGAACTTTAATCCACAATACTTCTTCAACTTCTTCAAGTTCACTAAATTTGACCCATTTTTGTCCTCCTTTAGTTGATTTGTGGACTTGAATAAAACCGTTCATGTCACCAGTGATAACAAATTTGCCATCAACAGTAAAACCACCAGCAATGACAGACTCTTTGTGGCCAGCCAACTGGCCAACAAAACGTGGTGGCTGTGTGTGTGTGGTCCATAAATAGGCGTTATCATCACCACCTCCAGTGACAACCATTGGGAGAGATGGATGGCTGAAAATCGTGAAAACAGAATCCTTGTGCTGGTCAAAGTAAGCCCATGAGTTATTGGACATGTCTATTTCGAGGGTCTCTTGGTTATCCATGTCGATATCTTCTTCCATATCGTCCTCATCTTCAGGAACACCTGTAGATGGATCTTCATTGTACTCTTCATCGACCTCAGTCATATCCAAAAACTCTTCTTGAACTGGTGTTTCGGTCTCAGCATCTAATGATGCATCGTCGATGTGCTGTTGCTGTTGGGGATCTGACATTTGGAAATTAAGCGTTGCACAGGCGAATCTTCACAATTAATAAGCTTGAAAGATGAGGTGAATTTTGCGAAACCATAAAAGAACCACCTCAGAGTTTTAGGCTTGTGAATCTTTTAGAGTTAAGAGGCTTGGAAGAACAATAACGAGTACTATCAACAAGAACGATAAACATTAAACATCTGGTAAAACCTAGTGTTTATTAACGACCGATCTTGTAATGTCACAATGGCTTCAAACATTCCCAGGGTATTCATGGTTGCTCACGACCACTAAAAAAGTATTCGGTGGTATAGTTCTGGCGGGGCCAACCCCAGATCATGTAGGGTTGATAATGGATGGTAATAGGCGTTACGCCAGGTCTCATAATATTGAATTAAAGGAAGGGCATAACCTCGGGTTCGATAGTATGGCGTCTATTCTCGAGTTGCTTTACGAACTGGGGGTTAAAACCGCTACAGTTTATGCATTCTCCATAGAAAACTTTAAACGACTGTCTTACGAAGTGAAATGGCTTATGAATCTTGCCAAATCCAAATTTACTCAAATCACTCAACATGGTGACTTGTGTGAAAAGTATGGGGTCAAAATCAAAATCTTGGGTAACACGCTGTTGCTACCACACGATGTTCAAGATATCTTGAAGAAAACCGAAGAAATGACAAAGGATAACACAAGAGCTACTCTCAATGTGTGCTTCCCATATACATCTCGGGATGAGATGACGCATGCCATTCAAGCGACGGTAGAAAATTCCCTCAGAGTAGAGGACTTTGTCATCAACGAGGAAACTATTGAAAAATTCCTCTACACACAAGATTCACCACCACTTGACCTTTTGATAAGAACTTCAGGCACTTATAGGCTATCAGATTTTTTGTTATGGCAATGTGTCCCTTCTACATGTTCAGTTATTGTGGTGGAAACGCTATGGCCCGAGTTTACGCCTTACGAGATGGCCAAAATCTTGATCAACTGGGGGTTCAACAAGTACTGGTATAACAGTGGATCCGGTTACTCAGAGAGAGGCACGCCAAAGACTAGAAAAGTGGAAGAGGAAGAGGAAGAAGACAACGACGACGACACTGAAGAGTCTCATGATATCGACAGCGATAGTATAAGAGCTGAAGTAGATACCATGACATCAGACGATTCAGAAACCCTCAGGACAAAGCATTAACATGTAATAATATACCACGCTCATAGTATGATTAAGCATCGTGTTCGCATCACTTGAAAAATTATTGAGTCATATTGAAGTGATAGTTGAAATGGACTTAGTTAATCACTTACCAGACCGTTTACTCTTTGCCGTCCCCAAAAGTATGTTGATGTGATTTAAGTCCTTATACTGACAAACAGAGGGAAGATTATATGAAAAATGTTGTAATCTCTTGAAAGGTGCCGATATCCAATTCAGACGTTCTAACAGATTGGATATTGCTTTGAGTACTAATTTACCTATTGCTTTGATCTTCTTACCGGCAGCAGACATTCCTACTTTCGTTGGTGAAGGTAACTGTGATTTGGGTATCACTGGTTTAGATCAAGTAAGAGAAGCCGACATGTTTGAGTCTGTCACTGACTTGTTAGATTTACAATTTGGTAAATGTAAATTGCAAATTCAAGTACCAGCTGAAGGAGGTATTGAAGATCCAAAACAACTTGTTGGTAAAAAAATTGTCAGTTCATTCACAAGTTTGACCACAAAGTATTTCCAACAGCTCGAAGGTAAGGATCAAATAGAAACAAAAGTTAAATATGTTGGTGGTTCAGTTGAAGCATCGTGTGCATTAGGCGTATCTGACGCAATTGTTGATTTAGTCGAGAGTGGTGAAACAATGAAGGCCGCTGGATTGAAAGCTATTGAAACAGTGTTGGAAACAAGTGCTCACTTAATCAGCAGTAAAAGTCCGAAATTTCCTGAATTAGTGCAATTAGTTCACCAGAGATTCGAAGGTATTATGGCTGCTCAAAAATACGTTTTATGTAACTACAATGCCCCAAGAAGAATCATGCAAGATGTCATTGCAATTACACCAGGAAGAAGATCTGCCACAGTTTCTGCTTTAGAGAGTAGAGCAGGTGATGAAGAGTGGGTTGCAATTAGTGCAATGGTTGAGCAAAAGCAAATTGGTGATATAATGGACAAATTAAAACTGATGGGAGCATCAGACATTTTAGTGTTTGAAATATCCAACTGCAGAGTATAATTTATAGAAGTCTGTTTATAGAAAAGACGCTTTACAGTTGTTAGAGTAGTGTTTGTTTACAACTTTAAAATGTAATGTGGATACATTTGCACCAATTGGGATCCCAATTTAGGTTTCCAAAATGTGTCAATCGTGGATTATCATATGTAAACAACGATTTTTATAGTGTGTCTGTAAACTGATCAAAATCGTACAAAGGTAACTGACGATCTATAATTACCGTGTTACAGGTCCTGTTTCATGTGAACGCGATATATAATGAGCACGGGTTGCATGGCTAGAGAATAAATTAAAGTCGCGCCTAACTTTGGCACCATACCGGCTTAAATTTTACTGCGGAATGTAAACAGTAGAAAATTACATCTATTTCTTTTTTCGGTTGTTATTTTTATCTCAGCTTCTTCAATTGATCTCCTTCTACACACAAATCCATGAACAGTATTGTGTTGTGTATAATTTGGGCCACAGCTGTGTTGGCAGCATTCTCTAAATTGGGATGCTTTGCCCTGTCAGAAGTTCGAAGTGGTTTAACCCAAAAGGATCAGTACACATGGCAATCTTCCGGTCATTGTACAGAAGTTTGTGCTGGTTCAAGGTATGCTGCATTAATCGGTGGTGATACTTGTTTCTGTGGTGATACTTCTATCGATTCCAGTAACGAAGTTGATGAATCAAATTGTAATACCCCTTGCCAAGGTTATGGTCAGGAAACTTGCGGTGGTAATGGCTACTTTTTAGTTTATCAAGATCCATCAATAGAAGCAAGCAGCGCTTCCAGCAGTGCTTCCAGTATTTCCAGTTCACTGTCAATATCATCATCATCAAGTTCAACTTCCAGAACTAGCGCATCTTCAAGTACCACATCAACTTCAGCATCATCGTCATCATCCTCAAATGCTTCATCTACATCAACAGTGACACTGGGACTGTCCGAATCAAGTGCCAATATTGTCACAATAATAGCTACTACTGTTAGTGGTGAAGCATCAGCAAGAGAAACTACAATTACCAAAACAGAATCTTCACCAACATCGAGTTCCACATCGAGCTCTGAACCTACCAATTCGCAAAACCTGAGTACTTCTGGGAAGTCACTCTCTGGTGGTGCAATTGCGGGGATTGTTATAGGGACATTAGCAGGTGTTGGAATTCTTGGAGCACTTGGTTTTTTCTTTTTATGGTTTAGAAGAAGGAGAGATAATGATAGTGAGTATGATGAAAAGGCAGATCAATTCTCATTCCCGGGAGCTCATGATGAACCAACAAGGTCGTACAGTGTGGGACCCAATCCATTTTTAACAGCTGGTGGTACAGTGAAATCACAACAGCAGCACACAAGGAATTTAAGCAGTGTGGGAAACACTCTGAATTCTTACAGTTCAAATAATGAAGAAATGTTTGTTTTCGATAATCCAACAGGAGACTACATGCCACCAAATGAAGAATTTGGTAGGAGACGGTTGAGTGATGGCTCATTGCCTGATATGGTTACAAAGGGATCATTAAAAGTTGTAAATAATTGATCTTAATTAATTGCATGAATGGTAGTTGAATAAACGATTATTAGTGAATCTAGATGTAAATGTGGTCTGATACATAACAATTATTAACCGTTGGTAAGTCAACGGTTTGGTCGGCCTGCTACTTTTATTTTTTAAACTATGTCTCGAGTGATGATACATCAGATGTGATTGATCTAAGTCACGGGACTTACGAGAAAAAATATCCTGCATGATGTCAATACTAACTAGGGTCAGGAACAGCAAAAAAGAACGAGACCCCTTTGGGGCTGCTGCCCTTATCTCATGTGACCTTCTCTCATAATTGATTCTTTGACACGACTTTTTTCTCATATTTCAAATTAATATGCACTACCAAATATCTCATAATATATCTGAAAATTTTTTTGCTCACTTTCAACTAATTAACATAAAATGTCTTCCGGTAACAAGTTCCGTATGTCTGTATGTAAACAATCTTATTATTCCCATGTCATATACGGAGTCCTGAGTGTTGTATCATGAAAGAACGAGATCAAAATCATCGATATTCGTCATTTTAATCATCATTATTGTCCAAGTGAAAAATTTCAGATGTTCGAGGATTCTTTGCAATAATCAACGTCAAACCATCAAGATTCATTTACTCGAAGTTTAAGCAATATAATGCAGTTTTTTTCATGTTCTACAGACAACTCAAACCCCAAACTCATCTCAAGTTTTATACTAACAATTTAGTTGGCTTTGCCAGTTGGTGCCGTCATGAACTGTTGTGACAACTCCGGTGCTAGAAACTTATACGTCTTAGCCGTTAAAGGTTTCGGTGCTAAATTGAACAGATTACCTGCTGCTTCTGCTGGTGATATGGTCATGGCTACTGTTAAAAAGGGTAAGCCAGAATTAAGAAAGAAAGTTATGCCAGCTATTGTGGTTAGACAAGCTAGACCATGGAGAAGAAAGGATGGTGTTTACTTATACTTCGAAGACAATGCTGGTGTTATTGTTAACCCTAAGGGTGAAATGAAAGGTTCTGCTATTACTGGTCCAGTTGCTAAAGAATGTGCCGACTTATGGCCACGTATTGCTTCTAACTCAGGTGTTGTTGCTTAAACTATCCTGAATGTAATCTAATATATAAAGCATGATCTGACTGATTCTTGTAATTATCACTATTTATAATACATTTACTTATCTGAGATGGTGAGATCGGAAACTTCTTTAAGGGTTGTATCCTCTTCGATTTGTCCGTTCTCTTTTGGTTGTTTTGCAACTGCAGACTTATCTTCAGCTTCACCCACCCCATTCTCCTTTGGCTCCTGCGTCTTTTCTTCAGTTTCATCAAGATACTCCTCAGGAACATCTCTGTTCTGTGGATATGGAAGTTGTCCACCAAACTGTTCTCCTGGCTGAACTTGAAGGTGAGGTTGCTGGCCAAACTGGTTGAAATATCCAGGATTATTTATGTAGTATGGACCATTCTGCGATGGGTTTGGTGATCCTGGTTGCACTGGCTGACTGGGTTGTGGAGAAGCAGGGAAATATTGTGGTTGAGGACCTTGCGGAGGTGGTTGTTGACTTATAGTGTAGTACTGTTGTTGGACAGGATCATAAAATTGTTGAACCTGTGGTCCTCCATTTTGTGTGGGTGCAATATAGTAACCTTGTTGGTAATTAGGAACATATTGAGGCATTGCTTGTAAAGGTTGACCATTGGGACCTGCTTGGGCAATATGAACTTGGGGTAAGTGTGATTGTGGTGCTGAAGTCATGGACCGATGAGAAAGTGGGCTTTGGTTGTTTTGAAGTCTCTTGTCCTCGTACATGTCAACTGGGGTGATTATTGTACCATCACTATTAATAAGTTGATTCACCATTGAGGGACTCTTGTTGTTCATCTCAGAAAATGCACTTGACAATCTCTTGTTAGTTGAATCTGCTTTTGACCTATTGGTGTCAGTAGGCTTCAAAGAATTCTTGAGTCTAGTAGATTGAGTAGTGATAGATTTAGGTTCAGATGCATTGGAGAATGTGGTCGATGTTCTGGACAATTTATTACTTGCTTGAACCAAATTTGGATTCAAGTGAGTATCCAACTTTAATTTTTTGTTTAAGAACCTTGATCTTGCTGCTGGGGTTGGTAAACTTGTTAATGCTTTGATATCATTGTACCAGTCAATCATCTTCTGGTATGTATCAGCTCTGAAAACCCAATTGTGGCTTCTGTGAATCAAACCATTTGCCAGTTTAGAATACAAAACAAACTTATAAGTTCCAGCACGTTTACCATCATCTTTGGAATGTTCTGATACCTGACATGAGTCTAATGGAATTGACAAAACCGGTATTTGATCTTTCTTACGATCTTGAGTTTTGAATTCATGAATGAAATTACAAGTCAAAACGTACCAGCCCTTTGAATAGTTCTTCAAAAATTTTGATCTTCTTTCCAAGTAACCTTCTCTCACTGAGATGTTCAAGGCAGAATTGTAATCAGCAATTATCAAATCGGAGAACTTTCTTGGTCCAAACGATAAATCAATGAAAGTTCCATTTTTAACAGATGATGTTGAATTTCCCACAGCACTAACGGAGATTGAAGGGGAGGGAATATTTTTTGCAATGAATGAATCCCATTCAAAGGTTGATTCTTTAGACAAGAACCCGTTCTTGAAATTTGGAATCAAATAATTTGGAATAGTGGAATGTTCTTCATTAAGCAAGTTCAAGAAAGTTGTTAAATAATTTTGAATCTCAAGAACGATAATTGACTCAAGCTTACCACCAGAATTTTGTAAGTTTTCGTATGCTTGGAACAAATAATTCTCTTCGGTTAATTGTTTTTTCAATTGTTTTTCTAACCGAATTTTCACGAGGTAAGGGTCATACTTAAAATGGTCATTTGAATCACCCGAGAATGAAGAACTTGAGCCATGTTCAAGTTTATTAGAAAATTCAATTGCTTGATGATAATTGTTCAACAAGTTCTTTGTTTCTGAGATCTCCCTGCCCAAATTATTCTTGAAATCGTTTTGTAAGTTTCTTATTTCTTTAATTTTGATCAAGAGGTCCTTGCGCAACTCTTCAAGCTTGGGGATAATAACATTATTTAACTCTTTGAGGGTCTTGCTGCTATTGGAAACATTCTGTTGATGAAACTTTGTAAGAACTGTTGGTAAGTCTTGAATGGAACCGTTGCCGATAGGCAAAAAAAAGCGGTTGATTTCGGAAATATCAACTTCACCTTTAGCTGAATGTGAATGAGAAGACACAGCAATCGACTTAGCAGATATCCCGACGGCTTGTTGAAGTCTCAACTGTTGACGAACTATTTCTTCTTGAACACTCGAGTATTCTTTGAGGTAAGACACGAGGTCCTTGATAATGGAACGCCAGCCTTGAAACCTGCTTGCTAAAACTTCTGTAGGATAATCCTCGGGTGAAGTGAACGTGTAAGGCAACGTAAGTGCTAATGGATTATTTAAATCTTGAACCATTACGTGCTTGTAGTGTTAACCCTGGATTAAAAGACGTTGTACCAATTCGTGCGCTGAACCAGGGTGATTTTTTTCTTAGCTAGCGCGGAAACTTCGCTATGCCCTACGTTGTGGACCTCAACGAATCAGATGATGACGACGTTGAAATTCTTGATATAAGACAACAAACGCAGGAATTACTTGCAAAGACGCCAGAAGTGTCATCCAAAAAATTAAATGATGCTCAGTGCCCTATATGTTTCGACACAATAACGAAGGCAACCACTACTTCGTGTGGTCATGTGTTCTGTCTTGAGTGTTTGCAGCAGGGAATAAGTAGTTCATATGCAAGGGGCCAAACAAGAGGGAAAAGAGGCGTGGGTTTATGTCCGTTATGTCGCAAAAAAGTCACTTTCAAGGACACTATAGTGCTACGAATGAAGACGACTGATAAGCCAGTTGCCCCTCCTTGAATAGTAGCGGGCATTTAAGTGAGATTACCCGTTCAGTGGTGTGATTTAGGCCAAATCTACAGGGGTCAACTTCAGGGCTCGCTATTGACGCAGGGACCATTGATATATCGAAGCCTGTGAAGGTGCCCCATCAGATACCGGATCGTCGAGATACAGACACACCATTAACTCGGCCAGCTGCAAACTATCGAAATCAGGACTCATGGCTTACTGTCCCGTTTAACGAAAGCACTAACGTAGAAAATGACTAGGACTACACTCAATTGAAACAAATACATTCAAATCCACTTACTTACTTTCCTCTTTCTTGGAGTCAGAGCTTTCTTTACTGAACTCGCTATAAGCAGCTTTGGCCTTATCAGTGTAACTACCTTCAGTCTTGTTGAAAGCCTCGTAACCCTTTTTGGCGTCTTCTTGATATTCCTTACCCTTTTCAGAGTTGATAAATTCTTTACCTTTGTTAACTAAATCGTTGAATGCCATTTTGTTGTGGCCAACAGGGCAATGCCCGTATTTATAGTAGACGATGAAATTTGCTTATGTAACAATTTCTATTGTCCTGATTGAGTCGGTGAAATTACTCTATTACAGATTATCACAGTTACCGTTTGAGTTGCGTCACAACTAAGGTATTACTAGTTAGGTCCCATTCATTGTGCTGACATGTGCGCCCACTCACAGAGAGCTCAGTGGTGAAAATCGAATGTTATCTAGCCAATCGTGTTTGGCGACGATCCTTTTTAGGTAATAGTTTTTCTTGCTTGGTGTTCAATTCGTTCCATAGATTTGACGTGAAATTAAAGTTTAAGTTTGTAAACTTTTTTTAGTATGACATGTAGTGGTAGTTTGAGAGATATATGAAGGCGTTTTACCCGAGAAAAATGCAAGCTGGTATTTGAAGATTGAGTGCCAATTGGTTGCAATTTATAGGATTGATGTTTCACTTGGCGACAAGTGCTGTCCAAAATTTTCATTTTTTAGATGGTTGTAAAACTGGTTGCAAAACATGGAATTATTATACTTATCTGGACGAGCTTTTTTTGCAACAGGATTTTGGTTGCAAATTGTCAAGACATAAATAATGCAAAAAATACTGTATGAAAAGCAACTGACACACACAGGAACAAACATCAAACTGCTGGAACAAACATCCAAATGCAGACACAAACATTCAATTGCAGAAGGTACAGCCCAGATGAGCAATTACAAGAACCTGCCAACACAATTTCTTAAGCATAAAATCCTTGAAAAGAGAAAATTAATAGTTATCTCCAACGAATTGATAAATTAAGAACCCAACTATTTTAACCAACTAAAGGTTCTGATTACAGCCCACAACACCAAGGGAAATGTTTTGTTCAATTCAAATAGGCGATGACCCAGAAGAACCAGTACCAGGAGCCGTGTCCACACCAAATCCGTACTGTACTAAATCAGTGGCACAATCCGCACCAATCGCCATGAGTGACTATACTTCAATTCCAACTGCACCCCCTGCTTACGGGGCTGACCCAAACGTTCGTACAGAAGGCGACAATGTACCAGATGACTTCAAGTATTCCGTTGACGTGGCGTCATGCGAATTGCCTGTGCGTCAACTCTTTATCAGGAAAGTGTATACCCTCCTCACCTTCCAGATTCTTGCCACTGTCGTGGTGGGCGCTATAATCAGATCATCGCCTTCTATTCAGGAATGGTGCTTCGAAAACATGTGGGCTTATATCGTGTCTATCGTGGGGTCCATTGGCTTCTTGATCTTCACCTTTCTCTGTCAGAAATCATACCCTACAAACTTGTTTCTTTTATCAGGGTTCACAGTGTGTGAAGCTTACGGCATAGGATTAGTGTGTTCAATGGTGGAGAGCGATATCGTACTCAAAGCATTGTTGTTGACTCTCGTGCTCTTTATTGGATTGACAACATTTGCATTTCAAACACTGTACGATTTCACCTCATGGCAAGGAGTCTTGAACTTCGGTGTATGGTTCCTAATTGCTTGGGGATTCGTGTTTATGTTTTTTGGTTCTACGCCGTTAACTGAACTTGTTTATTCCAGTATTGGTGCTATTATATTTGGCGTCTATATCATCGTTGACACTCAAAATATCATGAAAAAATGCCATCTAGATGAAGAAATAGGTGCAACAATTTCATTGTACTTGGACATTCTCAATTTGTTCTTGTTCATTTTGCGGATTCTCGATAGCAGAGAGAATTAGGTAGGTAAATAGGTTATGGATCATAAGTAAAGACCTTCAAGGTTCTCCTCCACTTTATTCTTCAATACTCTCTCCTTAGCTTGCTTGAAATCTTCAGCTGTCACTTGCATTCTTCTCTCCCTTAATGCCAATAAACCAGCTTCTGTACACATAGCTTTGATATCAGCTCCTGAAAGATCATCTTTGGACGTCACAAGTTCATCGAGGTTGACATCATTAGCTAAACTCATCTTGGACGTGTGAATGGAGAGAATCTTCTTCTTGGTATTAGAGTCAGGATTCTCAAATAAGATCTTTCTATCAATTCTACCCGGTCTAATCAATGCTGGATCCAATGATTCAATCTTATTAGTGGCCATAATGACTTTGATATCTCCTCTGTCATCGAAACCATCAAGCTGGTTCAATAATTCCAACATAGTTCTTTGAATTTCTCTTTCACCACCTGAACTTGATTCATATCTCTTGGTACCAATGGCGTCAATTTCATCAATGAAAACAATAGATGGTGCATGCTCTGCTGCCACTTGGAAAATCTGTCTACATAAACGAGGACCATCACCCAAGTATTTTTGAATCAACTCGGAGCCCACAATTCTTAAGAATGTTGCTGATGTTTGATTAGCAACAGCTTTGGCCAATAAAGTTTTACCAGTACCAGGAGCACCATAAAGAATAACACCCTTTGGAGGCTTTATACCCATTTCTTCGTATAATTCAGGGTGTGTTAAGGGTAATTCCACTGCTTCTTTGATTTCTTGAATTTGACTTTCAAGTCCACCAATATCAGCGTAAGATTCAGTAGGAGATTTGTCGAGTTTCATGACGGAAACCATTGGGTCAGCGTCATCTTGTAACACACCAACAACAGACACAGTTTTATGATGTAATAAAACGGTACATCCAGGCTCCAACAAACCTTTATCGACAAATGACATAATAGACACATAGTATTCCGAACCAGCAGTGCTAGACACAATTGCATGGTCATCATCAATAATTTCCTCTAAAGTCCCCACAGACATTGGGTAGCCCCTCAATTCATCAACGTTCTCTCTTTCTTCAGCTTGCTTTGCTTCTGTTGGCTGGAAAGCTTCTTGGTTGGTGACAAATTCTTCCTCCAAGAGCAAATGGTCCTTGATTCTCTCGAGCTTCAAGAGCTTGAGACGACATCTTGTGGTGGGGTACACACTTGGTAATTTGACAGCGGTATCGGGCCCTCTTCTTCTCTTTTTACCGAATTTCGATTCTACAGGAGGTTCGTATTTTGGCTTTTCTTTCTTCTTGTCATCTTTTTTCTTATTGAGATCGCCGCCTGGCATTCCAGAAGGACTTTGACCCTGAAGTTAGTACGATTCTCACGCCGCTGGGATGAACACAAACATACCATTTTGTTGGTGGCGATATCGCGGCCACTTCGAGTTATGGTGATGGTCACGTGCACCAAAGCACCAAACTGTAAACGAAACTACGGTTGCAAAACGAACTTGTATTGACTATTTGAGCGACTCGACGTTGCTGATGATCTTACGGAGGTCAGCGCCCACAACTTTGTCGATTGGTTGACCATCTTTGTAATAGATTATAGTAGGCATGGCGGTGATTCCGTTTTCCACCGCCACGTCTTGCACTTGGTCGACGTCGACCCTTGCAAACTGCACTTCTGGCACTTTGTCAGAGAGTTCGCTAATAAAAGGTTCAATTGCTTTGCATGGTCCACACCATGTAGCGTAAAAGTCGATAACCGTGAGCTTTTCGGGCTTAATGAGCTCCCTGTATTGCTTGAGGTCCACGATCTCTTGCACTTGTCTGAGTCTGGTGGCAGACGCAAACGTTCTGGTAGCAGCCAATGATCTTGCAGCAAACTTGAACATAGTTAAACAGGAAGTTACAAGAATTGCGACTGCTGGTGTGGAGACATTTTTTTAAGCGGAGGTGACAAAGTCTGATTTTTGGTTCAATGGGTAGATCTGGACTCCCACAAGACTGTGTGCACTGTGTGGGCGGTATAGGCAGCGTGGGCAGAGAAAACGGTCTTTATCTGTGGAAAACGGCAGAAAAGTCTCTATACTTCACACACCCAACACTAACCACACCGCCAACATCCATGGAGAACAGCGGCTGTGCAAGTATAGGCGTCCGATTTTTGGCAATACTGTTTGTGCAGCGTCAAGTATTTTCTCGCCCATCGCATCTCGCATAAATATAATAAATTTTCATACTCCAGCCATGGCGAAAAACGGGGTCAAAAGGTCATTAGAAGCCAAAGGAAACGCTTCAAAGAAGACAAAGGTGTCAGCACCAGCCAGCGACTCAGAATCCGAAGTTTCAGAACAAGAGAAGTCAAGTTCGAGCGAACAAGAACAAGAATCTTCCGAAGATGAGCTCGATGATTTAGACAGTGATGACCAAAATGACGATAAAGACGACAAGCAAACCAACAGTGAAGACGAAGACGAAAACAACGACGAAGAAGAAAAGTCTGGCGAGGTGGACCCAAACAAAAAATCTTCAAAAGAGCAGCACGCTGAACAGCGTAAACTTTTAGCTGAACGTAAACTCAAAAGGAAGTCAGGAATAGAAGTCCAACAAATCAAAAGCTTGTGGGAAAGATTGAGAGTCAACAAGCCAACACCACCCAAAGAAGTCAGAGACAAGTTGAGTGATGAGATATGGAGATTGTCAAAAGACGTCATCAGTGACTTAGTGATGAAGCACGATGCTTCTCGTGTGGTGCAAACTTTAGTCAAGTACTCATCCAAGGAAAGAAGAGACCAAATCGTCAAGGAAATGAAAGGTTCTTACTACCAGTTAGCCACATCCTCATATGGTAAATACTTGTTGGTCAAATTGTTGCATTATGGATCCAAAGAGTCTCGTACTCTTATAATCAACGAGTTACACGGTAAATTACGTAAACTCATGAGACACAAAGAAGGTGCTTATGTGGTTGAAGATTTGTTCGTGTTGTACTCCAGTGCCGAACAGAAACAGCAAATGATTAGAGAATTCTGGGGTGCTGAATACGCTGTATTCAAAGAGTCCGGTAAGGGTAAAACTGTTCTCGATATTGTCAATGAATCCACAGAGAAAAGACAATTGATCATGACAAACTTGAGTGGTACCATCACCGCTAGTGTTGAAAAGGGCTCAACCGGTTTCCAGATTTTGCATGCTGCCATGAAAGAGTATATGACAATTTTGACCTCAGACCTCGACGCTTATGACACTCAAATTAGAGAGTTCGAAGAATTACTTGGTGAACAAATAGCTGAACTAGTTCACACTCCTGAAGGTTCAGAAGTGGCTTCTTCATTGATCGCTATTGCCAATGCAAAAGAACGTAAAGTTATCTCCAGAACTTTGAAACAACATGCCGCTGATTTAATGAAAAACGAACACGGTAATCTTGTTCTTATTACTCTTTTCATGACTGTTGATGACACCGTCTTGATACACAAGACTTTCTCCGCTGACTTATTCATTCCAGACTTCATCGCTGAAATCATACAGGGCAAGTTCAGTCGTAGACCTCTTGTCTACTTGTTGAAAGGGTTAGATCCAAAATACTTCAATCCTCTCGTCAAAGCTGAATTGTTAAAATATGAAGAACTAGCATACAAGAAAACCACCAAGAAACCTCAAGAACAAAGAAGAGAAGAATTAGCATCCAGAGCATTACCACTCATTTATCAAAGTATATTGAGTGTTGCCGACAACAACGACTCTGAAATTACATTCGAGCAACTCTTGTCGTCTAACCTTGCAACTCAAGTTATTACGGAGCTCATTCTTACTCCAACCACTGTGGAAGAAGTAAATGAAGAGCTCAGACCAAAGTTAATTGATGCTGTTTTCGAAAGAGCCGTGCAAGGTGACGTGTTGGAAGATTTCCACTTGCTCAACAAAGTCCCATTCATATCGAGAGCTCTCAAAGCTTTAATTCATGGTGATGAATTCAAATGGGACCCTGCAGCTAAGAAATTGGTTTACCAACAACCAGAAAACAAAATCCCTGGTGTTGGTAAGGAGTTTGCCATTAGAGTGCTTGATGAGATCTCATCCACTAACAAGCTCCAAGATTGGGTCACTGGACAAGGTTCATTCATCATTGTGGCTATTTATGAAGTTTTCCAAGCTTCTAAAGACACCGACAGGCTCAAGAGTCTCAAAAAAGACTTGAAGGGAATCAAGAAAACACTTTCTGAAGATAGGGACAACAAAGGTGCTCAAATCTTGCTCAAGCTCTTCAACTAGGTACCATTAAATAGATTATAATTCAAAAGTTTCATCTGGATCAAAGTCGTCTTCAGGCTCTTCGAACTCATCATCTACTTCAAATGCGTCGGCTTCGATGCCGTCTGCATCGAGCTCTTCTCCTTCACTGTACAGGTTCTCGTTATCTGAGCCACCTGCATCGCTTCCACTATCATTGTCAGAGGAGTCGGGGGAACTGTCCACAACCAGCTTCTCTAACTTTATGCCTTGCTTCTCACCCTCTATCTCTTCGTCACTGTCTTCTTCGTATTCCACCATGATGGCGTCTTTGTCCACATCTTTAGCGTCTTCACCGTACTTTTTGAACCATAGAAGTTTCAACCCACATCGGAGACACCCCTCCTCGTTGGATGAAGCTTCTATGGCACTGAAAGTGGAAGCTATGCATATGTAACAGTAGATATGACCACAGTTGGTGATGTAAGGGTTGGTCACATTACAAGAAACCGAGGCACTCTTCTTGTTTCCAGACAAAAGAGCATTTTCTCTGTTGTTGTAGCATATAGCACATTGTGATAGAGGCAATGAGGTGAACGGGGTTGTCGCTGGAGAGTCCATTTGGGATGGCTTACCCTTCTTGTAGGGCATTAGCATTCTGCTGGCCATTCGTCTGAGCTTAGAGAGTTGTAGCAATGGAAGAATGAACACCAAGAACTCAGTCATGACGTTCCACACCAATTGTCTATTTTGAAACTCGTAATTGACGCTGTCACCGTTGAACCTGAGCAAGTCCACAACAATTGGAGTCATGGAAATGCCCAAGACTCGGTATGCAAGAGATGCGTACCTTCCACTCACGAGAAACAGCACGAAGTTCAAGAGATTGAGCACTTTCAACGTAGTGTTAACTTTGGTGAGTAGTTTATCCTTGTGACGAACGACGAAATTCTTCAATGCGTCGAGAGGCTTGACGCCTGTTGAATGGCCCAAAGCATTTTCAGAGTACAAGTATGATTCTAGCTTCTTGTAAAGGTAATCGAGCACGATTAGTCCCAATAAAGCGGCTCTTTTTTGTACTTTGATTTTTTTGCCGTCTCTGAAGTTGACCAACTTCAAGTTCTGGAGCACTGAGCCGTAGGAGGAGCCCGACTTCCATACTGTGAGTCGAAACACCAAGAGTTTGAGGAGCAAGTCGTAAAAATCAGGGTGCTGGTCGTAGGCCCAGCGCTTTGACAGATGGAGCAGGAATATTGACGTAAGGTTCTGCTTGAGCAACGACATCAACTCAGAGTCCAAGATGTGAGCGTCAAGCTGCGACACACGCGGCGACGGATATGAGAAAGGGATCATCTACGGGTTCTCCACAAATGTGCGAATTTGTGAATCACAAATACAACCGAAACACAAAACTGCAGACGCCAAATCAGGAGGACAATTTTCAACGTTTGTCACAAGGATGGTTGCAATTGTCACGTGTGCGAGTGTGAAGACACTGGAAAAAGACGAAGTGTTGTGGTTCGCTTTTGACCAATTTGGGTAAGAAAGCTTACTAATAAACACAAACATTGACGACTACCAAAAAAATGGACGTCCATTCCACCAAATAGGAGAAGCAGTTCTTTCAAGGAATTTGGGCTGAGAATTTCAGTTCTCACAGCGCCAGCCAATAGGGGCAGCACATGGCCGAAATGTGCAGAAAAAGTGAAACTTGACCCGATTAGGTGAAAATAAAATTCTCCTAACCACGGTGTATTTAAAGGCGCAGAATTCCCAAAATTCAGCAGCCCTTTGGAAAAATATGAGAATAGAACCGGAGTTTCTTTACACTAATATTTTACCGAAACCGCTCAAGAGTCGCTGATGTTCTGATAACATACTAGAGATCAGCTCACAAGGACCCGGAGGAGAATATTTCTGAAAATTTTTCAGCGGAAGGATTGCAACCAGATCCGCAGCTGGAAAAGTCTTGACGTTAATTGAGCTGTCAAGAAACCGAGTGCACAAGGCTAGCCAGAGTTGCACCCTAGTGCATTTGGGGATTGCAGTCTCATTTGAACTATCACATTGAGATGGCTCTGACACAAAGTGCCCATTCTCGATAGGAAGTGAGATAACATCTCCTTCTAGCAGGAGTCATCCTGACACCATTTGCCCCAACTCTCCAAGCTCAACCTAACGGCGAGGAGTTTTGGGCTTATGAAACCAACTGTCCCAACTCTCTGAACTCAACCAACGGCGAGGAGTGTTGGGCTCCTGGGAATAATCGGGTAGACTCGGTTCGAAAACCGGATGATGTTTATTCTTGGAGATGAGACGCTACCAGTCGCTCACTCCTTGATAGCAGATTCCTCTAGTGTCGGAAGATAACAGGAAGATAGTCTGGAATAGAGACTAAGCAAAGTCGACTCAACTATTTCACAAGCAATCCCTTTATCGAAGCACTAAACACCAAACACTCTGGTAACCACCTGTTTGTTCCTCACTGTCAAACAACAGTCTGGACTATAGGGAAACCAGGCGAGTTTAAATGGTGCGAACAACGAAATCACTCGATCCCAGTTCAAGATGAGATGACGACACTGAGCCTAGGCGACGTTTGTACCAAACAGACGCAACGCAGGAGGGGGACGTGGAAGCATTGGCATCGGAAGTGGTAACACCGACTCTAGGCGACGTTTGTATGCAAACAGGCGTGACGCTAAAGGAGGAGGTGGAACACTTACCCCAGACGTGGTAACACCGACTCTAGGCGACGTTTGTATGCAAACAGGCGTGACGCTAAAGGAGGACGTGGAACACTGAGACCAGAAGTGGTAACACTGACTCTAGGCGACGTTTGTATGCAAACAGGCGTGACGCTAAAGGAGGACGTGGAACACTGAGACCAGAAGTGGAGACACTTACTTCAGGCAACCTTTGTAAAACGAAGCAACTGCCTGTGTAAGGTACGTCTAACTACTAATGCAAGCAGAACTTTTTCTGACAATCTAGCTCAAGAACTAAGCTTTGAGCAGTATCAAGTTTGATCGAAGAGTTCAACACGACAATGAAGTAGTGTAATAACGAAATGCCTGGATTCCACTGAGTCAAAGGAGGTACCTAAACTCCGCGGACAAAGTAATGGCACCAATCTGAGTACGTCTTTCCTGAAGAGCTTGACGACTCACTCCATTTTGGGCCAAATCTAGTATCTTCGAGGATGTGTGCTTACGCTGCTAGTTTCAGACTAGGATATCAGACATGAATTTTGTTTACGAAGTGGCCACGTCGGGAGATGTTGAGCTCATGCTTGGATGACGGTGGAGATTGTGGTACGATTAAAACTATCGACCCAATGCACTGTTTAACAACCCACTAACGACCAAGACGATGAAGAGTTGACTATGAGATAGAGATGTATCTGTGCTAAATGGCAGACATCTAGTGGTCGCTCCCGTTGAGGAAGTGGAGTTGTGTATCCAGGTCATGCAATCAAATCTCTACAAGACGTTTTTTAACTTCTAAACACTTTTCATTTTTGTAACTATCAGATTTTGACAGTATGAGTTCTATTACTTTAATAAAGTTTTATTAGACCTTAATTGAATTGTAGTCGAAGTACTTGGTGGATGAGTCTTAATTTATCTGGTTTAACTAGAGGACTTGGTCTTGGGTTCAGTTAAAACTCAGCAAGAGAATTGTCAGCAGGAGCGTATCTTTGGAAGTTGGTCGATGGTGAAGAACCACTCAATCATAGTGAATTTCACGGAGTTTGACTCTGGAAAAAGTGAAAAATATGTCAAGAGAACTTTAGGTAAACGTGAAAAGTTAACTTCAACAACTAGCGTCAAATCCAGTCTCTGTATTTTGCCTGCTTCTGACGCTTAATTGTAACACGACGTATCTCTGTAAACTGACGTCAACTTTGGACGACTCAGAGACCAGATTTTTCTACAAGTCTGGAAAACTGGCTTTTGATCTGCACATGCAAATTTATTTACTATACAGCGACAAGATGTCAACAGCGAGCTCGTCCACCAAGAGCGAGCTTTGACGAGACGGAAGGTGTGCAAGTACGGTAGTCACTGGCGCTATGGTAGTCAAATTTGTAGCCACTAGGGCCTTGAGGATCCTGAGCAACGTCAACTGCACCACAGAATTCTTGGTGTTGGATGTGAGCTTGGAGAGAATACTCTCAACGATAGACTCAGACGCAAACGCACGACAAACTTGGTCGTTTTGCGTGATGAGCTTCAAGTAGTTGTCGAGCGCAGACTCAAGGTTTGACACTTTGTTCAACATGAACCCACTCTGCAAGCAACTAATAGCTTTGGGCTTCAATAGCAAGTTCTTGGTGTCTTGCTTGTACCAGTTGAGTATGGAATCTAGCGCATTGGCCTGCCAATACGGGTCGATCAAAAGGTTTAAGTAAACATCAAGAATGCCATGCTTAACAAGATTGTGCCTCACATATTCGTCACAGTACACCAACTCGCAAATTATCGGGAGAACAAACTGTCTAAAGGGCAAATTGATCTTTGAGAGGTCCCTCAACCAAGGAAGTGCACCAAACTTCACGAGTTCTGTCTCCCTCTTATGATTCAAGTAACAGTAGTTGTAGAGTATGGGACAAATTATGTTGGTGTACTCCTTGTAGTGTTCTGAGCCTGCTGGGTGTGATTCCAAAAGTGTCACCAAAAACTCGAGAGTCTCTGCCTGCTGAAGGATCCGAAGAATGTCCAGAACACAAGACATAGACTTGAAAAATTTCAAGATGGATAGTTGATGGGTCATCTGCATCCGTGGATACAACTTGATCAAAAGCTTGAATAAGTCAACACTGGCAATATTGGATCTGACTTTTACTTCAGATTGGCCAAAGTGCTTAATGATCTCCACAATCTTTGATATCGAAGAATCAATCTCGTTTGCAGAATACGCCTTGAACCTGGATGAAGCGTCAAATTTGGTCAATCGGTTAAGCAACACAACAAACCAAAACACTACTCCGTAATGAGATAGTTTTCTGCACAAGTCGGACTTGGACCTTGTCAAGTCTCTGCTCAACACATGATGGATACAGTCCACTGACGTCAATGGGAACGAAGGGTCGTAGTCAAAGTCTTCCTCTGCAAGTTTGGATAAAGCTCTAAGCCCACCACAAGATACAAACATCGAGAGCGCTCTGTCTGACTTGGACAAGCATCTAATGAACCTCACGACTTGCTGCCTCACGGCTTGATCGTTATTGTTTGTAAGGAACTGTGTAATCACAGGAATACCTCCTAATAGACAAAAACTCTCAAGCTGGGCTACTCCTTCCTCAAATATGCAATTGAGTGTCACGAGAGCATAGTACCAGAGCTTTTGGATGTTAGGCATCTCTGGTGCACTCTCAAGCATTTCAAAAATACAGAGGATTCCATGGTCTCTGATCAACACATCGTGCAGTACAGGGTATTTCTTGACCAAGTGGGATATCTTCCCCATGAGCTTCACCAAGGAGTTGGCAACTGCCTCGTCTCCTGTCAGACAGATATCAACCCTGCTGGCGAATTTGTTGATGAGAAGCTCCATTTTGCTTTGTGTTTCCAAGTCGTTAGTGTTGAAGTTGTCTATCTCTATGTTGGTGAAAGGATCATCTGAGTCGTCGTCAACAACTTCAGTTGTTTGTTCTTTGTTGGAAATTTTTTGAATGGATGATGGAACAAACTCTGTTGTATCAAAGATACTGTCAGTGTTCTTCTCAGAGAATTTGTTCAATACCTCAGCCTTGTTCAACAGTGGACGAACGTTATCCACAGAATGGTGTTCGTGCCGCGTTGATACGGTGGACTCCATCTTGTTGATACTGATGTCTGCAAAATCTTGTTCCCAATTTTCTTCGTTTTGTTCCTTGTAGCTCATGATAGACTTGACATTAACCGACTGATGACTGTGATCAAGCTGGTCATGCAGTTCTATTCTTCTGGGTTTCTTTTCTTTATCATTAACTTGGAGCCATTTATGCTTAAGAAGCATCTTGGCGGTTGTTCTGAGACTGGGTTGTTTCTGGAAACACTCCATCAAGAAGTCTTTGCCTACAGACGAGAGATTCTTGGGCAAAGGAGGATGATCATCGGTACCTATAGCATGGAGAGTGGCCATAGGGTTCAAGTCGTGATATGGGGGATTCATAGTGAATAATTCTATTATGGTTGCACCAAGGGACCAGATATCCGAGGCAGTACAAAGACCTTCACCACCGAGAACAGTTTCTGGGGCCATCCAATTGGGAGTACCCACAACTGATTCATAGTGAGCAGACACTTTTGTAGCTACACCGAAATCTGCTAGCTTGATGTCTCCATCTTCAGTCATCAACACATTTGCAGCCTTCACGTCTCTGTGAACAACACCTTGTTCGTGTAAGTAGTGTAGGCCAAGTAGGATCAGCCTTACAAAAGCAGTTATTTGGGTTTCTGGTAACCCACTGTTCAACCTCTTGTACAATTGTCTCAAAGAGCCACCGGCACAAAACTCTAGAAAAACATTCAAGGAATCTGATGTTTTCACGAATCCATGGTACTTGACGATGTTGGGATGCTTGAGTATTTTCAAAAGATCAATTTCACCCATTAATTCCTGAACATCTTGATCTTTTTCAAGAAGAATCTGCTTGATGGCTACCACTTGCTTGGTTTTGAGATTAATTCCTCGGTAAACCGTAGCGAAAGCGCCTCTACCGACCATTTCTTTGAACTGGAAATTTTCCAATGCGTTTTTCAGTCTTGTTCCAGGCCGTTTTTCGACCCTTTGTGCGGGCGTCAACGACATCTTGACTGAAGGATTCCGTAGATTTGCTCTGTGTTTTGGTGTTGACGCAGGTTCGGCCTTGGATGAAGGTCTTGTCTTCTGAACTTCTATTCGACTCACAGGCGGCTTTGAAGCCACAAAGGGCGAGTTCTCATCATTCTCACCGAACGATTCAGACTCCTTTATCGGGTATATCGTAGAAGACATTTGTTTAAAGCTGGACCCACGACTATTAAGTCGCTTGTCTTCGAAATTTTTTATTTCATGCAATTTAGACTGGATTTTCTTCACAAGTGGTGACTCGGACCCTGAGCTCAGTGTTCTGATGCCAGAAAGCGCAGAAAATCTCGAGTAAGACAAATCTGCCTCTTCAAATTCGATATCCTCGACATAACTTTCGGGCTCGTCGTTTTCTTTGTACTTTGAGAGCACCGATTGCTTGCTGCTGGCCACACTGGCGTCAGCAGACTGCGGTATTCGCTCAACAAGAGCGGAATCGGGTGCAGGTCTCATGGCATTGGTTTGTGTTATCCCAAAACGGTAGGTTGTTTATGTCGCGGTAGAGGAAACTAGTATGCAGGCGATGATGTGTGGCATTATGTGCAGTATCTTTTTTCACTGGACAATGACGTTGAGGCAAAGGGGTCGTCAGGGTTGCTTAATTCTCGCTAGGACTAGACGGGAATTGAGTGGTTAGGAATCGCTTTAGGTTTCCACTACATTTACAGTTTAGCATTTGAAATCATGATATTGCAGATATTTAGCGGAAAAATTCATGGCATGTTCTTCAAGAAACTCCGAGAATGGTGCTGTTATTGCACAGCAGCAACTTTTCGGCACTCATTGCAGTTATAATTTTGGTTCACCAATTTTGGTGATTAACTTACCAGGACCCTTTTCATCGGTGAACAAGACGTACCAAGCCTTTGGAACATCTTCAAGGGAGTTGGTGGCATCGATACAGGTGTAGGATGAGTCGTCAGCTTTAATCTTGCCTTCTTTGACCCAGCCTGATATTTTTTGAAGAGCAGCACCAGCTTCAGCCATGTAGTCCAGGACGATGAAACCTTTGACGGATAATCTCTTGGTGGTGATGAGGCCCCATGCGTTGACAGCGGATTTAGACTTGTCGTTGTAGCCAGCCACAGATCCACAGGCAACTACACGAGCGCCTCTTTTGGCAGAGTAGAGCATGAGGTCCAAGACTTGGCCACCAACACCGTCCCAGATGACTTCAGGCTTGTTGTTACCCACAGCAGTAAGGTAGTTTTTTTGGAAGTCAGGGTCCTTGTAGTCGACACATTTTTCAGCACCAATAGACTCAACCCAGGCACATTTCTTAGGTCCACCAGCGATACCAATGACACGAGCGCCCATGATCTTTGCGATTTGTACAACAATTGAACCAGTAGCACCAGAAGCACTTGAGACAACGATGGTTTCACCGGCTTTCAATTCAGCGACTTTTTCAAGGCCAAAGTAAGCAGTCAAAGAAGTTAAGCCCAAATAGTCCAAGTAGGCAGTCAATGGCAAAGTCAGATCTTTTGGAATCTTGTTGAAAATAGCTTCTGGTCCCACCACATTGTACTCGGCCCAAGAGAACACACAATTGACGATATCGTCTACTTGGTAGTTTTTGTTGCTGGACTTGACGACCTGGCCCAAACCAAGAGACTTCATTGGCTCACCTGGGTACACTGGACGGGTGTACAGGGTTTCAGCGTTAACACCCTTCTGAATGTAAGTTCTTTGGGAAGGGTCGTTGGAAAAGTATAAAGATTTCACGAGAACTTCACCCTCTTTGAGGTCAGGAATTGGCTGAGTGACGATTTTGAAAGTGGCATCGTCGCTTTTCCAGTCAAGTTCAACATTGACAGTTGGAGCGTTTTGTAAGATAATGGTTTTAGTTTCAGTTGGGATCATTGCTGTGGAGTGGAGTGGAAATCTCAATGTGTTAAATATAGGTGGGAGTCCGGAAAATTGCCGTTTTCGGATGACAGTAGATGACGGTCCACATTACAAATGGTGGTTGCCGGAACTTATTTCTGAGGATCCGAGGTTCCCAAATTTTCCAGGTGTTTCTGACAGGATGTCACATGACACCCATCAACACCCTTCGGAACTATTTAATTAATCCGAAGTTTGCTGCTCCGCTAACGACGACTTCTCGTCAGCTAAAAGTTTTTCCTTGTTCCAACTCAACAAATTTGGGTCGCCAGTCTTCCTTTTGCGGAACATGTTGGCCACAAGCAAAAAAATTCCTAGCAAGAGACAAACTCCACCGCTCACCATCCACACAATTCCCAAAAATGGATTCTTACCGCCCATCACTGATCTCTGCGAGAAGTACACCCACTTCTTACCGTCAAAGGGTAAAACTGGGAAGTGTAATCCGATATCTATTTGGTAAGTACCCGCTGCAAGAGTGTCTTTGTCGTTACGCAAGGCCAACTTGTTGAAACTTGGTAACGCAGCGGTGGTCATCCAGTTTTGGAACTCTTCCCAGGTAGAAATGTCGGGCATGTTAGTCTCGTTGTATCCGTTAGGGAACCTCTTGTACCAATTTGGTGGTGGAACCACTTCAGTGTAGTTGTATTTGGTCTTCTTGTACCGATTAGGGTTGGTGGACCATGCAATTCCCTTGTTGGTCATATTGTAATCCAAGGTGGTTCCGTTGACTCCTTGGAGCGTCGATGTGAAAGTATCGTTGAACAAACTGTTGGCAATAAGGCCACATGGGTAGATTCTGGTGCCATTGACGTCAGAAAGTGGTGAACAGTTTTGGCCCGTGGCAGTTTTCATGGTGTTTAACGAAACAACCTTCCCCTGGATCTGGTCTTCACTGAAAGACTTGGCGTAACGACGATGGTTCTGGTAAAACTTGTCCATCCGGTAAAACATGTAAATTGGACCCTTCAAGTCCACAGGAACGGTGAACTGAAGCAAACAGACGTTACGTTCATCCTCGAACGGTTGGGATTCATCCTTGGCGAGTTTCCATTGAGGCACAGGCACAGGCGATGAGTTACGGAAGTTAAACTCAAGATACTTGTCCGGAACCGGAGTCCACACGTCTTGCTGAGCCAACAACTCACACTGGGTGTAATCTATGGCAAAGTCCTGGACCCTGTGGGATGCGTACCACATGGCGGCTCCGAGTGGAGCAAAGATAATGGCGATAATAACAAGGAGTGGCACTACAGTCCTGGCGGTGAACACAGGATTGTAGGCCGCGAGTCTTTGCTGCTGGAAAGCATTGTCACGAGGGCGATGGGACTTCTGCTTGGGGACGATCTCTTCTTCACGGGAAGAATCGGAATCGTAATCTGATTCTGGCGGTGGCAGTTGTGGTTCTGACATTGTTGTTCTAGTGCGAAGGGTTGAGCAGACAGCGGCGGTTTTTAGTGGGACCGCGCCCTAAAAATTTTTCATAAAAAGGCATGAGTGACGCTGCTGAGAAGAATATTGAAATCTGGAAGGTCAAGAAGTTGATCAAAGCGTTGGAACAGGCACGTGGAAATGGAACCTCGATGATTTCGTTGGTTATTCCTCCAAAGGGTCAAATTTCCCTCATTCAAAAGATGTTAACTGAAGAATACGGTACTGCTTCCAACATTAAATCGAGAGTTAACAGATTATCGGTGTTGAGTGCCATCACATCGACACAGCAGAAGTTGAAATTGTACAACTCTGTGCCAAAAAACGGGTTGGTCGTTTACTGTGGTGATGTTATCACTGATGAAGGAAAAGAAAAGAAGCTCAACATTGATTTCGAGCCTTTCAAACCTATCAACACCAGTTTGTACTTGTGTGACAACAAGTTCCACGTGGAGGCGTTGAGCGAGTTGTTGGAAGACGATGACAGATTTGGTTTCATCATTATGGACGGTAATGGATCCCTTTTTGGTGCTGTCACAGGAAACACCAGAGAAGTGTTACACAAGTTCACCGTTGATCTTCCAAAGAAGCACGGAAGAGGTGGTCAGTCTGCTGTTCGTTTCTCTCGTTTAAGAGAAGAGAAAAGACACAATTATGTCAGAAAAGTCGCTGAAGTCGCTGTGCAAAATTTCATCACCGCCGACAAAGTCAACGTCAAAGGTTTGATTTTGGCTGGTTCTGCTGATTTCAAGAACGAATTAAACAAATCCGATTTGTTCGACCCAAGATTGCAAGCTAAAGTTATTAAAACTGTTGATATTTCTTATGGTGGTGAGAACGGGTTCAATCAAGCTATTGAATTATCGGCTGAGACTTTGGCCAACGTTAAGTTTGTGCAAGAGAAGAAGCTCTTGAACGACTACTTTGACGAAATTTCTCAAGATACTGGTAAATTCTGTTACGGTATCGAAGACACTTTGAAAGCTTTGGACTTGGGTGCTTGTGAAATTGTTATTGTGTATGAAAACTTGAACATTATTCGTTACACTTACAGAAACAGTGAAGGAGAAGATGTCATTGTTCATGCTAATCCTGATTTGCCTGACAAATCTTACAGTTTGGACAAGGCTACTGGTGCTGAGATGGAGGTAGTTAAAGAAGAGCCATTTTTGGAATGGTTGGCTGAAAATTACAAGAGTTTTGGTGCTAACTTGGAGTTCGTCACTGATAGATCATCTGAGGGTGCTCAATTCGTTCAAGGTTTTGGTGGTATTGGTGCTATGTTGAGATACAAAGTTAACTTTGAACAATTGGCTGATGACTCAGACGACGATGAATATTATGATGACGATGACGATGACTACATTTAGGCCTAATAGATCAGTAATAAACAGTAACTTGTTGTTCAACTGCCGTGTAACTGTTGTTAGATACAACTATTTGATGCAATAAATTAATATACACTTACTTCTTGTTGGCATTCGTTGCCTTGGGCTTCGTCACCTTGTTGGCCTTCTTTTTGAACTTCCTGGTGTCCACTTTCTTGCTCTTCAAGTCTTCAAGGGCGTCCACTTTCTTATGACCAAGCACGTCCTTATGGGTGTTGCCTGTCACCATGATATGGGCCAAGTTCTCGAGCCCACTTGTCAAGTAGGACCTTCTGGTGAGCTTTCTGATGGGGTGGCTCAACAATTCCTTGAGCTGGTAGCGTATAGACAGCGCTTCTTGCTTGGTCAAGGACTTGCCTTCCTTTCTTCGTCTCTGTTTCTTGATAATGTCGTCTTCAAAGTCTTCCACGTCCGATAAGTCGTCAATGCCCAAGTCCTCAGCCGCCTGTTTGACCCATGTGTCCTCTTTCTTGGTAGAAACAGTCGACACAAACGAATCTGCTAGCTTTGTAGCAAGCTCTACTCGAGGCTTCAACTGGTTGACCAAGTCCATCTCGAGAGGAAGCATCTTGACGTTGCTCAGGGCGTTGAGCCTGGTATTGTTGGCACTACTGGCTACCAAAGCTCTGAGCTTGCGCAAAGGTCCAGCAGCTTCTTGTGGAGAGCAAAACATCACTGAAACTCCCTGGTTTCCTGCTCTTGCCGTTCTTCCCGACCTGTGGATGTAGATATCAGCCGATCTGGGTAAATGGTAGTGGGCCACATGGTCGATGTTGGGAATATCCAACCCTCTGGCTGCCACATCTGATGCTATCAAGACTGAGATCTCGTTCTTCTCGCTAGAGGCCTTGAACCTCTCCAACGCTCTGAGTCTCTGCTTCTGGATCATGGACGAGTGGATGGAGAACGCTGGGATATTCAAGTTGCTGAAAAATGGTACCAACCGTTTGACAGAATCAATGGAGTTGGCAAACACGAGCGTGGTACCCTTGTACATCAACAAGAAATAGTATAAGTACAAGTCTCTCTCGGTGGCTCCACACTCCACCAAAGCCTCAGTGACTTGACCTGAGACCATTTCTTTAGGGTTCACATCAATTATTGTGGGTTTCTTGTCCTTGAAGTTCAACTTGTCATTGAGCAACTGGAGGATCTCGTCGTTGTCGATCAATGAACTCTGGTTGGACTTTTTCCGCTGGTTTTTCTCGAGCTTGCTGAACAACTCTCTGGCAAAAGTGGCACTGAACACCAACGTCTGCCATTTCCACAGGTCCAAACCCCTTGGTCTGTGTTTCTTGAACATGTCCAAGATTTTCTCGAACTCGTCAAAGTGTCCGTCCTGCAAGAGTCTGTCGGCTTCGTCAAGCACGACAATGTCGGTGGAAGCGAGTCTCTTGCATAAGTCTTCGTCTTTCTCCATCAACTCCAAGCACCGTCCAGGAGTCACCACGAGGATTCCAGGCCCGTTCTTGAGAAGTCTCTCTTGTTTTTGTATGGACAAGCCACCAGTGATACTGACGATTCCGTGTTGTGTCAATGGTGAGTACTTGGAGATCAGATTCATGTGGTTGACTACCTGGTGGGCCAATTCTCTGGTAGGGGCGAATATGATCCCCACAGGAGCGTTGATGATGCCTTTTTTCCGGTTCAGCTCGATCTCAGCAAGCTTGGAAATGTACTTCTCGAGAATTGGGATCCCATATGCGAGAGTTTTACCGGAACCAGTTGATGCTTTACCGATAACGTCCTTTCCGGTCATTGCCAAGGGAATGGCTTCCTTTTGGACCGGCGTAGGCTTCTTGAAGTCGAGCTTGTGGAGCCCGTTCAAGGTATAATCGCTTAAGTCGAGTCCATCCCAATGGGGAAGGTTCACACCTCCTTCTGGAAGACTTATGTTCATGCTGAAAGTGTTTTCCTTGAGTACAGACACTTCTTGTTCTTCTTGTTGTTGTTCTGGCTGCTCAGGCTCGTTGTCTGAGTCTTGAGCAGGCTCATCATCGAACCCAGTAAATTCCTCGTCATCTTCGTTTTCAGACGTCATTTCGACGTCGTCCTTTTCTGGTTCTTCCTTGGCGGCAGGGGCCTTCTTCAAGGGCTTCTTGTCCTTGACTTTGAACTGCGGTACGCCGTTCACCACCTCCACATCGACCCCATCGATCTCTTCAAGCCCAAAAAAACCGTCATATGACCCCAAATTGTCGGGGATTTCCACGGGTTTCCAGTCGAGGTGGTCGACCTTGACGATCTTGGACTCTCTTTGTTGCTTCTTCTTCAATGAGACCGGTTTTCTCACCACCTTCTTCTTGCCTTTGGGAGCTTTAGCCATAGTTTTGTGCGACCTCATCTCAAAAATTTCAGTTCTCACACGATTGGGATGTTGAAGAGGAAAAGAGGAATCACCAATAAGACGTTTGCCCCGAAGTCGTTGAAGCCGCAGAAGTCTCGGAAGTTGATCCGACGATTTCACGTTTTGTTGAAAAACAAGCTGGCAATTTTGCAAAAATTGAGTTGGAGTCAAGAGTATACTGTTCCCAAGGACCTCCAGAAGTCATTTGAAGCTGGAAAAATTATTGGACGGTATGACGAGGAAGCCAGACTTGAGAATAATCCCCCACAAGAATTAGCAAGAAAATTGGGCCAAATTGAAGGAGAAATCATCAAAAATGGTGGAATTGAACTTTACCAGTCTGCCTCAAAACAGGGTCAGGACACCCAAAGAGGTGGGGACTCATCGAAGAAGCTCGTGGAATGGCTCAACACTGACAAGTACAAAGGTAGACTCAGCAACGTTGTGGCCTTGGAAATTGGGTGTTTGAGCCCCAACAACTTGATCTCCACCAGTAAAATCTTCCAGCTGGTGACCAAGATCGACCTCAATAGCCAACACCCTCTGATAATGAAGCAGGACTTCATGCACAGGCCATTGCCTCAGTCGGAAGATGAAAAATTCAATTTGATATCGTGCTCTTTGGTGCTAAATTTCGTCCCCACGCCTGCAGAGAGAGGTGAAATGCTACAGAGACTTCCCCAGTTCCTCAAAAAACCCAGCGGTGGCTCTTTATCCAGTCTATTCCTAGTGCTTCCACTACCATGTGTTAGCAACTCTCGTTACTTCACTAATAAATTACTCTTAGAGATCATGAAAAGTTTGGGGTTTACGGAAACGTATTCGTATGAAGCCAATAAAGTCGCCTATTGGTTGTTTGATTATACGGGGGAGACAACGCTCCGGAGAACTTTTGCTAAAAAGCAAATTAATCCGGGACCGACCAGAAATAATTTTTGTGTAACATTAAATGTATAGCCTTACCAAGATTTTTTACCACTGTGCACACCACCATGAGAAAAGTTATTGGAAGAGATCACGGGGTGAGGCAGAGGTGTCAAATGGGATATTCACTGAGGTCTGATGACGATGATGAAGTCATTTTACTTAGTTTATCCGAACGTATTTTTCCGTAAAAATGGTGTGAATATTTTTCTTTTTTGTAGCCGAATGTGGTAATGACCTGACATTAAAAATTTTGGCCGAGTTTTTCGAGTTTTTCCGAAAACGCCCCTTCACAGTTACGTGGGGCGCAATATTACATCATTCAAGAGGTCCATATTACGAACGATAAAGTATTGGCATGTTATTGATTCCGATTGCTTTTGGTTGAAAAACAACCGAGTTAAAACCCTTTTACATCAGGCAACTTCGGAAAAACTAACATGTCAACTTATGTTTAACGAGTTGAAACACAGATTCACCCGTTGCCGTACAAAAAAAGTGGTGCATAAAAACTATTCTCCACCAATTGCAGACGAAATTGCCTGATTAGGACGAAAATGTGGGTAGTTGCTGGGAAAATTTCGGAGAAACTGGAGTCAAAAAGGAAAAACTTTATGCACAAACATGACACAAAAAACTCACGGGCCAGAAAAATTTTTCCGAGAGTTTGCTAGGCTGGTTTTTGTATAAATATGGCTTGTGCCCACACAAAAAAAACAGTATTCACAAATAAATATGTCACAAGATTTAGATAGCGGTGTTCAAACACCTATTGATGATTCTTCATTAAAGAATAAAGAAGAAGAATCAGTTCCTCAACTTCATCAAGAGTTAGAGAACAAAACTTTCAAAGATTACATTGTCATTAGTTTCTTCTGTCTTTTGGTTGCCTTTGGTGGTTTGGTTTTCGGTTTCGATACCGGTACCATTTCAGGTTTCGTCAACATGTCCGACTTCAAAGAGAGATTTGGTTCTGAAAGAGCTGATGGAACTTTTTACATGTCCAACGTTAGAACCGGTTTGATTGTTTCTATTTTCAACATTGGATGTGCCTTTGGTGGTATTTTCCTCTCCAAGTGTGCTGATGTTTACGGTAGAAGAATCGGTTTAATGGTTTCTATGATCATTTACATTGTTGGTATTATCATTCAAATTGCTTCCCAAGACAAATGGTACCAATATTTCATTGGTAGGTTGATTACTGGTTTGGCTGTGGGTACTGTTTCTGTTGTCAGTCCTATGATGATTTCCGAGACTGCGCCAAAGAAGGTCAGAGGTACTTTAGTTTACTGTTACCAGTTGTTCATTACCTTGGGTATTTTCTTGGGTTACTGTACTACTTACGGTACCAAGGTCTACAGTGACTCCAGACAATGGAGAGTGCCTTTAGGTATTTGTTTCCTTTGGGCTCTTTTCTTGTTTGGTGGTATGGTGTCTATGCCTGAGTCTCCAAGATACTTGGTGGAAAAGAACAAGCTCGACGAAGCCAAACACTCCATCAGTAGAAGTAACAAGCTCGAGCTCGAGTCTCTCGCTGTGTTGGAAGAGATCCAATTGATCCAAGCCGGTATTGAAAAGGAGAAGTTGGCTGGTAACGCCTCATGGAAAGAATTGATCACTGGTAAGCCAAAGATCTTTGAAAGAGTGGTTTTGGGTGTCATGTTGCAATCTTTACAACAATTAACTGGTAACAACTACTTCTTCTACTATGGTACCACCATTTTCTCTGCTGTTGGTTTGGACGACTCTTTCCAAACTTCGATCATTTTGGGTATTGTCAATTTTGCATCCACTTTTGTTGGTATCTGGGCCATTGAAAGATTCGGTAGAAGAAACTGTTTGTTGACTGGTTCCGTTGCCATGTTCTTCTGTTTCATCATCTACGCTGTTTTGGGTTCTGTCAACTTGTACATCGACGGTTACGATGGTCCAACAAGAAAACCAACTGGTAATGCCATGATTTTCATCACCTGTTTGTTCATTTTCTTCTTTGCTTCCACCTGGGCCGGTGGTGTCTACACCATCGTCAGTGAAACTTACCCATTGAGAATCAGATCCAAGGCTATGGCTGTTGCAACCGCTGCTAACTGGTTGTGGGGTTTCTTGATCTCGTTCTTCACTCCATTCATCACTTCTGCCATCCACTTCTACTACGGTTTTGTGTTCTCTGGTTGTTTGTTGTTCTCGGTCTTCTACGTTTACTTCTTTGTCAGGGAAACTAAAGGTTTGAGTTTGGAAGAAGTCGATGAGTTGTACAGTCAAAACATCAGTCCATGGAAATCCAGTACTTGGGTTCCACCAACCAAGGAAGAAATGGCACACACTACTGGTTACGCTCGTGAGTTCAAGCCAGACCAAGAACATGTCTAATGCATCTGTTTATAGATTAATAACGTATAATGATAAACATCATATGATTGAAAAACGTGTAAAAACCCAAATGAGTCATGCTGTTGTCGTATTCTTAGTCAGCCGTGGCCACGATAAGGAAATTATCGGAAAAACCTATTCCCCTCATCCTTCCATCCGAATTTAAATTCCAAACGAAACCTTGTAGTGAAGGTTGTTTAGAGTTCAACGGTTGAAAGGATTACTTCTACAGTTGAGGATGGTTAATTGAGTTAAAGCGACAAAAACCTGTAAAAATTAGCGGCTTTTGACAGATTTAAGACACATGATTTCTAACGATGACTCAGACACGACATAAGCATCAAATTTTTACATTTGGCGTGTAAACTGTTTACCGCCAAATTGAGCGTTGCAAATACTGATGATCATTGAGTTCTCCTAAATGCACATAATGCTGCATGTACTGTAGTACATAAATCAGCAAATTAACCGGATTTTAAGTCGGTTTAAACCACAGTTACCCCAACTTTTCAGCCGCGGCACGACAAAACCGATTCCGGTTAACGGAAGAGTTGACTCGTATAAAAAGCGCTAAAATCACCTGAAAAATTCCACCATGTTGAGAACGATTAATAGAAGTACAAAGTCAGTGAGACCATTCTCAGTTGCAAGTCAACTCCAAAAATGGAATGATATCCCATTAGCACCACCTGATAAAATTTTAGGTATCAGTGAAGCTTTCATTAAGGACACAAACACCAAAAAGATCAATTTGGGTGTGGGCGCTTACAGAAACAACGAGGGTAAGCCAATTATTTTCCCTTCAGTCAAGAAAGCCGAGGTTGTTTTGTTGGAAAAGGAGACTGAAAAGGAATACACGCCAATTATCGGTTCCAAAAACTTCCAAAAGATCGTGAAAAACTTCATTTTCAACAACTCCAACAAAGACGCCAATGGAGCCAAGTTGATCGAGGGCAACAGAATCGTCACTGCACAAACCATTTCTGGTACTGGATCCTTGAGAGTCATTGGTGACTTCTTGGCCAGATTCTACTCCAGCAAAGAGATCATTGTTCCTAAGCCAACATGGGCCAACCATATTGCCGTGTTCACCGACGCCGGATTATCTGCCAGCTACTACGACTACTACGACACCAAGATCAACGGGTTGGACTTCGAAAACACCATCAAGTCCATCGAAGCCGCCGCTGATGAGTCGGTAATCTTGTTGCACGCCTGCTGCCACAACCCTACCGGTATGGACTTGACCGCCGAGCAGTGGGACCAAGTGTTGCAGCTCGTGGAGAAGAAGAGATTGTTCCCATTGGTGGACATGGCCTACCAGGGTTTCTCTTCTGGTGACCCATACAAGGACATCGAGGTGATCAGAACCTTGAACAAGTTGGTGGTCGAGGGCAAGATCCCCACCTACGCTTTGTGCTCTTCTTTCGCCAAAAACATGGGACTTTACGGTGAAAGAACCGGTTCTATTTCCATTGTGACCGAGTCTGCTGAACAGTCGACGCAAATCGAGTCCCAATTGAAGAAGTTGATCAGACCAATGTACTCGTCGCCACCAATTCACGGGTCCAAGATCGTCGAGACCATCTTCGACAACCAAGAGCTCCTCAACGAGTGGTTGGGCGACTTGAACAGCGTCGTGGGCAGATTGAACACCGTCAGAGACAAGTTGTACGAGAAGCTCGACAAGTCCAGCTACAACTGGGAGCACTTGAAGAAGCAAAGAGGTATGTTCATCTACACCGGCCTCACCAAAGAGCAGGTGATCGAGCTCAGAGAGAAATATTCCGTGTACGCTACCGAAGACGGTAGATTCTCCATTTCCGGAGTCAACGACCACAACGTCGACTATTTAGCCGACGCCATCAACCAGGTGGTCAAGAAATAGTGTCGCCATAGTAAAAAATAGAGTGGTCAGTTTTCTCACGTGTAGTCCCCATTTCTCACCTGCGCGATCCACCGTCATTAATATGTCTTTATCAATTGCAACCACGCCATTCACCGACCAGAAGCCTGGAACTTCCGGCCTCAGAAAGAAGGTCAAGGTGTTCCAGCAGCCCCACTATACTGAAAACTTCATTCAGGCGATTCTCGACGCTATTCCGCAGGGAGCCGCCAATTCTACCCTCGTAATTGGTGGTGATGGACGCTACTACAACGACCATGTGATCCAATTGATCGTTCAGATCGCTGCTGCCAACGGCGTGTCCAAGCTTATCATTGGCCAGCATGGAATTTTGTCGACTCCAGCCACTTCCCATGTCATTCGAGTCCGCAAAGCCACCGGTGGAATCATCTTGACCGCTTCTCACAACCCGGGCGGGCCTGAAAACGACTTGGGCATCAAGTACAACTTGGAAAACGGCGGTCCAGCCCCGGAATCCGTCACCAACAAGATCTTCGAAGTGTCCTTGAAACTCACCGCCTACAAACTCAAGCAATTGGCCCCCGTCGACTTGTCCAAACTCGGCACCGTCGACTTGGATGGCTTGCAGGTGGAGATCATTGACTCCACCAAGGATTACGTCGATATGTTGAAGGACATTTTCGACTTCCCTCTCATCAAGTCCTTCATTGAAAAATCCAGCCACAACGGATTTAAAGTCTTGTTTGACGCCTTGAACGGTGTCACCGGTCCTTACGGTTACAAGATCTTTGTTGAAGAGTTGGGATTGTCCCCCGACTCCGTCCAGAATTACGTTCCCAAACCAGACTTTGGCGGCTTGCACCCTGACCCCAACTTGACGTACGCTCACACTTTGGTGGAGCGTGTGGACAAGGAAAACATCGCGTTCGGTGCCGCCTCCGACGGTGACGGTGACAGAAACATGATCTACGGTGCTGGCACGTTCGTGTCTCCAGGAGACTCAGTTGCAATAATCTCAGAGTACAGCGACTCCATTCCTTACTTCCAGAAGTCTGGCGTGCACGGTTTGGCCAGATCTATGCCTACTTCTGGTGCCATTGACTTGGTGGCCAAGGACAAAGGCTTGCAAGTGTACGAAGTACCTACCGGCTGGAAGTTCTTCTGTGCATTATTTGACTCTAAGAAATTGAGTATCTGTGGAGAAGAAAGTTTCGGTACTGGATCGGACCACATTCGTGAGAAGGATGGATTATGGGCCATTGTTGCTTGGTTGAATGTCTTGGCTGCTTTCAACAAGCAATTCCCAGAGGAAGCTGCAACCATTGAAACTGTCCAGAAGAAATTCTGGAACAAGTATGGTAGAACCTTCTTCACCAGATACGATTTCGAGAATGTTTCCAGTGAAGGAGCCCACGGTCTTATTGACTTGTTGCAGCAAATTGTTGACACCAAGAAACCAGGTGAAGAATTAGCACCTAATTACATTATCAAGGAAGCCGCTAACTTCTCGTACACTGACCTTGACGGCTCTGTGTCTTCTAACCAAGGGTTGTTCGTCAAGTTCGAGAACGGCTTGCGTTTCATTGTCAGATTATCAGGTACAGGATCATCTGGAGCTACTGTTAGGTTGTACCTCGAAAAGCACTCGTCTGAAAAGGCTACATTGTACGACAAAGTCGACACGTTCTTGAAGGACGACGTGGAGTTTGTGTTACAATTGTTGAAGTTTAAACATTTCTTGGGCAAAGACGAGCCAGACGTTAGAACCTAGGTGATATCGTCATTACTTTATTGTCTATCCAGTCATCTATATACATCATTAGTCGTTACTCGGCTTGATTCTCTTATTGGAGTCGGTTTCCCTTTGCAAGTTGATGATCTCATCGAGTCGTTTGCGGATTGATGTTTCCCTGAGTCTCGCTGCTTGCTCCATGGCTTCAAGTTCCATTATTCTGGTTCTGTACAAGTCGTTGACAAGCTCGAGCTCAGAGATTCGGGTCTTGAGCTGCGTTATCTCGTCTGCAGCACTGGAGCCACCGCCAGAGTTGTGATTTGGTCCTGAGCCTCCATTCCCGCCGTTCCCACCTGAACCGCTGCCATTACCGCTACTGCCTGAACCACCTCCAGCGCCATTTTGATTATTACTGTCCTGCTGGGCTGGGGGCTGGTTGTTCTGGCTGGCGTTGCTGTCTCCAGCTATGTTCTGGAAATGGGGCAACGAAGGCTTCACTGCTGCCACATTATGAAGTGGTGGTAAGTATGTATCGTGAATGGGCGCCAACTGGAACTGAGGGCCAAACGACGGTGAGCTCGTAGACTTTAACTGCGGCGAAGCGTTCAACGCAGACGACGGCGTCGAGAAAATTGGCGACGACTCTTTCTTGATCACTGTAGGCTTATTATTTATCAACGACATCGGCGTGGAGATTTTGGACGCCTTAAACGTGGCGCTGGGGCCCAACTCGTTTGACATGTTCTCCAAGGCGCCGGCGGCCGCGTGTACGGGGTTGAATAACTTGGATGCTGAGCTGTTGCGGGTGTTGGAGAGCGATGATGTGGTCGACAAAAGCAATGGCGACGTGATACGCTGGAGTCCCGGTGCAAAGTGGGTCGGGGTCGACGCAGGGTAGTGGAGTGGCTGCACTGGCAACAGCACCCCGTGAGGGTGAACGAAATTACTGGTGTACATGGGCCCTAAAGCATCGGCCGACCTTTTCTTCAATCTGGGCGATTTTTTGGGCTTCTGGTCTTTCAGCTTCAATTCCGGGGTATTGGGGGTCAGCAGCTTGGCGGAGGCACTGCTGGGCTGCAGCTTGATTCTATTTCTGGATTTGATAGTGTCGGTTTTCAACGAGATTGGCCGTGGACGTCCATGAAGCTTGAGGAAAAGTCCACAGGCATTGCACAAAACTTGGCCCGTCTCGTCCCGACGCCAAAGCGGCGTGGTCTGCGTCTTACAGTTGCGACACACAGGACTTGAAATGTTCGTTTTGGTAGTTGTAGTGCCATTGTTGACGTGAGTGGTGGTTTTAGCATTAGGGTGAACAGGATTGGCGTCCACAGAAGGTAACCGTTGAATTTCACTCATCATACACAAAACAATTCACTTGAACAATCCGCTTTTACTGCAACAATTTGCTGAATTTGGGTCACTAATTTCCTATCAGTGTTATCTTTATCTGAGTTATCAGAAAAATTTTTCTTCAATGGTGAGAAATGCCACAAAACAAAAGTGTCACAAAGCCAAGGGGTCTTTTGGTTCTTTGGTGGCAGTTGGCGTTGTACGCGTTGTTGTACTCCAGTGCTACCGCCAGCGTGTGATCTGAAGCGTGTCGAACCTTATCTCGCTTACAGTTGCTTAGTACGGATTTATGGGACCCTTCTTGTTGTTGTCTGTGTCTCTCGCTCAAGCCTGGTCCTGCTGACGACTAGTTCCGTTCCATGCCTCGTGCTAGCACCAGTCGTCGCTCCCTCTAACGGTACCACCAAGTTTGCTGGACTGGTGGTATTTTTCACTTCATCAGCCCAAAACTTTGACCTTTGCGCCGAACTCTACGTCCTGTCGCAGCCAACGTGGTTCTACACACACGATCAGGTGTCAGGATTCTCGTCGCTATCGCTGCGGCCTGTCAGATGTCAAATAAGACTTCCCTGATTGTAGTCATTACTCACATTTTTGCAGTTTACGAAAACCGAGATCACATCCGACTCATTAGTCACTCAATAAGTCGTAATTAACGGCTAAACCCCCGAAATTAATAGCCGATTTCCAACTTGGCGGCGCAAGTGACATTTTCCATGATGTTGTGAAATCTCAGGGTTCATAATTTTGATCAAAATGTTTCACCATTCTCCCCATTTTTCAGTACAATTCATGCCATTGAATGAACCAATCGTCTCACATCGCATATTCAAGTCGATTTCTGAAGTTTTCCGATCACCAGGTCACTAGCAAGCTCGTTTACCGGCACTAAAAAGTTCGTAAATAATGAGGCTACAAACCGGTCATTGCACATCACCAAACAAATCCACCAGCCCCACAAACGAATATAAGTATGGCTGCAAAAGACACAAGACGGTATGAAGTTTTCAGCTTTAGTTTTATTCTTATTATGTTTTTCACAAGTTTACAGTTTGCATGTTCTTGATCCCAGAAGATTGGGGTTTAGTGGAGGATCACTGGGGTCTAGAGGTGGAGGATCCCTGGGCTCTAGAGGTGGAGGATCCCTGGGGTCTAGAGGTGGAGGATCCCTGGGGTCTAGAGGTGGAGGATCGCTGGGGTCTAGAGGTGGAGGATCCAGTGGCTCTGGCTCTGGCTCTGGCTCTGGCTCTGGCTCTGGCTCTGGCTCTGGCTCTGGCTCTGGCTCTGGCTCTGGCTCTGGCTCCAGGCCTGGTGCCAACCCAGGTAATTCTGGTACCAGTCCTCGACCACAGGGCTTTGGTTCTGGATCAAGAGGCGGCGGCAGTCCTGGAGCGATAATAGGAGGAGCAGCATTGGGAGCAGGAGGATATTACGTGCTCCACCAGCTTCACCATCACACCACCACTGTCACCACCAATGGCCAGACGCTCACCAGCACCTACGACTCGACTTCCACCTACACCACGTACAACGGCACGTCTTCTGCCACCACAAGTTCGGCAGACACCACGTTTGTGGGTGTTGCCAATTTTTTGCAACCGTTGACCGGTTGGCTACTTTTAAGTATTTTGTGTAACCTCATATAAATGTCACTCGATGTTGCCGTTCTTTCGTAGACTCACCATCACGCCTGCTCGGTATCGCAGCTCGTTCACAAACACCAGCACCAATCCACAGACGATCCTCGCCCTCATCGCCGTGTCGTCGAGCTTCTCAATGGGGTTCTATCTTCTGTTGCAGGTGTACAAATTCTACTACTCCAACCAAAAGCACAAGCTGATCTTCCTCCCGCTCTGGCTCAACCCCAACGTGTTTTTCAAGTCCACCTACAAGTACCCACAGCACTTACACTATTTCGACCAGAAGGAGTTGAACTTGTCGGCCCTCCAAGACCGCCTAAAGTTCAAAGTTCTCTCCACGGTGTCGATGAACGAGGTTGTCAAGCAACAACTTGGTCTTCCCGTCCGACTCGACTCGGATCACCCGCAGTACGAGGATTCGCCTGAAGATTTCAATGTCTGGATCGAAATGAACACGCCAACGATCTCAGGCTTGAAAATCAATTTGGACCACGAAAGCTCTGTCAAAATTGGCTTTGATTGGTCCATCAAACTCATAGACCTTAATTGCTTCAAAGACATGCCCATCACGTTCCCCCCACAGCCAAAATCTGATCCAATCAAAGTAGAAAATGACCTGATACTTCGGTATGTTTTCACCGGCTCGTTCAAGCTCTACGACAACAACTTCTTCCGGAACGGTACTATCCACTACAAAGGTCGGTTGGACAACGGCAAGATCACTTTTGAGCTGATCAACCTCATCAAAGACAAAATCAAGTACAAGGTCGTCTAGCCGAGGAACCCCTAGGATCTCACGTTTTATTTTTACGACAGTTCAGCTCCATAAAATAGCCTTCCAAGACGTAACTGTCCCGCTGACTTCCTGCAGACCGTTTACATCCTGGCGTCTTTTCGGCTTGCACTGTATACTACTGATTTAAACTCGCCGCGGAGTCTCCGATATCTATGGAACAACAAACAACGAAGAAGCAAAAGCGAGAACCGTCGCTTGCTCGTAAAGCTGCACAGGCCACAAGGGCTCAGCGTGCATGTGACTTGTGTCGAAGGCAGAAGACCCGTTGCTTTAAGGCCTCGGAGAGCCTGACGTCATGCTTGAGGTGCAGCTTCATGAACAAGGAGTGTTCTTTCGCATCGGACATGGCACAATCAGTGTCACTCCCAGGTACACTTGGCGTTGTATCAAGCGATGATAAGCTCTCGTTGATCCAGCAAGGCATCAGTGAGATACTAGACCTTTTGAAAAATGGGAAAACATTAGAAACTAACGATGCAAGACTCCTTTTGGACGCTGCAAACTCCATGAAGAAAGTCTCGTCTCCCTCAACGCCTGCATTGTTGGAATCACTTGAAGCTAGACCTTTCAGCAATCCCATAGACTTGGAAAACCAGACCGATTTCCAGTCTCCGACATCTTCGTTACAGATTTCACCGTTTAAATTGATCCTGAATCAGTTTTCCAACTCGAGTTACATCCCTAAACATATTTCCAACTTACTCAATTTGTCTGTGTTGAACAATGTCAGTACAACGACTGATAATGATATTGTTAGTATGGGCATCATATCTGAAGCTGAGGCTGTGAACTTGATGAACGATTTCCGCCGAAATTATGGCCGTTGGATCTCCTTTCCGTCGAATCTTCCTACAGAAATCCTCATTGATAGACTTAGAAAGAAGTCTGTGCTCCTTTTGACTACTTGTTGTGCTCTATCATTGCGATACTCGCTTAATGGCGTCAACCCTGGCGATGTGAACAATTTGGCAAGAAAGAAGAACACTTTCAAGCTTATTATCAAGCAGCTCATAATTGAATTCAATTATAATTTGATCAGGATCAATTCTTTCAAGACTCTCAACGGTGATATTGAGTTTTTGCAGTCTTTGGTTATACTTTCAATCTATTCTTTTTCTTTGACGTCCATTATTGCAGGCAATGGGAAACTAAAGAAAGGGATAGACGAAATGAACCTTCTCAACGATCTCAAGCTCGATTTCAACGACTTAAACTTTGACCCATGGTACCTCTCCGGGATAGGATTGACCAATTTTGTCAGCAAAACCACCATTGGCTCGTTGATGCCCAAGACAGACACCAAGCTCAACACTCTCCTCAACAATGTCACCTCTCCCTTCACGATCTTGTACGACGAGGAATTGGATTCCAACGAGTACCAGACGTTGACGATCATGCGGATCTACAATCACTTGATTCTCGTGCATCTCATCAACTGCATCTTCAGTGGGAGAATGTGCGTGGTGGATGAGATTCGCTTGAACTACTGCAACATCACTTTGGGTCTTCCATCGTCTACCAACTTCGACGGGCGTATGGTCAGCGAGATCAGCATCTTGTTGATCACCTACAACTACATCCAGGTCAATTTAAACGTCAAGCATCTAACCATGAAGGACTTGGAACTTAATTTCAAGTCCATAAAAGAAGAGATCAAGCTGTGGTACGATCAGTGGGAATATCTACTCAACCAGCCAGCACTACAGTTTGTTGAACTCTGCTTCAACTTCTGCAGTATTGTCGTCTACTACACTTACAATTACGCCCGTTACGTGAAGGTTCATGATTTAACTGACATAAAGCTCAACCTCCATGATGAAGATAACTTGTCCTTCATATTCCAGCACTGTGACAATGAGTCTTTGATCAAAATGTATGACAATGCCGTCAATTTGGTCAATTTTATCAAGCTCATCACTAACGACTCGTACTTTGCGTATTTGTCTGACCAAGTGCACTTCTGTTTCTATTTTGGTGCTATTGTGTTGGTGAAATTGATCAAGTTCTTAAATGAGAAGAACCTCTTAGCTCTTGTTAGGATACTGCAAGTCAACGAGGGTTTGTTCGACAATGTCAACCAACTCATTCATAAATTCGAGAGAATTTGTCAGAACAACGACGATGATGTGGTCGCCAAGTACAAGGTTGGGCTCAAACGGTGTCTTAAAGAAGACTTCCCTCAAATGATCTGAATCAATCACTTCAAGTGTCCTCTGAAGTTTCCCTCCATATAGTCGATGTGCACAAATGCTCTTTCGACCATCGGAAGTGTTTCGATGGCGTACTGAAGTGCTTCAGCGATGTCATGGCAATCCTTCAACGTCAAGTCAAAAGTTAATAAGTCGAAAACCAAATCTATTTCAACATTCAAATTGTCGCCAGCATGGTAAACTTTGAGCGCAGTGATTTTCTCAATTGACTCTGCAAATCGATATGAGAGATATAAGATCACTTTATAGTCCATCTCGTTGGCAATGGCACCAGTCAAATTGTCGATGTGCTCGAAAGCAGTTTTACTCCATTCCACAATGATGTACACCGACAAAAGAAGTGCACCCAAAGGATCAAACCACCAAATCTCGAAGAAGTGACCGGCAACAGGCATAAATAATGACACGGTATTGAAGACGATATCTGTTTTGGCATCTTGTGCCAACGCTAGCACTGAAGATGATGTGCTTGCAGCGCACCAAAAGTAACACCCTAATTTGCTGACGATGGTGATGGTCATAATAGCAATGGAATCGTAACCTATGGGAACGGCTACTTTGGGTCCATCATGGAGAAAGAGTCGTTTGAAAGATTCTTGGCCCACTTGGAAAAACGAGATGATAATAATAATGGAGAAGATCAACACCCCCAAAGGCTCGAGTCGGGATCTTCCTATAGGGTAGGCATGTTGAGTTTGCCAATTTTTGGTGGTGGAGAGCTTATTGGCGATATAAATAATGAAAGTGGATAGAAAGTCCAAGATAGAATCAACCAAAGAAGCGATAACCGACATTGAATTGGTCAATATGGTGACGATGATCTTACCAATCAACAAAAGAGTATTGACAAAGAAGTTGACCAAGATTGCAAGCACCACAGCATGGTTGTCTTCTTCTTCATTGTAACCCAACATTCTTGCAGCTTCATCTAAGTTAGCTGGAGCTTGAGTCAGTCTGTATGATTTTGAGTTTGTGCTATCGTTGCTCAAGCCACGATCCATGGCTGAAGAACCAACGGCTGTGGAACCAGTGGCTGAGGAGTCTTCCTCGTGGGGTGGTGCACCAACTTGAAACTTAGTGTATACTCTCGAAGGATCGTCTACCGATCCGTAGTTGGACAACATACTGATATGCATACCTGAGTCGAGGAACCTGTCTATCTCTTCGAGTCTCTGGATGAGATTGTTCTGGTTTTCGTAGTATTTGCGTAGGCCCTTGTTCTTTATAGATTTCACATTTGGCATATAAGAGTCTCTCCAAGGCATACGAGCGGAGTAGGTTCCGATTAAACGTTGAGGCCTGAGCGACTTGAGTACGCTTAGACGTCTGGACTGTTCTTCCAAGTCGGGTATAGATTTGATGCTGGCAGAACTCTCCAAAAGGTTGAGATTGGAGCCATTGCCATGGATAGCAATATCATTAGTAGGAGGATTGGTCACCGAGAAACTCGACATCAAGTGGTGGATCAATGGTGGTTTCTGAGCGGTGGCAGCACCATGACGAGTTAATTCATGTGTTTCTAGAGAGTCTCTTCTCCCCAGGTCTCCGGAACCGGACTTTCTGGTTCTTCTGTAATCGAAAGACGACCGAAATATTTGAGTGGTCGACAGCGACTTTGGTAGTGCCCTTTTGCTTGACAAATCAGGGGTCACTATTGGTTTGGGGACCTCGGACATGTTAGCTATAGTTGTTTGTTTAAAGTTTGAGTGATTGTGAAAACGTCACAAAAACACTGGCCTTTTTGAGACAGAGGTACGAGTCATTTGAGTCATCTGACGGTGGCACTCCCACTGCCTTTCTTAACATTGAGTGCCTCTTTTGTCAAGACACCACAAACTTTGAACCGGGTCAATCAAGAACCTCAATTTCTGCTCGTTTGTGTAAGCATTATTAACTGACTTTTCTGTGAATTGTAAATTATGCAAAAATCATTAAGTTGCCACAAGCAATTGTAATAAAAAAGAACCAAGTAACAAGAAACCATTCCAGACGTAGCTTCCCGTGACATCAACAGACATTCGACAGCTCTATTTGACACGTCTTTGACACAAATACGTTGAAACTATTTCCTGACGTCAACTGTCAAGGTCTTCGTTCTTCCCTCACACTTTGGCTCAAGCTTGCACACTTCAGCTCCAACACTGCAACCACCTACTCCCCACAAATACTCTACCAGCTACAACGGCTTACATAAGTTGAAGAATGAAGCTTTTGCAACCATCAACAAAAGTTACCCGCCCTCATCTATAAAAGAAAATTTTTCAGACTACGAGAATTATCTTATTACTAACACTTTTTTTAGTAAGATCAGGTATGTCCAGTCCATCATGATTAAAGACAATGATATAACAATAAACTGAGGATGTAAATGCAGGACAAAAACTCAAGGAATTCTTCGTTTATGATTTGGTACTGGACATAATTAACATTTAGTTTACTATGAGTAGTAAGTAATTACATGATGAAATTAACTCACATTGTCCCGGTGACTCCTGAGCCAGGATATACATGCATCACCATCTGATAGTGATTACTAACGGTATGTATTTTGATTCACTGATGAAACGTTTTTGATATCAGTTCTGCTTCTGAATTTCATGAAGATAACTATCATTACCAAAAGCTCTAGAATTACTCTGATTTTCAATTTACTAACAATTTAGATAGCAGTTATGATATGATATGAATAATGATGATTAATGACTAAAAATTGTAGCGTAGAGGTGACAGTAGACCAAGTGACTTGATGTGTCGGGTGTATATGTCATCTCAAAGTCTCTAACTACCTCCTACATTGCCAATGTAATGATGTATTAAACGGTGAACACCACTACTTTACCATCAATACCTCCAGTACTGACTTGGTTAGGTCCGTAAACTCTAAGACTAACAATTGTGTTCTGATGAATCGTGCTCAAAGCTTTTGCTCCCTTGACTGCAGGCTTATTAACTCTTCCCTTTAAGTCCATTTGTCTGAACATGTTCAAAGCATCATGTGAAGAGATTTCTTCGTCGTCGTTTGGAGCTGGAACATCATGAATTAAATCTTTTTGCTCTTCAACTTTACGAGTTTCTTTCCAGCCGTTTTCGTCTCCCTCATAAACGATCAAGTTACAGTTGTGACCAGACACAACCAACTTGTTCTCAGTCAAAAATACTGCCACTTTAAATGGAAGATATCCTGATTTGATATTGTAGAGAGCCAATGGCGGCTGGCCCTCACCATTGGGGTAAACAACTCCGATACTTGAGTCGTGACTAACATAAGCCAAAGTAGTCCCCTCGGGCGAGAATGCCACATCGTGGACCCAAGCACCAGTTTGATTAGTGAAATCACCACACAAAGTTTGGAAAGGGAGTTTTGTTCCCCAAGCTGTTGGGGCTGGCTTCTCATCCAAGCCTTTGATGAATGTAGAAAACACTCTAGCATGTCCGTCAGTAGACCCAGCGGCCAACAAAACGTCGTTTGGATGCCAGTCCAAGGAAGTAATGGTTGATTTCAAAGGTTTTTTCAAGTGTTTGGAGACCCACCAATCATTTTCCTCCTCATAATAGCAAACAGCAATGATTCTGTCGCTCGAACCCACGGCAAACTTCTTACCACTTGGTGACCATCTGCACACAGTGGCTGCACGGTTGATTCTCAAGAGCACAAGTGTTGGTTTGTACTCACCATCAGAATCGGAATATTCCCACACCAAAGCGTTTCTGTCCTGGGAGCATGTCAAGATCTTTGAATTGTCCGGGGAGATGTCAACAGAAGTAACAGTTTTATCGTGGCCCTTGAGTTCAGTGAACAATTGCGGTTTACCGCCAACGATTCGGTACAATTCCACCACATTGTCCTTGGCCACAGCAAGCAACGTCTTGTCAGACGAGAACACATGATCTTTGACGGGCGTATGGCCCAATTTGTATACCAAGGGATTCATCAGGAGTCGACTCTACTGAACTAAATGGCAATTAAATTGAAATTGAGTGCGATTGTGGAAACTATACAACTATTGACCTTTGGCTTTTGCTTCGAGCACAGCTTTTGTCTTGTTCCAATAATGAAGGGCCTTTTCGTGTTTGACCTTAGATTGCACCACCCCGTCGAGCCGGTCGATGATGGTTGCAAACACAACTGCCGTTTCCTTATTGTACAAGATCCTCAACCAGTAGAATAATCCGTACAACACAAGTTGGTAGCCTGCAGTGTTACGGAGAAGAAGTGTCTTTATCAACAAGTAGACAATAAGGACAAGTTCGTCATAAGCGATCAAAGATGCAAGCATTTCTTGTTGTTTCAACACAAATGCAATTTTCTTATTTTGCAGCAATTGCAATAGCGAAATGACAAAGTATGGAATAAGTTTGAATACACTCTTGAATGTGACACACCAGACTCCTGCCAAAACAGCAAATTGGAAGTTTTGTTGAGCCAAAAGCGACGAACTCTCAGGGAGATAGGAGAGCCCAAATTTATGTGAAACCGTGGCTAAAAGAGCAGTGACTGCGCCCAAAAGTGACAACCGGTAGCAAATTGAGTTGATGTACCACTTATTGGGCAACCGCAACACTTGAAACGTGAGCGATACCATGCCGAAGATTAGACATGATAAGTGTCCAGCTAACCAAGCTTGATACTTGATTTTTGAGTTATTTTTTTGCTTGTGTATCAATTTACGGGCTTGAAGGTATGGAGGAACCGTGTCATTGGTGTTGACAGGCTCATGATCATCTTTCGTGTTGGACTTGGAGATATCAGGCATCGGAATTTAATTGCGAATTTCAGTTTGAGGTTCAGTTGCTTGTTTTGATGTCGTCTATATACACCACCGATTATTCACAGGTGTCGGGACTTTCACCTATTGAAGCTCAAGTTTTGAGCCAGTATCAATTGCTTGCCAATCAGCTCAAGACTCTTAATGACGAAGTGGCTAATTTGTCTCGTCAAAAAGACGACTCAGATGCTGAAGTGCTCTTAGAGAACTTACGGAATTTGGAGATGAAAATTGGTCTTGTGTACACTTTGTTCAAAGGTGCCGTGTACTTGTTGTTTCTTCAGAACGAGGAAGACCAGAATTTGAAGGAGGAGGAACCAAAAGAATTGGAAGACACTAAAGAGGAAACCGAAGAGTGAGTCTTACAACACCACTAGACCACCACGAGCCAGTCACCCTCCCCTCATGATCACCAAAACCTTGTTTGAAGTGTGTGAGCTGCACCAGGACTGCAGAATGTGGCAATTGAGTCAATTGGCCATTGTTATGATTTGGAGGACGCGATGAGTTTCGTGTTTTTGACGATACCTGAAGATCTTACTTCTCTAGTAAGACTCACCTGGGAAAGCTAAGTAAATGGATGCCTGCGTGTACAATCCTGGGCGGATTTCTTCAAACATTGATGGTCTAGTGCTACAACTAATGGATCTCGATCAGTGCAGCATTGAGAAGTCTGCAGAGAGTGTACGACTGACAGGCAAAAACTGCAGGCGCTTCCACCCACACACGTATCCTTCACATGATTTGACAGAATCAGGGTCGTACAGGGTACCCCACAAAACATGTATGACAGCACGGTCACCGGGAAATGTATCGATGAGTCCGAAGCAACACAAGCAGCCTTAGAGATCACTATGACACTGCGAGAAACGTGCCTGGTTCTTCACTTCATCAACAATCTCCGGGTCATTGAGACTGCTTTTTTGCACCCAGTGATGTGGGCCTAGGGAACTACAAAATTCCCCGGGACCAATACCCTTTCGATTACGGAGATATGGGGATGGACAGAGTATGCAATGCAACGCCTTAACTCAAGTGGTAAGATCACCCCACTGAGTCAAAACTAATTCCTACTGAGTCAAACACGCATCGCGAGAAGTCAATTAATTTTCAACTCGAACTCATTCTTCTTAATGTCTGACAACGATAAATACTCCACTCCATTGTCCTCGAGATATGCATCCGCTGAGATGTCAAAGGTTTTCTCCTTGAGAAACAGATTCTCAACTTGGAGAAAGTTATGGTTAAATTTAGCTATTGCTGAAAAACAAGTTGGCTTGGATATCATCACTGACAAGGCCATTGAACAAATGAAGGCCAACTTAGAGATTACTGATGAAGAAATTGCTGCTGCTGCTAAAGAAGAAGCCATTGTGAGACACGATGTCATGGCACATGTCCATGTTTTTGGTAACACTTGTCCCGAAGCTGCTGGTATCATCCACTTAGGTGCTACCTCTTGTTATGTTACCGACAATGCTGACTTGATTTTTTTGAGAGATGCTTACGATATCTTGATTCCAAAGTTGGTTAATGTTATTGACAGATTAGCTCAATTTGCTTTAAAGTACAAGGACTTACCAGTGTTGGGTTGGACTCATTTCCAACCAGCTCAATTAACCACAGTGGGTAAAAGAGCCACTTTATGGCTTCAAGAATTGTTGTGGGACTTGAGGAATATGGAAAGAGCCAGAAACGATATTGGTTTAAGAGGTGTTAAAGGTACTACCGGTACTCAAGCTTCATTCTTGTCATTATTCCACGGTGACCACGACAAAGTTGAACTTTTGGATCAAACAGTTGTTGAATTATTAGGATTCGAACACGTCTACCCAGTAACTGGCCAAACTTACTCAAGAAAGATCGACATTGATGTCTTATCTCCATTAGCTTCATTTGGTGCTACCTGTCACAAGTTTGCTACTGATATCAGATTGTTGGCTAATTTGAAGGAAGTCGAAGAGCCATTCGAGAAGTCTCAAATTGGTTCCTCTGCTATGGCCTACAAGAGAAACCCAATGAGATGTGAAAGAGTGTGTTCATTGTCTAGACACTTGGGAGGTTTATTGAGTGATGCTATTCAAACTTCATCAGTACAATGGTTCGAAAGAACTTTAGATGACTCTGCTATCAGAAGAATCTCATTACCTTCAGCTTTCTTAACTGCTGACATTTTATTATCCACCATGAACAACATTTGCAGTGGTTTAGTGGTGTACCCTAAAGTTATTGAAAGAAGAATCAATGCTGAATTACCATTCATGGCTACTGAGAACATTATTATGGCTATGGTTGAAAAAGGTGGTTCCAGACAAGACTGTCACGAAGAGATCAGAGTTTTATCGCACCAAGCCAGTGCTGTTGTCAAACAAGAAGGTGGTGACAACGATCTCATTGAAAGAGTCAAGAAGACTGAGTACTTCAAACCAATCTGGAACGACTTGGACAAGTTATTGGACCCATCAACTTTTGTCGGTAGAGCTCCTCAACAAACGGAGAAATTCGTCAACAAGGACGTTGCTGAAGCTCTTAAACCTTACGCTAAGCACATCAACCAAGAAAATGTTGCTTTAAGTGTTTAATCGTTTTTATTCGTTACAAACCAACAATCTATTTTATAATCGGCGCCCATCTCTCTTTGGGTCGTTAGTATCGGACTTGTACCCACTAGATCCCTCGGTATTAATAGGAGGGAGTGTGGATCCGTAGTGTTGTGTGTATGGTACCTGCTTGATGGGCATACTCCTGGTGACAGGCAAAGCAAAACTTCCACTATTGTGGTATTGCGTTGCCGATGGTAGCAGCGGTTGGACACTGAGTGGAGGTATGTGATTACTGTAGTTCTTCTGCGGGTAATGGTTCATTGGTGGCAAGAAAGAATCAACAGATGGTGGTTGTGGTTTAGACTCGTTAGACAATTTCAATAGTTCATCGAAAAAATTAACGGCTTCTGTAGGGTCAAAACCACAAAAGATTGACTTGGCACTAGGATTTTGGAGGTTAACAACACCATTGATAAGGTCTCTCTCCAACATCCTTTTGTCAACATACAAAGAACAACTTGCTCTTCCCGGTATAATATAGATTTTCATATCAGATTTATAGCGAGGTCGAGCAACCACCTTCTTTATAAATAGATTGCTGGGGTCGTCATTAAGTTTCCCAAGGGAATTTAAAAAGTCATCAGTAAAATCATCATCATCAATTAAACTAAAATCTCCAGGCATGGAGGTTTCAATTTTTAAAAGAACTGAGCCTTCAAGGTCAGTTGTTGTGGATCTTGTTACTCTCACGAGTGAATAATCATTAATACCAAATAAAGAATGAACGGCAGTATTTAATGAGTTGAATGTTGGTAATGGTCCTTTGGTTAACCTATCGTTAGTTTTGTGAGTCTTGTTCAAGTTAAAAGTTTTCAACACTTTGTTAGAGAATCCCAGTAATTTTACTAAGTTGTTATCAATAAGTTGAACTGGTTTAGTGGTGAGGTTGATGTCGTTTAGGTAGTTTTCGTTGTTCACAGTTTTCTGATTGTCTGGGTCATTGGGATTATTTAGGACATTTAAAACTCTTTTTCTAGTAGTATGAGGGGTTAAGGCATTGTATAATGAAGTCATATCGGATGCAAGGGTGAGTTTGACTCTCAAGCCTGCTTCTAATGATTTTATGTGTAATTTGGAGTTGGGATGATCTGAGCTTGAAAATTTTGGTGTTTGAGACACTGATTTCCGTCTTATAGCAATCTGTACTAATCTTTTTGTGAGGAGTGCCTTATTGATTCTGCATTTTGGCACTTGAGATCTTGGGTTAATATATGGTGGAGGGACCATATAACGGGAGTCTGGAGTATTCTCAAAACTCAGAGTCAGACTCCGCGTCAGTGATGACATATCGGATCCCGAGTCGCTAGTACTTGTGGTGGTGCTTGAGCTTGAGGTTTTATGCATTTTCGACGGTGGGAGTGACAGTACTGATGAGGCTTCTGACGAAGCTATGGATGGTCTGGAAGACATATCGGAGGAAAGAGGAGTGGAAGAATCCGAATCACCACTCGAAGGCGAGGGACGCTTTCTGCCATCAACCAGATTATCCTTCAAGGAGTTTGGTTTGCCATCATCTGACGAATCAGAGTGATTTAGGATATCAGGAATTGTTGCCATGGCCAAATGGCAGATGAGTAAATTAGTAAAGGACTCAGCTAATCTAACATTCACTTGCGACTATTCAACGACACAGATGAAATTGAAAGAACAAAGGAAGAGAACAACTAAAAATTTTTACAACGGGAGGAAGACAGCAAGTGTCGCACTTTTTGTTTGTGTCTCAAAATGCGTCCCTGTGGAGTGAGACACAAAAGCCTGTATACAGGATAAATGTCTGAGACGACGACGTTTGATATCGGAGTTCCGATAAACAAAGTTTGATTAGTGACGTTTGCGGCGTGCATTTCGTCATGGGACGTGGCAGTTGGCTTTGAGCAGCAATGTCCCGTTTCAGGACCAACTGGTTGGGCAACACTTTCTCTCATCGCCTGTCATAGATGCGCTGATCGACGTTACCCCTGGCATGGCCCGCTCTAGTCGGACATTGCTATGCGTTTCCAACCCTGATCCTGATAAAACCTTATTCGTAGCACAGGCGTGTCGTCGTGTCAAAATATATTACATAAATCGTCTATCTAAAAATTAGAGCCTTGGTTGATATTCCTGTCCCTGACCCCGAGTTCCCCATTGAGGAAATCGTCACTTCCTTCTTTCTCGTCCTTTCTCCAGAACGTCCAGCTTCCATTTTGTGAAGTGTTTTTTCTTCTCTTGATCAAGAAAAGCAATGCTGCTAGACCAAGTAAAATTGATCCTCCCACTCCCACAACCACTCCAACGACAATCTTGTTGGTTTGACTTAATCCGCCATTGTCGCTGCTCCGAGAATTTGGTGTGGCAGACGCTGAAGAAGAAACCAATAGTGTCCTGGTTTCAATCACCACGCTGCCGTTGTCATCAGATGTGAAAGTTGTCAATGAACGCGAATCAGATGCTTCCTCGCTGCTTCTGCTGGCTTCAGAAGTGGTTCTTGAAGATTCCGACGACCTCTCTGTAGCTGGTGAGGGAACATTGGATGATGTGGACTCTGGCTGCAGTGATTCTCCGGTTTCCTGTGGGATATCAGACGAGGTGTCCAACGATGGCGATGCGCTTGGTGGCACAAAGTCATCAGACGATGTGGTATCAGTAGAAGAAGTTTCGGAACTTGAGCTGGTGCTGGTGGTATCAAAAAATGGTTCGCTCGTGCTCGATGAGGTATCAGTGTCTGAAGTGGCAGCTGAACTGCTAGAGTCAGTGCTTGAGTCAGTACTTGAGGTTGATGACGTAGTGGTATCAGAAGAAGCAGCAGAATCAAATGACACGGCGTTGGCGTTGGTACTGAGAGAAGAAAACGTCAATGACAGCGAGCTAGATGAGGAACTGTCATCGTCATCGTCGTCGTCACGTTTATGGTTGTGGTCCTGATCCTGCTGGACCATGATTGGAGCCGGATCGATCTGTTGAGGCTGAGACTCGTGTTTGTGAGCGACCACAGACGTGGGACTGTTGAATAAGTGAGTGAAACCTGCGACACCATCGCCAAAACCGGTGAATGTGCTAAGCAAGAACCCCAATGAAGCTAATACCGCTAAAACAGTCACAAGACCTGTTGCAAATCGGGTCATCAAAAAGTTAGTAAAAGCGAGTAGTTAGTCAAATCGAAAAATTTTCGATGTTGTGTCAGGAGAATCACGTGAATGTTATGAGGTGGTATGCAAGGGGACACGCTAATTTTAGAACACAGCCTTCTACCGTTTTGATGTGACAAGGTGGGCTGTAGCGTACAGTGGGCAGAGGAACAAACGGCTAGTTGTTCGGTGTTGTTGCTGCCCACTCCGATCTGATATCAATCTTTGCGTCATTGCCAGCTCTGGCGCCAACAACTCCGGGGTCAACACTCTGGGGTCGACACTCTGGGGTCAACAATTCTGGGGTCAGCAACTTTGGCATCACTATTGAAACCCAGACTTGCACCACGGGCGCAACAGGGACACCAATTCTCGTATCATCACCGATTTATTCCTGAATTGACGTTTTTTCGTTCACGTGCGGCAAAAGTACCCACCCACTTTGTTCATGAGCCACCTGCAGTCTTGTAGTGGCTGACCGATAGGGCATCCAATCAGAGCCAAAAGACTAGCCAAAGTAAGCAGAGTGTTCTTTGGCCAAATAGGAAACTTTAGCCTGGAGCCTTACGATACAAGGCACTTTTTTCACAGTTACCCTTCCCAGAGTTATTAGACGATGACGCATGAGTCATCAAGAGCCGTGGCGTCGGGTTGCCGATTGGGATCGTGACACCTGACACGTATCTAAACAGGGCGTCTGTCATCTCGACTTGATGGAAATTACAATAATGATTTGGGCACTTGACTCGCTGATTCACCGCTGAAAGTTCAACTCCAGCCCCCAAGGACTCTTACTCCTCGCAAGCAGGATCCTGGTCTCACGCAATCACTGATAGGTCAACAATCGAGCTTATGCACTCTTATCTTGATATTGTCAGTATTTTCTTGTTTGACAGATTTGACATTTTATTTTTGCCTTGGCTGTTTTGGGACTGCTGACTAGCGAGCTGGCTTATCTTTACTAGCCCTTTTTTCATACAAATAGGAGGTCGTCACTGCTTTTTTCGTTATTTCAAATGGGTCAAACTTGGCTCAAATGCCCTAACTCAAATGTCTCTTATGCTGTTTCACAAACACTGCCAGCTGCGTGTATAGATGGTGTGGCCTACATTCCAGCACCACTCTACAAAGGTCTGGCATCCACTCTCAACATCAAGGGAGCTCTCGCTTTGATGCTTTTGTCGCTGCTCTTCTTCACGGTCAATTATAGTTAATGCAAATTGTCGGAAACTTCATTGTAGTATCAAAGCACTCAAACTTCAGTGTGTTGAGCGGGAGTTTGAATCACAAGCTAACGAGCTGCTATCAGCCGAGTAGATACGCAAAAAATTGGAACACAGTTTCCAACAGTTTACTTCACAAATTTATTGAACATAAACTACCCAGGAAAGCCATGAACGAGATGAAAGAAAGACAAACTCAACAAGATGTATACTGCTCTTAGTGACACGAAGATCGTAACAGTATGCAAGTCTTTAGGGTGCATTCGTCCTCTGATAGGCCAGCCAAGGTTCACAACTCAGGACGGTATACTCACAACTTGTATCCCGTTCACATGTTTGCTTTTGGGTATCGGACCAAATGAACTAACTTTGGTCTCAAGTCACACTCTATTCATCGAACAACAGGTGTTGGTGGTCAGACTCAATCTGTACACCGATCTCTAACCTAGTTCACGATAAGGTTAACCATGGAGACAAATTATCTAAGCCAGGTTCAAAAAGTTGGAGCCACGAATCAACACTAAGTCGCTGTCTGTTGTCAATGACAGCCAGGTTCCGGATAAACACCAGTAGAAAATAAATGTCAATCGGTAACTTTAACCCATGTCAGAGGAAACTCGCCTATTCTTGCGTTCACCACTTTTGCATTTACGAGAATAAAAATGAAAAGGCCATGGCAATTCACTCAATCAACCATGACAACCGTAAATCTTGAGTCATGACCATAACAACAAACTCTGCAAACCCACTTTGCAATGGAAGAACAGATGCCAAAAATTAAGTAATAGCATATCGAAGTAGCAGCACACTTTTTTCGACTCTAAGCGTGAATCACAAGATAGACGATGGCAAAGTATCAAATTTCCGCTTACAGTCAATGTTTAGAAGGTGCTGGTGGTTCACGACTTTCTGTAAAATGCATTTTTGACTTGTCGACAGCATCAAGACTTGTAAATTTTGAATCAAATCAACGCTTGTTGGGAATACAAGTTCGACCAGCCAGGACTGTGTTCCACCTAAACATGCCCCATCTGATACATATCTTGCCTCGAACATGGCAACTGGGTATAAATTGAGTTCGAGAGGGAGATTTGAACTTCTTTAGATTCTTGGATCTGGGATATTGGTTTGCCAATCATTGAATATTTTCCTTGCTCCAAACCCTTGGACACCTCTTGTTTCCTTGTAGAACAGTTCATTGATTTCAGAACATCATTTCCGATAATCTGTGCTGGCGTAGGACGTCGAGACCATTGATTTTCTCATCTCGTGTGCTTTGCCAACGCCATGCCCAAATCATTTCACTTTGCTGATCCCCAATGCCCTTAGTATTTGCTCTATCACGGACCACATTTGACACAATTGAGTTGTAGCACGGTTTCACTTCGCTCTATTAGGAAACTCGCTCTGAGGTTTCTTCACCTAGATGTTCTCTCTTCTTGCTTGTGGGTCAAATGGCAGCTTCCAACTCGGAATCAACTCCGACGAGGACACTTCTATTCTTGCACCGTGCAGCTTTGACGTTGTTGGCAACACAGTCCTTGAATCTCCACCTGTGTCTGTTGCCTGTGGTGGTAACCACACATTGGTGCTTCTCGCTGACGGTTCGTTGTACAGCAGCGGTGACAACTCTCTTGGTCAATGTGCTCAACCCAACACTATGGAGTCAGTGCCTGTGTTCAGAAGGGTTCCACACTCATGTAGATGGTCTTTGGTGGCATGTGGGTGGGATTTCTCAGTTTTGGTTGATGAGCATCGACTGGTATTCGTTTGTGGGGCAGGCCAAAAGGGCGAGTTGGGGCTTGGAAGTGTCACACAAACGTACTTGACACCCATAGAAGTCCCGTGTGGTGTGAGATCTGTGAAATGCGGGATGGCCCACACTGTCTTTCAAGGTGAAGATGGTAAGTTGTATGGCTGGGGAAACGGCCGCAAAGGTCAATTAGGACAATTGAACGTCGAAAACCCAAAGAAAGCTTTTCTCTTCACCCCACAAGAGCTCGATTTCGGGTTGCATAGTGTGGAGGACGTCGAGTTGGGTGCCGACACAACTTTCATTCTTCTGGCGGGCCGCATACGATCTTTTGGCAAGCTTGACTTGGACTTGGACGTGGGTGGTATCCACACGTTCAAGAGCATGTGGTCTTCTGTCCACTACAGTACACAGAACACCGAGGGCACAACGATTGTGTCTCATGGGAACAACAGCCACGGACAGAAATTTCCTGGCACCCACTTGGCTATTACCCAGTGGACTGTGGGCAGTGAGCACGGCATACTAGTAGCAGACCAACAAGTGTTTGCATGGGGCTGGGGTGAGCATGGCAACTGTGGGCAAAGACTCGACGCTGGCGACACCAGTGTTACATTTTCTGAGCTCAATTTGGTTTATGAAGGTCCAGTGAAGTCCGTCTTTGGTGGATGTGCTACGACTTGGGTGGTGGTCCCGAGTATAATGAGTTGAATACAATACAGTGATTACAATGTCACGAGGTATCTTTCCCATATTCATCTTTTGTCAAAATTGAGCACGAAAGATGGAAAATATGTTCAACGTGTTTGATTTAGGACGTCAGTATCAACAATGACTAATTGCCAAGTCATTGACTAGTCATCGTCTTCTTTGTCGCCCTCCATATTCTTGTTTAACAAGCCTTTGGTAAAGAAGAGTATGGTTGAGAAAAAAAAGACGGTGCCAGAATTTTCTCGATGATGAGATTGTTGCGTGCCGCCCACCACTTTTTGTTTAAGTACCAACCAACGAACTGAATACCATTTTTTTCACGAATGTTTGGAGCTGTGTGTTCAGGAAGACCAATTCAATTGGCTGCCCAAGTTGAACCAACCAAATACGTTATTAGTATTCCCAATGCCTCAAATATCTCCCATATTGCTATCTTCTTACTCCCGCAAACCGAGTTCACCGACCCAAATTTCACAGCGTTGATTTACTTCCAGCTCCCAAACTCACTGGAGTTCAAGTTGCTCGGCGGGTTGAATCCTCTCAAGCCTTCAGGAATTTATAAGCTCAACAACATCTCACCCAAAATAGACTCTGACGCTATCATGGAAGACGATGTCATCGACACTTCCGATAGCTATACGATCAACATAGGGCTATCAATCGAACCCACAGAAGTGGCTGAAGCTCAATTGGCTCAAGAAAAGGCGAAAACTTCAGGGAACTCGTCTGCTCTAGTTATACCTTCCAGGCGGCCAGTGAACCCCCCACAATCCCCTGAACAAGTGGCTACTTTAGCCAACAAAATCGTGTCACATGCATACAATTTTTTGGGATCGTTCGTTGACACTTCTGGTAAAGTGCCAATGAAAGCATTCGACAACTGGTGGGATAAATTCAAGAGTAAACTCTCCAACAATCCCAGCTTCCTTGACGAACTCCAAGACTGAGCATCGCACATCGGCGGTCTCATTGGTTTTCCGTAGGATCAATTTAGTTACATGCACTGCCCAATACGCTTCGGCTTTTGATCTTCAATCCATCAATCTTGCACCACGGTTTTACTCCCAATGCTATGATCAAGAGAAGACACCTGCATACGAGTATGAGGCTCGACGGAGGTCATCGCAGCATGCGTTACTCCGTACCCCTTTTAGTACCCCTATTAAATTAACGACAACACGACTGAATTTTGTAGATTCATCATGGACGTTCTTCCCCACCATCAACGACAACCAGGTTACTTGGAGCGCCATTTCCACGTCAGGTACATCTTCAACGCCTACAATAACTACCAGGTGAGTGTCAAGCTCAACAAGCTCGTCACCAAAGAGTTATTGTCCAATGGTTTGAGACTTCTTATCTTGAGAAATCCCAACCTTGCCTTGAATTGTTTCCGGTCGCTGGGTACAGCCGACGACGATAAGGACCTCAAGTATAGGAACTTTGTGTACAGGCCAGTTTCTCATGTTCATTTCGACGACGTGGTGTCGTTCCATCGAGGCACCATTGACAATCAGACTCTTGAGGACATCGCGAGTCAAAGATGTGACATCAATGTCGATCTCCCAGTCTGGAGACTCCGTGTATACGAGGATGATGAGGAGCAGTACTTGTGCGTTTACAATAATCATGTGTTCCTCGACGGTCAGTCGGGAAAACATTTCTTGATGGAGTTGGTGCTGATCTTTGCTGAATTGGACGACAAACCGTTAGAGTTTGTGGCTAAGCTTTTCGATTACCAGGAAGACAAGCAAGACTTGCCTGCTATCAAGGACGCAACTGAAAACATTTGTGATATTTTCGTGGCTTCTTGGTACGAGAGATTCTCAATTGTTGCAGCTGAAGTCATGCCACGGTCTGTTGTTGATTACTGGAACCGTTTGGCTTCTTTCATGCCTGATACCGCCAAGTACCCCATCATGGAGATCAGCCATAAAGTTCAGCAGGTAAACCGTTACTTCTTGTATCGCATGAATCCTGAGCTCGTTGACAAAGCCTTGAAGTTCTGCAGAGGTAACGGTATTACCCTAACCCCCTTCTTGCTTGTGGTGTTTAAGTACTGTCTTCAGGAGACTATTTTGAAGAGATTTGACAGTGACAAGTATTCTGTTCTCTCTCAAATCCCGATCTCAGGCAGGCGCTACATTCCTGAACTCAGCGACCAGACCAAGTTCCTGTTGTGTGTATCAGTGACGTACCCAGTGATTGAGCCAATTGAAAAATTTGACACTGAAAAATTTGTGTCACTTATGAAGCGTACGGCTGAACACATGAACCATGATGTGAGCACCAGGTACAATTTCCACAAGTTCGAGTTCTTTAAGTGGATTAGTTTGTATGACCTCAATAAGCCAACGGCTACTGCAATAACCAGGGAAACTTTCGAAATTTCCAATATCGGAACTGTAAGTATCCAATCGGGTGCTTGGGAAGTTGAAGATGCAGTTTTCAGCCAAAGTATTGGCACTAAGACCAGTATCAATTTCTCCGTAACTGGGACCCCTAAAGGTGGTCTAACAATCGGAACCACCTACTTGGATGAGATCAACATCGAAATTCCCGAATCCGACTTAGCAAGAATCAATTCTTTGATTGGAGACCAATTGCCAATTGGAGCACTTTACTCGGATGCTTTCGAGAAATTGGTGTTCCGTACAATGTCCAAATTGATTTGAATCCACATTAACCGAATATGCCAAACTTTATTCTGAACTTTTACTCTTATTTTAATAACTTAATAAATCTTCAATTCTTTCACTTTCATGATGCCAGGGTTTTCTGTCTTGTCCAAACACTTGAGAAGAGTCAATGGGTTTGAAAGTGCTTATCTTGCCTTGCAGGCTCAAAGGGTCCATCCCAATCTTAACTTGACTGTTCGGTACAATCTCCAGCTCGACCGATCTCTCATTGCCAATGCGTTGAAGAACATGCTAGCCAAAGACCTATCTCTCAGCTGTAATGTGTTTCAATTGAACAAGGCCAATGACTGGACTGAGTATATGGTCAGGCCCGTGCAGGCATTTCAGTTCGAAGACGTTGTTCGATTCAAGCAGGTGCCGGGATTTGGCAGAGACCAATTACAAGAGCTCAGCAACGAGGTGGTGGATATCAACGTGGAGAAACCATTCTGGAGGATAATAGTTCAAGAGTCGGCTTTTGAACAGTACTTGAGTATAGTGTTTAACCACACACTAGCGGATCCAACGGTAGCCCAGAAAGTTCATGTTAACCTCTTGAAGCATATTGAAGAGCTTGGTGCTAACATCTCTTTCATTGAAGACATTTATAACTATGAAGATGTCAAGGACACACTTCCTACTCTTGAACCAGCCGCCACAGATGTCATAGATATTATGGACGAAGCTTCACTTCAGTCGATGCAGTCCTCCGTCACCAAGCCTGTCCATCACAGTACAGACTATGAGTACGTTAAGCTCAATATTGAAGACGTTGAAGTTTTGACAAACTACTGTCACGACCGCAAAACTTCTGTGGCTGCAGTGTTAGCCGTTGTGCTCGACCAATGTGCACATGAAGTCATTGTTTCGAAGAACCCTGGCCTCAATGTATCGGCGGTTCTCTTGTCAGGGTCCACTTACTACCCAGAAACGGGCGACGTGCTCAGATACCAAGTTACAGTTGCCAACAACTTCGAGGAGAAGAGCAAATTCAACACTGAGCGGTCAATTGAAGCTTTCTGCCAGCTATTGAATCAAGAGCTCGACTCCAAAGAGTCGAGTAAAGCATTTGGATTCACCAAATACGTTGGCCCCAAGCTTTTCAATGAGACTGCCACCCCACACAACAAATTTCTCGAAGTCAATGACGCAGGGGCAATGCTTGTTAACAGTAGCTCGTGGCAGTTCGAAGAAGCAGTGCTCAATCTGGATCTTGGTCCATACAGTTTAGCAGGGCTTAACATTATTGGCACTGCCAATGGGTTGGGGCTCGTTTTGTCTGTAGACAGAGAAGCAGCAGGACCACAAGCAGCGCCAAAAATGGCTCAATTGTTCACAGAGTCTTTGCACGCTATAGTCAAGCTGCAAAAAGCGTAGGAACACCACGGACCTTGGCTGCAAAGGGCGTAGGAACACTCGAACTCACTTTGAAGTTTGCCTGCATAAAATATAGCAAGCCGAATACAAATCTCAGCCAACCTGCAGAAAAATAATAGTACCACAACTCTAAACTGCAGGAACAACTTGGTCTCACAAACATTGTGGCTCTCATCAGTTAATCTGTAGACTCAATTAGTAGAGCTGATTCAAGCAGTGACACGTCCAACCCATCGCAATTGGTCCATGGCCATCAGATGACAAATGAAATCGGTATTTAAACGCCGGGCATCACCAAAAAACCGTTAAAAAGAAATGCGCGAGCCACAATTTTTTTCATTTATAAGCATCGACTTTTCCTTCTGGTCCTCAAGTCCAACCTTCGTTTATAAACTCAAGTGATAATTCAACTTATTAGCTTTGCTAATTTTATAGACTGTTAATTCCAATGACTATTGAAAAATCTGAAAATTACGGCTTTGGCACCAAAGCCATTCATGCTGGTGCACCAATTGATCCACACACTGGTGCTGTTATTGAAGCAGTTTCATTATCAACTACTTTTGCTCAATCTGAACCAACCAAGCCAGTTGGTGCCTATGAATACTCAAGATCTGCTAACCCAAACAGAGACAATTTTGAAGCCGCTGTGGCCTCTTTAGAGAATGCCAAACACGCCATTGCTTTAGGTTCTGGTTCTGCTACCACTGCCTTGATCATCCAATCCTTACCTGTTAACTCCCATATTATCTCCAGTGGTGACGTTTACGGTGGTACTCACAGATACTTCACTAAAGTTGCAAACACTCACGGTGTCACTGCTGAGTTCGTTCACGATTTAGCCACTGACCTCGTGGGCGCTATCAAGGAAAACACCAAGTTGGTGTGGTTAGAAACCCCTTCAAACCCTACCTTAAAAGTCACTGACATCGCTAAAGTTGCCCAAATCTTGAAAGACAATGAAGCTAAAACCGGTAACAGAATCTTGTTAGTGGTCGACAACACTTTCTTGTCCCCATACATCTCCAACCCATTGACCCACGGTGCCGATGTTGTTATTCATTCCGTCACCAAATACATCAACGGTCACTCCGATGTGGTTATGGGTGTTTTAGCTGTCAACGACGAAGAATTACACGACAGATTTAGATTCTTGCAAAATGCTATTGGATCAATCCCATCACCATTCGACTCTTGGTTAGCTCACAGAGGTTTAAAGACACTTCACTTGAGAGTCAGACAAGCAGCTACATCTGCCCAACAAATTGCCGAGTACCTTGTCAACAGTCCATATGTGACTGCTGTCAACTACCCTGGTTTGAAAGCACACCAAAACCACGATGTGGTATTAAGACAACACAGAGACGGTCTTGGAGGTGGTATGATCTCTTTCAGAATCAAGGGTGGAGCCAAAGCTGCTTCCGCTTTCACTTCTTCTACCAAGTTATTCACATTAGCTGAATCCTTAGGTGGTATTGAGTCATTGGTTGAAGTGCCAGCAGTCATGACCCATGGAGGTATCCCTCAAGCTGAAAGGGAATCCAACGGTGTTTACGACGATTTAGTCAGAGTTTCAGTTGGTATCGAAGACACTACTGATTTACTCAAAGATATCGAACAAGCTTTGGAAAGAACCCAATAATGAATTTATAGATTTTTTTTGCAGCCATTCGCTGTATTAATTTACGTTTCCAGTTTTTCGCAGAACTTATGTACGCCACTGTTCTTTTGGCAGCAGTTTATTTAGTAAGTAATTTAGCAGGTGCAACCGACTTAATTTGTGCAAGTGATAACGACTGTTATCCCAGAGTGTTTGTGCCAACTAGAGAGTGGCAAGTGATTAGACCAGAACAAGAAATTCCAGGTGGTTTGCACGTTAGAATGGATATAAATACCGGTGAAAAGCAAGCCAAGCTCATGGAAGAAGGTGAAGAGAATGGCGTGATCTTGGCTGATCAGCCAATCGAACTGAAAATAGAAAACACTCCAGAGAAACCAAGAGTTAGCGAGTCTGATCTCAACAGTTATGGAGCAGCCGCAGATGAAGTGATTGCATTTGACCGTGACCAGTCTGACAGTACTCGATTATCACTCGCATTAGACACCTTAGGGGAATTGAGCCATGACCACCAGTTCGGAGTGAAAATTACAAATGATGCAAACGTGTTAAAAGCGTTGGACCTGTTGACGAAAAAACTCGAAAAAGACACCGATGTTACCGACAGAATTTACAGGATCATACTTTCATCACTCAGGAACAACCCTGAAGCTGTTCAGAACTTTTTGAGTCTCCAACCAAGATCATACCTTGATTTTTTATTTGCTGAGCTCCATTCCACGAATACTGCCAACGTGATCAAGAAACGGATCTTGGGCATTATCCATGCATTGACCAACAATGAAAACTTTAAAAGTGAGTATTTTGGTCACAGCAATTCCCCAGGTCACTTAAGCTTACTCCAAGCTATGTCAACATTGGATTCAGAAGGGTCCCTCAGAGTAATGAATTTACTTGAAGACTTAAATTTAGTGAAAACTTTCCAACCCAGTACAGGCCACAAGATCCCTGGAGAGATCAAGTTCCGTGAAGAGGACGTTAGAGATGAAGCAAAGAGGATTGAACAATATTTTATTGATGGACAGTTTGGCACTGAAGAACAATTTCAAGAGTACTTCTTTAAACTCAAGAACATCCATGAAACCAACAAGACCATTCAGCCATCTGATGCATTCATTGAGTGGCTTGATGAAGAAGTTGCTCAAAGAAAGGCAGGAACTAGAAAGAGAGATCATGTGTATAGCGGTAGTGACATTGACTTTGACAAGACAATGTTGGAGTCAAGGAATCTTGTTTTTGGCAACCCCAACGGAGCAAGAAGACTTATGGACTACGATGAATTATAAACGAAGTTTAAGTTAACGTTATTATTATGGTACAGCCACATTAAACTAATCGAATAAACCGAAACCCATGTCGTCATCGGATTCTTCAGCAGCTTCTTCAGCGGCAGCTTCAGTGGCTTCTTCAGCAGCAGCACCACCGGCAGCAGCGGCACCACCAGCAGCTGGAGCACCAGTTGGAACAGATGAGAGTTTTTCGTTACCTTCAGCGATTAATTCTTCAGCGTTCTTACCTTCAACTTCAGAGATTAATTTGTTGAGTTTTTCTTCGTCAACTTCAATAGAGACAGATTCTAAAACTTTCTTGACATCAGCAGCGGATGGAGAAGCGTTACCGGCGTTAACCAATAAAAGGTAGGCAGCTAAGTATTTCACTAGATGTTAGTATAATTGGACTGGGACGTGCAGCCAGTACACATGAAATGAGCAGTCGGTACTTCCAGCCATGAGAACCATGACTATGATGTATGTTTGGTCACAAGACTTCTCGTTGGTGAATTAGAGATCTGGTAATGCCCAAACTTGAATTTGACCTGAGAGAAAATCGGCCTGGAACCCAATTTGGGACGGGATTTCAGGCTTATCGGTTATGTGACTGCTCTGTTGATCATTTCGTTGTCTTTGTGCACATGGAAAGGTGATGTTCCACCAATAGGTACATACTTTTGTGTCTATTAGTTGAAAATTAATTTTTTTCACAGTGCGTACATGATGGTTGACAGCAGTCACGACGATCACGTGACATAAAACGAGTTGTGCAAAATGCTGTTTCAGTGCTTGACACCGTGCCCTAGTAATTTTACTGGAGACACTAAGCACCTCCCGTCACTCATAAGTCACCAACGTCCCCTTCCAATCAATTGGCCTCCCGGCTGTTTGACTGATAAGACTGAGATCTGAACGATCGCACAATTTAGCAAATACACGCCACAGTTCTCTATTACTAACACCAATGAAACCGTTTCCTGAACTCAATGGTGCAGACCTCGATGAATTAGTGGACAAGACACTCCAATGGAGTCTTGCTAATGGGTTAGTGATGTATCCTCCCAATTTCGAAAATTTCAGCGTTAATAACGCACCAATAACACTTTTCCCAACACCTATTCCTCGTCAACTGTTTGAAACCGCCGTTGCAGTTCAGAAAACTTATAACGAGTTGTACGCCAATGTGGTGTCTCAAGATTTGGACTGGTTGACCGAGAAGATCAGCCAATTGTCGAAGTTTGACGCCGATTTCACCGGAAAGTTGTATCAAGTGTACTTGAAAAGTATCGCCGCCAACGGTGGTAAACCATTGCAACCTTTATCACTTGGGCTTTTCAGGTCCGACTATATGTTGCACGAGACTGGTGGTGTTCCTCAGATCAAACAAGTTGAGTTTAATACGATCAGTGTATCATTTGGTGGTTTAGCATCCAAGATCCCATTGTTGCACAGATACTTGAACAAAAGTGGCTCGTATGACCCTGAATATGCTCGTCAGTACTATGATGAGGAGACTCTTCCAATATCGCCTGCTACTGAGCAGTTGGCCTATGGTTTAGCACTCGGTAACTACCATTATAATGGACAAACTGACAATTCAAAGACAGTTGTGCTTTTCATTGTGCAACCCAACGAAAGAAACTGCTTTGATCAAAGACACATCGAGTACTCCCTATTGACTCACGGCATTAAGAGTTACAGATTGACTTTGGAAGAAGTCATAGAGAAGACCACTATCAACCAGAATAAGTTGTATATCAAACAGACAATGGATGAAGTGTCTGTCGTGTACTATAGATCAGCATACGCACCTTCAGATTATGACATCAACCCTAAAAATTGGGACAATAGATTGTACTTAGAGAACACTCTTGCAATCAAATGCCCTTCAATTTTGACTCAATTAGCAGGTACTAAAAAAATACAGCAAGTGTTGACAGAAGAACAAACCCTCAGAAAATTCTTACCAAAAGCTGAAGAAGACCAGATCAATGATATTGCTTCTACTTTCGTCAAGATTTACCCACTCGATGACTCTGAAGAGGGCAAGTTAGCCAAAAAGTTAGCCTTCGAGTCGCCTCAAAACTATGTGTTGAAACCACAAAGAGAAGGTGGCGGCAACAATGTGTACAAAGATGATATACCCGAGTTCCTTAAGAAAGTGGACGAGAAAGATTGGGGTGCTTATGTTCTAATGGAGCTTATAATCCCACCAGTTCACAAAAACAAGCTTCTCAGGAACAACGAGGTATTCAGCGAGGATATCATCAGTGAGTTGGGAATCTTTGGAACCCTTGTGTTCAACGAACAAACAGGAGAAATCAAAGAGAATAACAATGCTGGCTGGTTGTTGAGATCCAAGTTCAGTTCAAGTAATGAAGGAGGTGTAGCAGCCGGTTTCGGATGCGTGGACAACATTTACTTATACTAGACCATGTTCTATGTCAACAACCCATAGAGCACTACCAATGGTATTGGTGAATATAAAGAATATGCTCAAGAAAGGGACAGATTCCAACAAATTTGCTACCAAACCAAATCCCAAGTATTGACCCTTTCTTGAACGGTAGAATGCCCTCATTTGCCGCTCATCGAATCCCTTAAGGGCATAGTATCTGCCGTGAGAACTTATACCTTTGACTGGAGCGTTGAGATACACCACAATTAGAGGACCAACCAAAGGTATTGAACTTATAGCAAGTAATACAATGCCTCTGCATATAACATACGGTAAAACAAGGTAACCGGGGATAGTCCAGAGAAAAGTATAAAACTTGGCGACGTGAGACACTTTGACAATTCGTCTCAATTTACCCTTCAGAACCAAATCGTCAGTATTCTCTCTGGAGAGAATTGCATCAAAAGTCGTCTTTTGGATCTCAGGAATGAACATGGCGGTGACAACGAATTTTGCAATCACCCCACTCTGCTGAAGCACAGTTAACCATGCGTAGAATATTGCCATAGGGCCACTGAACAAAGACGTCACTAAAACCATCGTGGGGAATATCGTAATGTACATAACAACATATGTGACTACAAATATGCTTAGCTGTGGGATCAACACTGTCATGAAGAAGAGCCACAAGTCTTGGTGGTCAAAGAAATACTGAATACCCTTTTGGTTAACAACGTTTAAATCTTACTACATACCATTAAGGGATACATATACGATGCCGACTGTAACATTTGAAAAGGAGCACGGATTTGTCTTGACACTTTCAACACTAACTTCAAGAATAAGTTTTTGAAAAGTTGCATTTGTGATAATGGTTGCAAAAAATTGAATTGGGACTGAAAAAAGAATGGACGAGTCCGGAGTCGAACCGGAGACCTTTCGCATGCTAAGCGAACGCGCTACCAACTACGCCACACGCCCTGAGTGGATAAGAGTGGTCCCTGGCGGGATCGAACCGCCGATCTTGGCGTTATTAGCACCACGCCTTAACCAACTGGGCCAAGGGACCATTTCTTGTGTGATGAAGATGCCGCGTAGACCATACTCCATAAGGTGTAATCGTGTCTTATTATCATTACTTAATTACTTCTAATCTTTTGCTACACTACTTTGACTCGTGAATATTCGTACATTAATTATCAATAGCAATTTGAAAAAGACCAGGATTATCCAAAACGACTCTTGCAGCTCGAGCCATTGCTTTCTTCTTGGAAGCATCAACAGCAAGTGAAACAACTTGTGTCCCAATTCTTAATTTAGCACAGAAAAGTTTATCAGCAGTCTCTTCACAATCATATTCAGGAATGATATTGTAGTTCTTTGAAAGAACTGCATAGAGCTTGTTTCTTGCATCGTTGTCAAAAACAATATCTTCATTGGCAGCCATTGGAAGGGACAAACTCTTATCAAAAACAATGCTAGAGCGTACAACAGGTGTAATCATTGGTTGTTTGGTACTAATTGTGGATTGTGATTTATCAGTGTTAAGTCTCAACTGAGTGTACTTCTCAAGTAATGGTTTATTCTTTAATGCTTCCATTGCAGCTCTAAGACCAGCTTCTTTTAATCCTGGAGCTACACCTTTGCCCAAAGTATCATCTCCCATCAAACACTCCACAATAAATGGTTTAGACGCACCATCACCAGTCTTAACAGTCTTGTAAATTGGATGGAAAGCAGCCGTACCAACTAAAGAATACAATTCAGATTTAGCATCTTTGTTGACTTCTTCCACTTTCATTATCTTTTGATCGAACTGAGCTAATTTGGTAGAGTATAACCTAGTTAACCATGATTCAACATCAGTTGAATTGAGCAGATTCTCCATAGCCAATGCTCCAACATACGCTTCAAAGATATCAGCGAAAACTTTTTGTTTGCCTTGTCGTAAAATGTCATCACTGATATTACTCTTTAATTTCTTATCGAAACCATACTTGATGGAGAATTCAGCTAAAGTCACGTTATTGACAAGCATTGATCTCATTTTCGAAAGCTCACCTTCTGGTGCTGTGGGGTAACGGTTGTAAAGAATGATTGTAGTGATATTGTTCAAGACAGAGTCACCTAAGAATTCTAACCTTTCATTGTGACTATTGATCAATTCAGACTGATACAAGTAAGATTTATTGTTCATGGTTGATTTGTGAGTGAACACTCTCTCATAGAGATGTGGGTCCTTTATCTTTGGTAAATCTGGGAACTCTAAAGAGTCAGTACTATCAGACTCTTTGATTAAAGTGGCTACCTCATGGTTAATATTGTAAGTCAAAGACGGGCGATCCTCCATTTCAGTAGTTGAATCCATAGCCGAACTAAACACAGAATCAGAACTAACATCAATTTCTGGTAGTCCGTATTTCTTCAAATCAATATTGTTCTCCAAAATAGCATCAAATATACCCAAGTTATTTGCATCGTGAATAGTTTTCAATTGCGAAGAGAGTTGAACAAGCCTGTTGTTAATAAGATTATCCCTCGTAATAGTATCAATAGTTTTTGATTTTGCTAATTGGTTTAATTTTGCAATATTGGGAGCCTTTTCAAGGATCAATTTAATATTCTTTTGGAGCATCCTTGCCGAGTGTTCTAAGTTCTTGATATCAACGTAGCCAAATTTAGAGAAATCACCTGAATTAAGATCAGTTTGTGGACTATTAGAACCCGATGAAGTGAAATATGAAGAACCATCAACTAACTTCCTCTTTTTACAAGATTCAGTTTCTGTCATATAACGCTTGGTAGCGTGTTGTGAAGTAAAACTATGTGACTCATTACTGTCACTATAATCATTCATACCTTGTCACTTGCAAAGGAATGGAAAGTAATTAACAGTTTTTGATTTAAGTTTTGCGCAAGACGAGAATTTTTCTCTCAAGCCTTTTCAAGCAGCTGAATCGTAGGTATTTGCGGAATTAATCAGGGCTGTGTTAATAGTAGAAGAATGTAGTACGAAAACCTTATCAATTGATATGAAACACGTTTATGGTGTTAAGAGCCAATGAATTGTGGTTTTGTGGCTGCAATGAGTGCATTCTTTATCATAAAATTCATGTTTAAACTTACCTGATAAGATTAATTTCGTACCACCCATTACTGCACAAGTACGCTGGCGCATTACGCCACTAAATGCTACAATAATTACTGAGAATGTGTTAATGGTTATAGGGCTAAATCCCAAATAGTAATCGCGGTGAGAACTGAAAAATTTGACCAGACTCATGTTTCAACTTTCTTTACTTAGAAATGCAGTAGGATCAGTTTTACGGCAATCAACCGTGTTACCCAGTTATGTTATATCATCAAGATTTAATTCAACTGTCTCCCCAGTTTTTAACGTTGAAGATAGAGATACAAAGAAACACATTTTATCAAGAAAGACATTTTTAGTGGACTACTACAAGTACCTTAACGACAATAATCAAATCTTATTATATGTGCATCATAACAACATGATAAAATCAGAAAACACAAGATTTAGATCGGAACTAAAGAAAGTTGGCGCTCAATTAAACATCATAAGAAACAGTTTGTACAAAGTTTATCTCAGATCAGAGCATGAAGAAGATCCTGCTGATACCAAGACTTCATTGAAGAATAAGAACAAAGAGCATCCACTTTTCCCATTATTAAATGGTCCAACTGCTGTCATTTCAATACCTGAATGTGATCCCAGCGTTGTTGCTGAAGTGATGAAAGTATTGAAAAATGCCCAAGAGAAATTAATCTTGGTGGGGGCTAGAGTAGAGCTGAGTACATTCGATATTGATCAAGTTGATCAATTCAAGAATTTACCTACTAAGGAACAACTTAACAGTCAATTAGCAGGTTTGTTAACGATTTTAAGTGGTGCTGGTTTAGTAAGAACTTTAGAAACTGCTCCTCACGTGTTATACTTGACCATGCAACTGCATCTTGATAACAATGAAGATCAACTGTAAATAGCTGTAAATACATTCATTTCCTGATGAGTTCTCACATCTCAAAAATTTTCATGTCCACCGATAAACAGTTGCAAAAACAGCATCAACAAGAGTCAAGTTCCAAGAGGAAAGCGTACAGGAGCCAGAAACCTGAACAACGATCAACACTCAAGAAGGCAAAGTTTGACGAAAATGTCGTAGAGCTACCACGTAAAAGATTTTATAGGCAGAGAGCTCACTCCAACCCATTCAGTGATCATCGTCTTGATTACCCTAAATCTCCCGATTCAATGGATTGGTCTCGCTACTACCCACAATACTACGACAAGGAGCAACAAAAAATGCTTGGATCAGTTGAAATCGCTGATATCGGTTGTGGTTATGGAGGTCTTCTCATCAATTTGGCCAAACAGTTCCCACAAAAATTGTTGCTAGGCATGGAAATAAGAGTCCAAGTAACGCAGTACGTCGAGGACAGAATACTGGCTCTCAGACAAAACCATGCAAATGAGGAGGTTAATTATCAGAATATCGCCGTCATCAGAGGAAATGCCATGAAGTTCTTGCCCAACTTCTTCTACAAGGGACAATTGTCAAAGATGTTCTTCTGCTTCCCAGACCCTCACTTCAAGAATAGAAAGCATAAGGCCAGAATCATTACCACTAATCTCTTATCAGAGTACGCATACGCATTGAAAGATGATGGGATTATCTACACCATCACCGATGTGGAGGACTTGCATTTATGGATGGTCAAGCATCTCGATGAGCACCCTTTGTTTGAACGATTGTCCAAGGAGTGGGAAGATTCCGACCCTTGTGTTCAAATCATGTACAATGCTACAGAGGAAGGTCAAAAAGTTGAGAGGAACAAGGGACAAAAGTGGGTGGCCTGCTACAAGCGGTTATCAAGGTAATTCAGTATATATAAATAGCACAGCATCGCAGTATCGCAGCAGCACAGCACAATTATTGTGGAACAAGTGGGTCGGTGGCAGCTTTTGAGTCATCAACAACAAATTCAAAAGTGTCAGCCTTTGGTTCAACAGCTGGCACTTCAGGGAACTTGGCAGCACCAGTGGTAGTAGCACTTGCAATTGGTTCTTCGAAAGTGTTGGAACCAACCGTTGAGCCAGCAGTTCTTGTAGGAAATTTGTTCTTAACAAAGTCTCCAACAGGGCCTAACTTGTTGAGGACGTTTTCAACATGAGGAGCAGCTTTACTTTGAGCACACTTGACATATTGGCCAGTCTTATCCTTTGCCAATTTAGAATATTGGGCCACAGCTGCATCGATTTCTTTCTTGTTGCTTTGGTAAATGAATGGTAAAGTGAATAATGAAACAACACTGATGGTGATCAAAGTGAAAATTGAAAACCATGAAGTAAGTTTGTACAACACATAAGAAACACCAGCTGCTTTCAATGTTGTTTCAATGTCTTGGGCATAGATAATTTTTTGAAGTTCAGCTTCTGCCTTCTCATTGAACTGAGCAATTGATGGCAAATATTGATCATTGAATCTTTTAGCATAAGCTTTAGTGGTTGGTTTATACTTAGTTACGAATCCTTTACCAGTAAAGAGTTTACCAGCGTATTCAGCAGCAGCAGCAACTAGATAGTTAGTACAAATTAGGTAATTGATCAAACGACTCCAATTTTTTTTGGAATCTGACGATAAAGAAACATACCAAGTAAACCAATGTAAGCTAAATGGAACAAAATGTTGAATATGTTGATTACTTTGAAAACAAATAATCCCACAATAATTGATCCAAAAACTTTACCGGTTTTAACGGGATTTTTCCAGGTTAATAAGGAACATAAACTGGTGGAAGATTGAGGAATGGTTTCAGCGGTTGACATCTTTAAGAAATTCCAATATTAGTTGAATAATATTATCAAACAAGCAAGCAATGGGAAGAGCAGGTTGTTTAAGGGATATTTTTACTGGAAAATTTTCAGCGATTCTTGTGTGCAAAATTCAGTTTTCGATTGTCATAATCATAATCTTTGCTATCACAACATTGCCATGGACCTTTTGTAGAATGCGATGATGTCATTGTGATTATGATTTATACCATGCTTGTGCTCAAGTTCATGAAACTCCTGAAGTTTTTGTAAACCGATAATTTGTTTTAGCCATACGTTGTGATTCTGTAACTGTTGCGCCACTATCAACGCCACGGCCTCGTGACAATGTGAAAGAAAACGATTGATCTGTTGTTGCAATTGGACCTCAAGTCGAAGGAAATCTTCGTTGATGTGTTGCTTCCGTATTAGTTTGCGTTGGCGACTGTATTGGAGTATTCTTTGGTCAATATCATCAACCACCTCCTTCATTATCATTAGAGGCTTCATCACCAACAGCTCAAACTTTTCACTGTAGTGCTTGGTCTTTGATTCGAAATCACAAATCTTGTCCCAGTACATTTCATAAATCCTATCGAAGATTTCATCTCCCCCCAAAACTTGGTGCCATTTGGGTGCAAAAAATTTCTGGCTTGATATAAACTTTTCCACCGAAGGGATGAACTCACCAAATCCCTTCACCAAAGCCTTGAAACTAACTTCTTGTGCCCGAAATTGCGCTATAAGTTTCAAAACACTTTTGCTGGGTTGCAAGAGTTTGATTTTAGTGCCTTCAAGCTTGATATCATTAGCCAGCTCAACTGCCAGCTCCATCACAGATGTCTCAAGCGTAATAGGTTTCACATCAACAGTACAATGGAATTGTTGGAGCTCTTCCCATGATTGAGCCGGACTTTGCACCAAATACTCACCAACTAACCTGTTGGTCTTAATGAGAGCCATGCCCAACTTTAACGCTTCAGAATCACTGGAATTATCCAAAAGGTACTTCAATGCTGGCCTCATGCTTTGCAAATGTGTGATCGGTGAAGCTAAAACTGCTAAAAGTTCAGAAACACCTTGAAAATTTGCCAAAGTGTTACATTGTTTCATCCACTGGAGAAAGGTCGGATCTTCACATTTGATCCTTTCATCAAACAACCTTGCTATTAGCAAACTCTTCGCCTTGTGAAGGCTCAACAACTGCTTGTAGTGTTTGTTGTCGAGAGTTTTGTGGATGATTGAGCTCAATGACAACTTGCAAACATCACATTGAATTCGCAAGAATTCAGCTTTCTGATCAACTGACATCTCTAGAAACATTGTTGTGTCATGGTATGAAACGCTGGTTATGTCGCTGACTATTTCTTCGACCAACAATTTTGATATTTGGCTGAAGTCTTCGAGATCCTCAAACACCAAGTTCATCTCACTAGTGGAGAACAATGTCTTGAATTGGTCGACATTTTCGAGCAATGACCTATGAACGGATACAATGGTACGAAGACTCTTAAAGTAGTTGAGTTCTGTTTCGAGAAACTCCGCTAAACATCCTGCCAAAATTTGACTTTTGTTGAGTGCAAAAGTAGTGTTGGGTAAATCAAAATCATGATTTGTGTCTGAACTATAAAAAGAACTGGTTTCTAAGTCTAATGATTGTGGAACTTCCATAGCAGCAACTTAACGTTCCATGGTATTTATAATATTCAAATGGTCATGTTGTGTTTCGAAATTGTTTTGAGTTGAGTTTCAATTTCCTATTTGGTTTAGCTGCAAAAACTCACTGCGATAAACTAACGAATTCGTTCTCCATGACACCTTTACCCAAATAGTTACTGATGACTTTGAATTTGTCTGCTGACTCTTGAAGGTTGGATTCAAAGAGTGAAATTTCGTCTTTCAGTTTGAATTGGTCTTCTCTTAGGGTTTGAATCAGATCAATGTCATTGATACAAATGGAACACACAGGCTTGCTATTAAGAGTGTTGTTGTTGGAGATAAAGTTCTGGTTCAAACATCTTTGGTGGAAGGAATGCTTGCACCTAAAGTGGATCACTGGAACATCGAGTTTCAAGTCACAAGCTGAGCATTTGTTGCTTTGCATTATGAAAGGCTTGGTGGTGAGCTCAGTTACCAAGTGACTATTCTTGGTTGATTCCTTCTCGTAATGTTCAATCAATTTTTCGTTGTTGGAAATCTCTTGATTAGCAGTGTCGATGATATCAATCAAATAATCTTTTATCAACCCAATATTGGCAAACTCAGTTGATCCTAGAATCTGCACGATCTCTAACGGGGTAGCTAACTTGAAGGCTTTGATTTTGTTCAAGATATGCTTGAAGTCTTTGCTGTTAACCTTCCTGAATACTGTTTCATTTGAGACGATGAACCTTAATAGTAACTTGTACAACTCAGGCTTGCTATCGCCATACTTGTTTGCGATCTCGAAACAACCATCCACATCTCCACTTAACTGTGCCATTCGAAACATGCTCTCCTCATAACCGCTTTGTTCCTTCGATGCGATCTCACCGTCCTTGAATTGGAAAATATGTGATAAAATTAATAATGACGAGGAGTCAAGAAAGTTGGGGTAGCTGTTGATTAAACCTCTGCCTTTGTTGAACCATTCTTCTTTGTTCTCTTCCTCGTTACGTGATAATGTTAAGTACATCTCAAATAAAGTTATCAAAAGGTCTTTCTTATCACTAACGTTTCCTTGATATTTGTCAAAAGAGTCAATGCATGCTTCCAAGAAAATAACAAACTCATTAGGATGACTGATAAACGAGGGAAAGATCAAGCTTGGCTTAGGAGGCAAGTAAGTTGGTTCCTTATGGTTCTGAGACGTCACAGTTACTTCGTCATCATCAAGGGTCCTACCAGCAAGGTAAGCCAAAAATCCCTTGTAACTGTTCAATGCAGATGGCTCCTCTTTTTCATACTCTAGCTTAGGCTCCTCCTTTCTGAAATTGCTGCTGAGGAACTCAGGTCTATCATCTGGAGTATACTGACCAGTGAACACGTTGATCAACAACTGTGTCGTACCAATAGGTAGGTCGTCTAAGAGTGTCTTGGAGTGGTCTATAAGAATTAGTAATAGTTCATCAATGGGGAGCGTTTGAATGAACTCAAGACATTTTTGAGGGCTCTTCAAATCGTTGAGTTGAATATCAACGATAAGATTGGGTTGGTTCAACTTGAAAAGTAGCTTTATGACTTCATTAAAATAACCACATTCTTTGAAAAGATTAATAAGCAATGGGAAGTTCAAGCTTTGTAATTCAGACTCTTCAGTAGAGTCACTCAAATCCAAGTCGTTAATGAACGAGTTCACTTTATCCACCAACTTCAATTTACAGTAACAACACAAGAGTAATGTTATGTGGTCGTTGCTGGCGATGTTAAGTTTGTACAACTGATAAAGAAACTCAGTCAAATTGTTGATGTTTGAAGCATCTTTGAACTTGGTACATACCGTCATTGCAAAGTCACCCAAACCTTCATCATCGTGGTTTAATGGGGTTTTCTCAGTGTAGAACTTGAGACAATTAATGTAGACCTTAATTGATTCTTCGAAATCCTGCTTGTCGTAGAGAAACTCAGCATGAAGTCTGAGAATTCGAAGTAAGGTTTCCTTGGGTAGGCTAGACTGTGAAGCCAATGTGTATGCAATATTAAAAAGGTCTCTTTGAAGTATAATTTCAACTTGTTCATTGATGGGCTTCTCGTGTACTTGGTAGAGAACCCCTTCGGTACTAAGAAGATACAAATCACCCCACATTGCAAAAGCATGCGATATCGAAGTATTAATGAGGGACAAAGTGAATGAGATGTGCTTGTTATACAAGTCAATGATGATTACTCTTGTAGTCAACTTTTGAGATGATAGCGAGGTTGTGCCAGACAAATCCTCAGCTGGGGAAATCACAAGAAGGTAATTCTTGGTGTACTTGTAAATTAACTTCTTCTTGACTTCGAAGTTTATGGCATGCGTTTTGGTTAAGTGATTATAGTACCTGATTGAGGTATCAGTTCCTACAATCAACTCATGTCTTTCTGAGTCGATATCAGAACACTGGAGTGGCACGCCTGTTTTCCGTGACAACACTCTCGTGGGCTTACCATGATTTCTACCCGTGGTCGAGACCGTAAGAATTCTGGCTGTGGTTGTAACATAAATCAATTCATGAGTTTCATTAAAGTGTAGTCCTGTGACGGGGTCGGGAGATTCATAAATAAGTCTTTGCTTAGACCCTCTATCCCTCATCAAGTCTCCTCGAATGAGTACCACTTTACCATTTGTGTAGCCCACTGCGATGCAACTAAGACTGTCATTAAACAGGACACAACTGATAGGAAACGCATTGTCACCATTGTGAATGAGCACTTGGGTCTGGTACTTGTGCTTGTATACATCACCGTCTGATGCAGCGGCTGGGTCTTGTTCCAAGGCAATGATTTTATGAAGGTCCCATAACTTTAAAATAGGAGGAAATCCTTGTTTCTCAGCCACCGTGACCACGAGATCACTCAGCGGCAAGCCACGAGCGAAAGTGATGCGATAGTCGGGATCGTAAGCCATGAATGTCTTGACAGTACGGAATTGCGGTGACACAATCTTGATGAAGCACCCATTTACGGCAATAACAAGGTATGATTGAGATGCTCCAATAGCCAGAAGGGTACTACTGGAGTATAAAGGGTCATCGGAGCCCAAATTGGGATCCCGAATCGGTATCACGTCAAACAATTGTAGCTGACGCCAGTTTGGAGGAAGCGACATGATCACCAAAAGTCAGTCGCGACGTTTTTATCACAAATGAACTACGATCCAATTCACGACACATTTGTGGCACCAGCTGAGGGAGACCAACCTCCTGTACAGCCTGTACAACAACACACGTTTGCTGTCCCATCGATTCAGCCTGCTGCACAACCGGTATTAATTGCACCACCACCGGGATCCTTAGTGGCCTCGCATGAGGACACCGACGACTTCGACGATCACGATGCTAGCGCCATGTCTTCACCAGGTCCCGACACAGAAGATAAGAGAAAGATCAAAAATAGGCGACCAGTAAGTGCTTCCATTCCAAAGGGAGTCAGGTACTTGAAGAAATCAGATGGTGAACCATTCTGGAGAAAAGATATCCAGTACGACTTCCTTGATGCATTATTTGAAGATCCAAATCGTGTTTTCTCAAACCCATTCCCATACTGTTCTGTGCCTCTGTTCAATAATGGCCCAAAGTACACTTTCGCCGAATTGTACGTGAGAACACTCGCTGAATCGTCAAAGTGCTCAAAGATCCTTAGAGAGCGATTACTCAGAGATACAGAAATGGGGAAATCAGTCGGGAAAGTGTGTCTCTTAGTCAATGCCGGTCGTATGAACACTACCATTAATTTTGTGCCTGAAATGAGATCAACTTTAAGAACTTATCATTCAATCCCATCATTACAAGCAGACCCAACCACTGGGGGTTCCAAGCCCCTTCAGGATACACCCAGGCTTAAGTCTATACTTAAAGCTGTCAGCGACCAGAAAGAAGACTTTAAATCTATTGAAGATTTGTTGGCCAGTCCCCCACAAAAGAAACCAAATACAAACCTTGTTCTTTTGCTCTTTCTTTTGAGTAACAACATTCATGGCATAAAGTACCACCATGAACACACTCCCGAATGTCATCATGTATCCAACAGTTTTATGGAATTCTTCCTTGAGACCAAGATTCATCCTCGTAACAGAGCTAAAAGACTTCTCTGGCTCATTTACACTTACTTGGAAACCAGTTTCACCCCTGAAGAATTGGCTAATAATCCTTTCAACCCCAATGAGATCCCTCCGGTTGAGTATGTACCTGAAGATCAACTCAATAATTTCGACAAAGACACAGACTATGAAATCGAATACTCAGAAAGGATGTACAGAACTAGATTGAAATATTTGGCCGATGAGGAACACAATAGTAATCCCAAAAGAGGCAACAAATCAAGGAAAGATAGAGCTCAAGAGGAAGAAAATTCAGCATTTGATCCAAGTAGTGCTGGTCCACTCGATGATTCAGAGGACGGTGATAAAAAGCGAAACTACTCACAAGATCATAAAACCTCTCAGAAGAGAAAGAAGTTGATAGCGCCGGTTCCAGCCGTGTCCTCTCCCTTGTCGAGAGCAGTTGTCACTTCAAACTCAGAAAAAATATTTGGCGACGAAGATTCCTCAAATACGTTCGAGAGTAGGTTATCATTCCCATTACCAAAATTTGAGAAGCTTACTGGAATAATATCTACCAGCGAATCCCCACATGAGGAGCCAGATCCATTTTTATCAAGGGCCAACAGACGAGCCCTTGTGGCTAAGGCTAAGATGGCAGTGCGGTACCTGAGAGCTTCAGAAACTGAGTTGACTCTGGGAAGAGAATATCTTATGCAATGGATTCAAAAATACTTCCAGTACAAGAAGTCTACTAGAAACGGTCTCGTAGATATGGAATGGGAGGAAATCAGGTACGATATCATACATCATCTCGAAACACATTTGTCCGAAACAAGAGGGAGTCTTTTGTTTAATGGCGAAACCACTGAAAAGATTCATGACTCTTCTAATGGTTTTGAGGCGTCTTACGACTTTGAAAAGTCCAACGAAAAGAGTCAATACTTACATGATTTGATGTTAGCAACCAAAACTTGGATGGAGAAGCACTACGAGCAACAAGTACAACAAAAAAGGTCTACAAGTATTAAGATAGACTTGACCAAAGATGAAGTCACATTCACCTGATCTTTATTACAAGGCCTGTTCAATCAATGATCAAGCCGAAAACATTCTTAAATATGATACATAATGCGTTGATAGGGCCATAATCCTTGAGAAGAGTGGAATATACTTCATTAGGGCCCTGGAGGATGGATGCAGTTGCGTTATTTGTGATGGATAATGATAATTTTGGCTCACATTTACTCAATATGGGATCTGCTAGGCAAATTTCCCAAGTTAGAGTGACAGTGTGTTCTGGTGCAGTTTCTGAAGCTGGCACTCGAAAATCAATGGTGTCGACAGTCTTCAAAATAGCGAACAACTTCAAGTTATTTTGAATCATGGTTTCCTTTACCAAGTCCCCCAAATTACCACTAGGCACCACAAACAGCCTGAATTTCCTCATGAGTCTGTGCAAGACATTGACACGTGAGTGAAGTGCCACTGACAATGAATTTATGCCGTACAAGATTGAAGTGATTTTGCAGTTTGGCACATAATCTCGCTGGAGAGAATCCACAAACGATGGGGATAGCGATCGCAAGAGTTGAAGCACCAGTCTTTTGTCCTCTCTCAACGATATGCTCTCACATGCCAGGGAGTCTGCCTTAACTGTCACTGTCACTGTGAGCAGAAATAGTAAAGGACAAATTAGAGTAAACTCGTAAGCTTTTTGTAGTTCGTCCTGCGACGTTATCAGACTTGTGACTCCGACTCTGTCTACTTCGAGGTACGGGCAAAATTTTCGTATGACGTTGAGCCTTTCTATCCAGTCATTCGACGGGAGCACATTCAATTGCTTGTATATCACATCTACGTCATCCTTGTCGAGGTCCAAGCTCTTTTCCACTATATGTCCAAACTGGGTGTTGTTTTGTTCGAGTAAATTGTCGAGAGTTGATTGAGCTGCCAACCGAGTTTTCGTGGTTTGAAGGGTCTTGAGTTTCTGTTTGTACTCATCAATCTGTGCACGGAGCTTTGTTCTTTTGTTGAGGAGTTCGTCTCGATGCTCAAACACTTTCTGTTTCTGTAACTGCTGCTCTATTAGAACATCGTACTCTGAAGTCCGCTGTTTCTTGGCCACTGGCGATAGTTCCAGGAGCAAATTTTGCTGAGGCGGCACTAAGGACTCACGTGGTCGTTGTGGGGACCTGTGCTGCGCCGGAGATGTCTGGAGGATGTCTGAGAGCGAGGTGATGTCTCTGATGTCACTCATCAAACAATGAAAAACGCGATTGAGACTTCATCTACACAATGGTATCAGCACCAGAATTGAAGAACGTAAGTATCATGGAAGCTCCGTGCATACTAACCGCAGTACATGGACAAGAAGATCAGTGTCCAGTTGAACGGGTCACGTAAAGTGGTGGGAACTTTGCGAGGATTTGACGTAAGTAGTCCCAACAACAACCACAGAAACATACTAATTGCAGGTATTCTTGAACATTACGTTGGCAGAAGCACTTGAAGAGACAAAATCAGGCGATAAGTTGAGCATAGGGACGATAGTAAGTATCAAAGCTACACGATGTTGTACTAACCTTTAGGTGGTGAGAGGAAATTCAGTGGTATCCATTGAGGTATGTTGATTATCATCATTAGTGAAATACTAACCACAGGCTTTAGAGAAAGTTTAGTACTGAAAAGTTAAGTAATGCAAGACGTCTATTGAAATTTGACAAACATGTTGTTACCACCGTTGGTGTAACCACACTTTTCGTAGAACCCCACGTTGTACTGGGCACAGTCTAGCACTATCTTGTAGCAGCCAGCAGTTTTGGCCACTTCGGTGAGACCACGGATCATCGAATACCCTAATTGCTTACCTTTTTCGGATGGTGCAACTGATATGTCTTCAATGTGACCCAAACTAGCACACTCATGGATGGCCTTGCGCTCTATAAATAACATGCCTGTAGCCACGATACTACCTTGTGGGTTGGTAATCACATGAGGGTGGTATATTTGTGGTAGACTCGACCAGTAATCGAAAAGCTCGGAAAATTTCGACTCTGAAATATCACCAACTTGCGTAAGCCCTTCAAGGGTTTGTAAGTAGTTGTTGTGATAATCAGATTTCAATAAACGTCTGAATTCATAACCTGGCGGTATCTTTGTTGGTAGTTCCATGGTATCGCGAACTAAAATAGCTTTTGTTGATATTTCAGTAGCCTAATGTAAACAAACAAACAACAACACTATAATTAGCTCACCATTGAAAACTATTTAAGACGCCGTCACTCTGGTGCTTGATTAAAATGGCTTCATTGTCTGTTTTAATGCGGTGATAGTAATTCGTACAATCTTGGTTAATGCAATCAAACAACGTCTCGTTCGCCGTATGTCCTCCACAATTACTGGTCACACACTCCACACATACCCTCTCATACATGAGTTTTTGAAGCTCGATAGCTTTCATACGGACTTTGTTCCTGGCAATCATTTGCATCTTGTCTCGACTGCACTCCTCACATACGTCGTCGTCCCTGTTGACTTTACCGCCACAATTAACACAAGCATTGCTCTGCACAAACTCGAAGTTGAGTATATCGCTCTGTTTGACTCGCTTGTGAGCTCGAAATTTAGGTAGCTCCTTGTACCATCCTCGAATGTCTGCTCCAAGCAAATTGAACACCCTCTCCAATGGTGGTATCAACATCAGACTGATATAATACTCACAATCAAGTTCGAGTGGTTCACTAGTACTCAATGTCTTGATGAAATCTTCCGGTGAAATTGCCCTGTCTTTCAACCTATGTTTTGCTGAATCTCGATAAATGAGGTATGGCACCCTCTCTCGATATTGTGGCTCGCTCCTAGGATCATCCTCCATCTTCTTCTGGGCAACAATAGCTCCTGGAGGCAAGTACATCTCATTTTTGTATGTCCCATATCGTACTTCTTTGGCAAAACAAAAGTCTTTGAGAAGAATTTTATTCAACCAAATCTTCTGGAACTGGTTCATCACATATCGCTTAACCAATGAAAGGTTCTGATTATCAAACAAAATTCTTAACGATTTTTCAACAATTTGCTGTTGAAATGGAATTCCATCCCTTCTGATGGTTTCGATACCTTTAGCGTCAAATTTAGGTTGAAGTTGATCACGGAACTCATAACTGTAACCAACATATCGTTTCTTGCTTAGAAGGACACATGGATGATATACTTTTTCGAATTTCAAAGTCACAGGATTCGGGAAATATTCACTGATTTTTTGGGCAAGAGTTTCACCTATATCAAATGCTTCCGCCTTGGTTTTACCAGGCAAATACACAAACAAGGAGTCGGTATCACCATAAACAACTTTGGCACCAAATTCACTGGCTTCAATAATATCAATGGATTGGGTTAGAATTTCTCTGCCTGTTGCAACTATAGCATCAGCAATATCAGAATTTGGCATCCGACCGCTAAAAGTGGCGGATGCATACCCATATGTGACGTTTGCAATCAACTTTAGGGCCAACTGTCGGGCATTAAACACCTTGTATAACTCTGGGTGATCCTCCTTTCTGAATGTTCTCATGAACTTTCGGATATTAAGTCTTGCGTTCAAGATTTCCTCCAACATTTGTGCCAAAATGGACTTCCGTAACCGGCTGTTGACAAAGACATACCCATTGGGAGATATAGTGTATGACCTCGTATTGTTTAAAAAGTCAATGATACTGGGTTCAAGCTCATTATGCTTAAGATACCCAACGTTATTCTTCCGAGGATTAAAATTTTCGAGCTGACAGACCAATGTCGAGTAACAATAGTTGTATGCAATGATAATGGAAGGGTATAATGCTTGGAAGTCTAAAACGATCAATGGTGATTTGTAAAATGCTGAATTTGGTTCCATTATGAGAGGGATTTGCTCTAAAGCCCGCATGTCATGGACATTCTTCTTGGATGGAGAGTTGAGCAAGAGGTTCTGTGACCTTGTGATTCTTGCTAGAATTGATTCCACTTTGAATTGGGATCCTCTGTAGAAATTGGAGTAAAAATCAATGCCAATGAGTCTAGAATACTCGATGTTTTTGGTCACTATTTCCTGTTGGTCAATCAAAGACTGAATCATCAATAACTTGGAGGCATAGTAATCGATAAAAAGAGCCCTTTTATCATATTTAGAGCTTCTGAAAAACTTGGAGAGAGTCAAATTAGAATACCTGGGAAATGTGTGGTGAAGGAGGTGATAACAGCAGTTCTCAAAACTGTAGTTTGTCAAAGGTAACTCAGATCTAAGAACCCTCCAAATGTTCAAGACATGTCGACCGGATACTTTGATGTTGGACGTGTGGGTGTAACCCCAACGATCTCCAAACTTGCCTCCATTTTTAGAACGGCACCTGCTAAGCTCAGGCAATAAATTAATGTCGTAATGGGCTCTGAACCTCTCAATAATATAGCCCCAAGACGTGGCATTAATCTCGTATCCTGATAGGATGTCTGGATCGAAATGGTTTGTTAACGCCAATAATCTATTGATGAGTTCCAATTCGGTACTTAAGATTTCAACTTTGAAATCTGGAGTGTTTAGGAAAACCTTGCTGAATTTTGTATCAGGGCTGTGAATCAAAGCGCCCGTCTTTGCTTCATTGCCAAACATTTCATTCGAGTCGGTGAACTTGTATACAATCATTGTGATTGCATCCTTTCTGGGATTCGGTAAAAGCTTGCTCGAAGTATTTGCATGGATTTCCACCAAAAGATTCGTAAGAGAGACGAACTCATCAGGTCTCCTGTTTATCTGGTCATTTACCAGGTACCTGTAGTTTGTACTGTGTATGAAAGTAGAATGTTGGGTATACTTATGTCTTTTTCTCAGATGTTCTCTTTGTTCAAGATGGAAACTGTTCAAAACTTCAGTCTTAGATGGGGGCAGAACAACATATTCCCACAACTCGTTATCGTCAAACTCGGGTTTCAAAACCAACTTGATTGCTTCTGATATCCTTTTAGGTCCATCGTCTGTTGATATTTCCAAAAACGGGACCGTCAGAGTATTTTTCACCTCCAAAACAAATTTTTTATTGGCAAAAACGAACGGTCGTTTGGGAATGTCACCATCGTTGTCGTAGTGTGGATCATTGTAGTTAACTTTAGGTACCCCTTCTTCATCAAACTCAGCCAAAATAACGTCTTTTGAAATTGGATCTTTGGAAAATGAATCGGGCACTTGAGTGAAATTTTGGGATGCTTTCCTCCTTTGTGTTAGTTCTAAAAGGATATCATTGTCATCTGTCGCCGAATCTTGCGATAGGAAGGGATTCTCTTGCTCTTCTGGTGGGCTTGACGGCGATAACAACTGTGATGATTTTTGTTCTAAATTTAGAGCAACATCTCCAACATGCACTTCATTGTTTACATGCACCATTTGATTCCCTTGAACAGAGCCGTCTGATTCGTCCTCTGGTGGTTCTTCTGCAGGAGACGCAGGTGGACTCTGTTCAGGAGATTGAGGAAGCGAAGCACTTGGTTTCTTTTCAGTGGCTTTGGAAATAGTAGCCACCAATCTGACATTTTCATGGAATAACTCATCCACCAGAGTCCACGTGTACAAGTCTTGAGACAATAGAACCACTGCTGATATCTTTTGACGATCTACAAGCTCAAAAGCGGTGGGGTAATTCTCCAACAAGTCATTCAACGGTTTGATAAAGCGATTAAAATATGCTTGTGGATCCAGAATCCCTGAAGGTTTATTCAACTTGATGGCATAGTCAAATAGCTCTTTCATGTATGGCAGATTTGGCCAGTCTGTTGGAATGTGACCTTCTAACTGTGACGCTTTTGGTTGTGGGAGGTAGCCGAAATTGTTGACGCCCGATTGGAATTTCAAGTCGTTAAGAATAGCATGCAAGGAACTGAGGTACATACGAGTTTCCACTTCGGTGTTGACGAGATTTTTTTGTAGTTCAGTGAGGTTGTGGTGTAGATCTTTGGCAGAGATTGAGTTTCTGTTGAGGATCTGATTAGAAAGGATGTCAATCTCTAGTACCCCTCTACCAAACCTAGGGAACACTTCAGGCAGGAGCACATTGTGAGAAGTGAAAAACTGGGTCAAGTATTGTTTCAAAGATTCGTGTGTTGCAGGGGCGTTGATGGGGTACCTGAAAAAACAAGACTTGAGTGAAAGCCAGTTGCATCCGAATAAGTTAAAGTCCATCATGAACTGAGACGTGTATGGGATATGAGAGTCATAGAGCTGAATTCTATGAGACCGTGATTTGGAAAATTTGGAGGCATCGAGCTGGTTGTTTTGCACAATATTGGTGAATCTTGATTTATAAAGTGGTGACAAGAAGTTCACTTTATAGAACAAGCGATAGCCCAAATTGAACCCGTAAAAAGGTGTTGCCTTACAGAGAGTTACGTTAGCAATGAACCGCTTTCTTGAATCTGTTGGCGGTACATCTAGATCGTCCTCGTCTTCGTCAGGCTTACGTCTTTTGAACGATAGCAGCAATTGAGACTCAAAGTAGACCGACAATTCTTTTAAATGGGTTTCCTCGTCATTAGTAGCAAACTTATGGTCGCAATTAATGTACACGTAAGGGTAGTAATTGTGAATGTGTACTAGGACAGGATAAGAGAGTTTTTTGGTGTTGCGATCACTGAAGACCAAGGACCCATAAATTCTGATAATTGGTACTTGAGTAACCAGACTGTGTAAAGAGTCTAGAGGGGTAGGAGTGTTCTGATAAGAGTCATAGTCTGATATTTGAATATTAACGCCATTCACATTATCCATTAACTAATGCGAAAAAACTAAAACAGTTGGGCTAATCGCAATAGGCACAGTTACATCATTACAACTTCACAAAAACAAAAACAAAAATAGCTGGTTTTTACATGAAATTGGCTCAATGGCTTTTGTTGACGGGTGTTTTGTGAAATATGATGATTTTTCATCCTAATCAATACACCACAGTAATATTTTTTGCCTGTTCACAATTAGTGCATAATGTCAATTAGCATAAACTCAGTTATTTTTGCTCAGATACTTTTTTAACCTTTTTAACCTTAAGCTCCGGAAAAATAAGTGAGTAAGTTTTTAATTTAATTTATACTGAGCTTCTAACCAAGTTGTTAAAGTTTGTTGTTGAACTCGATACTTAATTACTTAAGCTTTATTCTCATTTTTTACTCCTCAACTTAAAAAACCATCTTGCTGCTACACTCCTTAAAATGAATCCTGACAAACTACCTGATTCTATCAATAGATTATCGCTCGACACCGATCATAATACCTCTAAAACAAATGGGACTTATTCTCCTAATCAATCAGTACCCCAATCACCTCCAATACTGTCACATTCTCAGTTAAGTTCAGATATTCAAGCGAGAATAATGGCCTTTCAACAACAAAGAGCCTCAAAAAAAATTCCAAATGATTCTCCAGCAGATTCAGATTCTGACTCAGTCAAAAGTTTCCCATTATCTTCGAATCCATCAAAGACACTTCAGCCCGAACTCTCAAATCCTATCACTCCATTGGCCGATAAACCAACTGCACCTTTTCCAAATGTTAGATCATCATCAACCAATGATGCTACTGATACTTCAGCCATTCCATCACCAAAAGTTCCTCTTACACCTCAACAAATCGGGAGACTTCCAAATAATTCTATAACGCTGCCACCAAACAATCCATTAAATGATGTTTCACGTAACCGATCATTGTCTCAAAGGAGAGGAGGGTTGAAATTGAATATAAGTGACCTCAATAAAGCATCACCCAATTCCCCGTTAAGCCCACCAATTGCCCTTCACGAAAATGCTGAACCTACACACTCATCACTATTGAATTCAACTGGCGAATTATCAAGGCGGCTCTCGGAGAGGAAAAAGAAACCAAACTTCAAACTCAACTTGCAAGATGATAAGAAAGAAGAGCTGCCCAAAAACGAAGAGAAACAGCCAAAACTTCAAGGTTTATTTGCTAATTATTCAAAGTATGTGGATATAAAGTCGGGCTCATTGAATTTTACTGGTAAAGCATCGCTTCATTCAAAGGGAGTTGATTTCTCATCTGGCTCGTCATTTCACATATCACTTGATCAACTCGAATTCGTCGAGGAGTTGGGCAGAGGTAATTATGGTACAGTGACCAAAGTTTTGCATAAACCAACAGGCGTTTTAATGGCAATGAAAGAAGTGAGACTTGAACTTGATGAAAAGAAGTTCACTCAAATTCTCATGGAGCTTGACATCTTACACAAGTGTCATTCACCATACATTGTTGATTTTTATGGGGCATTTTTCGTAGAAGGGGCAGTTTACATGTGCATTGAGTGCATGGAAGGAGGGTCGCTTGACAAGGTGTATGAGAAGGATGTAGGGATCAGGAACGAGGAGTATTTGGCATATATCACAGAGTGTATCATTAAGGGACTTAAAGAGTTGAAAGATGTTCACAATATAATTCATAGGGATGTCAAGCCCACCAATATCTTGATAAACCCACAAGGAAAAGTTAAGTTATGTGATTTCGGGGTAAGTGGTAACCTTGTGGCATCATTAGCTAAAACAAATATCGGATGTCAATCATACATGGCACCAGAAAGGATAAAAGCATTGAGTCCAGACGACGCAACATATTCTGTACAATCGGACATTTGGTCGTTAGGTTTAACGATTCTAGAGATTGCTAAGGGTAACTACCCTTATCCAGCAGAGACATACGACAATATCTTTTCACAGTTAAGCGCAATTGTTGATGGAGATCCACCCAAACTCAATCTGGCGTACTTCTCAAAAGAAGCACAGATGTTTGTCAAGTCATGTTTGAACAAAAACCCGGATCTAAGACCCAGCTATCAAACTTTATTAAACAGCCCGTGGCTCAAGAAGTACAACTTCAATGATCAACCACCAAAGGGTCTTGACACATTTATCCAACAGCGCATGGACCAATTTAAACTACAACAAAAGAATAGTAAAGAGCATCCAGTTGTTGCTGACAAACCCACGGGAAGTGAAAATGTCAGCTCATTGCTCAAAGGTAAAGTTAGAGCTCCAGCATTACATAGAGGAGGACTCTTTAACAGTAATAGAAGATTTGCAAATTAATATACAGGATCATTTTTTCTCACCCTTTTACCTTGAGCTTTTGTGCGACCGATAGTTCCTCAACGATGTTACAAATTGAGCTGTACAATTTACTACTTCACAAATCGATAACTGATTTAGTGTCCAGACCACTTGATAAGTTAGAATCAATTGAGCGGATCTTTACTGATTTCGACTTTACAATTTACCACCTTTCGAATTTGCCAGGCGCAAAACACTCGATCCTCATTTCAATTTACGTCAAGTGTTGGGACGATTTAGTCAAGTATGGAGTGGAAAAGTACTTGCAAGCCAAGTACGCTCCTTATTCGAGCAGTTTACAGATTTTAACCGGAGAACAAGTGGAACAACGGTACAATTACTCGTTCTTATTGGACTTGAACCAATTAGCCAACGAGTCTCAAGAGTTTAAGGAGAATTTGGTTAATGACTTGGCTCACTTGAAGAGAAACGCCATTGCTGCTCCTTTTGAGACTGCTTTCGCCAGATACGACGAATTAGCCCAGTTTTACTCATCAGCAAACACATACTCCGAGGAGATCAAGGCTGAATTGGATAAGGAAGCTATTTTGACCATCAACTACAGAGGATCAGATGAAAGTATTTACATCAAACCTTCTTTCGACAGAGTTACAGTGATTTTTTCAACTATCTTCAAAGACGAGACTGATAAGATTTTTGGTAAGGTTTTCTTGCAGGAGTTTGTGGACGCTAGAAAGAGATCAGTCCAAACTGCTCCACAAGTCTTATATTCACACAATGAACCTCCTTTGGATATACAAAACGTCGTCACACACAAGTCCAACGATAACAAAGGTTATGTAACATTCGTTTTGTTCCCTAGACACTTGACAGTTGGAGACAGAAGGGACAATTGTATTTCACACATTCAGTTCTTCAGAAACTACTTCCACTACCACATCAAATGTGCCAAAGCCTACATGCACTCAAGAATGAGATACAGAGTTAAGGAGTTCCTCAAAGTGTTGAACAGGGCCAAACCCGAGAACGTTGACGACGACGGAAAGTTAATTGAGAATAGAAAAACCGCTAGTGGTAGAAGGTTTGAAGTCTCAAGAGCATAAACGATTTCAATATATTTACATGTCTATGCTATGTACACTAATCATCTTTAGGCTTTTTAACACCATACTTTGATCTTGAAGTTGATCTGTTAGCCACACCACTTAAATCAAAAGCACCTCTCACCAATCTGTATTTAACACCAGGTAAATCTTGCACTCTTCCACCTCTCACCAAGACAACATGATGCTCTTGTAAGTTATGACCTTCGCCAGGAATCAAACATGAAACAACATTGCCGTTACTTAACCTCACTCTGCAGCACTTTCTTTGAGCTGAATTAGGTTTCTTGGGTTTAACAATCATCACACGTAAAACCACTCCCTTTTTGAACGGATTATTACCAAGATGTGGTGCTTTGGATACATATGGTTTGTCAGGCATACCTTGTTTTCCACTCTTAATTTGATTCAACGTAGCATACCCATGTTGTTGTATTATGGAGCTGGCAACTCCAGGAAACTGGGAACGTACGCTGTTCATCACAGACGTCGTGCCTATCAACCCTATTTGTCTGCTTAAAGGTGCAATCACCTTCAAGTTGTGCATCAAAGGTCTGAACATGAGTGAAAGTCAGTGAAAATTTTGAAGTCGCACTATCACTTGCCTGGTACTGAAATACATTCATGACCCTCAATTGAGCGTTTTTCTCACAAAACCGCGCTACACTTCTTACTGAGAACCTTTTTGACTCAACATTTGATTCCCAAATCACCACCTAGTCTTTTAGCATTCTTCCCGAAGTTTCTACTTAACTTCATGTATTTGACGTGTCTAAACCGTTTCCTCTTCAATATCGCGAAATTCAACATCCACTTAAAAACGATCTTTTGTCACAATGTTCAGATCTTTAATTCGTGCTGTCACTCCAGCAGCTAGAATCGTGAGGGCAACTTACGTAGCACAAACATTCAGACCAGCTGCTTTGCAAACTGTTCGTTTTTATTCCGCTTTTCCTGAATTAACCAGAGATCTCGCTAAGGAAAGAATCCTTGAACTCCTTGAAGGTTACGAAAAAGTTGCTAAGTCTGGTAAAGAAATCACTGAAGAAACTTCCTTCGTACAAGATTTGGGTTTAGACTCTTTAGATGTGGTGGAAGTGGTTATGGAACTTGAACACGAATTTAACATTCAAATCCCTGACCATGAAGCTGACACCTTAAAGTCTGTTGGACAAACCATCGATTATATTTTGTCTCAACCTGATGCATGTTGATCACCTGTGTATAATTAATAGAATCAACCTTGAAAACTGTAGAATGGAAAATGTGTAGACTTCACCGTCCAACGCAATCGTTTCTGGAAGCAAAACTCTTTCCCACAGCCGGAATCTCACACTATCGTTGGTTTCACTTAGGTCAACAACGTCAAACAATTGTTTAAAGATTTTCACGTGATCCAAAAACTCAACTTGTCCAATGAGACTGCGAACATTAAATCTCATCAACACTATGGTTTCTGTATGTAGCACCATAACAACACGAGAATCCCCTGTCAGATCCACGTTTACTAACATCAGTACATCAAAGGTCCTGCTTACAAGCATTTGCAAAACTTAATGGGATTGAACGCTCCTCTTGTGAAGACTTATATTCCAAACTTAATTGTTTGGGGTGGTGCTGCCGCTGGTGCTGTGGCTACTTTCACTGAAGGTGTCCCATTGTTCCAAAACACTTTCTACACCAAGATTCCTTTCTTCGGTTCCCACTGGGAGTACAACCCTGATCCTGAAGATGTCCCAGTTTAGATGATAAATAGTAAATAATACATTCACAATTATGGAATGTAAATAATGGACCCATCTTGTTCTCTTTGTATAAACTCATTGTTAATAAGGTACTCGATTGCCACTTTCACCTCATTTATAGCTATTGGACCTCTATTTTTGACTTTTTCAATAACTCGAGTGATTAATTCGGTTGCACTAACTTTAGTCTCAACCTTCATGATCCGAACAATAGCAGCTCGAAGCTCCGAATTCCTATTCCTTTCTATTTTCTTCTCCTCCGTCATATTTGAGCTGGTTTCTTTCTCACGTGGTAATGGGAGCCTGATTTTCTTCTGTTTCTCTGTAAACTGATGATTGTATGCAACCACTCCTTCCTCTTCAATGAGAATCTTGTACTTATCCTTCAATGAAGACACAACTCTCCTCAATAACTTGTTATCCATATTGGTAATCTCAAGCATCTGGTCAAACGTGTATCTATCTTGCTTGTTGAAAAGATCTATTACTACTGCTTGAAGCATGTTAACTGTTAATTCGTAATCACCAGACTTGAAATGTGCAGTTATAGTAAGCTGATGAAGGGAAAAATTGCTCCAGTCAAGATTATGATTCTTGGACTGGTCGCTTTGTTTATGGTACACTTCAGAGAATTCTTCAAGTATTGAATTTAAGTTGGGTGGTAACATGATTTCTGTGTCCCTCTTTGGCATGTCTGGCCAGTGTTTCTTATCCAAGATTAATCCGGAAAAGTCAATACTTTTATCACTCAAGAATTCTACCAGCGAATACTTCTCCTTGGATAAGGCAAGGTCTCTGAACATGGCCTGTAAAGATATAGCATCTTCTGTTTCACCAATGACTTCAACTATAGCCTCCACTAGTTTCTTCTCTAAGTCTTGATTGACATGTCGGCTCAATAATAGTCTCCTAGAGAGCTCTTTCTTGTAGATTGTGATAAAATCATTCTTGTTGTTCACGTACTTGAAAACTGACATAAATCTGTTAACAAATGTCGTGAAAGGCATGGACGAGGAGCTTTTTTTGTACAGGCTCTTGAAGTATGAATCACAGTAACGAGAAATCTGATTTATGATAAACCAATTGACCTTACGGTTTTGGTTCAAAGTCTTGGAGAAAGCACTCCTTATTTCATATTCGAATTTCTCGTTATCACTGAAATAGTTTGAGTTGATACTTCTGTAGTTCTGATTCAACTCGAACAAGTCGTTGACAATATTAGGGGACTTTTCATCTATGATCAACTTGTTGACCTCTGTAGCTATCAATTTGCCCCATTCGAATATCAATATGGCCATAGAGTCAAACGTATACTCTTCCATTGTTCTACGACAGAACTTGTAGATGACGTCTAATTGTTTGAAGTTTTCAGACTTGAGAAGAGTAGGCAAACACTGCAGAATAACTTCTGAGAAGTTTGTGAAGAGGAGCTGCCATTTCAACTTCATTAGCAAAGAGTCACAGAAGTCTGGGCTTTGACCACACTCTTTGAAGAACGTCACTTCCTTCGATATATTGCTGAGGGTGGTATGAATGTATGTGGATGGGTTTTGGGCCCATTGATGCTTCAAGTGGCTATAGTCATCAACTATAGAGTTTATGAGGTCTGCTTCGTACTTGATTTTGTGAGTTACGTTGAGCTTGATCAACATTTGAGTGGTTTGCTTGACCACCGAGAAGTCTTTGGTAGATGCTGACATGTGGTAGTTATGGAGTAATTGTTTGTACAGCCTTAATATTGCTTGGGACAGTGGCACAGTGGGGATTAGAAGAGTGTCTATGAACAAGTTCAAGCCGAGCTCCAAAATCCGTTGTTTGTGTGGATGATCTGCAAGGTAGCTCGAGTCCACGTAAAGGAACAATACGCTTAGGAGACGAAGCTTTTGAACCCAAGTGTGGTAAACTTGAAGAAGCTGAGAACAAAATGCTAACGGATCTGAGTCTCCAGATACAAGTTCGATGACTTGTGGTTGCACTGTCAGGTGGAAGTAAGATTCTACTTTGTTTTTGAGGGACTCAGCGAGTTTTGATTGTTCAGCGTGCTTGAAGACGCAAACCGATTTCGCTTGTTGATTATAGAATCCGTGTCCGTACTTCAAGGGGAGCCCCAGTAAGACCAAGTCGATTGCTTCGTTCAATTGAAGCTTTGCAGTTTCTAGTTCTTTGAAAACGTGAGTGTTATCGGGAGGTTTGGTGTTGTGTTTCATTCTTTTAACGTTAAACCTAATTGAAGTATCTGAACGAGACCGGGTAGGAGATAAGTGAGATGCTGTTGGCAAATCCAGCAGAGTCACGCCACCAAAATCCAAAAGGTTGACCGACTGCAGCATTCTGTAGACCCTGTTTTGTGGTTGATAGAGGTGCAGATTATCTTGCAGGAAATGCGTAACATTAAACTCACTTAGTTTTCATGGAGAATGGATACAAAGACCGATATAACTGATCCAAAAGAACTTACAAATGTATACAAGAAGAATGGGTCGTTTGATAAGCAACGGAAAGTGTTGCTTGAAAATTTTAAAGCTTCAGAAACTCATTCAAATTTACTTTTGAAGCTCAAACTTATGGTTGAGAACAAAGTCAAAAATGATCCAAATATACTAACGAGGAATAAAGGTAAGATGGGTGCGCTTATTCAAGGGGACATCATAAGTGAACATAATAAATCGGAAAATTCATTATTGAGTATCGTTGACAAGGACATTCAAGAGAAGATAATTGATTCACCGGAGTTTCATAATTTGATTAAAGCTGAACTCAAAGACATTAAGCGTACCCTATTAGGGATAAGTGATGAAGATTATGCTAAGCAACTTGAAGAGGAAGCAAAACAGGAACAACTTCAAATGCAACAACAACAACAAAACGAAAAAATAGCAGCCGAAAAGGATCAAGCTTTCAGGAACAACATCAGAGTCAAACACTCAAAACCTACTCACCCTTACAAAGTTAACAAAGCTCCTCGTATCAACATAAGACAAGAAGAACCTACAAAACCTCCTGAGTTCCTTAAATACTAATGTGTAATAATGACATAAACAACTGCTCGTTGGGTGTAATTGTTCGTTTATTCGTCAGTATCGAAAATTTCGTTAGCTATGATCATCAACTCTTCAACGACTTTACTCTTGTAGCTCAAATCCTGTGGGTTCATAGAGTTATCGTTTAATATCACTGGGCCCCAAATGATAGCAATATTCTTTGATGTCATTCTATTGGTACTCTGATGAGCAGCAACTTTATTCAAATGGAATATCAACGCCCTCAATGTAAAGTAAGCTCCATCGGGTAAATTGTAAACCAAGTGGTGGAGCTTTTTAGCAATGAAATTTTCGTCCATAGACTTGACTGTCTCAATAAATGATTGGTAAAATTCAGCCGTCAACAAAGGCTCAGGTAAACTTGAAAAGTATAGCTTAAGCAATGATGCAATGCAATAAATGTCTGTGTCGATGACGTTATCAGGTTCAATATTATTCCCTATCAAAAGATAATTGGTGAATTTTGAGTCAATGGACTCTCTCAAACTCTGAACAATACTAACATTACCACTCTTCCTATAGATTCCTTCGAGATCCAATCCATGACTCTCGATAACATCAATACACTTCTTTACCACTAGTGGTACGTTGTCTATACCTGCAAATTGAATAACATCTTCGATTGAAACTCCAAAAGTTGCCTGAGTGGAACCCTTGGATACTGAACGTTCTTGTTGAACTTGCGGACTGGCTGGATCCAATGAACTATAAGCGAAGCTGTTGGACTCAGAGGTGGATGGTGCCAAGTAAGTGCTGTTGCGATTCTCCAAGCTTGGAACAGAAGGATTGTTATTGTAATCTCTGCCAATTGCAGAACTATTAAGGTTTTGAGGTTCATAAGACGTTGGAGCATCAGTTGGAGCACTAGGGGTAGCTTTGTTGACATTGTTGTTTAAGAAAGGTTTGTTTGTCTTCTGTGGTTGATATTTGGCCAATGAAGGGTGAACCACATATTCTACTGGATTCAAAGTAAGACTTCTTGATTCCATTGTCTTCTCATTACCCACAATGTAATTGTACAAATCCCTTTCATTATCAACAGATGCAGCAAGAGATTTCATTGATGGTTTGTCTGCAGTTAAAGGAGAAATCAAGACACCTGAATTCATTACTAGAGTTTCATTCCAAGTTGCAAGTTTTTGCAATTGGACATTCATGGCAATGTCAGTTTCCAATATCAAGTTTTTCAATTTCTTGGTGTGGTCAGGTCTGTAAACCATTAGAATTTCATCTTTCAATTTTTTGCATGTTGACACTTTCAGTTTGTAATCCTGATCAGCCAAGTCAACTTTCCTTTGGAGGTCATCTTCCTGTTGTTCTATAGACTTGTTTTTCAAGGAGAATGAAGTCTTGGAAGTACCATTCTTTAATTTTTCAAGATCATCACACAAGTGGTAATATTTCTGCTTTGCCTTTTCAGCAGCTATGATTGAATCATGGCAATCTTTTTCTTTACGTTTTGCTTCATCTTTGATTGCCTTTCTTCCGCGAGTGACTGTGGCCACAAGTGACGATAGTTCATCATACATAACATTGAGTGCAGTGACGTAGGACGAACCAACTCCGTAAAGTTTTTCATCGAATTCGATTATTTGGTCCAATTTAACGCTGAATGAGTCACTCTTCAACTTTGCTGGGTTCTTCAACGATGCACGGAATTGAACACCGAATTTCTTGAGCTGCGAGTAGTGATCATCCTCAATAATAGCTTTCTTCTTGATGTACTTGGCGAATTCTTCGCCAGTAGTCAAACTTTTTTTCAATCGTGTGAGTAAAAGGTCAAGCGAACCATCACTGTTGAGCACTCTGTGGATTCTATCTTGATCTAATAATTTCGTTGTTGGTTCCGACATAATGAAACTCACTTACGGTCGCGAGTGTAATCGAATTTGGTATTGACAGAACAAACTAAACTATTTTTGGCGCGAGTTTCACTTTTGCATGCGCCAACTTACATTTCATTCCAGGCTTTCAGGAACAATTTTTTGGAAGCCATGGCTGCAGCTGTTTGGCCTTGGCTTGTAGAAAGGGCCAATGACCGCATCATCGTGGTACAGTCACCAGCGGCATAGATTCCATCAACGCTGGTGGCTTGATTGGCATCGACTTTGATGAGATGTCCATTTCTGGCCACTCCCAACTTATCTAAAACATCGCCTAAGTTAACCGTAGTAGGTGGAATCATGTAAGCAGCTTCAATGGTGTACGACTGGCCGTTTGCAAGTTTAACTGACGAAAGCTGACCGTTCAAACCGTCCATTTCAGTTATTCTCAGCTCCACCACTTGAACGTTCCGCTTTGCCAAAGCTTCAAAAACATGTGCGTTCTCAGCGGTACGCAATTGGTGCCCATTGGTAAAGATATGAAGGTTCTGAGACCAGTTATAAATCATAGGAACATAATCTTCGATGAACATGGTGTTGAATAACTTCAAGAACATTGGACTTAGAATTATTCCTGTCCTCAACTTAGCCACTTCATACCCGTGACAGTAAGGACAATGAATAACGGATTGACCCCAGAACTCCTCGAGTCTCTTAATGTTCATCTGATCCAAGTGGTCGGTGACACCAGCCGCAAAAACCAATTTTTGGCCAGTGTATTTACCTGATTCAGTGTGGACTGTGAACAAATCCGAATCACGAGTGATATTCTTTACTTGGTCTTCAACCCTGTCAATTGTGTTGTACTTCGACACATCTCCACGTCCCTTTGCCCCTATATCTGCAGGCTTATCACCATCATGGGTGAGAAAGTTGAATGAGTGGTCTGCAAATCGATTACAGGGTCTACCACCATCGATAAGAAGTGTACGAACCATGGCCCTTCCAAGCGACAAAGAAGCAGACAATCCTGCAACTCCTCCACCAATTACAATGATCTGATAGCTCATAATCTACATGGGAACTGTGATCAGTATTTATAGTACTACTATAGGTGGTCGGAATTAAAAGTGGTTACGGAAATAACTAAATAGTGTGGGTAATTGTGAGACCAGAGAACTTTTGAGAACAGGTTTTTTTGCAACAAGGACGTGCCCCACCCATTGTGAAATTTATATCGTGAAAAAATTTCTCACTTGCAAATTAATTATCGAGATGGCTTTCCAAACTGATTCAAAGACTTCCGCTTACCACTCCCGTTTCCAAACTCCTTTCCGTAGAAGACAAGAAGGTAAAACCGACTACTACCAAAGAAAGAGATTGGTCACTCAACACAAGGCTAAGTACAACACCCCAAAGTACAGATTAGTTGTTAGATTCACCAACAAGGACATCATCGCCCAAATTATCTCCTCCCAAATTACTGGTGATGTCGTTTTCACTGCTGCTTACGCTCATGAATTACCAAGATACGGTATCAAACACGGTTTAACTAACTGGTCTGCTGCTTACGCTGTTGGTTTATTAGTCGCTAGAAGAGCTTTACAAAAATTAGGCTTAGACGAAACCTACCAAGGTGTTGAAGAAGTCGAAGGTGAATTCGAATTAACCGAAGCTGTTGAAGACGGTCCAAGACCATTCAAAGTTTTCTTAGACATTGGTTTACAAAGAACTACTACTGGTGCTAGAATCTTTGGTGTCTTAAAGGGTGCTTCTGACGGTGGTTTATACGTTCCTCATTCTCCAAACAGATTCCCAGGTTGGGATATCGAAGGTGAAGAATTAGATGCTGAATTATTAAGAAAGTACATCTTCGGTGGTCACGTTGCTGAATACATGGAAGAATTGATGGATGATGATGAAGAAAAATTCAGAACCTTGTTCAAATCTTACTTGGATGACGAAATTGAAGCTGAAGACGTTGAAGAACTCTACGAAAAGGCTCACGAAGCTATTAGAGCTGACCCATCTTTCAAACCAACTGAAAAGAAATTCACCAAGGAACAATACGCCGCTGAATCTAAGAAATACAGACAAACTAAGTTGACCAAGGCTGAAAGAGATGCTAAGATCGCTGAAAAGATCGCTGCTTTCAAGGCTGAAAACTAAGTGTAATGTATATACTAATATAATTATATCTTAACTCACTTGTAAAGTTTATTTGGCTTCACTCTTGGATATAACTCTTTGAGCGTCGTTCAATAATTTGTCATAGACTTCATCAAAAACGGCGTTGACATGAGGACATGCTTCTTCGGTTTGCAGTTGGCTGATATTGGAGTCAATTGACTCCTCATCTCCTTTGAGTCTATTGCAATGACATTCCTTCTTCACTTCAGGCAGTGGCTCTTTCACTGCTGATTTGTCTTGAACATCATAAATCTTGTCGATGCTAACTCTATTAGTGCTGATTTTATCAATAAGATCGTTAATAGACTCAATCCCTTTAGCTGCAATGATAGCCTCTCTCAATTCAGAGCCTGATGGTAACACATTCAACGCAGGTAATTGCTTTTCCTTTACTTCTTGCTCGTTGGTATCTTTGTCTGAGGCATTATTGTTTCTTTGTTGCATGTAGAACCCCCATCTATGGAACTCACCTTCCTCTAACTCCTGCTCTTTGGCATGTGTAGACGTTTGTGAAATGGAACGCATCAAAACAGGTCTTCCTGTCAAATAGTCAATAGGTACGCGAGTTCCATCAGCAGTTGAGTCAACAACAACTTGATGAGGTTGAAATGAGGATGTTGACTGTTCGTTGAGCAGGAAGTATCCCAAATTGGCCATTGTTTCAGTATTATGTGGTGACAAAATTGGCCCTCCCGCTGTAATCAACTCACTAGAACTTTGATGCAAAAGGTCTTTGTCAAGCTCTAACTTCAAGGTTTCAATATTCTTACTTCTTTCTGAAGCAGGTAAGTTAATCTCAGGTATAGCTTGTGCGTCAATGGAGTTTTGGTCGGTGTTTTCCTGATCCACAGACTGAACTGGACTCATAAGTGCAGGTTGATTCTTGGCTTGCTCTTCGAACATGTTCACTAACTTCTCCAATGATGCATCTAACAAACAAAATCTTAATAAACTCTCCTTTCCTTGGAATGGGAGTGAGCCCGCATTACGCTGAACAAAGAGTTCATCGATCTTTTGATGCAAGCCTTTTCTGACAGCTCTTGTTCTTTCAATCAAGGCATTCAAAATGATTCTCTGAAGCTTCATATCTTCAACACTGTTCTCCTTGTTTTCATCTTCAGCGAGAAGTTTCTCTGCTGTCTCCATAAGGAGTGAGCCATCGAACATCAACTCATCCTCGTTATCATTATGTAACTTGTTCTCGTCACCGTCAGCGAAATCAAAAGTAACAGCTGAATCGTTAGTTGAGTTCAAATGTACAACATTATCCATATTCCTCATGAGGTAGAATGCAATTCTTTGTGATAGCTTGTCGCTTATCAACTCATAATCCAAGTCCACCGTGAAGATAGAATTAGACTGTTTCACAGCAGAGTAAATAGACCCAGCTGCACTGGTATTGATATTTTTGTTACCCAAGTATGAAACATGCAATAAACCTTTGACCTTAGGCAATATGTCATTGATAGCAATGATAGACTGACTGGACAACTCGTTTAAGTCGAAATGAATTCTTTTCAAGCTTTGAAATCTAGGAAGGTAGGTGCTCAACTTGGATATGATGCCAGGGAACAAATCTGGGAGTGAACTCAAATCGAGGAATCTCAATGTCTTGACGTTTGATAATGCTTTCAATAGCTCTGTCATCTCCCCGATATCTGATATGCTGGTCAGATACAATGAGAAGAATAACAAATGATCGTTGGGAGTTTGGAAGCAATCGATGAAATACTTTAACTGGCCCTGACTCAAGTCGTTGAAAGCAACATCAACACCAACACACTTCGAATCTGGTGCCTTTATCCAATCACAAACTAGACCTGTCTTATAACAGTTGAGCTCGCAAGATGCAATTCCAAGTCTGTAAGTGGACTTCATCACAGTTCTCTCCATCAAGTCCTTGAAAACCTCATCAGGCAATTTGCACCCATTGAGAACAAGTTCATCCATACCTCCTCTTTGGACTAATGCATCAATGAGAAGAGTCCAGTTCATGGAGGATCTAATCAATGTAGACTTCAAATCTGGTTTGATTCTTTGCTGACTGATGTCAAGCTTTTTGACGGACTGGTTTACAGCCAAGAACTTGCATAAGTACTTCCAACCTATTTCGTCTATTGGAACATTTCTCAATGAGAGCTTCTCCACAGACTTGTTGTTAGCAATACTCGCAAGGAAATGCTTCAACATCTCAGTAGTCATGACTACATTGTCAAAGATGATGGCATTGATGGGAACAATTGCAATAAAATCACTGAAAGACAAGGCATCAATGAGTGTGGGTTTGGGATTCAATAACTTAAGCACCTGTAAAGGGCTAGATTTGTTTTTCAATTGTTTTAAAGTGGCAGGAATTGGTAAAATTTCCCGCAAGTGACAACATCTTGTGTAAATAGCTTCAAGTGAAAGTGTTGATGTGTCTGATGCAGTAGTATTTTCATCATTAAAATGATTCTCATGCAAATGCAAAGGCTTATCGATTTCGATTCTTTTGGCGTCATGGTCAAGTCCCTCCTCAGTTTCTCCTTCTTTCTTTTCCGTACCGACTTCTTCAGTGATGGTAGCGGCCCTATTACGGAAACGGTACTGCTGAACTTCATGAGACAATTTCTTAGCACTCAAGTGAGCTTCTTGTGCATGCTTATCGGCTTCTATGAGGGCTCTTCTTTGCGCTTCTTGAGCCAAGTGAAGTTCTTTCTCACTGTACTTTGGAGTCTCGGATTTAGAGGTTCCATCAACTGAAGAAATTCCTTGCGACAACCTTGGTGGAGGTGCTGTTAAGTCATCAGGTATAAGCACGTTACCCTTTTTAGGTTTTCTAGAGGGAATTTGTTGCTGTGGATCGTAGACCAACTCATCTATAGCAAAATTCACACGTTTCAAGTCCACATTGTTCAATTCCTTGATTGGATTCTTTTTACGATTTAAGTTCTTGTTGAGAACAATTCTGGGCTTTGGGACATCTGGATTAGAGCATGTGGAAGGTCTCCTCTTGAAAAGAGTGTTGGAAAGTAAAGAGGATGCTGAAGATGATAACTTACTGTTGCTATCGAGAGAGCTTGACAATTGAGTGTCCTGGATCGAATTTTTCCTTTTGATGGGAATTCCCGTCATTTCAGCAGGAGGCTTGTTGTAGAATGCAGCCAAATCCTTTTCAGGTTCTTTATCTGATGCACTAGTGGAGACGTAGGGCGGGTGAACCTTTGCAGAACCCGAAGTCGTTGGTGAAAGTTGTGGAGTTGGCGAAGAGTTACCTGAACTTGACTTGAATTTAGATGATAATGCACTGAACAACGACTTCTTATCTTTGTTGGAACTTGTTGAGCTGGAGGAGTTTGATCTTGGTTTGGTTTGGAGTGGTACTCCAGAACTTGCACTGGAATCTAAGAAATTAGGCTCAAACAGATTAAACGTAGATGAGCCATCGAACGATTGAGATATAACGTTCAAACTGCTTCTACGTTTCTGTTCTTGTGGTGCCTTTGTGAGAGACGAGGATCTTGTTCTTCCCAAAAGTTTGTCCATTTTTGATTCCTTGGGTTTTGGTTGGTCCTTTTTAGGGTCATGAGCTCTAGACGACAGTTTGGGAGAAATTGGTTCTTTGGCAGGAGCCGGGTCAAGCGTTTTAGAAGATGTTGTAGCCTTTGAAGTGTCAGATGATGACTTGTTGGTTAACAATTTGTCTTGAGTTGGCTTTTGAACAGTTGCTTTATCACTCGAAGGTTTAGAGTCAGTTTTTTCGGCATCGACACCCAGTGAAGCGGTGCTTGAGTTTGTGAGCGTATTCTCTATGGACTCTGTTGCTTTAAGATTATTCACAGTATTCAGTTTGGGGGTATCAGTAGTAGCATCTTTATCTTTTGTCAACAGATCATACAATTTGTGGTCGAGATCTTTATTTAAGTGCATTCTTTTCGTTAATTTTTTTGATTTCCCTCTAAAAAGCCAATCCACGTCACCATTGGTGACGCCCGAATCATAATAATCATCTTTATTTAGTGACTGGTCTTTTGAAGACGGGTCTTTCGACATAAATTGATTACCGTCCTATAAGGTGCGACTCGATAAGCACTAGATTTATTTGTCACGTGGAGGACATCATCACCAATTAAGAGCAAGTTACACAAAATGCCAAAGGTATATAAAAGATAAAATCCGCATTTGAAATCAATTTGTACAATATGTTTAATAGAAATTTATTAAGAAGTGTTTCCTCGATAAGACCAATGATGAGAGTTCCCGTTTTAACTCCATTACAAATGAGACAACCAGTGTTCAATGTCACCAAAAGATTATATCACGAAAAAGTTATTGATCATTATAGTAATCCTAGAAATGTTGGTACATTAAATAAGAATGATATTGATGTGGGAACAGGATTAGTTGGTGCACCAGCATGTGGAGATGTTATGAGATTACAAATTAAAGTTGATGAAGAGACAGGAGTCATTCAAGATGTCAAATTTAAAACTTTTGGTTGCGGGTCAGCTATTGCATCATCATCATATGTGACAGAATTAGTCAAAGGTAAAACTTTAGAAGAAGCTCTTACAATCAAGAATACTGCTATTGCAAAAGAATTAAGTTTACCTCCAGTCAAATTACACTGTTCAATGTTAGCAGAAGATGCAATCAAATCTGCTGTCAAGGATTACAGATCTAAAAGACTTTCAAAATCCCCAACTTTAGGTCCTGAAGCTGTTCAACAACCTGTTGCTGCTACTACCAACTAGTTAAGTTGTTTATGTGTATATAAGATTATGTTATTTATTCAATAATTGAGGTCCTTTTCTCGGACCGCACTCGGATTACTCATTGTAAAAAAAAAAGATTGGATTTTAACTACCGAAATCTCCAGTATCCTGTCGCTATCAAACCAATTCAATCGCTTAATAAATGCGTTTTCCAATTGGTCTATTTTTTTCAGTATTTGACATCTGATAAAAAATCTTCTATTTTTTACCGATTTTTCGGAGTATGGGGTTGGGCCAATTCTCGATCCGATAGCAAATTGTTTAAGCTCCTGTTGGCATAGCCCACAAAATCGGCCCGATGTGGTTGCTGATTATTAGTTATCTTATTAATTGTTTTTGTGGGGTATCACTGTCTTACTAATCGCTCGTCTAGACCACGGAAATTAAAATTTAACCGTCCACTTGCAACGGTCTTTTGCAACGGCGGTCTTTTGCAACCGTCTTTTGCAACCAATTTATCCCATTACTGCATTTAAGTTTGCCAATAAATAAAACTATTTACAATTATACTCTCATGTATGTGTTGTACGCCAAGTACTTTTTGATCAAGTACGCATCGTCGAAGGACACCCTCTTTAATCTCGTCAAACTGATAATGCTTAGAAGAGTTCCAATACCGATAACCCCGTACCCTAGAACTTTGTAGTTATGACTATATTTCCTCTTAAGTTTTAGTAGTCCTGTGGTAAAGTGGTACAATGCAGTCCCTGCAAGGGCAACAATAGCAAAGAAATTCAAAGTGTTCCCAAACTGCATTGGTGAATTGTTTAGCACGACATTCACATAATTGAGCGTCACCAATGAAGAATCACCATCTACTGTTTCAGGCACGTATCTGAACTTTATGTAATGGTAAGCAAGTATGGGTATCAAACAGTAGCCACTGAAAGTCAAGGGAGTTAAATTTGTTAGATTCAGAATTATGGATTTCCTATAACCCAATCCCAAAAGTCCTGTGATCCCTCCTAGACCAATATCGTCTCTTTCTGGGTTTTTTATCACGGGGTTTGAATGTTTTCGTTTCTTAGGGTACATTCCCAAAATGTTCTTGATAATTCTTATACTGACACCACTGATTATATGAGCAGCAGAAGCTCCTAAAACGCAAACTGCTTCGAACCACTTCGTTTGATAAATTGCCCGAGTCAACTCGAATGACTCATGACATATTTCGTGAGGAGTTCCTACTCCTGGTATTAGAACTACAGTAGCAAGGTGAAGACCTGTGAATCCCAAGAAGGAATAAGCAGAATATTTTTGAATTTGAAGCAAATAATCCAAAATTTTCCTTAGCCATTTTCGTTTAGGACTTGGTCGTGGTTGCTGCTTGATATCTTCAAGTTTTATTGGCTCAGGTTTAATTTCCTTGAGTCCTGAGACATCCATGACTTGACCTCAAAATTGAATTGGTTCGCGATCATGTCAACCTTTGCTCAAATCAGGAATCAGTCGCTCAATTTAGAGGCTCAAACTGATCAATTATTAGCTCAATATGCACAGTATCAGAAGAATATCACCATAAAAGAAGACTCTGTTGAAGAAACCAGATTAGTTGAAGGGTTAACTGATGTGTTGTCCAAGAGAGATGAACTCGTTGCTAAATTAAATCGGATCAATGAGTTTGAAAACTTGTCAACTTCAAAGATGCAACAACTCACCAGACACAAAGAAATCCTTAGTGAACATAAGAATCAATTCAACAGAATAAAAAATAGTCTTGAAGAAGCAAAGAACAGAAACAATCTATTATTCTCTGTGAGATCAGATATAAATCAACACAAACAAAGAACAACTAATAGGTCAACCCCAGATGCTGATGCTAATGATTATATACTTGATGAGTCAGTTAGAGTTAATGATTTCAATTCTTTTGCTGACAGATTACTACAATCAGCTTACCAAACGAGGGATGAATTACTTAATCAAAGGAACTACTTGAACAATGCCTCCTCTAGGATTTCAGGCACAGTGCAATCAATTCCGGGTATTAATGTTTTGATTTCAAAAATCAATACCAGAAGAAAAAGAGATACGCTCATATTAGCAACGGTAATTGCAATATGTATATTGTTATTGTTCTTCTTCTAGAGTACCCTTCGAATGGGTTAGGTGAAGGTATTACCAAATTGAGAATTTCTGCAGGACTCGATAACAGTACCACACGAGAAACCCCCGTTCACTTCTCATTATGGACGAAGATTTCGAAGTCAAGAACAGAATTGCTGCAATAAAACTTCAAAGGATACAGGAATTGAACCTTAAACTCAAGCAGAGTCTACTAAGAGAAAGAATTCCTGCATCAAGTGCATGTATTTCGTATGTATGAACAAAATTGGCTCAAACTAATACCAGCATTATCAATTACACCCTTGAAACGCCAGATTACTTGGTACCAACAATATGGAAGAACCCAGAATTGAGCAAGTTTCAGAAATACCAATTGTACAAGAATTCAAACAGATTAGTTTCAAAACAAGCAGGTTGTTGTACTATAGTTTAGTGCACTAGTTCATTGAACAGTTAGATGCCATTGTAACAGTTGAATGTACTAGTTTAGTGTGTACAGTGCAAATAAATTGTTTCGTTACATTTATTGAAATCATTAACCGCCTAATTGGCCTTGCTCTTCTTCTTCCATCTTGATGTTGTTGACATCTTTGATGGCCTTGTTGTCCAAAGTGTCGTCTTCTTCCTGCTCATCGCTGCCACAGCCACAATCGTAGTCCTCTAAGATCTTTGTACAGTCATACTCAGGCTTATCTAATCTCTCGTTGACTTTATTGTGGATGTAACAGCCCCACAAAGCAGCAGTCTTTCTTGAGCTCACTTGTGGTGGGTACTGTTGCAACAATTTCTGAAAATGTCTGGCGCAGTCTCCACATGGGTACACTTGACCAAAGGACTTAATGTACTGGTTGAGGGTATTCTGTTCCTGTTCTGATGGTTTTTCAGGGTACCTTGCCAAGATTGTGTGAAGCAACTTCCATGCAGCGTTGCCTAGTTGAGCCTTCAATGTCTCATTAGCCATCTTGGGCATGAATGGAGTTTCAGTGATCTTCAATTGGTGGCTGATAACGTCTTCATTTTTTTCCACAGCAGCACTCAACTCTGTCGAGGTGTCATGATCCAAATCCTTAAGTTTACTTTCTAAGGTGTCTTCTGGTAAAGTGCCTTCTGGCAAGATGTTGCCGTCTTTAGCCGCATTGGCATTTATAGTGCCATCTTGGTTGTTAAGCGGTGCTTGAGTACCGCCTCTGATACCGATGGGAGCATTGCTACCGAGAGTTGACTGTGATGACGTAGACATCATATAAATCAATGTCACCACTGCTAATAATAGCAATGTCGACACTACTGGTCTCCTTGTAGATTTCATCATTGGGATAATTGGGGTTGCGTGAGAAATCAAGTAGATTTTTATGCTCACATGATTAAAGTCGTTTTTTGTTATCTATTTAACTCGATTTATGTGAGGAAGCAGCGTCCAATACTCCAGGTAAAGGTTCATTACCTACTTTAAACATTAGTTTGATCCCTCCAACGATCATAACTATAATAGTAAGTGAAGACCAAAGGAGTAAATTAGCCGTTGATGAGATATCAGTTTTAGAACAGTCGTAACCGGACCAGTAAGTAGTTCTAGAACTTTTCTTGTCGAATGTAGATTTACAAGCACAAGACCAACATTTACCGCCAATTTGCACACAAGTTCCATGCGAGTTACACTCATTAGTTCCAGTATTACATTGAGCTTCAGTCTCAAAACATGATCCACTACTCAAAGACTCAGCTTTGTCTCTCTTGAAGATTGCTTCGAGATCTTTGAGACTGTGTAATTCATGCTTCTTTGACAATGGCATGTTTGAGGGTAATGCCAAAACAGTTATGTCAAACTTGTCTGACATCTTATTCAAGAAATCTTTGACGACTCTATGAGCAAAGTTATAAGTACTAGAGTGCTTTCCGGTCTTCTTTAAGAGGGATTGCAATGAGTACAATTCAACAAACACCACATCCTTACTGTCTTCGAAGTCAAACTTGTTTAAATGGATAAGTTGTGATAACTCGTAGATGAAAAACTTATCGTTAATCAATTTGAAAGTGTTGGCGTCACTCTCATTCAAAACAATTTGATCATTTGATTTTGTAGTATGTGCTTTCCATATTTGCATGAGTTTATCATGGAAGTATTTGAAATGCTGTTGCAATCCATTTAAGTTTTCAGTAGCCAAAACTTGGATTTGCTTTGTCAATATTGCACTTGAAACTTGGTCGTTTTCTGATCTAAGAAATTCAGGAAACGATTCAAATACTGAATGAGTTAATGCTTGTTTATCGCCATCTTTGAACTTGAATGAAGGAGGAATGTCAAATAATTGGTCGACGTCTTCAACTCCACTTAATGATAAAACTAATTTAGGTTGCTTCAGGGGCTTTAAAGATTCGTACTGGGAGTTAATGAATCTGATGGTTTCATCTTTGTTGTCAGTGTCACTTAATCTGTATTGATTTTTGACTCCAAATCTGTCAGCCAAGTAAAGTAAAGCTTGTGAGGTTGAAACTTGGGGAGTTTCAGAAGCCGATTGACCATTCAATTGATAAACCGCCACAAAGCTCGACTTTTCAGCGATTACAGTGCCGATTGTCACGAGTACACTTGACACAAACAGCAATTTCATTCTGAAAGTGAGTTAATCCTTGAACGAATAATGAGAAATCGTGTTGCGACTAAAACTACAATGCCAACGTTAATTGAATAAATAATACACTACTGAGTTTCATCGAGTGTTATGGTAGGACTTGGGATTGAGGTGTGATTTTGCACTTGAGTGTCAATAGACAAATTTGGTTGGAAAAGTGTTCTTGTGCCGGATCTTGACCTCTTAATAGTTTGTGGGTCAATTGGTACATTTGAAACATCAATTCCAAGATTTTCAAGGTCCAGTAACACATTGAACCTTTGTGGTTTAGGCTCTTCGTAGTTGTTTAGGCTATCACTCGAATTTTTTGATTTAAATTTCTTCAAGTCCTCCACTGACAATGCATCTTCTTCGTAGCTATCGAACGACTTCGATCTCTGGAGCAAGTTCTCCTGTAATGAAATTTTGACACCATCACCCAAACCTAACTGCGCCTTATTTGATTCAAGGTACTCAAAAAGGATTCTACTACTGTCTTCATCCTTTAAGATCAAGCATGCTCTGTTAAGAAAAGGTAGATTAGACCACCGCGTTATTCTCGATAAGAAGTAATCCTCATCATGGTCGATATTCAAATTCAATATTTCAAGCTTTATCTTATCAACGAGGCTAAGATTTCTTGTCACTCCAGAACCTGAATGATTACAAACAAAATCATCCTTATGAAGATTGGAAATAATAATTGATGTCTTGGTGGCCATTTTAACACAGTGTGACTCGCTGACTAAGTAATTGGTTGGGCTAAATGGCAAAACACGATTAAATTCTTTGAGGTTTTTAAGCCACTCTTGCTGATAGTCCTGCGTAAATTGGGGTCATGTGCGATAGTGATACAATTAGTGTGAATTTACTATAATTTTTTGCAACCACCTTCACCTATATTTCGGCCGTACTACGGTGCAGCACAGGCTGGACAATTGGAAACTACGAGATTGGTTATAGTTGAAGTTTCATAATTCGAGCGAAAAGTACATTTTACAAATAATTCAACCACATCTAATGCACAAAAAATACCGGCTGCAATTACCTTTACTAGAAATACAAGTCATTTACCGTGAAATGGCTGAAATCACATAAGGCCGTGTACCAAACGTAGAACAACACCGAAGTTTTAACCGAAAGATAAGACCCTCATGCAACCATCGATCCACTTCCAGTAATGTGGTTATGGTATTATTTTGGGCCGATGTATGTCAATGCGATGCAAGTGAAGTTCGAATTCCGACTGAAATTTGTTCATCATGATGTGGTAATCTGTGAAACTAATAATCTTTCGTGCGTTATTATGAAACAACGCAAGATGAACTTGGCACCAGCCTCACCAAAACCTTAGACGAGCGGGTCCACATGCTGGTTTCACAACAAATGAGGGGTGTTGGTGGATGTAAAAAGTGGGTGCTTCAAAAAATTTCGGACCTCTAGCACCGTAGGCCGACCAGTGCAAAATGCCCGAAACTCAACCCAAAAAATAACTGACTCTGGAGGAGATGTCCAGCACCATGAACAAAGCCCTAATTAAGCTGCTGGCTGTTAATTGAATCAATTAAGAGTTAATGATGTTGGGGGCCTATGAGTTTGTAGAAGGTGGTTCAAAGCCCTCGAAGTACAAATGGTAATGCAACGAGCACTTGGGGTTGAAGAGAGATTTACAATCAATGCATCGGTAACTGTTGTTGTTATAGTCCTGAAACGTGAGCTCCGTTTTGCAATTACCACACAATACCACTTTCTCAGTAAGAAGGTCGATCTTATCGTATTTCACGGTTTGGTGATTCAGTGAGTCTTGATGACACTGGAAGCAGGGGAAGTAAGTGTGACAGCATTTGAACTTCAATGCAATGATATCAAGATCTGAATGATAATGCACGCATCGTGTAAACAGATCGACTAACTGACCATCAATAGTGATGGTGTTCCCATTCTTGGAAGTTAAGTGGTGCATAATTTCTCACAAATGTGATACATCAAATGTGGATGAGCTGAAGTTTCAGATGGGGATACAAATACAAGTTGGTGCCTGACTATTAAACCGCCAATGCTTTTGCAATCACTGTTAGTGGGCGGTACTGACGGAGATTTACTTGATAGGTTACAACAAGTATGCAAAGAGCTCGAACTGGAAGGAGACGCTGCAAAACTTGATATTCCTCGTATAAGAGATATACTTAAACAGAGTCAGGACATTATACTTGAACTATTGTGTGAATCAACATCAGAAAAGGGTCATATAATGAAGTCACATATCAATTTTAAACAATGCTTACAAACGCCAGACTATGTTGTAAAATTTGGTTACGAAACGCCATAGAAAACAATACACATCATCACGAAAACCGTGTAGAAACACGCCCACAAATAAATTGGAGTTAACCACAAAACCAAATCGCGATTGTTTACAAAATTGTTTCACTAACAACTTTCATTTAGTGACAACACCAAAAGTTGGAAACGCCATTGAAAACTAAGTTTTTAGTTTAACTACAAAACATTGTTTCCATTGAACTTACCAACTTCTTTATAACTTTGGTTAATTCTTCTTATTTGATTTGCATCGAGATCCTAGAGATCCTTCCATTCGTTTACTTTCTGCATCTCCTACCTTTGTCATTCTTTAATATTGCATTATGAGACCTTACGACGAGAACAGCAGGCTTTCAACAAAGCCAGACTCCGCCCATACTCGTGGTGCCCTCAAAGATTTAACCCAGATTAATGAAAATCGGAAGGGCTTAAAGCCAAAACAAAAAGTACAAATAACAAAACTTTCGAGTTTAGAAAGATTTGAGAAGAAACAAAAACTCAGTAAGGAATCAACAAAGAAGGTACAAAATTATCTAATTAACTCAGATGACTTGTTGATCAAGAATCATTTTGAAAGAATTAGCGGTAGTAATTTACCATTAGATGATGTTAATATTGATGAATACCCAGAAGATGATGAGATTAAGTTGGCTGATAATCGCCTTTTGTCGAATATAAGAGAAGTTGAACAGGTTGGCAATATTTCGTTCGAATCTTCTGAAGATGAAATTTTTGAATATCAACCTGATCACCATGATCAGCCACAAGAAAAATCAATTGCTCCAAGTATACAACAAGATCCCAATACCACAGATAATGACTCTACTCAAATTACTCAAAGGCCAACGGTTGATGATAAATACAAGCCAATGGAACCAAAATGGAACTCAACAATCTTTAAAGAATTGCACTATATTTTAAACAAACATTCTCGTACTACTTTGGATGTTGATGACGAGGATACTTACGATGTCACAATGGTAGCAGAATATGCACCTGAAATCTTCAATTACATGCATGAACTTGAAAATAAACTTGCTCCTGATCCTCATTACATGGACAACCAAGATGAATTAAAATGGGAAATGAGAAGTGTTTTAATCGACTGGGTTGTCCAAGTTCACAGTAGGTTCAATTTATTACCGGAGACTTTGTTCTTAACTGTTAATTATATTGACAGATTTTTAAGTAAGAGAAAAGTTTCATTATCAAGATTTCAGTTAGTGGGAGCAGTAGCATTATTCATTGCTGCAAAATATGAAGAAATCAATTGTCCAACAGTGGGAGAAGTTGCATACATGGCTGATAACGCTTATTCGGTTGAAGATTTTTTGAAAGCTGAAAGGTTTATGATTGACGTACTTCAATTTGATATGGGATGGCCTGGACCTATGTCATTCTTGAGAAGAACATCAAAAGCTGATGATTATGATTATGAGACAAGAACACTAGCCAAATATTTCTTGGAAATCACAATAATGGATGCAAGATTTGTTGCATCACCACCAAGCTGGTTAGCAGCAGGTGCCCATTACTTATCACGAAAATTACTCAACAAAGGTCCATGGACGGAACTACACGTGTTTTACTCTGGTTACACTGAAACTCAGTTGAAACCGTTAGCTGAGGTGTTACTTACAAACTGTAAGGATGCCGGGTCCAACCATAAAGCCATTTTCGAGAAGTATCAAGAGAGGAGGTACAAGAGGTCCTCAACTTTCGTGCAAGAGTACTTCGATGTCATTGAGAATAGTTAATTGTATATTAGAATGTTAGTCATCGTAATCATGAATCCTAGAGAGATTGAAACCACTAGCGTGCAATTGCGCCGCGATGGCACCAACTTTGGTGCGACCTTGGAGAAAACCGCACTAAAAAATCAAACTCATCCCTGATGCTTTCGTCAATTATCAAAAGAAGTACAATTAGTATTGCCAGAAGAGCTGCTGTTTCCAGCACTTTCAGATTTGCTCCAAGAGTCGGTGCTGCCACTTTACCACAAGTCAGAAACTATTCCGGTGTTCCCCCAATCAAGGACCAAATCAGACAAGTTCTTGAGGAGGAAATCGAAGTTAGCAACGAAGAAGCTGCTGAATTTGACACTGCTACTTTGGACGAATACTTGAGCAAGTCATCATTTCAAGTTAAAGAAACCGCCGGCAACTGTGATGTTCAATTAGTCAAACAATTGCCATCAGGAGAAACCCTCAGAGTTTTCTTCAATGTTGACGCCGTCACTGATCTCCCATTGGACACTCTTGACCCTGAAGAGTACGAACAAGCAATGGGTGAAGGATTGGACCAACAACTTGACAATCTTGACGGGTTGTTGTGCAATGTCAACGTTATGCTTGAGAAACCAGACAACACTGGTCTTTTCGTTACCTTGTTATTGAAAGGAGGCGAAGAGAGATTCGAAATCGAGAGAATTGAGTACAAAGAAGACGCCAGCAAGTTTATTGAGCAAAGCATTGCCACTAATGAGTTTAGTGATGTTGACTACCCAGGTCCAAGATTTATCACTTTAGATGAAGCTCTTCAAACCACTTTAGAAGAGTACTTCGAGTCAATTGGTATCGACAGCGACTTAGCTCAATTCATTGTTTACTACTCTGATGCTAAGGAAGAGAAAGAGTACAACAGATGGATTTCAAAATTAGGTGAATTCTTCAAGTAGTTGTTTGTTAGTTCTTGTATATAGTTAGGTCATAAACCCTATTAGTTTGAGGAAATCCACGTGATGTAGAACCCATAAAATCATTTTCTCATTTTTTTCACTTTCATCGTACACTATGTCTGCTGAAGCTGCTGTTTCATACGCTGCCTTAATTTTAGCTGATGCTGAAGTTGAAATCACTGCTGACAACTTGTTGGCTTTAACCAAAGCCGCTGGTTCTTCAGTTGAATCCGTTTGGGCTGATGTTTACGCTAAAGCTTTAGAAGGTAAAGACTTAAAAGAATTATTATTCTCATTTGCTGCTTCTGCTCCAGCTTCTGGTTCTGCCCCAGCTGCTGCTGCTGGTGGTGCTTCTGAAGAAGCCGCCGAAGAAGCTGCTGAAGAAGCCGCTGAAGAATCTGATGATGACATGGGTTTCGGTTTATTCGATTAAGTAATCATAGATCATATTAATACATTAAATCAGTGAAAACTGTAGCCACAGTCAGAGTGAGGGTGGTGACGTTCCAAGTGTAGACTTGGATAAGGTTTCGTAATGTCAGAAAAATTGCTCAACCAAGAGAACCAAGAGAACAAATCGTCACCGACCAAGAAGAACCTCTTCGTAGAGTCTCGGCAGAGCAATGATTTTGAAGTAACTCGGCACTAAATGTCTTTTATCCGAAGCATAATTGCTAAAACTGTCTAATGGTGTTTAAGGTTTGTTCACCATTGCTTCACCACCACTTGACAGACGGCCGAACAAAATATACAATGTCGAAGACGTCACAGCGGCAAGCCTAGAAATGTGCCGAACAACTCATGGGACTCGGAGTTGCTGTCTGTGACATCACCGTTTTCTGGGCCTAAAAATATTTGTTTGGTGAAACCTAGAACAAGCAACCACTCGGGCAACCAACTTCGAGGCCCGAGAAGCTGCTACTAAGAAGACATGATTGTGGACCGCTAATCTAAGTTTTTGCAGCAATTGAATGCGGGATTTCAACCGGGACTATTAATAGAAAAACCACAGCGAAACCCTTATCACGACAACACATCCGATGGGTCGGGATGAAGAATAAGGTTTCGAGAGTTTACTAGCCGCAAATTGGAAAAGTTGCATACGTCACAAAGGTTAATTGATACGGCAACTGACGAACAAACTTGCCAGCTTCTAGAAGACATGTGTTGCCGTGGGTAAGTGTTGGTGTCTACAAGCTGGAGCAGATGAGGCTACTGAATAAATATCGCAATTATAGCCGTTGTAGATCCGGTAGAGAAACACCAAACGAGCAACCTCCTGTGAATGTGACACATTTGGCCGGAGAATTGAGAAACAATCCGAACTTAGATTAGAACAAGGTCATTGTTCGTGTAGAATTTACTAGGGCACACGGATCCTGGGTAAGTTTTAGGTGTTGAGCAAGTGTTGCGAACATAACCCGGTTTGACATAAAACGACAGGGTTTCCTAATTAAGTAATATATAACCATTTAACCCTTGACATAAAACTGTGGGTAGGCAAATCCCACTTACTGTCATGATCAACTAACAGCCCACTGATGCGTCTATGCCCTCTAATAGGAAGGAGGTCGGCCAAATGAGTGCAAAATAAGTGTAGTGTCTGTCACTACCCGGGTATCAAAATGAGACTGAGTCTCGAATTGAGTCCATCAACTTATGTCTCACATACGAATTTAACAACGTAAGTATAACCGAATTAATGCAGAACTCATCCGACTTATAGCTACACAGGTATTGTAAAACAATGCTATGTGGAGGTAATCATATGATGAGCCTATTGGGGTAATTGATTGAATTTAATACGTTGAGTTTAATTGCTCTTTGTCAAGTTGAACCGAGCTAAAGCTACAGGGAGATAATCGGTGGCGGATTCTAGCCGGACATAGACGCTGAAATTCACCGGCACGGATTGAAAAAGCCATCTCCGCGCTTTAACAAAAATACCCGAACTACTGGGCGAGATACGACTTCAACGGTCGAACTCTAGAATAGTAAATGATTAATATACCGGATTTGAAATTGGGATGAGTGATCACTAATAGCTGTCGGTAATTACAATACGAAAGCAAGAATAATTAATAAGGAAACATTTAGAAATTTGATTAAAGTAATATTATAACAGTTTGACACATTGTAATTTAATAAGACCATTATCAACTTAATGGGCTGATGAGTGAAAAATAAAGGATGCAAAAAGTTCGGAAATGAAGTCTGGAGTATTAAAATTTTAAATTCCGACTTGTAATTCCGGAGTAAAAATCGGCGCCAAAAAACATTGCTCCATTTGGATTTATTTTTATTTTAAAAACTATCGGATGAGAAATCAACTGTTAACCGATTTGTCATCGTTGCCATACAGGAAACTTTATGTTTGACATTTAGCCCCAAGTATAAAAATAATCAATTCCCTTGTAAATAGTAACAACGTTTTTATATCAAAATGTCAATGTCGTTTGCTCAATCTTATATACTTGCATCAAGGGTTAGATCCAAACTCACAAAGGATGCTTCAAATCCCAAACTGTCATTAAGGAAACTCGTAGTGCAAGCAAATATGTTAGACAACCTTATGGACCACATTTCTAATGAGTCAACCAAAAGACTTGACAAGCTTAATTCCAAATCTTCATCTGTTAAATTCGACGTTCCACCCAAACCCAGTCATGAAACTCATAATACTTCAATAATAGAGTACGAAGTTGACTCTGAAGACAGTGACGATTACGAAAGCGACTCAGATTCCGATTACTACTACTCTTCAGATGACGAAATTGAAGAAGTGCAATTCACACCATACCAGTCTCACAGTCTGACCACAACCTCAAGTCCAGGTTTAACAACAATCACAGAGGAAGCCCACGATATGCCAGAATTAACCAAGTCCATTAGCTTGACCGATGACGAAGAAGACGAAGAAGATTTAGTACCCAACTACGTGCTCACCACAAAGTCTTCAAGTATCGATGAAGTTCCAAGATCCATGAAATTAAGCAATCATAAATCATTGACTCATCGCAAGAACTACAACAATTTGGTTAACATCGAGGAAGTTTTTTAGTGGTAAACCCCTAAGAATTTCCAATTCTAGCCCCTATCATGACTTACGACTTACGAACTTGTATTTAGATTATAGATATCTTAATAATATTATATTAATGAAACCAGCAATAACCTTTACAAATTCGGCCGTAGTATATTTTTTAGGAGTCATTTGCGAACCCTTGGGCCCTTGGCGGCTCATACGTTCGCCGCATTTTCATCACATACCAGATAAGTATTATTATTAACCACACCACTACAACAAGAAAAGTGTTCTGTATCGCTGTGGTGACCCCTTCAGTTTGTGAAACTTCATGGATGATGTTGCGTCGATTTTGCAGTTGTAGTTGTTGTCTCACCTGTTTGATGAGTTCCCTCTTTGATACTGGTTTTTCAATATCCGATCTGAATCGTGGCGGCGCTAGTGATTCATGCTTCGTTTGTCGTAGTGGCTCAAGCGATGTGTGTATCATGCCCCATCATCGGGCGATCCAACTCTTTTTATACCTGCAAAACTTGCATATCCCATGACCTTTTTGCAACACTACGAAATCTGCGTTAAGCCACAAACATGAATGACCTCGAGTCGCCGGTTCGAGTCTGCCCAGCGCAGCCACCTGAGACATTTCCACGCCATTCGCATTTTCTCAATCATGTTTAAACCTCTGTTGCTAAAATCAACATTATCACCAACGAGGCAAATCATCACCTCCGCATGGCGTGTTAGATCCCATGCTTCACTTAACGTGATTCCCACCCGTAATATCGGTTATACCAGATTATTCGGTAAAATGGTCCGAATCCCCGTTTATGTGGGAGGTACCGTTGCCGCTGGTGGCTCTTATGTCGCTTACAAAGTTGAACAAGCTTCAAATTATACTCATGAAGCTTTCCTGTCAATCAAAGACTTTGCAGCAAACTTATACGATAAATCAACCGATATGTTCAAAAACGGTACTACTAACTCTGGAAGCGCTGGTGGTGACGGTGGTGGTAACTCTAATGCTGCAGTAGGCGCTACAGCCGCCGCAGTGGCGGTGTCAAGTGATGAAGATCCCGACGCTGCTCCCATTGATGACGAAGACGAAGATGATGAAACCCTCATAGATTATGATAACGATGAAGACCTCTCAAATGACGGGACTGATAACGAAATCTTAAACCTCACAAAGCAAATGATCGAAATAAGAAACATCCTATCATCCATCGATCATTCTGATAACTTGAAACTCCCTTCAATTGTTGTTATTGGTTCTCAATCATCAGGTAAATCATCCGTATTAGAATCAATTGTTGGCCAACAATTCTTACCCAAAGGTGATAACATGGTTACAAAAAGACCAATCGAATTGACACTCGTCAATGCTCCAGATTCAGCTGCTGATATAGCTGAATTTCCCGCTTTAAAACTCTTTAATTTAACTGATTTTAATCAAGTTCAAAAAATTCTTGTGGATTTGAACTTGGCTGTCCCAAATACCGATTACGTTTCTGATGATCCAATCCAAATCACTATCAGATCTCCAAAAGTTCCAGATTTATCTTTAGTCGATTTACCAGGGTACATTCAGGTGGAATCTGCTGATCAACCTATCGAGTTAAAACAGAAAATCAGAAGATTGTGCAACAAATACCTCGACCCTCCCAACATAATATTGGCGATATCTGCTGCAAATGTTGATCTAGCTAACTCAGCCGCTTTGAGAGCTGCTAAGGTTTCAGATCCTAAAGGTGAAAGAACTATTGGTGTGATAACCAAACTCGACTTGGTTGATCCAGACATCGCAAAGGAAATCTTGACAAATAGAAAATATCCTTTAAAGATGGGATATGTTGGTGTTATAACCAAAGTCCCTCTGGTTGGGTCTGGTAGCTTGTTCTCAAGAAAATCTATCTCCAGTTACCAGCAGTTTGTGGCTCAACAAAATTTTGAAGTCAAATACTTCAGGGAGCATAAAGATAGTTTTTTTGGCACTGTCACCGGTACCCGTAATTTGAAGAGAAAGTTGATCAAAGTCTTGGAAAAGTCCATGACAATGAGCCTTCAACCTACTCACTTAGCTATCCAACAAGAACTAGAGGAAACAGCATACAAGTTCAAAGTTGAGTTCAATGATTTACCATTAACCCCTCAGATGTACTTGGCTAACAATATCGATATCCTTAAACTCTCGACGAAAGAGTTAAGTCACAATTTCTCGAGGAAAGAATTGAAAGCTTTGCTCAAAAACGAGCTAGATCAAAAAGTGCTAACTCTAATGGCTGAAAGATACTGGAATAAACCATTTGGCCTCAAGTCAAATCCCTCTAAGCGTGATCTTGAACCTGATTTAAGAGAGTTATCACAATTGTCGACTGTGGATGAGGACACTTATTGGGCCAAGAAATTAGACTTGATTACTTCAGCGTTAACGAAGCAAGGAGTTGGTAGACTCTCTACGACGTTGGTAACTACAGTGCTTGTTCAAGAAATCGAGAATTTAATCAATAATACTCAATTAAGAACACACCCTCTAGCAAAGAAAGCGGTTAGAGAAGCTGCAAAATCAGTTTTGGGAGCTAAATACTATTCTACTGCTGATCAAGTTGAGAATTGTATCAAGCCTTTCAAGTATGAGATCGAAATTGAAGATAGGGAATGGAACAGCAGCAAAGACAATGCTGTAAATGTTTTGAAAGAAGAGATCAGACAATGTGATGAGCAATACAACAGCTTAAAGAACCAAGTTGGCGGTAGAAAACTTCAACAAGTGATGACATACTTGGACAAGTTGAATCAACAACAAAGTAATGAAATTGATGTGAATTCTAATGAGACTCTTGGATTCTCCAATAATTTGATTGAGAAGGGTAAGATAGGACTATTCTTGAAAGAGAGGTCTTCATTGTTGAAGATGCGTTACTCTTTTGTCAAGAATAGCAAGAAGTGTAAGAAGAAGGAGAACAAGTACCAATGTCCTGAAGTGTATTTGGATGTTGTGGCTAGCAAATTGACTGCTACATCTATTTTGTTCTTGAACGTGGAGTTACTCAACGATTTCTTCTACAACTTCCCCAGAGAGCTTGATATGAGGTTTTTCAACAATTTGAGCTATGATGAAATGGAGACATTCGCCAAAGAAGACCCCAAGATCAAAGCACACATTGAGCTTCAACAACGGAAAGACTTGTTGGAACTTGCTCTCAACAAAATCGAGAGTCTACTCGCTATAAGGAGAACTTTGGCACCTCAGTCCAACGACAACAAAGATCCAAAGCTACTCTCTTGGATGAGATAATATTGTATATAGTTCGGAGAAATCGTGCATTTGTTAATAAATAACATTAATAGATTTAGTCTATTTGATTATCTTCATGATATTGTCGAAGAGATTCTCAAGTGGGAGGTTGTCAGCGTTCTCGAACAATGTTTGGAAGTTGTTCAAACTGACGACTTTGGAAGCTTCAGCTTCATTCAGTGACTCAACTGGCTTGTTGTTGATAACATTGGAAGTAGCTTGTGCACTGTTCAACATCACTTCTATATCTTTAGTGATTTGGACGTCAGTATCGTCATTGGCAATTTCTTCGTCTCTGGTACTGACAAGTCCAATCCTGGAGTTAACGTCAACAAACAAGAAACTACCATTGAATGTCTTGACTGAAGAAATAGCATCTGTGTGATTGAAAGTTGCAACTGGCTTCAACTGTTGGGGTTTGAAGATTGCTATTTTTGATTTGAGCTGAACATCCTTTTTATTGATGTCATAGTAATTGATAGCCAAAAATATCAATTCCCTGTTGTGATCACAGCTTATTAATGTCTTTGCACCTTGTGTAGTATTCACCCTAGCCACCAATTCATTTAAGTCGTTAGTCAAAAGGTTGAATGAAGTTATTCTGGTCTTACTCAAAACAATCAAGTTAGTTCCGAGTAATTCAATAGATCTGATGTTGGAGTCGGAGATGTTGAGTTTATCATTGTCTACTAAACTCAAATTCGTGCCATGGAATATTCTGATATTGTTCTCATGAGCCAACACTATCACTGAACCATCTTGAGACCAACATGTATCAACAGTTTTGGTTTCCACAAGGTCCATATTCTTCGTTCTTGTAACTGACCATGCAGTTTGTTGTGGTTTGCCGGTGATTGGACCCTTAACTTTGGAATAGAGATCTTTAGGAATTTTTGGTTTCCAAACTCTTAAGTTACCCTTAGCATCAGCTGTCAAAAATGCCAAACCCAGATTGACTGTTGCGGGAGCTGCAGTGATAGATAATACTGGCTGTGAGTTACCATGAGGATCAATGATCTTAGTAGTGAGTTCCCAGTATCCTTCACTATTTTTGATGCTATTGGTGTTACTGTCTTTAACAGCAGGTTCAACATGTTTCCAGAACTTTAATGCATATTTCTTATCATCTCTAGATAATAAACCGTCAACTTCGGAAGTTTCGTCGATATCGAATGTGCACATCCATTCACCATCATGAGTGAACTTGAGTTGAGTGACAAAGGGATCGATTAATTTGGTTTCCGACTTCACTTTACCAGTCGACACCACTGGAGCGATATTTTGAAGAAAAACTTGTTCGTTCTTGATGAGATCCCATGACTGAATTAATGACTGGTTAGGAAAATACAAATGATTGGATTTTGGGTTGACTTCAAAAGTTGAACAATAATCGTATCTAACTTTGGTTTTGTCGAACTTTTCTTGTGATTTGCTGAACTTCTTTTGTATTTTTGGCATCGTTGCGGATATCGTGTTGTTGAAGTTAGGTCTTATGCAGTTAACGGATAAACGAGATACCAAATCTACTGCAGAAATCACAAGTAATTCATAGTTGTTATCAGCTTCGTTGTTGGAAATCCTGAGCATCAACTGGTAGTAATCTGGTTTATGAGGATCAATAGATATCTTTTCAATTGAGCCATTCAATCTTGGTAAGAATTGAGTTTTGTCAGTGTCAACTTGCCAGAATACTAACACTTTTTCCATACCACCAGAAATCAAGTAACTGTTATCACCTGTGAATTTCAATGATTTCACTGGTCCTATATGCCACTTCAAGAGTTTTTGAGGCACATCTTCTATGAGTCCCCCAAAGAGTATTTGAATTGGTCCTGAAGTTGAACCAAGAGCCACCACTGAATTATTGCTAACAGCTATGCTTATTATAGGTGTTTTGTAAGTGAAAGACAAGATTTCTTGAGGAATTTGGAACTCATACTTTTCATTTATGTGATCTTCATCAGAGTAATAATGGGACAAGTCAATCAAATGAACTTGATGAGAATTGTTTAAAAGAGCAACCAACTCAGAATTTGGTGATACAGTCAAGTTGATGACGCTTGGAACTTCAATCAATTCTATCGATTTCTTAGAGTCTCTGTTGAAGACAACAACCTTTACAGATGAGCTTTTGTCGATTTGACCACTGAAATAGAAGAAATGAGACTTTGTAACTTTAATCACAGATAATATGAGGTCGTTAACGGAGCTGGGTGGTTCAAGATCAGATTTCTCTTTCCAGTTGATGGAGTGGAAATCACCATTTTGAGTGAATGCAATGACGAAATTTGGATTTTTGGGATCGAGCTTCAAATCTATCGCTGGGATATCAATATCTATTGATCTTACACATTGACGAGTTGAAACAAAGTAAACCCTCAACTGATGGGTGAGTAAGACCAAGAAATACTTCCCATCCTCGGAATAAATTCCGGAATCTGAGGACCAGGGGAAACAGATTGGCTTCCCTCCACTTAACATGGACGATGACCATTCTTGTGGAGAATTTTGAGACACAGTCATTGATATGTGGTCCTGACTGAGAGTTGCAAATGTTTTGTATGAAGCGCGATGAGATGGACTTTTACGTGTTGAAACCAAGTCGCATTATCAACAAGAAAATTTTCATCTTAGAAATCACATTGTCATAATGATTATACCAATTCGTTGTTTTTCTTGTGGTAAAGTTGTTGGTGATAAATGGGAAGCTTACTTGGAATTACTTCAAGATGATAATGTGACCGAAGGTGATGCTTTAGATAAATTGAAATTGAGAAGGTATTGCTGTAGGAGAATGGTTTTGACTCATGTGGATTTAATCGAGAAATTCTTGCGTTATAATCCATTAGAAAAGAAGGATATCAATTAGGATCATGGGAGTTTCCCGCTAGCATTTGTAAAATAGTTTATATACATTAAAAGTTACTTTGGAAGTACTCATTTTGCTCATTACAATTAAATAGTTATACATTTTATTCATTATAGTACAGTCGTTAATATTATAAGAGGATCTTCTTGAGGATACCGACATCCTGGATCGATCTAGTGAATTCATCATAGCTGATGTTGGTGTTGACTAATTTAGAACTTGCCTCTCCAGATTCTGAAACTGTTAAGAGTGATAATGATTCGAGTGCTCCGACAACTTCGAGGAACTCAGTCTTTCGTAAAACATTTAATAACTTGTTGTCTGCCGAGTTCCTGAGGTAATAATTGAATAGTAAATTGATTGTAGGCTTTGATGGCTCTTCAATCTGGTAATTGAATAAGTAAGTCAACACAACTTTCTGCATCAAATTGATACTTTTCAATATTCTCATGTAGTTTGTGCCCATTGAATTGCTGCAAACTTTCGCAATGTGTTGAATCTGGACTTTCGGAGCATTCATGAAGTCATACTCGGTGACCGACTGCAATTCTGACTCCACTAACTCGATACTTTTAACCATTAAATCAAATGCCTTTCTCAAATCACCAGACATCGATGCTATTTTTTTGCAGCATAAAATTATTGCCCCAGGGTGAACTATGGGTGTGGAAGCAATGTTCTCTTTGTTTTCCTCCACTAAAGATTGCAACTTGTGAGTTATGATTTTTTTTATTTGATCAAATGTGTAGGGCATGAATTGAACTGTGTCAGGGTTAGCTTTGTTTCTTGTGAGTCTTGGAAGTATTTTATCTGTCAAGTCGAGCGAGTTTGACACTCCAATGATGATGAGCTTAGTATGCAATGAGTCTGAATTGATAGTGGCAGACATGTTGAATAGTTGAAACAAGACTTGCTGGTCGTTAGTCAAAAGTGAGTCAAGCTCATCGAGAACCACAAGAATTGACTTGCATGGCAATTGATTTTCCTTCAGCAATAATTGGAACAATTCACTACTTGTCTTTTGTTTCTTGGATCGTGTATGAGTGATATGCTCGTAGATGTGATTATAAATAGTCTCTGGTTTAGTGAGACTCATGCAATTAATATTGAGTATAGTACAGTTATTTTTGTTGATGCAAATGGAGTTTGTTGCTGGGTCTTGGAGAATCTTGATGCTCAAATCCAATTGAGCCGATTTTCCTGTGCCTGGAGGCCCAGACACGTATAAACTGCCACAAGTATTTTTGGAGATGTGATCGATGATGAAATGATTCAATTGTTGCGCTTCAGTTTCCCTTCCAACGAGACACCGAGACTCAGTGGCACCACGTTGAAACAATGCTTTGGCCTTAGAGTAAACATTTGTCGAGTGAGTCTTGACAGGAGTAGCTGGAGGGCTTATGAAAAGTTTTGTTTTAGCAGGCTCGTTATCCTGTAAATTATAGTCAACAATTCTTTGCTTCTCGGGAGTAGTTGGTGGTGATATATTCGAGACATCACCGAGTGCACGTCTTTTGGCATTTCTAGTTACTGGGAATGATCTTTTCATAGTTGCAGTGGAAGATATCCATCATATAATATATATGGTGAGACACGAATTCAATTTAGCTGAAATAGGAAGTATCGCGTAAGTGAATTTAATTAATTTTAATTAGGCACAAAAGGCACGTCATTTATTGCAAGTGGATAATTAATTAATCAGTTGTTTCAACGCGTCAGTTAACAGTTCGTTTTTACGCGTTATCATGAACACGTCTGCTGGCTTTATAACTTTTCTTCCTGCGTGTTGAGCGAAACTTTCAAGGTCTTCACCCAAATTCACCAATTGATTGAAAACCAAATCAACCAACGTGGCAACAAACATCGGAGTTGGACTCGCATCAAGCTCTCCACTCGATGCTCGTTCCTCAACGATCTTCGATACCATAAGGAAAATCGCTGACTTCAACTGTGACGCGGTCTCTGTTGACATGTAGGATTTTTGTCGCTGCGCACCTTTGGGATCATGAGTTGCAGTCACGTGAAATCCTGGAAATCGTACGGCCGAACTCGACAGTGTGATGTGGTTAGTTGTAGTTGTAGCACGGAAGAAATGGCTATGAATTGAACTTGGTTTGTTTTGATGCTATCACTGTTTTCAGGTTTGTTTGCTTGATTACATTGATACTTCATTCTACGGGGCTTGAAAACTTGACGTCATGATGGTGTGGGTCGTTGCAGACGATAACGGTTCGCCTGCAGAAAGTTAGACGAACTTGTTTGGCAGACTCATAATCCATCTTCAGCGGTGGTACTAAAGTCTCCTGCACCTTATGTCACTACTGTACCTATGTCACTGACCGATAAGTGTCAGAATACCTCCACAGTGCAACCACCGCACTGTGCATTCTCCACGGTGTTGCCAGCCAATTGACCCTTGGCCAACTTTGACACATCGTCCCCCACGCCAGACAATCTCATCCACGACATTTCTCCTCATCAGCACTCTGAAACAGCCCGTTGCATTTTACACGAACAGCAAATATGCACCCCACATCGATACATGAAACTTGTTATGTGCCAGCTACTCAAGTTCACTGGAGTCAACCCCATACCCCATCATTTCCCCAGACACAGCTAAATACAGCGATAATTAGTGGCATCATCACGTGACGCGAAATTCCCATAGCATTGTCTCCTATTATTAAAGTTTACTTCACAATAGGAAGAATTTAAGTGGGGTCTCATTAGTGAAATTTCCTTTTCAGTGAGCGGCTCTAAAATTGTTGGTTACATCCACATTGACGCTATCGGAGTTCTTGGTGAAGTAACCCAAAACCAAAATTTGTTTTTGACACTAAACTCTAGTCCGAAAACTGAAATTGTTTTTTGTTCAATCTCAACCTCAATAATCAATTAGTTTGTGGAGGAGCTAACAACACAATGTCTGTTCCTAAGACGAGGAAGGGACTTTACTATGTTTTAGGTGATTCAAATAATGATGAAAATCATATTCTACCTATAAATACTATGCAATACTCCTATTTCAACAATCAATTGTTCACAGGAGGCAGAGATGGAACCATAAAAGTTTGGACCCAAGAGTCGAATAATCCATTTGGCAATCATTATGTGCCTGACAATGATGATTTTGATGATGATCAAAGTATTGATGAACGCTTGTTGAAACTTGAAACTTCAATATCGTCAAATAGTGTGGCCGCCGCCGCTAATTTCAAGAATTCTTTCAAAATCTCTCAGACACATAACGTCCACTTCGACTGGATCAACGATATGTGTCTCGTTAACAATGACCAGGATCTCATATCGTGCTCTTCAGACTTGTCTTTGAAACACATGAAACTTTCTGGAGAATCTTCCATCAACAAATTCCCCAACGTCCACACAGATTATGTCAAACGTCTTTCCTACAACATTCCTCACAACAAAATCATTTCTGGTGGTCTAGACGGTAAGATAGTGATTTGGGACTTGTCAACTCTTGCACCCATAAGTGCCATAGACAATCATAAATCACTGTCAACCAGTGCATTACCTCATTCAATCTACTCACTAGCAAATGATAACAACAATTTAATCAGTACGGGTGGCCCCAACAATACAATTAACTTATATGATACAAGACAGCCAGACTCGGCTTTCATTAGAAAATTGATCGGACATCATGACAATGTCAGGTGTCTTCTTATGAGTGATAATCTCATTCTTAGTGGCTCTTCAGACTGTACAGTGAAACTCTGGGATTTAAGAAATTTCAAAATTTGCAAGAATTTCGATATACATGATGATCCAGTCTGGAGTTTAACAACAATTCGGGATTCATCACCCTCTTCATACAGCTATGGAGATGATTTTTCTGTGTTCTACTCTGGAGACAAAGCAGGAAACATCATCAAAACTGACATTAGCTACTTAAGTGGGTATGACAATTCCGAAGCAAACTACTACAATGATTTTAACTCAAATGAATCTGCTTTGATCAATGATAAGATTGGTCTCTCTACTTTGGTTGCAAAACTTGATACCCCAGTTAATTCCTTGTGCATAGAATCTATTCAACATGGTGACTCAATTTATGAGTCTTCAGTGTTTGCTTCGAGTGACATGTCACTCACAAGGTTTCATCCTCCCAAAACAAATGCTTTGGCCAGATATCAATACCTTAGAACATGTCAAGATATGCGGGACAATGAAGACATGATTCAGAAGGGATTAGAATCCGCTAATGGAGGTGATAGTGACTTGAATTCAGATTTCATGGACCTCGTTAGTCATTTCTCAATGGAAACTTCCACCAACAATCCAAACCTTGATCTTCAATCGAACCTCTCGAATGGAGGTCTAGCAAATATAGACGGTTTGACTGTGGATGATAACGAATACTTGTCAATGTTCATAAATCCTAATGGAGGCCCATCAACAGAGTACGTCAATTTTCACAAGAACAAGCCTGATAAACCGTCTAATGAGTTCATCGATGAAACACCAGTGGAAATTTTGTTGAATCCTGTTTCTCCTGACCAAATAACCCTCATACCATTCAACAAAAAACCAGTAAATGATTACAAATGGACACCAAAGTCCATAGTATCAAAACGGTTATTCAACAACAAAAGAACTCTAATGGTGTTATACCTGAATGGTGATATAGCGATCTGGGATATATTTATTTGCAGAAAGACTAAAACGTTCCCATACAGCTCCTCTGGCTCAAAGGAGTTGACCACCGAGATGCTTAAGAAGAGATTAAAAGATTTAGACTCTTTATTCCAAGAACATCAAACAGAAGACACGTTGAACAACTGGTCAGAGGTTGAGATAAAGGCAGGCAGACTCTTAGTTACTCTAACTGAAACCAACATCAACAACGTGGAAATTTATTACGATGAGTTGTACCAGTGCTACCCTTTCCTCAGCATTAATCATCCAAGCAATCACCTACTGAAAATCAATCCCAAAGTGAAGGTGGCGAACGATGATAGACTACAATTGGCGAGAATTTTTGTCAATTCGTTGTTTCACAACTATGCCCTATATGAAATGCAGTTTGATGTCGATCTAAGAGAAAGACTTTTGAAGAGCGGCAGTGCTAACCAACAGGAAGAGAGTTCAGGAGATGCCACCTTGAGGAGACTCAAAAAGTTCAGCAGAATAGGTTCTCGAGACACTGGCTCAGACAAAGAAAGCGTAACAGGTAATGGAGACACCCATAGTTCTGCTGCCAGCAGCAATGGTGGCTCAAATGAATTAAACGGAGACACTTCAATGACACTGCGACCCGAATCTGAGGCAGATGACACCATCAATTCTCTTCTTAACGACAATAAGAGGAAGTATATTGAACTGTATGAGTCCAATAATAGAGGCAAAGTTACCGAGACAGCTTTGAAAATTTACTCCAATGATCCTGAATTCACCAGAGACATTTACTTGAAAAACAATGAATACTTGCCATACAAGCCAATAATAGACTATGGCGAGTTCCCGTCTGATCTTTTGATTATCATTTTCGAAAACTCGCCTGAATTGGGAACATTCCGAGACTTGTTTAGCTTCAGGCTCAAAGATTTGAGCACTTTGAAATACGATCAAAATGCACCAAGCAACCTTGTGGAGAGTCTCCGAACATACTTACCGAAGTGGCTTGGAAATCCGATCTTGTATGATAAGTTTCCATTCAAGGAGAGTCCAAAGATTGCATTCCAGTTGTTGGAGTACGACTATGCCCTTTTACCGCCCGACAAGAAAATTGGCGGCAAGACACAGCGTAAGATCAAAAAGTTACCAGTTTTGGAGAGTTCTATCAAACTTACGTCCCACAACATGTTGAGAGTGAGCAAGATATTAAGTTACTTGACAGAGAAGTTCGAGTCGAGGACAGCCGAGATGAAAGAAAAGAAATCGCCAACTGATTGGCTTGTTCTTGAGTGCAGAGGACAGGAAGTTAGTCATACAATGTCGTTGCAAACTATCAAGACCAAAATCTGGAAGAGCAGCTCCGACATTGAGCTTAGATTTAGAAGAAAATTCGATTCATAGAATTATACATTACGAATTGTCGTGACATAACGGGATACCAATAAGTTAAGCAATCATTGATATACTTTATAGTCACAATTACTCTGTCCAGACATTTATCAACTGCTAACCGATAGTCTCTCACCGAACCAGTCAATTCTCATCGATGTCAACAGAGGCTCTAACTTAATAGAAGCAACCATGAACACCGACTTCCAACGAGTTGGGCGAATTAAGCCGGAAATGTTCAAGACCAGCAAGCTGCCAAATTTCATCTGGAGGTCAACTTTCAATGAGCATGAGCGAAAAATTCTCAATTTATACCTGGCAAACGATCGTGTATTGACACAATTCAATAATACAACCAAAACCCTTTTGTGGCAAAACGTTATGGCTAACCACATGGTGGCGGTAACTCTGGGGTTGCTTCAAGTATTAATCCAAGCTGTATTAGTAATTGCGTTGAGTGCACTGTATGTGGTGTCTGCTGCAATGGACCAGTTCCCTGGCTTGACTAAGGGTGTCATCTCATTGATCTTACTTTATGGCATTTACAAGTTGGGTATGAGAGCCCTAAGGTTCTGGTTGCAAATGGTTTACGCTGGGTTCAAAATGTTTGTGTTTGGGATCACAACTTTGACACTTGTTACAGTTTACCTTCGAGGGTTTGCATTCTTGTACACCGATATACCTCAAATGGCTAATACAATTATGGCGTTATTTGATGATGACAAGACAGTTTCAATTCCAGCATTGTTCAACATTTTACCTCGAAATTTCTACTTGACAGCAGAGGGTGATAATGTTAAGTTTTCTGCTAAAAGAGTTGTCGATGATTATGGTATCGAAATTGATGAATCTTACATTGAATACATGGACAACCTCGATCAAGTAAAGGGCGGTGGACATTTAGAATCACCAAATTGGCAGCAAATAGGTGCTAAAGTTAACAGGATTCTTTCTGAGTTGATTTGAGTGTTCTAGTCATTTATTTTTTTTGCTTGTGACTAACTGGCTCTTCGTCAATGCACTGAAGGCCTCTATCTTTGATGAATAGTGATGACAAAAAGCAAACTCCAATTAATGGGATCGTTAAATAGAAGTAATGCCTTATGGCTGTCATATACATCTGTTTGACCGTTGTGACTTGTGAGTTCGTAAGTCCTTTGATGTCGATTCGACTGTAGATATTATTCCTTAGAAACATCAAGTATGTGGTTGAAATATCATTGTACTGCTTGGGGTCGTCAATTGCCTGATTGATCTCTTTGATAAGACCATTACTCACCACCAATGAGGCAACTGCTGTACCCATTGCCCCACCAAATGATCTAATAACATTTCTGGCACTTATAACTACTGCTCTGTCAGCTTTTCTGGCTTGTGCTTGAGCTGCAACCATTGTTGGCTGGAAAGTCCATCCAATTCCCATTCCCATTACCAAGAGAATGCCTACCATTTGTCCCACGTTGGTGTTTACATCGAAAAGAAGTAACAATCCACACGATAAGAGCCAAAGCCCGTACCCAATGAGTATGACAACAAAGTAGTGGCCAGTTTTCGATATGACGACTCCTCCTATAGTCGAGCTAATTGCACTTGTGAATACCACAGGCAACAACAACAACGAACTAGTGATAACGTCAAACCCTTTAACTATTTGGTAGTAGTATGGGATATAATAGTTGAAAGAGAAGTACACCATACCATAAAAGAAATTGGATGATAGAATCAAGCATAACGAAGGAGTTTTGAATAGTCTGATGGGGATCATTGGCAACACCGGGATTTTCCACTCAATTATCAAAAACATGATAAGACCAACACCTCCTATAGTGAACATGGATATCACTATAGCACTATCCCATGGATAAGTCGAACCACCTCCATTAATTGGAATCAAAAGTAGCGTTAAACTAGCGGTGCTGAAGAACACTCCATAGTAGTCAATTTTCTTGAACTTGTCTTTCCTGGTAAGCACGGTGTTGAGCTTGTGACTACTGGAGTCTAACAAGAAATAAAGGGTAATTGCTTGAGCCACCACCAAAGCTGGCATAAGACGGTAAAAGTTTCTCCAGGTTGTGTGTTGAACGAAGCCTGCCATTATAAGAGGGCCCACACCATTACCTAGACCCACTGCAGCACCAAGTATTCCCTGGTATTTCCCTCTTTGCTTGAGAGTGACAATATCGCTAACGATAACCATAGTCATTGACTGAATTCCCCCACCGCCTATCCCAGCGAAAGCTCTGAAAACGTAGAATTGAGGACCGGTTTGAGCAAAACCACATGCAAGATCAGACACTGCAAGAATAATAAGACAGCTAAGTAAGATCAGCTTTCTGCCAAAAATGTCAGCAAATCTGCCAAATAACACTTGACACACGGTATTGGCCAATAAAGCAGCCGTTCCTGCCCAATTAACCGTTTGAACGGCATTCAAATCTTTGGCTATTTGCGGTAGTGCAACGGTTATGCCTGTTTGATCTGCCATGCAAGTGAACAACCCCATCGACATCGAACATAGACACACTAGTAGTTTCCTCTTGGGGAGGAGGTTGAGATGAGCATCACCAATTCTGTCTTCGAGTTTGTGCTCTTGTGACGGGTCCAAATGTTGTGTTTGAGCCATTTGGATTTTTCGGGGCCGAGCTGCTACTTATATGCCCAATGTGTCAAAAGGTCGGGGTCGGAGAAGAATGGCGATAGAGTTCGGGGCCCAAAACGTGAAGCTGTCACTGGCGAATTAACACCCGCCTATTGGTAACGGTACATTTCAGTACGGGACGCGATTTACTCACTGGGGGTCGACCCCACCAGTTGTTCATCAGTTCGGCACCGAACTATTGATTCATTCAGTTCGTGACATCTACAGTCAATTGCACGACCACCGCAGCAACGGCTGTATTAAAATGAAGCGAGTCTCGAATAAGTGAGCGCAGATGGTGAAAGACACTATTTATTATGATATCCTTGGCGTGGCCGTGGACGCAGATGATAACCAATTGAAGAAAGCCTACAGGAAGCAGGCAATTCGTCTTCACCCAGACAAGAATCCGGACGATCCTGAAGCTGCCAAAAAATTTCAAGAGCTTGCTGAAGCCTACGGTGTTCTCAAAGAGAAAGACTCAAGAGCATTGTATGATGAGTTAGGAAAGGAAGGATTACAGGACAATAAAGTTGCACAGGATATTGACCCAACAGAGTTTTTCAATAGCGTTTTTGGTGGATCGAGTTTCAAAGATTGGATTGGTGAACTCTCCACAATGAATGATATGAGTAAAGCATCTGAGGTTTTAGTCGATGAGGATGAACTGGAAGCCACTGCAACACCAACACAAGATGGTTCCGTGTCTGAGGTCAGCGATAAAGTGACTGATTTGAATACTCGTAATTCCAGCAAACCTGCTTCCACACTAGGAATGACGAAAGAGGAGTTTGATAAGAAGAAGAAACAAGGAGTGTCAAAACAGCAAAGACAAGAAATGATGAGGCTTGCAGAAGAGAGCAGACTTGCAAAGGAGAAAAGAGTTGCTGAACTATCAGAATCACTTCTTAAGAAGATAGAGCAATATGAAGTGGCCAGTAAAAACCCTGAAGCATTACAACAATACACCAAGAAGCTTCATGAAGAACTCGACGATATGAAAGTGGAGAGTTTCGGTCTCGAGCTTTTGCATTTAATCGGTAAAATCTATAAGGACAAAGCTAAAGCCAAGTTGGCTTCATCCAAGACATTTGGAGTTTCCAAAATCTTCACTGGGGTTAAATCCAGTACGAACACTGTGAAAAATGGATACTCCATCTTGAAAGCTGCAGTTGATGCCCAAACTACATTAGAAGATGTTATGAAGAGACAAGATGAATTGGATGTGAAAACGGCTGCAGGAGAGAAACTCTCGCCTGAAGAACAGCATGAAGAGATGGAGATGCAAAGGTTAACCATGGGTAAGATGTTAACTATTTTATGGGCAACCACGAGGTTTGAAGTTACAGGTGTTTTAAACAAAGTGTGCACCAAAGTGTTGAATGATAAAACTGTTTCAAGAAAGGATAGAAACAATAGAGCTAAAGCCATTCTTTTCTTTGGGGAAACCATGTCTAATGTTCAAAGATCAAACGAAGAAGACGAAGAAGCCAATATGTTTGAAGAACTCATGGCTGAAGCTAATAGTAAAAAATCTAAGAAAAAATCGAATTTCGATAAGAAAAATTTCGAACTTTATATGCAACAAATGGCCCAACAACAAGCAGAAGATCTTGAAGAAGAAGATATTGACACTAAACGTTAATCAACTTCAACCTTTTTTTAGTCACGTGAATCATACACCATTTTTTTGTCGCAATTAATCATCAAATCTTTTTAACTAATGGCGGCATCAAAGACAGAAGTTTTGAGTTTATTTAAGCAGCTCTTGACAACAGCTGGTAAGTTCGACAATTACAACTTTCGAGAATTTAGTAAGCGGAAAATTGTGGATAGTTTCCGCTCAAGTAAACTGATCAAATCAAAGGAAGAGATTACTCAATTGTACAATGAAGGTATCGATGAATTAGCTCGTCTCAATAGACAAACTGCCATCTCCCAAATGTACACTTTTGATAAGTTGGTAGTTGAGCCTTTGAAGAAACATCATTGACGATAATGTAAATAGGAATACACTTTATGATTGGGCAGTTGAACTGCAATGTACTTTGATCGATGCGGTCTTCTTTCAGTGGTTAGGCGTTGGAGTTGTGTGAGCTGTCTCGTTGTGGTGCTGTGCTGAGATGTTAGTGTTGAGTTGTGAGTCACTAATGGCATGTTTTGAGTCTTCAGGACGAAAAATCCCGATGATTCAGACATAAACCATTGAAATGTGGTGTAGCATACATTAATCAGACACACATGCATAAGGCTTCCACATATCAAGAGCATTGACTGCTGGTCCAAAAAAATCAGCTCTAAAAGGATCCAACTTTCAGAGTCAATGTCACATACTCACAAGAGTGTTATTATCACGGCAATTCACACACTACTGTGGCCGTGGATTCGCCAATTCGCTGTGATTATAAGAAAAGTGTGTGATAAGAAATCGTACGATAACCTCAATTTGATCAAGTAGTTATGATTGTTAATATGCAGCTAGAATGAGAATGCAATGCTATTTAATTCAGGAACTACCAAAAGCGTCTCTGTGCCGTTGGTAACACTGATGTCCATCATGTATTCTTTGTCTTGGTCAACTTTAATGAGCACTTTAGGCAATGATAAATGTCCCACAGTGAGTGGAATTAATACAAGATCAACCTCATTGGTAGTAGATGCCTCTTGAAGGTCAATGTAAAAATTCTTTCTCTTGAATCCTGAGACTAGCCAGTTTTCATCGCTGGAAACGAGTAACTGAAATTCTTTGAGTTTATGGTTTCGTTTCACTTCTCTCGTGGGAGATGACTCCGCAATAATCGAAATCTCTCCATTGGCTTCAAACTTGCTTGACCATTTGGTTATAGATTGAACTCCAACTCTCATCGCAATAGGTTCCCCAACTTTGTATTGTGCTCTCTTATCGTAGTCAAACTTTATCACTTGTAAGATATCAATACTGGGTACTGGAACCAATATTCTGAGTTGGCGTGGGATTGCTGTCCCTTGAAGAGGCTGTCGGCTTCCAAGGATCTCACTCGATACAATCATGAATTTCTCTTTGCTTCCACCAGGGACATATTTAGATGCTTCATGAATACGCTGTATCGCGTTCTGTGAGTCTAGTAACAACAATTCCCCTTTCGACCTCATGGCTCCCAAGTCAATCTCGATCTTGCTGAGAATAATCTCCTTGAAAATGCACCAGAATGGGATTAATTGGTTGTCGCTGAAAGCCTCCAACAGCTTTTTCTCTAAAGAAGCGACAAGTTCATCAATAATGTTGGAATACTGAATTGATAACGTGAATGTATCTCTAATGCTGATTTTATAGTTTCGTTCGGGGATAATCTTGTAGAAGGAAGAGTATTGTTGATCATTGCAAACAATTTGGTTCTCTGGTAGATATTTGGGAGCCTCAATCTTGTAATTGTCATTCTGATTGTCTAATACGATCTTTATGATCCTAATAGGGCGTGAGCTTTCCACTGAACTAGTTTGGAACTTTGAAAAAATGTAATCTGATTTGAAGATATCATGGACTGACACAGAGATTGTTAAATTTATGTCTAGACTGATCTGTTTCTGGTAAGTGAATTTTGTACCTCCGCTTTCGTATTCCACGGTAATATCGAAGACAATCACTTTTTTGTCACCAAAATACGAAAAGGGTAAATTGCGTTCCCAAACTTCACCAGCATTCAAGGATAAGCCATCTGTGATACCTCCAGTTTCTGATAGGTTGAAGCCGCTTACGTCTGCTTGTATAGAGGTGTTGATGTCCAGTACATCACTTGAACCATTCTTGATTCGAAGTAAGATTTGATTCGAGCCCACAGTCAGCACGAAAGGATTAAGAATTTCACAGCTGAAGCTTGAAAAGTCCTCGAAAAATCTAAACTCCGGCTCATCTGGTTGGTGATACTCATAACCATTCGTAGCATTGAGGACAGTGTCATTCAAGATTGAATTTGCATTCAAAATCGTTTCGTCATTGTCGACTGGGGGTGGTATAAAGCTTTTTGAAAGCCTCAAGTTGGGGATCACATCGATGAAGAGAAATTCGGGTGTGACAAAGCCCGATCTGAAAGTAGATGTGTTTAGCTTAACCGTCAGCTCGTTGGAGTTATCTATACTGACGTCGCTAGCCATAAACGAAACACCATCAGAGAACTCCACACTAATTGAATGAAACTGAAACCCTATTTGGTAAGGGTTCGTTATTTTTATCTCGATGGAATAAAGATCAAGATCTGTTGATTTGTCCTTCAATATGTAGGGCAATATCTCAACTTCAAATAATTTTGTTACCGGATGTTGAAGCTGTTCTTTCAACTGTTGAGACGACTGAATCAATCTGCTGAAAACTTCTTGTACTTGTTTGATAGTCTTTACCGGTCTGTAGTTATTACTATCAATTTGATGGGTCTTTATGCTCAAGATGGAAAAAAGTTCGAGGTATGTCTTTGATAGTAGGCCGTGGTTCTCAATGTTGAGGTGTTCGATACAATCCAAGTATATCTCAAGGATAAGGCCTCCCATATAAGTCCAGCCAGATTCCAAAAAGAATTCATGGGAGTCCTGTAAAATATTTAAAGCCTCTTTGTAGTCTCCTTTCCCATATTTTGAGATGGCCAACTCTATACTCAAGATGTCAATTGATTTTGGTCTACCACTGACAACAAAGTCTTGAATAATCAGTTCTGTTATACTCTCGAATGCTTCAACATAAGACGACTCTGATTCAAGAGCTTTTTTCAACGGTTTATAGGTCACGCTGATATTTGTAGGAGGTTTATCATCTAGACTTACATCTTTGAGTATACCTGATAAACATTTGGAGGTGTAGTCTTTGGTATCGCCTAGTTTGATGAGGACAGATCTCTGGAATAGTCTGAGATCTCTGTACTCCAAAATGTTACTCAAACTGACATCTTTTCGTTCTGGGTCAAACAAGTTGATTATTAGTGGTAAATTTAGAAAGTAGTCCATTAGAACATAACTGAGTTCTAGAGTTTGGTCGCCGAATTCATGGGTTAGATCACTTAGGAAGCTTGAGAGCATATGGTAGAAATTTGTGATGTGAATAGCATTGATTGATAAAAGATTTTCAGTTTGGATGAGCTGGAGGATATGATGTGTTGGTTTGGAAAACAACACACAAAGTAAAGAGAATAGATTGATTTTTTCCAGCAGTAGCACTTGCTCAATACTGGAATTTTTGAAGAAAGCGTTGAGGTCAAAAGATGAAAAGTCAAGTTGTGGGTATGACAAGTCAATGGCTTGTGGGTTATGGGTATAGAAAGCCTTGACAGACTCGGATGCATCCTTGTAGAACTCTAATGATTCTCTGAACAAATTTAGGTCAGCAAATAATTCTGCTTTAGCCAACACTAGTCTCAAGTAATCAATGTCAACGTTTTGAGAAGCATACAATTTCTGGGTGATGCTAGTGTTTCTATTCTGGAAGCTCAAAAGTATGAGCTCCTTGAGAGATGTCACTAGATCATTGTATGCTTCCAATTTATTTATTTCCTTGTCATTGAATTCTTTCAACTTGAAACATCTTTCCACAGCTCCAGCACTCATTTCGAGTTGATCTAATTGCTTACCATCTTTACCGAAATCCAATCGGAGTTTGTCCACGATAGACGTCTTCATGATATTAGACTTCTTGTCCTTTTCTTGCATTGGTATATACAAGACGATCAACCATTCAGTGGTATCCTTGACTAAATTCTTGAGCCACTCGTTAATCAACGGCCGTACTTGAGACTTGTACACTTCTAGTCCTGTTTGTTTGATAAACATCAATCGTACGTAAGCATTGTGGGTTGCAATGGGCAGTTTACGAGGCACTTCTTCCACGAATTTCACTGGCAATTTTGGGATCGTTTTAAGCACATTAGTTTCACGAAGCCGACAATGTAGATTTGTGAGTGGGAGCTTTGATTCAACATTGGGTCTGATCAATGGGAACAAATCAAACGGATCATAGTACCCAATTGAAAGTTCTGAAGAACTCATAAATAATTAACGCGATTAAAATCACCAAAGCCGTTTCATTATGCTAAAAAGCTATAAATAAAATTTTATAATCATACAGTTTCCTTGTGAGTTTGATTTGCTTTTGCAACCTCGGCGATTTCATCGAGATCATCAATTTCATCATCGGATTCCACATCAGATTTTTCACCGACTTCTTCAAACTCTTCTTCGAGGAGTTCATCTCTGTCCACATCGAAACTAGCATTTCTATTTTCAGGACCAATGAATGTAATTATCAACATGTAACCAAACACACATCCCATGAAGATTGCCATAACTTTGGCGTAATCGTAAGCATCAGGTCTACCAGGAATTGAAAGGGGGAATCTTTCACCAATGGTACTCTCAATAGTGGAAGATGCTGAGGAACATAAGTTACCTAATTGGTAAGCAACACCAGTAACGAAAGCTCTGTATTGTGGAGGTGATAATTCAGATAAATGAATTGGAACCACACCCCAAGCACCTTGAACACCAGCTTGTAAAAAGAAAACACCAGCATTAATGGCAGAAGTTCTAACAAAAGCCCATGGGTAAACCATTGCACCTCCCAAGATAACAGCAAGCATAATAGCAGTTCTTCTACCAATGAATGTAGAAAGATGACCAAACACGAAACCACCAAACATAGCACCCAAATTAGCAACTGAATTTGTAACAGTCGATCTATCTTTACCATAACCTAATTGAACAGTCAATAAAGTTGGGTATAAATCTTGAGATCCATGAGACATGAAGTTGAAACCAGACATTAACAAAACGGTGTAAATCAAGATCAACCAATAAGTTTTAAGAGTCTTTTTACCTTGTTCACCAAAAGAGAAGAGTTTCTTACTGGCACTTTGATCCTTTTCACCTCTTGCTTTGTTGAAAGCAACTTGTTTCAAGTAGGCATCAGTTTCTGGGAGTAACATTCTCCAAGCAATGAAAATAACTGGTGGACCAGCACTAAACCAGAAAATTGCTCTCCATCCATGAGATGAATTATCAACAATAGCTCTTTGAAAGATGACAACTAACAAGTAACCAAAGGCATACCCTTGTTGGAAGATACCAGAAACCACACCATGAGCTCTTTTTGGACAATCTTCTAAAGAAGTTGCAGCTGAAATACCAAAAACACCACCCATTGCAATACCAAAAAGGGCTCTAACACCCAAGAATTGCTTGTAAGTTTTAACGAAACCACATCCAATTTGCAAAACGATCAACAAAAGTAAATTAAGCACGTAAGGGATTTTTCTGCCCCATCTAAAAGTTAGTAATGCCGGGAAAAACAAAAACCAAGAAAAGGTTTTACGAGGCCAAGACTTATTCAAGAATCCGGGGATATTGACAGACAGTAAATCAAACGATCCTATACCATTACTTAACGCCGGAAAATAAACGGCGGAAAGGAATGATTAATATACCCCGGATTAACAAAAAATAAGTCGCCTTAAAAATTTGAGTCACACATACCTATCACCAATGAATCCAAAAATAACTGCACCAACAGTTCTTAACATAAGAACTAAAGTAATACCCCAAGTAATAGCTGACACTTCTTCGTTTAAATCCTTGGCAATAGCAGCAACGTTCAACGAAACTGCAAAAAAATCAAATGCATCCCACGTCCATGCCCAAAAGCCAACAAAGAAAAAATTCCACTGTCTGCTTGAAAGTTCAGTCAATGGTGAAAATGGGTTACAGATTTGTCTCCATGTAAACTGCTCTCTCTCTTCCTTTGGGACAACCAATGTAGTAAATCTGGTCTTAATGTATTTCGTGATTGCCCTTGATGTAAACTTTGGTGGTTTAACAACATGGTCATTATGCTCTTTCACCATTATTGAGTGAATAGACTCAGAGTTTACGCTTCTTCTGCTTGACATTTTCAAAATTCCAGGGAAAAAACTTCAGTTGAACTCACTCTTAGAAGAGGAATTAGCGTCTTTTTATAGGTAACAATTACTGATGGTCTTAACCCCAATGAGTCTGACTAATTTTTAATTTAATTTAATTTTTTGCAAAAAAAAAATACTTTTTTTTTCCTACTCCGAAGACATTTATGACATAATCCGCCCCGGTGTCCACTAAGGGCATGTAACCTGCTGTTTAATAAAATCTCTTGTACTTGGCTTGAAGTAATGGGGCAATCTCAAATTGGTCTTGGAAGTTCACGCACTTGTGATGTTGCCAAGGGTAACAAGTTTTCGGGAATCCAAACATCTTCTCCGAGTTTATCACTGGGTGCGTATTGACCCTGGTAAATTATTGACCCCACCTCTTGGAAATTGAGTGAATTATCCGAGACACTCCATTTCTTCAAGCAATGTTAAAACGTCAACTCAAACGAAGTTCCGTCACAAATCTTCTTACTATATGATGTGGGGAACAATTCGTAAAGTTGCCTAACTCAGTTTTTTTGACAAATTTCAATAAATGTTTGACAACCCCAACGAAAAAAAAATTTTGAGCATTTCCTCGAATAAACTTTGATAGCTTGTTGAATGGTTGTGGGGAAATAGCATGTGTGAGTTTGATTCGTTGTTTATCTATTGTTCTGATTCACCAATTACTTGGCGTACTCAAATTGTGTCAGAAAGTTTTCTTGGATCTCTCCGTGTTTTTCCTAGTTACACAGTGAAGTCTCCTCAAATTGAACCTTTTTGCGGGAACAATGCAATGTCACAAACTAAATAGGTCAAAAATGAATCTCACTTGTGGAGAAACTGAGTTGAAACTTCAAAATCGGAAGAAACCGGACGATGATCACTCAGATAGAACGTGAAGTAACTCTCAAGAATCGAAAAATTCTTGATCTTCACCTTGTAATTGGTGTGGAGATTATTTTTGTTGAGATACTCAACTGGTGGTTCAGTAGCGTCTTGATTGTTCTCGTTAAAAGCTGTTGCAGGCCCCCAGATATAGTCAATAATCGTATCGACCACCTCATCTTTATCAAATCCAGTGAAGGTGGTTGAGTGGCCATAATGGTGTAGCTTGTCAATTAAGATTCTGCTGTCTTTGAATCCAGCTTTCTTTAGAATGTGGTATGGTTCGTCAGTTGGTTGAGTATTGAAATCTCCACAGAGGAATGACGGGTACGAATTGTAATTCTTCATCTTGTCGACAATTAGCTTGGAACTCTCTCTCCTTGCCTCAACTCCTTTATGGTCAAAATGGGTATTGAAGAAATTGAGCTTAACTAATGGGTTAATTTTCGATTCAAGTGTCACCATAGTTACAATTCTCTCTAAAGCTGCATCCCAACCTCTGCTTGGTTTCTCGGGAGTTTCACTTAGCCAAAAAGTTTGATTTTCAATGAGTTTCCATTCTTTATTCTTGAAAAGAATTGGTGCAAATTCTCCTGCTTCCCTTCCATCAGTTCTTCCAACTCCAAAGTAAGCCCAATCATTCGTTGTATTTTCATTGTTCAAGTTGAATAAAATATCCTGCAATTGGTTGTGTAAAACTTCCTGCAAGCAAACGATGTTTCCATTGCTATTGTAAGTGTTCCATTGAATTGAAGATGTCACTAGTTGTTTCCTTTCAGACCAAGAACGTTCTCCTACATCCCTTTGACCACGATTGTCGTACCTTATGTTATGAGTGTACAATCTAACCGTCAAGGGATCAAAAATATCAGGAATTGAATCAGGATCTCTAACTCTAGTGGTAAGAGTTAGCAAAACAAGAATGGAGATTCCGAGCATGGCCAATGTACCAATAAGAACCTTGGCAAACCGACGTGCCGATTCTCTACCGCCGTTATCATTTAATAAGTATGTTGTTTCGCTCATGGTCACAAAAGTTCAAGCTAAATGTAATCGTGGGGGTAATGTCGCAGTGAAGGAGCTGGACCCTATTTTTTGCAATTTACACGGTTGGTAGTGAAGTTGTGTAAACCGCAGAGATCATGTAGTTGAAGTGATTGCCAGACCACGCAGACGGAGAAGTGTTGAGTGACGCTGTTTTGGTGGTTTGGGTTTTTCGAACCAGTGGCCTGTGAAGACAGACCAAATATGTTTGTAGACACAGCAGACAAAACGAACGCAATGAACACGATGTGTTGCTTTTGGTCTCATGGTCTCTGTTGTGATTATCTGATTATGTTCAGGTTTACTGGCAGTTTCAATGCTTTTAGCAATCTGTATACTTGATTCTTCAGACAATTCCGTAAAATTGCCTCACCACAGCACAACAAACACCAACATACCAATCAGACTTATAGACCGGCCTCTACTACTCTACATACACCTTGTTGATATCTAACCCCAGATTTTGTTGTTTTACAGTGGTGCCAAAAACAAGTGCACTAAACGAGCATACAAAACACTATGGGAAAGAAGAAACCAGAAATGTCTCAAGTTTACAATCAGAACAACGAGTTCATATTTGGTGAAAAGGGTGGTAGGGGGAAACATCTATCAACATTTCTAAAAAATTTGTCGTTAACAAGCTCTAGTGCATCATCATCCCCCGACAACTATAAGGATGTTAACAGCAATATATACGGAACGTTGGCATATAAAGGTGGATCTGGATCTCGTGTGGCCAGTGGTGGAGGTGAACTCATGAATCCTATAGGAATGAGGCAACTGAGCCCCAAAAGAACCCATTCTGGTCCCATTGGTGCATCATTTAGCCACCACTCTAGAACAAATTCTCCTGTTCAAAGCACCACCAGTACTTCACCAACTCGTAAACCCAAAAGGACAATCAGCTACAACTCTCAGGCTCGATATGCTGATCTAGATGACGATTGGGATGCTGATTTCAATGAAGCTGATCTACCACCCAAGCCCAAAAATGAAGGGTTCGGTAACAAGATTAATGAACCTGCTCCTTTCCTTGACTTATACCCTGATCTTATTATGCCAGCACTGACGACACTTTCTCCAAAGACCTCGGGACACAAAGAGTCTTTGGATGTTGACGATTTACAGGCTAAAGTGGAAATAACAAAATTAAATCAACTCAACACTAAATTCCACAAGTTCAAGAAGATCTTGACTGACTCTAACAATATCAACATACAAGAGTTAAGAAAGCTCGCTTGGAATGGTGTTCCACCAGATGTTAGAGCAATCACATGGCAAGTACTCTTGGGATACTTACCAACTAACAAAACCAGGCAGAGTTCAACTTTGAAAACCAAAAGGCAAGAGTATTTGGATGGTATCAAACTTATAGAATCAACCGTGAACTTTGATGATAATGATCAAAAGAACACATCATCTTCGTCTATCAATATGAATCGTGAGAAACAGTTGTATCACCAGATCAAAATTGATGTGAAAAGAACAAACCCTACAATCAAATTGTATGCATACCCACTAGTTCAGAAATCTCTTAGAAAGATCTTGTACTTCTGGGCTATCAGGCATCCTGCAAGTGGTTATGTTCAGGGTATCAATGATTTAGTGACACCATTTTATCAGATTTTTTTGCAGAACTATCTTTGGCAACTTCAAAGAACTAAAATTTTTCATGAATTCAAGAGTCCTGAGGATGATGATTCAAGCTTATTTGTACCATTACTCATAGATGAGAGTAACAATGATGAGAAAGAGCAAGCATTACTTGGTGATAAGATGTTACCTCAGTATAATCTCAAGAATTTTGACCCCACGATGTTAAGCGACAGAGTCATTGAAATTATTGAAGCAGATACTTATTGGTGTTTATCGAGACTCTTGGACAATATCACAGATAACTACATTCATGAGCAACCAGGAATTATCAAGCAAGTGAATGACCTAAAGAGTTTGATGTTCAAGATTGATGTTGATCTCATAACACATTTTGACCAGGAAGGAATTGAGTTTATACAATTTGCATTCAGGTGGATGAATTGCTTACTTATGAGAGAATTATCAATTGACCTTATTATAAGGATGTGGGATACATATTTAAGCGAGACACCACTTGGGTTTTCAACTTTTCATGTTTACGTTTGTGCAGCATTTTTAGTCAAGTATAGCTCTGAGCTCAAACAGAAAGATTTTCAAGAGATACTATTGTTCTTACAAAATCCTCCCACATCTTCATGGACTGAAAAAGATATTGAACTTATGCTAAGTGAAGCTTTTATTTGGCAAAGTCTTTTTAAGAATGGTAGTGCACATCTTCGTTAATTACTTTTACTGAAATGTTTTTTGCAGTAATTAAAAATGTGCTCGGAGTCAAAATCATTTTGAGATAGAATTAATTAATTTGACATAAATTAATTATCTTACAAATACCGCCAAACACTACAATGTCAATAAAACCAGCAGGAAGAACGATACTAGCATCAACCATCGCTAAGATGTATACAGAAGAGATTGAAAATCAAGTTCGTCGTTTAGCTTTTAAACCAAAAGTTGTGGGATTTTTAGCTAATTCAGACCCTGCTGCAGGAATGTATGCTAATTGGACAAGTAAAACTTGTCAAGATTTAGGATTTGATTATGAATTAGTGAAAGTGGATAAGAATGACTTGGAAAATTCCATTATCAAAGCAAATACCGAACCTTCAGTTCACGGTATAATGGTCTACTTCCCAGTTTTTGGTGACAAGCAAGATCAATATTTGCAACAATTAATTTCAACAGAAAAGGATGTTGAAGGTTTAAACTACTTATACTATAAGAATTTGTATCATAACATCAGATTTTTAGATCCCCCAACCAACCAACAAAAATCAATTTTACCATGTACTTCATTGGCTATTGTCAAGATACTAGAATACTTGGGAGTTTACAACAAAATCTTGCATTATGGGAATAGATTATATGGGAAGAAAGTGTTGATTGTTAATCGTTCAGAGATTGTTGGTAGACCATTAGCTGCTTTGTTAGCAAATGATGGTGCAACAGTGTATTCTGTGGATATTAATAACATCCAACAATTTACTAGAGGAGATGATTTACTGGAGCAGAGACATAAAGTTGTGGAACTTGACCCTAATGAATACTCATTAGAGAAACTTGCACCAAATTGTGATGTTATAATTACAGGTGTACCTTCCGAATCATATAAATTCCCCACAAGTCTCGTGAGTAATGGTACAACTGTGATCAATTTTTCCAGTAATAAGAACTTCAATGATGACATCAAGACCAAGGCTGGTTTATACGTTCCATCAATTGGTAAAGTGACAATTGCAATGCTCTTGAGAAACTTGCTCAGACTCATTGAAAACAAGAGTATAAGAGATAGCCAGTGAACTTGCTAGATAAGGAGGATGGTCAGCGTTCTTGTCAGACAATTAGGATGAGATTTATAGAAGGGTATTCTCATCTCTCTCTGACCATAACTACAACTGAAACTAATATTGCGTCGTCCCCGATTAGGCGAATCAATAAACGACTTTGGACAAGGTGTAGGAGCACCACGCTTGGTCAAGGGTCTATTAGCCACACTTTGATATCGTTGGTGATACAATAAGTAGCTTTTCACCCAACTTGCACAACCGCAGGCTCCAGGAAACTTCTTTGCACCAACCATTTAAGTCAAGATCATTCATAACAACAACTTACTGGCGCTTATCAGTGCAGCAGACACATTTGATAGGTTCAGCCGTTGGCCCATTGACGTGTACGGTTCCAAAAAATGAGATGGCGTCGTGCCAGTACCCACTGCATTAGGGAAACGAGAAATGAGAAATGCCACTATTGGTGATTCATATTACCACCACAAATCGTCAAAACTGACAGATCGGGTGTTAAGAAGTTATTTATTGTTGTGTGTGCAATTCAAGTTGAAAATTCGAAGTTTTGAAGCGCAAAACTCTTATCTATAAATCGTTTATAGTCAATACTTAACCAACCATGAATGATGATGATAAGTTTAAGAACATGGATCCTTTAGATATTACTGAATCATTAGGGTTCAAGACTTTTAGAAGGTCGAACAGGCATATTTGGCTACCAGAAGATGATACCCAAATTGTTAAACTCCTTACTGAAATGTATACAAACGAAAAAACAGGACTTAATGCTATCAATTGTGATGAAGTTGATTGGGATCTTATAGCCAGTAAACTTTCCAAAGATGGGTCACGTCGAGGAAAAGATTTCAGAAAGAGGTGGTCAAGTTCATTAGACCCAAATCTACGGAAAGGGAAATGGACAAAGGCTGAAGATGAACAACTCATCCAAGCATACGAAAAGTTTGGTGCTTCATGGCAAAAAGTGGCTGCAAGTATAAAAAGCAGAACTATGGATCAATGTGCCAAAAGATACACTGAAGTATTGGATCCCAAAACTAAAGATAGATTAATTCCATGGAGTAGAGATGAAGAACTTTTACTCATTCAACAAGTTCGTACTCATGGAACCAAATGGAGAACAGTGGCATCAAAATTCAAAGGAAGACCGGCGTTAACATGCCGAAATCGATGGAGAAAAATTGTCATAAATGTGGCCAAAGGAAAGGCTGATCCGGTTATCCAAAGAGAAGTTGAATCAATAACCAACAAACTGAAAGCAGTCAACTCAATCAAAGCAAACTCTCCAGACTCTAGCATTTCAAATCATTCGACTCAATCGAGTCCATCTAATGAAGATCACGATAAAAAATCTCAAAAGAGAATCATCGAACCTATAAAAAGTGAAACAGAATGGAAGTTCACCCTCTCACCACAAGACGGTTCAGATTCTCAAACTAATATAGCACAAGGGTTGGCTGGTGTGAATGGTGGTGTAATAAAAGATGAACTGTTGGTACAAGCTTTAATCCAGTACGCTAAAGACAACAACCTCAATATTACAGTACATCAACATGTCCATCATCATTACTCTCCTCCACCTCCTCCGATTGCAGCAGTTCAATCACTGAAATACTCTCCTGCTAACCCTAATTATCCATTCACATCAACAAGCCCACAAGGAGTTTTTGGGTCACTTGCAGGAAACGAAAACGGTTACGATGCGTCTACACCACCAGGTCAATTTCCCAAAAGTACAGGCTCATATTATCTTGAACCAGAATCTACTCTCAATAGGTTTCAACATTTCAATTATCTTCCACCTTTGACTGAAGTCCCCAAACTCATATCATCCAACTCTCCTCCACATTCCAGCAGCTCAAAAGATAAAGGTGATGACAACTTAGATAGAGGTGATCTCTCAAAGATGTACACTGATAACTTCAAGCGAGAATCTTCACCAATGACTCCATTAACGCAAGCTGTTCAGATGGCAGCAGCAGCAGAAGCAGAAGCAAACTTCAACAAGAGAGTACTGGAAACACCACATGAAGCCAACAAAAAACCCAAGTACAACATCAAAAATAATAATCATACTAATAATATTGGACTGACACTCAGTGATGATGAGGAAGAAGGATTGGATTTCTGGGAGCAGATGAGGAATTTGAGTGAATTGCCCACTTCCCAACAAGTAACTAATACGCATAAACCCGTCAGTCAACATCATCCGCTCCATTACTTTACTGGGAGTGTTACGCCTCAGCCACCAAGTCGTAATGCACCCAATCATGATGATGATAGAATGGAAGAGGATGAAGAGGAGATGGACGACGAGCTTAGAGGGTATGGAATCTTCTACAAACCTCAAGTCAAATCCGAGTTTGATGAGTTTTATGTGGACCATAAAACTGAAGATAAATCATCAACTGACACTGACGATCTCGAGAAATCTGCTAAAGTTTATGATGGACTCATTAGCAACTTTGGTGTTATTCCTTTTAATCCATCGTAACTGATGTATTTTACAGATACTGTTAAAGTCACAATTGTACTATAATAAGCATGAATAAATGATCTAATCGCGGTTCGATAAAAGCCAAGTACAAACCGAAGTTTTACAATAAAACTCGTAACTATCACAACTTAGAGCTTGATCACTAGAGACACAAACATATCATGATACCGTATGCTATGTCTGGAACAACAGGACAAGTTTTGGCATCTAATGAGCAAGTTTATAAAGTTGTTCAGGCTGAGCCTCATAGTAATGGATCCAGTGATAATCGCAAAAAGGGGTTCGAATCAGAACTTGTTAAGCGACATTACTACAAGATGATCAATGAAGAGTTTAGAACTCTTCAACTAGACTCAGATCTACAATCAAAACTGATTTTTGATCTCATAGATTACTGTGAACTTTTGTATGAGAAACTGAGTGAACAAATCAACCTTGGAGAAAAAGGTTTAAAGACTTACATTAGAGGCTACTTGATCTTCAATTACTTCATCAACAGTTTCATAATGCTTCATTTTGGTGGTTTCGATCAGTTCATCAAGACTAACGAGTATGATTTTATCATTTACTTGAACGTTTTTGCATTTTACAATACTGATGAAACTATCAACACTTACTCAAACTCCATACCATTGAAAGAACTCCGTACCTTGGTCATTGACTACCTCGATGACAAGAAAATGCTCAAGTTTGAAGTTCAGGAATTATACAATTGGCTATATGAGTACATTGAGTACCTCAAACAAAAGGACCAACAAAGTAATGAAAGTTCTGAAGATGATCTTGATGACAATAATGCCCCTACCCTGCATGACCACAAAAATGGTGGTCCCATGACTTTAATGACAAAATCCCAAGTTTCTCATGATTTAGCATCCAATTTGCACAACCTTGATCTTGCTCAAAGTACAGATTCCTTCTTGGATTTATACAACAGTGATTCAGATTTTAAGTTTAATAATGGAACTTTCGAAGCATCTAATTCCACTCTAGATTTTCAACAGAGGTTCCCTGTGGTTAAGCCTGAAGTGAAAAAATCTCTAACAATACCGAGCTCTAATGGAGCGAAGCTCACTAGGAAGGCCCCGCCTCCTATACCAACACAATTACCCCCACAACTAGCTGATAGGCAATCTGCTTCTACTGTTGCCATCAACGAAGCACCTTATCCTGTTACCAGAGAGAGAGGTATCAGCAATAGCAGTGCTATGATTTTTCCTACAAATCTCAATGGATCTTCAGAGGATGTGGATACCTCCAGTGCTGAAGCTACTAAGGCAATGAAAGCACGTAACAGAATGTCCATGCCCCAGGCACCTACTGGCTATGGACTCAGCACCAGTCAAACTACACCATCGTTTTATCCCACACCTGTGACTCAATTCAGCAATTCATACCAAGTACCCTACTATCAATTCCACCCCAACACATATCAACCTACTCAATACCATCAATTACCACAACAGGTGTCACCCAATGGATACATTATCCCACCCAATGGCTATTCTCAACAGCCAAGTTTCCCTCCACCCCAAATGGCGCCACCTATGCCTGTCCCCATTAATCCAATGTTAACTCAACAAACGGCTCAACAGACAGCTCAGCATACTACTCACAGACATGCTCATATGAAGCATAAGCAAGCAATGATGAATATGTCCGTATGTGGTTTGAAAAATTTTGGATCGTCTTGTTACATCAATTCTACTATTCAATTGTTGTTTGGTATTTTTCTGTTCAAGTCTATTTTCATGAACCTGGAGTACGGAAAATATATTAGAAATCCCAAATTTGTTGCAGCCATTAGATCGCCACGTTCTAAGTCAAAGAATACGGTTCTCTTAAGTGAAGCAGTATCAAGTCTTTTGAAGTCATTCAACTTGCACGGAGGTACAGCAATTGCGCCAACAAAGTTTATCCGAGTCTCATCGCTACTCAAACCCGACTTGAACATTCCATATGAGCAACAAGATGCCCAAGAATTTTTGTTGTTCATTCTAGACCGACTACATGACGAGCTTTCCAGTAAAGGCACTGATGGTCCTGAAATAACTAGGGACAATTTCGAGGCATACATCCGACTGTGGAAAATTCAAATTAAACAATCTGAGAAGGAAAACTACTTCAAATGGTATACTCAACTAGTTCAAAATGAGGGCAATTCACCTATTCATGATACTTTCCAAGGGCATCTACAAAACAAACTTATTTGTGACCAATGTGGGTATGAATCAATAACTTATTCACCATTTACTATATTGTCATTGCCAATTCCAGATAACCCCGGGAATATAGTTGATTTGTCTGAGTGTTTGAGATACTATACTCAAGATGAGATCTTGACGGGGGATAATGCATGGAATTGTCCCAAGTGTCACAAACAAGATCGTAATGGTGAGACCAGTGTGTTGGATAATCACCCTGTGTTTAATAACAAGAAGAGTGGAATTTTCAAGTTCAGCAGAAGAAGTAAGTCACCATCAAAAGAGAAGGGGAAATCCAAAACATCAAACAACGAAACCAAAATCAGTATTTCCACCAAAAAGTTGAACTTTATCAAGTTGCCCCAAATTTTATTCATTCATCTATCCAGATTCTCCATGTACAATCTCACAGACAAGTTAAACACTGTCATTGCATACCCACTCAAACTTAACTTCAACAACTACTCTAGTGAGGGACATAGTGAAATCACTTATAAGTTAAGTGGAGTTATAAATCATTATGGTAACCTCAAAAGTGGTCACTATACTTCATTGATCAACAAGTCGAGCATCAACCAGTCCAGAGGCATAGACAACTTGATCGAACCATTTTGGTGTGATTTTGATGATGAGAATGTCAGGTGTGGCATCAATTATGGTGAGCTTCGTACTAGACCCAATCTCAATCACCATTCCAGGGATGTTTATGTTTTATGTTACGAAAGAATTTAGAAATGCATCACTCTTCATCACTGGTATCATTAAATGCTGAGGGTTTTATTGTCCTCTTTGTAGTTTTCCTTATCAGAAGCTTAACAGGTTTGTCAGTTTTTGGTACAATCTGTTCTTGTTCCGACTCGAATTTCTCCCAATTACGTTTACCCAACTTAATCTGTTCGTTAAGACGTTTCTGGACTATTTTGTCTTCCTTTGCTGCGTCTTCTTTGAGTTCTTGTTGTTTCTTCAATTCCATGTTAGAGTCAATTAAACTGATGATTAAGTTGAACTCGTCGTCACTACCCTCCGTATCTACTCGCACATAGCCGTTCTTACCCAAGAACTTGACGAAAGACGTGAGAGATGACCATTTTGTTGAGTTCATGTGCACATGGTCCTTATCATTGAGGATATATTCTTGATAAAATTTATTAGCGTTGATCTTTTTGGTACCGTGGTTGATACGAAGGAGCCTTAGGAACTCCTTCATGAACTTGGACGAGAAATCCTCGACTATGTTGAAGTTGGAGTTTGAAACGTTCTCTACTCTTCCCTTGTGAGATGGAGAGTTTAAATGATTCTTGAACCCGTTGGAATCTCGACATTGTTTCTGGCAGATTTGACAGTAGAATCGTAGCTGTTGAAGCCCTGAAGCTTTGAGTTTCTTCGCTTGGTACTTTGCCGTGCCAAATTCAGCTCTAGCCATAACCCAGTTGCCAATGAGATTACCGCGATGGCATCTCCAGCAACTTCAATACGGCCCCGATTCCAAATTGTGGTACGAAGATGGTACACTGCTCCTCCACGGAAGTCATTCAGCTCTAGCTTAACCCCACTACAGGTTTTCTGGAATCAAAAAGTGCCTGTTGGCGCCAAATATGGCGCTTCACTTTTGGCTTCAGCCATTGGGTTTGCTAACTTACACTTTAATACTTTGGTCACACTTGTACCACCAGTGGCGGTAGGAGCTTACTTCGGTTACAGAAAACTTCTTAACGATCAGTACATCAGAGAAGCGAACAAAGTAACTGGAGACTCAATAGACCCAAAATCAATAATTGACATAAAACCATATGATGAGACTGACGTAAAGAACGTTCTAAGCGGAATTGACAATCAGTTCGATCATTTCAAACTGCAGGTGTACCAGTTAGTGGAAACTGCTATCAAAGATCATGTTTTCGATGGAATGACGCAATTATTTCTAGACTCAAACAACCAATTCAAGCTAAATTTGAAATCACCAGAAAACATGGTAACCCTGACACTCGATTATGATAATTCTACTGTACAGTTTGTGAAGATGGGGATCCCATTCGTTAACAAGAAAGATCAACGATTAGGTGTTGTTGAAGTGTATCTCATGGAGCTTCCTCACCAGGAGGTGACTACTCAATACAAGATGAAGTTGGTGATTGTTCCGTACGGGTTTGGGAAACAAAAATTCGAGATCAATCTGTTTAATTAGTTTATGTACATAGTTAGTGTCTTCTAAAGAAATCTCTTTGCATATCATTGAAGAGTCCAAACTGAAAGTCGTGACATCCGGCACTCTCTCTTATATTCACAAGTTCAGGCATCCATGACTTGATGTCCCTGATTCTCTTTTCAGTGTTGGGGTGAGTTGAGAAGAACTCCATGACTTTACCAGCTTTTAACCCACCAGAAGCTTGTGTTTCATATTGTTCCATACGTTTCCAAAACAGCACTGCTTCAGAAACATTGAAACACAGTCTGGCCATTAATTCACATCCAATACGATCAGCTTCTGATTCCATCTCTCTTGAAGCCGGTTTGGCAATAAGACCATCAATAAGTACATCATTGAGCCAGCTTATACCAGTACTGAGGTACAATATCGTCAGCAAAGCCATTATGAATGGTTGTTTGGACAATTGTTCCAGCGAGTGATGAGCAAGCTGATGTGAAAGTTCATGACTAAGCACTGTGGCTAACCCATCATCATTGTAACATATTGGAAGAATAGATGAAAATATGAAGATTTTACCATTTGGTAGAATAAATGCATTTGGAGGAAATTCACCTTGCTGAACTTTCACCACATGTATCGTCCAGGGTAAAGATTTCAAATGTTCGATTTGATTACGATCTTTGGAACCTTCAACTGCCGCTGTCAATAATTTATTCATTATCTTACCAATTTTACTGTAACTTGGATCAGATTGTGGAACAATGTTGCCCTGGAACTGGCGATAAATTTGATAGTAACTCATGTCACCAATTTTCTTCTCAAGCCAATAAGGAATCCAAAGGAATCTCAACCTTTGAGTGAATGGTGCTTCATTAAGATTGTACACATAAAATGATGCAATACCTACAGAGGTATAAATGACATTTCTTCTCGAGAGGAACTGATAATAAGATTGTGATCTCGAGTTATTGAATCGTTTGTAAGAAGCAAAACGAGTTCCTAAAGTCTTGAAGTTGGCACGAAGTTGCCACTTTCTAATGTTGGTACCTATAAAAGAGTACATTAGTCCCGCGCAGTCGTTTCTCATTATATATAAAGGTACTTATTTGAAAACCACGGGGTTTGTATCCGAGTCATCCAAGTCAGCATCAAAATTTGTAGTAATTGCATTATCTAACGGCGTTCGTTTGAAATCAGTTGTGTAAATATAACTTTCATTTATGGCGTCTTGTTGAATTAAATTATTCAACACTTCAGAACTTGAATTATTACCATTATGAATCTTAAAAGGTGAAGGCGGCGTTACTTTTGGGAGTTTCTCAAACATTGATGAGCTGTGAAGTTGTTTTGCAAGATTATCTAGTGATGTTGTTTTAAGGTTCCCATTAGCAAGAGATGCTGATGAAGTGTTTGTTGATGGGATTTCCGGCTCGTTTAACGAAGTCTCGCTTTGAGCTTTTGAAGTTGCAGGTGGTAGTATTGGGATGAAGTTTTCGTAAAAATCATAAGCTGAATTAGATTTGCTGTGAACCATTCTCCTGGAATGGGTTAATGGGGTACTTGGTTGACTTGGGGAATTTTGCAAATAAGCGTGTGACGGTGTTCTGGGAATTGAAGCATTATATATGGCATCTTCCTTTGTATGAACATCCAGTATTGAGTTTGACCCGGTGTTACTTGAAAAATCGTGAGTTGAATGAGAATCGTTGGAGGATTCAACAGTTTTCTCCTTTATGGAGACTTCATTTAACTTATCAATAGGTTTATGGAGCTGTTCTTCAAATTGTGAGAACAGTTGATTATCATCAAAGGCTAAATCAATTTCCCTTTCCGAATTATCCTCTTGCTTTTGTCTCCTATAATTTCTTAACCAAAATAATCCAACAACAACAAGGATTAAAAAACTTGGTACTCCTACCGCAAGTCCAACGGCTAACCCTTCAGAATTTGCCATTTTACTTTAGTGTTGTCCAATATGTTACAATAAGATCTATAAAGAAAAAAACTGTCCTGGGTTATCAAAAAATTCGATGTAGTGAAATGAGGTTCCTTTTGTGGTAGTTTAAAAATAGCCAGTAGCACGTGAGGTATCTCATTTAAGTTTTATTGCATCCAATTCGAGTCCCAATCTGCACAACTACAATCTTGACACCGATTGATCTATTGATCTGTTATGTGCCACCGGATCGTGTTCACAAAATCCTATTTTGTTAACTAGCGACAATGTTAATTATTGTTGTGTTCATTCTCGAGGCGTCTCATTTGAAAATGCACTAATTGGGTTGCTTGCTCTATTGGGAATAGAGTTTGAGGAGATGAAAGGGCCCACAGAATATCGCGTGTGGTGGTAAATACTATTAGTGGTACTTGGCACTACTCCCATCGTGGTAATTATTAGACGTATGGCTAGTGTTCATTGCTACTAGTGGTGTTGAGTTCACGCCAGGCCAGCTCAATATGCAGTTATTTTTCACTCCTATACTGAATTGACCTGCATTTGATGCCAAACTACATTTTTCAGTTGGTTCCAAACTAACCCAAATTCACTACGTTGTTCATTCTATTTACATACTAAAGGAGAACTTCTGCACCCTTTAAATCAATAACTTCACCTTCTTTTGTGACAATTTGCCATTTGTGAACTGAAAATGGGTTGGTCCTACTATCTCTCGTAGCCTCAAGTGTTAATTCACCTTCACTTTTATCCCCTTTAATTGAGAATGTCACATTAATCTTACCCTTGACGGTATTCAATTCACCTGAAATCCAAGGCCATGAATTCTTGAATCTAATATCTTCACCCAAAGCGTTGATAACTCTGTCATTTCTACGTAAGAAATAGAAAACTGAATTAATGATTGGTGATGTGGTCTTCTCGTAATTGAAAATAACTGCACAGGACACAACAACCCCGATCCCGTATGCCCAAAAGTAACGTCTGTTTTTTTTCTGGTTGGCAAATGGATCAGGAAATTCTCTTTCAACTGTAACTTGACGCCCTTCAATGGGGTTGGCAGTTTTAGTTGTAGTATTTAACATCACTGCACTATTACCCAAATGTGCTACCATCATTCTTGTAACATTTTGACGGCTCATTGGCCTAATGGCACGGCTTATGCCTGTAAATTTCAACATGAAAATCTGATGATAGTTGAAGTCTTTGAAATCGCGATACTAACTTTTGTTTCATACGAAATTAATGTCTTCCACCACAAATGGTACAACTGCTCCACCTCCCGGTGCAATCAGTGGAGCATGTATTGTGTCCAAAGTGTCTGGAATGGTTTATATCCGTGAAGATTTAACTCCAAGTGTTTTGGAATGGCGAGCTGTCGACCTTCTGAACAACATTTCAATCAAACTTAACTCATTAACTCATTTACAAGCAACAAAAGAGACGGCTCCCAAAATGGTTCTCAAAGTATTCTATAAAGAAGATGATCTGGAAAAGGACATCAGAATGTCATTCAGTAATCGTCCCACGATGAATCATATAAAAGAAGCACTTCAAACTATTGTTTCTCGTCATAGAACAACCATCAAAGATTCTGATGCTTCAACAAATAACTCTCCATCAACCACACCAGGTCCTTCCACTGGTCCCTCCCCTGTGGCTACCAACGCTCTTGATTTTAGTCAGCCAGGTGCCCTTTCCGATAGTAGCCTTCTAAAGAATCACCAACTCCAACAAAAACTACTCATGGAAGACAAATCATTACGTAACGTATTCACGCAAGCTGTGATCAACTTCAAGTTGTCACCCACCGTTTTCTGGTCAACTCGTTTGAGCCAGTTACGTACCTATGCATTAACGATATCCCAACACAGAGGTCCTTACAATGTCCTCTCCACCATTAAGCCTGTGGCAACTTCAGACAATCAGGTCAATGTCAATGTTACCAGAAAAACCATCAATGAAATCTTTGAAACTTACCCTGTGGTGAAGAAAGCATTTAATGACTTAGTGCCAGTCAAATTTGGTGAAGGTGAATTTTGGTCCCGTTTCTTCACATCCAAATTATTCAGAAGACTAAGAGGTGACAAAATCAATACTTCTACTGACAGAGGTGATCAACTTCTTGATCAATACTTGTACATAGACCCGGATGGACCAAATCAAGGAAACAAAAGTTCTGTCAGTAAGTTTATTGATGTGGAAGGTAACGAAGATGATAATTCACAGAAGCTTGGAAATCAACCAGATTTTACTATGAGATTCACAGAAGAGCCAACAGACCTCAAAGAGAATGAAATGGTTATCCTCATGAAAAACATGAACAAACTCTCTTCCAAGATGGTAAGTCTGACGAGTGAAAATAAAGCAGGCTCAACATCTGCTCCCACTACCAAACTATCTAAGGAGGAGCTCGAGGAATATAAGACTGAGTTGGATTTACACGATTTGAACGAACAACATGAGATAAATTTCATTGACTTGGTCATTAACACCGACTTCAATGACGGTAGTAGTGAAGTCAAAGCTCTGGTACCAGTTGAACAACTAAAGCTGTATCTTGATGAGAACATCGTCAAGCCACAGTCAAATGGAATAAATCTTATAGACACATATGGTTCATCCGAATCTATTGAGCAATTGAATGCTGGAATCATCGGGTTGGTAAAGCAGAATTATAGAAACTACAAACTCATAAACAAAGAAGCAAGGGAAATCAGCGATAACATTATAGATGCTTCAATTACACAAGAAATCATAACATTGAACATTACCGTGACAGAATTTCTCTCTCACTTCTGGAAACTATTCCTTAATGGAAACAACCCAGCCCAATTGAAGAAGATTTTTAGCAGTTTGAAGAACTGTAAAACTACCCTCAATGACCTCAAAGCTAAGATAAAAACCAAAATGATCAACGATTCACGAGTGGATAATGACAAACTCAAAGATAAATTAGAGAATGATCTCAATTTCCACTTGAGTCCTATCAGCAACTCGTTGGACAAAGCATTATCCGAGTATGTCAAAGCTGTAAGACAATCAGAAGTTAACGAAAACGGTAAGAGACCCCTTGAAGCCTAAGGGTCCATTTGAATTTTTGATGACGAAAAAGTTCTGCAGAAGTCAAACTCAAATAGGCGGTATAAACAATAAGTGGATGTTGTTTCATAGTCTAAGCACTGAAAAAAAACATCATTCTTCCAGAATTGATTTGTTGATTTATTCAGCTCATCGCAAATTGAGATGCGATAACTTAAAGATAAAGGTCTTTTACACAAAGTAACAAATGGCAAAGAAAGGTATGCAAATCCAAGGATAGTTTAGGTCGATTGGTACTAACAGTAGTTTCGAAACACAGCAGAGCTGCAAGGAGGGGTCAGAATGAGAATTTTGACGAAGCAAAAGATCTTGAAAAAGTTCCAAAACTCGAAAACGACGATGTGAAGAAGTCTATCATTCGTACGATGATCAAAAACGAGAATCTACTCAACAAGAAGCTTGAGAATCAAAAGATCAAGAAAACAAAGAAGAAGAATAGTGCTTTGAAGCATAAACTTGAGAGGTCAACCAAACTCGATGGAGTCTTATCTAACAAGATCGAACAAAGTATTGCCAGGGCGAAATTCGTGCAGACTTCAAGGAAGGCCAACTGGGATAAAATCAATAGTGATATAAATATTGTCCCAAAAGAACTCACTGAGAAAGAGAAAGAACAGATAGAAGAAGATGAGTATGTCAAGCAATTCTTCGAGAATGAAGACACCAAAAAGCAAGAAAACTCAAACAAGTTCAGTATTCTTGAAGAAACTGAAGCCTAGTCAAGCATATAGTAATGAACAATTTTAATCTTAGTGAGATCAGTTCAATCGCAATTTTTCAATGAAGTTAGTACTTCTAACGATACTAGCAAGTGCAATTGCCACAAATCTAGTACATCCAAAGTTCGAACCGTTCGACGCAACGTCACTCGATTCTTGTGCTATTTTCGAACAGTTCTTGTACGAAAATATAACCAGTTCTCCATGGCAACCATTTTACGGGTCAGCTGAAGACATAGAGTACAACGGACAATGGGAAATTGAAGAATCTGTGAAGTACCCTGGTAAATTGGGGGATAAAGGTTTGGTGATGAAGTCACCAGCTGCTCATTACTCCATAGGGTATAAATTAAATAAGCCATTCGTTAATGAGGGCAAAGATTTAGTGCTCCAATACGAAGTCAAGACTCAAGATGGCTTAGAATGTGGTGGTGCTTACATAAAGCTCTTAGATGAAGGTTTCAATGGTACTATCACCAAAAAGACACCTTATCAAGTGATGTTTGGTCCCGATAAATGTGGAGCCAACGATAAAATACACTTCATTTTCACCAGAGAAAACCCAAATACAAAAAAAATTGAAGAGAAGCAATTGATCAAAAACCCCTTGACACGATCTTCATACTTATCTACCTTATACACACTCATCTTGAAGCAGAATCTCGACTTTGAAATAAGAATCAACGGAGATACTGTCAAGTCTACCAACATCAACGAAAACCCTCAGTGGTTTAGGCCACCTGTGAACCCGCCAAAGGAAATCGTGGACGTCAAGGATGAAAAGCCAGCTGATTGGGAGGATGAGGAATTCATCCCTGACGAGAATGCTGTTAAGCCTGCTGACTATGACCAAAAGTATTTAGCTAAAATGATCCCAGACCCGTCCAAGAAGAAACCACAAGGCTGGTTAGACAAAGAACCCAAGTTTATTGCTGATCCCATGGCAGAGAAACCTGTTGAATGGGATGACGAAGAAGATGGTGAATGGGAAGCTCCAGTCATTCCAAACCCCGATTGTAATGTGGGATGTGGCGAATGGGTACCTCCTCAAATTCCCAATCCTGATTACAAAGGTCCATGGACGGTTCCGACTATCAGGAATCCCAAATACAAGGGAGAATGGGAGCCTAGAATGATACCTAATCCCGACTACTATGAAGATGAGAAACCAGTCAATTTAAAACCAATAGGTGGCCTTGGTATTGAAGTGTGGTCGATGCAGAAAGACATAATGTTTAACAATATCTACCTCGGAAACTCTGTGGAAGAAGCTGAACGCATTGGAAACGAGACATTCGTACCAAAATTCGATGAAGAGTTGAAAGACTACAACGTCAATAAGCCGAAGGCTGTCAAGCCTCCACAACCACCACCAATTTCATTCGATGAAAGTATAGAAAATGATAGCATTTTTAATCTTAAAGAGATCAGAATTGCTATCATTGTTGATCAGTTTTTAGAGATGAATCATTTTTGGAATTCTTTCTATGATGATCCTGTCAACACTTTGATAGAAGATCCACTCATGTCTTTGTTCTATGCATGTGTGTTCTTATTCGTATTCACATTTGTGTTTGGAGTGCTCAACATCTTGTTGATGGTGGTCAGTGGAAGTGCTAAGGCTGCCATTGATAAACATGAACATAAAGAGACTTCCAAGATCGAGGAAATCACTGAAGATAACACTAGTGTGTCTACAGCTCGTGAGACTAAAGCGGCTCGTAGAAGAGCCAGGTAGTTTATAAATGCTAATGCTAATTAATGCCATTCTGTTCTTTGAAAATATCCCATGATTTGTTCAATGTAATGAAAACACTCTGACAGAGCATTTCATCTTCCAACTCTAGATTGAGAACAGTCAATTTGTCTGGGTGGATTGAACTAATGACTTTCATGTAGTTGATCTTGACTTTCTTGGGTAACATCAAATCGTGAAGTGTAATCTTCTTCGAGGTGAGGAACGGGAAGTTGAGCCTTTCAGGAAGAATATTGGGAAGCGTCAGAAGCAATGTTCTTAAATTGTCCTCCTTACCATTTGACCATTCGAAGACTTTGGCGTGAACTTTATCGTGCAATTGGAATTTGAGATTGTCTTTATTCTCTTGGTTCCTATTCTGTTCTTGAACTCTCTTAAGATTGTCGTTGTTCTTCGGAGTTGTATTCTTGGGTTTCTCTTTCCGTTGCACAGGTTTTGGTGGATTAATGATGTTTGTGAGTCTTCTTTTGGCGTCCATTACTTTTTTGTCATTGACTCCCAACCTTGTGACAAGCTCAACATAACACTCTAACGCTTGTGGGAACATTTCACTCAATTCAAGTGCTTCAGCTTTACGTGAAATCAATTTAGTGTACCAAAGCTTGATTGGCTTGTCGTTTATAATGTAGTCGGAGTCATTGATCTCTTCTGGTGAAATCAAACTCAAACCTTGATCACAGTGTTCCCTTGCGTCCTTATAGTTACCCAATTTGATGAATGTTATAGCGAGATTGGAATTAATGATTACTCTCAACTCGTGATTCTCAGGTAATGAATTGAGACATTTCATGTAGTTTATGCATGCGCTATCATAGTCACCACTCGTGAAAGATTTCGAAGCTTTATCCTTTGCAACATCATAGTCACTCTGTTGAAATTGGTTTAGAGGTGTTTTGTTCGTTTTCCTGACTACCTTGGCTTTTGCTTGTGGTCTTCTCCTTCTGGAAGACACGTAAATCTCGTCATCCACCTTTGATGCCTTGAATTTTTGTGCTCGTGAAATAGGAGCGTTGCCCAAACCTAGAAGGTCCTCATCTTGTGGTCTACTGTGGGAAGGGGGTGGTGTTGCAGTAGTTGGCTTAGGCTGTGATGGTGGAGAAGGCGTGGTCTTGGTTCTGGATACTGTATGTTCTGGATGCTGAGGACGAATCCTCTCTTCTTGATAAGAGGCGCCCATGTGAGGTTTTGGACTGGATCTAGCCAGAGAAGAATGAGACCCAGTAAGCTTATCTTTAGCTATTGACTTGAAGTGCTCAGTTCGAGCTTTACTTCTCTCTTTATCCTTTAGTCTTTGTTGTTCCATGTATTGCTTAATGGCATCGTGATCAATATTATCCTCGTCGGAGCCATAATCTTCATATTTCCCTCCACCTGCTTTTCTCTCCACTGCATCTTTCTTGTATTTAGCTTGATCTCTCATCCAAGCCGGTAATGAATCATTAGAGGAGCTTCCAGAATTGTTCTGAAATTGTTCAAGATTTTTAACAACTGTTTCCCTCGATTTGTTGATGAACGTCGATGCTTTATTGAACAAGTTGATCGACAAGTCATTCAATTTGGCCCCCAAATCTTCTGTTCCAGGACTCTGACGTTGACTCTGACTTTGACTTTGGCGTGACCTTGGTCTTTGCTGATCTTTATGGTGTCTTTCGCCTCCACTCATTATGAAATTCACACATGATTGGAGATCTAAACCCACTTTGTCAATTGCACTGTTGGCCATTTCTACTGTGAACCCTATATCGACCAATTGAGCGACTATTTCATCTTTTTCGTCAATGTCAGAGTTGGAAGCCAGCACATGGGGTTCGTCTATGGGTTCTGGTAATGTAGGATTTGGGACTTCAACGAACGCGTCTGTGAACTCATCATCTATGAGCAAGTGTGAATTTGATTGAGTTGATGTTGGTGCCACTGTCACTGGCTGTGGGGATTGAACTACTGGTTGGGGTGGCAGTAGAGGTTTGGAGTCAAAGATGGAAAATGGGTCGTTCACCGTTGAGTTAGAGGCAGAATTGACTGCAGACTGTGTTGGAGAGAGTAAATCAAGCTTTGACCACGAATCAGGTAGTGTTGAATTTGAAGGGTGTGGAGATCCATTTGTCTTTTTAGCTAAATCAGCTAGACCAAGTTTCAGATTTTTTAAACTATTGACAGATGATGATGATGAAGTTGCAGTTGCAGATTGAAATAAATCAGCGAAAGCATCTTTTTTAGGAGGGGGCATTATGTGGATTTGTTGTAAGAGTTACAGCGAGACAATCTGAGTACAATACCTCAAATAATTCAGGGTAACTAATTTTTTTTGCGGGTAAGATACTTGAAAATTTTCGCTCATCTTGATTTTATCTAACAACACCAATCATGCATTTAATGTATACAACTGGACCAGATGGTAAGAGAATATATACTTTGAAGAAAGTAACTGAAGAAGGTGAAATCACAAAATCTGCTCATCCTGCCAGATTTTCTCCTGATGATAAATACTCAAGAGAAAGAGTTACTTTAAAGAAGAGATTCGGTTTATTACCAACACAAACTGAAAATTAATCTGTAATATAATGGGATAGCATTAGGTATGGTAATGTACAACATATGAGTTGAATGTTTTGTAGGACTCTTGAGTGGTCATCTGGATATTAGTGAACAATATTATTGCACAAGAATTTCGATTGTTATTCCACAGGAATTTTCGATTGGTGGATTCCATGAAGTGAATTGGATCATCGCATGAACAGTTTCCTGTGTTGAAATTGTAGGCTGTGATAGCTCAATCTCTGTACCGTCCTACGATGGATTTTAGTCTCCAACCCATCTTCATCTCTAGATAGGATCTCTTTTCTCTCCTGTGGCCTCCAAGTTGAATTGAGAGTTCTTGGAGTAACTCTCCCACATTTGTGACACGACTTCGGTGTCCATGTTTTTCCTGTTGATCTCTTGAATTGACTTGTTCATAGCAACGATAGACTCATTTAAGTTTTCCTGGAGTTAGTATTGTGGTTCTGTGTGTGTTATAGAACATACCATGTTGTTTATGATACGAGATAGTAAAGCATTCTGCACTTGTTCATGAGGGTTCTCCATATTGAGTTTTGTTGATCTGAGAATGCGAATGAAAAAGAGAGTGAAGAAAATGGAAAAAGGGAAATACGTTTTAACCCATACGAAGGCTCATCAACCAGTATCGGATAAGCTTATCGTCATAGGGAGATAACTGATATGATAAGAACCCCACCATGAGGACAAGAGAGGAGAAATCAGGCCTTTCTTGTACAAAAAGGTGAAAAATATCCGAAGGATCTGATAACGGAACAATGATAGCAGATGATGTGAAGATAAGGGATGAAATACATCCTAAAGAGGAAAAGGAATGGGAGCTCGCAGGGTAAAAGGTAGAGGTATAAAGACAGGAAGATTCCTCAATTATAACAACAATTTTTTGGAAGAGTATTGGATCTGATATTAACAAGTTCAATACAATTATAGTATCTGTACCTTAAAGTCTATCGAGGAACATTTACACTATTCAAATACAAACATCTTATTGTCTAATCGTAGAGCAAAGTGAGAGCAGTATCTTCATACAACTCGCACTTTTCAACAAGTTTGTTATTGTGCGACGATTGAGACAAAATGGCTGCAAATGTTTTCACGCGTACAGTTGGCAAGTGGCTTACCATACAATCTTGAGATTACAAACCTAACAGACCTATTGCAAAGTCAAGTTGTGTCATGAAACTTGATGTATGTGTCACCATGGTTTTGTTTTATGGTTACTTGTTGCCCTTCATCTACACTTGAATTGTAAATTATGCGATTAATACACCTGATTATGTTTGGCATTTCTTGCTCATAAGGAAATCACCCACTAAAGGTCTATGATCACTCATGTACACTCCATTGAATTTGGAGTGGAGCAATCCGAACCCTTCAACTCTTAACAGTATGTTATCCTCAGGAGCTGTGGATCCTTTTTTAATATCTTTGCAGTCCTCTATACTATTGATCTTTCTCATGTACCTGGGTCCAAAGATATAATCGATGTTCTGTCCTCCCGCCAACAACACTTCACCTTCGAACCCCGTGACAGTTGACTCATAATGTCCATACCAATTGAATGGAGTTACATGTTTGGCTGTGTCTTTGAGTTCTTTACTCAACTTTTCGTATGGCATCTCCGACGGCTCTGAATTCAAATCACCGCAAAGAAATGATGGCCATTGGTTAATGGAATTCATCTTCTTAATAGCTAACTCCACTGAACCAAACCTGGATGATTCCCCTTTATGATCAAGATGAGTATTGAAAACATTGATGTAATTGCCGCTTGCTTTGTGCTGAAGAGTCACATACAGCATGATCCTGAGATACTTGGCGTCCCATCCAACTATTGATTGTCTTGGATTTTGGGGGTTGAGCCAAACCGTATCCTTATATAAGACATCCCATTCACCTTTCTTCCACAAAACTGGCACAAATTCTCCCGTGTCTTCTCCATCGATTCTACCAGCTCCATAATAATCCCATTCATCTTCGTCACCTTCGAAATTGAACCTGTTCAATTCAGTTAAGATATCCAACATTTGAAATTTGTACACTTCTTGAAGAGTTACAATTGTATTCTTGACAGCATTGAACCTTATTGAATTGACAATTTTGCCAACACGGTTGACCCAATCTTCTTCACCAGCTCGAAGTTTATCACTACCACCGTTCTTGACATTGTGAGAGTATATTCTGAATTTAAGAGATCCAACATTGGCAAAATCACCCAGAATTTCTGGATATGATGGCTCGTCTGTTGTTATCATCTGTTCCTTTGAATCCTTCGGTACGCCCAACTTTCCACCTTTCAGTTTGTGTATAGGATCATGGCTAACTTTATCTTCATGGTCAATTGAGCCGATCTTGTTAGATTTTGCAGCTTCATCAAAATTCTCTTTGTCGGTTGGTTCCTCATTTGGGCTTCCGTTGATGGGTCTTTCTTGGGGATCTACTTCTTCTATCAGTCCTAGAAATTCCTTGGGGTTGGCAGGGTCATCTTCGTGATCGAATTTTGGTGGTGGAACTCGATTAGGCCTCATTCGTGCTGGATCATTGGATCCACTACTTTGTTTTAGAGGTGGAAGTATGGGTCCTTTTTGTTTCTCTACAGGTGGTGGCTTCAACTCTGAGTTCACTTTGGTGTCTGATTTGGAAGAGCTCAACTCTTCTTTCTGTTGGGTCTGATCATCTTTCTCCGTATTCTTCTCTGGATCCTTGGGTTTATGTGAGTTTGATCCATTGGAAGTGTCTATTTGATTTGTTTCAATGTTGTCAATTGTGTTATCTTGATCTTTCTGGCTTTGGGGTTTGTTGGCATATTTCTTGTCAACGAGCAAATCAGGTTCGCCCACATCATGAGTAGCAAAGTGGAAAGTTAAAGCTGCTGTAATGGCTAGCACCAACACGCATGCCACGAAAAGTCGTAGTTTCTTAAGGCATACCCTCGTCATTCCGATAAGAACTCGCACCGAATATCATAAACTGATCGAGTTTCAAGAAGGGAGGAACAACTGGAATTACAATTGAGAGGTAGCTTCAAGGTCTATCAGTAGCTCCATTACGAGACTGAGCTCCTACTACTAATAAGAAGTTGTTTAAGCTAAACCCCGAAATATCTTACAGACAAAAATTCAAAAACCAGGGCTTTCATTGGCTTTGATTCACCTACATTCCACTTAGTATCGATGAGGTACGGGTGATATGCAATAATTGATTCTTGGTTGTATGTCAACCTGAAAATGGTTCTCATCTCATTAACGTTAGTGGCTTCTCGCGAAAAATTTTCATAAACCATGTCAGTTATCGGAGTTACTTTTGGAAATACCTCGTCAAGTATTGCTGTTGCCGGCCCAGATGGCAAAGTTGAAGTCATTGCCAACCCAGATGGTGACAGAGCCATTCCTTCTGTCTTGTCATACGTCGGAGAAGACGAGTACCATGGCCAACAAGCTCTCAGTCAATTAATCAGAAACCCTAAAAACACTATCATCAACTTCAGAGACTACATCGGTAAAGACTTTGGTGATGTGAAAACTGATGCCTCTGCTGAAGGTGCTGAAGTCGTCAAAACTGATGACGGAAAAATTGGTTTCAAAGTTACCATCAACGATAAGTCTGAGATTTTATCTGTTGATGAAGTTACTAGAAGACACTTGAGACAATTAAAGACTGCTGCCGAAGATTACATCGGTAAGGAAATCAAAGGATGTGTCATGACTGTTCCAACTGATTTTGATGATATCCAAAGAGCTCAATTAGCTAAATTAAGTGAAGAAGCTGGTTTAAAAGTTTTACAATCTATCAATGAACCAAGTAGTGCATTATTGGCTCACTTGACTAATAATGAAGAAGAATACTTAAACGATAAAATTTTTGTTGTTGCTGATTTCGGTGGTATTAGATCAGATGCTGCTGTCATATCAGTTAGAGGTGGTATTTTAACCTTATTGGCTACTTTGCATGACTACACCTTAGGTGGTGATAACTTAGACCAATGTTTGCTGGAGTTTTTCGCTAAGGATTTCGAAAAGAAATACAAAACTAACCCAAGAACCACCAAAAAATCATTAGCTAAATTAAGAACCGAATCAATCTTGGTCAAGAAGACATTATCTAATGTGCAAACTTCTACTTGTTCCATTGAAAGTTTAGCAGATGGTATTGATTACCATACTAGTATTAACAGATTAAGATATGAATTGACCATTAGAGGTGAACTTACAAAGATGACTGATTTCATTGAGAAGGTCATCAAGAAGGCTGACTTGACTAACTTGGATATCGATGAAATTTTGTTGGTGGGTGGTGTTGCAAACACACCAAAATTATCTGGTAACATTCAAGCACTTTTCGAAGAATCTACCAAGATTGTTTCACCAATCTTTGACAGTAAGACTCTTGACCCATCTGAATTGGTTGCAAGAGGAGCTGCTTTACAAGCTTCATTAGTTGAGTCATTCGGGGATGAAGAAATTAACGAAAGTTTACAACCAATTGTTGTTAACACTCAACATTTAGTTAACTCTATTGGTATAAAAGACAAAGATGGTAAATTTGTGCCGATCTTGGTCTCTGAGACTGCTTATCCAATCAAGAAATCCATCAATGTTACAAATGGTGAGTCGTCAAGTGTTTTAATTGAATTGTACGAAGGTAAGAAGACCATTAAAGAAACTGTCATTGAACCAGAAGCAAGAGAACCAGATTCTGATGAAGAAGATTCCGATGTCTCTGATGATGAACCTGAAATCAAGAAAGAAATTGTTTACGAATGTGGTGAGTTATTGGGTGAATTATCATTGAAAGATTTAAAACCTAACAACAATTTGGAAATTATATTAAACATCACTCAAGATGGGAAATTACATTTCTCTGCCAGAGAATTGAAACCTGGTTCAGTGGCAATCAAAACCGAAATTGGTCATAAATAGACTTGTTAATCTGTATAGAAAGTAACTTTGAGCTGATAAAAATCGGCACAATCTTATCAGTGAGCGAAAATGGAAGTAGCCTTTTTATGGTAAAAAAATCCACCCTAGATATAAAATGAGGGCATTTTGCTGATTGAAGCAACAATGCTTACTGACGATGTTTTGAATGAAGGTCAACTGTTTGTTATACCTGATTCGGCCTTTGATAACGAAATTGCAAAGTTTGTTAAAAGGTATCAGGATAAGGGAGTTGATTTGAATGTGGAATTTGATCCCCAAAGACATTTATCATTCCTGTCAATTAGCAAGAAGTATGCTTTTGAGGATCTAGGGATTAGCAAAACTCATGTGGAACCAATCAACCCAATTGCTGCTGTCGAGCCATTTAGTCTTTTGACTCAAGAAGCAGTTGACACTATTTTATATGAAGTGTTTCTGAACCGTGACTTGTTGAAGAAATATGGTAGACTAAGCAGTAAAGACAAGCAACTAGAAAGTTTAGATTTCCAGGTAAGTGGGTTCATTAATGATACAAGGTTCGCTAAACAAGTGTTTGAATCTAGTGAATTTTTATCCATCGTGAACCAAGTGATGGATGATGATCTTGTGATACCACATGAATTTAGTATGAGCCATCTCAATGTTTCGCTTGCTAAAACGGATCAAGAGGACCCTGAAATAGATTATGAAGCTTTGAAGAAACAACAAGACGAAAATGATGAAATTTCGACTAATGTCAATTGGCATTACGATTCACCACCTCTTGTGTGTGTCATCATGATGTGTGCTCCTGATAACATGATTGGTGGCGAAACAGGTATTAGATTAGGAGACGAGTCGATTTTAAGAATCCAAAACTCAGCAGTTGGACTGGCAACTTTACTCCAAGGAAGAGTTATCAAACATATTGCCACCAAACCTGTCAATAACAAAGACAGAATATCATGGGTTACATCATTTGTACCAAGGGATCATAATAGGTACGATAATACGTGTGCTACAAGTGAAAGGCCAGGAGCATCACCAACATTCACCAACAACAAATTTTACCCAAATTTCGTTGGCTACCGTTTCGACAGAGTCGAGAAGCAATTACACGATTTTCGTGACAAGATTACATCGGCCAAGAATGAAGGGGGTGTTTTTGATCAAGCAGAAGTGGTTAGGTTTATTCGCAATATTGAAAGTTACTTGAAGCAAACGTATGCTGATTTTGAGGTTGTAAACGATCAAGAGTATCCCCCACCACTTTTCAAAATTCCTTACAAAAGCCTTTGAGTACAAACACGGTGTCACAATGTCTCAAACTGGCACTGGAGTACCACTTGAATAACACGTACCCCGTAAATCTTAAATTAGACGTCTACCCTCGGTACACGACTTTTTTCCACAGCCCTGATGATGTTTAATATATATATGGTAGAGAAAAATGGATCGCACCAGATGGCGATTTTTAGAAGTAAATCAGGTCGTGAGGCCGAAATTTCACAAGGAAGTGATAGGGATTACAAAATGCATTCGGCCAATGTTCATGATCCTATATTGACAGCAGTGAATGAAGCACAACCTTTTGAACAAGCAGCAGAACATACCGCCAGGCGGCCATCATATTTATCACAAGAACTGGACAATCTCAAGGATATTTTTGGTAATCCCATAAGACTTGGTGATATGTCCAACCCTACTAGATCAAGAAATGAACGTCCCCTTGATACAATCAGAGGATTTGAATATGCAATAACTGGTGATCTTTCGTATAGAGATCAATTAGAGACCAGTAGATTAGGTTGGGGATTTCATGATGATTTTCCTCAACATAATTTAGGTGGAGCTAGTAACTCAGCACCAATGGAACATCGCCCCGCTATTAATTTTGACGATGGGAACTCTCAACCAATGTATGCCGCTAATAATTATAGTGCAAGTGATTTAAAACAAACTGAAAAGAAAAAGAAAAGGGGATTATTTGGCAGGAAGAAGTAGGTATTGATTATATTTGTATAGTAAGGTTGTATTGATTTAAGTGAGGTAATCATGTAACTATTTCAAGTCTTCATCGTTAGTTTAACTCCAGTTTTATTTTGAACTCCTGCACAAATTTAATCATTGTTTCAAATTACAATGCAGTTTCGAAACCGTAACTTTTGTTTAACGCTTAAAACTAAAACATTGCGACTTGAACAACATAACTATGAATCCACAACCGAGACAAGTTTCGTTTAATGTAAGTGATCATTATCAAATACTTGAAATAGTTGGTGAAGGTGCTTATGGTATTGTTTGTAGTGCAATTCATAAACCTACAAATCAAAAAGTGGCCATAAAGAAAATTGAACCATTTGAGAGATCCATGTTGTGTTTAAGGACTTTAAGAGAATTAAAATTGTTAAAGCATTTCAATCATGAAAATATTATAAGTATACTTGCAATTCAAAGACCATTAAATTATGAACTGTTTAATGAAATTTACCTTATTCAAGAATTAATGGAAACTGATCTCCACAGAGTAATACGAACCCAAAAATTAAGTGACGAGCATATTCAATATTTTATTTATCAAACTCTTAGAGCATTAAAAACTCTTCATTCAGCAAATGTGTTACATAGGGATTTAAAACCATCAAATTTATTACTTAATTCAAATTGTGATTTAAAAGTTGCAGATTTTGGCCTTGCAAGATCAATTGCTTCAAGTGAAGATAATTTTGGGTTTATGACTGAATATGTGGCAACAAGATGGTACAGAGCTCCGGAAATTATGTTAACTTTTCAAGAGTATACAACAGCAATTGATGTTTGGTCAGTTGGTTGTATTTTGGCAGAAATGTTAAGTGGTAGACCTTTGTTCCCTGGTAGAGATTATCATAATCAACTTTGGCTTATAATGGAGGTTTTAGGTACACCAAATATGGAAGATTATTATAACATTAAACTGAAAAGAGCAAGAGAGTATATCAGATCATTACCATTTTGCAAAAAAATTCCATTCCAAAATTTATTCCAAAACATTAATGAAATAAATCCATTAGCAATTGATTTGTTAGAGAAGTTACTCATATTTAACCCAACTAAAAGAATTACAGTTGATGATGCACTTAAGCATCCATACCTTAAATTATACCATGACCCAAATGATGAACCAATAAGTGAGAAAATACCTGAAGATTTCTTCGATTTTGACAAACGTAAAGATGAACTTCTGATTGATGATTTGAAGAAGTTATTATATGATGAAATCATGAAACCTTTATAAATGCATACATAAATTTAAAGTCAATAGCCGTAAGACATGCGACATTTTTTCAGTTGTTGAAACCAAACCGCATTTGTTGAACGCGTAATTGAACAACATCATGAAGTTATTCTTTTTGTTTTTAATTGCTTTAACAGCAGCTCATAATGTTCTTTTACAACCATATAAGAAACTGTGTTTCTTTGAGAATCTTAAAGCAAATGATGAGCTTGCTATTTCATTTCAAGTTGGTTCAAGAGATCCTCATAATGCTGAACAATTGAGAATATCGTTTTACATTGCATCTCCAAATGGTAAAATCTTAGCAACAAAGGATGACGTTGATCATGGTGATGTTTCAGTTCGTGCTGATCAAAACGGTAAACATATTTACTGTTTTTCTAATGAAAGAACTTCAAGAGTTGATTTGGATGTTAGTTTCAATGTTCATGGAGTTGTTTACATTGACGCAAATGATCCAAATAGTGATACTTTAGATTATGCTATCAAAAGGTTAAGTCAATTAACTAGTGATGTTAAAGCTGAACAAGGTTACTTGGTCATAAGAGAAAGAACTCACAGAAACACAGCAGAGTCAACTAATTCAAGAGTTAAATGGTGGTCAGTTTTCCAAATCTTGGTTGTTGTGGCCAATTCATTGTTCCAGATTTACTACTTGAAGAGATTCTTCGAAGTAAAATCAGTTGTTTAGTAAAAATCACGTGATGTTCTACTGCCACTAACGGTGAACTGAAAATATACATTGTTAATCAAATTAATTATCTAATCCTTTAACCCGAATTTATTGACAGTAATAAGTTGAAAAATTGCCCTATACCCCACGAAGAATGCGCTACTTCGGCGGTAACGCTTTGTAATTGTCGGTAGATTTTCCCCTCAATTTAGTGTCAAGTGACACAAAGCACTTTTTTCCTAAGGATTTAAGGAAACAACTTTGCTCATTGCTTCATAGATAGATCAGTTATAAATATAATCATGTCAAAATACTTCCCTTCAATCAAAGAATTACCACCAGATCCACTTTTTGGTTTAAAAGCAAGATACAATGCTGATTCAAGATCAGATAAAGTAGATTTAGGAATTGGTGCTTATAGAGATAATAATGGTAAACCATGGGTATTGCCAACAGTTAAGAAAGCTGAAGCGAAATTAATCAATGATCCCAATTATAATCACGAGTACCTTTCAATTGGGGGCTATGAACCCTTCTTGAAAGCATGTTCAAGGATAATTGTTGGAGAGTCATCACCAGCAATTTCTGAAGGACGTATTGTCAGTCAACAAAGTTTGAGTGGTACGGGTGCTTTACACGTTGCTGGGAAGTTTTTGAAGGACTTTTACGTTGTTGAGGACTCAAAAATTTACTTGTCACAACCAACATGGGCTAATCATAAACAGATTTTTGAGTCTTTGGGTTACAAAGTTGATTCTTACCCTTACTGGGATAAAGACACTAAATCACTTGACCTCAAAGGATTCTTGAGTGCAATTGATAAGGCTCCTAAGGGCTCAATTTTTTTACTACACGCATGTGCACATAATCCCACTGGTTTAGATCCAACCGAGGATGAATGGGTCCAGATAATTGACAAGTTAGTTGAAAATGATCATGTTCCATTATTTGATTCTGCTTATCAAGGGTTTGCCAGTGGTAATTTAGCAAAAGATAACTACTCCATTCGTACAGCAGTTGATTCCAAAAAATTCAAAACTCCAATCATAATTTGTCAGAGTTTTGCCAAAAATTGTGGTATGTATGGTGAAAGAGTTGGTGCTGTCCATGTTATTCCTAGTGAAAACTCAGACCAATTAGTGAGAGCCATAAAATCTCAATTGAATAAAATCATCAGATCAGAAATTTCAAATCCACCTGCTTATGGTTGCAAAATTGTTGCAAACATTTTAAATGATGCTGAACTCATGAAACTGTGGCAGAATGATCTTACAACAATGAGTTCAAGAATAAAGAAAATGAGACACAAATTAAGAGATTCTTTAGTTGAACTTAATACTCCTGGTAATTGGGATCATATTGTTAAACAAACTGGTATGTTCTCATTTACTGGTTTGAGTGCTGACATGGTTAAAAGGTTGGAAGAGAAACACGGAATTTATTTGGTCTCAAGTGGTAGAGCCAGTGTTGCAGGTTTAAATGATAATAATGTCAAACAAGTTGCTCAAGGTATTGATGAAGTAGTTCGTTTTTATGGTAAGTCGAAATTGTAACGTTTTCAACGTTTTTCAAACTAACGTCATTTTGTAATCAGTTTGTGTAATTTTTCAATTTCCAAAAGTGACTCAATTTTTCACTTAACATCATGTCAAGTTTTGGTACTTTATTTCGTGTGACAACTTACGGTGAAAGTCACTGTAAATCCGTTGGATGTATTGTTGACGGTGTTCCTCCAGGAATTTCTTTGGATGAATCAGATATTCAACCTCAGTTAACAAGAAGAAGACCAGGTCAATCTAAACTTTCAACTCCTCGTAATGAAAAGGATAAAGTTATTATTCAAAGTGGTACTGAATTTGGTAAGACTTTAGGTACTCCTATTGGTATGTTGGTTTTAAACGAAGATCAAAGACCACATGATTATTCTGAAACTGATTTATACCCACGTCCATCTCACGCTGATTTCACTTACTTACAGAAATATGGAATTAAAGCTTCTTCTGGTGGTGGTAGATCTTCTGCAAGAGAAACTATTGGACGTGTGGCTGCAGGTGCTATTGCTGAAAAAATCTTGAAAAAAGTTAATGATGTTGAAATTGTAGCATTTGTCTCTGCTATTGGTGATGTTTCAATGAAAAGAGAAGGTCCAGAATTTTTAGAAATCCTTCAAAATGTTACTAAAGAATCTATTGATGCTACTGGTCCAATTAGATGTCCTGATGAAAAAATTAGGGAACAAATGGTTAAAGTTATTGAGCATTATAGAGATAGCAATGATTCAATTGGAGGTGTTGTAACATGTGTTATAAAGAACTGTCCAATTGGTTTAGGTGAACCTTGTTTTGATAAATTAGAAGCTAAATTAGCTCATGCTATGTTATCAATTCCAGCTACTAAAGGTTTTGAAATTGGTAGTGGATTCGCTGGTGTTGCTATACCTGGTTCAAAGCACAATGATATGTTCATCTTTGATGAAAAATTACAAAGATTAAAGACTAAAACTAATAACAGTGGTGGTATTCAAGGTGGTATATCAAACGGAGAGAATATTTACTTCTCTGTTGCTTTTAAATCTGCTGCAACTATCAGTCAAGAACAAGAAACTACAACTTATGATGGTAAATTAGGAACTTTAGCTGCTAGAGGTAGACATGATCCTAGTGTTACACCAAGAGCTGTTCCAATTGTTGAAGCTATGTCAGCTTTAGTAATTGTTGATGAACTCTTAATTCAAAATGCTAGAAAACTGACTGTAGCAATGTTGCAATAGATTGTTTAAACTATGTAAATAAATCATCAATACAAAACGATCACAAGTATTAAGTTTAACAAGTTTGAGAAATTGATTTTTTATCTATGGACAAAATTCAAATTGGCTTCCTAACAGTGCTAGCAGGTTTACTAGTTATTGTCGTACTTTATTATGTACAAAACTATGAGTCCAAATCTGGGGGTAAACCAACTTTCTTGATTGTAGGTTTGAATGGAAGTGGTAAAACTGCTTTGTTTAATCATTTGATATCTGGTGAATTTGTCACTACAGTTTCTTCTTTAGAACCCACAACAAAAGAAATCGGTTTACCATTGAGTAATCCTGCAATCCATCTGAACTACCAAATCATTGATTACCCTGGTTACCTCAAATATGAGAACCTCTTCAAGAACTTGTTAAGTACTATAAAACTTCAAGGTATAATATTTGTTATTGATGCAGACATGACCTCATTCAACAAGAATGTCCAAGATATTGCTATCAAACTCTTTAAGTTACTAAGATTGACTGAGCAAGATCCTGATGGTGTGAATTTTCTCTTTGCAGTCAACAAGTCCGATTTGTTCAATGCTCTCCCCATAACCAAAATCAGAAAACTGTTGGAAACAGAATTGAGTAAGTTAATACAACTGAAACTCAACGAAAAGCGTGGTCAAACTGAGGAAGAAGACCAAGATCTCGATTATTGGTTTCAATATCAAGAATTCAGATTTGATAGCATGAGAGGTAACATGGACTTCATTCCTGGTTCTGTAATGAAGAAAAACGTTCAACCATGGGAAAATTGGATCGACGAGAGAGTCGTAAACTGATATTGTGTATCTCTTTAATAAATCATCTACTAGTATCGTCTTCGTCTTCTCCTGTGGAATTTGCGGTGGTAGGTGTACCGACTTGTGATGATGGTACTGATGGGAAAAAACCTGGATCTTGCATTTCTTTAGCTCGCTTCTCGTTCAACTTCTTGCTAACGTAGTTTCTCCATCTAACTCTAAACATATCGGGATGCAACTTATAATTTTTGAACACAAACTGATCGATTTGACTTTCGAGCATTCCTAAGTCACTCGTAAGTTGATCTTTCTTTGCAACCAATGACTTATAAGTAACTTTATCTCCAGATTCATCTTTTGAGTCTTCCTTCGGCTTGAACCCTGGAACGTACTGGAAAATTCCTGGTTTCTGTTGGTCTACCTTAATTGCTAATTCTTTGATCTCATTGTCGAGTTTGGTCTTCTCAGACACGAGTTTAAGGTATGTTTCAGTGTGAATTGGTGAAGCAAAGTGCTCATCTTTCAAATGAGACGGACATACATAGAAAAAGTCTTTGGAATCAGAAGTTATCAACACTGAACTTGAAGGCTTGTAACACACAGTACAAGACTTTGAATCAGCATCGGCAACACGACGTAAAGTGTAAGTATTGTCAAAAGGAGCAGACATCGTGCGACATTACTTGAGATGTCGCGGTTTCATCATCAACGGACCCTAAAGGTCAACTTTAATGATTTTGTAGTTAACAGAATCGGATTTCGGGGCACATGATAGTTTGAGTCATTGAGTGTTGCTGACTACTCTACAAGCAGTGAAAGTAATTACCAAAATAGTGAAATTTGTCAGACGAAAGCTTACGTAAGAAGAGGGTGATGAGGTGTGAAATTTCAAATACTGACTCGTTCAGAAGACGCCAAAGTCTGAAAGCTCATCAAGCTATGACTATAGATCATATCTCTAAGCCTGCATGATTTGGTCGCGTTAGGGTTTTTCATGATGATTATAAATCATTATCAGCGGTGGCACGTCTCAGCAAAATTACACAATTTCGCATAATTAATGAGCATTCCCGCCCTTTTTCAAACAACAACACTTCTCTTTTGACGGCAACGTAGAAAAGGAAAAATTAAGATCGATTAATCTAAAGCAGTGATTGACACGTGTTTTAAGATAGTTATTGATTGAATTAATTAAAATGTCTGAACATCAAGAAGCTGATATTGATTCTATCGTCGATAGATTATTAGAAGTAAGAGGTTCACGTCCTGGGAAACAAGTTACACTTTTAGAACATGAAATTCGTTATTTATGTACCAAAGCAAGAGAAATTTTTATTCAGCAACCAATATTATTAGAGCTTGAAGCTCCAATAAAAATTTGTGGTGATATTCATGGTCAATATTATGATTTGTTAAGATTATTTGAATATGGTGGATTCCCACCTGAAGCAAACTATTTGTTCTTGGGTGATTATGTTGATAGGGGGAAGCAATCACTAGAAACTATTTGTCTCTTATTGGCTTACAAAATTAAATATCCTGAAAACTTTTTCATTTTAAGGGGAAATCACGAATGTGCTTCAATCAATAGAATTTATGGATTCTATGATGAGTGCAAACGTAGATATAATATAAAATTATGGAAAACTTTTACTGATTGTTTTAATTGTTTACCAATTGCTGCTATCATTGATGAAAAAATATTTACAATGCATGGTGGTTTAAGTCCTGATTTAAATACTATGGAACAAATCAGAAGAGTTATGAGACCAACTGATATTCCTGATGTTGGTTTATTATGTGATTTATTATGGTCAGATCCTGATAAAGATATTACTGGTTGGTCAGAAAATGATAGAGGTGTTTCATTCACTTTTGGTCCTGATGTGGTTTCAAGATTCTTACAAAAGCATGATATGGATTTAATCTGTAGAGCTCATCAAGTTGTGGAAGATGGATATGAATTTTTTTCAAAGAGACAATTAGTAACATTGTTCTCAGCTCCAAATTATTGTGGTGAATTCGATAATGCTGGTGCAATGATGAGTGTTGATGAAAGTTTATTATGTTCTTTCCAAATTTTGAAACCTGCTGATAAGCAATCCAAATACCCACAACACCCTTTAATGGGTAATGCTCAAAGGAAACAAAAGAGAGGTTCAAAATAAATCAAACATGATTCATGTTATCGTCATAAACCAACGTAATTACGTTGAATTTTCACTGCCGTATATATTCTACATGTAAATTTTATATAGGATTATACAAGCCGGAGTAGGTAAAGAAAATTCAGTTTAATCGCTTATCGATAACGATCATCCAGTGAGGTTTTTAAATATGATTTATAAATGTTTTTTTCATAATTGTAGTTCTCCTTATCAGAAGTGATTGTGATTTGTGAACTTATTTGTAGTTGTTGAGTGTTGTATACGGTACGTGTGCCATCAGACGAATTCAATATGGACAGAAAACCGATTACCCCAGACTCCAGAATATGGTCAAAGGCTGCAAAAATCTTGCTTGTAATATTGTTAGTAATTGGTTTTGTTTCCTGGAGTTCTTATAGACCATTTGAAATGTCGGTGGAAGATTCTTCTTTTGTTGGTGCTATCAATGCAAACCCTTTGCCTAAACCCAAGTCGATTGTGTTTGCTTATGACGGTAAAAGAAGACTTATTGACCTTCAATTGGTCACCAATGGTAACAATGACATTGTTAATCTGGCGTTTCAAAGACTAGTCAATTCATTAGCCTCAAATTGGACTGGCAGTCAACACCATCAGGTTGAGTTCTCACACCGTCCACCAATCACTAAAGTTGACATTGTGATAGAGGACTTCAACCAAGATCTTAGGTTCAATGTCACTGAATCATACACTTTGAACGTTCTGGCAGAATCAAATTCAATTCAAATTCATGCCATGACTGTATGGGGAGCTCTTCACAGTTTGACTACCCTTCAACAACTTATCTTACACGAAGACAACTACGACTACATAGAGAGTTCAGTGTTCATCAAAGATGAACCCTTTGTTCCACACCGTGGGCTTCTAGTGGACTCCAATAGGAATTTTGTTGGGTTGCAAACAATAAAGAAGCATCTTGATTTGATGGCCCTTGCCAAACTTAATGTTCTTCATTGGCACTTCACTGATACAGCAAGCTGGCCACTAGAGATACAAAAGTACCCCAATATGACAAAGGACGCTTTTGACGATTCAAAAGTGTTCACTCGTCAAGATGTGGAGAGTTTGGTCTCCTACGCCAGGTATAGAGGTGTTAGGATTATTCCTGAGTTTGAGATCCCTGGCCACACAAGGGCAGGATACTTGCAGTTAGATAATGATTTGATAATTTGCAAGGACAACGACTGGAAGTCTGGTGTGGCTAACGAACCTCCTCCTGGTCAACTCGATATTCTTAATAATAGGACTTACGAAGTGATAGCCAATATCTACCAAGAATTGAAGGATCTATTCCCAGATCAGTTCTTTCATGTCGGACATGACGAGTTGAGTCGTGAATGTTATGAAACTGACCCCAGATTAAAGAAATTTATTCACCAATTTGGATTTAAAGGTTTATTGGAGTATTGGGTCAAGAAAGCTGTCCCAATTCTACAAGATAGACAGATCATAATGTGGGAGGACTTTGTTACTGTCAACAAGATTAGTATGCCCCACAATATCACATTCCAGAGTTGGTTGGGAGTGTCTAGCACCCAAAAACTCACTCTGTTAGGCTACAATACAATTGTATCTGACTCCAACAGTTTCTACTTGGATTGTGGATTTGGACTGTTTCTGTCCAGGGACCCGAACTCTGTCTCCTGGTGCAGCTACAATCTGTGGCAGAAGATAATAAGCACTGGTCTCAAAGATGGGTTAACTCCACAACAAGCTCAATTTGTGATTGGAGGAGAAGCAGCATTGTGGTCTGAAAGTGTGGATGATAGTAACTTCATGCAAAAAATGTGGCCACGAGCTGCAGCTTTCGCTGAAACTTCGTGGAGTGATTCCCATGATGTTCAAGAATTCTATTGGAGGCTCTTCACCTTTAGAGAGTACACTTACTTCTTAGGTTATCATTCGGAGCCAATTGGTCCAAAGTTTTGTTTTATGCAGCCTCATCTTTGTTCGTTGCACCCATAATGATTAAAGCCAAAATCGCTTATCTCGAATTGGGTCTCATCTCATCGGATGTGTGGCATTCTCTGTTTAATTTCATCGGAATCACATGAGCCACCAAAAATCCTCAACGTCAACAATGATAGGTGGTACACTGAAGACCCAGAAGTGATACGAAAGGTCTCGAAGAGTGATTTGGTGCTCTCGCAAACTGACTTAAACAAGTTGAAGTTCCAAGATGAGCTCGAACAACTCAACCAAAAGCTTGTTAGATTTAGCAATAATGTGAAGACAGATACACTGTCGGAGGTGGAAGCAATAAAACAAGAAATGAAGAGGCTTATAGGAGACGAAGTTCTACAATCAAACATTAAACTCGAGGCAGTTGATGCTTTTCAAGAGATGATCCCTCAAATCACAGCTAGAGGTCCAGATTACATTGAGTATCGAAGACTTGAGCATCTACAACATATACAAATGTTTTCCTCTGTGTTATCGTTGAGGCAGCCATTTGTCTCTCAACCAGTTGAAAATGGAAGGTTCATTCTCCAGTTCAATGGTGAATTGTACGACCTGGAATGTGAGTTCTCTAACGATACTGAGTACTTTTTAGATCAAGTGTCCAGGAAAGGAGTTGAGGCTGTTTCATTGCTCAATGGGGAATTTGCTTTTGTATTGTTGGACAAGCAAGAGAATAAAGTTTTCTTTGGAAGAGATAAAGTGGGAAAAAGATCTTTGTGTTTCCGGAACGAACAAGAGATTCTTATCAGTTCAGTCTCATTTGTAGGTTGTGAAGAATGTGAGGGTGGAGTCGTATATGTTTATGATATGACGAGAAAGGATTTGACGTCGGTCAGCGATAAAATGACATTCACTCCATTGTCATACACTACTGAAATCTCGATGCAACCTGCAAATATTTACCAGAGGCTCCTCTCTAGTTGCTTCATACGACAAGAGACTGTGTATCCATTACATGGAAACGAATCCAATATAGCAGTGTTGTTTAGCGGTGGTTTAGATTGCACGATTCTAGCAGCTATGCTCTGTGAAAATTCGATTACCACGAACAGCTCAGTGAATATCGATTTACTCACAGTTGGTTTCGACAATCCCAGAACTAAGCTTCTGGCTTCACAATCACCAGATCGTCAATTGGCGTGCAAGTCCTGGTTTCATCTCTGCAAGAAGTATCAGTCAGATAAAATTTCTATAAGATTGATTGAAGTTGATGTTACTTATGAACAATGGCTTCTCCACAAACGTGAGGTAGAGGCTCTCATGTACCCACAGGTTACGGAAATGGATCTTAGCATTGCGATAGCTTTCCACTTTGCTAGCAATAGTTCGTACAAGACGAACAAGGTAGAGTTGGCAGATAACCAAGTTGAGTGGGAGTCTTTTGAAGCCAATCGCAAGGTGTTTGTTCATGAATCTGAGTACATTTCTTCAGCCAAAGTACTCTTCTCCGGGCTTGGGGCTGACGAGTTATTTGGAGGGTACTCAAGACATGAAGGAGTATTCAACAGTTTATCACCAGAAGATGACCCAACTGCTCACTTCGATGAGCTCAACAGTATGTTGCAGCATGACATTGATGTGATCTACAAGCGAAACTTAGGTCGAGACGATAGAGTTATAAGTTGTTGGGGCAAAGAGGTGAGGTACCCATACCTTGATTTTTCTTTTATTTCATACATCATGAACGAAGTTGAGCCCAACTCCAAGGTTAAACTCGAGTGGATGACTACCAAAAAGGGAAAGACTATAGTCAAGCCAATAAGAAAGTATGCCTTGAGGCAAGTTGCTCAGTTTATGGGGTTGAAATTTGTTCAGCATGAACTAAAAAGAGCTATTCAATTTGGTGCCAAGAGCGCTAAGATGGAAATAGGACAGAGCAAGACCAAAGGTACAGATGTTCTTCAATAATGAATGATGGAATCAATAAATAAATAAATAAATAAATAAATAAATAGATTAGTTGATAAATAAGTAAAACCAATGTACTACAAGTCTTTGACCCATCTTGGTTCTATCACAAGACACTCACATTCGGTCAACAAGTGCAAGTCGTCATCCTCGCCAATTTCATAGACAGTTCCTTTGATCCAGCACTTTCTGCCTGACTTCTTGATCATTTCACATCTGATCAATACTTGAGAGTTGACATAGCAAGGGCGCTTGTAGTTGATATTCAAATTGGCAGTGACGCCTTTCTTCGAGTGGAAGTTCTGGAACGCCAATCTGCATGTTAACTCGTCTAATAAAGTAGCAAGAAGTCCTCCATGAACTATACCTTCGTGTCCCAGTAGCTGGTCACCTAAATGGAAGAACGTCAACGAGTAATTAGATTCATTTTCGTCCAAGGTTTCAATATCCTCGTACGTTTCAAGGAACTTATCGTCGATGAAGAAGATACTTTCACCTCTGTAGCCAATTTTACCATCACCTGCAAGAGTGTAGCCCGTCAAGTTGGGTTTCAAGTTTTCGGAAATTTGTGTCAGCAAGTTAAACTTCTTGTTGAGTTCTATAGCATCTTTGTAGACGTGAGACAGTTTGATCTCTTGTTCGAGTTTATCGAGAGTCATAATCATTCGAGAAAACTGTTTTAATTTATACGATGAGATGGGGTTAATTGTGGGGCATCCGTGGATAAAATCGATGAGTATTAGATAAGAAAAACGTAACATCATCTACCACAGTCCAACTTTGGACACGTTGGTTGTATTATTTGTATTACTATGTACATGATCTATGGTCATTAATCTCATACATTGAGGAAATCAAAGATACTCCTAAAGTAAGCTTTACCATCTTTGTCAATGACATTTCCGTGACAAGGCACAATCTGATCAAAATCCCACGAGTCAATAGCTCTGAGTCCCTTTTGAGACTGTGGATCTTTGGTCTTTGTCATTTTGTTGACCAATCCCTTGTAGAATTTCGATCCTGGGTGAGTGGATCCTGTTAAGAACGAGAGTCCACCTTGAGAAACGTACCCTTTCTTGAATCCTAGTTCTGGTGAGTACTGCTCTAGAGCAGTTCCTTTGGGGCCCAATGCAAGTATTACATCCGCTTCAAACAAGATTTTGCTATTCTTCTCATATAAGACCATATCCTTATTGACGTGAAGTGGAAGATACACCAATTCGAAATTGTCAACGATAACTTTATCAGTAAGACCAATTTGAGCAAACTGTTCGGGGCCAATAATTTGATTGCCGATTTTTGATGTTATCACATAGTCGATTGGTGTTTCCTTACCTAAATCAACCCCTTCCATGGCGATAATCTTCAAATTTGGGTACTTTTGTTTGAAAGACTTGGCTGCCATGGTGTGTTCCAAGTCGGGGATGATCAAATATGTGACGTTGAATGTGCTTGCGTCTTTGTCCAAGAGTTTGAATGCTCTTTCAACTTCGTCGCCGTAGGGCAAAGCAGACCAAACCACAAACTGATCATCGTAGCGGAACACTGACATTCTTGCACCAAAGTTCAAAACATTCATACGCTTGAATGGAGTACTGGCAATGGAAATGTAGTCATTAAGTTGACGCACAACGGCTTTCAATGGTGATGGGTACATGTTTTCTTGTGTTTCGAGAATCAATTGGGCACACTTATACTTCGCAGGCGGCTTTCATTACTCATCTGATTTTTACAATTTGTTATACAAAGGGTCTAGACGATGACCAAATAGGTAATTACTCGGTGAATGTATTGCTATACCTAACTATTGGTGTGATTGTGAATCTAAATGCTACGAAGAAGCATTAAAATGTCTCCTGAGTTAAGGACGTCCCCTTCTTCTACAATGACATCAAGAATCTCGTAGTTCATATCTTTAGGATGGACTGGGTCTTGTTTCATTTTGTCGTCTTCATCTTCGTCATCACTGTCTGTTTCTTCACTGATGGCTCTAATTGGTATTTCCATCTTCATGGCTTCTAAGATCACCAACACATCTTCTCCATTAACTTTGTCTCCCTTTTTGTAATTGATCTTAAAAACATTGGCTGCCATCCCACTCAAAACTTTGATAGTTGAAGGATCACTAAGTAAAGTTTCAGAATTATTCTTAGTAGAAGACGCATTTGCCAACTCTTGTTGCCATTTGGACATTGATTCAACCTCCAATTCCGCAAGCTTAATTGCCGCTTCCTGTTTAGCATTGTCAATTACATTCAATTCATCTTTAATTTCATCCAAGAAATCAATGTACTCACCAAAATCAAACTCAACTTCTTCAGTTTCAATTTCGAGCTTACCAGCAATTAATTTATTGTTCAATTCTGTCAATTCAGCTTCAGAAACCTCATAGTATTCGATTTGGTCAAACGTCTCATAAAACCATGGTTGACCTTTGGATACTTCAAGCCTGCTGAATGTACTCCAACATAAATCTGGTAATGCCATACCCCAGATCATGTAACCACCTGGTGAATCAATAGAGTAAATGGAATATCCAACAGAACCACTTCCAATTGCTCCTTTTGGTGTAAATGTTCTTGCTGGATTATACTTTCCTGTTTTGAATCTTGTTCTTGGGTCCAAGTTGACAGACAATGTATTAGCACACAAAAATGATACTGCTGTTACTACCTGCCTTTGACCAATAACATTGGCTTTAAACTCATCCATCAGTTCCAAATTGTTAGCCTTCATAATGTACTCAGCATTACTGGGTAAGTATGGAGCATATGGTCTTTGAGAATGCATGTATCTCTCAATGCAATGGGTCAATGCACTGTGATCAAAGCAGCAAGGCAATTTGTACAAAGTACTTTTGATCTTCAAACCATGAGGTGGTGCAATTTGACTTTCCAACTTGATCAACTCCTCTATGAACTCTTTCCTGTTGATCTTGTTGGAATCAAAGCAAATACCAAAGGATCCAACACCACATTCAGTTCTTATTATTGAAGATGAAAACTTAGCACTAGGAGCTGATGATTTCAAAGTTAGTTCCAACAGTCTTTGTCTTCCGTTTTTCACCAACGTGAATTGAGTAAGACCAAAGTCAATTACAATCATCCCTTCACCGCTTTGTCTGAACGTCACCTCAGGGATATCATCAGTGGCATCTCGGTGGTACAAAATAGTGCTGTGTAACTTACTTTGGTCTTCCTCATAAGTATCCAATTCGTCTCTGAATTGAGGAAACTCTCCTCCATTCTTAACAGCAAGTTCCACGTTATTCAAAAAGTCGGCTCTAAGTTGGTTAAGTTTTAAAGCATCATCATAACTAATTGGTTTGAATTGAATTTTACTACCCACTTGAGCTTGACCACTCTTCCACCATTCACTTTGCACTGGCACTGCAATACAAACGAATCCTGATAATGTGGCACCATCAACCCCAAACAACGACATGACACTGCCAACTACACTGATACCACAGGTTGGATATGGGTACTCCAAGATATTACTTGGATGTGAGCCACCGTCTCCACCATCTTTCCTCGAGAAGAGATCAGATTGACCATCCAATCTAATGCAACCTCTGTTTGAGTTCAAGTTGACAGAATAAGTGGTATTGTAGAATCGGTCCAACTTCTTCTTGTCACAAATATCGTCAGAGTCATGGGGTCCACTAATTGTTTTGATGGTCCAAATCTCATCCTTGTCCCTTTCTTCGATTCCAGGAAGGCATTTCTGGGGTAACTCAAAGATATGTTCCACTTTTGAAATATTCTCCTGTCTCTCAACTCCAAGACAATCACCTCCCATGATGACTCTACCTTGGTGGCCACCCAAGTTCAAAGTAGGGGTACAAGCTTTGGACCCCAAGTATTCAGCTACATCTGGTAAGCCACCTTTGATTGCTAAGTATGCTCTCGCACCTTTACCAACTGAGTCTCCAATTTTAACTATTGAACCAGCAGGAATAGTAATGGCAGTATGCATTGGTGCTTTCTTACCATCAACTTTGAATTTGAAAGTACTGCCAGTTAAGGCAATAACGACAGAAGTGTGGAATTTGATAGTGGGCCCTTTCATGGAAATTTCCAACCCTGCAGTGTGTTTTTGGTTTCCAACAATGATATTGGCTAATTGGAAGCTCAATTGATCCACAGGGCCACTCAATGGGATACCAGCACCGTATTTGTATCTTCCAGGTAAATCCTGAATGGTGGTGTAAGCCCCTGGCTGAATAAATTCCATTAAGTGTGGTTCAAACCTGAACGATGTGTTCAAGAATGAGGTCAAGGTATGGCCCAGAGCAAAGCTTGGAGATAATAAAATCTCCTTGAGATAGTCAATGTTGATTGTGGGTCCATAAATCATTGTGTTCTTCAAAACCTTAACCATTCCTTTGGTGGCCTCTTCTCTTGTTTGTCCCCAAACCATGATTTTTGCAAGCAATGGATCAAAATAGGGTGACACTTTGGATCCAGTAGATACCCAATGGTCAATTCTCAATTTGCAAGGACTTATAAGATCAGATGAGGGAAACTCAACTAAGTGAAGAATACCTGGAGAAGGTTGGAAATCCTTTGTTGGATTTTCAGCGTAAACTCTGACTTCAATAGCATGGCCCTGCGGAATAGCAATGTTTTCAGAGTCTACTTGGTAATCGCCGTATGATTTCAAGATCTCGAGTGGGACACCAGTTTTTCCTTTAGCTTCATACTCAGCTTGCAACAACATCAATTGGACCAAATCCACATTGTAAACCAATTCAGTTATTCCGTGTTCCACTTGCAAACGAGTGTTCATTTCCAAGAAGTAGAACTCACCAGTGGAATCATCAACCAAAAACTCAACAGTTCCAGCTGATTTGTACTTAATTGAAGAAGCTAATTGAATTGCACAATTACTCATTTGAGCTCTCAAATGAGCCTGGTTATATCTTTCAGATGAAATGAATGGGCTTGGGGCTTCTTCAATAACCTTTTGATGGCGTCTTTGAATACTACATTCCCTTTCACCAAAGGCAATAACGTCACCCAAACCATTCCCAAAGATTTGAATCTCGATGTGTCTGCCAGCTTCGACGTATTTTTCCAAGAAAGCATCGGAGTTTTTGAAGAGAGTTTGACCTCTAGAAACGACTTCATTAAAGGATTGAATTAATTCTGACTCATTGTAGCAGACTTTCAAGCCCATGCCACCACCGCCAGCGGTTGATTTTATCATGACTGGGAATCCTAATTTCTTTGCAGCTTCTAGAGCTTCTTCAGCAGATGACACTAAACCTGTACCTGGTACAACTGGTACATCATTCTGTACAGCCAAGTCTCTAGCACTATGTTTGAGACCAAAAGTCTCCACCGAGTGAACTGAGGGGCCCGCAAAGTTAATACCAGCCTTTTGCAAGGCCTCCGCAAATTGACAGTTTTCAGATAAGAAACCATACCCAGGTACCACAACGTCAGCTTTGTGGTCAATTGCAACTTTCACGATTTCTTCAATGTTAATGTAAGCATTGGCGCCTACACCAGGCAAGAGATAAGCTTCATCAGCCTCAGAAACGTGCATTGCATCTGAATCTTCAATTGAGAATACAGCGATTGTGTTTAACCCATTTTGTTTGCAACACCTTATGATTCGACAGGCGATTTCACCTCTGTTGGCAATCAAAACTTTTTGAATTTTTTCAAAAGACATTTATTGGTGAAGTGAATGAATTATCATATTTAAGAACGTTAATTCAACCATTGTTTTCCTATAAGGGGAATTCCCGAGTTTGTTATCACTACGACCCCTAGCTGGTGGGCTAGCTTATCACCCAAATTGGGACCGGAATTTTTTCTCGATAAGGAAACACGCTTCCCAATATATAGATAGGAAACTTTCAGTATTATTAGCCGCTATGGTTGATTATACTAAAGCTTCCAACTCAATTGCACCAGAATCTTTACAGGGTGGAGCAAAAGATAATGCACAACTCTTACCAAGATTTGAGCTCAATTGTGATATGGGTGAAGGGTTTGGACCATGGAAAATGGGTCCAGACGCTGATTTAATGCCATTGATTGATTCTGCAAATGTTGCCTGTGGTGGCCACGCTGGTGATCCTAAAACCATGAAGGAAACTGTTCAATTGGCAAAAAAGTATGGGGTAAAAGTTGGTGCTCATCCTGGTTTACCTGATAAAGAAGGTTTCGGCAGAAGACAATGGCTTATTGCTCCTGAGGATATTTATAATATGATTCTCTACCAAGTTGGAGCTTTAAAAGCTTTTCTTGATGCAGAGAAAATGCCACTATCGTATATCAAGCCTCATGGGGAGCTTTATTTTTACGTTGAAAGAGATGAAGAAGTAATGAAAGCAGTTTTGAGAGCTGCTAAAGTTTTCGGAGTTCCAGTTGTTGCGTCCAAAAGCGCCAAGTATGAGAAGGTTGCAGAAAAGTTTGGAGTGCCTTTCATTCAAGAAGTTTATCCTGATCTAAACTACGCGATTGATGGCACTTTAAGAAAGATTTCAGCTGGCCCCAAATCTTTGAAAACTCCAGAATCGATTAAAGAGTGCGTCTTAAGAGCAGGTTTGGCAGATCAAGTAATCGACATGGATGGTAACATCCTTGATCTCAACTACAATGGCTCACCAATTAGTTTTTGCTTGCACTCTGATATGCCCACAGCCCTTGAAAATGCTCAAAAAGCTCGTGAAGCTTTGACTATTGTAAACAAGTCAATGGGGCGCAGTCTTAAAGGTGAGCATTGACCTTATCTACTTCTGTAATCTCAACATAGACAACGTTTTATTTTTATGCAATACCAAATAGTTACTTCTAAATTAGGGGTCGTTAGTATCACATTCGTAAGCCGCCTGTTTAGATAAGAGGGGCTGTAAAAGATAAATGTAGGCGGGATTGACTAATTAGGTACGCTTATCTTATCTTGTTGGGCCCCTCGATTACCCTTTAAGTCATACCATAGGGCTGATAACTGTTACAGCACCAATTCCGCTTCAACAATGTAGAGCTACTTCTATTGGTTGTTATAAGTAGAGTAATTCCTGTAGCCTTCCTAGATCATGTCGTCAGATTTGGAAGCAGGTAAAGTGTTTGGTCAAAGTGTGGGTTATGGTATGATCATAGGTGTGGGTTTTGCATTCGCCTTTGGTATGATTGGAACAACGAAAATTCTATCAAAGTACATGAATGAAGTTCAAGACTCTGAAATGTTGATGACTGCAAAAAGAAGTATTAAATCAGGTTTAGTGGCTTCAGCTGTTGTTAGTTCATGGACAATTGGTAGTACACTCTTATTATCGTGTACTTCAGCGTATCAGAATGGTGTCAGTTCAGCTTATTGGTATGGTGCTGGTGCTTGTGTTCAAATAATTATCTTCAGTACTTTGGCGCTTCAAATGAAAAAGAAAGCACCCAATTGCCATACTTATCAGGAAATTGTCAGAACAAGATATGGGGCTGCAACCCATATAGTGGCTGTTTGCTATTCTTTGATTCAAATGGTTTGTTATACCACAAACTTATTGATAAACGGTTCTTCAATTTTCTCTGCTATTACTGGTATGAACAGAGATGCTGCTATTGTGCTTTTCCCAATAGGTGTTATCTTGTATACTTTGCTTGGTGGTATAAAAGCCACCTTCTTAACCGATTGGACGCACACGGTCATAATTTATGTCTTATTGTTGACTTTCATGTTTAACACCTATGCAACCAATTCCTCGATTGGTTCGCCTGGTAAACTATGGGAGTTGTTGACTGAAGTAGCAGACAGAAGACCTGTGGCAGGTAATGAAGATGGTAGTCTCATGACCCTTCGTTCTGTTCAAGGTGGTCTCTTTGGTTTGGTCTTGTTCGGTTCTGGTTGGGCTGCAGCTTGCGATTCACAATTATTTCAGAAAGCCATTGCTGCAGACCATCGTACTTTGACTTCTGGTTATATCTTGGGAGGTTTGGCCTGGTTTGCTTTACCTTTCTGTCTCGCTACTACTTTGGGTTTGGCTGCTGCTGGATTGGAGACTAACCCTATCTTTCCAACTTATCCCAATCTCCTCTCAAAGGAACAGATTAATGCCGGGCTCGTTATGCCATTTGCTGCTGAAGCTTTGATGGGTAAGTCAGGTGTAGCAATGGTTTTGACTATGGTTTTCATGGCTGTTACTGCTGCTTTCTCATCTGAAGCTATTGCTATATCTGCTATGGTTACTCATGATATCTATAAGGCTTATTTCAAAAGAGATGCAACCGGAACTCAATTGGTGTGGATTTCAGATGTTTGTGTTATTGCATTTGGAATAGTCACTGTTGCTTTGGGAATTGGTTTGGCACATGCTGGTTTCGATGTTGCCTTTATAACCACAGCTTCTGGTATTATTGTTAATGTCAATGTTATTGCCATTATCTTCACTCTTTTCTGGAAAAAGATGTCTCCTGCTGCTTACATTGGAGGAACAATTGGTTCAACTTTCATTGCCTTTGCTGTTTGGTTTGGCTACACTGTTTCTCAGTCTGGATATGTCAGTTTAGCAACACTTTCAACAAATGAAGCTTTAGCAGCTGGTAATACCGTGGCTGTTGGAGTTCCATTGATAATCATGCCAGTAATTGTTTTTTTCAAGCCTTCCAACTTTGACTTTAACACCTGGTTAGAAATTCAACAGGATGACAATTCTGAATTTGATAAAAAACATGGCTTAGTCACTTTGAATAAAGAAGAAGCAACACAAGCTGTCTTAGATGAAATGAAGAGAATGGATTCTGAGCTTCGGAAACAGACAAAAATTGGTTTCTTCTTTGTTATTTTATTCGTGTCTTTCTTTTTACTTCTTTTCCCAATACCTTTATACGCTTCAAGGTATGTGTTTAGTAAATGGTTTTTCACTGGCTGGATTGCCGTTATGTTCATTTGGGGTTTCCTTGCTGCTGGAGTCATCATTCTTCTTCCAATTTGGGAGGGTAAGGACTCAATCGTGAGACTATTCAGAATAATAGTCATGAAGAGTGAACCCAAGCCCGAAGGTGACATCCTCTATGTCAGATCGAGAGAATATGCTGAAACTGTTGAAGAACACTCTTCTCACAACAGTAAAGAAGGCTTTACTGTCGAAGTTAAGGCAGCATAATCAATAAATATATGTGGAAATACTTAGATAAAACTCAAATTCTGCTTACCAGATGAACTCCTTGATGTAGGTGTAAGGATAGAGCCACTAAAGCCTGGCGGTGTTTTACTCTGTGTTCCAAAGTTAGGAGTCATTGGAGACTGAGCTCTTGTATCAGTAGGAGTACTTCCACCAGACACATTCCAATTGTTTTGAGCTGGTGCTGATTGAAAGTCCAGAAACTCATTGTGCTTGTCCCATGAATCATCGAGCTTGTTTAGAAGATTTTGCGTGGTATTGTTGGTCTTCGGTGGCTGAGTGAGATTGATTGTTGGAGTCGAGGGCGATGTAGCGCCAAACGTGTGCTTTTTTGGCTGAATTAACTCATGAGTGTGGTCACTAAAAGTGCTTTTCAAATTGTCAAAAGATGCAGGTGACGGATTGGCCTTAATAGGAGCCATGGTTGGTGTGACTGTGTTAGAAGAGTGTTTAGGTGTTGACAATGGTTTGAATGCAAGAGGTTTTGCTGTACGTGTAGGGTTTCTCGTTGGCTGCAAAATTTCAATGTTCTTCTTAGGTTCCATAATTCTTCCATGAGGGACAGCTTGAGCTGCCTCGATGTTCCCATCGTTCAAGTTTTGATTATTAACAAGCGACTCGAAAGTGGTAGCCAGATTAGTTGTTTCTCTTTGTGGGACTGTGGTTGGTAATTCAGCTAATTTTCTCTTAGTGAGTGAATTCTGTATCTCAGCGATCAAACTGATGTAAGATTTGAATTCACTTTGGGTACACTCATTGCATCCATATGCAAGTTTCAAACAAATGAGAAGAATTGATTCAACGATTATCTCCAAGTCCAACTGGATATGACTGCTCTTGGATAATTTAACAAAGAATTGAAGAGTAGTTTCAACTATTCTCTTATCCCTGCTCTTCAAATTCTGAAAGATGGGCAATAATTGCTCGTTGACTATAAGCTTGTCGATGATTTGCTCATCCACGAACAACTCAAACACTTTGACAGTAGCTACTTTGGTTGACAATATGGTCGTTGTCTTGAAAACTTGACATATTAATGGGAAGAAAGTGTTTTTGATGTATGGGAAATCAAATTTGCTTGCAAACAATTTGGTCTTGGAAAAGAATAAATCTTGTAGTCTCGCTTGTTCTTGCTTGTAAGCCATTTCATTGGAAGGAAGTGTCAACATCAAATCAATGGAGTTTTTGATCATATCTGTGAACTGAGTGTCTTTCAATTTTGCTTCAAGAATTTCCAAGTGCTCTACAAGAGTCAATCTAACTTTCACTGAAAAGTTGATTAGTTTGTCGAAATGATGATTGGTCTTATTTTTTCTTCTGGATTTAGATCTTGAGAAGAGATTCTCATAGATTCTATCTTGGAACGTTAGTTGAGATAAATTCTTACCTATCTTCAAAACGATCGATAGCATGAGACATACAAACTCAATTCTATTGTCACTGCCAACATCATTAGGTGTGACAGCGACATTTATTTCTGTTTGTAAGAGTTCTGTCATCAAAGAGAGAAGTTTTGCTGTTTTATAGTTAGCAGGTAGTTGATCAAGTAACAGTTCGCCATTTGAGCTATCGAAGAGGCCTCTTAAAAAGACGAGCTTGTCATCCAATGATTTGGTGGAGAATTCATCAATGAACCACATAGCCTTGATGAGACTTCCGTTGAAATACTCAGAGTCTATAAGTTGGTCAATTGTCATTCTCTCAGTGACAACCCTTGCCATTAATCTAGGAAAGAGTGGGTATAGTTTTTCGGGAACATCTTTCAACACATACTTCAACTCGGAAACTCTATGATTGTAGAATTTGGATTCGAATTTTTTGAAACTGGTTTTAAAGTCTGAGACGCTTGTAGAATCGAAACAGTCAATAAGGTATTCACCTTTGTTGAATATGTAAAAGATCAAACATGCTAAAGACCACATATCATTTCCAAAGTCTAAAGCCAGATGGCTATCAATCATCAATTCTGGAGGAGTGAAATTGACATTGTAATTTGCAAAAGGTACTACTGATGAGTTATTCATGATGAAGTAGTTTTCCCTTTCCTGAGGTGATATTTCATTTAAGCTCTTCATGAAACGAAACCCTGCGAGTTTCCAATCACCTTGTTGGTTAATAAATATTGAGCTTGGTTGGAGGTTTAAATGAATAATTGAGCAAAAGTTATGGAGAAATTGGATACTTTTACTTATTTCCAACAAACCCTTTTGCATATTCAAATCATCTAGAGAATCAAGGTTTACTGTTACCAAGTTGTTTGCCACTGCTTCAGTAACAAATAGAAATTTTGTCTTTGTTTCCTCTAAGTTTTCATAGACCGTCAATAATTGAGGATGCTTCAATTTAGCCATTTGACCCACTTCAAACTTCAATAGCTCGTAGCATTCACTCATTATAACTTTTGGGTTCTTAGTGTTGGACATGTTTTGGCAAAGTTTGGTTATTGCAGCTTCAAATTTGGTCTTATCAAATATAAATACAGAAACAACTCTTCCAGAGGCATAATGCTTAGCCGGATAGACATACCATGGTTCTGAGACAAACGTAGCGTTGCTCAGAACATCATAAGCGGCTCGAATCCCCGATTTGAACACCGACTTGAACATTTAATGATGGCTTTCTTGGTTCTTTAGTTGTTCCTAAACCCAGCGCGGAACAACTCTTTCTTTATCATGGAACTTTTAGAAGAGAATTACCATCACTCAGCTGATAGGTTAGACAAACCATCCGAGTATTTGATACGAAAAGCGGTTCGTCGTCATAATTTTGATAACTTACAAAAATCTTTACACTCAAAAACCGTTTATGTTGGTAACCTCAGTCACTTTACTACTGAAGAACAACTTCATGAACTCTTCTCTAAATGTGGTACTATCGATAAAATCATCATGGGACTTGATAGAAACAAATTGACACCTTGTGGGTTCTGCTTTATCATCTACAAAACAGAGCAAGGGTCTCTCAATGCTATGAAATACTTGAAAAATACTGCCTTGGATGGACAAGTACTCGAAATCGATTTAGATCCTGGATTCAGAGAAGGCAGGCAGTTTGGCCGTGGTGTTTTTGGTGGCCAGGCCAGTCAAGAAATTTCAGATGGCAGAACTAGAGGTTTCGATAGAGGTGGTTTCAGAGGCAGAGGAAGAGGGTTCAGAGGCAGAGGTTTTGGTTTCAGAGGTAGAGGCGGTGGCTTCAGAGGTGGTAGAGGGAACTTCAGAGGTGGTGGTTTCGGTGATAGAGAATCTTCTCTGTATGTTCCAGGCGGTAATGGAGGTGATTATCCCATGAACAATGGGTTCGAATAACTGTACAATATTCTATCTAAATAATCTAATAAACGAAAACACAAGACCTTGTAGGTCAATTTAGTTGGAACACTTGATGTAATCCTCGACCCAGTCGAAAGCTGCTTCACAAAAATTATCTTTATAACAATCTTCCGTGATAACAGTACCATTATTACAGTTTGGCACAAATGGTGATTCACGATGTTGCAAATCAAGATATCTTTGATTGAATTCAATATCGGTTTTGTCTGCTAGTTTGTTCAACACATATTTTTGCCAAAATGTACCGTTGAGAGGACTTAGTTGGCCCCAAGTTCCTTCAGGATCATATTGTTCTCTTGCTGAATATCCAAGTTTCCACGCTGGCTCAGCCCCGGCATTGATGAAAGTTTCATTCAATGGAGAGTAGTATGAGTAAACATTCCTGATGTTGAAAGATTTGTCCTCAACTTCATAGTATTTGAAAGCTGGATTGAAGTTATTCAGTGGAGTGATGGATTGTGCAATCCAAGCCATGTTAATGACTTCCTTCTCCACGTCGTCTGCATGTCTGGTATCAGAGGAATAAAACACTTTGAATTGGTCCCTGTGTGTGTGGCCATAGAAAATGTTGGCAATGGTGTATGGACTGAATCTCTCAACAATCTTAGCGAAGATTCTTGACTGGATTGGTAAAACATCAAAATCAGTCGATGGGATGTGTGCAAGAATCCATACTCTTTGTCCAATGGCTTCGGACTCAACTAACTCGTCAATTAAAAATTGCCATTGTCCAAACTTGTCTGGATCCTCCATTAAATCGATGTAATTCCACAAGTTTTTTTGGTAATAAGCATTAGAATTCAAGGCAATGACTTTCAATCCTCTCTTAGTTACAGTGGAGAATCCAGAGTGATGAGCTCTAGCTTCTTGTGCATCCTCTTCAGAGATCCATTTATTGTTAAACCAGAGTTCACTCATTGTTTCAGTGTTGTAATTGTATGTGGAGTTTGGATCAAATTTCAATGGAACAATTTGACCGTATGGGAAAGTATCATGATTACCCAAAGCTGGATAAACTGGGATATCACCCAAGTAATGTCTCATTAATTTGAATCCTAAAGTTTCAGCTTCTAAAGTCACTTCAGGGGTGCAATGAATCTTATCGTGATCCACTAAGTCACCAGTAAACAAACTGAATTCAAACTTTGCACTTTGTTCAAACTTTTCGATAAATCTTAAAGAGTTGTTAACTAAAATTTCTGGTGCATCACATTTGTATCCACCAAAAGGATATGCTGGTGAGGAAACCCAATCAAAGCCTCTGACTTTGGGGAAGTCATAGTATTCACCAATAACATAGTTTTCGTCTTCATACTTGGCATCAGGGTAAAAAGAGTAATGTGATTTGGTGACATCACCTTCATATTGAGAGGTGAAATTGTAATTCTTCAAGTTTGGCAAATCCTTATTAAAGGACTCTGGTAAACAGCACAATCTTTGAGAACAATTGGCCTCTGATCCAACTTGGTATCTTAATTGAGTGTGGAAGTCAGTAATATGCAAAACATTGAAAAGGTCTAAATTTTGTTGTGGGACACCATAATCGGGTTCAAAGTAATGTTTGGGCTGTTTAACAGGCCACTTGGCATCGAAATCATATAAGTCATCGATATCTGGTGTTTCAGGGAGTGGGCAAGCTGCAGATTGCTTATAGTAACAATAATACTCAAGGTCCAATTGACTTGAGAGGTTGAAGTTCTTCAACATATGAAGGAAGTCATTATCGAAGAAGTTGACACTGGAATTGAGGCCAGTACCAGCGAAAGCATCAGGTGAGGGGAGTCTATTGACAGTTTCATGAGTATGAATGAAGAAATCGTTCATATTACATTTTTCAATATTCTTTTTGTTCACAATAGTGCAATGTTTGAACAATGTTAATGCCACTAAATGCTGATTTGCAGGATAACCATCAATGACGCTTCTTGCGTACTTAATTCTATGCTTACACATATCACATTTTGTGGAGTTGTAACTTTGAAGTTCTTTCAAGTGAGTATTCACAAAGTCTTTATCTCTGAAGGATAAGTTTTCAAAAAGTTCATCAACAAGATTAAGATCTCTCTTTGTCAATTGATTCTTGATGGATCCTAAACCTGGTACAATATGTGCAGTCACTGCAGATGCCAATGTTACTAAGGACAAAAGTCTCATTTGTTTTTTGCAGCAATAGGATTTGGAACACAAATCAATACAAATGATCTTCTTAAATACTAATCAGGCTTAAGTAACTGCATTGAAATTAAACGGTTCAGCTAACCCCAATTGGTCTTAATGTTAGCCTACACGTGTGTTTCTTAATAAATGTTGTTAATTGAAATCTAAATTTTCATTGTTGACGTACCAGATTTTCTTGTCTTTACTAATCTGTCATACCTCGTGGCACTTTAAACTTTTGATTAAGGTACACCGTTGAAACTGTCTTGGAGGAAATGTCGCATAATGACAATGTCGTGTTTTTATCTTACTTATCGCGAAGTCGCTTGCACTTCTACAATTACTACCATGTCTTCATCTCGTAAAAAACTCCTTTTAATGGGCCGCAGTGGTAGCGGTAAGTCTTCAATGAGATCAATCATCTTCTCCAACTACTCAGCGTTTGATACTCGTCGTTTAGGTGCAACTATCGATGTTGAGCACTCACATTTACGATTCTTAGGTAATATGTCCTTAAACCTTTGGGATTGCGGAGGTCAAGAAGTGTTTATGGATAATTACTTTGGCTCTCAGAAGGATCACATTTTCAAATTTGTGCAAGTTTTGATTCATGTGTTCGATGTGGAGTCAAAATCAATCAATAAAGATATCGAAATTTTCATCAAAGCCTTGACTAATTTACAAAAGTTTTCACCTGATGCTAAAGTTTTTGTGTTGTTACATAAGATGGATTTGGTACAAATAGACAAAAGAGAAGAATTGTTCAATATCATGATGGATAAACTCCAAAAGATCTCAAATCCATACCAGTTCAAATTAGTAGGCTTTCCTACATCTATATGGAATGAAAGTTTGTACAAGGCATGGTCACAGATAGTTTGTTCTTTAATACCCAATATGAATCTATTCAACGAAAATTTGTTAAAGTTTAATAAGATTTTAGATGCTGAAGAGATAATTTTATTTGAGAAGACAACTTTTTTGGTGATTTCTTCAACTAATTCCATTCAACAACCTTCAAAGACTTCAGATGATCATTTAGATCCTAAAAGGTTCGAAAAAATATCAAACATCATCAAGACTTACAAGCAGTCGATTTCCAAATTGAGAACCAATTTCAATAATCTTATCATCAAGGGCAATAATGGCACTCAATTCTTTATAGATGTGTTGACTGATAACATGTTCATTATGATTATACTCAAAGATAAAAAAGAAGGAGGTTCTTTCACTACAAGCAAAGAAGAATTGATTGTTTTGGAGAATATCAAAGCATCCAGAAAATGGTTCGAACAAATAGAAAATGCCAAGTGATACATGAAGCAATCAATCCTTGTTTGGGGGTAATTATGACTAGTTGGCTCCCATGTTGGATCAACTGATGTGCTCTCAACCAGATATGTTTTGACTTTTCCACGACACATCGTTTATCCTCAATACTCACTCGTTTATACCAGCGATTGATTGATTCTTCACCATGGGAAAATTAACACAATTATTATTACATCCTGATGAACTTGCTTCAGTCATTAGGCTTTTAGGGTTTAGACATAAATTCCATCCACGTGATCCCAAAAAAATGACACCATCTTTGAAAAGATGCTATGAACTTTTATTTATCACGTCAAGATCATTCGCTTCAGTAATTGAAGAATTACATCCTGAATTGAGAGATGTGGTTGCATTATTCTACTTATTCTTACGTGCTTTGGACACGGTAGAAGACGATATGAGTATTGACCCTAAAGTCAAAGTTCCGTGGTTAAAGAATTTCGATCAATTATTCTCACTTAAAGCGTACTCTTATCATGAAGTCAATGAGAAGGAGAAAGATAGAGTTGTATTGGTGGAATTCACTACATTATTAACTGAATACCATAAACTCAAACCTCAATATCAAGATGTTATTAAAGATATCAGTAAAAGAATGGGACATGGTATGGCGTCATATATTTTGGATGAACAATTTAATGCTAGTGGTGTTGAAACTATCAAAGACTTTGATATCTATTGTCATTATGTGGCAGGTATTGTTGGTGAAGGTTTAACAAAATTATTTGTATTGGCAGGATTTTCTGATAAATCATTACTGGAAGATAATTTCGAGAAGGCCAACTCAATGGGATTATTCTTACAAAAGACCAATATTATAAGGGACTATAACGAAGATTTACATGATGGTAGATCGTTTTATCCTAAGGAAATTTGGTCAAAGTATACTGACAAATTATTTGATTTTGATAATGTTAAAACTAAAGAAATGGAGATTCAAGGAGTTTATTGTATCAACGAACTTGTGTTGAATAGCTTGCAACATGTACCTGATGTTTTAGTTTATTTATCAATGGTTAAGGATCCATCATCATTCAATTTCTGTGCTATACCACAAGTTATGGCAATTGCTTCATTGGATTTGTGTTTCAATAATCCAAAAGTTCTACACGAACATGTCAAGATCAGAAGAGGTACCACTTGTCAATTGATTCTTCGTAGTCGTACATTCCCAGAAGTTGTTAAAATTTTTGCTCATTACACTAGAAGTATTCAACATAAAGTTCCAGTCAAAGATCCAAATTATTTCAAAATTGGTGCTGCTTGTGGTAAGATTCATCAACTTTGTGACAAATTATACCCAGATCAAAAATCAATTCCTGAAGGGGTCAATTACAATAATGAATACAGTGATGTAATTGCTAATAGAACTCCAATTGATAACCAAGTTCAAGCTATGATTGATAAAGAATTTTGGGAATTCACTGCTGTTATTGGTGGACTGTTGTTGGTTTTTTTTGGTACTCTTCTTGTATATTTTAAGTAATTATCAAATAAATTGTGATCATATATTCTCGGTGGCTTAACTCGGCTATAATTTTTTTGCATCTTATTATCATTCACTAAATGAACAATATTTCTTTTAATATACGGGTTATAACATGGTCTCCTTATGAATTGAGAACACCAATACTTCTTCAAGATGCAAATGGGCCATGTCCATTGATAGCACTCGTCAATACACTTTTAATGAAGAATGATCTCGAGATCTTTCACTGCAAGATTAATGATAAGACGATTGAGACCCTTAACAATGACGTAGAGACTTTCAAAGTGGGATTGCAAGATAAACTGGCTGTGGCACTCACTGAATTGTTATCACAATTGGCTCATCTACTTATAACTTTTGATGAAAGTCTGCCAAAACAATACGATGTTGATAATTTGTTGTCAAGTTTACCATTGCTTCACACTGGTTTGTCGATCAACCCAGATTTGAGTACTGGTGACATCCAGCGTGATCTTTCCTTCCAGTTGTTTGATATCTTCAATCTAAAAATAAAACACGGCTGGGTGGTGTCTCCACAAGAGCCACAAGAGACAATTTCAAAAATTCAGCAATTGAAGTACTTTGACACAATTCAAGACCATTTCCTCTCCGAGCCTGAATCGATGTCAAGTGTTGATGCTTGGTTAAAATCTAATCAAACTCAATTGACCGCTTATGGTTTGGCTGAATTAGATAACCATCTTCAAAAACTGGAGTTAATTGTTTTCTTCAGAAACAACCATATCAGCACCCTATACAAGCATGACACCAACGATCTTTACCTCTTGGTTACAGACTCTAGTTTCAAAAATCGGTCAAAAATTGTTTGGCAGTCACTCATTTCCACAAGTGGTAAAGACGACCTTTTCTTCACAGGAGATTTAGATCCAGTTTTTGAAGAACAAGGTGACGAAGACTTGTCCCTCTTAAGACAACTACAAGAAGAGGAAGATGCTAAGTTGGCTAAAAGCATGCAACGTAAGTATGAAAAGAAACTACCACCCGTCAAAAAGGCAGTTGAACCAAAAGCCGAGTCAAAAGTTGACGAAAATGACAGTGACTTAAAGAAGAAGAAGAAAAAATCACACTGTGTTATAGTTTAAACTCACGAATATTAAAATATATGTTATGACGTTGGCTATTATACATATTAATTACTCTCTACTTCTTTATCGAATTCATCAGCGATATCAGGATGCCCATTCTTCTGTTCCTTTGAATCTTCCGATTTGACTTCTGCTTCTGCTTCTTCCACCTCCTCCTCTTCTTCTTCTTCATCATCATCTTGATCTTCCTCTCCTTCGTACTCCATAGGATCATATTCTGATCTGATGTTATCCATTTTTCTCATTTCGTTGGTGTTTGGTTCTCTTAGTTTGAAGTCGATCACATCGAAAGTGCTCTCCTTTAAAAACTTATTGATTTGACTGTTGGTAGACGCTCTATGTTTCTTCAATTCAATCTTACCATTAATAGGAGAGTAGTAACCCATTTTGCGTTTACCTTCCTCACTAGCAAATTTTATAGATAATTCGTGTTGATTTGGAGTAAATTTCTTGAATTCCATATCATAATTCTTGAAGTGCTTGAACTTGAATTCATCAAACTCATCAACTTCATCCAATACACCGATTGGTTTCTCCTTTTCTGTGGAATGAAGTTTCTCAAATAGAGTTTCAGCGTTATCAGTTGAAGAGTTCTGATACAATGAGATCCACTCACCGTCAGCACTTGTAATAGGTTTGAAGATCGCAGTTTGCAAATTGAAAAGCTCAGCTTTCTCGTTATAATTGGTCTTTTGTCTTTTGAGTGCCTGTAATTCCCTCGTTATAGACGCAGAACCATTGAATTTAATTGTCATGAATTTGGAGTCCATTGAAGCAGTATCAGGTAGTAATGGCCAAGCATTGACAGCTTTTAAGTTTCTCTTCCTTGGATGTTTCAAAGATTGGAAGTTAGTCAATGAATCTTGAGCAACATCAAAAGTTGTTTCAACAACTTTTAGTTGGGCATCAGCATCGTATCTTTCTTCATTAACATTTGATTTTTTGGTTGACTCATCACCGACGAACCTTGCACTCTTCTCACTGATGTATTCAGTTCTTCTCAAGAATGATACTTCCGGTTCTTTCTTACTTATTTTACCAATACCAGCATCTCTTAATAATATTCTATCATTTGGATGTAAAGGTATATCTTTTTTGGCCAGCACCAACACTGAAAAGTCCCCATTATCCAACACTCCAGGATTATCGATCAAGTTTAAGGACATACCCCGCTCTTCATCCATATGATCTATCAAACTCTGGAAGTTTTCTTTACGGAACAACGATGACAAAATTTGATCAGCTTCCGTGGTAGTTGAAACTTTTTCAGTAGTATTGAATTTGATGAACTTGGGATTTAAAGGTGGTGGTGGTAAGTTATTCAAATAACGAACCTTCGTTATGTAATCTTGTCTTACAGGTTTTTGGTGTTTGGACATTTATGTTGATTGAAAGATTTTTTATTTATCGCGAATACAATCATTAATCTACTTAAATTTATTGAGGAAACCTTGGAAATGTTTACCTTGATCTTCGGCAATTGTGAGTTCGAGCTTTGTTGGAGTTCTTGAACCATCTGAACCAGCAAAAGTACCGGCTCCCCAAGGTGATCCACCATGAATTTCATCGAAACTTGTAAGGTGAGGAGAAGCATAACCCAATGGAACGTAGACGATACCATGATGGGTTAAAGTAGAGAGAGTACTGATAACTGTAGTTTCTTGTCCACCACCTGGAGTACCAGTTGAAACAAAAACTGAAGCCGGTTTACCAATTAAAGCTCCCAGAGCCCAAAGGCCACCCGTAGTATCCCAAAATGATTTGAATTGAGCGGGAAAGTTACCATATCTAGTTGGGATACCAAATACAAAAGCATCATATTCAGCTAAAGTATCCTTTGTTGCAATTGGGAAGTCTGGCTTTGCAGGGGCATGCATCAATTTCAAAACTTCATCAGGTAAAGTTTCAGCAACTTGATAAATTGTTGCATTACCACCAGCTGATTCGATACCAGCTTTAACAGAATTTGCCATTGTAGCAATATGTCTGTACATACTATAGATAATAATTGCTGTCTTCTTTGAACTCATAATTGATTGAATAATTTACCAGGGAATTACGATGGTTTTAATACAGATTTATTACTAAGGGCTTATGGATTTTTGACTAATAGCCATTATGCTTCAATTAATAATTTACCAATCATTACACATGTGGGGCTTAGTCAATTAACCAATTAGAATGGGGTTTAAACTTTAAATTCGTTTATGCCGGTTACCTAGTCCAACTTGATTTGAGGTAATTGCTATATATTACGAATTTTGCACTAAATTTGCTAATGAACCGATCTACAAAGTCTAGATTACTGTCGCCATTTGATGCAGCTCACTGAGTGAAGATTACTGTAATTGCTGAACAACCAATTAGGAAATGATAGAGTGATTTACACATAATTGGCCTATTGTGGTTTAATCCCCGTGATTAAACCGTAACTGCTTAACCATACAGTTATCTAACCAGCGAAAAAGAAAAACTAACCAGCAAATATTTCGCACATTATCGCACACGGATGTTTTTCTAAGACATGTCAGGAAGGAAAAAGACTCTATTAAAAGTTATCATTTTAGGAGACTCAGGTGTTGGTAAAACATCATTAATGCAACAATTTGTTAATAACAAATTTAGTCATCAATATAAGGCAACTATTGGTGCTGATTTTTTAACAAAAGATATCACTGTTGACAATAATAAACCTGTTGCTTTACAAATTTGGGATACTGCAGGTCAAGAAAGATTCCAAAGTTTAGGTGTTGCATTTTATAGAGGTGCTGATTGTTGTGTTTTATGTTATGACGTTACAAATGAGAAATCACTAAATAATCTAGCCTCGTGGAAGGATGAATTTTTAGTGCAATCGAATGTCAGCAATCCCCAAGATTTCCCATTCATCATAATAGGGAATAAAATTGATGTGGATGAAAGTAAGAAAATCCCTTCTTTACAAAAAAAATTACAAAACATTACAAATAATCAACTTGGTGGTTTAAACTATCCAGTTTTCGAAACAAGTGCAAAAGATGCAATTAATGTTGATTCAGCTTTTGAAGTAGTTGCTAAAATGGCTTTACAACAAGAAGAACTTAATAATGCTCATGGAAATGAAGTAAATGATGACTACAATGATGCAATTAATATTCATTTAGAAGGAGACTCAACCAGTTGTGGCTGTTAAATTATTTGATAACGATTGTTTGTTAAAAATTATTTGTTAATACACATACAAAAGAGCTTGACCAACGAGTCCAATAAACCATTTCCAGTAGAGGGAATATTTTGTTGGTGAGATTGTTGATGATGTTGTTGTTGTTGTTGTTGGTAGTGAGGTTGTTGTTGAGCTTGTGGTTGTGGTTGAATATTGGAGAAATTCGATACATTTTCCACCCATCTTTGAGGAATTTGCTTCATTGATGCCCCGTATAAATCAATTACCAAAACACCTTCATTCTTTGGATCAATTTGATGTCTTAATGTACTCTCATCACACATATCATCAATTGCAGGCTTTAATTTGGCTATACCATTCTTCGAATGCAAACCTTTACCAACAATAACTTTGAGTACACTTTGATTAGCTTTTATATCACTTATAATTCTCGCTTGCAAGAATAATTCTGCTTCTTTGACATATAATCCATGTAAATCAATTTCGTCTCCTGCACTATCACTATTGTTCTCTTTGAACACATATTCAGCTGCTTTATGATTATAACCATCAGCTTGTGCTCCAATTTTTTTGGCTTCTTCACTCAATTCACGAGCTTTTTGTCCATCGCCAGCTTTGTAAGCTGCTTGAGATTGCTGAGATAACTCAGTCCTTTTCTTGAATAATCTGTCAGCTTCCAGTCTCAACCTCTTATACTCATTATCAGTTGCATGATTATAATCTCTATCATTATTTACTCTTCTGTCAACATCTGCCATTGTCGCAACGCGAATAATATCTACATTCCAATTAATACACATTTTTCATTTTCATATATTATAAACTAAGACTAAAAAAAGAAAAATGCTTCCATTCTCCAAAACGAGTTTAATTAGTTTACTTCTTGGCAGCCTTTTGAGCAGCCTTGGTGACCTTACCAGCCTTGTCAGACTTTTCAACGGCCTTGATGACACCAACAGCAACAGTTTGTCTCATGTCTCTAACAGCGAATCTACCTAATGGTGGGTAGTCAGTGAAAGCTTCAACACACATTGGCTTAGATGGAACCATCTTGACGATAGCAGCATCACCAGATTTGACGAATTTAGGGTTGTCTTCTAATTTCTTACCAGATCTTCTGTCAATCTTTTCCAATAAGGTGTCGAACTTACAAGCAATGTGAGCAGTGTGACAATCTAAGACTGGAGAGTAACCAGCAGAGATTTGACCAGGGTGGTTCAAGACAATAACTTGAGCGGTGAAAGAGTCACAACCCTTTGGTGGGTCGTTCTTGGAGTCACCACAAACGTTACCTCTTCTGATTTCCTTAACGGAAACGTTCTTGACGTTGAAACCAACATTGTCACCTGGAACACCTTCAGTTAATTGTTCGTGGTGCATTTCGACGGATTTGACTTCAGTGGTGACACCAGCTGGAGCGAAGGTGACAACCATACCGGCCTTGATGATACCGGTTTCGACTCTACCGACTGGCACAGTACCAATACCACCAATCTTGTAAACATCTTGTAATGGTAATCTTAATGGCTTGTCAGTTGGTCTTGATGGTGGTTCAATAGCATCAATAGCTTCTAACAAAGTCTTACCAGTGACCTTACCAGCCTTGGTTTCCTTTTCCCAACCCTTGTACCATGGACAGTTAGTGGATGCTTCAATCATGTTGTCACCATTCCAACCAGAGATTGGAACGAATGGAACAGTCTTAGGGTTGTAACCAACCTTCTTGACGAAGTTAGAACACTCCTTGATGATTTCTTCGAATCTGTTCTTGTCCCACTTAACGGAGTCCATCTTGTTGACAGCAACGATTAATTGTCTAACACCTAAGGTGTAAGCTAATAAAGCGTGTTCTCTGGTTTGACCTTCCTTAGAGATACCGGCTTCGAATTCACCGACACCACCAGCAATAATCAAAATAGCACAGTCAGCTTGAGAAGTACCAGTAATCATATTCTTGATGAAATCTCTGTGACCTGGAGCATCAATAACGGTAACGTGGTATTTTGGAGTTTCGAATTTCCATAAAGCGATATCAATGGTGATACCTCTTTCTCTTTCAGCCTTAAGTTTGTCTAAAACCCAAGCGTACTTGAAAGAACCTTTACCTAATTCAGCGGCTTCCTTCTCGAACTTTTCGATAGTTCTCTTGTCGATACCACCACACTTGTAAATCAAGTGACCGGTAGTGGTAGATTTACCGGAATCGACGTGACCAATAACAACAACGTTAACGTGAGTCTTTTCTTTACCCATGACGAATTATAAAACTATTAGTTTATGAGAAAATTTTAAACGTGGAAAAAAAAGGGGTTTTATAAGTGTGAGATGCGACGTGGAAAATGGAAGAAAAATTTTTATTGGTAGTCACTATTGCCGTGTGTTATTAGGGCTTCAACCCTGGTCGATTTTTCTTTTCTTTAAAACTAAGGTTATTTGTGGGCAAATAACTCCCAAAAAGTTGTTAATGATACAGTAATTAATGCAGTATATACAATATCAACAATTCATGTCAATGGTTGATAAGTTAGTGATAAATCAAAATTTTCAAAGAAAAGTGCTATTGCATCTCATCGCAAAATGAAATCACTTTTCTTATGCCCACGCCTCGATAAATTGATATTGATATCGAGAATATTCCAGAATATTTCAATGCAAAATTGATTCAATGATTGATTCAATGACTCATACATCAAGTCTGGTCATTCAATTTTCTTTTCTTCAATTTGTTTAGCAAATTTGAAGAGTCATCATTTTTGTAGCCAATGTCTAAATTGTTATCGTCATCAAGAGCGGAATTATCAATTTCTGTATTTGGTGAGATCATTGAACTATCAGCTGTAACATTTAAATGACCATTCTTATTGACAACTTCTAATTTACCATACTTCTTTTTCTTTTTGGGTTTGGTTGGTGATGGCAAAGTAATTGAATCTGATTTTGATGATTCTCTTTGAGGAGATGCAGTTGATTTCCAATATGCGATAAGGTTATTGTTAGATTCTTGTGGTGAATACAAGCACCATTGTAAGCTGGTAAGATCTGGTAACTGGAAAGATCCTTCACTGTGATTAATGATCTCAAATAGGTAACTTATTGATAGTATTGGTATCCCCCATTTTTTAGCAGCAGTAATTTTGTTCTTGGTGGACAATAAATTCACTGAATTGTATTCACAATTGATGATGCCTTTTTGATAGAACAAATTGTCCAGCAATTTATTCTTGAACATATTGATATTAATTATCAATAAATCAGTTTTTGAATTAAAAAACTCAGCTATAGTGAAGTTAAGTGCTTTGCCTAACTGAGATAAATGCAATAATTCAATCCCCTTAAACCCACTTAAGGAGATTGTGAAATTGAAATCATGTGGAATGTAATTGATTTCAATTGGTTGACTCCATTCGTCATCTTTGATCTGTTTATAATAAATTGATCTCTCTATAAACCATTCTGTTCGAATTGGTGCAGATACTTTGAATGGAGGAATGCTAGAATTAAATGGAATTAAGAAAAATGAAGGGTTGTTGGATTCAGTAATTGTACCACCATTTGAGCCAATAACTTTCGTCAAAATTTTTGTTTGTCTATTGTTGAAACCAAACAATTTAAATTTCAAATTCCGGAACAAACTTGCTTCAGACTTACTTGCAGAAATTGACGATTTTGAAAGTGCATGCAGTGGTAAAGCATTTAAATCCAGAAGGTCTGGTTCTGGGTCTGGTTCATCGTCCCACTGATTGAATAAGGTTGATTCTTTCAAAGTTATTGGTTTTTTCATTATAGAATCCCAAATGGTGTTATTCGATTTGAGTTTATTATCAGGTTTGAGTGAAGGATAATTTGGATACTTTGAGAGAAGATAATCATTAATTTCCAAACTTGCTTGTCTTGACATTGAATACTTAACCCATAAAGGATGTACCACCGGGATTTTCCATTCTAAGGCTTTATCATAACGTCTACCTGAATTTTCGTTAGTTATCAAACAATCAGCTTTCAAACCCAACGATGAAGAAATTGAACCACCATTTTCAATGATAGTTTTTGAGAGGTTATCCTGACTAAATAAAGATTCCTTTGGATCATAATTAATTCGACCTAGACTTATTGATAAGTTACTAAAAATTTTTAGTTTGTAGTCAAGTAAATTGAACAGGTGTTTAGAACGCCAAAGTTTATTAATAATTTGGATTGTATCACTTTGCAAGAATATAATATCAAACCGATTTTTAACACAAAATGTATACTTGTCGGTCGTTTTGCTACCAACGATCAAAAATTTAACATCACTCATCAAATCTGAGTAGTGAATGCCACCTAATTGCGGAATTATATCATTGATTTCTTTCCTCTCGTTTAGTGGGATCCCCGTACAACAAAAAGTTAAACCTTCTAATGGTTTAGAGGTCATTTTGACCACGAACCACCAAGTATTTTCGAGCGCGTAACAATTATCATCTGAGTTGATTGTTTTTGACCAATATTCGTGTACTGTATCAATTAGTTGAATGAGATTGTCGTGTAATGTGGCAATGTATTGTCACGAAAAAGAAACATATGAATAGCAGCAACTGCGAACAAACCCATTACTCAATTAAGTAAATACATTTCTCAATTGGTAGGAACCAACTTCAAAACACTTACCTCTTGTTAGAGATTGGCAATTTGAGTAGAGATTTCAGGCGGATAAATAATTCATTTGGAATTACTCGATCTGACGGTCAATGGCTTAGAAAGTTAAGTTGACTATCCCTGGTTGGCAAGTAGATCTGAAGTGTCCTAACTAAAAACCATAATAATAAACAGAAGCTGACGTAAGTTACTAAAAATACCTGCCCCTACTTGCCTGATGACTAAAACAGAAATATCTCGAACAAAACAGAACATTAAAAAAATAAAAAAATAAACACCAAAAAAAAAACAACAAATTATCTTGGGAAAATCTGGTTGCCCAAAAACTATAAATATCGGTAAGCCCCCGAGTTTTTTATTCTACAACTTAATACACTCGCTTACAATGTTCAAACAAGTTATTGCCGCTTCTGCTTTCGCTGCCACCGCTCTTGCTGGTTTCTCTAACGTTACCGTCACTGACGTTACCGTTACTGACTACGTTACCTACTGTCCAGAACCAACTACCATCACCATTACCAAGTGTGAGGAAGTTTGCAAGAAGACTGAAATCGTTGTTACCGAACCAAAGACTGTTACCGTTACTGGTACCTGTATTGTTCCATCAACCATTGCTCCAACCCCAGAAAAGCCAACCACCAAGGCTCCAGTTCCAGAAAAGCCAACCACTAAGGCTCCAGAACCAACCACCAAGGCCCCAGAAGTTTCTTCTTACGAAGCCGCTGGTGTTAAGAACGCCGCTGGTGTTGTTGCTGGTGTTGCCGCTGTTGCCGCTGCTTTACTTTAAGCTAGTTATTTTTTCGTAATATATGTTTAGTGACATTAATTTGTTTCAAACTCATGGCTAATTAATTCTGTATAATTATAATTAATAAAATTTTATTAGAATTACATTTTTCGTACTTGAAAAGGAGGCATTTTGTCCCACTTTGGTTTGACGCCATTTTAAAAAGTGATTTTTTAACTCGATTAGGCAGTCGCCATTCCGTTTACTCCTTTTCAAGAAAAATGAAAACTAATGCAACAGGTGAGAGCCGCCAGTTGTTTACTTTACAAGTTCAATCACCCGATTATCAAATAATGTGGTTATTACAAACTCTAATTCATAATTGTGATATCCAAGGGTCTTTTAGTTTGGTTTTGAAATTTGTAAAGTTAATGTACACAAATAAATCGGGTAATATCACCAGCTAAATAAAGATAAAGTGGTATGAAATTTGACAAAAATCGCTTTTTGAAACATTTTTGTAAATCTTCACCAGTATGAAACTTTAATTGTTCCGTAAATCGTTGTTACAATTGCTTGCCCGAATTCGATCGTTTAAACCATAACACTACAATGTTGATATTACGAACTATCTTTATCAGGCTCAGTTGCTGAACTCATAACGGATCGCCTTACGGGATGTTTAACCGCGATTTATTTTTCATTCTCGTACGCCGATCCAATCATTTAAGACATAATTACCGATGAGCAAAAATTCACGTGAAAAGCTCATGGCATGAACTGACGTTTGTTTGTTTACTCGTCTATTTTTAGTTTGTTTTATTTTCGTAACCAAGTGGGTTAAAACGCCCCACAAATATCACAATTCCGGTGCCATCTGCTCGTAGTTACCAAGAGAAGTTTCTTTACAATTACAGTGAGAATGTAACAAAATTTATTAACCAGCTCATCGCTACCGTCTCGCAGAAACATATGCCGTTTGAGTTTGAGTTGGTGACGTCATCAAAAGTAATTTTGCTAAAATGTCCTTTTTTGTTCCTGTATCTATTTAATGAAGACTCAAGTGTAAATGAGTTAGTTCAATTGCTAATGTGAAACATTGGTACTGTGACACAAACATCTTCATGACACAAACATTTTTATTATTCGGTCGCATTGTCTTGATATCCTTTAATCAAATCCCTTTGTACTAACCTCATGTTAGGTTTATTTTTATCTATATCGTCGGCCGTACTATGTTTTTTGCATCCTTTACTCCTCACAATTAAACTGGTTCATAATTTGAGTAATTTCAGTGATACCACACAACTCAATTACTTGAAATTCCTCTTCAATTATTGGATTTACTACATCATCATAAATGTGATTGAGACTTCCCTAATAGTTCAATTGATTCAGTTATCGTCTCTAAATATCTTGACTGTGGCCTTTTTTTCTTTGAAAATCTGGTTGTTCTATGGTCAAGGGTGTCTTATACTTACATACTACTATCTAAATTCGTTTTTGAGTCGGTTTTTAAACACTAAAACTAATCAACTTGAAGCTTTTGAAACTAGATTTATTGATCCAGTTGCTTCCCTACTTTTGGTTAATTCAATCATTACAACAAAATCATTGCAATTGTTACATCAAATATCTGGTAAGGATAATATTTTCAATCTGATAATCGGTCAAGTTTGTGGGTTCGTTCAAAATTATAATGCTCAAGCTTCTGAGAGGTCACCAGCATTCCTCAACTCTTCTTTGAAAAGCTTCTGCTCCATTGATAATCAACACACTTATAGACAATTTGTGCTAACAAACAATTTACTAAACATGTTCTCACCAAATACTTCAGAACCTTCTACTCCCGAATTGTCTTCAAAAAAGCTAAGGAAATCTTCTTCCAATACAAAAATGTCCAAGATGAATAGATTACTTAACAAATCTTCCCAAATTGACCTCAAATTGCAACAGAGAGTTGCATCCAACCCTACACCTAAAAATGGCAATCCTTCAGATTTCAGATCTTTTTCTGATAATGTATCATATTCCAAACCGTCAAACAGATCAAGAAGTAGTTCTACAGTTAGTGGTCATGTACCAATATCTATGGTTTTAGAAAACTCTGATCCAAATTTAGGTGCAACTAAATCACCAAATCTATTACCAATTCAAGTCAATGCCCAATCTATTGATAAATTAACGAAGCAACAAAAATTCAGATCTCCTGATCCTAATGATGACGAATTACCAGAATTGCCGTACCCTGTCAATAATCAGATTCCATTTTAGATCGTTTATAGAAATAAATCAGTGCGACACAACTATTCAATCAATGTACTTTTGTGAATACTTACCACGACTAAACACAGTTTCGATACTTGTGGACTATAAAGGTTCTGTGAATGATATCACTAAACTAGGAATAGAAGATGGGGCTTTGAAACTTATAACCAAAACTTCAAAAGAGTCAATGACTTTACCTCAATCTTTCAAGGTTTGCAAACTAGCAGGATTGAAACAAAATGGTGAAACGCTATCGATAAAGCTTCAGGTTGAGAATTCGGAAATAGAAGAGTCCTTCATGAATATGACATTATCAGAATTGCAACTATGGTCTGTAAAAGATCTCTTGAAGAAAACTCCAAAGAATGAGAAAAATTGTAATTCATTCAAGTTCACTTGTGGTCAATGTAAGAAGGTGATAATTGACTCATTAAAGTTCACAAAGTTCAATGATATGCCATCTGAGCTTTGGGCAGAAATGATGGATTTTTGGCATTGTCATAAACCTCACAATAACGATAAAACTACGAAGAATTATAATGGTAACTTGAAACCTCAAAAAGGTACTATAATCATAGGTAATCACTACTTACTAGTCAACAACGAATTAGATGTACAGATAAATGATAAGGATGTATGTTGTGATTGCGGGCATAAGTTGGGATCAATTCAAGATGGCCAACTCAAATTATTCAAATGGAATTTGAAATTAAATTACCATGACAAATGGGAATCATACCCGTCATACTTGTACATATACAATATTATCTTAGACAAGATAAACCTTGATGCTAAGAGAAAGTTCAGAATGGGCCCTTACATTGTTTGGGTTTTCAATATAGGACTCAATGTGGCATTCACAGGTGCAGTATTGGACAAGGCTCTTAAAATTCTATACTACAAGACTGATGAGCCACAGCCCCAAAGTACTACTAATGAGATTATCATTGACGAGGATTATGAACTTTTGAATGTGGAAGGTGATTTAATCGATAGCATGGTTAATGAACTCGACATGATAAATAAATCGTTACCACAGGACGCAAGAACTGTATCCATACGAGAAAATGAAAGTTCAAAGATTTATAATATTGGCTATCTAGGCTTACACGTTTGATTCAATTGCATTTTTTACCACAGGCACAATTTGCTTCCTTGAGGCAGCGAGGTTACCTTGATTCTTGATTCTAAAGACTTTGGTCCCATTCAATTCGAGTAGTCTCAGCTCAATAACATTTTTATTGTGAACATTGTCATCCAATGCTAAATCTCTTTCACATAGATCTTCCAATTGATCGAGAACTGGAAATTGTTCTCGTTGACCATAGACCACACCAAATTGTCTATGGAAGTTCCCGTCATCGTCAGAGAAACTTGGAGTAATAATCAATGCGTCCAAACCAAAGGTTTTCATGACATTTTCAGCACCAAGCAAGATATCCTCGTTGGAGAAATTGTGGAAAAACCACTCAAATGATCTCCCTACTGAGCTAAATCCAACAGAGATTCCACTAAAGTCAAATTGCTTGTAATCTTTACGAAGAATTTCATGGAATTTGAATCCACTTAAATCCTTCTTAGCACTTTTCAATTGTTTGAAGTAAACTTTCAAGGGGTCTTTTTCCTTAGAAGTGGAAGTTGTTGAGAACGATTGTGGGAGAAGCGATCTATAAATTTCAAAACTCCTTTGATCTTCCTCTTCGACCTTTTGTGTCATGAATGAGGTGTCTATCAATAAAGGTGCAGTCAACAACGAAACAATTTCACCATTTGAATCGGTGAAAGTTGTCTTATCAGTAATTCTATCATACCAGTAGTTGAATACAAGAGACGAACAAGATCCGTTAGGTTTAATTATTCTTGGATGAGCATCTAAGAACACATTTTCGTCAGCATGATGATCAATTATTGCGGTTACTCTGACTTTGTTATCTTTCAATGCGTTTATCAATATTTCACCTTGTAAATTGCAATGGTCCACGAGTACTAAATCAATTTTTCCCGGTACATTGGCTAAAGCGGTGAAGTCTTCTAGAAAGTACAAGAGATCTTCTGTTATGGAATGCTTCTCTAATGCTAAGTTAATATCTCTTCTGAGTTTGAAGTCTTCCCTAGGTATATTGATCAATGGAACAAGTATAGTTGAATCAAAACGGAAATTCAAGTAGGAGTACCCAATTGCACTTATAACTGAGTCCAAATCAGCTGACTGGTTACCAGTAACGAATCTTATTGGCTTCAAGTTACTACCATTGATTTTTTGTTTGAGGCTGATTAAAAATGATTTAATTGTCATTTATCAATTTGAGAATAAATTTTATTGTTAGATATAAAAATGGCAAAAATTATATTTTTAATTATTTAGCGTAGTGTAATTTCATATCGAACCATTGTCTGCTTTGAACTTCTGAAGGAGTCAATGATACATTACCATAGAGAATTGGCTTGAAATAGAAGAAACAACCGATAAGTGCAATAATGAAAATTGCTGCAACAGTGTTGTGTCTCACTTTGTTAAGACCCAATGGTTTATTATTATTAGTTCTGTTGTTTGAGCAGAGCCACTCTAATAAACCACCAGTAAATAATGCAGCAATCAAATGTGCTGGTAAGTAATGATGCAAGAATTTTTGTCTGTTCATCAAAAAGAATGGTAAGTAATGAGAACACCATGCAATGAAAAAGAATGCAAGTGTGTTGTATAATCTTGCTCTAGCTCTTTCGTGAAGAATGTGAATATTACGACGACGAGAAACTTGATCTGCCAATAATAATCCCAAGTAAATAGCAAGTAAACAAACTTCAGTCCAATATCCAACAAAATTTCCAATAAAATAGATTTGCCTCTTAGCATTGTTATCGTTCCAGAAAGAAACCCCTGATAATGACAATGGCCATACATCAGGTTGTGATGCAAATGGATGTTCTGATGATAATTGGTTGTTATGATAAAACATCAATCCTTGTAATTCCCACCATTTCTTGAGGAAAGGAATCTTTCTAAGTTTCTTTGGTGTGTAAACAGCTCTTGAGTCATTAGGGTCCATGCCAACAATATTATCGAAAGTCCATGTGTTATCTTTATCTTGAATCTTTTTGTTTCCACTAACTTCTTGATGATTGAATCCCCATTCTGGTAAATATTGATCATTGTGAGTCCACATTGCCACTACAGTATCAACATGGATGATTCTCAAAGGTGTAGCTTTGGTCTGAACCAATTTCCTCTTATTGGTTTTGGTACTTGAACCAGCTCCAACATATCTCAATCTGAATAAGGTTTGATTGTAGCTTCTTGAATCTGTTTCTTCACCAAAATGAATAGTGAATTCCTCATTAGTAGACTTCAAAGGAGAGGCAACATCGTGAGTTAACAAGTAACCACCAGTACCAATATGTTTGAGTCTGAAAGCATCATTAGTATAAACAGCAGTATTCTTGGTAGCTCCAGCTTCAACAGGAAGAATTTGCCATTGATTATTAATATCTTCCAATATTTGAGATTCATTAAGACCATAAACACAAGTAACCTGTTGAGTGTTGGAAGAGATTCTTCCATCTTCATAACGTAAAGGATACTTATGATCATGAGAGTGTAAAATGGCTTCGGTATCTTTATGCTTAATGGTGATAATATCATAGTAATTGACGGTCTTACTGAGTTTTGCCAAAGGACTTTCAGTCAAAGTTTCTTGGAATTCTGATGACATGAAAGAATCACCAGAACCAGATTTTGTCAAAATGGCAAAGTGAACGTAAAACCAGAACAAGTAAATCACGAATGGGATCACAATCAAAGTGTAGAGTCTTGCAAAGAAATGCTTTGCAAATTCTTCAATTGATAAACCTCTTTTGTAGTCTAACCAATACCAAAGTTCACTCAAAATACCCACACCAATTGATACATATGTTAAAACACCAACGTATTTAGTAGAAATAACACAAGATAATGAAACACCTGTTAAAGTTAACCAGATCCACCACCATTGAGTGAATGGTTTCTTACGGTAGGTGCAATATTTGGCATAACAGAACATTGTCATGGCTACAGCCAAATTCAAAGTAGCATCTAACAAGATTAATCTTGAGTCAACAATATGAGCATTATCAAATGCAACAATGGCACTTGAAAAGAAACAAGCAGTTGGTGAATATTTTAAGGCTTTCATGGTTAAGTACATTAATGGTACAGTTAAAGTACCTTGAATAGCCAGTAAAGCACGATATCCAACATAAGGAACATTATTTGAGATATAATCATCACCAATTGAGTCAAATTTGAATTTACCATCGTACCCCATGATCCAGCCAGCGAATGCAATTAATAATTTTGCAAATGGTGGATGTAAATCAAAGAAGTAGGTTCCTTCCAAGTAGTATGAAGCAAATTTACCAAAGTGAACTTCATCAAATACCACAGTATTTGGTGTACCAATCCCGCTAAATCTTACATATGCTGCCAACACTGTAATAATGGTTAAACCAATCCAGTATTTGCGTTCGGGTTCATTGACTGAAAATTCTTCAGCCTTTTGCTTGTTCAAATCATCATCAACAAACGCCGCTCCTTTATCACTAACAGTCTTTTTAGACGTTCCTCTCTTCTTGAGATTCAGGGACATGTTATGCTGAACTGAATTTTTCAATAATGCGCTGGCACACTACGTGAATTTTTCACATTATTATATTTCGTAACTCATAACTACATAACTTTCTTTGACCGTTTTTGGTATCCTCCTCTACCCTTGATGATTGGCATAGCTTGTGAAGTTCTTGTAGGATGTGCACCATAGTTAGCTCCAATTGAATCAACTGAGGAATTTGATCTCTCGCGATCTTCGAACCCATCAACATGATTCATCGTCAGGAACGTCGATGTATGTTTCATATCTGGCCTTGGTCTAGCATAATCACTATTGATGCTAATTGACCCAGGTATCGATATTGGTTTAGACGTTATTTGTTGTGCAAGCCTCATATTCTTTTCCTCAATAAGATTCTCATACTTCAATATGGCGGCATTGAGCTCTTGTATCTTCTTCTCATTCTGGTACGTGTATCCCTTGATCTGCGATGATGCTAGTTCCCGAGCTTTGTCGACTTCTTTCTCCAAATTCTTTTGTAAAACTTCAAACTTATCCTTTAACATCTTTATCTCATTTGTCAATTGCTCATTAACACCACGCAACATTTGCACCTCATTACTCAATCTAAACAGCTTCTTCTCATACTCTTCAACTTCAGGATTAGTTTGGGGGTTTTCTGTTTTAGGTTCCATTTCTCGTTCTTTGATCTTGCTCTCTACTGATAGCTGTGCTTCTCGACTACTCTCCAAATCCGCTTGGATCCTGGAAATCTCTTGATCCTTTGCCGGTATCACATTTTTGAGAAGATTATCGTACCTAAACCCGATGGATATTTTCGCTGATTTCATGTCTTCAAGCTCCTTAGTAAGAGTTTTCTGCTTTGACTGAAGTTCCAAACACTTCTTGCTCAACAACTGTTTTTCGTCCAGTGAATCGTTATAGAGCTTCTCAAAATCATGCTTGAGTTCTTGATATGAATTTTGTAGCTCCTCATTATTGTCCACTAAAGTCTTGTACTTTAATCTGAGATTCGATAGCTCACGGTTGTCTAACGAATTACTCGTGTCTTGAACCATCTTATTCATCTGTAGCCTCAATTTTACATACTGAAACTTACTAAGGTGTTTCATGTAGCTTTTGAACTCAACTTCGTTTTTCATTAACAAGAGCTCTCGATGGTAAAAATCGAGTACCGATCCAATGGATGACAATTGCAGCTGATTCCGTGTTGATGCTAACGTGGCGGTTTCTGAAGCAACATTGAACTTGAGAGCAGTATCACTATTATTGTCTCTTCCCACAAAAGTAGCATCTTCAGAAGCCATTGAAGGAAGTGTCTTTAAGTTGTTGGTTATACCTACTAACGACGAATGTGCTTCATTCTTCATCTCTGTTGGTGTATTATCATCAGTTGTAGAGTAAGAGCGAAACAACTTTTCATGGGTTGAAAAGAGCTCTTTTACTGGATCATTTGATATTCTTCCATCTTGTGCTTTGTTCTGGGATGATGCAGTTGATTCCGTGGACGAATAAAGCCTTCTCGTCTTCTTATCATCTGCCATGTTTGCTCTTTCATAGTTGACTTCTTTGAAAGTGATCTCATTCTGTGCCTTATTATTGTCTATAATCAAGTGGGAGGGCACAATGGATAACTTTCTCTTGAATGAATTCAGAAAAGGGCCATTAACAGCCATTTGATCAGCAAAATTGAAGTACAATGGACCACCTATCGAGGACTGTCTTGATTGTTGGGGAGAGTAGGAATCACCTATGATAATATTGCTTAATCTGCTGTTGCTGACACCATTGAAATGGTGTTGATTACTTAGATTCGAGCCAGTCTTATCCAAGTCTATACCCTTGAAGTTTTCAGATAAACTAAATGCAAGATCAGGATTGAGGCTCAAGCACCCAATCATGATCTCTTCCAGACCAAGAGAGTCACCGTCGTTCTCCTCAATTAACCATTTAGTTGGATTCTCACACTCATAATCACAGTTCAATTTGGCAGGATCAAGGAAATTAGGATGCAACTTGAAGTCCTTGAGATATTTACAGGTTTTTCTTTTCAAGGTCTCCAAAGATGTCACCTGATCCTTGGGATCCAAATCTTCGAACAATGAGCTATTGAATAGCAACAAATGCTGCATTTCCAACTGCTTTGGTGGATAATCTATGAAAAACTGCTGAGGACTGTTCGCAAATCGGCTGAATGAATAAGGGAAAAGTCCATATATGATAGTTGCAATGTAATTCGGGTCGAGTTCATAGTTTGAAGAGAATGGGACAAAGTCACTCAGACTATCTTGATAGTCATTGCAAGCAATTTCCCAAGGGGTGTTTGAATTCTTGAACAATTGTTTGAGAGTTGCAATTCTTGAAGGAATGGAAAACTTAAACTCATACCACAAAGTAAATCGGGAATATATCACTAAGAGGTCAGAACGATACGGTGAAATACTTTTGCACACTATCGGTACGAGCATGACCATGAGCGATAAACAAACCGACAAGATCCTCTCATCGAAATCAAATGATAGACACTTAAAGATATTTTTGAACAACTCAGTGTTCACTATAGCTTGCAATTTCGAAGATCGGGAGCTGACAACACTTATGATAAGCGACAACACTTCTAGCCTGTACTCAACTTTCAAGAATTGAATATTAGTCAAATCAGCGAACAAGACTGGATGTTCTAATGCAAAGTCGTAAAGAATAGATGCAGCATTCCTTTTGATGAACCGGAACCTCTCAAAGTCCACTTGTGACAATTCAGCGGGTTCATCAATGTGGAAACCAAATTCCCCACATACCAGTTTATCAACTCCAAGAGCGATTTGCATGATTTTAGACATACAATTGACAGCGATTGATGTTCTCCTCTGTTGTAAATCAGGATCATCAGTAGCATAGAAGGTGATTCCTACTCTTGAGATGAATTGTCTGCATTTATTCACGAAGTTGACGTCGTAATTTGCACTATCAACTGCAGGTTTCAAGTAAGTCTTGAGCCAGAGGAAAACTTCTTCTTCTGAGAGCACTGGCAGTAGTCCTATAAGAATCTCGAGAAACAAGATCTCATGTTGTAGATTGGACAGTGGTTTGATATGGTTATTGTAAAAATTGTAGAGGTGATCATGAACATTAGTTGATTGTTTTATGGATTGCAAAGTATTATGTTTCTCGTTGAAGGCACCAATAGTTTTGAAGAGTTCAGACGTTTGTAGATGTGTATCACCCGAGTCCCAGTACTCAAATGCTGTACTGAGGGCTTTGATTAGCGACCTCGATGAACTTGAACTCATAAAGATGGTGTGCGGATACTGTTAATTATCAGATGAGTTTATTACCTTTCATTACTAAGGTAGACAATTTTGGATATGGTGGTAGTAATGGATATTATAGTTTAATTACCCATGATAGAATACTGGTAATTGGGTTTTTAACAAGAGAAATTGCAGGATTTTTCAGTCAAGAACTGGGGTTCGAAGTAGATTTTAATCTGAAGACCGTTACTATCACTGCAGAGTATGATTCTTTGGACAAAAGGAACCAGCTTTTTGAAGCAGTGGCATTGAAGTGGAAACAGCTCGATTTCTTCACTGAGCTTGATCACGGTTGGAGAAACGAATTGTATACTGTTTACTATCCTCCTCACGAACCATACATTCTTATAGAAAGGGCATTCTCAGTTTTGATCGGTGTGGTGACATATGGGGTTCATCTCAATGGATACATACCTGCCCATAAAACCAACAATGGTAAACTCAAATTCTGGATACCTAGACGGGCCAAAGACAAGCCCACTTATCCTGGGATGCTTGACAATACCGTAGCAGGAGGTCTTGGATATCCTCATGGTATATGGGAGACAGTAGTGAAGGAATGTTTCGAGGAAGCGGGTCTTGATTCAGATTTTGTGGAGGCCAATACTAAATGTGGAGGTGTGGTTCTGTATATGCATCAAGTATTCGAAGGCATTGAGAGAGTACAACCCGAAGTTGAGTACGTCTACGACATCGAGTTCCCCGATGAGACTTCAGTGGTACCTCACCCTGAGGATGGTGAAGCTGAGGATTTCCAGTTGATGGAAGTTGATGAAGTTTTACAAAGACTAAAAAATGGTGAATTTAAACCTAATTGTGGTTTGGTCATTATTGATTTCCTCATTAGGCATGGAATAGTAACCCCAGAAACTGATGAAAACTATTTAGACATCGTTTCAAAGAGTCACCGCAAAATGCCCTTCCCTACAAGGTGATTTAAGCAGCAGAAATATTGAAATACGAGCGGAATAAGTTGCATGTTTCATACCCTATGATTATATGGTTCGATGTCTTCGTTCTATGGGAGTGTGATTTGTATGGGAAAAGAATTAACTCGACATTCAGCCACTATCACGTAACACATTCTTCTCATTAAAACATACTCATATTCAACAAACTAGTAGAGCTATACACTACTGTAGGCTAAGACGAAGAAACTCTATGATTTCATTTTCCTTTGATTGTATTGCAGCGCTCAACGAAGGTAACAGGTGAGTGAACTTTTCCCTGTAACCATCAAGAAGCTCACCAATCTCATGCTTTTCCAAATGCTTGAAGTGCTCATGCTTTTCTAGTTTCTCAACTAAGCTTATGATGGATTTCCTGTTATTGAGGACTCCTCTAATTTTGCCTCGCCTCCACCGCTTCCCTAGACGCTCTCTAGCAACATAAGATAGTGTATGTTCATCACCCACAAACCAGAAGTTAAGTAGCTGAGGAACAGTCGTCAAGGGTGCCACAATATCGTAGATATCTCTTGACTGTGAACTATCTGGCGCCTCATCTGATACCTTCCTCCTCTTACGAGGTGGTTTGTTGCCAGCAGCAATTGTGGGACCGGCGTCCTTTGATAAACCTTGAGCACTAGGATTAAGAACATTAACTATTAGTTTTGTTAGATATTCAAGATTTGCCGATACTTCTCCCATTTGCTCTTGTAGCAGCTCCATTTGCAGTCTTTGCAAAAGATTTTCTGCTGCTAATTTGGATAGCAGCTCCGAGTGTTCTATCAAATGCCTCATAGTTGAATCAGCACGTGCTTCTGTTGCAACAAAAGAACGGGCTAGAGATTTTTGGATAGAGTCCACCTTTTTGACAACGGGAACAATGACAGAATCAATGGCCTCTTTTGGTGATTTCCATGACTCATACAAAGCATCTGCAATATCAATTCTCTGCAATTTCAGCTTGAATTCCGAGAAGTCGGGATGCTTCGTTATTTCATGTTTTGCAAATATACTATTAGGAGCAACTTGACATATCTTCACAAGATCTTGTAAGATGAAACTCCTGTAAATCTTGAGATCCTTCAAAAACTGGACTGCTCTTTCCTGGGAGTTTGTGATAGCCAGCTCATGACCGCCTGGTAGTGATTTGGAAAAAGTCTCAAGTGCTCCCTCTAACCAAGGGAAAATCATTCTTTTTAACGACTCAGATGGTTCCAAGGAAGCTCTTGGTATACAGTAATACTCACCAACGAAAAAGCCGGCTGTGTTGTTTACCAAAGGAAAGGCACCATTTGAATAGTGAAGTGACTGGATATCATGATTCGAATGATCCCCTTCCGCAAAATCATGATGGGAAACTCCTTGCGCTGAGGCTGTGAATCCTACATCTTTTCTTCCTTTGGGTGTCTTGACCGATCTAAAAGCGCAATCTGTTCCCTCGTAATTCTTAATGGCAAGTTTACGCTCGTATGAATAACTCACTTCTTTAAGCATTCTCGACTTTTCAGAGTAAAGTACTTTCAACTTATTGAAAACTTCAGGCCTGAAGAAATCTGGCCTTTGCAAATTGGATAGATTTCCTTCTTTCATATCGAAGTTATACCACAATGACATCGTAAAAGCTGTAATCAAACAAAGTAATGGGTTCTTGTGCCGTATGACTGCACTTTTACTGAACCGATCATTCTTCAGAGTTTTCTCCTTCATGATTGCAAAGCTCAACATCGGCAATCTTCCTTGGTAGGTCTCCTCATACCTAAAAAATGCATCCGAAATCTCGAGCAGCCTCTTATCATCACCTCTCAAAAATAGCCTTTGATCAAGAAACAAATCCAACATACAATTTATTGCCATATCCCTCTCGATTTTATTGGACGAGCCTGTAGACTCGTAATGCTTGATAACTATGGCTTCCATTTGTTGTTCCATAAGTACGGGTGCCAATTCTAGTGTGTAGATTTTATCCTCTTGGTTAGGTTTATACTTGGAAGTAGCGCATTGTGCAGCAAAGACTCGCAAGCTGTCCAAATTTTGTATCTCACCGTGGTTATTCTTTATGGCATACTCTTCTTTCTCTTTTGGAGTTTCCAAACGGTTCAATCTTGTGGAATAAATTAGTTGGCACAACTTACAAAGGGGTCCAAAATCATTCATGAGACTTTTGACGAGCTTTTTGCTCATGAGCAGTTCAGAAGAGCTTTGAGTCATGTCTTCTTCATTTAAATCATCATCCCGGATCTTGAGAGCACGCTTTAACAAATATTGCCGCAAGGTCTGGTGGGAGAAAACGAAGTCGTCAAAACCACTCAGAGCCAAGTGAACCACGTATGTGGCGTATGTAGTTCCATGTCTCTTTAAAGTGCTGTTCGTGTTCTTCTTCACAGCTACCGCCTCCGGTTGAGTCAATGCTTGATTGAGTTCCTCGAGGAGTTTCTCTAATTTCTCACAAGTATCCTCGCAATCTAATTCGGGGTACCGTTTGTCATTGTTCAGGAATTTGTACACCATGCCCTCTCTGAACTCAATGCTGTAATCCTTTGAGGCTGAAGGTGTTTCTGATGAAGTTATGGTATTCATGGCTCCTTTTTTGATTGATACAAGTGACGCGTTTTTCAGCCAAGTGGAGGGATCTAGAAGAGAGACGTCTTTTTTTATTGCCCTTCGTGGTCTTTCTTCTTCAATCAACTCCCTAAGTAACTGCTCCCTTGGTTGATTCGAATTCCTCTCTAGGTATGCCAAATACTCCCCGTTGTGGGCCCGAGAATCTTCTAAAAGATCTTCCTCTACATTTTTGGCACTACTACTTGTAGCTTTGTCCAGGACTGATCGACTTCCACTCAAACTGTCTTGTACTTCACAAATGCTCTTCAAGGCACCTGAGTTGTTCACAGTGTTGCCTAATTTGGCAAGTTCAGGGTGCGGGATTGCCTCCAACTCGAGATCAACTAACTGAACAGTTGACGAAGTTTCTCTTTTATTTTGTTTTTTGTTCCATATTCTTGATTTTTTCAGCATATTGCAGGCTCGTTTAGTCTTTGAGACCGTTGTTGAGCTGGATTCCCGCCAAGAGTCGCCAAAGCCTTCCTTATCGACGATTCCTGATTGTGATCTCGTTTCCATCATGACTTTCAGCGTTTGAATCTCGGTTCTTAGTTTTGAACCTCTTAACAATAATGTTTAGAGGGGTGATACTTCGATATTAATTATTGAAAGTAATACAGGTACTTCCTAAAGACTTCAGTGGCTGCTTGTGCCTTTGTTGCCGTTGTTTTTATTTACGAAGCTCTTGATTTAAGAGAAGATTTTGGTAAACTTTGTAAAACTTACAGAACCTTGTTAAATCCAATGAATCAGATTAAATCACTACTCGATCTCTTAACGTGTTTTCCCGTGAACTGACAAGCGTTCTTGGTTCCACCACAAATACTTACAAATAATTAATAAAGAGTGTGGGTTACCTCTTTTGATGTTTTTTTTGCAGCCATTTTGCCACAAGCTCAAGCCTGAGCCTTAATTCTATTTTTATCATTTTCAAAACCAATTGTAATCAACCGATATACAGCAGAGGAAACCAATACTGGTACTGACAAGTACCCTACTCGTTATGGGATCTTTTCTTGAGTTGTATAGGCTTGAATTGCAAACAACTTTAGCAATAATTGATACAAAACAGAGAAGAAAAGGGTAATAGATACATATGAATACCCATAGATATATAAGAGCAAATATCAATGTGTTCTGTTGGGGTTAATTTTCTGTTGTTTTTGTCTTTCCATATAAGAGGATTAAAAATTGAACACTAAATAATTTTATAGAGACTGATCAGAATCCTGCAAATGCTCTTTATAGTTCAAAACAACGAGGAGAGTAGTCTTATCAGAGACTCAACGATCAATAGATTAAGTGCTGAATCAACAAAAGCACTTTCTCATAGTTGAAAGCACCTATTCTATGGTCCAAAATTTTTTCTAAATCATGGTTTATGTTATATCGAAATCGCATTGGGAATCGCATTATAAAATCTGGCTTCAGTTACAATATTGTTTTTCCTATATTTTGAGAAGACATTACGAATTTTCGCACGTATACGCGTGCGTATATCTCATCCCGACTACCACAGAATATTAGATAGGGCGTGACAAAAGTTGGGATCATAACACTGGACCACGCTCTAATTTATACCATCCCGACCTAGTACCGCGGTAGCCGTCGCGGTAAATACTGTCCTTACCGTGTGTTGAAATTCTCACGTTAGAAAATTTCAACACGCAGAATCATAAAGCGAGAACTCTCAATGCTATTACTTTTGACCTACAACTTAATTACAAAAGTTTCCTGTTTAAGCCCTAAAAAGCAGCAAACTATATCATTTGATACACGTGTAATAAGTTTTGTATGACATGTTATACTCTTTCTGTTAATTTAAAACTTGAAAAGCTTCCCAAGTGCGTTTGGCTTTTGATCGCTGTATAGAAAAAGAACAATATCGTAGTGCATTTATTTATCTCTAGAAATTCAAAGCAACAGTTGGAGAGAGCTAATAACTTCGTTTTTGTTTTTTCTGATCTTTACATGCAACGAAGGTAATGTTTTTACCTCAAATGTTTGCATGTATTTGTCTAAAAGCTCACCAATCTTGATCCGATCCAAATGGGAAAAGCTTGGGTGCTTTCCTAATTCTTTAACAAAATTGATGATAGGTTTCCTGTTGAAATAAACACCTCTATTCTTCGTTCTCCAGGCCGTACCTAGCGCATCTCTCCGAACCACCGAGATAGACGTTGTGTTTCCTTTGTACCACATTTCGAGTAGTTCCCCAACTGTAGTAATCTTTTTTAAGATACTGATCCCGTCAGAATCCACCTCTATTCCAGCTCTAAATCTAAGGTTCTGGGGAGATTTGGGAGACTGGGAAGATCTATAAGCCTTTCTCTTATGAGACCCTAGGGAAGAATTCTGGGACGCGTCTACCATATCAACAGTAGATGCATCAGATTTACTGAGTACTGATCCTTCATTTTGGGCACACTGTTGCAACAAAAAGTCCACTTTTGAATTCATTGCATCCCAACAATTCATGGATTCCCTTCTAAAGTCGCCAAATTGCAGCTGCTGAATACCTAAATGAGCTTGAATTCGAGTTAATTTATCATCAAGAGCTTTCATCGAACGACGTTCGGCAAAATCTACAGCTTGCACCATCGAGCATACCCCTAGAATTTTGTTCTCTACTAATTCAAGGTTATCAGCTATTATTGTGGCTACGCCATCAACAGCCTGTTTTGACATACAGTCGCAAAATCGTGCATTCGAAAATCAAGTTAACTAATTAATATGGCGACTATACTTATCCCAGATGAAGCTCTAGATTCTTCATACAAACAATACGCCAATGAATTCATAAATACCTATGCCAGTAAAGTGCCAGTACTTGAAGAGATTACTGACTTTGACAAATTTCTTGCTGACCTTTCAACCACTCAAGAGGTATTTTACGAAGTTGTGGCTCAAACAAGTCAATTACCTTGTGAAACTCACTTAGCTACCTGGATATTTAGTCTAGGATTCATCAATGGGACTCTCAATGATCTCCGAAGAATCTTCAGTAACATTGATTCCGAGGTTCTCGATGTTAAGTTCATTAATATTTATTTATCAATCAGGAACAAACTTGGTAAAATGAGTTTGGAGGCATCAGAATTCACTTTGTCATTCCCACTTACTCACTTAAGGAAATTGACCACCATGTATGGTTCGAGTACTACATTTGCATTCTACGTCAATGAATTCATATTGAATGCCTTAGAGTTATCAGAAAAGGATATAGCTATTGATGCAGAATTGCTAGATAATAATGAACCAAAATTGCAGGCATTGGGAGCCATTATTGCTCAATTGTACAGGGATTTAATAGCTAGTGCTAAGCATGGAAGACCTGCTTATGAAGGTAGAATTTTTGCCTTACTCACAAGTTACTTCAAAACCATCTACTATACTGGTCTTTCAACCTTATTCAGAGGTTTTATAGAGAGCAAAGGCAAGAATGAAATCTTGAATCCTTTGTTCCCAATCAGAATTATGAATAACTCAGGTTTAGACTATAATGACCTCACAAATTTCTACATCTATGTTGGTGCTAATTACTTGACATTATCTCTTCAAGATGTAATACTTAACTCCGAATTCAATGAAGAAGCAGATAAATTTTTCACTTGTTATCTCGATTTACCGACCTCAGCGTACAGCCCCAAATCAAACGAACCAAAGCGGCAAGAAGAAGGAGGAACATCCTTCCCAAGAATACCTGAAAGTGATTCCATTGACTACTCTGAAGATGTACTATCGAAAAGGCACGAGGTGGCATTGTTATACATCTTGAATTTTGTTTTGAAGCTGAACAGTTTGAAGGAAGTTGCTTCCCCTCCAATCTTGTATCAGAGAGAACTTGATCAGTTTCATAATACTTTAACTGGGCTCCTCTCAAAATTTATAAACGAAAAGAGAGATACAAGTTTGAAAAAATACGGCTCCTTGAGTGACCTATCGACCCTAGATTTACAAAATATCACACAGAAACTGAAATTTAGGTCTTTAGGATGTATCGCTCTCTGGGGATCTTATAAAGAAAAGTCAGTGTCAGTATTGAAGCTTTTGAGAGGACTTAGACTACTTGACATTCAACATATGAAAGATAATTTTTCAATATCTGAAGTATCTGAGTTCCAAACATTAGTAGAGAATGCTGAAGGTGATCAATATCCAGGAAAGCAATTCTTCTATCAAACAGTCGATAAAATAAGTGGACTTTTATCAGCATTGAGGTTTAAGATGTTTGTATCAGACTTGGGGATCACCACATTAAATTCCGCCAAACTAAACAAGCTCCTGATGACACCCGAGGGACTAGAAAGAGACTTATCAGTGAAGGAACTTGTCAAGGCTGAAGTGGCTGTACAAGGTAACGAGAATGTTTACAAATTGACCTTGATTGACAACAACCCCGATGTGGGTAAGTCAACTACACGACTCTGGAACCTTCAACAACTGATAAAAGAAATTGAGTCCTACCTGGACGCTCATGATGACTTATGATAAGCGATTAATATACAACTATCTTACTTTAAAGCTTCTGCTTTTTCTTTGAGTCAGGGCCTTCGTCTGCAGCTCTTTTGTTGGTACTTTCACTGGCTGCTTGTAGGTGTGACAGGTTAGCATCCACAACACTGTTTTCTTCTTCAATTGTGGCTTCGGTTCCTTGCTCTTCAGGTTGACTTGACAAGACAATTATCTCATCAGGTTCTGTCAAATCTATCGTTTCTGTTGTCTTGTTGAACGTATCATCTTCGTTGAAGCTCTTAGCATTGGGTGCAATGGCCACAAGACTTTCCTTTGTTTTGAGTACTTTCGCCAGCTCTGCTGGATTTTTCGGCTTGCGTTGATTCGCTGCATCGTGGGCCTTCGTAGACTCAGTTGATGTTGTAGATTCAGGAAATTTTTGGAGTTTTGAAGCCTCGACTGTCAGAGATTCTTCAACATTCGGTGCATCAGTCGACTTTGACGCTTCGACAAGCTTTGGTGTCTCAGCAAGGTTTGAAGAGGATTTGAGTGATTCAGCTTGTGACTTCGATTCAATCAGTGTTTCATGTGCCTGTACCAGCTTTTGAACAACTGATGTGCTTGTGTGATCCCCAGTGGTATTGAGCTCAGTGACAGGAGGTTTACTGAGTCTTTCTTGCACCGAAGCTGCAAACTGGTTCAAGAAGTCTGGAGTCTCTTTGACGATGGCATCAATGTTTCTCTTGGAATTCAGAACAAGATCATTGACAACTGGGAAAATATCCCTCTTAGCCAAACGCTTGGGTTTAGCATTTGGCATCTCAGGTTGAAAAGAAGGTACCACTTTGTTTTCAGAAGTGTATGAATAATATACCTTGATAAAGATAGCCACTATGGTATCATCAATTAACGAGGTAGGTCCAAAACCATTGTTCAACTTCTTCATCTCATTTAATGATGCCAAAATACAAAGATGAGGCTTCATATCTTCTGGGATGGGATTGGTCTTGAACAGCGCCACAAGGTTAGTGGTATGGTCCAAGAATAACGCATATGGAGTATTGAGAAAGCTATCAGTGAAGGAGACATTAACTTCAAAGAGATGCCTTAACATTTTGCAAATTGCTGCACAAAGAGTTTCCCAGGCCACATTCAATGACACCATGATCAGATTAGATCTCCTCAAACGTGAAAGCATTTGAATAAGCCCAACTAGATTGAATTCTCTGCACAATATCTCGATGAAGAAAAGAGCATACTGGAAAGTGTAGTAGAAGTGCTTTCCTGGCCGTTCGTTTTCTGGTTTCCAAATCAGGACTAAAGTCTTGCTTGTTGGCTTCAAAGACACAATATGAGACATCTCCTCTCTAGCTGGAGTGACCTCGTTGAACTCATCAAGTAGTATCTTAGCAGCACGGTATCGGTATTTGTGATGCCATTTCCTTTTGTCGAAAGTTACAAACTTCCTCAAGCAATCAATGATAATCCTATAAAGCTTGTGTTTATCTTGAAGATCATCGGGAAGTTCAAAATGCTCCCGAAGAAAAGCATTTCTATCGAGGTACTTGAATGCTTGGTCAACCTCAAGTTTGGACTCTCTTACATATTTGTAAAGGATGGAGCACAATCTGTAGTGAGGCTCAAGAATAATGTCATTGGGAACAGACTGCTCTGCAGCATAGACACCAGCATCCAAAAGAGTCTCAACAATATCCTTGGGATCTTTTTTTAGCTTGCTCTGAACCTTTGAAAGAAGGTAGTAATTGCTCCATTCAGAGGGATCCGATTTGATAGCTAAATGGAGAGACTGTTGAACAACCTTGAGACACAAAGACTTCTTTATCAAAGAATTGGGCTCCAAAGGGACGAAAGAAGCCCCACTTTCCTTTCTGATGAATCTAGGACTCTCTTTAACTTTGAAAGCAAGCATATCCATGGGGATAGTACATGCGGCATACATTTCACTGGCAAACGATGACGTTAAACCAGAGACAAGAGCCTTAGAATGTGTCTTTGAGTTCTTCACAGTGTTCATGAAATTAATAGCCATGAGGTAACAAAGAAGTGACCTTCTCTGGAGGTTTGCCGTGCTTATCTTTCTGTCTATTATGGTTAGTTTGTCAGAAGTCCAAATCAAATCATCTTCCACAAGAAAACCATAGGCAAGACCAAGCTGGTACCAGCTTTCCACTCTATGTGGACAATAAACCAAATCATGCTTGAGCAAAGAGATTATCGTATCAAGTTCCACTGATCTTCCTTGCATAGACTTCTTCCTGACTCTGTATGAGGAGAACAAAAGTAAAGCCTGTAGAAGATAAAGTCCGTCTTGAACGATGCTTCTCCTTTTGTCATCAATGGGCTCACTCTCAATATCATGAAGACCATAGAAAGAGTCTCTAACAAACGAGGTAGTTATACTGCTTCTATCCAAAAAATCACCCAAACTAGCGTGATTTCTTGAAGCAGAAGTTTGAGTTCCCTCATAGTCAGGATCCCCAACAACTGTGTACAACTGATCAACCAAAGTCTTCAAGTCACCCTTCGGAGGATTGAGAAGTGGATCTTTGGCCATACAGATAGGTAAGATGAAACGTGCCAACTTGAAGGTAGTTTCCGCATCAAGCTCATTAGCTTTGGAGGTTCCATGCTCGTATGAGGTTATACCTTTGACATTGATTGCACAGTGATATCTGCATCTAATAAGCTGGACCAAGTCTCTCTCACAATTTTGCCAATCAGTGTTCAATATGGTGTCCTGAAAGATACGAAGGAAAACCCCATCACCAGAATCACATAAACCTCTTAAACCGAACTGCAAGTGGAGTAAACTCAAGAATTGTTGGCACTGTTTATTGATTTGGTTCACATCCAATGAAGAAACCCTCAATACACCACCATAGTAGATCACCATTATGGATGCGATTCTGATGAACATGGCCTTAAACTTCTCGTATGCCTTAAGAGAAAAGCTGTAGAGAGAAATTTTTTGACTAGTGATCAAAGCGGATTCTTCATGAAGACTGAAGATGTAAAGAACTTCGAAGAGCTCCAACAAATTGCCGAAAGTGGTTACAATCGAGTCTTTATTCACGAGCTCAGTCTCCAAGAGGACCCAGTTGTTGGTAGATAAATGTTCCAAATACATCAAAACATACTCATCAAAGAAAGCAAAAACCTTCAACAAATTTGAGGCTCTTGTTTTAAAATCCAAAGACATGAATGCTTCACTCTTCAAGTAGTTTAGTAGGGTCTGCACATTTAGCTCAAATCCTAATTGGAACAGTGAGAACTCATTCGTTTTGTCATAATACAGGAAAAGAATATTCCATAAACTAAGACGTATGTCAATTGAGGAATTGGATAGAAATCTCTTAATGGCAATAATTGGTTTTTGGCTTGGTTCAGCAGTTTCTTCATCTTGCATTTCATCAGAAGTGTCAATTAACGTTTGCTCTAGAAGGCTGATGGCCTCGTTGTTGTTCTCACCCTCTTTGGAGAAGAGAATCCTTGCAAACATGGTTAATACAGACACGGTAGAAGCTAATGTAGCGACATTCTCCGATGTGATCTCAGTGATATTTTTGTAATTAGGCATGGAAATACAGAAGGCCTTGTCATTTGTGGACTCAAGAAGATCCACCAATTCTTTTAACTGATTTGATATAAAGCGACTGTTCTGAAAATTGGCATTCTCTATTTTCTCCTTGTGCACTAGCGCCCATTTGAATCTCAAAGCAATATCCAACGATGGTGATGACCTTTTGTAGTGTACATCGATTCTGCAAAAAAGGCTTTCGATATGAAATCTCCACTTCTCGATGATATCTTTGATCTTCATTACCTCTGAACTCTGAATGTTCAAGTTTGCTTTCAAAGCCTTTGCTATACCACGAGAGACATTTTGAGAAATGATAGTGTCAATTTTGGCCTTTAAGGTGATGTAAAAATCAGATAGGATTTCAAAGATGCTAACAGCGAAGCCCGCTTGCTGAATTATCTTGTCTTCATCAGCGTTCTGTGAATCACGCTGAAACTTAACCAAGATCCGTCTCTCAGTTTGAATTACCCATGTCCTCATATCATAGTAGAACTGAGGTTCCCATGCGGTGTCGAGGAGAAGATTTTGACGACCATCTCTGTAGCTCAAAAGGTGCTCGAGGACTGTGAATTTGATATCATTGATATGGGAACGAGTCAGATTCAATTGGTTCACACATTTCTCAACCAAAGGGGCAGTTTCAAGTTCATCGAGTGAAGGCACTTGTTGGATCTTTTCATTATCAACTGAGTTTTGCCTGCTCCCAAACAATCTGAGAACTTCAAGTAGTTTGAGTCTCTCGCTATCACTTTTGCTTGTATCATCACCTTTTCGAGGTCTTATTTCATCCATGAGAAACATTGAGTTGCTATACTCTCTTGGATGATAATCATTGAGGAGAGACTTGAAGTCCTCTATGAATGAAGGTTCTGGTGTCTCTGCAGTAAACAATGAGACTATATCCTTTACTTTGAATCCAGAACTCATACCCTCATTCTCCTGGAAGAATTTGTTCAACTCATCAAAGAAAAGAGTGGTTTCGTTGAACATGGAAGGTGTAACTTTTAAATTGGGGAGATATGATATTGGATCGATATCTTGTTTTTGGAGACGTTTGGAGCTTCTATGTACATTTTTCAGCTCGTTCTTGGGATCTTTGGTTTCTGTCTCTTCCTCATTTGGTTGACCAGGAGGTAAATCACTTTCTTGATTGCCTTCTACGGTTTCCTGTTGTTCACCACTCAAATCTGTTTCATCAACTGCTGTGACACCGGTATCTTCCGGAGTAAGGTCCTCAACTTTTTCGAATACTTCAGGCTCTTCTGTGGCAGAAGCCATATCGTGTTGAAGTTTGTCATCTTCCGGATGTTGTTGTTCTTCAGCGATCAAATCAACTTCAACAGCGTCAGGTACGACAAGTCGTACACGAGATAAAGTCACCGTAGAAATCTCGTAGGGGTCGACATCCCTTATCTTCAGTCTAACAATATTCAAGGTTTTCGTTTTATCTTCATCTGCTTTTATTTTCTCATTGATGGAAGAAATCACAGAGGGCCAGGTCATGTACCCATACTTGGAGCCAAGGGAAATATCTGTGGTTGGGCAAAATCGTATCAATTCAATCTGCTTTTTTATGTCGTTTCGTATAGGATCTAAGTAAGCGTACCTTTTGAGTATGTCAATATAAGTTTGATCAAAGAGCCCACATTGTCCATTAGACCTGAGTTTTAGAAGAAAGGAATTGTAAAGTTTTGTTGACTCTTGATCTGGTGGTAGAAGGCCAAGAATGTCATCGGATTCCTCTTTACTGTTGAGCACATACTCAAGAAGGCCTCTGGCCAATTTAAAACAGTCAATGTAGAGTGAGATTTCGAAGAGAACTCTAAGCAAGTCCTCGTCTGCCTCTTGATATATGAGACAAACAAACAAATCATCCATCATGGTATAGAACACTTGTTTTTGAGCTTCTAAAGGTGATGTTTCAGCCAATTCACCTACTATTTCAACGATATTAGGAGACATAAGGATGTCCAAGTAGAGGAAAGCTCTGTTTCTGAAGATCAAGTACCGCAAGGACTTAACATTGGGAGAAAGGAAGTTCAATTCATCTACCACGGCGTTGGCGCCCGCATTTTGGATACCTTTTATATACAACAACTCTTCATCATAGTGATTTGAAATAACGTCTAGTTTGAATAGAGCTTCGTATGACTTGTAAGCTTGCAGCAACTGACGAGATTTATGGAGGTTTAAGGCGGATTCAAAGATTTTGAAAGCCTCCTCAATTTGGAGTTCTCTTGTATGTTCAGCTGCTTTCTCTTTACGAGAGACAGATGCATCCTCAATCAAATTAAGAGGAACAAATGAAGACTACCATTAGTAATTCATGTTTATTATTGTTATTATAGTTTTGAATCGTTACTTACCATTTGTGTCTAACAACGCGCTTGGTGGTGCAAAATCTAGTGAGTGAGATTTTCTTGCGACTCCAGTTTTTTCAGTGTTTCCTCTAGCTGAGATTCTCTCAGAATAATTACACCACCAGAATTATCACTCTCTTCTTTTTCTAGTTCGAGTAGGCGCTTTTCCTCTTTAATGATTTTGCGTCCTCCTGAAATGTACCATATCGTTTGACTTGTGAAAATCCCAATCTCGAGCCCTAGAACAATAGCATATAGCACAATACTGAGCACATCCATAGTACCAACAAGGACACTTATCATAGAAAGAAGTGCACCCATAGAATCCATAGATAAGAAAACAAAATTAATACCCACCACTCTACCACGACGTTTCCATAACTCAAAATATGGCGGTAACAAACCAACAGCTAGAAGCACAGATGCAACTATACCAACTATAAGAGCAGGATAAGTTATGTCCCTTCTGTTCAAAGGACGCAACCATAGGATGAACCCAATCTCAAGTCCTAATGCTATCAATATAAAACCACCAACTGAAAGTAGTAATTTTTTTCTCTCAACTTTCACTGGTGGGTAATACAAAGTTTGTGCCCACGTTACTAAACAGAAAGCGGTAAATAATTGAGGCTGAATTCTTAGTGGTATTGAGCCGTCTGTTATGAAGAAGTAAATTGAAAATGGGACACCACTTGCAGCCCATAGAAACATCATTAGTGGAGGTAAACCAGTACAATCTTTTGTCTTATAATTTCTTATAACTTGTGGCACAAGTTGAACACACCAGAAGATGGTTCCAACTGTTCCTAGCACATTTTCAGCGACTTTATTGTACACCATTTGACAGTCTCATCAATTGCGAAGGATTTGACTTGAAGATGTATGAAAAATATTTGCGCTTTCACCTGATAACGTTGCGCTTCGCTCAATTAGGAATTAGATTCCGCTAAGACAAAAAAAACCACTGTCAATATTCTTGCTTGGCACTGATAAGGTTAGTCTTCCTCATACTCAAATTCAAAACCATCAGATGGCTCATCTGACACGCTGACGATCTCATCATTCACCAGTGAATTCTGACTGGGGATTTCAATCATTGCGGGTTTTGATAATTTTTCAGCCTCGCGAGTTGAATGTGGTTCTGGGGTATCCTCGACCTTTTCTGGTCGCAAGTCGTGCGTTTGAGGCTGGTAAACAAGTTTTCCATCTATGCTAGTGAAGTCTTCAGGTGGAATTTCCATTAAGAAATCCTCATCCTCTGATTCTTCAAGGTCAATTGGCTTAGGTGTGGGACTTCGAGGAGAATCTGGCTCGATCAAGAAACCACCACGCGAGTCCACTTCCGTGTGGGGATTCTCAGAGTGGGACTCAGTATCAGAGCTGTCACCTCGATAGAGAAGTGTCTCGCCATTGTCATTGTCGTCAACTGTAGAGTGAAGACCAGCTTCTACCCCAGACTCGTTATCAAACTCAGGAATGAATCCTCCGTCTCCGTAATCCTCCTCTTCCCCATCACTGCTGCTTGGAGGTAAGAAACCACCATCACCATAATCACTTAGGTTGTCAGTGTTGCCAACATCACTGCCTTCAGTATTCTGTTTACCTCCATTTTCATCCACTTCTTTGAATTGCCCGTGATTCTGGTCAAGTCTGGCAGCAATCCGAAGCTTTGTAAGAAAGTACTTCCAGTTACGGAGCGAAATAGTTTGAACCGATTTGCGTTGCTTTTCCATCTCTTCCTCTGCTAATTGCTGTAACACAAGGAGCATGGCTTCCTTGTTTTCCAAGGGAATAACTACACCACCTTCTTGTGCAGTTGGGACTCTAGAACCTCTCTTTTTGGCACCTCCTTTGAAGTCGAAAGCAACAATAGCTTTTGCGTAGTCAATATCTAGAATTTTAGCAGCTGCAACTGCTAACTTAACACTATAGTCTCTTGCATCAACAAAATATCCACCATCTGGCATCATGGTTGGAACATATATGTCGATGTTACCGTATGCATTCTTAGTGATTTTTCCATCCTTTATTGGAGGTGGAATGTAAAGTTTCGTTTGCAACTCAGCATACAACCTATCCAGGGTCTCATCATTATCATCATCATCATCATCATCGTCATTATCATCTCTCCGTTTACTTTTTGTCTTGATCTTCAATGGTTGTTGGCCAATTTTCAATACTCGGCCTCTCATGTACCATGCTCTGGCTGAGCGTAACAATTGCACGGCTGAACGTTTGTAAACAGGCACTAACTCAGCTTTTTTCTTGCTTTTAGAAGACACTTTAAACCTGTAAGTGCCACATTTGGTGCTTTCATCCATAGGGTGTATGACTTCATTATGTCTTAACTGAGATTCTAAAGCATAAATGGGATGGTCTTTGAATCCAGATGCACTATTAGGCATCCCTTCACACAAATCTCTCTCTCTAAACTCTTTGGATTCCAAGATATCGAGTTTAGTAACTTTCTGACGTTGATTAACTGTCTTGATTATTTCGTTGTACCAGTCAGCGTATGATTCTGATTTGTTGGATATTCGTTTCCTGACTGTCTTGGAATTGTACTCATAGGCGTATCTTCTGGTGACGTCTTTAACTCCTCCTGCTCCATCATAAGCGATAGCGTATGTGAGATTATTAGTTGAATCATTTAAAGGTGGTTCGAAGGAGGAACGCCGTCTCATGGGACAACTTTCCACAAGCTTGAGTACAACTGGATCAATACTAACCCACTTCTTCAAGAAACGATTATAAACCTCAACCCAAAATAGTGGATACGTAGATTTTGGGAATTTGTACCCCAGATTTTTTCTTCTAGTGGCAGTTTGGTTGAGAAATTTTTGCTTATTGTTCATAGCTTTCTTTGGTGTTTGTGTTTCATCCTTGTTGATATTGATTTCCGGTAGTTCAGTGATCAATGTAAAGTCGGGTGGTTGTAAAGAGAAGATTAATCTGACATTCAACCCAAGAGCTCTTAGTAGAGCACAAAAAAGTTGTGCACCGATGTCTCTTGATCCCTGAAATGCCATACATAAAGCCCTGAATCGGGAAAAATCCACATGTTTGTCAGTATTTTCTTGACGAATCTTTAACTCATTCCAATTCTTACGAACCAAGCCATTTTTGGTCACTCTAAATTTTGACAGGAACAACGCCATAAGTTCACGAAGCACATCTAGAAATTGGACAGAATGAACAGAGCCGGGTTTCTTTGTTTTCAAGTCATTGAGCCTTCGACGAATTTCTGATGGTACAGTTTTGACAAGAAACAGTTTGAGATTCTTATCACTACACCATTTGTTACGAATGAACCCATGACATAACATCGAAGCTATGTACCATTCGTGAACCAAAACACGTCTATAACGTTCGCCTTTTGTTACAAACTGTACTTTACGTCTTATAGGTTCTGGCTTTGGTATCAGCAATTTAATGTTGATAGTGTCATCTTGCGCCTGGTTATTTTTGTCTGAAAAATCGTAAACTGGCTCAAATTCATCTTCATCACTATTATCGTCACCAGTTGTTTTGCCTTCTGTTGCATTTGACTGGTCGTAGGTATCTAAATCCACATCTTCAAAGTCGTCTGAGTCATCATCGTCTTGATCATCTTGCTTCGGTCTCAATTGACTTTTGTCATCAGAATCTTCTGGCTCAAGTGACCTGGGACCTAACTTGCGTCGTTTACGTCGCTCTTGAGTACCAGACCCACTTTTCTTCTGATGCTCTCGTACCAATTGCTGATACTGAGACATTCCATGAGATGAGATCGCGACTAAGGTTTATGTAGCAGATGATGAGAGTTTATAATTGCACGTATAGTGCTCGTGCCGGCCACAGAGCTATACGACGTACTTCAATACATGCAAATACAATTCGGGTTTCCTTTCAGCGGTTTAGCACCGCTAAAAATCTATTTATTCAAGACAGACTACTTGATAAAACTCATAGATCATTAGTACATTCCTTAGACAGAGAAGTGGTGAAATACAATGGAACCCTTACTTTGAATCCTACAATAAGACATTTTCTTGTACAATACCAGAAGGCATCAGAAAATAAACTCAATGACGTCAAAGTGGAACTGAAAAAGACTATCGTCAACAAAAATAATATTAATACAATTATAGAGACACTAGTGGCCAGCATTTTATGCTGTTCTATCACCGTTAGTACACAGAAGGATATTCAAGCCAAGCACAATGCAAAAAGAACTGAAAATTTATCATACATTAGAGAACAGCTCAAGTCCTCAGACATGGACATGGACTTGGAAAAATTGGAAAGTGACCTTCAAGATTTGAGATCAACACTTAACATCTATGACGATGATCCAAGTGTTGATGAAGTGATAAGACTTGCGCTCAAGATATTTTCTACCTTAAAGAATACAAGCCATGATTACACAGTACAAGATGATTTAATTCCTTGGTTACGTTCCGTCATGGCTTCGAGTGTCAAAGACAGTTGCGTTGCTTTGAACAACACAGTTGACATCCCTGCATTTATATCTTCAGATATACTCCTCAGAACCCCAATGAGTCGTTACGAATTGTACCTTCAGCTAGATTTATGGTACAATTTCATGGAAGGTATAGCCAAAGCGTATCACAAAAAGCAACGTCATCTCAAGGAGTTATTCAACAACTTGTTGTTCTATACAATACAATATGATGTATACAAGCTCCCAGAATTGATTTCAAGAACACTTGAACTATTCAACTCCAGTAGAACTGGATATTCCATCAAATTATTCGATTCACAGTTCATCAATCAGCTTATGTGGAAGATTCCATTTGATTATGTGGTAACTCCCACTATTAGAACAAATGCAATGAACAGCATCATGAAATGTCAAGAATTGTTAGCCAAAGCTATCCCAGAGACAGGATCACTCTCTCTTGATGCTCATATGGGTATTGCACTTTCTGTTTCCAACATGTCCAAACAGCGGAGTGTTCGACTCTTGCAACAAGCTAGTGAAAAGTTCGAAAATATACCTGCTGACTCCAAGATACTACTTTCCAAGTATTTTGTTCAAATAATGTTAACAAACACTCCAGAACAATTGTTGCAAGCTTTCAATGAGTCAATGGCATGGAGAGATAATTCTTCTACCATATGGCTTGCATTCGTCAAGAAACTTCATGAATTGGAACTCCTCAACGGTAAGCGTTCTCTACAAATTATAGAAAAATTGGTTGATAGTAGTGATAAAATAATTATTTCCAAGAATATCTTATTGCACCTTCTCCATCCTATCAACACAATCGAGTTGTTAACGCAATTCGTGGATCAGCTTAATCGCAAACCGTTTCTACTCAGAGCAAATATGTCGATCTTGTTGGGTAAACATATGGCTATTCTTTACAAGAATCTTGGGTGTGAGAATCCCAGTATTCCTACCCTTTATAAAGTGGACTCAGTTCCAGAGACCCACCAAGCTCTTCACATAGCAAGATACTTGTATGATCATAGTTTCAAGAAAAAAACCTCTCGAATGGTTGGCACAATGTTGAACGGTGAAGTTCAAGTACAACCACAAAACATTTTTGACATTTACGAGAGAGAGTTAAACATAAATAATGTTCTCCCCGACGAAAGCTGCGTGTTAGCATTGATGAAAGGTGCGTTGATCCGCAATGACCCCAATGATGATGATTCTTGTCTAATCTGGAATAACATGTATGCCCCACAAATCGCTATTCTCGAGTTCAAGAAAAATGTTATCAGACAAAAATTTAGTCGAACCCTTGATGGTGAGTCCAATGAAGATTATGATAAAATCCACCCAACTGATGAACTTTGGAGAGCTTATATCGAAGTACTCTATCAGTACAATTATATTTCTGAATTATCAGAAATAATTAGATGGTGGGAAGAAATCGAGTTTGTTCCATCATTTCGGACATTGCAAAAATTGCTCAACTCCCTCCCGCCTGAATTTGCTACTAGACATCTAAAACATGCCCAACAAGCTTTAACTACCAATTCTTCCCAGAGTAAATGGCCATGGCCCCAGATCAATGATTTATAGTAAATTTTTTTGCATCCATAATACACATCCTGCATATACATTCCCACCAATCAAATTCGTGAGTCGCGGTCCAGTGTGATTTTTCAAAATCGAAGAAATTCCGAAACAAGTCTCCGGGGTAGTTAATTATTAACTTTCTTTTCAAAGACTATTGTTATGTTAAGATTATCCAGAACTTTCCAAAGATCCATTTCCAACTCTTCAAGATTGATGAGTGCTCATAGAATCGAATCCGATGCTTTCGGTGAAATTGAAGTTGATGCTTCAAAGTACTACGGAGCTCAAACCGCTAGATCAAAAATGAATTTCAAAATCGGTGGTGAAGCTGCTCGTATGCCAATTCCAGTTGTTAGAGCTTTTGGTGTTTTGAAAAAATCTGCTGCCATTGTCAATGAAGAATTAGGTGCTTTAGATCCAAAATTATCAAAAGCTATTCAACAAGCTGCTACTGAAGTTGCTGAAGGTAAATTAGATGACCACTTCCCATTAGTGGTTTTCCAAACCGGTTCTGGTACTCAATCCAATATGAATGCCAATGAAGTTATTTCAAACAGAGCCATCGAAATTTTAGGTGGTGAGTTAGGTTCAAAGAAACCAGTGCATCCTAATGATCACTGTAACATGTCTCAATCTTCTAATGACACTTTCCCAACTGTCATGCACATTGCTGCTGTTACTGAAATCACTGGACATTTAATCCCAGAATTAACCAAATTGAGAGATGCTCTTCAAGCTAAAGCTGAAGAATTCAAGGATATTATCAAGATTGGTAGAACTCACTTGCAAGATGCTACCCCATTGACTTTAGGTCAAGAATTCTCTGGTTATGTTCAACAAATCACCAATGGTATTGAAAGAGTGGAAAAGACCTTACCAAACTTATTGTACTTAGCTCAAGGTGGTACTGCTGTTGGAACTGGTTTAAACACCAGAAAGGGTTGGGACACTAAGATTGCTGACCAAGTCGCTAAATTGACCGGTCTCCCATTCAAGACTGCTCCAAACAAGTTTGAAGCTTTAGCCGCTCATGATGCTATTGTTGAAGCATCTGGTGCTTTAAACACTGTTGCAGTTTCTTTATTCAAGATCGCCAATGATATCAGATACTTGGGATCTGGTCCAAGGTGTGGTTACGGTGAATTATCTTTACCAGAGAATGAACCAGGTTCATCAATTATGCCTGGTAAAGTTAACCCAACTCAAAATGAAGCTTTAACTATGGTTGCTGCTCAAGTTTTCGGTAACAACTCTGCCATTACATTCGCTGGTGCTTCAGGACAGTTTGAATTGAATGTTTTCAAGCCAGTTATGATTTCTAACTTATTATCATCCATTAGATTAATTGCTGATGGATCTGCTTCATTCAGAGAGAACTGTGTTGTTGGTATCAAAGCCAACACTGACAAGATTGAGAAGACTTTACATGAATCATTGATGTTGGTTACCGCTTTGAACCCAAAGATTGGTTACGATGCTGCTTCCAAGACAGCTAAGAATGCTCACAAAAAGGGATTAACTTTGAAAGAGTCAGCTTTAGAATTAGGTGTCTTGAACGAAGCTGAGTTTGATGAATGGGTCAGACCAGAAAAAATGATTGGTCCAAAGGATTAATCTATATAGATGGTAAATAAAGAACTACGTATTCAAACGTGGTACCAGCGTATTAAATAACGTTTATAGCGCGGCACATACATTTTAGTGATGTGCTAATGTCCAGCATATTTGAACTTGTTAAGAAGAAAGGGCAAATACCAGTGCGATCCAATCCACAAAATACACCAAAACCATCACAATCAGCTACTCCAGTAATCACATACAAAAATGGCGAAAAAAAACCAGTTGATCCAATTGTAGCTCGATTAAAAGAAGCAAGAAGATTAGAGAGAGAGAAAAAGGAAGCAGAGTTGAGAGAAAAGAAAGGGTTAAAGCCAAAGAAACCAAGATCAGCTACAGATAAATCACTGGGCTCAAAAAGAAGTCCTCCAAAGGCAACGATACCTTTAAGGACTGGTCCAGTAAGAACAGGTCCGGTTAGACCAGTGGCAAAGAAAATGAATTTCAACCAACTAATGGCCAAAGCTTCTACTATTGACAATAGTAAGTTGCTGATATCTATTGGATCGAAAACAAAGTCCAAATCACCAGAATCAAAATCAGAAAGGAAGACTAGTTTACTGAAGAGACCAAGTTTAAGTCGCCCAGTACCTAAAGAAAGACTTCGGGCCCAACCATTACCTAGCAGAACACCCTCTTCCAAAAGAGTGGAGGAACCTATAAGAGCAGCGCCAATACCAACGAGGAAACCATCAGAGAAACTTGCACAACGACTTGAACAAAAGAAAGCCAAAAAAGGTTCAGTTTCCGATGTGTACACACATGAGAATGATTATGAGGATGATGATTTGGAGTCATTCATAGCATCAGACGAGGAAGAGTATCGTCGTGAACCTGATTATGACAGAGATGAAATTTGGGCCATGTTCAATAAAGGACGTAAAAGATCATACTATGATCGATACGATGATTATGATTCTGATGATATGGAAGCTACAGGTACTGAAATTCTTGATGAAGAGCTTAGATCTAAACGTAGAGCTGAAGCTGAAGATAGGGAAGAATGGGAGCAAGAAAGAAAGAGAGCCGAAATGAAAAGGCAACGTAAGTTGAATCGGTAAATAATCACATTTAGCATTGTTAATAAAAATTATTAAAAAGTCAGAACCGAATCAATGAGCATCAAATTTTCAAATAATTTACACATAAGGGTCTATTGTCACAAGCGAGAATAATAAGGTTATTGATATGAATGACTTTGAAGATCTTAATCAATTGAATAATATCAATCATATCAGGAAAGAGCTTCGTAAGGATAATTATCTGATTAAGAATAGACTTCAGTCCATAATCTATGATGAAAAATTTGTAGAAGAGATTGCGAAACAGTTGAAGTATCCAATCATTGCTAATGAAAGATGTGGACTTTGGTATGTCAAGCCTGATCAATTGAGAGAGACAGCATACTTCAAATCAACAGATGGACATACGAATCAATGGAAGTTTTCAATGAGAAGATTGAATTTGCATTTGATACCAATTATTCAAGAGAGTAATGGAGTTATTTTAGTGGATTCAACGAGGAAAGGTAAATCAATGCCTGATGCATTACTGAAGACAGTACCAATTTGGTGTGCAGTTATAAATTCAATAGCATTTGAGAATCGTGATTTGACCCAAGAGCTAAAAATAGAGGGATCAGATACGAGTTTTGAGTTTTTGAAAAAACTTCAAGAGAATAATTGGCTATTGTTACCACAACTTCCCGAAAGTGAAAAGAATCAAATCAAACAATTAATACCACAGATGGTTAATGAAGTTAAAAGGTTACACATTATTAAACAAGAAAACCTTAATTTATCAAAGCCCATAATACCATTTTGGATCACACCCAACAATAAAAAACCAATTAACACACGACAACCATTCTATTATCCGTTAATTTGTTTAACTGCATCAATTAAAAGAAATGACAATCACAACATACTTATACGAAACAGTAAAGATGATAATTTAATTACCACATCTTGGTATTATATCCAAGGATCAGCTGATGATCATGAACTCTGGATAACTAAAGATATATGCCAGGGTAAACTTGAAGCAAAATCATGGTGGACAGATTATTATTTACACGATGATGTTGATATTATTGACGAAGACACTGGGTACATTTATGATTGGATGACTGACGATTTACTTATCCACAAACTCAATGCGCAATGGATAAATTTGAGCAAAACTACTAATGAAAACGGTTTTTTCCTCAATTTGAGTAATGTGGGCAATAGCATTAAATTTGGTAAAGTTGGGGCTAATGTTGATTACAATGAGTTAAGACAAAATTATCCCGATGATAAAACCTTAATTCTATTTTCTGATGCATTTACAGTTTCATCAATACCACTGGACAACCAAGTCAATATTTTTCAGTATAATTTACCATCAAATAAAAAAGGTTCAAAAGAGTTAAGAACAATTCTACCAAACTTAATACCCAAAATTCAATTACCTGTTATAGTTGTTTGTGATACAGGTATAGATTTGAGTGTGTCAATTGTTTTGATTTTAATGTGTCAATTATCAAAGAAGCACATTACAAAAGATTTGCTTAAACAAACTTTAAGCGAAATTAGCGGTGTTAAAAAAGTTAATCCATCAAGAAATACCTTACAAAGTGTCAACACTTACTTAATGTGAAATGCAAAATTCGCAACCAATTAAATTTAACTACTTTTTCTTTTAACATGGTTAGATTATTAGTATTGCCGGGATACTTACAATCCGGCAAGTTCTTCGCTGAGAAATCTTCTGGTATCAGAAAATTATTAGCAAAACAAGGTTTTGAACTTGATTATTTAGATCCTTTCTATAAGATTGAAGATTTTAATCAGTTACCATTCAAATTGAGTGATAACGACTCTGAATCAGCTGAGAAATGGCAGGCAATAGTTTCAGTTAACAATAATAGATGTTGGTTTCAACACGACGATAATAATGGATATATTGGATTACAAGATTCGTTGAATTACTTGATTGATTACATTGGTAAGAATGGTCCTTATGATGGTATCATTGGTTTCAGTCAAGGTGCTGCTTTATCATCAATTTTAATTAATCATTTTGCTGAAAATAATCTACAACAATTCAAGTTGGGTATCTTGTTCTCGGGATTTGCTTTTACAAAACCGAAAGATATAGAAGCTGATGCAACCAAAATTAATTATCAAATTGAAGATCTTGATGAATATAAGGAAAAAATCCAACTTAATCCTGAATATCAAAAGTATTTTCAAACTGGTCAAGTTACAACTACAATTTTAAACGTTTATGGTAATCAAGATTTGATTGTGCCATCAATTAGAGCTAAATTTTTGGCAACCCTCTATAAAAATCACATGAACTTCGAGTTTGAGGGTGGACATATGATGCCAAATAAGAAACCATTTCTTCGTCCTTTAGTTGATAAAATCAATGAAGTTCTACAATTTCAAAATTAGACCAAACCTCATTAATTGCAATTTTTTCTCAAATTGTTTTGATCGCATCTTTTATAGACTAAATGGAATATAAACGACAAAAATCAACACCGAGTTCAATCTATAATGATGAAAAAAAGGAGTTGCCAGGATGGATGAAAACTGAGAATAATAGATATGATAAGTATGGTTCAAGGTCATCGCTTGCTTCGCAATCTTCATCTAGTGAAGATAAGTATTCTAAGTATGGGCAAGGATCTACTTCAAGAGTTATAAGGCGAGAGCCAGAACAAAGGCCAAGAGTAAGGAGAAACGAAGAGTCACAAGAACCAGAAGACGAAGAAGAATTGGATAAATTAGCATACAAAAACTTACAAGTTGCTAATCCATCATCAGCATACTACCAGACTTTCCAAAGTAATATAAAGAACAAGGACAATTCGGACATAAACGCAATCATAAGAACACATTACAATCAAAGAACATACCAATCAAAGTATCAAGGTAACAGAAGTAAATCACCAATCATCAAACTTAGAAATTTCAATAATATCATCAAATATATTTTGCTTGGAAAATTCGGGCAGAAAGTTGGATCACCAATTGAAAAATTTACAATACTTGATTTATGTTGTGGTAAAGGTGGAGATTTAAACAAATGTGAGTTCATAAAAGTTGATCAATATATTGGTATTGATATCAGTGATGGATCAGTCAGAGAAGCTTATTCAAGATACTCCAAAAACAAAGTAAGATTTATACCAAGAGATGGCCAAAGAGATTCAAGGAAGTATAATTTTGAAGCTTGCTTTGCCACAGGAGATGTCTTTCAGAAAAGCATACCAGAAATCCTTGAACCAAATTTCCCAGGTATTATTGGGGACTTGTTTCCAGTTGATGTTGTTTCAATCCAATTTTCATTGCATTATGCCTTTGATACTGAAGAAAAAGTTAGGTGTATCATTAATAATGTTTCAAAATCATTGAAAACTGGTGGTAAATTCATTGGTACAGTTCCATCTTCTGACTTTATAAAACACAAAGTCAAGAATCATGAAGGAGATTTACAACAAATGAGTTTTGGCAATGGTTTGTATAATTGTACATTCCATGGTTCACCACCAGTTGACGGTGATTTTAATATTCAACCATTTGGAAATGGATACAATTTCAGTTTGAAAGATGCAATTGATGACGTTCCTGAATATGTTGTTCCGTTTGAAACCCTTAGAAAAATTTGTCAAGACAACCAAATGGTTCTAAAATACAGTTCTAATTTCATCGAATTGTTCAATAACGAAATCCCTAATTATTTCAAGAAGTTGAACAAAAAATTAATTGAAAGTATCAAAAGGAGTGATGGTAAATATGGTGTTGAAGGTTTGGAGAAAGAGGCTATTCAATTTTACATGGGATTTGTTTTTGAAAAGGTTTGATTGCATGAATCCAAAAATGATTCATTTGAGTCATCCAAAATTGAGATCGCAGGGTTGTTCTCTTGACTTACCCTGTTAGTGTTGAAATAAAAGTCGGGCAACTTGCCCTTGACTTTAACTTTAAAAAAATTAAAAAAGGGCTACGAACTGGTGTTAAAACCTTAATCATTCGTAAAAAAGGCGGTCAAGCATTACAAAATCAACCATGGAAGATCAAGGATTTTCAAATCAATTGAAAAAGATGACTTCATCGTTTCTGATCCATTTTCAAGTTCAAATTCGTCAGCACGACCAAAAGTTCATTCTTCAATAATTTACGTTCTCTTAGTTCCCACCAAGTATCGTTCCTGTGCTACCTTATTGGAAACGAGGTGATATACCCAGAATGCAATTATTCTTTCTCGCAGTCGAATCCGTCAACCAATCCACCTTCAATGCAATCTAATAGAGAATATGCCAAATTGAGAGACAAAACACCAAACAAAGGTTCGTTGTGGACATCAAGGTCTTTGTTGGTAACAAGAGACGACGAAAAACAACACAAAGTGATGATCCGGACTCTCTGGACCCGAGAAATATCATAGGTTTCCTCATTGAATTGTCATACATGTAAAGTAGATCTGGGTGCATGATGTACTCTTATCTCTATCAACAGCATCACGACAACCTGTTTATACCAACACCTTTCATAAACTATCACACTGCCTTGTAGTCCCAATTGGTGGAATCTAGTTTACTCCTTGATGCATAATTGTTACACACATCACCAAAACTCACAAGACAAAACCCAATCTTTTATAGTGCCACCAGTTTAACGATTGCAGATTACGGGAGATGAAGTTTAGGACTATGAGGTGGTTTAATTTGGAATCCATAAATCATGTTGATCACCATAACTTTAAGGTACTGGATGATCATTGAATCTGATTTACTCTAGTCTTTAGATTGAGTTAAACGGTTTCATTCTAGACAAGTAGCTAATCAATCAAGATTTAGGCAGAATGTTGGTTCCCAACCGATGCAGAGTCATCTGGGATTGCTAAAGTAGATCGTAGGTTGTGCCTGCAAAAGTAATGATAATTCAATAGTGGAACAATCGCCAAAATACTCCATTGCTCGGTTTGACACTGTTGCCTGTTTGTGCCCAAGCTAACTATGTAATTCTGTCTTAATAGAAGCCACTCAATCATTGTGAATTAAACAATAGAATTTGCTGCTCAATTGTATCTGAAGCGATAAGAAACATAGAAAGTGTTTGCTGTTTCACCATTAGCAGAAGAAGTCACTCACCGAGTCAACCTTGATAATACTCTGTAGAGCTTGCTTGTATCCGGTGACCAAGCTGAGACACATTGAGGTAAAATAGATCTTGGGGTTTGGTAAAAACGTTTGTATGAAGTATTTGCTTTGAATTGCCTTAGAAGACCCTTCATTTAGAACGTAAGATTGAAGATTCCCGCTGGGTACTTCAGTAATACGTTGTTAGATCGAAGCAACGCTAAGTTCCTGCCAAACTGTTCACCTTATAACTCCACAATAAGTTAGAACGTGAAAGTCCACCAGAATTTACAATTAACTCAGAATACAAGGACACATGAGATCAGTGTTGGAATCAGAAATGATCAGCAATACTAATTGTTCCCAGCTTGTCATGGGAGTCATTATCTGTCCCAGTACAATTGTAACTGAGTGTTAGTATCCTCAAACCAGTGCAGGCAAGACGATTACAGGTCCATACACTAAAGGCTTCACTAGAGGTGGAACTAACGTCGAGTGGTTCATGTTCCACAGCCCCTAACTACCACCAGAACCAATACTGACTCAAGTATAAGTGTTTCATCCTTCAAGAATATGCCTTCAAATGGATCAATACCAGCTCGTCAGATTTTTTAGCTATTACTAAGAATTGTTATCACCACTACTGCTGACTCCACAATTACAGTCTCTTACACTGATAGTAATTTACAGCCAGACGTTGATAACATCCACATTCCTGTTGGGGTAACAGTAACCAGGAGTACCACAGATGCTATTATCACATGTCTCTTTACCGAATTCATTCCAGCAAGTGGATCACATACAGCCTCAGAGCTCGTTCACGTTCGTTCTAGATCAACAATGATTACGACCATCACCACCTCCACAATCATATTTTCGTTCACTGGGAGTTTCTCAGTCACTGATACTAATTCAATATCAAAAGTCCATGATCCCCTTGTGGCTGTAGCAGAATATTCTTCACCATTGAAACACTTACAGAAACCGTGACTAAGACTACTACATCAAAGGGCCCACCTGGAGCTACAGATTTAGTTGAAGTGGTCTTTAAAGAGGGCAAGGATCAGTCTCCAGTTTCCACACTAAGTGGTCATGTTGGTAAGGGAAATGCAAGTGCTTGTGGCAACTACATATCTCAATTCCCACTGCCACTCGAAGTATCAGGTTCAAGTATCTTTGTTCATTTGATGAGGTCCCTCTTTGTCATGTTAGTGAAAATCATTTAAGCGAACTTCCTTCAATCAATCGCAACTGAGTGCTCTTGCTTTCGTCCTTGTGACTCCTTTTTTCCTTTTAATTCATGCTGATTCGAGTTAAGATGTAGAAATCATATTAGCAATGGGAGCTTGAAGGTACCACTAGTTATTAGTTCGCAAGGAAGTTTGATTTGTCCATTTTGTTAAGATCGCAAGATTGGGAAGTTTACTTCACAGGAGAAGGGGCAGTGTTATTAATTATTGTTGCCTGAGCTTGAATGCACACCATGATTGAATTCCTGTTTTGGCATTCATACTCCCGATGTTGCCAGCCAAGTAAAAAGCTTCATCAGAATCATCTTTGAATCTAAATCGAGACTATGGGTAGTTGAGCCACAAGTGTTGGTCAAGTTTAAGAAGATACCAAGTTTAAGTTGAAAGAAATTGGATTAACAATCAGCTAGAAATTAGTCATTATTGGTAATTATAATTAAGATATAATAAACCTTCTGCAACTGAAAGATTAAACTTTAACAATTGGAAAAGCCCAGTTTTATTTACGAGAAAGTATTAGCGAATTTTTAAATAAAGGAAAAGGTTAAGTACCAAAACTGAAACCGAGAATTAAAACTAATAACTACAGGGACGTGCATGGTTCTAAATTAGTTAAATTGAGATCTATTTTTTTGTTATTGAAATTATGTAACAAATTCACAACTGCAATTTAACATTTTTTTATAAATCTTAGTAAAATTTAAGTGAGTATGTGAAATACCCATATGAAATAATTAGTTACAATTGACTAAATAAGCTTTACATTTCCCAAATAAGTAAACTTGATAGATTAATAACATAAAACCGATGTAGTCAGCATACTTTACTAAACATATTGCAGGGGTTCACATGAATCATCAAGATCATATTTAATGCAGTTAGAGTATAAACAATAATAGACGAATTTTTAATTCAGAATAATAGACCGGCTAATAAGTTCTTTAATTGTATTGATTGAGGTTAGATTAAGTTTTACTCAATTTTTGAATTAAATTCAAATTAAATTCTTATACTTAAGGGGATTTACCTGTTTCATTTCAAACACTTGTGTGAAATTTTTACCTCAGCAACTCGCAATGAGCATTAAAGATCTTGAAACCATGCAATATTTTTTCATAGTTGCAATTACAAAATAAAGGTGTTATTGAAACTCTAAATTAATTTTATCTTGAGTTGAGCTCCTTAGTAAAATTTAAAATTATTTATAACAATCTATAAAGTCATTATTCTTGTATTTTATTATCACAGTGAGACAAGTTTTATTTTCTTGAATCATTTTTTTAAAAGTATATTTTTAACCACATTCCATTCTGCGATCCGTCAATTTATAAAAACTTCATCGATTGCTTGATGTATTCAACTTAATTACAATTAAATTTGATTTTTCATCTTCATGCTTTTACTTCCACAAAATCTTTTAGTATCTTTAAATTCAAAAATGTCCACTGATGACAATTCAAATTCTAATAAAGTGATTCCTGCTTCATCCGTATCAGTTTTATCAATGTTGAATAGTAAAAAATCAAACAATTTCAAAGATTCATCAGATTATACTTTAAATAAACCAACATCTTCAATTTCAGATTCAACAAACACATCGCCAATACAAGTAAAATTATCCTCACCAACAAATTCAATAAGTTCAAATGAAAGAAAGAGATCACTAAATGATGAAAATGATTCAAAACCAAATAGAAGATTTAGAAGAAGGTACAATCAGATTGTAAGAAAGTATAACTGTGTTTTCCCTGGTTGTAATAAAAGTTATGGTAGTTTAAATCATTTAAATACTCATATTGTCACTAAAAAACACGGACAAAGGAAATCAAAAGCTGATTTCCATTATAACGAAGATGCTGCAAGCAATATGGTATTTCATTCAGATTATTCAAATGGTTCTTATTGGTATTTACCTCATCAATCTCAAATGATTATGAATAATCAATTTTATGGTAATCAACCAGATCCAATGCAAGTTCCATTACAATATCAAAGAGTGCCTCCAACCTATTACGTTTATGGTTATCCCAATGGTCCACAACCAATGACACAACCTCCACCACCACCAGTACTTCAATCAGATTCAACTCCCAAAGCATTATCAAACGTGACGCAATCTGCTCCTCAAAGCACAATTACTCAACCTGCATTACCGACAATGGCATTAATGCCTGGTCAACTCCCTCATCAAATGTCACAATCTCCATCACAGTATCAACCTCATATGGTTTTACCAAATTATCAATCATTACCTGGTCCAAATGCAATTCTGTCTGCCATTCAATTACCTTCAGTTAGACCAGATTCAAATATGCAACCTTCAATTCATATGATGCAATCCATACCACCAGGAGTTGAACAATCACAATCACAATCATCACAATCACAACCTTTCATAATGTCAAATCCAACTAACTCAATGGGCAACAACTTGCATCCAAATCTCAGTCAAAATACAATTCCAAACTCAATTAAAACTGCATCTAATATTTCTAATAGAAATTCAACAAATTCTTCTCCAAGAAAACAGGCAAAGAATTAATCAGGTATTTTATTCCTGCCAATTGCATATTAAAATTCATCTAAATCTGTACAGTAAATTATAAATATATTTTAATCACTCATATAATCGCGCTTTCTTCATTACAACTGAATTCAATGGACTCTCAAATTGACACCAATGAATCGAAAAACCATGAAATTTCAGTCCCGAATAATGTAATTGTTGAATCACAGCATGAAAATAATGACCATTCATCAAATAATCCGCAAATTGGCTCGGATAATCCCGTTGGTAAATCCGAACAAATTTCATCTACTCAAGATGTATCGGGCACAGCCGACGTAACAAACCCTTCCACAAAAGTCAAAAAAAGATTGACATTACAAGAGAGATTAGCCTTGGCAGCTAAGGGTAAGTCTAAAAGGTTATCTGACGGAAACAGCGAAGCTACAACTCCTGAAACGTCACGTACACCTGAAAGATCTCAAACGCCCGAAATAGATTCTAGAGAAGTCACAAAAAGTCCACCACCAATAATTGATAATGAGATCGAACAGCTACGAAGTAAGATAAAACAACTCACCAAAGAGAATGAATCACTAAAATCACTTAAACAATCTTCAGAGATTGCTAAAAAAGATGAAGTGATAAACCAACTCATAAAGGAAGGTGAACAGTTATCAATAAAAGAACTCAAATTGAATGAAACTATCAAAAAGCTCAAAATATCCAACAAAGAACTAGAAGAAGTGGTCCAAGAATTGAATGAAAAGATTGAAACAAATTTAGTGAAGACTACTGAAATAGATGAACTACTAAAACTTTACAAACTAAAGTCAATTGATCAACTCAAGCAAAAACTTGTTGAAAGAGATGAGTTCGAGATAAGAGCTAATTCAACAAAGGAATTAGAGAAAAAACTCAAAGAACAAGTCAAGTTGTACGAGCAAGAATTGACTCAAAAGAATCAAAAGATCAAAGAATATAATGAACTAACAATACAGTTTGATCTACTGAAACAAAATCAATTATTAGAACTCCAACTGAAAGATGATCTAATCAGTAATCTCAGAATTGAAGCTAACAACATAAAAAATGATTACCAAAATGAAATCTTTAGGCTCGAGAATAAAATCGAGTTATTAAGAACAGAGACAGAAAATGAAGGACATAATTCCAAAGCCGATAACGGCTTAATTGATGATGATGAATTCATAAAATTATCTAACAATCATTCAGTTTTGCAAAGTGAGTATTTGAGATCACAAGAGAATTGGAAGTTAATAGAGAGCAATCTCAATGGTAAGATAGACAATTTGAATAATTTGATTGAAAGTCTCAAAGCAAATAAGATCAATTTAATCAACGAGATCAAACAATTAAGAGTATCATTAACAAATAAGGACAAAGAACTTGAAATGTTGAAACACGAAAGTGATCATGCAAAGAATGAGATTGAAGAACTAAGAATAAACGATAATATGCATTCTTCGGAGAAAAGACAATTGACTGAAAAATTAAACAATATCAATTCAATTTTTTCGAAAGAAAGAGATGCATTAAATGCAACTATAAACCAATTGCAAAATAAAATTGATAATTTGACGGTTACAACAAATGACGATAATGATATTAATTTTACTGATGATTTCGATAATATCCCCACTAATACTTCCCAAGAGTTTTTGAACGATGACGATGATTTCGATGGTAATAGTTTCGATGAGTATGAGAATCCAAGTAATTTACCAGTGACAAATTATGGCAGCTCAAATCTCCAACTAATTAACAAGATGACTAATAATATCAAAAGACTACAGGTTGAATTGAACAGTTTAAAGGAAGAAAATAATGCAATTACCAAGAACAAAGAAAAACTTGAACATGACCTTATTAAATTTTTTGACATTAACCGAGAACACTCTAAGCTTCAGGAACAATTAGATCAACTCACACAGAAAATTGCAGCGAAGGAAAAGAGGGAACAAGATTTACTTGAATTAATTGGTGAAAAGGAAGAAAGAGTTGATGAATTATCTAACGATGTTCATGATCTTAAGGATTTGCTCAAACTTCAAGTTCAGCAATTAGTCGATCTTCAAGAGAAACACGCTAAAGCTGCACAATAAGTGCATTACAATATTTCCCTCTCAAAGAAATAATAATCACGTGAATAATCTAACCCATCTCAAAAGTCCATCGCTCTATTTTTCACTCAACCTTAATGCATTCCATAGATCCAACTGCAAGATTGTATTGTAATATAATTGAATCCCGTAATGAAATTCAGTTCTACTCGCTACCATCTTTGACTCTTGAAAGTCTGGTATCACTAGATCCTCAGATAAAAATTTTAAAGTCAGTATGGTCATCATACTCACCTAAATCTAAAAGACGTCACGATGATGAAGAAACCAATGACACTGATCTCACTTCTATAAGTTGTCTCACATCAACAGGAGAGATCGTAACTGTTGGCATTTCAGGTGTACTTGAGGTGACAACGGTAACCCAAGATTTGAACGATATAACTTTCTACAAGGGCAGTGTTTGGGGTTGTTTTAACGGAGGAATAATACAAATTAAGGGACCCCAGAAACCAATCAAACACAAAGGAGACTTCACATTCATAGCGGCATCTAGTTCCAACTTGTTGGTAGCTACTTCCGACAATTTGTTTAAATATGACAAGAAATTCACCACTGTCGAAGAAATAACACCCAAGCATATTTCAGATAACTTCTTGTACAATGAAGAAGGATTCTACGTTCTTGGAGATGAGAATAAATGGGTGGACTCCGAAGGTATCTTAAGCATAGGGAAATTTAATGACAACACCATTTTATTCAAAAAGCATAGACTTGAAATCTTAGATTCTGCATACGAAGTGACCAATATAATCAAGACAAACATAACATGTGAGAACATTTGGCATGATGACAACAAATTGTATTTGATATACAACGTTGACAATAGACCTTTTACAAAACAAATTGACTCACTTGCAGTTGAACAAATACTGATCAAAGCAGAAATCCCACAACCAGAAGCCCCAATCCTTAATACCAATAACGAAGCTTTGGATGAGATTCTTGGGTCTGTTGTTGTCAAGAACTTGACATTAAGTGAAACCTACAAGAAATTAAATAAAGCTTTGAACAATGAAGACTCAAAATCAATTATTAAAATTTGTTCAACAAACAACGATGAATCAAATATTTCCAACATCATCGATAAGTTAACCGAAGATCAACTCACTAGCTTATTCAAAGTCTTGTGTTCCGAGGTTCAAAGTCACATTTTACAATCCACTAACGTTTCGATTTGGTTGAAATGCATCTTGTTGAAGAACAAAATTGCAGTCACCAAGGACAAGAAAATTGCCAGTCTTGAAAGACAACTCAATAGCTCTTTGAAATTGATCCCCAACTTATTATCAATCAAAGGTAGACTTCAGCTATTGAAAGCACAGCAAGAATTAAGAAATAAGCCACAGGAAACTGAAGATATTGCTTTAGACGACAGTGAAGCTGAAGAATCTGTTTACATTGCCAACGGAGAAAATGATGAAGATGACATTCAAGATGAAGAAGAAGAAGATTTATAGATTGTATGTATAGAAATTGATGTCAGCTGATCACCTGCTCTCATTCAACCTCATCCCCATCTCATCTCGCCTCAAAAAATCAAATATGTCAACTGAGAAGATTCACATTTCGTACGAATTAGTACACAAATTATGCCAGAAAGCTGCTGTTGAGATCAAGAAACAAAACAGGCCTATTGATTTAATTATCGCTATCGGTGGTGGTGGTTTTATACCGGCAAGAATTTTGAGATCCTTCATTAAAGAGAAAGGTCAAAAGAATATCCCAATTCAAGCTATTGGTTTATCATTATATGAACAATTAACAGATGATCCAGAAGAGGTCATTGGTAAAGAAGTTATCAGAACTCAGTGGATTGACTTTGGTAATTTAAGCCAACATTTCGACTCATTAATTGGCAAAAATGTCATTATTGTCGATGAAGTTGATGATACCAGAACCACTTTACATTATGCACTCACCGAGTTACAGAAAGATGTTGCAAAACTTCAAAATGAACTTGGTAGAACTAATGAAACCACCACTTTCTCGATTTTTGTTTTACACAATAAGTTAAAGGAGAAGAGAGCTGAATTACCTAAAGAGCTTTTTGATAGTAATAATTACATTGTTGGAGAGAATGTTCCAGATCAATGGATCGCATATCCCTGGGAAGCTATAGATATCGATGAACACACTGAATTAGCAAGATCCCAAGGTAACATATAAACCACTTTCATATAAATAGTTGTCACTAGATACGTCATAAAATGTACTACGCGAAAAACTTTATCCATTTAATGGGATAGGCTTTACATAGAGAAAAACTTTCATTTCTATTTTTGATCACTCAAACTCCATCAAACACATCATCAAGTAGGTAAATCACTACCAAATACCCCTCAACTTTGAAAACATATCAATTAAACTTTTCAGATAAACCTTTAACTCATCGAAATCAGTTCATTGCATCAATTTAATCATCCTATCACCACAAATAGTGACTTTGCATACTTAATATCTTAATACCAATACCATGGAACTCAATTTCCTACTACAATGCTTTTCAAATACCTTACGAGCAGACCCTACAATTCGTCAACAAGCAGAATTACAGTTACGTGAATTGAGTACTTCACAAGAATTCTTACATGGATGCTTAGAAATCCTACATCATGGTGATAAAGTTCCCATTGAAATCAAAAAGGCATCTGCAGTTTACTTCAAGAATAAAGTAATCAAAAGTTGGTCAATTACTGATGAGACAAACCCACTTTTCATTGAACAAAATGAAAAAGATCACATAAAGTCAGTATTACTTGATGTAATGACAGCAAATGAGTATAATATTAAACGTCAATTGATACCAGTACTTCGACTTTTGATATCCCATGATTTTCCAAGTAAATGGGATAATTTACTCAATGAAACTGGTTCTTTATTACAACTGATACCGACTACACTCAAAGATGAGGAATTCAGTAGCTTGTATACTGGTCTATTAAGTTTTTCAGAAATCTGTCGGAAAGTCAGATGGATAAAAAATGAAGAGAGGGAAAAGGAACTTGACCCGATAATTGAGCAAAGTTTCTATTTCTTACTAAATATTGGGAATTATTTGGTTGAAAATGGTGAAAACTTGACAGAGTTCTTAGCTGAAATTTTGAAATTAATATTAAAGATCTTCAAGTTCGTAACTTACTTTGATCTACCTAAAGTGTTACAAACCGATGCAGTATTTTCACAATTGGGTCAATTTCATGGCAATGTAATAAGCATGAAGTTGCCCGCATACATCAATAATTATGTGGATGAAAACGAAAAGGATTTACTACAGATTTCAAAATGTTTGAAATGGTCACTTGGAAATCTTAACCGAATTCTAAGACGATATACGACAACAAAATTCAATTATGAAACTTTCAGGACTAATTTCATTAACAATTTTCTTCCACACTTGATAAAAAATCTTCTAGCAATTATTGAATCTTGGTGTATAGGAGAAAAATGGTTGAATTTATCTTCATTGTATCATTTACTAGAAATCATCAGCAACTCAATAATTTTCAAAAATATTTGGGTAATTTTGAAACCACTATTTGAACATTTACTCCAGTATTTCATTTTCCCATTGGTGGTTCCCTCTGAACGCAAGGTGGAATTATTCGACATTGATCCTCATGAGTATATTCAATTGAACTTCAATTATTTGATTGAAGAATTCCATTCTCCAGATATTGCAGCTATCAATCTCTTGCATAAATTCATCGAAAAAAGAAAGTCCTACACATTGGATCTTACTTTGAAATTCGTATTGAATGAGCTCGTTTCATTATCAAAATCACAAGAAACCTTAACCGTTGCCAGAAAGAAAGAAGGGATCCTTAGAATTATTGGTGCAACTCTGCACTATTTACTTACACCACAATCACCAGAGATTTTCAATCAAATGGAACTGATCTTGATGAATCTTATCGTTCCAAATTTAGACTCAACTCACAAGTTCGTTCAAGCTAGAGCTTATGAAATAATTGCAAAATTTAGTGATTTAAATTTAGATCAAGAAGAACATCTAGATTTGATTATCTACCATATCTTGAAACACTTCAAAGAAGACGATACCGAAGATAGTCTAGTCATTAAACTTGAAAATGCTTTAGCAATTCAAGCATACTTACAAGTTCCCCGTTTTAGGGAAAGTTTGTCATTGATAATTTTACCAGTTATGTCACAACTTTTGGAGATATCTAATGAAATCGACAGTGATACCATATCTGTGGTGATGCAGGAGTGTATTGAGAATTTCAGTGAACAGCTTCAACCATTTGGCGTGGAGCTAATGAACAAGATCGTAGAGAATTTCCTCAAGCTTTTAAATGAAATCGAAGAAATTGAAAAAGTTGACGAAAATGAAATCAATGACCACAGTGAAAAAATCATTGCTGCCATTGGATTGTTGAATACTATGATAACAGTGCTAATGTCTTTTGAAAACAATCAAGATGTTATTCAAAGTTTAACGGTTATCCTTTTCCCTGTTATTAAAGTTGTCCTTGACAACAAGATTGATGACTATTTTAGTGAGGTCAGTGAAATCATAGAGAATCTTGTTCTCCTCAATAAGCTGGTTACTTATGAGCTATGGGAAGGATTCTACTTGATGTATCGTACTTTCGAACGTGGTGTGGGTATAATGTATTTCGAGGAGTTTTTACCTTCACTAAAGAATTACTTGATTTTTGGGAAGCAGGCTATTGCTGAGAAGAAGCAATTGTCATTAATGTACTTGCAAATTTTTGAGTTAATGAACAAGGAGAACGAAACTGAAGAAAATTATAATGATTTGATTTACAATTTTGAATTAATTCAGTATTTTATTCTTGTTTTGCAAGTTGATTCTGTTAGGTATCTCACTCCTATTGATCAAGGACTTTTGAATTTTTTTGATTCAGTTGAACAAAGTAATAATTTTCTTTACAAGTTAACATTCAATAATGTCATCATCAGCTCAATCATCTATGACTCAAATTTAACGCTTATGATTTTCAGTAATCAGTTCAATTTGTTTTTGAATAATTGGTTTGAGAGTATTCCAAAACTAACAAGAGTCTATGATATTAGGTTATCTATTCTTGGTCTTATTAGCTTGATCAATAATAACAACTTGAATTTGAATAGATTTCTTGTTGAAAGGTTTAGTGGATGTTTGATACATTTATTGAAAATATTACCAAATTCAATTGCCGAATTGAAGAAAAGAAGAATAAAGTTCAATCAGCTGGAATTTCTCCTCAACTTCCAAGGTAATATTGAAGCATCTGAAACAGAAACTGGTGACGATGAGGAGGACCACACCCAAGATGAAGTTTACGAAGAGTACTCAGATGATGAAACAAATGATTACATTAAATTTCTCACCGAAGAGGATAAAAAGCTTGACGGGAAATACAATGAAATCGTTGAAGATCCCCTTGAAGTAACCCCATTAGATAACATCAAACTCAATGAGATAATGAGAAACTTTCTACAGTTGTTGAAGATGAACAACATTGACAAGTACAACTTATTGTTTGGTAACCTTAGTGTTGAAGATAATGCAATTCTTCATCAATTTAAATGGGATTAAATATAATTATTTATAGAGGCTCAAAAGAGCAATTAATAGAATTCCATTGAGCTGTATCATACATGCTCCTTCAAATGTTGAGTGTGATTGTAATTGATTTCCCTGCCTCGGTCGCAAAGATTAAAATGTGGAGCTAGTCATATTCATATTCTCAAAATCAATGTCACTCTCTAATTCATTAACGACGTCAAGTCTTCTAGAGAATAACTATGAAGTTGCTCTTAAATTCTTCATCAATAAGAATTTTAACAAGTCTTTTGACATCCTTCGTGGCATGTACCCTTCACTATTCACAAACTTACAAAACGAAATAATTTCGGAGCTGGTTTTCTTGAAATTGTTGAACTTGTACTTGATTGAGATCGGATTATACTTTCAGGCTACGGAAAACTTCAGAATTCCTAAGGATACAAAACATGACATTGTCAATGACTTGAAAAATGATAAGATTTTGAACGAATTGTTCAATTACTACAAAGACATAAACCTGTTTTCAATGGAGACCCTTTACAATTTGTTTCTCATTTACTACATAGTATTGGGACCACAAGCGGTTGAATCAAAGTTTCTGAAACTATACAGTGGGATTGATCACATTGTTGGCGATGCAGATAACTCAAGATATTTGAGAAAACTCGAAGAGCTCATGATTATAAAAGTTCTCCCGGAATTGGACAGGATACAAGACGCCAAACTGTTACTCAATGAGACAACATCGATTTCCAACAAGACAAACCTTATGAATAAGTTAGCAACGATGGAGAAGGAGAAACTGCAAAAAGCTGTCAATGAAGCCAAATTGAAAAAGCAGCATGAGGTTGAACAAAGGGAAAGAGACAACAGGAAAACTTTGGAAAAAGACCTCAAATATAGGTCATTGAAACAGATTAAGCAAGAGAGCGAAGCTAGAAAATTAGCTCCTCAATCTATACCACAATCTTCACCGCCAACTGATATCAATAGTTTAAGAGCTCAGATCTTCAAAAAGTACAGTACAATCAAGGGCTTTCTCAAGGACAATTCCCCTTTGATTGTTTTGCTCGTTGCAGTGGTTTTCATCAGCACAAAGGTTTTAGAAGCCAAAAAAATCAGCTTGAAGAAGAACTTGGTACAGACATTGAAGATGGCATTCAAAATCAGTTATTTGTAATCATATGAATAGAACATTAGAATCATAGACACTGGGTGTTGGATCTAACAAGGTGGCTGAAATCTTCTGTCTTTTGTGAATGTTGGTTCCAGATATATCTTCAAACTGATCCACTAGGGTATCAAGATCCTCTTCATTGGTTACTTCCAACATGTTGTACGTTATCAAAGTACCAGGATAGCTATGATTGCTCAAATCTTTACAGATCAACTGTATTGAGAAAACTCCATTTGAGTCTTTGACTATTTTGCATTTGGAGGAGAGTCTAACTCCTTTGAACACTTTGATAAAGTTTGAAAATTTGAACAGAGATATTATCGTTTTAGCAGGAGTAAGTATCTCCAACTTTTCAAGTATGGTTTTTTCATTTGGATAGATCAATTTTGAGTATCCAATAGGACCTTTTGATATGAAGCTCAATTCCTTGGAATCTGCTATTGATGCATGAAGATAAATGAGCTCGGTATTAATTTGGATCAAGTCATGAAGCAAATTAGCTAGTGAATCACTTTTTAATATAATATCATACTGTAAGTCATTATAGTTGACTACCAAATCGAAGTTTTCTTGATCTTCATCGTCAAGATTGTCGTAAGGATAAGATTCTTCGTAGTAAAATGTAAGAAACTCAATAGTTTCGCTCATTACAGGGTCGCCAAACTCAATGATGAATGGTGTACCTTCACCATTGTAACTTAGATAACAGGTTACATCTTTTGTAGTTCCTGATAACACTTCAAACGAATAACTAATCAAGCTCAAATCAACACCAAAACGTAATTGTTTACCATTGATCATTTCTTGAGTTGATTGTGATGATGTTTTCCCATATAAATTGAAACTATTGAACAATGAAGCGTCTATGACTGCTTGACAATTCAAGATATGATTTGATTCACAATAAATTGCAATACCCTTTTCACTAATTATCATCAACCCATTTGGACTGACTACGCTTAATGATGCTAAAACTTCAGACAAATGACTTACATTAGTTGTTGATGCTGAAAATGCTACTTGGGAAGAATCATGCATCGATCGCGTAACATTAAATTTAACTCTATTCAGTACACAGATATGTAATTGTCGATTCTGTTTTTTTGATTTTGAGCAATACACTCAGCAATCCAAGTAATGTTTCTAATCTCTTGTTCCTTTGATCTTAACCAAGCCCAAATTGTTGACAAGGTAAATTGTTGAGTAAATGCATTCTTACAGTATTGCATTTCTAATTGATAAAACCAATCTTCAAGATTCTTTGAGCCAGATGAATCCTGTTGATCAGAAAACAAGTCTTTGTACTCTCCCACGGATCCAACAATTGTTTTTAAATGTTCAACATCATCAATTGCTGATAATTCATTGTGGTACATTGGATACAATTTACCATAAGTTGGAAACAATGACACCTTATCTTCTGGGGTTAAATCAGGATTATTTATAGAATTCAATGAGATGTTGATAACCCTCTTGTCAGCTTCGAAATTCAACAAGTTCAACATTATTTCTTTATCTGGGGAAATAAACTCACTTTCAACAAATTTTATGAATGATTCCAAGTAGTTCTTGAACAATTTGTTTCTGATGATTTCAATATTCAAATCATCCAAATCTTCTGCTGTTAAACAATCCTTGAAAAATGGTGCTAAGGGTGTATCAATCAATACAGAATTGTATAAACTCTCGATATCTGTTGCAATAGAAAGAGTGGGTAAAGTATCAAACCAACCTAATGGATGGCATTTACTCAAGATTTCAGATTTATCTCTTTCATGTAAAGTACCTGTGATCATTAATGCCACATTATCGATCATGTAACCATAAGCGATAAAATCTAAAAACTTGATTAAATTACCTGAAGCTTGTTGCTTCAAATAATCGAATTGTTGATAGAGTTTCTTGGATAAATTATCCCTGATAATAGATGTAGATAATGGACCTGAATGTGATGCTAAGAAATTACCATAATCAGTTGATGATAACTGGAGTTTTAGGTCTTCAAGGTTATCACATTGTGTTAAATTGACATATTGATTCCCAACAAGAAGACCATTTCTGTAACCACGTACAACTCCTTCAACGTAACCATAGTCAATATTGAAAAACAATCCCTCCATAATGAAAGGCTCCTTGAAATCGAATTGAGAATTCGTGAATTCTCAAAATGTCAAATATACTACTCGAGTCGTTGGTGGAAGATTTAGATCCAAAACTACAACGTTACATTGCAAATGACGATGTCAAACAAGCAGCCCAGGAGTATCTTGGTCAATTGCTCGTTAACGAAGACCTTCTTTCTACCGACACTTACTCTATAAATGCCAATGAGAATGATAAATCTCGTCAGAAAACAATCACAGAAGAGATAGCTGAACTTGATGATAAGAAACGTGAATCAGATAAGAAACTAGCCGAAATGACTAATGAAAACCGAGATTTAATCATTGATATTAGTCAACAACTTAAAACTATTAATGAAAAAGTAACACATGGCATGAATAATGAAGTGCAATCCATGCTTAAACTATTGAAAATTGACGATAAGAATTCCAATAAGTTCCAAATTGATTTGAATGAACAACTTACCAGTCTAATAGAAACTAATTCATTAGTATTGTCGAACATTGACTCAGTACTTGATTTACTTGAATTACCAACCTTGTGTAAAATTTGTATCGTGCAAGGAAATTACCATGAAGCTCTTGAGATCTCAGTGCTTGTTAAATCATTAGTGATAAAGTTCCCAAAATTGATGATTTTCACTCAAATTGATGAACAAATAAAGAAGGAACTCAATCTAATGACAAAAGGTTTGATAAAGCTTCTCAATACAAATCTCAAACAATCAAACTTGATCAAAGCGTTCAACATTTTGAGCAAGCTTGATCTCAATTTAACTTCAGGTGACTCGTCACACTCAAGCACAAGCTTTGACAAAAACAGGTTCTTAAAACTCATTTACTTCAATTCTCGTGTCAAATTTATTGTTAACGAACTAGCAAATCTAAAACCATTGATAAAGTTCAACAAATTCAAATATTTGAAAAGATACATTGAAGTGTACAGAGAGTACATTTTCAACTCTCTTTCAGTGTTTTCCACCATATTTAATACTTCATTTAATTCAAGTCTGGACAAGGCTGAAGACAACTTACTCATAAATCAGTTCATCAAAAACTTAGCTCAACTTTTAATTACAGAGTTGAGCACATATATCCCGACACTCAAGCAAGAACTCGATGAATACGAATGGAATAATCAGTTTGATGGAATAATACTCCAAGTCATTTACCTTTGCAAGTCGCTCTCCAAATTTAACCAGAATTTTGAAAACATTATTGCTTGGGAATTATGCTATTCTGATTCTCCACTTATCGAAGAGAAAAGATGGCTTGAAAACTTGGGCAAAGTCAAAAAATTTAGATCTTAATATCATTAGCATTAATTTACATGAACTCTATTGTAACTCGTTTAAACCAAACAAATATCCCAACTCCCTCCTGTTTAAGCTGCTGACGTTCCTTAATCCTCCTTCATCTAATGCTGCCAGAATGAGCTCTTTTTTGGACCGCTGTAGCTTTATAATTCTTTCTTCCACCGTATCCCTCACCAAAATTCTGTGAACAAATACCTCCCTTTGTTGACCAATTCTATGAGCTCTATCCATAGCTTGCTCTTCAACGAAAGGGTTCCAGAATGGGTCCATTATAACAACATGTGATGCACACGTTAAAGTTAAACCAACATTCCCTGCTCTTAATGAAATCAAGAATACTGGTATATCACTAGAATAAAATTCTCTGACTGCATGGTCTTTCTTTTCAATTGTCATGGTTCCATCGTACCTCAAAAACTTGATATTCTCTCTTTGTAACATGATTTTTATCAAATCCAAATACAGCGTGAACAGCGAGAACACAATAACCTTATCCTTGGGATCTTGTGTTAATATTTTGTGTAAAAGTCTGAGTAGCTCTGCCATCTTAGCAGAAAGCTCAAACCCATCATTAGCTTGCATCAAACCTTGAAGCTTTTGTGCATTCAGTCTCTTGCCAGTTGTTCCATAATTTATTGTGAAGTAATCTTCAATTTGGTACTTTTTTAGCTTATCCACATGCACCATTTGAAAGAGCTTGTAGTCAATTAATTGAGTCTCTTTAACGGCCTTTTGACAGGTGACACATTTGGCTAATCTTATCAGGCCAGCTGATTCAATCTCGTAAGAAACGAAGAAATCCCCCACACATTCCTCACATATTTTATGTTCACATGGGAACTCGACAATTTGTTCAACGTTGACTGCATCTAAACACATAGGACAAGTGAAAGTGGTTTCATCCTTGAGATTTGATAAAATATCCAAGTCTTTGGTAGAATCAACATCAGATTCTTTTGCCTCCTCATGGTTCACCTTCACAATCTGTGAATGCTCGGTCTTCAATCCTTCGTTTACATTTTGTTCGATCGGAGTTGATTCTTTGGTGTCCACAATTTGTTTTCCAAGCTTTACAAGATCCTGGGACTTTGGCTGGACTGCTTCAAGTATCATATCGTCAGAAGGGAATTCAGAGTCCAAGTCAATGAAGTCAGAATGAGAGGAACTTTCCTGGAGTGAATCTTGTTCTTTCTTATTCTTTGCTTCTTGAATAGGATCTTCTTCATCTTTTGAGTATACCTTGTATCTCTCATCTTTTCCATCAACGGGACCGCCATCTATACTAGTGTCTGAATCTTCTGTTTGGAAAAGTAAACCAGAGTGTCGAAGTTTTGAATCCTCCTCGACTTCCTCGTGCTCTTCATCTGAATCTAGATTGACTATTTCGATCTCACCATATGACCTATCGTCATGTACGCTGATACTGCTGTCATCCGCGTCAAATGCAAGTTTGGCTTTCAGCTCAGGAAGATCATCCCAACCACCACCAGTGTTTATGGTTCTTTTGTTGTCACCAGATCCAGCCCTGGCATTACTTACCTCCCCAGAGCCCTTCATCAACAGCGAATTCTTGAGCGAATCCTCAATCAAACCCATGGGAGGGCTTATGTCTTTTCCCGAATCATCTGCTTCTGGCATTTCAAATGTCAAACGCCTCTTGGTTGCTGGAGTTAGATTGAGAACTCCTTCATACAAAATTCTCCAATTTTTAGCCCTGTAACTTTCGTCAGGCATAGATCCCAACTGACTCAAATAAAAATGGCAACAAGTTTGCCTTAAGCGAAGCAATAAAACCAAAATATTCGAAAAATTGATATTGGCTTTAAGGAGCTTTTTGGCTTTGCTTTGAATACCCCTCTCAAGATTCTTGTAGAAGTCTTTCTCATCTTCACCCATGTCAATGTTATCATCAAGGACATGTTTCTCTGGTAAATTTAGAATTGGTTTACCATCAATCTCCGAGTTCTTCGATCGTCTGAGAAGGGTGGCCTTTAAAAGAACTCTGAGTCTTCTCATGGCATCAGTCGATTCATAATCTTCTGATTTGAGTGGCGCTGAGATTTCAGCCCTGAACTTGCCCTCTTCACAGTATGGTCTTATTCTCAAAAATCTCAAGAGTGGGTACAACTCATCAACACTGTTCTGCATGGGAGTACCTGTCAAGCAAAGCTTGTACTCTGATTGTAATGTACTCACTGCTTTAGAACTTTGTGAGAGCTTATTCTTGATGTAATGTGCTTCATCAAGGATAATTCTGTAGAATTTAGCACCATGACCAAAAAATGGTGAACTATACTTTTGACCACCTGCATCAACATTAGGGATAGCATTTGTACCTTTTGAAACCCCAGCTTTTTCCAAGGTTTCAGCGTAATGCTTTTTCCACTCAGATTGTAATGTTGGATATGAAGTCAATACAACATCATATTCTGCCAAATCTTTGAACTTTCTGAGTTTAGATCTGGTAGTACCATGAAAGAATGCAACTTTGAGAGCAAAATCCGGTTTGATTTTGGTCTCAATCTCAGCTGCCCATTGGCGTAATAAAGAGACGGGTCCAACAATAAGATTGGTCTTGCAATCTGGATCAGAAGAGCTATTGGCAACCATCAATGCCAAAGCTTGAACTGTCTTACCGAGACCCATATCATCTGCAAGTATACCACCTTTACTATTAGAATTTTCCATTCTGAGAAGCCATGACAAACCCATCCGCTGATGCTTCATCAAACTAACAGTTAGTTGCAGTGGAGTTTTTGCATACTCGTGCTTATCGTCATTCTCTTCATTCTGAATGTTTTTCATCAACTCCTGTAAATCAACACGATCCTTAGCTTCACCTCCAATACTATATATATTAGAAGAGTACCCAGTTTCATGGGATGTACTCGGTGAAGGGGCAAGATTCTGGAATTGGTTCATCCTATCAGAGTTTGGATTGAATGGTTGTAGTGCAGGTTGTATCGAGTGGAATCGTGAAGGTTGAACAGTTGGCGACAGGAAATTATGGATATTACGTGAAGCTTCGGGAACAACCGAAGGAAAGTATCTAGAACGACCTGATGTTTCTGCCTGGATTGAAGTCTGGTGGGCATTCAACTGTCTTCTTTGGGCCTCAGTTCTTTCTTTTGCTAATAAGTCTTGTTCAATTTTCTTGAGTTTTTCCCTTCTACGTCTTCTTCTCTCTATGAAGGCTTGTCCTTCTTTGGTTTGAGGAAGAAGTTGGTCTAATGTTCTCTCATTTTGAGCAATGGCATTTTCACCACTTCTTAGCTCCCCATAGAACTTATTTAGGTGCTGATTAGACCGAGCTATTATATCATTTATAGGCAATGATGATGAGTTCTCAGCTTGCATTAGTGACTTATGTCTTTGAAAAAGTTCCTCGACTTTATCATGTCTCTGTTGTTGCAAGTGTTTGATTTGTATGATTTCGTTTTGTAGACGAGCAATCCTTTTATTGAGTTCATCCTCTTTGACCTTCAGGATCAGGTCACTGTTAAGCCGGTTACCATAATAATAACCTGGTGCCGGTTCATTAAAACCTCCGTGGCCTGCTTGATGAGACTGGGTGGTAGGCTCTATTATCACGATATCATCGTCATTATCAATTTCAGGAAAGTCAGAGCTATAATCGATATCATGACCAAGAGCAGGAGAAGATGTAACAGGTATATTAGACGGTTGAGTACTCGAAGTGATTGTTCTTGCAGACACTGGGTCCAAACCTTCAGCATCTTCCATCTCTATATCACTATCATCATCTATGGGATCCGAATCAGACTCTTCAGCACTCGTGAGATCAATCACCTCGTATTGAGGAACGCTACCTGGTCTGCTGGAATTGAATGGTGATCCATTTGTGGAGGAAACATTTGAACCACGACTTGATGGAGTATTCAAGCCATCTAGCCTCGCTAATCTAGGTCGAGCAATAACTCTGTCCGAGGGAAATCGAACTGGATGTATATCATGTGACATGCTTTGTTTATGGGTCACAAATCCAGGATCCATTACAATGTGGATTGATCGCACTTGAACTGTTGATAAATCTATTTAGTTATATTCACGTGATCTTAGAGATAATCACCATTCTCTTCAAGAATTTTATCAAGACAAATTTCGAGTTCTTGAATGAGTCTTGGATGATTTGGACTAAAACTCAAACCTCTTTGATAATCGGCTCTTGCATCTTCATAATTTTTCAAGAAAAAATTAGATACACCCCGTCTTAAAAAGTTATCTGGGGTATTCATTTGCAAATTGATCAACATATCTGCATCATTAAAAGCTTGTAAGTAGTTTTGAAGTTTTAGGTTAGCGTCTGTTCTAGACATTAAGAACATACTAAGTTCTTGAATTGTTCCTTGAAATGATTCAAATTTATGTCTTCTGGCTATCATTTCTATACCAATATTGAATTGCTTGACTGAATCTTCGAATTTAGATTGTTTGAAAGCTGCAACTCCTCCCTCATAAAGTTTCTTTATCATCTTACTCAAGTCTTTATTGAAATTATTAAGGTCAGCAACTGGTGGTACTTCTGAGCCATTAGCAATTAATTCGCTGGTTAGAACATTTAACTGATCGATTTCTATCTTGAGTTGTGGTAATGCAACAGCAACAGTCTCGTCAACACCCACTTGCTTGCTCTTAGGGTCATAACTGATTGCAAGATTCATGCTATTATTATTTTTCAGGAAGACACCTTTGTCAAATTTGGTTTTTCGCATTTCCATTTTGGTGGTAGACCAATTGTCTGCTAAGCTCACGTAATTGAGTTCTTGGTGTTATGGCAGTCATTCAGTTGGATTGGAGACACTTTGATCAAGCCTGTGTGACCTTTTTCTTTCTATGATGAGATATGTTTTTTTTTGCATTTACGTGTTTATGGCTTCTCTAGCGATTGTGTATGAGGGAATGAACTCCTAGGCTCAGTGATTGCTAAGCCCAAGATCAAAGTTGTGGTATACGCGTGATAGTCACATGGATCATCCGTTTATGTATGTAGTAAGAGTCACAAACGGTAAACAGAAATCAACCCTTGACAGAATCACAACTCTAGCTGACACGCAGCTTCTAAATCGTCAGTGAAACTCCCAGTAGAGTAAAGTAACTCCAAGATAATTGGTATTCGAATCTAATTTGTTTCTGCTAAAGTCTTTCCTTCAAGTAATGAAAGCCTCGAGCACAGTGACTGCAATGATGTAATAACCTTCCATCCAAGTGACTCCATTAAGATCCTCAATCAAAGCGAACCCCTTGAAGCTAAAACAGGTCAGTATGAATAAACTCATTTTGTGGCTGCAAAAAAAAACTGTTTTTGTATAACTCAAAATGACAAGGCCTTCTACACTGGACCAAGTTTCATTTGTATCAACACCAGATGGTTCATTAGTTAGTCGAGTGTCTTTCGTGGATGATCTTATTGCATATTTCCGTACATTCGATAATCCAATTGAATCTGAAGAATCAGACGATTCTTCCCCGAACCCTTTGGGTGCTTCAACTTTTAGACAAAAGCAAAAGAGAGTAGGGGAGTTGATTTTAACAGATGATAAGAGTAAAGAAAACCCAAGGAGCCCCAATAAATCTCATACACTTTCTAAAGTTGTAGAATTTTTGTTTGGCGGCAGTGAGCTTGAGGGACACAGAAAAACCTCTGACGAAAATGAAGATGATCAAATGATATCAAAACCTGAGCCAACCAAAGGGGGAGTGAGTAAACATATGAGCAAGGCCATTGGACATAGGAGTATACCCAAGTTGACTAACTCCTCACCAGGAAAATCACCAGAATCAGAATGTAAAAGTTCATTAAAGAAGTCTCAAGTCCCTTCCGAGGCTTTGAAAGAATTGATGGAGGAACCAAACAGTGATCAGGTTAGTCTAGCTGAAAAATTGCCTGAACAAACTACGTCTAACTTCTCCTTCAAGAGGATGATTGGCTCAATACGAAGACAGAAGAGAGAGAAACATGTTGAACCACCGGATGATATTGTTACTAGAGGACTTGGGGAACCTCATTGGATGGATTTGGATGAGGCTTTTGAACAACAAGAGAAGAGTCAAAGGCTAAAGCAAACAGAGGAAGAAATAAGAACCACCAACAAAAAAGGGACTAAGTTCAGAAGTAAAATGACCACATTCAAGAAGTTATTCCACTCTCCCACCAGCACACCTTCCAGCTTTGAACTGTTGCTATCGTCGCCGCTCATTGGAGATTCTGAATCAAATTCTACACCTAAGATGCTCACGTCATTATTCGGTTCCACATTTTTCAATACTCGAAGTATCAAGAAGGGTTCACCTCATGTTCGGTTTAGATCACCTTTGTATTCTGCACCACTTTCACCATGAAATCGCTTTTTTTTTGCAATTGAGTCATTATGAGCGTCGCAGTTGACTCATTGAAAAATTACTTAAAGAGATTCCAAATTCCACCTCACTATCATGAAGTTTGACCAATTGATAAGACCTAATATTTTAGGCTTAGAACCTTATAGATGTGCTCGAGACGACTACAAAGTGGGTATTTTGCTTGATGCCAATGAGAATACCCACGGTCCAGCTCTTACTGAATCGACTGAAGAAGAACAAGCTTTAGAATTGAATAGATACCCAGATCCACATCAAGTTGAATTGAAGCAACAAATCATTGACTTCAGAAATGCTAAGCCAAACAAGTTCTTGAAAGATCCCAACAATAAATTAGTGGTGGAGAATTTGTGTCTTGGTGTGGGGTCTGATGAAAGTATTGATATGCTTTTGAGGTGTACATGTGTTCCTGGTAAGGATAAGCTTTTGATTTGTCCTCCTACATATGGAATGTACACCATCTGTGCTACTATGAATGATGTTGAGTTGGTGAAAGTTCCATTAACAGCACCAGACTTTCAAATTGATGTCACAGCTATTGTTGATAAGGTAAAATCTGATTCTACAATTAAATTAGTTTACTTGACTTCCCCAGGTAATCCTACTGGTAAGCTTCTTTCAGTTGCAGATATTGTCGAAGTTTTAGAACAATTGAAAGATGAAGATACTGCAATAATTGTTGACGAAGCGTATATTGATTTCACTAAAGATGATGGAAAACACAGTGAATCTATGAGTACATTGGTCAATCAATATGATAACTTGGTTGTTATGCAAACACTCTCCAAATCATTTGGGTTAGCAGGTATAAGATTAGGAATCACCTATAGTCCTAAACAACTCTCATACTTTCTTAACTCCATGAAGTACCCATACAACATTTCATCATTAACATCAGCAGTTGCAGTGAGAGCAACAGGTTCTGGTTTACAAGTCATGCAACAATTTGTTGACAGTATTAACGAGCAAAGAGAATTGGTTGATGCTGAATTACAGAAAATACCAGGTGTGGGTAAGAATATTGGAGGAAATGATTCTAATTTTATTCTTGTACAGTTCCTTGACAAAGACAACCAACCATCCAACGAAATTGCTAAAGCCCTTTACAAGACTCTTGCAGTTGACGAGCAAGTGGTTGTAAGATTCAGAGGTTCTGAGTTAAATTGCACAGGAGCATTAAGAATTTCAATTGGTACACCAAAAGAGAATGAAGTATTATTGGAAAAGATTAGAACACTCTTGCCAACAATTCGTGGTTAATTAGCTAAAGTAATAGACATAGGATTATGATAAGAAATATTCCGGGTAACTTTTTTAGGAAAAAAACCTACTAGTGAAAAATCTGATCGCGAAACCAAACTCTGTGAAATGGCTAGACAAAATTTCATTGGACTTGTGGTTTCACAAGGTAAGATGAAGAAGACTGTTAAAGTTAGAGTGCAGACTAAAGATTATGATAAAAAAATCCACAAAGAAGTTTTGAAAAGAAAAGACTATCTTGTTCATGATGAGGGAAATTTGTGTAAAGAAGGTGACATTGTAAGAATTGAAGCCATACCAAAAATATCAGCCAGAAAGTATTTCGCTGTTGCCGAAATCAAAGTCAACAAAGGTCAACAATTTGCCTTGTATGATCAATTAGCCAAAGAAAAAGTTGCACAGGAAGAAGCACAATTTCTCAATGAATTTTCATCTAGAAGACAAAAAGTTGAAAGTATCATCACTCAGGTTGAAGATCTCAAGCAACTTGATTTGATAGCTAACAAATTTCAAAGGGATCCAAATGCTGATAAAGAGAAATTACTTGCAGAAATCGACACCATAAAACAAAAATACAACATCAAGTCATGGCCAACAGTTGAACCAGTACTTGAATTAGGCATAAATAATGCTTCAAAAGATTTGAATGAAGCAGAGCACAGATTGACTAACATCAAATATATCTTAGACGAATTGTTAGGCCCACAATATGAAGCCAAAAGGAACGAAATCTTGAGCAAATTATCTGAAAAGAACATTGATGAAATCAAACCAAACATTAAGAAAAATTTGTTAAGAAAATACGTTTTGGACCCCAGAAACGAATGTCCCATCAAAATATAACTTGTACATAAACATCATCAGCTCAATCAAGAGAGTGAGAGTTAATAGCTCAGTAATTAACGTGAACATAAACTTAAGTAGTTGTCTCCACCACGATAAAATCGTTATCGCGATCGACCAGCTGGTTTGACTAATCTCAATATAGAGTTGGATACAATGACATCAGAGCCACATGACTCTGTGGTCACCAGTACAACACATGACCCAATCGTGTTATCGCTCCCCATAGCCACCCTTCGTTTGTCTCAGCTTCGTTACATTACCTTTTCGTTAGTGGGAATAGCACTTCTTTGGCCCTGGAACTGCTTCTTGTCGGCAGCTGCATACTATGGAGAGAGGTTTTCACACTCTTCTTCACTCGTGAAGATCTATTCCTCGACGATGATGACAGTGTCGACGCTCACCCTGACTTTGTTTAACTACTATTTATCTCAAGTTCAGAAAGATGTAAACTACCACAGAAGACTTAATACTGGACTTGTTATAACCACTATTGTGTTCACAGTAATGGCATTTACGTGTGTTATGTATTTATTCATTCATATGGAAGATTCCTTGTTTTTCACCTTGTTAATGGTGATGGTGTTCATTTCTACCTTGGCTACCTGTTTATCTCAAAATGGAACTATGGCAATAGTCAATGTCTTGGGAAGTATTTATGCTAATGCAGTAATGGTGGGCCAAGCAGTTGCTGGAGTCTTGCCTTCTATTGCTCTCATTTCATCTATTTTAATTGTGGGGGAAAGAAAAGGCCATGATTCATTCGAAAAAAACTATGGAGTTTTCGTTTATTACATCACTGCTAGTTTAGTATCGCTTGCTTCTATTACTATGTTTTGGTGGATGAGCCATGCTAATACGCAACATGCGTACACATTACTTGAAGAAACAATGGAAGAAGAAAATCAAGAGCCTGACTTCGACGCTGAACGTCATAAGGATACTGAATATGTACCATTCAGTGTTCTTTGGTTCAAACTCAAGTATATCGTTTTGACTATTTTTCTTACATTCAGCATTACTCTAATCTTCCCTGTTTTTGCATCAACTGTTGAATCAGTACACGTTGATAGCCCTCATAGGCTCTTTCACAAGGATATATTCATACCATTCATTTATTTGGTTTGGAATCTGGGTGACTTGCTAGGTAGAATTTGGTGTGGAACGCCAAACTCGTGGTTCTTGATCAAATCACCTAAAACACTCATCTTTTATGCTCTTGCAAGACTCGCTTTTATACCCCTTTTCCTTACATGCAATGTGAATGGGTCTTCAGACTCAACTAAAGCATTGATCAATTCCGATGTGTGGTACATTTTACTACAGTTACTATTTGGTTTATCCAATGGTCAACTTTGCACATCAAGTTTCATGATTGTTGGGTCGTTTTGTGACACTGATGCTGAAAAGAAAGCCGCTGGAGGTTTCACCTCAGTTTTCTTAAGTGTTGGACTCGCTGCAGGAAGTCTTTTCTCTTATGTATTAGTAGCTTCTATTAACTAAGCCCCAGCCAAAATGATCATTTGATAATTATTGTACAGGAAACTATTTCTCGATCTCGCCTAAAACATGTCTTTTTGGGATAATCACAAAGATCAATTCAAATCTGTGGGCAAATCTGCTGCACGTGGGATTGGTAAAGGTGGTAAAGCAATTGGTAAAGCTGGTAATGACTATTATAAAAATAACAAAGAAAAAAGAAATGGTAGTACTTCTGGTGAAACTGAAGTGGTGGCACCTGAAGTTACCATCAACAAAGTTGAATTAAGCTCATTACCACCACCACCTACTAGGAATGTTCCTACATATGAGATCCCAAAGGCAGGTGAAGCCTCAAAGTACGCTCTGACTCCAAGAGTTAACCCCAATGGATTTCAACAAGGCCAACCGAACTATAATCAAGGGTTTCCCCAACAACCTCAAATGCAACCAGGGTATAACGGTGGATACCAGGGACAAGGACAGCAGAATATGGGCTACCAACAGCCTCAGCCTCAGCCTCAACAACCAGGCTATGGTCAACAGCCTCCGCTAAATCAACAGCCAAGTTACCAGGCATACGCTCAACCAGGTTACCAGCAGCCTAATCAAACTCCTGCTGTACAGACAGGATTCCCACAAGCTACACAATCACCTCTAGAACAGACCAACCAGTTCCAAAATCAGCAACAGACTCCTCCACAATCATTTCAGCAGTCTCTTCAATCTTCTCTTCAACAGGGGCTTCAAAATGGCGTGGCTCAAGGTGTACTGCAAAGTATCAGCCTGAGATTCGGCTCCCTGCAGTCGAATCAGACGCAGGGCCAACAACAAATGACAGACAATACCTCACAGTCTACTGTAAACCCTCAATTCCAACCACAACAGCAGCCTGTACTTGATCAGCCTCAACAACCTCAACAATTTCAACCTCAACAACCTCAGCAATTTCAACCTCAACAACCTCAGCAATTTCAACAACCTCAGCAACCTCAGCAACCTCAGCAACCTCAACAGTTTGAATCTCAACACAATGATCCTGCCCCTCCATACAATCCGCTCCCAGAAGTAGCACAACAGCCTACGAATGCATTGCCGGCCAATACGCAGACTGGACCTCAGACAAACTGGGGAAACCAGAATTCTATGCAACAACCACAACGTGAGACTTTGCCTCCTCCATCACAAACAAGATTACCTCCTCCTCCACCACCAAGGAGTGGATCAGGTATCTCACCTCCACCACTTTCTGTTGGACAATCACCAGCTCCTCAATTTCCTAGCATGCCTCCTCGCCAGCCGACTATTCCCACCTCTACGGGAAGCTCCCAGCCTTCAGAGGAGACGAAACCTAAAGTCTTTGTTCCAAATATTGACCTCAGTGGCCTTCCACCTCCACCCACGCATCGAGACAAAGCAGCTGTAACGAATCAGACACCTGCACATGGACCAAGGCCTTTACCATCAACTGCACCTAGTCATCTGTCAAATTCAACTTCTTTCACAGGTATTGCAAACCCACAACTGCCTGTTTCACCCAATTCGACACAAACTAGTCACCATGCACCAGCACCAGCCTTAGACCCAAATCTACCTGATGTGAGTAAATTTGCACCACCACCTCGTCCTTTTCATAGTCCTTCAGAGGATATCTCTCCACATTTCAGTCATTCTCACATTTCACATTCTCCAGCCAATCACTTGAGCTCATCTAAACCTCCAGTAGGTGTTCTGGCCAATGGCACTGGATCAATTGTGGGAACAAAGAAAGCTCCACCTCCTAAACCTTCGAAGAAAGCTAATTTGTCTATGCCGGCTGACCCACCTCCTTATCGTCATTCTGAACAGCCCATCAATTCAGATAACGAAACTCTGAATACTATTATTCATGCTCCTGCAGCGGTACAACCTTCCCAGAAGTCACCGCTGCCAATTGCTCCATCCCTTCCAAGAAGAGACACAAGAAGTTCCCTGTCAGCTCTTCCCATAACCAGAAGTCTGATGTCACCATCACTAGTAACTGACACCTCTGGTGTCAATGTGGATCAACAGACTAAGGAAAAACCCCAAATCAAGCCCAAGCCAAAGACGCTTCTGAGAAGCTCAACTAGTGTCCAAACTACTGCTCCAGCAAACTCAGTTGCTTCAGAACTTAATGCCTTAATGGCTAACAATCTCAAACTCCATACTCCCACTTCAAATCAAGAGGCATTAAATGAAGATGCAGTTGCTGAGCACAAACCTAAAATAGCTCCAAAGCCTCATATAGCTAGGCCTGATTTGAAACAGAAGCCTTCAGTGACACCTGGCCGCTCTGCTCCGCCTGTTGCCCGCAAACCAAAGCCAGTTTTGCCATCTAAACCAATCTTGAGCACCCAACCAGCAAGTCCATCACCTCCCCCTCCTCCGTCTCGTAACTATCCTCGACAGAAGTTGGAGGTGCCACCACCATCACAAGTAGCTCCTCCTCAGTTGGATCTTGAGCTCCAGACCGGGTGGTTTGCTAATGTGTCAGGGCCATTTGAACTTCCTAGCAGTTTGAAAGGATTGAATTATTCCACTTCTATAATGATGTCGGGGCAAGATTTCACTAGACACATAAATGTCAAATTGAAGGATCTCTCATTTTTGAGGTACAAGTTTTCATGGTCTAGCAACGATTTAAGTAATGTCAAAGTTGAAATTGAAGACTTCACACCATCGCCGCTCAATTCACCCCCACCTAAGAGTGAATTGGTCGCATATAGTTCTCAATTTGGTGAACATGTGGCTGCTTGGTGTGAACATCATATGGGACAACAGATCGATAGGGGCGAATGTTGGGATCTTGCTAAAGAGGCACTTCTCAAAGGTTGCGGGAAGCATGCATTTGTCTCTACTTACACCCATCATGGTTTCCCAATTCTCCAATTGAATGGCCTGGAAAATGGTGCTACAGGTCCACCACAGTTAGATGAAGTAAGAAGAGGTGATATACTTCAGTTCTACGCGTGTACCTTCTACAATGCAGAAACTGGAGTCACCTCAATGGCTGGTGCACCGGATCACACATCAGTCGTTATAGGCAAACAAGGAAAAACTATCCTAGTTGCAGAACAAAATGTTGGCGGTCATAGATATGTCATGACAGGAGAACTCATACTTGCCAATTTGAAGAAAGGACAGGTGACATGTTACAGACCAATGCCATCTGCATGGTCACGTGATCTTTGATTGATAGATTTATCTCATCATCATCGCGCACCTCATCGATTCCAATAAGAATGGGAGATGTCAATGGACAAGCAGCTCCAGCCTTGTCGTCATATCAAGACGATGCAGCATTTCTATTTCAACAGTATGATGATGAACAAAATAGAAGAAAGCATTTATCTAAAGATCCCATAAAATCATATCAAGAACTTGTTCATGCCATTACTCAGTACTACAACATACCTGAAACTATCGAGTTTCTCAATGGTGAAGGCCTGAAATACAAAAGAGTTACCCTTCAATTTCCAGACGATCTTGTTTGTGATGCCAGTTTAGTGGCTCAGATGATCCAAAATGGTCTTGTGAGTAGAAAGTGCAACGAGGAAACAGAAATCTCCTATAATGATAAGGCATGTGACTGTAAGTCTGGTACCCAGGATGATGCCACGAAGCGCTCAGCATGGATTCTTGCTGATACGTCATATTCATCATGTTGTGTCGACGAGGTGGCTGCAGAGCATGTGAGTAGTGATTTCATTATTCATTATGGAGATGCATGTTTGAATCCCGTCAAAGCTATTGGCGTGGCGTATGTTTTTGGATCACCACAAATCAACATTGAAGATATAAAACTCAAAATAATGGATCGTTACAGTGAGGACAGAGAAGCCAAAATTATTTTGATGGCAGATTCACCTCATACCAATGTTCTCAAACAATTGCATTCACAGCTCATAGAGCAGTTCCCAAATATCTGCTTTGCAGATTTGTCATTGCAGGCTTTTCCAGATGCAAAAATTATTGGGCAACAGCCAATTAATTTTGAAGGTTGTCCGCATTACCTAAATAGGTGCTTCAATGGTCTTGATGCAAGTGAGGAAACCATATCTGATGTGCTAAGTGAATATGAGTTGTTCCATGTCACTGTTCCAGAAGCTCCCAGGTTGCTTCAACTCACTACTATTTTCCAATCGGTCACATTATACGATCATAAAGAGCGTAAACTTTCACAAGGTCCATTTCCAAATTTAAGAAGACGTTATAGATACATGCATCAAGCTAGAGCTGCTGGAACTATCGGAATTTTGGTGAATACGCTATCAATAGCTAATACCAAAAATGTCATTGAGGGACTCAAAAAACGAATTAAAGCTGCTGATCGAAAACACTACGTCTTTGTGGTTGGTAAACCCAACGTTGCCAAGTTAGCCAATTTCGAAGAGATCGATATATGGTGTATTCTTGGGTGCGATCATCAAGGTATTATTCTTGATAATGATTACTATAAACCTATTGTTACACCATTTGAACTTTTATGTGCATTTGCTGATGAAGTGACTTGGAACAACAAGTTTGAGACTAGCTTCCAAAAGCTCGAGAAGAAGCTTGATGAGCTCAATATCAATGACGATAAGCCAATAGAGGAGAACGACTCTTTCGAAGATCTCCCTCCTCAGTTCAATGTTGTAACTGGACAGTACGTTTCTAATTCCAGACCCTTAAGGGAGAAGCAGTATTTAAAAGCCGCAGAAGAACCTGAGACTACCACCAGTGATGCACTTGTACAAAAATTATCTACTGATGTTGCAATTGGACTGTCAGTGTCTACTGCGGCCATTTTCTTGCAAAATCGTACGTGGAGAGGTCTTGGTAGTGATTTCGATGACGAAAGAAGCCATGAAGGTTCACTTGTGGAGGAGGGTATAAGCGGGATTGCAAGAGGTTATGGTTACGATGTTAATAATTAAGTATATAAGAACGAAGAATCACCAAGGTTATCGCGATGTTTTCGATTGATACTATCATCAACTTAGTTGATCGATTTGGGTTTCAGGTTTTAGCATATATCTCCTGTTTCTAGTATGTCAATTCTCAATTGGTTTGATTACTAACATCAGTTTTACTCTCGATCTCCCATCATTTATATTTGTTTTATTAGCAATAGCAGGAATATTGAAAATTTACCAAAGATACGATGGCAAATATAATTTACCAGAAGTTCATCGTCCCCTTCTGACCAAGGATGTGGCTATAGTTACTGGGGGTAGTCAAGGTTTGGGTAACGAGATTGTAAGAGCACTTCTTAATAATTTCAATGTGAAGAAAGTTTACGTTCTCGACATCGTGCCAATTAAAAGTTCACAAAGAGTGTTGTACCGCAAGTGTGATGTGGGAAACAAGGAAGAACTCGAAGAAACACTCAATAAGATCATTGCAGAATGTGACCAAGTTGGGGATCTCATCAGTGTTTTTGTTAATAATGCTGGTATCCGTCATAGCTCCAGCTTTATGCGGACTGAACCAGAGGAAGTTGAGAGAATTTTCAATGTTAATGTATTCGCTTATGTATGGGGTACTCAACTACTCATCAGTAACCATACAGAGAAACTGTTAAAAGTGGATCCTGATGCAAGACTTGCAATTGTTGCAATTTCATCAGTTTTGGGATTCTTAGCACCTAAACATTTATCTTACTATTCCGCAACTAAAGCAGCATTAACTCAACTTCATGAAGGATTCACTGTTGAATGGAAGCATGAGGATACTATTAGACCACTCCTTGTGTTACCAGGTCAATTAACTAAGGGTATGTTCAGCGATGTTGTTCCATCACGTCAATTTTTTGCTCCAGTAGTAGATACAAGGAAACTAGCTGATGATATCGTGGACAGAATTGATACAGGAAAAATAGGCACCCTTACTCAACCGTACTATGGATGGTTCTTACCCATAGTCAAGACATTTCCAAGCTCGTTACAGGACTTTTGTCGTTCCTTTAGTAAAATGGATGAAAAAATCCGAACTAAATAAGTTTTATTTTATACTAAATACCCTTTTTTGTTAACTTCTCTATTTCCTTCTTCAAGAAGTCCACTAAATTCTTCTCGTGGAGAGTTGCAAAAGTATCAAATAGTTCAGTGAACTCTATGCTCGATTCAGCAGTTTTTTTATCATCATCGTTGACCTTCAACTTGACCTTGTATACGGGATTATATTTCTCAGTTGTGGTGGCCAATGATACTTTGATTTTATCATCGTTGATCCCAGTGTAGACGATATTCTTGTACTTGCTCGACTGGCTAAAGAACCATAGTCCGATATTTGCTATTCCGTAAAGCACAATTAATCCTGTTGTGTACAAGAATGCATCATCCCATTTCATCTTTTTGTCAATGTAGAACAAGACTCCAGCACACGCTACTGTAAAGAGTCCTAAGCCAAGTTTGATATCTGTGAGTTTAAAATCTTCAGAGAAGCCGATTTGCGCCATCGCAAATGGTAATGCTTCATCACAAGCTGTCTTCAATTGATTGGTGGAACTTTCGTTAGTAATCAGTCACAGTATGCCTTGGGTTCACTTACTTCAAATTGAGCTTCTTTGGTGCCATTATGATGTTTAAGAACAAATACGCAATTAATTATATACAGTAATTTGATGTGTAACGTTTATGATTAGAACTATGTGAAACTTGAGGATGAAAGTAAAATGAGTTTTTTCTTCTTTTTCCGAGTTTTGGTTTGTCCTTCTTGCTCTTGTCTATACATCTCTTCTTTGGCCTTTCTTATCATTTCATGAGAATCTGTTTCTTCTTCGAGTAATTGTTCTGACTTTGGAATTCTTGTACCCCAGATTGTTGGCTGGGTGTAACTGGCTTCCTTCGGCGAGTCGTCTACTTCAATTGCTTCACTAGATGGTGCTAATGATGGTAAACTCCTGTTATCAATGATTGTTAACCCTCCAACATTACCTGTCTCATAAGAATTGTAGTCAGTAGATTGTGACAGGCTATAAAATCTGTTATTTTCCCTCTCATAGAACAACTTGCTTTTTCGTTCTTCTTCATTCAATGCCCTAACTTTATCTCTCTCTTCACGTTTGAATTTTTTTGTAGTCTTTTTAGATCTTTTAGTCAAGTCTTCCTGAAAAATCTGCCATGTTCTTTGGCTAATGTACTCACTTTTAAACCAATCACATTGCATGAAAGCGATGGTGGTACCAATAGGTAAATGTGACAAATACTTGTACTTTTTCATTGAAGCTTCTTCTGTCAACTCCTCATATTGGATGTTCTCGACCTTCACAATCATAGATGAAGGGAAGTGGGAGTAATCATTATTGTAATTTGTTTTCAAAACTTTGATATCCAAAGGCGCCAAAACATAAGTAGCACTAGCGTTGAATCCAGCCTCATAATAGAAGTAAGTATTCGATGGGGTGAGAGATTGGTCAAAAGTTGCATAGTCCAGTCTCCCCATCTCATTAGCGTTTATAGAGTTGTATTTGGCTGTCCAGCTTTCAATATCAGCATTGATTTGATCAATTGCCATTAAAGCAAATTTTCCATCGTCATTGTAGAGCTCCTTTTCTCTTTCATACTCTGATAAGATCTGTGACTTCTCTTCATTATACATGTCCTTGATGTAAGAGATATCAGCTTTGAAAAGTCTCAGAAAGGAGGTTAAGTCCGGCTCTTTCTGATCAACAAACGGAATTTGATCAATCTGGTAATGAACATCTTCAATACTCCGAGGAACTGCAAAGAGTCTATGATGAGGTCTTGTCATGAGAGTCATGATTACATCATCTTTAACTTTTGGTGTCTCAAACCTTTCATCAAACTCTCTTATGAGAACCGGCTTAACTTCAGTTTTCCTGATAATAGAGAAACAAAGTGGACATTCTCTATATTTTTCAACCACAGCAGTAGACTCTCGCTTCTGTGAGGTGGGAATTTCAGTATCTAGGAGAGAAATCAAACACTTTAGACAAATTATATGACCACAAGCAGTCATCATACGAGGTGCAACGAACTCCGTAGTCAAACAAATGGGACAAGAGTTCCCCGATGGCGCGATGATTCTTATGATATCATCTCTTGAAACGGGTAGATTTGCATCCAATTCTTGGGGTTGATAATTGCCTTTGCAATCAACAATGAATTTATAATTGAGATTGATAAACGACATACCTTTTAATGGCAGCCTTTGAGACTGGTGTCTCGCATTCAGATACATTTTGCTTCTCCCATTACCATTGTTAGGTCTTCTTGTCATTGAATGCTGATTCCTGTATTCATCCAGATCTTTGTATGACTGAAAATTCAAGAGGTGGTTCAAAGACACTTGATTCCTTTTATTTTGACCACTCTTCTTACTTAATTTGAGTTTATTGTCAAATTGACTATTGAAGTCATCATTGTCCTTTCTTCGATGAGAGTTTTTATTGGTGAAGACCTTTTCAGTTCCAATTTTATTGGAGTTACCAGGTCCAACTTTGGATGGGGTTGTATTGTTTTGACTCATGAGTGTCAAAATCAATATTCATGTTCTGGGAAAGCCACAACCAACACTTGTAAGATTCAAATTAATGTAGTAGACAAGTAGCGTCTACTAAAGACTGTGACTGAAAGTATCTACTAAAATGAGTGTAACGTTTATGGTCGTGTTTGAATCATATAAATTATAGTTGTACTCAATTGTTAGAAATGAAGGACTCATGATCACATAAGATATGCTGGTGCTGTAGTTTAGTCGGTTGTAATGATGATCCACAATGGAAGATGGTATTTTGGTTTTGTACAAATTGAATTTTTTCTTATTTTGTAAACTTTACGAAATTTCAGAATTGCAAAATTTACTTTTTTACCCAAGATTGTTGATTACATTGTTCTACTTAAAGGGCCATACATTGATATCCCTTTCACACCTGCAATGAAAGAAATAAACGCGACGGCAGTGTTTTATTAATCTTCGTATCGTGTGGTATAATTAGAGTGGAAGAACATTTCGCATTTTAGCAGCCGTCGTGCCGAAGGCGAAGCTTAACATTTTCTTATGGTCGGGTCTCCTAGTAATTACACACCATTATCGAGTGGTGATGGAAGTTCTATACCACCGATGCCTCCAAGCTATGTTGACCTGAATCCAGACATTCATAATCAATTCGAAGAATTCGAAATTGATGATTTAGATTACGAAACAATGGCAAGTGGATCTGGCATTTTTACTAGAGCTTCTTCATTAACGAAATCATTTGCTGCAGGTTTCAGCAACACAGTCATACATCCAGTCAGAAGGATGATAGATCCAATTCACGAAGGCTTGGAGTATCTAAATCTACAAATTGAAAAGTCAATTCTTAAGATAGGGAACCCTCTTGTTGTCAAAAGATTACTCTATGTGTTTTTCATGGTAGCAATAGTGGTGCTCGTATCAAGACAGGAAATGAATGACGGAGTAAGTGGATCGAGTGGCGGTACTTTTTCGTCAGGAAAATTGTACGATATCAACAAGTTAAGTGAGATAATAGCCGAACATATAAACCCAAAGTTAATGAGGCAAAATCTTAACTATTTCTCATCAATACCGCATATAGCAGGAACCAAAGGTGATTTGGCTCTAAGCAAGTACATTCACGAGTACATGAAAATCAGCGGAGTGGAAATTGTCGATACCATAGAATTGGAATCTTCAATAAACTATCCCAAATATGATCCAAATGGTGATGGCACTTATGTCAAGCTAGCAGATGGATCGTACGAAGCTAACATCAAAGAGAAGGATCAAAGTGATATGGAATATCTTGCATACAATCAAAATTCGCTTAATACCCATGGAGAGATAGAGGGCCACATGATTTTTGCCAATTTCGGTACTAAAGAAGACTTCGATAAACTCAAGGAGAATGAAATCGATATCGTTGGAGGAATAGTTTTGGTGAAATATGGTGGTGACATACCAGAAAGTAGTAAGGTTTTGATGGCACAAGATCTTGGTGCCAGTGGTATGGTGTTCATATCACCCAAAACTTCAATAGGTTTTGGCGACGCCAAGAGAGATGTTGATACAGCTATTCAAAAAGAGAACGTTGGTCTCACTAGATATAGTACAGGTGATGTTTTAACTCCAGGATGGGCTTCTGAAAATGGATATGTTACAAGACTCCCATGGATGAAATCACCAAGCACCCCTAAGATACCCTCGATACCTATATCCCACAGGGACGGCCACAAATTTTTAGACAAACTCAAAGGAAAAGGTATTAAATTTTATCAAGAACACTTTTCTGGTGTCAAATCAGAGGATGATTCCACAAAGATGAAGCTCAAAATCACGAACGAATCAAGACCAGGTCAAAAAATGTGGAACGTTGTGGGGACAATTGTGGGGAGGGATCAAGCCGATAAACACATTATTATCGGTGCTGGTAGAGACTCTTCATGTTATGGAACCATGTCCAGTAATACCGGTATGGTCGTTCTTTTGGAGATGATCAAGGTATTAACAACAATGCAAAGACATTTCAATTGGTCGCCAGCAAGAAGTATCACGTTTGTTTCTCTCGATGCTACTGAATACAACCTTGCAGGCGCATCCGAGTGGTTAGAGGAAGCAAGAGAGTCATTGAAATCTAAGGGTTACACATATATTGACCTCAGTGATGCAGTCACTGGTGACGTATTGCTGATCAAAGCTAATCCATTTTTGCATCATGTTATACGTGATGCACTTAAGGCAGTGAAAATCAACGGTATGAGTAAGAGAGATGAAGGGGTGGAGAATTTACTTGATCTTTACAAAAAGCAAAATGGAAATCTGATGAGCATCTCCAACAATATGATTGATAACAAGAATTACTTACCATTCATCAATCGAGCCAATATTCCATCGGCTGAGATCAAGTTTAGTGGTAATGAGTATCCTAAAAACACTTGTTTCGATGACTTGGGGAACTTTGTTGAATCAAAAGTTGACCCTTCGATGGAAAAGCATAAGCAAATTGTTGAATTACTATCAAGACTTGTCTTGAGTCTTTCAGAAGAACCAATTATTCCATATGGGTTTCAAGAGTTTGTTGATAGACTAGGAGATTATGAAAAGGACCTTGAGAGATATGTCAGATCAGTTATAGATGAAAGAGGAGGTCCAGCAACACCTAACATGCATTACGATGCTTTACATGAAGCATTAAGTAATCTAAGAGAAGCAGCTAGAATCTTTGATGATTGGATTTACAGTTGGAAGGACTTTATAAAACAATCAGGAGATATTGAACCATCATTATTAACTATGAAGAGATGGAAATGGAATGAAGTTGTTGTCTTATTTAACGAACAGTTCTTGCTCAACAAGAACTTCAAACCTGCTAGGGCTGGGTATCTGAATATTTTATTCGGTCCATCATTTGACGCTCCTATCAAAGACGATGGCAAATGGCAGTGGAACACCTTCCCAACAATTAGAGATTTGATTAAAAAAGGTGATTTTGGTGGAGCTCAACATGAAATTGACGAACTCGCTAAAATTATCCAACATGCATCTCGTCAAATAATTGCATATTGATTTATAGGTAGGATAGGAATGGTATATATGACATTGATTTCACATAGCACAGAAGTACTTTTGACAGGATTTAGTGATAGTGGATTCTTCATGATACAATCGCAGTAAAAAAATATCAAACAGAAATCCTCTCGGTGGCCAAGCTGGCTAAGGCGCGAGACTGTAATTTAATTGTTATCTTGAGATCGGGTGTTCGACTCACCCCCGGGAGATTTTCTTTTTTTTTGTTTTCCAAACAGCCTAGGATTTTGTAATGTTTTTGGCCTGGGAGTTGTTCTATTTATTATGTAATGCACATGCTAGCTGAACCAATTCTTGGAGGTAGTAATCAGTTGCCGAGGGACTCAAGCTCTCGACTGATTCATAAAGTTTCACCAAGTATTCGAGATTTTCACCTGAAGGGCCCTTAGAAGTAGCAATTTTTTTAGCAGTGACCGATAAATCTTCAGGTCCTACAAAAGACTCGTTATCGATTGTTCCAATGTAAATAACAGATTCAATAAAAGAGTCACCATCTTCATTTTGAGGTATGGATTTTAGTACCGATTGGGACTCAGGATCTTGGGGAGCTTCACTTATATGGAATGGAACTTTATGTGTTGTATAACCATCTTGTTCTCTTACGTCTAAATACATTTTCATTTCGTCTACGTGTTGTGGAGGAATGTAATAAGCACAACCCCATACTTTTAGATCACTAGGCTTTAAATCATCAATAGTCAAGGATTCATTGTTCCTTAACTCGAACTTATGCAAATCATGATGGAATTCGGTATTATGTGGTAATTCATCTAGTGGGATCAAAGTAACGACTCTTCCGGGACTCTCCACAGTTCCTCTATGATCGGAAGAACTCTGCCAAAATCTTCTGATAAAACCCTTGAGATAGCCTGTTACTTTGAAACTATACAATGGTGGAGGTTTGAATATAAGTGAACCATAACCAATAATCCACATACCTTCACTAGCCGTCATAGTTATCTGTGAAATATAAAAATGAGATGAGAAATCCACATCAAAACCAAAAGGCTTTTTATTGATAACAAGCACGACATCATTGATTTGAAGAGTTTGCAGTTAACTAAGAATTCTAAAACTACATTAAACTCTTGGTCCTTTACATTGATAGGATAATCTTGGCACAAGTTCTCGACTGCGACTATTCATAACTAAAGATGGCTTGGTCACAGCTTGAAGTAAGTATAACCAATACAATATCAATCAACTATTACTAACTCAAACAAGCTTCAACCGTCCCATATTGCATATGCTTGTGTTGGAGTCTTCTGTACTCTATTTTCATTAGTTTCACTCTTTGTTAAGGAACAATTATTTATTGGTGAAGCAACAGTAGCTACAATAGCAGGTCTTATACTAGGCCCTCATTGCTTGAATTGGTTTGATCCAATAGACTGGGGAAATCATGATAGGATTACTTTGGAAATAAGTAGAATCGTTTTGTGTATCCAAATTGTTGCTGTTGCAGTTGAATTACCGAAGAAATACATGAAGAAGCATTGGATTTCAGTTGCAATCTTCTTGTTACCAGTCATGACTTGTGGTTGGTTAATCGTTGGTTTATTCATTTGGTTATTGTTTCCTCACTTATCATTTTCTGAGTCTTTATTAATTTCGGCTTGCATCACTGCAACTGATCCAGTTTTAGCAGCAGCCGTTGTTGGTAAAGGTAAATTCGCTGAAAGGGTTCCTGGTCATTTAAGAAATTTACTTACTGCTGAATCAGGTTGTAATGATGGTATGGCATTTCCCTTCATTTATTTGTCATTGAATTTAATCTTGCATCTGGGAAATCCTAAGGAAATCGTCAAAGATTGGTTTCTCTTGACTATATTCTGGGAATGCTTATTTGGTATTGTATTGGGAACTTTCTTGGGTTACTCAATGAGGAAATTGGTTTCGTTCGCCGAAAGGTTCAATCTCATTGATAGAGAATCTTTCTTGGCAATTTTCATCTTCCTTGCATTCATCTCTGCTGGTTTTGGATCTATGCTTGGCGTAGATGACTTGTTGGTATCTTTTGCCGCTGGAACAGCTTTTGGTTGGAATGGTGATTTCGCTAAAAAGACCGAAGAATCCCATGTTTCCACTGTTATTGATTTGATTCTTAACTTGGCTTATTTTGTGTATTTTGGAGCAATTGTACCATGGGAACAATTCAACAACGTTTCTATTGGTTTAAATGTCTGGAGATTAATTGTTCTTGCATTTGTTATCATATTTTTGAGACGTTTACCAGCTGTGGTAGCCTTGAAACCTTTTACGCCCGATGTGAAAACATGGAGAGAAGCATTTTTCTGTGGCCACTTTGGTCCAATTGGTGTTGGTGCAATCTTTGCAGTCATTTTGGCCCGTACTGACTTGGAGGCTCATTACACAACCGAAGAAACACCTTTGAGACACCTTCCAAACCCTGACTTTCCCCATTACTTATTACTTGCTGATATGTGGCCCATGGTGACATTTGTGGTAGTCACATCCATCGTTGTTCATGGATCTTCAGTAGCGGTGTTGACATTGGGTAAGAGATTGAATAGAATGGCCATCACCATGACATTGACGAACAATACCACTGAGAATGGAAACAACTGGTTAGCAAGGTTACAAAATTTGGACAGAAATGCTACATCATTCTCATTGCATAGAATTGATACAGATGGGACAACTACTTTGAAGGATGAGAAGAATGATGATTTGCCTAAATCCAATACAGTAGAAACCAGTGGAATCAAAGTCAGACCAGCAGGTGGAGCAAAGAGAAAGAAGCATAGGAGAAGAAAAGGTCCTAGAGCTAAGATTATAAGAAGTCATTCGCATGATGAGAGACCGGTGGAGGAAGAGAGACAAAGACCTCATGCAGAATTCTTACAATTGGGAAGACCATCAGTGGCTGATGATGCAAACTCAATAAAGACAGACGAAGAGGATACATTACCCACAGATTCACCTCAATCCCAAGAACAGAAACTTGATATCCAGGAACCAGTTGAAGAATTTGCTAAGCAACAGACTAGAGATTCTATACCTACCACAGCATATGAAGAAGGAAACAAAATTATCATTGAAGATGAACATGGCGAGATTGTTGAAACAGTTGCAATTGCTGATAAGGAGAAACAAAAGGCACGTAGAGAGAGTGATAGTTTGAGTCTTCACTCTATGGCATCCCTTCGCAGACATTTATCTGAATTCTCCCAGGCATCAGAGGATAGAGATGATGCTGTCACAGTCGATGATCAAATCTCAAGAATGGCTAAGAAGAGGCTGTACTACAGGAAGAGTGATCCCAAACATACTAAAGTTTACGCTCATCAAATCGATGATGTTATTGTCATCGAGAACGAAGATGGTGAGATTGTAAGAAGATACAAAGTCAGTCGTCACACGAGACCAAGAACAGATTCCTTGCTCGGTAAAGCATTGAGTAAAGTTGGACTCAAGTCAAAAGAGAAGAATCCAGAACCAAATCCTGACATTTTGGTGAACAAGTATGTTAATCAAAATGCTTCATCACCACTAGATAATCCTGCAATTGAAAGAACATTTGAACAGAAACTCACCAACGCTATAACAAATCCGGTTCGTACTGCTGCTATTGCTGTACCCAATCGAGTATCTGAAGAATTTGATGAAGAGAGTGAATTTGATTCAGAGCAGTCAGGTAACCTGAATGATGAAGATGAGGATGAATTATTGCATGAGACTGCCATTGAAAAGCAGAGAAGGCTCGCGGCATTAGGCCAACTCCCTGCTACAAGAGATGCTGATGATGAGGAAGAATAATTTATGATAGTAACTGATAGATATTAATTGTGCTTTTATTAGTAGAACAGAATATATGTACTTTTAGTGGTGAGCCTTTGGAGCATTTGGTAATTTGATTAATGATTGCTTTATGGCTTCGACACCCTTTAACAAATCATCTTCAGAGATGACCAATGGTGGGGCCAATCTAATGATATGGTCGTGAGTTGGTTTAGCTAAAACACCGTGATCTTTCATAACCAAACAAAGGTCCCAAGCAGATCTTCCGTTGGTTTTAGTGTCATCAATAACGATAGCAGATAAAAGACCTTTACCTCTGACTTCAGCGATGATACCATTGAACTCCTTTTTAAGTTCCTCGAGCTTTTCAACTAAGAGAGCACCTAATTTTTGAGCTCTTTCGACTAAGTTTTCATCTTTGACAACTTGAAGAGCAGCCATGGCGACTTTACAAGATAATGGGTTACCACCGTAAGTTGAACCATGAGAACCTGGTTCCAAACATAACATAATTTCTTTGGATGATAACACAGCAGAAACCGGAGTGACACCACCAGAAATAGCTTTACCTAATAAGATAACATCAGGTTTCACGTTCTCTGAATGTTCGTAACATAACATTTTACCGGTTCTGGCAATACCAGTTTGAATTTCGTCACAAATCAACAAGACGTTGTGTTTCTTACACAATTCTTGGACTCTGCCTAAATAGTCTTTTGGTGGAACAACAATACCAGCTTCACCTTGAATTGGTTCTAATAAGATGGCAGCGATTTTGTCACCAGCGTTAGCGAAAGCCTTCTCCACGTCTTCGATAACACCATATCTGATCAAGGTACCCTTTGGTTCACCAGGAATCTGAGGTCCAACACCTTCAAGGTAAGGACCAAAGTTAGTAGTAGCATCTGGATCAGTTGACATTGAAATAACACCAAGGGTTCTACCATGGAAATTGTCAGCAGCAGACAAAATGATAGCTTCGTTTTGAGGAATTCCTTTCTTGATGTAACCCCATCTTCTTGCTAATTTCAAAGCAGTTTCAACGGCTTCAGCACCAGTGTTCATTGGTAAAACCATTTCATAATTGAAAAATTCAGTAATGTATTTAGCGTACTCACCAAAGACATCAGAGGAGAAAGCTCTTGAACATAAAGTCAATTTGGAAGCTTGTTCAATCAAAGCAGAAATGATTTTTGGGTGACAGTGACCTTGGTTAACAGCAGAATAAGCACTGAGGAAGTCTAAGTACTCATTTCCTTCAGGATCCCAAACGTGAGCTCCAGAAGCACGAGCAAACACAACAGGAAGTGGATGATAGTTGTGAGCAGAGTATTCTTCTTCGTATTGTCTAGCGGTAGCAGATGAGATCGATGACATTGTGCAAATTGGTGAAAAAAGCTGGAAACAGATGGCTTTATACGCCTTCGGTAATGGTTTCCGATTTAAAATTCTGGCAAAAGGTGGGGGTTCTAATGGCAACCAACTGCGAAAATGATGTAATTGTACACGACCGGGTTTAGTCATATTGAATTTAGAACTTGAATTGTATACAGGTGTTGATACCACACCATGTAGAATACATAACTATGAGGCAATGCAATTGGGTTGAATTCCCCTGTAGCTCGGAAATAGGGAGTAAGCACAACTGAGGTCTACACAACTTTCTTTTGCTGGATGATTTGAAACCTGCATATTATACCACCAGTTGAGGGCAGTTTCTCGCGAATCAGAGTTAAACAAATTATGAGTGACTACAAGAGACAGAGTGCTGGTGTGCAGGCATCTACCAGATCTGAAGTTGAAAACCAACTAGCAACTATTGGTATGAGAATTCGTAAGGCTGTGGCTGAAGGATATAATCGTCCTGGACCAATAAGGAGAGTTGCTTTGCCCGATCATATTGAACAACCACCACAGCTTACAAATAGATTCTCAACAATGGAGACTTCTTCAGACTTGAGCAGTTGGGAGCAAATGCAAGCCCCTGTTCAAACTTTGGGTATTTCGCAATCTAGTAAACGGAAGCACGATGATTCAGAGTCTCATCCTGAGTATGGAGTGTTGCAATTAGACGAAGATTTTTAATGAGTATAAGTATTGTATGTATAATGATTATTGTGATGAAATGTAGCTGATCGTATGTCAGTGACAGGGGATTCCAAACCACCCTTCTTTGGTTTCCCTGTTGATTAGTCTTGCTTGAATTAAGATAATATCAGAGTCTATTTCTCAACTGTACCCCTAGTTAAGATCGGTCACGAGCATTTGACAGAGCTAAATAAAATAAGACCAATACTGCAGTAGTCAGGTGTGTGTTCGATGAGTGTACCCACTCTTCCAACCTGAACCGCAATTTGTCCAGGAAATACGTAAGCAAAAGCAATAAGACAATCAAACGACGCATAACAGCGATAACTACATCTTTGTATACCCTGAGAGTAACATGAATGGCTCTTCTAGTTGGAGTTTTGTCGCTTCTAAATGACCCAACAAGTTTTCCCCCATTCTTCGTCGTCAATCGAGGTTTTCCCATACACATTGTGATTATGCGAAATCGATATTCAGTTATTTAGTTCTTTTGTAATCATGAGTCCAAGGAACGAGTCAATGACTTGAGTAGCTGCAAGACTAGTTATTTCACTACTGGAATCAAATGGAGGACTAACTTCTACCACATCTGCACCTACTAAATTGATACCTTCTAACCCATCTAAAACACTCAACAATTCTCTTGTTGACCAACCACCAACTTCCATTGTACCAGTAGCAGGAGCAAATGCAGGATCTAATACATCTATGTCAACACTGATATAAATAGGAGCGTCAGTTCCTATTTTTTTGAGTATTTTCAGCACCATTCCTTTGACACCAATTCTATCAATTTCTTTGGCATTGAACATCTTGAACCCACAATCAGCATCATGTTTTGGATCATACTGAGAGTCTATGTATGGTGCACGGATGCCTAAATGGAAACACCCGGAAGAATTCAAGTATCCCTGTTCAGCAGCATAATGTAAAAACGTTCCATGGTTGAGCTTCATATAATTTGAAATTCCTCCCCCAAGAACTAAAGGATCCCATGTGTCAATATGACTATCAAAATGTAATACATTCAAACGTCCATGTTGTTCGTAAGCAGATCTAAGGGCCATCAAGGTAATAGTGTGATCTCCTCCAATAGTAATGATTTTTGGTTTGCCCGAATTGTTCCCACTTGAATGCCTATGAATTGCTCTCTCGCCTCTGTACAATTGATTGAGAGCAATCCTGTTGTCGAAAGGTGTCATAGGAACATCACCACAATCGATTATACTCAAGTTATGAGTTTTACGATCATACGGATTAATGTGAGTCAAGTTGGTGTTTGGCTCTCCGTTGCTTCTCACAGGAGAAGCACCACCTAGTCTCCTTGACCCCAGTCGAATTGCTTCCGGTCCAAACCTTGCACCAGGTCTGTACGAAACTCCAGTATCGAATGGTGCTCCTATTACGGCAATATCAATTTTTTTGGTGATGTTGGGGTCAAAACAGTTGAAATGTTCGACACCCCCAAAAGTTAGAATACCCCCAAATAAGTTCTTTGTGAATATCAAATCGTCAGTTGAATCATCTGGAGGTAATTGGATGTTTGAACGATATCTGACAAAAGATTCATGAGCTTTTTCAGCGAAAGCTGCCTTCTCTCTCTGTTCCATCTTTTGTGCCTGCTGCAAAAATTCCTCAAAAGAGGATGCATCTGAAACATGAAAGTCAATTGAGCCAGAAGACTCAGTACCCTCTTCTGTAGAGAGTTTGCCCTCACTCATTTGCTGCAACTTGAATTGTCTGGATTCTGCGGTATCGACCAAATTACCATAAATGGAATCAAGAAAAGTTTCACTCATTGGTTCAAGGAAAGAGACTTCATCCTTGTACGGCTCGATCAACAATCCATTAGTGAGCAAGAGCAATGTCAATTGAAGTGTCACCCGGTAAAGCATTTTCGTTGTATCGAAGCAAGGTCTGATTGATTTAAGTAACAGAATTCCGTAAAATCTCAATTGAGTATGTTGAACCGATAAGGGACGGAATCTTGATTGGGAAGTTATTTGACCTCCACAATCGATTGCAAAATAAATACCGTCTAATTTAATCTATAACTAATTATATACATCACCTAAAGTTACACTCTTTATAACAGTGTAGTCATCAATACCGTACAAAGAACCTTCTCTACCAAAACCAGATTCTTTAACACCACCAAAAGGTAATGCAACGTCACTGAAAACACCTGTGTTAACTGCAACCATACCTGCTTCAATATGTTCAGACATATACCAAGCAGTGTTCAAACTCTCAGTAAAAACGTAAGATGCTAAGCCGAATTCAGTCTCATTGCAGAAATTCAAAGCTTCATCTCTAGTTTCAAACTTAACAAGAGCTGCAAGTGGTCCAAAAGTTTCTTCAGAGCAAACTTGCATAGTTGGGGTAACATCTCTCAAAATAGTTGGTGCATAAAAGTGTTTACCCTTTTCTGGTAATCTGCCACCTTTGAGAGCAACAACAGCTCCTTGATCAATAGCATCTTGAGTATGTCTTTCAACTTTAGCAATGGCGTTCTCGTTGATCAAACAAGAGTGAGTAACACCTTCTTCAAAACCATTACCAATCTTGAATTGTTTGACTTTTTCAACGAAAAGATCAACGAACTTATCGTAAATACCAGATTGAATGAAAAGTCTATTAGCACAAACACAAGTTTGACCTAAAGTTCTGAACTTACAAGCCACTGCTTGAGTGACAGCCTTCTCTAATTGAGCATCATCAAAGACAACAACAGGAGCATTACCACCTAATTCGAAAGATAATTTTTTCAAAGTTGAAGCAGATTGTTTCATTAATAATTTTCCAACTGGAGTTGAACCAGTGAAAGAGATTTTTTTGATCAATGGAGATTCACAGAATTTCAATCCAGTTGCAGGTGTGTTCTCAATAGATACAGTAACAACGTTGAAAACACCTGGTGGGAAACCAGCTTTATCAGCTAAGTAAGCAATTGCTAAAGATGACAAAGGTGTTTGAGCATCTGGTTTCAAGATACAAGTACAACCAGCAGCCCAAGCAGGTCCAGCTTTTCTAGTACCCATAGCCGATGGAAAATTGAATGGGCACAATAAACCAACAGGACCAACTGGTTGTTTATAAGTGAATATCTTATTGTTCGAATTGGTTGGCTGAATAGTGTGACCATACATTCTTTTAGCCTCTTCGGCGAACCATTCAAAATAAGAAGCAGCATATTTAACTTCACCAATAGCATCAGCTAAAGCTTTACCATTTTCCCAAGTGATAATTTTGGCTAAATCATCAAGATTCTCGATCATAAGGTTGAACAAGTCTCTCAATAACTTGGATCTGTCATGAGGACTAGTCTTTTTGAATGTTTGGAAAGCATCATAAGAATTTTGAATAGCGTAATCAACTTCTTCAGGTAATAAATCAGGTAATTCAATAATTAATTCATCAGTTGCTGGATCAGTGACTTTAAAAGTTTTAGTTGATTTTGATTGGAACCAAGCACCGTTGATATAAGAAGAGTTTCTAATGAGTTCTGGGTTCTTCAATTGAGGAGCCATGTTGAAAACTTGAATATTTATTTTCCAGATAAATTGTGGATTTAAATAAGGTGCTTTAACCCGCGCGGTTAACCCTCCTAAATAGGTAGTAACCGAGTTAATTGTTCAAATTTTTTATTCTTTGTGACACACCCCGAGAAAACATCCATCGATCATCCACATTGAGTCGTGTGGTCCAAAGTGCCCACCTTCCCGTTATAATTTGTAGTATTGCATGAAAGTGGTATCGCGATCTCTCACTTAGTGTTTGTATCGTTTTAATCGCGATTACTTCATTTTTTATGAGCGACGGTAAGTTATTCGTCAAGACTAAATCTTCAGAGATCAAGGCCGAGCTTGATCAAGCTTATAAGAAATCTCGTCCTCAAGCTAAAATAAAACTTATTTTAAAGAAGGTAACTGCAAATATTATCTTGAATAATCATGAATTGTCAAGATTACTACCAGAAATCATCAAATTGCTTCGATTCGACGATCTAGAAATTCGTAAAGTTTGCTTGGACTACTTATGCAATTATGCGCACTATGATGTTGGCAAATCACAAGATGCTTTACCGTTTCTAAAACGCTTCAAAGACGATTCAAGTCCTTTATTGAGAGCCCTCGCTATAGAGACATTAACTTCAATCAACATCACTGAATTCACAGAACTATCGTTTCTCTACATTAAGCAACTGCTTAAAGATTCCAATTCATATGTACGGAGAACTGCAGCTTACTCAGTTACAAGATTGTTTCAAAATAATCGATCAAGAGTTATAAATGAAGACCTCATTGGAGAGTTGAATTCCCTATTGTATGATGATGATGATTCAGTAATTGGTGTGGCACTCTCGTGCTTGAATGATATAATCGAATCCGAACAATCCTTGAACTTAACAATTGACATAGATCATTCTATTGACCTTCTCAAGCGCATTGGCAAAATGTCAGAATGGTCTCAAACTTACATTCTAAACTCACTAATGTCTTATGTCCCACAATCTACCGAAGTAGCTCTTGAGCTCATCGAACTACTCATGCCTTATCTCCAGCACGAAAACTCATCAATTGTGTTGAATACAATCAAAGTGATTGTGTATTTGAGTAACTACATCAAAAGTCCTGAACTCATTGTTCCAACCTTACCAAAACGACTAGGACTCTCTTTGGTATCTCTCTTATCTAAACCACCGGAGATACAATTCTTGGTGCTAAGAAATGTTATCCTTCTATTACTTGGAAGAAGAGAGTTGGTCCATTTTGATGTGGAAATGTTCTTCTGCAAACAAGATGACGTTCTCTACGTGAAAGACACTAAATTAGAGATTATCTACCTTCTTGCTGATGAGAACAACGTCATGACAGTTCTAAGAGAGCTTGATGAATATGCTACTGAAGTGGATGTGGCTATGGCTCGTAAGGCAATAAGAGCTTTCGGAAATTTAGCAGTGAAGATTGTGACGGCAGCCGACCTGTGTGTCGAAATATTGGTAGAACTCATAACACATGGAGTTCCATACATCGTCCAAGAATCTGCTGTTGTGCTCAAAAACATAGTGAGGAGATATCCAAATACTTTTGATCATGCAGTTATCACTTTAGCAAAGTACTACAAGGTAGTGGAAGAGGCTGAAGCAAAAGCTGCCATGATATGGATACTAGGACAATATTGTACTTTAATCGACAATAGCGTCGAAATTGTCCAGGAAATGATCGAGGACTACAAGGATGACACACTCGAAGTGCACCAAGCGACCTTGACTTGTGTTGTCAAGCTCTACCTAAACTTCCCCGAAGAGGCTAACAAATTGGTGTTGAAGACACTAAAATGGGCTACTGAAGAAGCTGACAACCCTGATCTTAGAGAGAGAGGGTTTTTTTATTGGAGACTCATATCCACAGATAACAACAGTGGAAAGTTTCAGGGGTTAGCTAAGGAAACAGTTCTCAATAGTAATCCTCTCATAAACTCGGAGCAAGATCACATGAATCCCGAGGTACTCGAAGATCTTGAGTTGAACATTGGTATGCTAGCATCCATTTATTTGAAACCAGTTCAACAAGTCTTCCGTCTTGCTAGAGTAAAAAAATTGACCAAGAGTCCTGCTTTACAACCTTACAAACCTCGTGGACCTCATTCAACCAAAAAAAGTCTGCCCCCTAAGGATTCATTGGAGACAGAGCATAAAGTTTATGGAGCTAAGCGGTTCATCGCTTCACATGAACGGTTGAACAGAAGACATTCAACGTTACAGCGTAACGACTCATTCGATTCGGGAGTTTCTGAAGAGTCATCAGGAACCAAGTCGAGTACCAACAGAAGACTTTCGAGAAGAACATCAATCTTTAAAAAGGCAGGTCACTGACTTACAATATATGTACATTATTAGCATTATATAAACATTTCATCGTTATCATTAGTTTGTTTCTAATAGTGCGGTTGGTTCTTGTTTGACAGAGATGGGGTTCTCAGCTTTCCTAACTTCAACAATCTCCACATCCTTCGAAAACTTGATCACAGAGCTCGCAGGTACAACTGTTTCGATCTTGATGTTGGGAAGATTTTTCTCTGGACCATCGGGAACTTCTGCTTTTAGCTCACTAAGGTCTCTTCCAATTAAACACCCAAGGATCAATTGAGCAGCAGGTTTGGACATCACAAGCAGCATCTCTTTACAAAAAGTAGCATTAATACATTGTGGGCAACCCCATTCACATGAACAGCTTTTGATGCGGTCATAGGCAACCACTAGCATTCTATCAATATGTTCAAATGTTTTAGCAGATATCCCTGATCCTCTTTCACCACCTTTAGCATCGTAGAATACCAATCTTGCAGGCCTCTTTCTGGAGCTCTGCCTCTGAGCAAATTCCTTCTCTGGGGCTTTGCATTCGGTAATCAATTCAGCTTCACCAAGATTTGAGCTGAAGCGAACATTAGGGTTCGAGGATGCTCCTCCATTAATGAATATAGGAATAATGTTCATGATTGCATGCTGAGCAGCATGTATTCCAGCTGCTGGACTGAGTTGTTTGTCCTTGATTACTTCTATAATTGGTGTAGGAATATCGAGCCAAAATCCTTTACTCAAATATTTGACGGGTGGATTTTTGACTTCTACTGCTTCCATGATTTCATTCTTACTGTTCACCTTGAAATAACCAAAAACAACAGTGGTAGTTTCAATTTTACCAAAGTAAACAGGAATATCACTATCATTTTGGAATGGTGTGGCCAAGCACTTAATATACTCGATTTCAACTGGGTCAACATCAGTAAAGTCTCTTTGTTGTGTCGTCCAGTCAACTTTCACCCTGTGCACTTTAGCAAATTTACCTTCCGAGTTGAACTCTTTTACGAGATAGGGAACACCTTGATGTAAGAAGATTCCTCCTTCATACAAAGTGAATGAAGTTCTCAGCTCTTCTACCTCTTCAATGACAATGTTGCGGTTATTAGTGATGTCCACAACAGCATAATTAGTGTTTTCGATTGCTCGAATAGCCACATGCTCTGGAGGCCACGGTAAATATTTGGGATCAGTTCTGTACTTGCCTTCATCATCTAGGTTGAGCTTAGCTTTACAAATGGCCTGAAAGAGTTTAGCCTCGTTCTTTTTACCTCCATGGCAGAACCATTTTGAATCCAATTCAATGTCAATGGGCCTCTCGAATGCTGCACATTGCAAATGAAGCTCCATAATTAATTGGTACATTTCAATTCCAATTAAACTCTCAACTCCCAAATCTTCATATGTAGTCTTGTCACAGAGTTCTTCTGGATGCTCAAGGTAATATTGGTCAATGGGGACATTTCCCACTACATACACAGCAAGACTGCCCTTGGCATTTTTACCTCTTCCTGCTCTTCCAAATTGCTGATGGAGATTCGACTTCAGTTTGGGGAATCCGCATGTCAAAACAACGTCCAAATCGGAGAGATCAACTCCTAGCTCTAATGCATTTGTAGCAACAAGAGCTCTCAATTGCCCATTGAACATCTTTTCCTCTATCTTTCTCCTATCGCCCTTTGAGTAACCACCTCTATACGCCATAACATCATTAGCATTTACATTTTGGAAGTCATTGTCTGGTGATGATATCATACGTCGAACTTCTTTCATCATGAGTTCACACATCTTCCTAATTGGACAAAACGCAATCACCTTCAAATTAAGTGATTTCGATAATAATTCCAATAGAACCTTAGACAGTTCCACAATAATGTTGGTACGAGGGACCATATTTGGATTGGATGTCAGGTTAGCTATAATATTTTCCTTGGAATAAATTTGACCCTTCTTATTCATAAGAGCTGGTGGCTGCCACACAAGAATTCTCTTTTCACAGCTACTGCTACCATCATGAAAGACATGATGAATTGGTTGGTTCTCTGGGATGGAACATATGTGCCTAAAATGTGAAGCTGGATCAAGAACGGTAGCAGAACACGATATAAATCTGATATCTGGACTACCCTTTATTTCATTAACAATCCTGAAAAGTCGAGCCATGACGTAGCTAACGTGAATTCCAAAAGTTCCTTTGTAAACATGAATTTCATCTATGATAATAAATTTTAGGGCTCTCAAGAAATCTTCCCAGCCTCGACTATCACCATACAGTAAACCATCATGATTGGGTAGAATTGACGCATGTATGGTATCAGGATTGGTAAAGATAATGTCAGCAAATTTCCTTACATGGTTCCTGTGCTTCGTGTCAGTATCACCGTCATAGGTGTCCACGATTATTTGTCTTTTCAAGTTCAAGGAAAGATACTTTAGAAGATCATCTAAATGCTTCTTCTGGTCTTGTGCTAATGCCTTAGTTGGAAAAATAAAGATTCCAGTAGTATCACGTCTCGTTTTAGTGCCATTTCTTTCGATGTCCCATAGAATCTCGTTTAAAATAGGTATTTGATATATCAATGACTTACCACTACTAGTGGAAGTACTGATAATGACATGAGCGGGATTTGAACCAAGTATTGATTCTAATGCTTCAGTTTGATGGGCATACAAATCTGTCTCTATATCAATTCCCTTGTACTGCTTCAATGCAGAGACAAGATCTGGGTGAATATTATAAACTGATACATCCAACTTGCTGTACTTCGCTTCTGTATGTTCAGTAAACACGCCTTCAAACTTGATCTGATCCTTGTACCAGCCACTTGTTTTCAATAATTGAACCATATCACCAGCTGAGAGATGAGTGGAGGAAGTGATTGCACTCTTATTGTTCAATGAATTGAGAGGGTCCTCAAAGTCTATCTCTGGTGGCACTTCCGCTTGAGCCAAATCTTGTAGTTTTTGATCAATCTCCGTCTCCAAGAAACCGTTATTTGCTATCTCATCAAGATCTCCAAATTTCGATAAGAAATCACTCACACCTGCGTCAAACTTATCTCTTCTAGCTCGAATAATGTTGAACAATTGTTCATGAGTCAATTTCTTTGTATTCAAATCTTTATGGGAGAACACCGGTATGCCATCATTTCCCCTTCTTATTTTTCTTCTAATAGATGTAGATAAGTAGCCAATTCCATCAATTTTTATATCTTCGAATTGGAAAATTAATAGTTGAGTATTTGGTTTATGATTTCTCTCTAAATCAGCATACACATCATCCATTGATGTAGTTTGAGACTGTTCATATCCAGATTTCCAAGAGAATTTTGGTTTCTGTTCTTCGTCTATCAATGAATTCTCATCAACGTAATTGTAATAGACATCGCCCCTAGGTAACAAAACTTTTATCGCTGCTAAATCAACTTTAGTCAATTCTGGAACAAGTTTTTTACAGTGTTCATATGTTGGTATAGTTGCTCTTGAATGTGATGCGAGGAATGTGAGATTTGTATTGATCACCGAGAATATCTTCCGTAGTCGCTGTAGACTTTGTGGCCATTTTTCAATTATCGTTCTATCCATAAGTCATAAATTTTATTGAGATCTCAACTAAACTTTAGCAACCGTTTATTTTACCAATTGCTGGAAATACAAGTCAATTCTGTCACAGTATTTCCATTATTGTGTTTAAGTGATTAGAAAGTGCCTACAAAGTGTAATGTTCGACGGAGTCAAAATTAAATCGAAAGCTTCAAACTTGGTTGCTGCGGACCCTCCATTTACAAAAGGTAAAGACCTTACAAAACGTCAGATTTACCAGTCAAGGTACAATTTTGGAGTCAATTTAGGTGCCTGTTTTGTGCTTGAAAAATGGATTTATCATGATCTTTTTGTGGGCGACGCTGAAGTTGAATCTGATGCTGTGAAGCAATCAGTCAAAGAACTAGGTGAAGACGAAACCAGAAAGAAGTTCGAAGACCATTGGTCCAGCTTTATGAGTGGAGAAGATTGGAAATGGCTTCAAGAACATCAAGTAACTTCTGTAAGAATTCCATTGGGTTATTGGGAAATTGATGGTGGTAATTTCACAAAGGGTTGTGAGTTCCAAAAAATTGGTAAAGTCTACACTAATGCCTGGAAAATCTTCAAAGAGAAGTTTGTTGAACCTGCAGCGGAACACGATATCTCTGTTGTGGTTGATATTCACGGATTACCTGGTGGTGCTAATACTGATGCTCATAGTGGTGAGAAGAATAGTGGTACAGCCAAATTCTGGGATAATTCTAACGATCAGCTACTTGTACTTGATATGCTCAAGTTTATTGCTAAAGATCTCAAGAAATATGATAACATCGCCGCAATCCAAGTGGTAAATGAATCGGTGTTTTCTAATGATGGTAAAAGACAACAACAATATTATGCAGCTGCCATTAACAGTATTAGAGAAGAGGACAAACTGATCCCAGTCGTTATATCTGATGGATGGTGGCCAGATCAGTTTGCCAAATGGGTGCAGCACAAACAAGATAAGCATGGTAATTTAGGTGTTATCGTTGACCATCACTGTTATAGATGTGCTTCCGATGAGGATAAAAAGAAAGCACCACAACAAATCATTGATGACTTGAATAATGATCTTCTCACAAACATCAATGATGGAGGTAAAGGAGTGGATTTCATGATTGGAGAGTACTCGTGCGTTTTAGACGAACAATCGTGGAACAAAGCTGGTAATTCTAAGAGAGAAGATTTAGTTGCTGAGTTCGCTAAAAGACAACTTGAACTCTTCAAAGAAAGACCATCGTTTGGGTCGTTCTTTTGGACTTTCAAGTTCCAAGCTGGTAGTGGTGGAGAATGGGATTTCAAGACTATGGTTGACCAGGGTGTTATCGGTAACCCACTCCCAATAAAAGGTAGGGATATACCAGATGGGAACAAATTTAAGGAGGTTTTGGACCAAGAGTATGGAGGTCATGTTGACTACTGGGATAAACAAGGTGGTAAGTACGACCATGAAAGATTCAAAGAAGGGTTCACCACTGGTTGGAAAGACGCCGAGTCCTTTGCCAAACACGGCTCAGTGTTGGGAAGGAGAGAAGCATGGAAAGCTGCCAGATTAAAGGAACATGAAGAAGCCAAAGGTAAGTCTAAGTTTATTTGGGAATGGGAACATGGATACACCACAGGTATTCGTCGTTTCTATGAAGCTTTATGAGCAAAATGTTAATGATTTTATAGTTTTATGTTACGCTGTTGACTTCTGTAGCTGTGACACTGACACACTGTCACACTGTTAATGGTCCAAGTAGATTCTGCTATCTCGGTCTATGCACACTCTTTTTGCAATCATTCGCACCAATTCGGTTGTACTAATTTGGTGATCTTGCTTATTAATTTAATCTTGAATGACTAACGAAACGCCGCTGTTTCTACCTCCATCACAACTACAGCAGCAAGCAATCCTGTATGGAGAGAAACTCATAAAAAGCAATGAAAAATCAACGAAGCACATAAAATATCAAATTAGATTGTTAGAGGTATTCAATCACGAAATCAAAAGATTAGAACGCCTCGGTTACTGTGACTATGAATTGGCTCTTTTCTGTTACATCACTGCTCAGATTCTTCATGATGAGTGTAAGCGGCATTCAGAACCTGAAGTCAAAGATTTCATTGAAACTATTGCCTCCACTTTAAACAAGAAACTGAAGCAGTTTGACCAATTGAAAACTGCTATTGAACGTCATAGTCATACACCGGTTGCAATCGAAGATAATGAATTGGATCCCCTAATAACGAGACTAAATCGGCTCAAAGCTGCAAAAGCTGCTGCTGAAAAATCTCCAGTCAACGAGGCTTTCAACATTGATAAGTTTATGTACTCCGAAGTGATTTCAGCAGATGAATTACACAGTCTTCTAGAAAAATACTCTCAGAAGTATTCAGTTCTTTTAATTGATTTCAGAACCAGAAAAGAGTACCAATACAATCATATCAACTATAAAGAATTGGTCAACATAGAACCAAGCATTGTTAATTCATTGCTAGGCCCTGAAAATAAAAACAATCACCATAGCATAACTGATCAGGACCTCGAGGAGAGGATGAAACTTCTTCTCCCTGATGATCAGTACACTCGATTTCGGAATAGGCATAAGTACGATTTGATTGTTCTCTATAATCTACGGTATGGGGTTAAACATACACAAATCGACAGATTTGAGGCCCTTGTTAGCCTGTTGGTCAATGAAAATGATGACTTCTTCCCACCACTGAATCCATTCAATCAATTAATCGATATTTTAGCTTATCGAAACAAATATCTCAGCTCGAGACTCAAACGGGCCCCTTGCTATTTATCTGGAGGTGTATCGTTTTGGTTTGAGTGTTTTGGGCAAAACTCCATTGCTAAAGCAGCTGAGGCTTCTTCTCTTATCAGACCCCAAGCATCAATGTCTAGAACAAGTAGCAGTTCGTCACCAGCAACGAGAAGCAACAGCTTCTCTTCAAATGGTAAAACATCTCCTGATTTGAAATCTGTAACTAGTGGTTCCCCTTACTTGAAGAACTTTGGTGATTACTTGGGTACTGCCAAAACCAACAGCAAAACTCCAATCTCAGGAACTTTCCATATACCAGAAGAACAACATGATAAACCTTATCATGTGCCCAAGTCACAGGAAACCATCGGTCAGAGACCTTATTATCCTTCGAATTCTTTGGACAGTTTGACAACAACACCAAAGCAAGTAGATGAAGTACCCTCTTTACCACAACAGATGCCTCAAAGGCGTTTGAGCTCATCATTGGCCAAGCAGATTCGACCAACCTCATCTTCATCATCGAACAATGGTGCCAAGTCCAATCCAAGCAAGTTCCTCGAACAGTACACTACTGGTTTAGTGAACTTAGGTAACTCATGCTACATGAATTGTGTCTTGCAATGTCTTGGTGCCACTCCACAACTTACCAAGTTTTTTTTCCCCACGTTACCACCAGATGCCAATGCAGCCTTACAGTCGTACAAGCAACATATCAACATCAATAATAAGCTTGGGACAAAAGGAATCATTACCACATCTTTTGTCACCTTGTTGATGAATATGTTCAGCAACTCTGGAAGTTATTTCAGTCCCAACCATTTCAAGAAGGTTGTTGGGTCCCTTTCACCAGGTAAACAATTTGCAACTCTTGATCAACAGGATTGCATTGAATTTTTGAACTTCTTGTTGGACAGTCTTCACGAGGACTTGAATCAGATGGTGGTTTTGGATTCAAAGGAGAAACAAAGGATCAATGAATTGACAGCTGAACAAGAAAAAACGAGGGAGTTATTGCCCGTTAGGCTAGCTTCGACTATTGAGTGGGAAAGGTATTTGAAGCTTAATTTTTCCATTGTTGTTGATTACTTTCAAGGTCAGTATTTGTCACATTTGAAATGTTTAGAGTGTGGGAATACTTCCACCACATATAACGCATTCCTGATTTTATCTTTACCAATACCAGAGAAGCTAAACCACTCTCAAACTATCACCCTCGACGAGTGCCTTAAAGAGTTCACGCAAACAGAGCTTCTTGACGATGACAACAAATGGCATTGTCCAAAATGTAAACGCTTCACCAGACTGACAAAGAAAATTATGATAACCAGACTTCCCCAGGTTTTGATTATTCATTTCAAGCGGTTCAAGATTACTCCAACGGGATATTTCAGCAAGATGGATGACTTGATCAAATATCCAGTCAATGATGTGCTTGATCTAACATCTTATTGGCCCACAGTTGGAACAACTCTTAATGGAGAGGCACACCTGGCAGTAATGTCTAGAGAGAAGGAATCACAAGTATTGGCAACATTGCCTACAAGAAACCAGGAGCCTCCTTTCAGATACAAGCTTTATGGAGTTGCAAACCATTTTGGAAATTTAACTACTGGTCATTATACTTCATATGTTTTGAAAGAAAGTGACAATAAGAAGACCAGAGGATGGTGTTATTTTGACGATTCTAAAGTTACGTTGAATCAAAAGGAAAGCCAAGTTCTCAATAAGAATGCTTATTGTTTATTCTACCAAAGAATTTAAATACCTTACTAATCATCAACAGTGCAATTGACTTTTATCATTGGATGGTTTCCAACGACCCCGTTGCTGAGTCCTGCCCAGAGCCAATCTGCCTTTTGACTATTGTTGACATTAATTTCACCCTTGAAACCCTCGACGAAAGTTCTGTCATTGAGAGTGATGTTAGAAGTGAAGTTGATAAACTCATTGAAAATTGTGAGTGACGTCCAAAACTGAAGTTTACGAAGGCATGCTATTATTAAACTTGTAACTTGACCACCGTTCAAGCAGTGAATGTAAACTGGATGATTTTGAGTATGAATAATGATATCTAATGCATCTAAGACTGTAGTGTAACCAATAGGAACACCTCTTTTTTTACCTTTACCCAGTCTTGCACATTCAAGATGAATAAGGTTGATATTATTAGTTGAAGCAAACTCGTATAATGTGGGATCAGCTTCAAGAGTTACGGGATTTGGCGTCAACGAAATGATAGTTTTTAGATTCAAACTCTTCAAAAATGGGAAATTAACATCTCTTGGGTACGCTCCTCGGTAAAGGCCTGCTTGAACAGTATTAAACTTCAATGGAGGTACTAATAAATGTGGTAAACCATAATCCATAAAAACTGAAAACTGCGACTGACAGATTGATTGAACATTAAATTAAATTATTTACTGATTGAATATTAAATATTAAGTGTTATAATTAAACCAAATAAGGTTTCTTTGCGTCTTCGACATTTGTGGCAAGAGCTTCTTCAATTGACATACGTGGAGCTTTTCCCTTGATTTTAGACCCACCAGCAATTCCACTGCTGAATTTCAAGTAGACCAAATCGCCTATCTCTGAGAATTTGGTTAAAACATAGTCTAAGTCTTCCTTTGTTAATGCAGCACTAACACAAAGTCTGACTCTGGAACTAATTAATGGTGTAGCAGGGTAAGCAACAATAACAATGGCAATCTTCATCCGATACAACATTCTTGAAACTGCTGGCATCTTGGCTGGTAAAAATAATAACAATGGTATAACTGGTGAATCATCTGCTCCAAAAACGATGAAACCAAGTTTCTTTAATCCAATTCTTAAATAACGTGAGTTGAAAGCTAACCTTTTCAATCTTTCATCACCTTCACCTGGGTTTAAGTCTCCCTTGATTATACTTACGGATGAAATAATTTGTGCTAAAACTGGTGGTGGAACAGACTCACTGTAAACATTAGTAGCATATTCTTGCTTAATTCTCTTCATAATCTTCTTTGAACCAGAAATGTATCCTCCAGTTGCTCCAAAAGATTTAGTTAACGTTCCCATGAGAATATCAACTCTCTTTGGGTCTATACCAAAATAGTCACAGATACCTCTACCCCTAGGTCCCATAGCACCAATTGAATGAGCTTCATCAACAAAAAGATAACATTTATACTTCTCCTTCAATCTGATGATTTCCGGTAAATTACACATGTTACCTTCCATAGAATATAAACCTTCAACTGCGATGATGATTTTGTTCCATGGACGATGTGTTTTTGGTTGTCCCTGAGCAATTTGATCTCTGATTAACTTTTCTAATGATTTCATATCGTTGTGCTTGAAAGCTTTGACTGAGGCACCTGAAACTCTAATACCAAATCTGATGGATGCGTGATTTAATTCATCACTAATAACCAAAGTCTTGGAATCAGCAAGACATGCAAAGACATAAGCATTAGTACCATAACCTTGACTGATGAGACAAGAATCTTCTTGACCAACAAAATCAGCAATCAACTCTTCACATTGAACGTGTAAATCGCTGCTTCCAACATATTGTCTTGGAGAACAAGCTGATGTACCGTATTTGTCAACAGAATCAGAAGCGAAAGTGGAACAGGTACCTTTGGATTGAGCAAATCCCAAATAGTTGTAGGATGATAAATTTAAGCATTCAGAGGATGTCCCCAAATATTCATAGTCTGTTCTGTTATGTTTAACTCTATCAAAGCATTTGATATATCTACCAGGAGCACCATGAATTGGTCTTGCGAAACAATCATCAATTCTGTTCTTCATTCTTCTTTCATAAAAACTTTCAAACCCATCATGCCAAGGAGCATAACCATCTTTCTCTACTAAATGAGAGTAGTCATCAGGTTTGAATATCTTACCAAAGAAATCTCTCACATGGCCAATGATAATAAGAATGAGGTAACTCAAATATGTTGAGATGTAAATGAAATAAGGAGGCTCATCCTCAACTGGATTGGAGTAAGGTTCACCAAGTTTGTGCTGTGACACATACAAGTATTCATCTGATGTTAATTTCCCAAACTCAAGTTCACTGAGTACACTATCTGGCCTCTCATCTTTGGGAGCGTCAGGAATCTTCCACATTTTCAATGAATGACTGGATTCAACCATATATAATCAACAACACCAATTCACAACTACAGGACGTTCACACTCAATCAACTAAACCAAAATACGGTTGGAAAAATTTGTTTTACTTCCGTGGTTGAAGCTTCAAAATCGCGTTTCTCATTTGAGACACTCACAGTTCAAACCCCTATTAGCGGAAGCTGCGGTCTCAATAGATTTAATTGTAAATTATGTTCTACTTACACCTTCTATGTGCTAAAGAGACCAGTTAATGGATCTTATCTAATTGATCAATTCAATCACTTTGATCCGTGGATTAATGTTGTACTTGTAAAAGTTTGTATGTCCTTTCAGCATCACCTGTAAGCAGAAGAACATATTGATACTCGGGAAGTTCCCATTCTATGTGTCCGATTGCTAAAATGGTTGTATCAGTATATTCTTGTTTGAGTACTTCATGGCATTTATGCATCAATTTTGTGTCATCCATACACGAGAATGCTTCATCAAGGATAAGCATATCGGGATCCTTAGCAATAGCCCTGAGGAATAATGCAAGCTTTTGATGGGTGAGTGACAACTCAGCAAATTTGGTGTTGCCAAAATCATGTAAAATGTCTTTAAATTGTTCAAACACTCTTAGAGTCTTACCAGGAACAACAGAGTTGGTTCCTGAGTATTTGAAATTGGAGTTACCAACGTCCAATACTAAGCCGTTTGTGATCACTTGGTTCATTGTCAATTCATATCCTGGGACTAGTGAGTGAAGTTCAGGTGATGAGATTCCGATTCTGTTGTTCACGTCAAAGAAAGAAATTCCATTCCCAGTTTTCCTTAATACCCCGTCCAAATACAACACAGACCTCCAAGATTGCGGATGGTCTGCAGTGATTAATGAGAGAATTGTGGTCTTTCCAGTACCATTTTCGCCTAAAATTCTCCAATTTGAACCTTTAGGAACTTTCCAACTGAAATCTTTCAAAACATACAAATCCTTGTATTTAACTGATGCCAGCTTGAATTCTAAATGAATATCACCTTCAAGGGTTTCTGAAATAGGTTCAAGTTTGACCGTTCTCTTCACTGGTTCAGTAGCAGTGATATCCCTTGAGATTAATGGTAGAACTTCTTCTTGAGGGCCAGATTGGACCAAGCCTTCCTCAGTAACTTCACCCAAGTGTGTCAACCAATCAGGTACGGCATCATGTAACCTCAAACCTAACACGACTGAAGTCTTGAGCTCTGCACAAACACTTTTCAATGAATCTGACACTAACCTGGTTTGAATAGGGTCTAAACCCAAAAATGGATCATCAATAATCAACAACGCAGGTTTGTTGATCAATGCTTTAGCAATACGAGCCCTTCTCATTTGACCATTACTCAAGGTGTTGATCCATTTATTCAGTAAATGCTCCAAATTGAATAACCCTAAAAGCTGATCAACATAAGATTGGTCTCCAATTTTGTGACTATTGTTATAATTGTTGGCTCCAGTCACATAGTTCTTCACGGAGTTGACGTCATCAGACATCTCCAATGCCCCCTTATAGGCGAATGTCTCATATCGAGCACTCAAATACACCTTGTCGAGACCAGAAGATTCTCTGAAGTTCAAGAACTCGATTTGATCATAGCGATGGGTATTTGCAATGAAAGGGTATGTTCTTGACAACGGAGGTGAAGGTAAGTAACGTCCACCAATAGCGCTTAAAAATTGAGTTTTATGGGACCCAGTGATTACCCATTTGGATGGTAGACCCTGATCATTGGGGGCATAAACGTCAAAATTTTGAATTGGCTTTGAGAACACAGACAAGGCAGTCTTCCCAGTGCCAGTCTTAAGCGCACAATCTCGAAATGACACCAAGCAATGTTGATTTAAAGCTGTACGGCTCGGAAACATAAAGGATGCGAAATCAATTGAGTCATTGTTGGCAAATATAAAACCTGCAGAACCTTTGCTATGAGGACCATTGATGTTGAGGGCATGAAGTTATGAAATGGTCGAAATGATGTAATTCTGCAATTGACTAAGGTCAAATGTGTGTCTTGCTCAAGCGTCAACAAGTCTCACACATTTTCTTGTTCAATCATGGAGTTTACGGATCCTATAATTGCACAAGAGGAATTACCTGTGAAGGAGACAGGTGATACCAAAGCAGATAAAGCTGTTTCACAACTCCAGGATGAGATTGATCATGCATATGAAAGTGTTGAAAAGAAATTTTCTGAATTATGGAGCAGTGCTAGCAAAAATGCTACAGACCTCCAAGAGAAATTACAAATGGATGAACACAAGAAACAGTTGTTAGCACAACTTCATTCTGCCAAACAAAACATCAACGATAAAACAAAGCTCGCCGACCACTTGCAACAATTTGAAACTCAATTGAAATCATTATCGGGGAAGGTGCAAGTACCAGATGTTGACTTAGGTAAATTGACAACACAAGCTAATGGATATTTGGACACATTGGATAGTAAATTGGAGGTTGTGGAGAAGGAAGCTGGAAAGTATGTTTCTCAATTCACTTCTTTCCTATCGAGTATGGTTTCGTTAAAACCTGAAGTTAAACCTGAAGAAGAAAAAGAGACACTTTTTGTGTCATCAATAGGAGCCAATCCTAATTATGGAGCCACTCGTTACGAAAGTGAATTGTTCAAGTTACACACTACTGCTGAACTCATAGTTGAGAAGAAAGTGGACGGTGAAGATGAGTTTAACGCAGATGAGAAGACAAAAGAGATTTCTGACTTATTAGAAAAGTATGACACAACATTGAGAAAACTCATGAATGAAATTGTACCAGTTAACATTCCATACAATGTGTTTTGGTGTCGTTACTTTGAACTTGAAACTGAACTCAAGCAAGAAGAAGAAAAGAGAAAGAAACTCACTACTACAAATGCTGATGAAGAGGAATTCACATGGGATGACGATGAAGATGATGAAGAACCTGTCGATGTTGCAAAAGAAGCATCTCAAGTCAAATCAACTGAAGATAATGAAGATGATTGGGAATAGTAAAAGATAGCACAATAGTAATGTAAGTAATTGTGTCGCGCAATGTCGTATTTTATTCTCGCCTTAGCTTTTCACTATTGATCGAGTACATTGCTTGACGTTGATTATCACACAACATTGAAGTTGTTCCTGTATTATAATTGATTATAATGTCCAAGACTAGTAATTATTTTGGGGCAATGAGTTCAACGGACTCAGGACCACGATTTCGGTCCCCTAGTCCCGTTATGTCAGTAAGTGCCGACGCTATATCATCCGGTTTTGCTTCTTCGAACGGTACAACCGCAACATCCACAACAGCACCAAAGAATTCAAAGCCAAATCTAAAGTTGAACCTCAATAAGAATTTTACAAGTCCCCGAAGTTTTGCTCTGATAGTAAACCCTGCAAATACAGGACCATTCAGCCCAGGATTATTCAATAGTAAACGAGTCTGGGTTAAAAGACCAAATGGGACAGCAACAACTATAACAGTTAATCAACCGGATATAATTGATGATTTAAAAGCTGCAATAATTGCCAAGTTTCCTAATGCTCTTGGAAAGTACTTCGATCCCGCTGATATTTCTATAAAAATGGACCCCCACACTCGCAGTACTGGGAACATGACTGGTAATGTTCCTCAATCGCATAAGAAACCAACCCTTTGGGGTTCACTGATCTCACCCGATAATCCAAAATCAAATATGTCACCTTTAACTGGTACCTCAGCTTTTAAAGACAATGCAACCCATAATTACGTCAATTTGGAACCAGACCAGAATGTTTGGAATTTGCTTGATTTACACTTCCCCAATGGTATGGCTATGAGTGATGCATTAGTCATTGATACCCCAGAATTTACTTATATGGAACTCCAACAGCAGAGTAATCATTCTATTTATAACCAGAGTCATAACGGTCACTATTCCGATATTTACTCTTCATCTCCTAATCTTCATCCAATGCATTCCCAATCACACAACAGATCCGCTACTCCCAATTCAGCAACTCCCCAAGGTTATTACCAACCCAAACCTCAGTACATGAACTTCCACAATAATTTGAATTATGACCCTCAAAGCAAGGACAGATCAATCTCTCCTTCTACTAACCTTAAAGCACTGCCTCTCAACATGGGACCTTCTCACCATAGAAGATCTCAGTCAAATCCACCACAGTCACCAGTTACAAACAACAATAAATCATCAAGCAATGCTGTGCTTCTTCTTCCCAAGAATTTTTCCTCGAGTAATGGTCAGATTCAATCGTCAACTGCAAAATCTGCTAGCAATTCTAATCTAAATGAGAACAAGAAAAGACTCAGCCTCGATGAAAATTTGGTTAACAAGCATAGAGAACTGTCATTAGAATCAAGTTTACCCAGCATAAAGGATTCAGATAAGCCACTTCTGCCTTTCCCATTAATAACGACCTCAGAAGTCACCAAAGATGAAAATAACAAAAACAAGTCTACGACCGAGGACCAAGAGAAGAGAGATGGTGGCCATTTAGCCGATAGCTCTTCCAAAGATGACAAATCAGAAAGGAAACTATCTGGAGAAGAAGAAAATAAAAGCAAAGAAAAGAGAGTTGTGTCTGGAGATAAATCTGATAAGGGTAAAGTTAGCAGACAATCATCAGGATCTAAACGGAAGGAAGAAGCATTGAGAAATAAGACAGCCACTGAAAGCGTTTTACCATCAATCTCAGTCTTGGTGGTCGAAGATAATGCAATTAATCAAGCAATTTTGGGAGCATTTTTAAGGAAACATAAAATCCACTATGAAATTGCAAAAAATGGACAAGAAGCCATGGATAAATGGAGGAAAGGTGGATTTCATTTGGTTTTAATGGATATTCAATTGCCAGTTAAATCAGGAATTGAAGCAACAAAAGAAATAAGATATTTAGAAAGGATCAACAGGATTGGAGTCTTTGCAGAGAATGAAATCGCTGGAATGAATCCAGCAGACTTACCCCAAGAGGATAAATTAGATCTTGGAGTATTTAGATCACCAGTTATAATTGTTGCACTTACAGCCTCATCTAATGCATCTGTTGATAGAAGTAATGCACTTAGAGCAGGCTGCAATGATTATCTTACCAAACCTGTTAATTTAGTTTGGTTGCAAAACAAGATAACAGAATGGGGGTGTATGCAAGCACTCATTGATTTCAATGGGTGGAAAACAAAGAGATCAAATTTCAATGGTTCGTCTGCTAGAATTTTATCCAACAGTAATAGGCCAAGATCAGGTTCACAAGTTGTTTTAGGTCAAAGAGCTAAACCGAAGGATGAAATTAAAGGTTAAATTAAGTTAGCATATTAATGACTTTACGATTAATGTACAAGTATTCGCAGTCGAGTAAAACAAATAAATTTTCCACAATGGCTGAAGAAGAACAAGTTGTTTTGCCACTTGAAGTCATTGATAAAACTATAGGGTCACCAATTCACGTGTTGTTGACGAATGATAAAGAGTTCAAAGGAACATTGGCTGGTTTCGATGATTATGTCAATATAGTTATGGAAAATGTTACTGAAATCGATAATGATGGACCTAAACCACACACAATTAAAACAATGTTATTGAATGGAGGTCAGATAGCAATGATAGTGCCTAATTAATGAATGTATAGTACAATAAATAGCTAAGAAATCAAATGATGCACATCACCTAGGTTACTAGTGGTCAAATCTTCTATCCTTTGACTAGGATCCTGATTTGATTAGATGAAATTAGCTTGGTTTTGATTCTGTGCAGTTTCTTCTTTCTGAATGTTACAGTTTGTGTTTTTGCCACCGATTACAATTACGTGCAAACGCTTATCGACATTTATAAACCTGAGAATCTCAATTTCGCCACAATGAATCTTACAATTTCTTACAACGACAAAATCTTTACCGTCGAGATTAGTGGGTCATTGCCACTCGATGACTTTAAAGCATATATTGAAGCAGAAACTGACGTTACCCCACAGGATCAAGTGTTGATACTCAATTCTAAAACTCTCTCTGGTTCTCAAACTTTAGACCAGCTTGGTGTCAAAGATAACGATTTGATTTCACTACAAAAGAAGACTGTAGCAATGAACCAAGTGGCTAATGCTCAGCCAATTGCTGCAGATCAACAAATCGATGCTTTAAGGAACGAAATAATCAACAATAGACAACTTGGAGAATCGCTTCGTCAGTCGAACCCTGCATTGCATGCTGCTGCATTGAACAACCCTACTGAATTTAAAAGGCTCGCAACAGAGAGTCTCAACCAAATGCAAAATGGGTACTATGATAATTCAAGGCAACAAGAAATGGCAAGACTTCAACAAGACCCTGATAAGCCAGAAAATCAAGCAAGAATTTTAGAGTTAATTAGACAAGAACAGATTGAAGAAAATATGCAATTGGCGTATGAGTTAACCCCTGAATCTTTCACCTCAGTCAACATGTTATTCATCAAAATTAAAGTTAATGGTCATGAGGTTCAAGCATTCGTTGATTCTGGTGCACAATCCACAATTATATCTCCTAAATTAGCTACTGAATTAGGAATCGATAGATTGATAGACACAAGGTATGTGGGTGAAGCTAGAGGGGTGGGATCACAGAAAATTCAAGGAAGAATCCATAGTGTTCCCATAAGTGTGGGAGACTCTGAAATTCAAATACCTTGTACATTCACAGTATTAGATACTGCAGTTGATTTATTGTTTGGACTCGATATGTTAAGGAGGCATAAATGTGTCATTGATTTGGAGAATGATAAGTTGGTCGTTGGCGGTGGTAGTATTGAAACAAAATTCTTACATGAACTGGAAATCAAGAACAACCCATTCGGTTCTGGTGCAACTTTAGGTGGTGGATCAAGCTCTGGTGCTAGGTTAGGAGGTAACATATTCAGTGATGCCGGTCCGTTGCCCAATTTGAGTTCTACGGCTGATACTAAGAAGAACCCAAGTAATGCTGCAGCAGAAGCTGCTGCTAAAAGACAAAACACTGGTACTACATCAGTAAAATACAAGAATGAAGATATACAGCAATTGACTGGGTTGGGGTTTTCAAGGGATGAAGCAATTAGAGCGTTGGACAGGTGTCAGGGGAATGTTGAGATGGCAGCTTCATTGTTATTTCAATAAGTACTTACAAGACAAAATCAAATGCTCTAAAACTGAATTGAGATTCCACTTGGTCTATAGCATTGAAATCTTCATCATCTAGATTGAAGTCAAAAATGTCTAAACTTTCTTTAATTCTAGTGGCATTGCTAGAAGTTGTCACTGGTAAAACATTTTTTTGAATGGTGTACCTCAACAATAATTGAGAATCAGTCTTACCATACTTCTTGGATAAGTTTTCCAAGATTTCTGTCAATGGGTGGTCTTGTTGCACTCTTAGCAATGGAGTTAATGGACCATATGCCAGAATCAATATATTAGTCTGTTGACAAAAATCATAGAGTTCAGGCCATTGATTCTTCAAGTATGGGTGAAACTCAACTTGGTTGACTTGAGGTCTGAACTCTTTACCATACTCATCTGCAACTTTGAGAACCTTGTTTAAACTGTCAACTGAAAAATTTGAAACCCCAAGGTACCTAACCTTACCTGCTTTTTTAGCTTCAATGAATTCTCTCCATGTTGATTCTAAATCATGTCCGTTTTTACTCCATTGGAACTTATCAACATGAATTAAAAGTAAATCAATGTAGTCAGTTTGAAGTTCTGATAAAGCCACATCCACAAAGTGTGAAGGGCCGCTTGAATCCGAAGCGGGTGAGTACTTTGTAGTTATCCAGAAATCATGGCGGTCAATTTCAAGTTCTTTCAACGCAATTCCAATGTCTGGTTGCGTTTGATAAAATTCTGCTGTGTCAATGTGATAAAATCCATTATTAATGGCTAATTTGACTTGATCCACGATAATTCGAGACTTTGAAGGGTCCCCAATCTTTAAATCTTTCCACTTAGTTCCTGTTCCTGTTCCTAATGATAATGGCCGGCCACTGACAGTTTTGAAACTTGGATTGAAATCAATTTGTGTCATAATCAGTGCAATATCTTATCAGTGGGCAGATCTATTGTATTTATAATTACTTATCGATAGCGGTGTAGCCACACTTGAAATATTTACACTATGGCTCTATATTAGTAATTCTAGTAAGTTTCATCCTGGTAGATTCCTGAGAAAAAAACTCTGTATGGGAACAGTTGCCCAACTTTATCTATAAGTTCTATGTCATCTTTGTCTAAGGCAAAATTATAAGTATCCAATGACTGTTGAATTCTTTCGACTTTTGATGAGGTTGAAATTGGTAAAACACCCTTATGCATAGCGTACCTTAACAAGATCTGTGCATCAGTCTTATTATACTTTTCACCTAATTCTCTAGCTAGTGATTTCAATGGTCCTTCAACGTCTTTGTACTTTTCATCTGCATCCAAACGGAAGAGTGGTGCAAGTGGACAGTAACCTTCAATCAAGATGTCGTTTTCTTGACAATACTTTACAATTCCAGGTGACTGATTTTGCAAGTACGGATGAAATTCAATTTGATTGACAACGGGCCAATCTTCTGGGTCTGAAACTGATTTACACTTTTCGATCTGTTCCACTGTAAAGTTTGATACTCCAATGAATCTAGTTTTACCAGATTTCTTGAGTTCAACATACTCTTTCCACAATGACTCAATTGTGTATCCATACTTTGGATCGAGAAATGGGGCATGAATTAAGAACAAATCAACGTAATCAGTACCAAGACTCTTCAATGCTTCATCTAAGGATATGGTTGCAGTTGCAGGTGATTCACGTTCTTTGACAGCCAGTGGCATGTACTTGGTTGTAATAAAGAGATCTTCTCTTTTCTTGCCACTAAGTCTCACAGCTTCACCCACCTCAGCTTCAGTAGTGTAGACGTTAGCAGTATCAAGATGATAATAACCGTTTTCAATAGCAAGAACTAATTGATCAACTAACTCTTTAGTCAAAGTATCTTGTTCTTCTTCAGGTCTTTCCTTCTTTAACCACTGCCATTTAGTACCAGTACCAGTACCGATATTAAGTGGTTTACCTGATTTCGTTGCCAATTTTGAACTGTACATACCACCAACCTACAATTAATAAATAAAGATTATAGTTTAAATTAGAGCGCATCAACAGATTTCATACAATGACATAAGCAAATGATTACAATCCATTTAAGGCATCTTCCTCTGATTGAGGTCTAGATTTCAAGACCAATGGTTTACCAGTAATTCTGAAATAAAGATCTTTAACATCATCAGTCATTGACTCAAAATGAGAAGTTGCATCATAACTCTTTGACAAGTAAATGCCATCAGTTGTACCATCTTCTTTAGGTTCATATAATTCAGCGATTCCCATTAAAGTATCCAATCTTGGACCAAGAAGTTTAAAAGCTGGCTCCAATTCAATATGAGGAGTTTCAGTTTCAATAATCGTTGAAACAATTGCCAAATAGTAACCTTTTGGAACCACACAATGCACATCAGATAAAACTGCAATGTAAATATCATGCTTTCTTCCAACTTGATTTTGAGGGATAATAATTTGAACAGAATCCAAATTGTTAGTGTTAGGCACCGGATGTTCCAAGATGCACATTGCTCTGATAACTTTTTGACCAGTTTTGTTAACTTTGTCTGGAAAGTAAGTAGGATCAGCAATAACAATTGGGGCTCTAGCTTTTCCCTCCTTAGTGATAACACCAGCAAATTTCTTATCATCATCATAGAGCACTTCATCTATAGGAGTATCCAACATGTAAGTACCACCGTAAATAGCTGATAACCGTGCAAACCCTTGAGGAAGTTCACCTAAACCATATAATGGGTAAATGTAAGGGGATTTGCCGTATTTAGCAACAGATTGAACGTACAACATAATTCTGTCATAGGTAGGACGAGCAACTTCATTTAAATAATCATCATTTGGCCATAAAGCCATAGCATGGCCAATGAAATCTTTAGTACCATTCTCCAATCTAAAGTAGTTGTAAACTTCATTCATGGTGTTTGTATCCAAGTCCAAACCTTTATGAGTTGAAGCAACATCATCATCATAATTAGCGATAAACTCCAAAAATCCTTTCATTCTTCTCTTCTCAAAGATCCCCATCAAGGAAGAACTGATTGCCTCCATTTCTGTTGCAGGGACTTTGGCAATCTTACCATTTCTGTAAACATAACTCCCCCCAATTTGTTTGAATTCAATGTAACGAGTAACTTCAGTGTGAACTAAAATATTTGTCAACTCCCCATTGGACATCAAGAACTTCGGAATCAAATCAACACACCAATCTCTGTCTCTGCCTTTAAGAAACTCGGGTTTTTGTGTTGATGGTCTGAACTTGTTATACAATTGACTAAGATTAAGGGAAGCTGATTCACCACCATAGAAATCTTGTCTATCAATATGCAATACTTTCTTACCCTCTACACTCAATAGACCCGAAAGTATACATTCGGTAAGTCCTGTGCCCAACACAATTACATCATATTCTTCGTCCATGATCCTCAATAAATTGCTGAATCGCGAGTGAGGTGCAATATTAGTATTGAATTACTATTATATTAAACTATATTATGGAAACCTTGGGTTCCTCTATTCAAACCTTTCTTGACAATCAAGGAGATTTCTTGTGGGTCACTGGTAATTTTAGTGAAATTTTCATAGCCGTCTTCTGTAATCAAAAGGTCATCTTCAATTCTCACCCCACCAACGTACCAATACTTATCGAGAACATCTCTGTCGATGAATTTTGCCTTAGATTCATCTTTCAAGATATCCTCCAATAAGAAGGGCGAGAAGTAGACTCCTGGTTCATCGGTGAGAACCATTCCTGGTTGTAATGGTCTTCTCAATCTTAAGTAACGTAAAAGTTCGTTCTTATCTTCGTAGTTGGGGTACCCACCAACATCATGGGTGTCCATACCGAGTAAATGGCCTAAACCATGGGGAAAGAATCTTCCACTGATTTTGCTATCGAAGATGTCTTGAGCAGAGTAATCCTTTTTGAAAATACCTAACTTCAAGAATTCCTCAATCAACACTTTATGAGCTGCTAAATGACAGTCTTCCCAATCAACACCAGGTTTTATCATATTCATAGTGAACTGTTGCATTTTCAACACAATATTGTAGATTTCCAAATGCTCTTTTGTCCAGTCTCCATTGATAGGAAAGCATCTTGTAACATCACTGGCATAACAAGACCATTCAGCACCAGCATCGATAAGAATCGATTTCTTCTCTGGAGTGATATCATCATCATTCTTAACATAGTGAAGAGTAGAACAGTTGGTTCCACTACAACAAATTGGATCGTAAGCTTGATTCTTTGAGCCTTGTCTAAGGGCATGATAAGTGAACTCAGCATGAATGTGAGTTTCTTCCGTCTCGATTGGAATTGCAGACATAACTGCCAAATGGCAATTGTCGGTGATCTTAGCGGCATGACGCATCAACGCAATCTCATATGCATCTTTAAACACTCTTGCTTCATCTAAAGCGAAGAATAAATCCTTATCATCCTCCTTTACGAGTTTAGCGAATTGATTATTCCTTGAATTTACGTCAGTTGTCAAGATCTTCGTCTTGATTGCCGATAAGTCTTTCTCAAGATCACTGGCGTACTTTGCTTCATCGACATCGAATTTCTTTTCCGCTTCAGCAAGGCTTAATGGCATTCCAGACCACATAACGTCTTCATAATCGATGTTTGGGAGGTAAAGAGTTAATTTGTCGGTTTCACCATCATAAAGAACATGAGATCCTGGTATATCAACACCACTTAAATAGTAAAAGTACCTGTTTTGCCTAAAGGGTTTGTTCTGGTCACTGTATTGGTACAATTCATCAGCATTCCCCGATAAAAAAATGGCATAATGAACGCGTCCCTTCTTTGATTGAAGGTGTTCATACACACGACGACTGTGCTCCTTTGCTGGGTATTTGCGTCCTTTCAATACTTCGATGGACATGTTAAACTTGTACGGCTCTGATGATGTGGTGCATGCACTCACAAAACTCAAAGTGCCATACGCTTAGTTAATCAGTGCCAGAGTTCCCGAAGTACTGATTTGAACTCCGTTAGGTGAGCAGTGTAGTCTTGTGCTCTTCCATTGGTGGGCTTGGTTGTGTGTCAGAGGGTGGTCACAATTGAAGTGGGTTCTGGTGAAGATTTCAACAGTTGCAAAAATTTGTTTACAAGTAGGGGTCGAAATCAAACACTTTCTTCTGTTCAAGTTGCAAGTGAAGTTCGGATTCATTGTGCAGCTAATCCACACTTTCCTCTTTATGGCGATGTTCACTGATTGGTACGTCTCAGACTTAGCTCAGCATTGAGTCCAGCAGGAAACTAATTAGATCACATTGAAGCCTTTGCACAGTCCTGCTCTTGTTCCATTACCTTCGTGCTTCTACTCATCAATTGCAAAGTCACACACAAACCGGTGAAAAAATCAACACCTGCATATTAATTTGTAAATACCTAGGTTACAGAAATTGTCGCGACGGTTGCCACCATGGAGAGATTACAAAGATTATTAGGACCAGGTGGTGGATTTGGTGGAGCAGCTCCACCTTCAGATGGTCCTGCTATAGATAATGCAGAGACTGTTTATATATCATCATTAGCCCTCCTCAAAATGTTGAAACATGGAAGAGCAGGAGTTCCAATGGAAGTTATGGGATTGATGTTGGGAGAATTTGTTGATGAATTCACAATTCAAGTGATTGATGTATTTGCAATGCCACAATCAGGTACTGGAGTTTCAGTTGAAGCAGTTGATGATGTTTTCCAAACAAAAATGATGGATATGTTACGTCAAACAGGACGTGATCAAATGGTGGTTGGCTGGTACCATTCACATCCAGGTTTTGGATGTTGGTTATCATCTGTTGATGTTAATACTCAACAATCATTTGAGCAATTGAATAAAAGAGCTGTTGCAGTTGTTATTGATCCAATTCAATCAGTTAAAGGTAAAGTCGTTATCGATGCATTCAGAACTATTGATTCGACTACACTCATGATGGGACAAGAACCAAGACAAACAACATCAAATGTTGGTCATTTGAATAAACCCAGTATTCAAGCATTAATTCATGGATTAAATAGACACTACTATTCCTTGAATATTGATTATCACAAAACTTCATATGAAACAAATATGTTACTTAACCTTCATAAGAATACTTGGCAATCAGGTTTAAAGATGCAAGATTTTAATGAAAGGGATCATGAAAATTTACAAGATGCTGAAAAGATGGTTAATGTTGCAAAATTATATAATCAAAGAGTGAAAGAAGAGAAAGAACTTACAGAAGATCAACTAAAGACGAGATACGTTGGTAAACAAGATCCAAAGAAGCATTTATCTGATACTGCAGAAAAGGCAATAGAAGATAATATAACTAGTTTATTAACAAGTAATGTTAATAGTTTAGCTATTCAATAGTTTACCAGTTTATCAATAAAGTCAAAATTCGCATACTTGATTATTATGTCAGTAAGTATTGATTAGATGATTGATGCTCATTAATAACTTCGTGATTGATAGTACTAACAATACGTAGCTTGGTAAAATCTTTCATTATTCGGTTGATTTAGTTTTGATTTCTGTTGTTTTAGCTGGTATTCACAGAAACACAGGACTAATATTTGATACCTCAAATTTATCATCGATTGATTTCCGTAGATGGTTCGGCAATTACTTGTCATTTGGTGAGAAGTGTTATGATCAGCTTGTCAAGGTGTTACGGTTCTCTGGTTACTTCAAACAGTCAAATTTAATAAAAGAGTATTTGACGAAAGAAGCCAACAACATCGCTAAGAATGAATGAGTTATATGTATAGGATTAATGTTAAAATGAGTGGAAATGTAAACGATTGTAGGCGGAAAGAGTGAAATTTCATAAAGTACATTGAGTTAACTTCTTAGTTGGCGTTCTCACTTTTAATCAGAACCAGCATCACCTAGCGTATGTCTTTTGATCTTATATTATGTCCAGGATAACTGACTGTGACATATCACAAGATCGCATATAATCGTATCAAGATGCATAGAATTGGATTGTCGATATTCTCTTCTTGAAAAACGGGTACACAAATACTAACGACATACAGTGTTCAATGGATTCGTTCACTGAAAAATTTCGTAAAGCTATTGACTTTGAACAACTGGTGGATTATGATTTAACTAATACATTACTCAAGACTTACAGTCCCAAACGACTAGCATCAATTGGTTTAGCTGTGCTCAACTTAGTTGTTGATAACTTGAGAACAGGTTTTGGTGGGAAGACCCTTGTTGATTTGACCCTTCATTCCGCTCTTGGCAAGGATGAGCTCGACTCTGGTGATATACGAGTCGGTGATATAGTTAAGATCGATAGAATGGGCAAGAAGACCAATGAAGAAGACGATGACCTCGTTTTATCTGGGGTAGTGACAAAAGTCACTTCAAAAACAATTGTGGTTTCCATTGATGACGATGAAAACGTGTTGAACTACTACAATAATACCAACAATGATTCTAAGGTTTGGATTGTGAAACTCACTAATGCAATAACCTACAAAAGAATGATAACTACAATGAATAAATTGGATGAACTTACTGACAAACCTGAGATCTTCAGAATGTTATTAGGGCAATCACCCTATTCAAGTCTAGGGACGAGTAACAAGATAAATGACAAAGACTACTTCAACAAAGAATTAAATCAGTCCCAGAAAGATGCCATAGGATTTGCACTTAATTCACCCATTACGATTATTCATGGACCTCCAGGAACTGGTAAAACATTCACGGTCACCGAGCTCATAAGACAGCTCGTGAAGAGTGGTGAAAGGGTTTTAGTTTGTGGCCCTTCGAATATCTCGGTTGATACAATTTTAGAAAGACTAACCCCAGCATTTGATACCAAAAGAAAATCAAGTGGAAAACTTATACGTATTGGGCATCCAGCTAGACTTCTCAACAAGAATCTTGTACACTCATTAGCTATTCTTAGCAAAACAGTGAACGGGGATGTCCTTTCTGACATTCAAAAAGACATTCATGACACATTATCAAAGATCAAAAAGTGCAAAAGGCGATATGAAAGAAAAGAGTTGTATCAAGAGCTCAAACATTTCAAAAAGGAACTTGTAAAACGAGAGAAGAAGATTGTCAAGGATTTGCTTATCGATTCCAAAGTTGTTGTAAGTACTTTACATGGAGCTGGAGCAAAAGAGCTAATGTCAATTTACGATGACAAGAATTACAACATCAACAATCCGTTTTTCGACACCATCATCATTGATGAAGTGTCTCAATCACTAGAACCACAATGCTGGATCCCATTGATCAATCACATAGGTTTCAAAAGGTTGGTAATCGCAGGTGATAATATGCAATTACCACCCACGATAAAATCATTAAATGAGGCCAAATCTAAGTCAATTGCCAACCTAGAAGTGACTCTATTTGATAGACTTATTAAAGAAGCTAATGGGAATCAGTATAAGAAGCTTTTAGATGTTCAGTATCGGATGAACCAACAGATAATGGAATTCCCTTCTAGTGAACTCTACGAGGGAAAATTAACAGCCTACGAGAAGAATTGTGATATATTGTTGAATGATCTCAAAGGAGTTAATGATAATGACGATACTTGCGTGCCTTGTATCTGGTATGATACACAAGGAGGTGATTTTGCGGAACAGGCGAGTGATGAAGACGGTAAAAATTCGAAATTCAACGAACTCGAAGCGCTCATAGCTCAGAGGCATCTAGAAAGTCTTGTGGAATCAGGAGTCGAGGTGAAAGATATTGGGATTATTTCACCTTACAATGCGCAAGTTAGTGTATTGAAGAAACAATTGCAGCAATTTGGCGAACTCGAAGTTAGTACAGTTGATGGATTTCAAGGACGAGAGAAAGAATGTATCATACTACTGTTGGTAAGATCCAATGATAGAGGAGAAATCGGATTTTTGAAAGATGAGAGACGATTAAATGTTGCAATTACTAGACCTAAACGACAATTATGTGTTATTGGAGATCTAGAACTAATTTCGAAATCTACAGTGTTTTTAAAACATCTCAGTTTGCATGTGGAGGACAAATATGAAGTGCGGTACCCAGATCTTGGAGATTATTGACATGTTAACGTAAAAGGGAATGTGTTAAATGATGGAATGCCGCAAGCATGAGTACTACAATAATTTAAGTTGTGTTAATGTTGAGTTACTTCCAAGATCATTACGATAAATTTGCTGATCTAGTTCTACGACAGGGCAATTAGAAGGTTGTCAATTGCAAAAGTGTATGAAAAAAATAATCATTGTTGAACCTGAAATACAATAAGAACAGAGTGTTCAAATGAAAATTGGCACCACAAGAAAAATAAATGGAAAAACCTATTAATTTACCTTAAACAGATGTCGGGGCAAGGCGATGGTGTTACTGAAAATAAAGGTCTAGTTTTGATTCTAGGTTATAACCGATGTATGCAATTAATATAACCGCTTGAAGTAATAGCGTGCCTTTTACATAATTGATTGGTTGAGCGAGTGAAGGTGGAACAAATAGTGAGAAGTATGGATTACACTGGGTGCAGCACCAATTGTTGTTAGCGATTACAATAGTTTATCATTGGATCTATAAATCATATAGATCTAATTGGAGTAGTTGAGAAAAGACGTTGTTGACATTGAACCCCATGTGGTAAGAGTGATATTTTGTAGCCAATGAGGCCAAATTAGGAGTTATCGGATACAAAATCAAGTTTAAGAATTTTTTACACCACATGAATGTAAGCCAATCGGAATTCACACGAACACCTCATACGTTTCAACGACATGTAATCAAAAATCGACTAACAAAAAATCTCTAAAATTGACAGTAAAGATCAGAGTCTCTGGGAACTATTTGTGGGCAACCTTAAATTTTATTGTATTACCATCACATGATGATATCATAGTTGTGTGATGAATCAATACACATCTGATACAAAATCGCATTACAAAGGGACACGTTATGAACCTGTAATAACACAAAACACGAAAAGCTCGATTTCTTTTGCAGCAAATAATTTCTTGTTATAGCCCAAAATTAAATTGATCAATTCATACATAAACACCAAAGGTTCCACTACCAAACCAGTGATTCACTCTTTTTAAAACAAGTTCATTCATTTCATATCTTCAATAGTCGATCTTTACAATGAAGTTATTCACTCTTTCTACTTTCATATCATTAGCCGTCGCTTTAGATGTCGTTACTCAAACTCAACTTACATACGTTGACTCCAACGGTCAACCAATTGAAGATCCACAACAAACCTCAACTCCATCCAATGATGTTGTAGTTGTTACAGTTTATGCTGATCAATTTGGTAATGTTATTCCACCTTCCCTTAACATAAGTAACATTTCAAATGCATCAAACTCATCAAACTCAACTTCAAGTTCTTTCTCTTCTTACTATACTCCGGAACCAATTCAATTCACTTCAGTTCCAACCACTCTCGTTACCAGAACTCCAGAACCTGAACAACCTGCTCCTGCTCCACAAACTCAAGCTCAAGCTCCTGCTCCACAACAATCTCAACCAGAACCTCAACAATCCCAACCAGAGCCTCAACAACAGGAACAAGAATCTGAGCAAGAATCTGAACCTCAATCTCAACCTGAACCAACAAAAGAATCAAAACCAACTCCACCAACCTCTGGCGGTGACGGTTCATTCCAACAATCAATCTTAAATGCTCACAATCAATATAGAGCTCAACATTCTGCTCAACCATTGACTTGGGATGCAAAATTAGCCAAGTTTGCTGAAGATTACGCTAACAATTACGATTGTTCTTTCAGTTTGACCCACTCCGGTGGCCCTTACGGTGAAAACTTGGCTATCACTTCATCTGCAACTGATGCCGTTAAAATGTGGTATGACGAAGTCAACTCCGGTTATGACTACTCATCATCATTCACTGGCTCTCAAGTTGGTGTCTTTGGCCATTTCACTCAATTAGTTTGGAAGAGTACTTCAAAACTTGGCTGTGCTCAAAAGCAATGTTCTAACTATAACTATTACATTTGTAACTACGATCCTCGTGGTAATGTTCTTGGTCAAGGTAAGCAAAACATCTCTCCAAACTAAGAGTTTACTCGTTTATATCAATGTTTTCTTGGGTTTCAAAATCTCGTAATCGTAGAGGCTTATGTTCTGTGATGGTGAATGAAACTGTCTCTTGCTGACCATGAAATTGGCGGAGTTGCTTGAATTCACTCAAGTCAAGTTCAATGTTGCCAAAAATTTGTTCGTGTCTATCGAAACAGTCATTCATTGTTAACACTTGTAAGTTTTTGGGGAATTTGTTGGTGTCAATGTCTTTGCTGTCTAATTCCCATCCACTTATATTTAAATTTTGTACATTTGAAGGGAATTCCACGTTTCCAAATGAATAAATAGGATTGTCACTAAGATCAAATTCTTCAAGTGAACCGTTTATCATAAGTCTGTCACTCACAAGTTTGAAACTCTTGAGTTCACATCCATTAATCATCAAGCGTTTGAGTTTACTACCACCAAATACAATATCTCTTAGCTCACTTAATTCATTACCGCCAAGGTTGAGGTGAACTAATGTTTCCGGGAATGAAACGTTGACAAGTGACATAAGCCCACAGCCAAACAATGAAAGAATCTCAAGATTAGGTTTTAGTATGTTGGTCAAGTCCGAGTAATCAACTGGGTTGTTGTCCAACACCAATTCTATGAGACTATCAGGTAACTGACCTAGTTCGTCAAAGTCATCAAACTGATTGTCGTTCAAATGTAACACCTGTAGTTCCTTGCAATTTCTAAGCAGCTCACCTAGTGATGAGAGATTGTTGGAACCCAAGAATAATTTTTCAAGACTACGAGGTAGTACCACGTCGCCAATTGTCTTGAGGTTGTTATTTGCAATTGATAATTCTCTTAATGAGATTGGGAATCCAACATTGTTTAGACTTGTAAGCAAGTTAAATGAGCATCTGAAGTGTCGTAGTTGTGGTGGAAACTCAATGAATGCTATACTTTGAATTCGATTCAAACTCACTTCAAGTATCTCTAGGTTGGGCACTCGACGAAAGTCCAACCCTTGAAGGGAATCAAAAATATTGGCATTAAGGTAAAGTCCTCGTAAGTTCTGTGGTAATGGAATTCCTTGTAAATTTGTTAAGGTATTTGCAGCAAAATCCAAAATTTCAATTGATGGCTTGTCAGCAAGCACTTTGAATCGTTTCAAATGGCTGTCATTCATATAAGTGTTGTAAATTTTGAACTCCTTTAGTCTATCAAAGTGTGATTGATGTAGCATGGGAAGGATTAAGGTTGGTTGTTCGATGTTGAACCTGTTCTGGATTAAAATTTTGGTGACTATGTTACTCACCAGCACCACTCTCTCTGATAGTTTATGAAAATTCTGAAGGTCACATCTTGGCATACCATTGAATATCACTTGTATTGTGATTGAAATATTGTCTGTGTAAGTACCAAAGTTGAACAACTCAAGAGTCCTTATGAAAAAATTAACTTCAGTGGATATATCTTCATCTTTACCTACGTCTAAATGCAATGCTGTTTCCTTGAGGAAATTCATACCCCTTTCGATTGAGAGAAATAGCAAGTCCCTTAGTACAGGGTAACTCTCTTCGAAAGAATCAAAAGTTATAGCTGTATCTAGACTTGACTGTGAATAAAATTGTCGTAGAGGGTAGATTGATGGGAAAGTTTCTGAAGATTTTCGTATAACTACCAATTGACATGTGTGTTCTAGAACCAATGACTGCAAAGGATCAGCTTTCTTGAGCTTATAAACATCTACAAGTTTTTCAAAAAGAATTCGGACCGGTACAAGTTTGAAGATCTTGCTGATGACTTCTCTTGGTAAATCGACAATTGACATCGACAGCACTGATTTCCTGCGGTAGGATTGAAATTTTATTGTATTCAAAGAGGTGTGTTGGTCCATTGAGATCCCTGAAATGCCAATTGCAATTCCGATCAATTCGTTGCAAATGATAAGGCTGAAACAATCGTGCGCTTATCGTACAACATAAAGAATAAACACCATCACAGTTTGATCGCGAATTACTCATGCAACAAGAGAAGGGAGGGTTAACTGGGAACCCTAAACCCTTGGAGCTTGAGCATGTGCCTGAGTTGTCATCGGTTGTCCCTTCCTCAACTACGGATCGAAAACTGAAACCAAAAAGGACTTCTTTAGCATGCATAAGATGCAGAACAAGACATATAAGATGTCCAGGTGGAGATCCCTGCAAGAAATGTCAACTTGCAAAGACAAAATGTGAGTATATTGAAGCAGATAAGAAGATCGTGGTCAGTATGAAATATTTATCAAAACTTCACGATGATATAGCTCGTTTGAAGAAAGAAAACGCATCACTTAGAAATAACCTAAAAGAAGAGGAGAATAGAAGAAGATCAATTCCTAAACCAAACAATCCCTTCGTTTATAATTCAAGCAATTCACTCCCTCAGGACAATTTTTCTTTCAGTACAGCACATACCAATCATAGTGGAGTAGAAGTGATCCAACCAAGCCTTGATAAACACGGCAGACTTATTCAATCAAGAACAGGTGAACGTATATATGTGGGGTCTTCTTCCATGACCTTATTCGGTCTTGAAATACAGAACATGGTGCCATCAAACCTGGTCCAATCTCCTATTGAGTCACCAGAAAATCAAATTGCAAGTCCGGCTTCAACTGCTACAGAGAGTGCAAAGCAAATCAAGCGTGAAGCTGAAGTGCTTGAGAAAGAAGGAAACGCATACAAAATCGTATTGGCCAAAACCAATACCAGGCCTGGTCTCTCCATAAATTTCACTCTTCCTTCTTATTCTTATGCCATGCTTCTCGTGGATAACTTCATAAACTATAATGACGGGTGTTTCTATTTTTTCAACGAGGGCCTTGTCAAACGATTTTTGATGAACTTGTACTCTGGTAACACAGCAGAGAACAAAAAAATTATGAAGAGAAACTTGAGGTACCATCGAAAGTTCGATGATGAGGAAAACTCTATCAAGAAGGATCACGATGACGATACTATTCTTGAGACTATGTGGTTTTGTAAGATTTTACTCATCTTTGCAACTGGAGAAATGTATTTGGGTACTGATTCAGATGTGCATATTAAAAGGCTGAAATCTATGTACAAGGAGAAGAAGAAAGGCGAAGATGACCCCAAGAACTACCAAAAGAACACACTACCAGGATCAGGTTATTTTTACCAAGCATCTGAACTTTTCACCGGTTTGTTCGCCTCGGGTGCAATTGACAACATTACTAAAGACGGTGGTATTGAAGTGATGCTTCTCTATGCCTTTTATTTACAAGTTGCTGACTGCACAATAGCTTCATACTTCTATTTTGGTTTAGCTTTGAGAGCAGCTTTGATCTTGGGTTGGCATGTTGATTCTGAAGAGAGCACACTCGATCGATTCGAGTTGGAGCATAGAAGAAGAATATGGTGGACAGTTTACATGTATGAAAGAATGTTGTCTTCAAAGGCTGGACTTCCCTTGAGTTTTGCTGACGATAGTATTTCTACTAAGCTCCCACAAGACATCGATATGACGATGGATGATTTCCCCAATGATGAAAACGATGTTAGAGGTTACTTCATATTCCCATCTGCTGAGTATATCAACAACTGTGTTACAATAACACAAATTAACGCAATGATTCTTTCTTCATTGTACACCAAGCAACCAACGGTGAACATTTTACCAGTTGTCTCCGATTTAGTTCACAAGTTAATGAACTGGAAGAATCAACTCCCTGATTTCCTCCAAATTGACTTCTCAGGTGGTGAATTGAAAATAACAAGACTCATTGTTAACCTTATGACTGAATATTTCCAGGGTATAAATTTAGCAGTGAGGCCATTACTCTTTCACTTTGCCACCAAGAAACTTAAAGAGCTTCAGACTGTCAATGCTACTACCAAGTATGTTGATTTAACGAAGTTTTCGAAGAATGTACTTACCTTATTGAATGCATCATTTCAAGCATCTATCAATACAGTAAGATCTATCTGGGCACTTTTACCTGAGAACATGGTTGCTTTATTTGGGTGGATGGATCGAGAGTATTTATTCACATCTGCATTAACATTGATTTTATTCAATTCATCATTTGGACTTCACGAAGTAACCAAAGAACATCTTGACCATGCCTTGACCATATTCACCAAGATGAAGAGATTAGGGAATTATCCAGCAGCTTTAAGAAGAGCTCAACTTTTGAAGTTAATCAGCGTTCTTGATTTCAATGGAGTTATGAGAGATCTCTTGGTCAAACATGATGATGAAAAAATTTATACCCAGGAGCCTATTAGAACCAAATCTTCAGAAAATCAAGAAGATAACCACCAAGGTCTTGATGACCTTGCCAATTCGCCTAACTTGGATCACATAATGTCCAATTTCAATGCTACCGATTTTACTGAGTTAGATGGAGTGTATTCAAACGCTGATCAAATAGAAGGGTACACTTTTCTTCCAGAAGAGCATAAATTATGGAATGAGATTACCAATGATGCTACATGGTTGATTGCTAATAAGAATGGAGTTTCAAACAAATCAGCGAATGATGGAATTGTACCCTCTCCAGGTCCCGGTGAGATAAATGAAATTTTCAAATCATTAGACACAAGTAACACAACAACTGATGTTAATGCTGGTTATGCTGATATTGTTAATGAGGAATTTCAAGAGTTAATGGAGGAATAATAAATTGTAATTGTAGTATACACAGACCAAACTAACTAATAATACACATTATAAAATACATTAATTGAAGAAATCCAACATTCCTGAAGGGGAATTTGAATTCATAGATTGGAATAATTGTTGTGGAGACATTGTTTGAGCTGGTCCTGGTGTTGGGTTCATATTGAAATTATTCAAATTTTGAGTAGCTGATGTTGGTGTACCACCATTCATAGAGCTTGGAGTCATTGTGGATTGATTTTGATTTTGAAATTTGAAGTTATACTGACGACCCATTTGACGTTGTTGTGCTTGCTCTTTAGATGGCACGAGATTATTTAACATTGGAGAATTTTTCACTGAAGGATTTATCGGTGTACTACCATTTGAGTTCGGTTTCATATTCATATTGTTATTATGATTGGGATTGGGTTGATGCATACCAGGATTCATATTTGGCATCATGTTAGTATTAGCAATGTTCATATTCATGTAATTATTGTTTTGATTCATATTTGAAGTTTGCATCTTCATGTTCACTGGCATATTTGCATTATTTGGAGACCCCATTGAAGTCTGTTGATTTTCTTTCATTTGCTGCATTTTCATTCTTAAAAACTGCATCCTTTCAGGGTATAATTCTTGAAGTTTACTATACCATTGATTAAGCTCAGGCATATCGGGAGGTGCAGTCATAATATATGGAGAGGAAGTTCTATTATTTTGGGAACCACCTTCTGTATGATATTTCTCATGGATATATGATAAAACTTGAAGGTTACAATGCAATCTACGTGTGTAGTTTTGATAATGTTCGAGTACTGATTGTTTATCTTGTGGCAGTAGTTGAGTAAGTGTTTGCTGATTAATGAGGACATTATGATAGATATTGATAGCCTTCTTCATGAGATGGGTATTAATAAGGAGAAGGATCGTAACCCTTTCCCTATCTGTTGTCACAGATGAATTCATTTCAAGATTGGAAAACGTCAAGTTCAATGTAAAGGTGCGATTTTACGTTTTTAATATGATAGTGCGTCTGACACAAACGGCTTGGGGGTAAGAACGTGACTTGAACAATGGGACCTATAATACAATTTCTTCTGTGCTAATATTACGTTATTGATCTATCTTATTATTTGATTGATAAAATATACTTACAATTTATCTGTAAGTTCAGGTACTGCTTCATTAAGGTCTGCAACAAGTCCAATATCTGCAACATTAAAAATTGGTGCTTCAGGGTCCTTGTTAATTGCAACAATAGTTTTTGAATCTTTCATACCAGCTAAATGTTGAATTGCTCCTGAAACTCCAACTGCTACGTACAATTCTGGGGCAACAATTTTACCGGTTTGACCAACTTGTAAAGAATTGTCACAAAATCCTGAATCAACTGCTGCTCTTGATGCACCAATAGCAGCATTAAGTTTTGTAGCTAAAGGATCCATTAACTTATCAAAAGTTTCTTTATTCTTTAAACCACGGCCTCCAGAAACAACTCTTGTTGCCGAACCCAACTCTGGTCTTTCAGATTTAATTAAATCTTCAGAAACAAATTCAGTTCTGTTACCTGATTCGATGGCATCAACTTCTTCGATAGTTGCTGAAGCATCACTGGGTTCTGTAGGTGTAAAAGCTGAAGCTCTGACTGAAGCTAAAATGATTTTATCATTACTTTTAACAGTTGCAAAGGCATTACCAGCATAAATTGGCCTAACAAAAGTATTTTCATTTTCAACTTTGATTATATCAGAAACTGGTTGCACGTCAAGTAAAGCACCAACTCTTGGTATTAAAGATTTACCAACTGCAGAGGCAGCAGTTATAAAATGAGTAAAATTTTGTGACTCAATAATCAGTTTGACTAAAGGAGTCAATTCTTCAGCAAGGTAATGATCATAGTTTTCACCTTTTGCAACTAAAACTTTAGAAAGACCGGCAATCTTACTGACTTCAGTTGCAATAGTTTCACCACCAGGTCCTGCCACAAGCGCTGTAACTGGTTTACCAATTTGAACAGCTGCAGTTATAGCAGATAATGAAGCAGGTGAAATTTTTGATCCAGCAGATTCGATGAATGTGAGAGTATCCAAACGAACTGATCCAGCACTGAATGCTCTTGTAAATGATCTAAACATTATTGGAACTGAACTGGAAAACTTTTGTGCGACTGCCGGTTTCGGAGATTTCACTATACTTGTCGGTTTTGAAGAACTGATGCGCGAGTGTCTCTTAACAAAAGAGCCCAAAGAGGATATTACTTCTTTTGTCGATGACTATAACAAACATGATTGGTTGTCGAAATGCACAAGTTGTGAATTAGGAATTACTTCAAATGGTTTTTTTTTGGATCAAATGAACTTATCGCTACAATTCCCCAAAAAACACTTCAATTGACCTCAAAGCTTGAAGCATTTACTTCCCTCAGTTGCTGAACAAATCAAACTCAAGTTCAAACTATTCACGATCTGAAACCATCAACTTTTCAAATCATTCCATTCATAACACTTTGACCATCAACTCGTCGTTATCAAATTGTGTCGTGTTGGTACCACCACCACCCATAATTGAACTCAACTTAGTTCTCGCAACAAACCCTACACATGACCTCAAGTAATACGCCAACTCGGCGTTCCCGTTTTGATACACATCCAAAGGGTGATGAACATCGTCCTGGTTCTCGTATAACGAGTCCTTCTCCAAGTTTAAGGGCAATTTCGAGTAAAAGAGTTAACAACCCTGTAACCAGAAGTCTAATGTCTCACAAAAATGAAGCAATAGAGTATGGATCAATTAATGAACACTTCTTTGCTACTGGTCGTTCAAAGCATGCTGAAGCTATTGACAATGAATCGTTCATTTATCGATCTACAAATATGGGCGGTTCTGATTCCGTTTCCCATTCAAAACCTAATGACCATCTTCATTCTCAATATCACCCTGGTGATAACGATGAAAGTTTGGATTGGAATGTCTTACTACCTTACTACTTGCCTATAATGTCCTGGGTCAAAGAATATTGTTTTGAATATTTTTTGGGTGATTTAATTGGAGGTTTGTCCCTCGTGTTCTTTCAATTACCTTTATCTTTGTCATATGCTACATCTCTTGCTCATGTCCCTGTTTTATGTGGTCTTTTATCCTTAGCAATTGCTCCTATCATCTATGTGGTGTTTGGAAGTGTTCCTCAAATGATAGTGGGGCCTGAAGCTGCGATTTCATTAATTGTGGGGCAGGCTGTCGAACCTTTATTACACCATGCAAAGCAAAAGCAAATTGACCCAATGGAACTTGTTGTTGCCATAACATTTGTCAGTGGTGCTTCTCTTCTTGGTTTTGGCTTGGGAAGATTTGGCTTCCTTGATAATGTCTTGAGTGGTTCCCTTCTCAAAGGTTTCATATCTGGTGTTGGTATCGTTATGATGATCAACTCTACGATAACCATGTTGGGACTTGACGAATTAATGAAGGAAATCTCCCGAGACCCTCTGCAAATGGATATTCATTCACCATTTGACAAAATCAAATTCTTGTTCTCCCACTGGGGTGAGTACCTGCCATTGTCGTTCAAGATTAGTATAACTGCTTTCTTATTCATCATGATCATATCTTATACTAAGGTTTCCGCAAGCAAAGGTACTTACAGGTATCTGCCAAAACTTGTTTATTTTCCAGAAATTTTAATTACTGTCATAATTGGTAGTTTGATGTGCAAGAACTATGGTTGGGCAGATCAAGGTATAAGAATTATTGGTAGAATCAAGAATGATGAAAACATTCTAGAAGTTTACAACCCATTCACAATCAAAATGTTGAAGCTCATGAAGAAACTTGCTACTCCTGGATTTTTGTGTGCAATGTTAGGCTTCTTTGAAAGCACCACTGCACTGAAATCCTTAGGTTCAAGATACAATTTACCCATCTCTTCCAATAGAGAGTTGGTGGCCATGGGATTCATTAACATTATTGGTGCGCTTTTCGGGGCTTTACCTGCTTTTGGTGGTTATGGAAGAAGTAAGATCAATGCCATGTCTGCTAAAACTACCATGCTGGGAGGTATCATGGGCATCTGCACATTTGTTACTGTGTTTTATCTTCTTGACTCGTTGTATTACGTGCCCCATTGTATTTTGAGTGCTATTACTGCAAAGATTGGTATTCTGTTGATTGATGAAGCCCCATATGATTTAATTTTCCATTGGAAAAGTCAAGGGTACAATGAGTTGATAACATTTTTCGTTACAGTTATCACTACAGTGTTCTTTTCGATGGAAGCGGGAATTGCAGTTGGACTTATTTACCTGTTGATTAGAGTGATTAAGCATTCTGCTATGTCAAGAATTCAAATTTTAGGAAGAATTCCAGGATCGAATACATTTGTTGATGCTGATTTCAATGCCAATGTTATTGATGATAATCAAGAAGATGAGATTGAGTATCACTCACATGACCATGGACAATTGAATTTATTCACTGATGAGTATTTCACCCGGGTAAATACGCAAGTTCTTGAAGAGATTGAAGGATGTTTGATTGTTAGAATTCCTGAGCCATTGACTTTCACCAACACAAGCGACTTGAGAGCTAGACTCAATAGAGTTGAATTATATGGATCAACAAAAGCCCATCCAGCATTGAAACGTACTAGGGACGAATCAATGACACATTATGTGATTTTTGATTTGAGAGGAATGACAGAATTAGATTCTTCAGCAGCTCAAATTCTTAAAGAGCTCATTGTTGCATATCAAAACAGAGGGATATTCTCATTTTTCGTTAGAGTACTGGGGAACAAGCAGGTTAGAAGAAGATTATCTAGAACAGGAATTCACCAATTGCTCTGTGAGGACATGACAAAACTTGGATACTTCGAAGTTCAAGATCGGATTAAACATTGGAGATATGACACTAGACTTGAGGAGTCATTTAGTGACAGTTCAATCACTGGATATGATCTTGAAAGTGCTAATGAAATTTATGAATTGACTGAGAGCAGGACATCGCCATATTTCAATCATATCAGTGATGTTCTTAAAGTTATTGATTTTTACGAGTATCACAGAAGCATTAGTGCCAGAAACAATGTGTTGGAAGTAGATGATATCCCTAGGAGGAGTAGCCTTCCCGAAGCACAAGTATAGCATTATTTATTAATTGCATAATTGAATCCATTCGCGTTCTAGTCCTAAGCCACTGGCGTCATGAATACTCCACCTAGTATTGCAGTAGAACAAGATGGCGAGCCATATTTGAAGTCAAATAAGTCACATCTAATGAGTCCACTAGCCAATGGGAATGGAGGAGAGTTTGGCAAATCACTATCTTCAAGTAATCTACTAGGGTCAGAAACGAAGCGGCCGCTGATGCATGCAAAATCAATATCATCTGCATCTTTGAAACATAGCATTGCTGCTTCCAGAACTCCCACCAAGACGCCAAAGAAGCAACTTCTCAAGTCACCAAGATTCGAGAGTAACAGCAAGACATTAGTTGATCAGTTCTTCACAGTAAATAAAGAAGCTGTTACGCCCAATGTTTCCACCAGGAGATTTGATTCAAGAAATGCATCTACAGATAGTGTTGATGGTGAGCCACTCCCAGACGAGTTCCCTGTTCATGAATTCGTTTATGAGCCTATAGACGAATTAGTGATAAGTGAGCCAGAAATCACCGATTATCTTCTCAATATTGACACGATTACGAAAGATTTACTCCAACAGCATCAAGATGGGAGTAGTTTGAGTCCATTAAACAACACACTCGATGCATTAGCACAAAATATCCAACAAAAGACTAAAGAATCGTTGGTTTTAACATCATCATCTACGCTAAGAGATTTAGATATGATGCGCAAGTATTTACGATCACTTCAAACGGCCATTAGGAGTTTCCGTGAAGAGCTTATTCAAAACACACACAAGGTAAGGAATAAGTATAGAGCACAAATTAATGATAACGTTGATAAACTTAATGATTTATTATTCACATTGGATAAATTAGAACACAGATTTAGTGGGACAAGAAGCATAATAACTGACAATAAAGAGCTAATAAGCAAAGGTATCATGGGTAAAATTGAAGTGTTAGAATACGTTGATAGTAAATTTCGGGAATTTTCTAAAGAAACCCGAAAAAAACGGTTAAAACAACTTAATATTGGTATTTTAATTTCTATTTTGATTACAAGTATTTTTTTGGGTATTTATAGGTATAAATGAAATAAATAAGTTAACGGTATTGATACTAGGCGGTTAAACTAAAGGGGAAAGGTTCTCTGATTAATTGCTTTTTGCTGTCTGTTTTTATGGTTTGTGCACGTAAAGTGCATAGGTTTGAAGCAAAACACACTTCAGTGAAGAGATAAAGATTTTTTATCAGTAATAATCAATAAATACAACAAAGTTTCAAAGTGGGATCCCCATTTATTTATAAATATCATTAAAACTAAACACTTACAACTTCAACTTTGGTATCAGTTTAAATTCGGAGAAAATTCTTACAAGGGTTTAAAGTTTGAGGTTCGTTATGGCAGAAATAATAATATGTTCTAGTAATGAACAGAAACTTGATGTTGTTTCAAAGATAAAAACTTTTGAATCTTACAGGCCGATCTATTTAGACTCATTTAAATCGATTATTTGTTCATTATTTCAAAAGGGCAATAGGGAGAATGATGTTAATCATCCAATAGTTATTTGTTTGGAGTCAGACAAATCTGACTCAACTGAATCATCACCAGCTTCATTGGAATCCTTAAGTTTTAGTGAAAAGCACCTTTTATTGAGTTATTTCTTCAATCACTTGAATGTCATAATCGTTGAGGTGGCTAAATTATCGGAAAAATCAGTGATTGAAACTCTTAACAGAGGAATAGATGAAATTAATGAATTGATAAGTGAAAGAATAACTAGAGTACAAACCTGGACTGGTACTGGCTCAGTTAATGTTAACGACTATTATGGCTACGATAATAAAAAGCATGCCAAAGATTTTTCTTCAATTATTGCTACTATGGCTAACACTTTGACATGTAATATGAATAAGTCAAAGATAACAGTGCAACAATTGATTGAATTCAAATCATTGATGGTTGAGGAAATTGATTTTAAATCATTATTGTCAAATCACACCACAAGCCATTTACTGAAACTTTGCAATATAATTGGTCATTGGTCATTTCCAGCTCATGAATTATCAAATGATGATTTGATTTACTGTGTCTACCTTATTTTGAATTATTGTCTTAATCAACTAAAAATTGACAATAATGCATCAATCGAATATTTATCGTCCAACGAATTATTATGTTTGGTTTTCATGGTAAGAGATACTTATAAAAATGGTAATCCATTTCATAACTTCAGGCATGCAGTTGATGTTCTTCAAGCATGTTTCCATTATGTTATTAGATTAAAATATCTCCCAGTTTTTACTCAATTTCAAAATGAGCCTAAAGCTGATGAATTTCTTTGCCTCAATATGGAGAAATTGGGTAATGCAATTGAACTTATGCCATTAAGCAAGAAGAAAATTGACCATGATAAGTCAGGTTCAAAATATGATCCAAGCATTACAAGTTTGAACACTTTACAAACTTTAGCATTATTGATAGCAGCATTAGGTCATGATGTTGGTCATCCTGGAGTTACAAACGCATTTATGATAAAATATAATGCCCCAACTTCATTATTATACAATGAAAGATCAGTTTTGGAATCATTCCATACATCAGTTTTCATCAACAAAGTTTTGGCAATCAACTGGCCTAGTATCTTAAATTTGGAAACTGATGATCAAAGTAAATTGACTTTCAAAGATTTGATTATTTCAAGTATACTTGCAACTGATATGGCCGAACATTTTGAGTATATTGATAAATTAACTCACTTCAAGTCTCAAGAGAATGTGAACAGAAATAAGATTAGGTTAATATCATCTTTATTGATCAAATGTGCAGACATTTCAAATGTCACAAGACCAATTAGGGTATCATCACAATGGGCATCAGTTTTATCAAGGGAGTTTGATGAAGTTTCTAAATTAGAATCACAAATTTCCAACAATAAGAAGGAACATGTTGCAAATTATATCAAGATACCAATTCAACTTGATGATATCTTACAGTCAAATCCAACATTGCATAAGGGACAAATCTTCTTCATAAATACATTTGCTGAAAATTTGTTCAATAACATCAGCATTTTGTTACCAGAGTTAAAATTCACTTATGAGATCGTTAAGGAGAATAAAGAATTTTGGTTAAACAGAAACATTATCTAAATCATTATACCCGAGTTATAGAATCGAAGTTTTAAATTAACGTTTACGCAAAACATGCATCGTTTTTAGATTTTTAAGTTTAATAGATTTCTTTTTTTGAAGATTCAAGATCCAGTGTTGATGTAAGAGAGAAGGGTAATGAGACAGTGCTCCCTTTCTACTGGTTTGATCAGTGGGGTTAAGTAAATATGGACCAACGATATTCCCCAAAACGATAATTTCCAAACTAGTTCACCTCTTTCATCAATACGCCTCTTGCGAATGTACTCTGTAGAGTGTAGGCTGTTCTGTTTGACAACATTAGGGCAAAACTTCTCAGGTGTGTAATATTTACCATTGTAAGAACGTCTTTACTTGATTTGGACGAGTTATTGTTGTGCTTCTAGATCTATTAAGGTGAACAATAGACATAAGTTGCACTTGGATACAAATTACCCAGAAAACCGAAACTTAAGTCAATATAAGGACCATATCAACTTTATGACATTGTGTCTAGCTCAATCTACTAATTACATGACATCGGCAATCTCAAGTAGGTTACCGTACCTTACTAAATGGTAAAGAAATTTGACATTTTTTATATACCGAACTTTTTGGCCATTGTCACGACTCTTTTCAATTGAAGTCGGTCGATGAGGTAATTTCAATTAACCTAGTTGTTACAATTATTGAAGTAAATTGATTATTGTAATAACCATGGACACAAAAACTGATAATTCAACAACATTTCCTGATAGACCAATAATTCTATCACCTCCACTTTTAGAATCTCATGTTGAAACTTTTAATGGTAATGCAATAATGTCATCCACAAGTTCAGCAGATTCAAATACTACAAATAATAATAATAATCAAACTTCATATCATTCACAAAGACAACAAAGTGTTGGTTACAATCTTCAACATGAATTTGAAACTTTAAATGCAGATTTAGATTTAGATTTAAAAACAACTGATGAACTGACATCAAAAATATCAACCCCAAAACCAACAGGTGGTTTAAGTGGTAGTATTTTACAAAATCAATTTGTTAATCCATTAATTAAAGAATCAGTGGTTTCACCTATTCCAAATGAAGGTAATGTGACGCAAGCCGGTCTTGGTTCACTTCTTAATAATCATAGTACTAGCTTCCTTCTGAATCGTCCTCAATCTGTTAATGATTTTGGTAATATATTTAAGCCAAATCAATCATCAAATTTTTACCTGGAATTATTGAATTTTTGTGATTGGATTGAAAATTTGAATCCACAAGATAATATCACAATGATTGATTATCTTTGCAATAATTTACCAATGGATATTTTACTTTCGTTCAAATCAAAATTAGATCAACATTTTATGGGACAATCAACTAATCATCAACCTCAACCATATTATAATAATGTGGTTTCACCTTACAGTCAATATCAATCAGATATTAATGATATGGAGAATTTAAGTATAAATGATGATAGACAATTGCACCAACCTAAACCAAAATTTAACAATTTCAAGACTTTTGCCTCACAATCACCTGGTATAAATGCCTATGGACTTAAAGCACCAAGACCAAGATCTGCTGATCCAAACGTTCAAAAATATCCAATGTATCAACCTAATGCTCTTGATAGAGCAAAATCACCAACATCACACCTTTTTGAAAAGACAAATTTCCTTCAATTAGCAGCTGCACTGTCTCCTGGTTTACAACCTCAACAAAATTCAGAAGATTCATTAGATATGTCTCATGCAGCATTAAAATTAGGAGCATTAGCTACAATTAATTCAAGAGTTGCATTGGATTCATCAAAGAAGAATCATAATCATTATCATCAATTATTGCATAATGATCCAACAAATAGGCATGTCAATTCATCATCAGTTCCTTTAGGGAATCAAAGGTCAAATCTTAAATCACCTAATAATTTATCAACAAAAATGAAGAAGTCAAGTTCACCAACATCAATTAAACTGCAAGAGATTTTTGGATCACCAACAAGTATTATTAATTCAAATAATATTTCAACAAGTTCATCAAATAGTTCAATGCCAGCAGATGTTGTTAATATTGAATATTTAACTAACATTCCTGCTTGGCTTAAACTTCTAAGATTACACAAGTATACTGATTGTCTTAAAGATATTCCATGGCAGCAACTAATTGAATTAAGTGATAATCAACTTGAAGATAAAGGAGTTAAAGCACTTGGTGCTCGTAGGAAATTACTTAAAGCTTTTGATGTTATTAAAAAGACTAAAATATAGATGTATATAATAATCTACAAAAATTAATTAAATCACATTATAATACAACACGAATTTGTTTTCTTTGCTTGTTTGTAAAACATTCTTGATGAACTTGATAATGCTTCAGATTTATCAACTAATGAGTCCAATTTTTCACCTCTTTGTAAAACACTTTCGATAGTTTTATGTAAAACAATTTTGGTTTCATCTAATTCTTGTTGAACTTTCATGATTGAATCAGCTTGGCTTGGATCTTGATATTTTGCCAAATATTGTGATAATTTATCATAATTTAAACTATCATTAGTTTCAGTAATATTTGCCCATTCTTGCTGTGGATGGAGTGACAAATATTCTTCTAACACTTTATTAATTAGAGTATAAGCAGGTCTAACTGGATACTCTTTATCACTAATTATAACACATGCTAAACCTTCCAGACGAGCATAAGTATGACCAATGTAATTACCTTCTTCAATACTTTGTCTTTGACCCGCTTGAGTTCTTTGAGAAACTGTTTCTGAAAAGAAAGTCATAAACTGAGAAACTCCTGTCCTTTCAAAGAATGAAAATTGACCAAGTTCTTTAGCACATGTGATTTCAACTGCTTTTGATCCTCCAGTTTTAAGTATACCAATATAATAAAGCTTCATGATGAAAGGAGGAGTAACACACGACTGATTGCGATTTCAATAAAAACCTAATCGCGTGTGTTTGATGATAAATGGCTCTGACCACCACACTTAAAATTGTATTATTAGGTGATCTGGGTGTTGGAAAGACATGTCTACGATCTCAATTTGTTCATCATGTTTTCACAAGCGCTTATAAAGCAACAATCGGTGGTGATTATTTGACAACTACCATTGAAGTTTCAACCACCAACAATGCGGACTTACATTCAGATCAGAATTCAAATGAGTTAACATCAGTGGGTCTACAAATTTGGGATACTGCTGGTCAGGAAAGATTCAATTCAATTTCTCAAGCTTTTTATAGAGGTACGGATGTTGTAGTTCTTGTTTATGATGTGACAAATTACGAATCAGTTTTGAGTATTCGTGATTGGTTTGTTAGATTTATTGATCATTGTCATGTAAGGCGGCCAGGAGTTATCATAGTAGGGAATAAAATTGATAAATCAGCAGAAAGGTGTGTGGATTTGGAGGAAATTAGAGAAATAGTTACCAATGTTAATGGAGTCAATTTAGAAACTTATGTTGAAAATTGGGATTTGGACCTTATGGAAGTTACAGCAAAACAACTCGAATCAGTTAGCAAATTGTTTACTAGAGTAGCAAAATTAGGTTCAGACCTAAGGAACGATGATGAAAATGTTTATAGACATAGAATAGTGGGATTTGATAGCATAGACTTGGAAGGGATTTCAAAGAAAAGATCAAAATGTTGTTAGCAAAGAGATCATAATGTACTTTTAGTTGCTATCTAAAGCTATTTACAATATTTACAAGTAGTTAATCTGATTTTGGAACTGCATCTTCAGCACCATTGGATGGAGGTTTTGGAACTTCTTCGTGGTAAGTTTTGATTTCTTGTCCGAGTTTATCAGCGTCTGCTTGTTTTTCAACTGGTTCATAAGGAGTTGTATCAACCGATGAAGATTCAATGACAATTTCAGCAGTGGACTCTAAAGAAGTTGATGGAATTTGTCCATCTTCGTGAGCTTGTTGTTGAGCTTCTTCTTCGTCATCGAATAATTGTTCTTTGTAGTGTTCAGGGTATCTTCTAAAGCATGTTCTCATAGCTTCGAATTTCTTGATACAGTCAATACCTTTTGGTTCGGATTCCGAGTAAATGAAACAAGCGAAAGCTTCCTTAAACTCTTCACCACATGGTCCATGAGCCATACCACCTAAACAAGGACAGTCCCAATTGATTTCTCCGGTGATAGGATTATAAGCAGCGCCTTCGTAGTCTTCCGCCGTAGGTTCCTTTTCTTCTTCAGTTTGACCTTCAACAGTAGCGCCATCTTCTTGGACGACTTCTTTGACTTCTTCTACGACTTCTTTAGCTTTTTCCACGGGTTCTTTGATAGCCTCGACTTTGTCATCGTTGCTAATGAACCCCAAAGGCGCCATTAATAAAACAGCACCTCCAACGAAAGCACCAGCACCAACTCTATAAGAACGTGGTATAGTTCTTGTAGACAATGACCTAACTCCGTGTCTGATATTTCTGGTAACCAAAGTTCTAAACATGTTAATTACTAATGAGTTTGCATCGATCGAAATGATCAATTTTTCAAGATTCTTGGTCATGTGACCTATATACAATATTTAGCTAGTTAGCATCAACTAGAACAAACTGTCAACAGATGATATGTTCTTGGGATACTTCTTGAGATAATCCACCTGGCTGAATTTCATGGTCACCATTGCATCTAAGTTACTCCTTTTAATCATCCCTGATATCCTTCTTGAGGTCAATTATTTCAGCAGGCTCAATCACTGGTTGATCGACATAAGTGCTGGCCCACATTATCAGACATATCACCACAATAATGGAACCTGCGCCTATTTTCCTGATAACTTTCATCGTCATTTGTGACTCTTTTGATTTTTCATCACCTATCCTATTAAGAAACCCATTAGCTTTCTTGATTCCCGATATCACTGAGTATTGTCTTCTTAAGGATATTGGGCTTGACATACGAGCTAGAGTATTGAGTCGCTTCATCATGGCTGCTAATTTTCAAATAGAAATCAGGTTAGTTTCTCAATCCTAGGTTTCGTGGAGCCCTCATATTTCCTGAACGAGTTTAGAGACACTTATAGGAATGTAATTTTCTTTTTTAATCCACAAAACATCGTCTTCAATGTAGCACATTGTATTTTTCCCATGTTTATCCTTGATGTTGTACAATGATATACCTTTTGTGGGATGAAATTCATTGGTAGTGACAAAGATCATATCGTTATCAAGACAAACCTTCTCAACCACATCTTTGAAACTAGTCTGGATTTGATAGGAAGGTATACCTTCAATGCTCACCTCTTCTGGTCTTGAATTGATGAACTTAATGAGTTGTTGTACACTGGGTTGCGTCTTCAGATACAACGTAGGCAAAACAACTGGCTCGGAGCTGTCCATCATTATGACCATTGCATTTATGTACCATTCCACAATGGATCTCAATGCTTTGAAGTCTCTTGTTTTGAGCCACACATAGTAATCCTGAAACATAGAGATGGCTTTCTCTCGGTTCTTTTGGATCAAGCTGCCAAATTCGATGATTATTGGATTGAATAAATTGAATTGAAGCACAAGCAGTGCAATATCATTATCAATAAGCTCCATACCCCAGAGTGACAATGTTAAATCGAAACATTGTCTTTTAGATCCAAATTTATCATCAGTAAAACATAATAAAGAATTCGTTATGATAGTTCTCAAGTCTCGAGCAGCATGAGGTTCTAAATATTGGTCAAATACTTCGTTCCAATTCTCTTTCAATTCAACAAGAGTCAAGATTAAATCATTAGTGCCCCACACTGATTCTTGTGTGCCAAAAGTCAATGCATTAGAAAAGCGTTTGTGAACTTTTTTGATTAGCAATATCAAAGTGTCCAGATGATAAGGAAGTACCTGTAAGTATTGTATAATGTAATTTGCGTCAGGTATAGTATCAGTTTCCAACAAAGACTCTATTATCTCGTCGACGATTTTTATGCAAATCGTTGATCTAACATCTGACACGATTGGCATATTGACCCAATATTGTAGCATAGTAAGATTGGATCCGAGATCGGGTGTTATCTGAGTTCGGATATTCTTCCAGAGTAAGGAATCCCACGAGTTTAAAGGCCTTTCTGTCGATTCAAAGCTTTGATACAATTGTGCCCAACTCGTTAAGCACTTACTAAAAGAGCTCTCTGGATCATAGTTGATGTCTTTGAAAAGGCTTTCCATTGTTTCGGATAATAGGTTTACAAATGAAATCTCGACTTGAGGAGGATTAATGGAGATGAGCTTTTGCACGAGATTATTGATGGACTCAAGGCTCAAGCCTTTGCCACTCTTGGCCTGACCTAGTATTGATTTTGTGTCCTGCAATGCTTTCAATTCTTTTTCTTCCCTTTCAAGTTCAGCTCCAAGATCCTTCGTCTGAAAAAATAGAAACTTTTCGTTTCTAGTTGATGAGTCCCACTCATCATTGACATATGAGAGTTTTTCTATCAAGTCTACTAATTCTTCATATCCTTTCATTCTGGAATCGGAGATTTGCTTTATTTTTCGGGGGACTTCTATTCCTTTGAGCTCGAGGTCTTCTATCACATTAAACAACTTCATTCTTTGAATATTGGTTTTCTTGACTTCTGCTTCATCTTCACTACTGTTCTCCATGTAATCTGCTTGCTCATCGACCTTTTCTTTGATCCCTCCAACTCCCAAACCTTGTGGTCTTAACTTCGTTTGGATAGGTGTCACAATTCCATCTCCCTTTGCACCGAGACCTCCTCCCAGTTTGTAGCCCATTTGCATTAACAATTTGGCTCCTATACCATAATTCTCTATATGTTGTTGTGCATCTTCTTGCAACCATTGTGGATTTATCTGGTTGTTTGGAGCAACTTCTTCTTCCTCTTCGCTCCATTCATCGCTGATTCTTCGAGACGTTGACATCATTGATGGGCCTGATGTTGTCTTGTTGTTCTCGTCATCGTTGGTAACGGTGCCAGCTTTCGTGAAGGCAAGTTTAAACATTATCCATTCTTCAATATAGCTGCGAAACAAATCTTGCAGAATTCAGAAATAATAGAAGATTGCAATACAAAAAAAATTCAATTGTATAATTGAACCACAGTAAAATACGAAGTTCATTGTTCATTAAACTATGCCTGAGGCTACATATTCGTAGTACGAAAACTTTTGATGATATCAAGTAATTCTTTTTCATGCTGGAGTAATTGCTGACTAGACTCTTGTATATCGACAAGGCCTTCTGTTATGACCTGCACAACAGCAGGCTGATTATGATCACCAGGTAATTTGAATTCTTTAGGTATAAATTCACCGTATTTTATTAACCATTGTCTTCTTCGTGCTCTCTCTTCCTCCTGGAAAGAGTAGAGGTCCTCATTCAAGAATTGTGTGAGCTTACTGAGATATCTTCTGGGGTAAGTGAACTGTTCATGATGCAACTCAACCAAATATTTTGTTTTGAATACCGAGAGAAATCGAGTATAATGATAAATCAAATGGTCCACAGTTTCGATGTAAGCATCTAATGGGTGTTTTTCTGATTGAATTGAGGATTTGGAAACTATTGCATCTGCTTTCGAAAGCAAGATAATCAATTGAAATAAATTTGTTGACTTATACTTACCGTAGATCCTCGTTAGATCATCGATTTGAGTTGATAGGCTCTCGATTAATGGCAACTTCAGATCAATGTGTTTTTTACTCCTTTTTTCGTTATTAAGCACGATGTCATAAACACTTTTAAGATCTTTAAGAACTTCTGCCACCTCGAAAGAATCATTTCTTATTATGTTGAAATCAAAATTGGCCAGGTTCCCCGCTGTATCAAGAAGCTCGAGACCATAGACACATTGATCATAATGATTTGTGAGCATTTTTAGTAGATTGACTAGTTCTTGTTCCAAAGAGGAATTCTCTTTCAAGATGGTATTAATCAAAGTATTGGAATTTGAAGCTTTGAATTCAAGCAGAAATGCTAAAATATCAACCTGTGATTTTGATATTTTATTGAATCGTTTCAGAAGAACATTGTTGAAAGGGTCCACTATTGTTTCTTTTAAGCTGTCTTCAATAAAATTGTGAAGTTTTGTAATGTTAGCATGAAAAATGGTAATGTTCCGAAGGAGTAATGTGATATCATCAATTGCAATAAAATCTTTCAATGTCTTGTCTTGTTGAGACTCAGTAAGACTTTTAGGAACTTGAGTTTGTTCTAATTGGTTAATTATATCATCTAATTGTTTCAATTTTGGTGCCAACTTTGTTCGATACTTCTTATCAAACTTCCCAATGATATCATTACGAATCTTAATTGTTACAAAATCTATATAAGAAGCCACTAGATTATGTAGATCCTTAATCGTTTCAAATTTGTGTTCTACAGTTTCAATCTTTCGAGGCAATTGATCAGATAATTGATAAGTAGTTGATTGAAGCAGTTTCTCTGCTATAGAACAATACCCTTGAGCTTGGTGAAGAATGTTTTGTGCTTTGTCTGTCCATTCCACCACTTGTTCTCGAGTTACACTCATATGTTGGTGCGTGCGATTTTGATATTTTTCATCCAATGTCTACAGTTGATGTTACAGTCTTAAGAGATGCAGTGGTGACGGAGAAACCTGTTACACTCTATAAAGACGATATTGTAACTGAAGATGTTGTTGAAGCCAATCAAGTCCAAATCGGTGATAATAAATACTCCCTCGATTCAACAACAAATTTCTTCAACGAAGATAAACCACAACAGTTGAAAGCTGTCTTGTTCTGCTGGTTCCATGACAAGTCATCCATAGTTGATTATAAGAATGAGTGTTCCAAGCATAATATTCAAGATTTCAAGTTTTTGGTGAAAACTGAACTTACGACTTGGTTATCAGGAAATTCTGACACTTGTAAATTCGTCAAATTGGATGAAGAAGAAACTGCCACAGAAACAGCACAAACTGAGTCAACCACTGATTCTAAAAAAAGAAAACTTGATGACCCCCAGCTTACAAGAATCCGTGCATACGAAAGAGAATCTGTGGATCACAATATTATCTTGAGAGGATCAAAGAACATCGACTTTGGTTATTTGGTCAAGGATGCAAGAGTGTTCATTGGACTGTTGAAACGTAGCAAGTCTATCAAATCCAAATCAAGTGGTAAAGCTTCTAATTTGAAACTGCCAATTATAATCGTATCACCATCTACATCTGCTTTACTTACATTAAGTAATATCAAAGAGTTTTTGGAGAATAGTAAATTCGTGGAGCCAAATCCTTCGTTGAAAAGACCACAAAATGGTGTGATTACAGTCAATCACAATTTTGAAAGACTAAACTCTGCTGCTCATCAAATCACTATAGTTGACAATACTGATATGTTCACAAAACCAGAATATTGGGACAGAGTAGTAGCTATTTTCACCACTGGACAAGCATGGCAGTTTGCCAAATACAAGTACTCAAAACCAGAATCATTGTTTCAGAGATATGCTGGATACTATGTGACATATCAAGGAGATCTTGTTCCTCAACAAATTAAAGACTGGAATGTCAATGAAATAAGAGTTGACAGAGGTGACAGAAGATTCAGAGACAAAATGATCGTTAAAGATTTCTGGGCTGATATTGAAAAGATTCTTTTCGCCAAAGGATATGGGAATGTGTAACATAATAATATTTTCCTAGTGTGTAATATATACAAGTTTATATGTCTATGTACATTATTGATACTTTGTTTCAAGGTCGATGAATTTCTCGTAGACCTGGTCAACTGTTAAATTCTCAACAGTTCTTGAATCTCTTGTTCTTATAGCTATAGTACCATTCTTGATATCCTTGTCACCAATCATTATGATATATGAATAACCCTTTGTGACCGCTTCTTTGATTCTATTTCCAACAGTCTCACTCCTCTTATCCACGTCCACGTAGAAATTGTATCCTGTCAAAGGTGAAATCTCAGATCCGTTGATAATGTCACCACTCAATTTCTTTTTGGTAATATCTGCTATTTCATGATGAGTGTCGTTGACTGGTATTATAATGGCTTGACGAGGATTAAGCCAGAAAGGCCATTTGCCCTGATAGTGATCTAATAATAGTGCAAAAAATCTTTCCAAAGATCCAAATACTGCTCTGTGAACCATAATCGGTTGATTGTCTCTATTACCATCCTTATCGATGTACTTCAACTCGAATCTTGATGGTAGTTGAAAGTCCAATTGCACTGTCCCCACTTGATGTCTCTTTCCAAATTCGTCAGTCAATAGTACATCGATCTTTGGTCCATAAAAGGCGCCATCACCTTCTCTTACACCCCAGTTACCTTTACCACATGTTTCGTTAAGAACATCAGTCAATTGTTGTTCGGCGTTATTCCAAGTGGCTATATCGCCAATGAACTTATCTGGGGGACGAGTTGATAAGTTGAACTCAATAGTTTTATCTATGCCAACCACCTTGTAAGTATCTTTTATCAAATTGATGGTGTTTGATATCTCTGTGTTAATTTGTGAGAGTTCACAGAATATATGACCATCGTCCTGATGAAACCTGCGGACCCTTGTTAACCCTGATAAAGCACCACTAGCTTCATTTCTATGCAAAGACGAAAAGTCTGAAAGTCTAACTGGTAATTCATTGTAGGATCTTTCGAATTTGGAGAAAATCAAGCAGTGTCCAGGGCAGTTCATTGGTTTGAGTCCATATTCATGTAGATGAGAAGGGGAATTAGGGTCATCTAGTTCTTCTTTCGAAAGATCGTTTCCAACCACTTTGAACATATCATCTTTATAATTCTCCCAATGACCAGACTGCTCCCAGAGCTTATTCTTGTATATTAGAGGTGTTATAACTTCTTGGAATCCGTACTTTATCTGTTGATTTTTCATAAACTGTACGAGTTTATTGAACACCCTAGTTCCATGAGGAAGAAAGAAAATTGAACCAGGTGAAAGTTCATCTGTTGTGTACAAAAGTTGTTTATTGGCTATTGCATGATTAGATTGTGTAGATGAAACACTCGAGTATCGCACTAGCGTCCTTAAAGACTTTGCTGATGCTAAACTTCTGTGAAAGTGCATAAAATCGGTTGAGATTTTTCACTCAAATCAACGTCAACTTTTTATTTATGGTAAAGTCGTTTATGTACATTTATTAAATCGGTTTACGAATCATTATCATTAAACTGCTATGGCTACCTCTTGCTCTTTCTCCTTGTTCTCAACTTTCACTTTTTCAGCTTTAGGCTTCTTCTCTATCTTAGAATCTCTTCTTGTGTCTTTGTGCTTCCACGTCAAGTACTTTACTTTGAAACCTGTGAAAGTCTTGAATTGAGCGGGCTTTTTCACCCATTTTGCTGCAGGAGTGGTATTTTTGACAATTGAATTTGGTCCATTAGTTATTAGATTCATAGTTAGGCCAGATGTGGACATCTCTTTTGGTCCAGCATTGATCTTGGAAGGATTTCCATTCTTATCGTCTTGTGGTGCTGGAGAAGAAGTCTTAGAGGAAGCACCACCACTAGCTCTTTTATCTTCTGAAACTACTCTCTTGGCTCTTGATTTAGGAGCTGGCGGGGCAGGAAACTCTGGAAGCTGAGACAAGAATGTCGTCGGTAACTTCAACTTTACTGGGTATTTCTTTGGTGCCATAGAGTTGTGTTGAAGTGATTTTGTGCGAAGGTGTTGTCAATGAAACATACCGTTCCATAATGACGAGCCTGCAGAGCTGAGAGTAACTAGTGCCAAAACAGCCTTGTAGCATTGAATAGTCTCGCTGTCTCTACTAGTGACTCCGGCTCAGTGAACGCTGTGTACAATTTATTATCCTGTATCTTGAAGAAGTAGGGCTATATTTTTATAAGGAATTAAAATAACGAGTAAAAGAAGAGCATATTCATCAATGCACGGGCGAGTACGATCCTATCGAGTTGATATTAAGCTGACCGATGCAGATTTCGAAACTCCATTTATTGTGTGTCCCCTGATCAAATTAATGTGGCTTTATCATTACTCGCTTTATTGACCATGACCATGACATCTGACGCCAACGTGGGAACACAAAATGCAACTAGTGATGTAGATTCTGACTCTACGTATTCACTTCAGTTGAATCAGGAATCTGGAGAGCCATTGGCGCCTGTACCTAGTAGACTTGAAGCTTTGGCTAATAGTGGTTTAAAGCTTGATGTCAGGGCTCATCAAAGAACCTACGAAGGAGCTTATACGAGAACAGCAATTGGGTGTTTGTCATTCTCTTTACTACTCATCAAGCTTTTCAGTAAAGAGTTTCTCCCCATTGGAACAATCTTCACATTATATGGAAGTTTTGTGTTCCTAATGGGGTCGTTGAAATCAAGAAGTGTTGATGTCTACTATAATCCAGCAGTTGACAAACATTTTTACAAAACTAGTGGGAATTCAGTTCTACTCTTATCTTCTGTTAGTTTGGCATGCTATATTTCGTTATTCGTATTAATTGCTAGAATGATGTGATTAGGTCAATGCTCCAATTCCCAAAAGGATTACTTGTAAGAATAATTGAACAGACCAAAATGCAACTTTTTTCATTCTTACTAGTCTTTCTTCTTCGTCAGCAACATAATTGACAAAATTGTCATAAACTTCTACTGAAATATCGTCCATCAACAAACAATCGTAAATGGTCCACGATCCACTAAAGTCTTCAAGATTTTTTACAATCTTATTGTCAATTTCAATGTATGTGTTCTTGGAGTTGATGTAACCAACAATTGGTCTTATAAGTGCATAGTTGACATATGATAATTCTGATGTTTGGAATGGCACTACTGCCTTGACATTATTCAATTTGATATTCAAGTTCATCACCATCTTGGGCTTAGCAACATACTCTTCAGGTGTCTTCTCTACTCCCACGATAGACTCCTTTAAACTTTGAATATAAGACATTAAATTCTCTGTCTTCTCCGTAGGAAACATTACATCACCTATCATATCCACTTTACCACTGGTGATCCAACCAAATGGGCCTTCGAGACCTCTGTTTAAATGATCAATACTCAAAGAGTCCACTCTCATTCTTTGATATCTTGACCCAGTTTCAGCATCACCACCCAACTTGAAGTCGTTGAATCTTTGCCTCTTATGTATAGTGAATAATGATCCGTCGTAAGACCCGTTCATTGCGGTAGCATTGAGAAAATCGTAGAATAGCCAGTGTTTCCTCAACCGGGGCAATTCACAATTGTAGATTTCGACATTAAAATGTCTGAAATTGTCAGGTTGCATTAGCTCAAACAACACATCCTCCATTCTGAAGTTGTCTATTTCAAAGTCCCCAGGGTGATAAACATTTTTGTAGTTGGTAGCATTATCATTAGGATCCCATACCACATGTGTTCGATCAACAACTCCCCTGATTCCCTTAATCTCCAAAGTATCTATAATCCCTTTGGCATTGACCCATTTATTGAAGGATAGTGTGATATTGATCTCTTCAATTGTGAGATCAAATTGAGTATAGTTACCATCATCCATCTCCTCTTCCTCTTCAACTTGATTTTTAGCGGAACCTTTGATGAACTTATTAGAAAGTTTTGGACGTCTACTCACCAGGCACTTCCTAAAACTAATCTTTCCGTCCCGCCATCCAGGTACAATTGCATTTTCGAAGATGACAGACAATTTTGAATTTTTTGTGATGAACTCACCCAACTTTCTGGCAACAAATTCTTGTGCAAACACGGTATTTATTGTGAATATGACCAAGGAGAAGAATGTTGTAGTTGCCAATAAAATGAGTAGAGCATTGCTGATTACTAACCAAGAAAAAATTGCACTGTAATCATCAGTATTGTAAGGTCTATCAGAGCGTTTCATGAGCCATTTTACTCTTACTCTGAGTCTGTCAAAGAAGTTATCAGCGGCAGCTAAAAGTTCTTCTTTAGTAGGTGCAGGTACATTGGAAGAAATAGGATTATCAGGGTCTGATTGGGTACCGATGGGCTCATTGGCATCATTAACTGAAGAATCAACTGCCTTTGTCAGAGCAGTACTATGTACAGGGTTTTTGTTATTCAATTGATTGATGATTTCACTAGCATTGACGTGAATTGGCTGTTGGTTGGCGCTATCGGTGTTGGCTGGGGAGTTAGAGTTAGATTGCTTTATTGGCTTGTATTGATTACTCTTCCCATTAGATTCAAAGGACTTCCACCTTGCAGGTATCAATAATACTAAACGTGTCGGGTTTGAGTACAACGCTCGCACGCTATGCTTTAGAACACTCCTTCTGAAGGAGGGAAGCATGTAAATTTGGCGCAAATTTTTTGGAGTGCATATTTGATCAACACTTCCTCCACAAAAAAAGTCAAGACAATCAATAATATTATATTGAAGTTCCCGGTTTGGCAGCATGTGAGACGATTGACATATGTAGTGATGGTTAGAAATGACTCATTTAATTAATGAGCCGTGGAGATGATTTCATTTTTATTTACGAATTGAGATTAGAATTAGTCACATACTGCACCTCCTAATCAGCACGGCGAATATAAAAGGGATAAGGCTGCTGAGGAAAATAAAATGCCCCAGTTCGGAAAAGAGTTCAAAAAAGAATTCTATGCCGAGCTTGATCAAGATGCTTTACAAGTCAATCATGGCTCTTATGGTGTTACACCAACTCCAGTGTTAAAGAAACTTTTCGAGTATCAAAAGGAAGATGCTGCTTTCTCCGATTTATTCGTTAATTACCAGCACCCTAAAAGGTACAAAGAGGCAATTGATTTGATTACTGAGTTCACACATGCTCCACCTAACAGTATTGCTATCGTCGACAATGCAACAACAGGGATCGCATCAATCTTGCAATCGATCCCATTTCAGCCCGGTGAAAAAGTTGCTATCAATTCAGTCATTTATGGCTCGAATTTAAACTACCTCAAATATCTCCTGCAAAGATTGAATTTTGAAATTGTCCCAGTCCAGATCAGAGTTCACCAACAGTCAAATGACGATATTGTTGCAAGTTTCAGAAAAGTTTTCGAACAGGGCAATGTAAGATTGTGTTTGTTTGATTCAGTCAGTTCAATGCCAGCTTTGAGATTACCATGGGAACAAATTATCGACTTATGTGCTGAATTTAAGGTTTTATCATTGATCGATGCAGCTCATGGTATTGGGATGTACAAAATTGACTTTAGAGAAGTTAAACCCGATTACCTCATAACTAACTTACACAAATGGTTCTTCACTCCAAGACCATGTGCTTTCATGTACGTTGCCAAGTCACAAAGGGCTAAGATTCAACCTTTACCTATTTCACACTACTATAAATGGGAAGATTCTGACCCTGAAACTTTGGTCAAGAAGTTTGCGTTCAATGGCACCAAGAATCTTGCGAATTTTGCAACCATAAAGCATGCTTTTGAATTTGTTGAATCTGTTGGAGGCTTAGAGCCAATTTGGGAATACCAGCATGGCTTAAGATCAAAAGTTAAACAATATCTTACAGAAAGGTATTCAAATATTGAGTTTATTCATGCCACTGATGACGTTCCTATCTCACTCATGAATTTCTATTTACCATTAGAGAAGTTTGCCACTGAAGAACAAATCAGAGATCTAGACTTGAGGAGTTTCATTGCTGATATCAAACTCAGCAGTTCGGAACGGTCTTCGTACTTCCAAATGGATGTTTACGAGAATAGACCATTTTGGAGGTTGTCTTTCCAGATTTACAATGAGTTTGATGATTATGTGAAAGCAATTGACATTATGGAGGAACTTTTAAAGGAATACTTTAAATGATGTTTACTGTATTGATAGTGGAGTAGATCTAGAACTCATTAATTAACCGTTTTTAGAAATGAAATTGATAAAATAATCCAGCACACATTTTTAACAAATTTGTCCATGATCAACAAGTAGCGTTATTTCTTATCGAGCAGTGCAATCGTCTGAAACAAGCTGTTGGTTCCTATCGTCAGTACGCCCCACAGCATATCCCAATACAGATACTTCCCAATTAGGTTAACCTGCAAAAAAATTCAGATGCGAAAATGAAGGAGGGGCCATCACGAGGAAGGGGTGGTTCATTAACGTGTTTGACATATTTTCTCACAATCACGAACACGATCTTGTGTTGGACATCCAATTGAATTCCTAACTGACGACTACTTGTTGGCAACTGATACTAAGCATTTCATCAGTGAGATGTTGTGTGGGCTTTTCGGGGTCTGGAATCCCCAATCGATCCTCAGCAACCTTGCCTGCGTAATGCCACATGAGCGTTGTTTTCATTTAGTATTCCTCTATATAGAGTTAGTAGTGTACATTTAAAAGTTGCATTGGTTGGGGAATTGTCTGTCGTCAAATGGTTGTGGGAAAATACCATGTTCAATTAATCTCTGAAGATCCCATTCAACAGTGGTTTCAGTTTTAAAAGTCCAAAAGATCCATCCAGCAGATTGCTCATAAGCATCCAATTGAGCTTCAATGTACTTTCTGGTGTTGGTCTTGAACTCCTCTGTCCAATTCTCGATATTTGTGTAGGCATCACAACTGTCGATGTGACTTACTCCATCATAGTCTCCACTCCATCTTGCACCTCTACCAACACCATTTAACCATTTAGCACAATCAGTCATAGCAGCTGACCATTCACCACACACATTCCAATGACCTTCATTTTTAGCATCTCTGCCCCATTGACAAGCAGTGTTAATCCGCTGGTCAATATCCCATGATAACTCACCACCTGAAAAAACGGAGTAATGGTGGTGGTCTATTACGACATTCCAAGCATTACTATCGTAAGAGAGGAAAGAATCCCAGTATCCTGTTGGTTGAAAAGCCTCTTGAACAATGACTGCTTGGTCACCTTGAGATCTTACCGTATTGTAACCTTTAGTGTAGAAGTCTTTGAGTTGATTTAAATCCAAAGCTGGTCCCAATGGTTCGTTCAATAATTCAATTCCAATAACCACATCTTCAAAATCTGAACCTCCGTACTTTTCACTGATAACTTTCAACACATCTAAAGTCAATTGGACATTGTAAGGATTTGATTGGAATTGGAGTTGATCTCTGAGTCCGGAATTATCAAATCCATTTTGAGAGCCTGGAGCACCGTGCAAGTCGATCCAGGCTTTGAGACCATTATTACGACACCATTCTAACGCTTGATCGAGATATTTTTGTTGACCGAAAACGTATGGATCATAGTCGAACATTCTGAAAGCCCAATAACCAATTGGAATTCTAACCATGTTGAGGCCCAAATCTTTCATTTGTTCAAAATCCTTTTCGGTATACCAAGTTGACCAATGAGCTTCTAATCTCTTTTTACACTCTTCTTTACCTAACTTCTGACAGAAAGAGTGCTCATCCACAGGAGTATTAGAATCGTCTGAGCCATTTGACCAAGGATCGAATAATGAAGGTGTTATAAAAGGTTCAAGAACGAACCAACCACCTAAATTAACACCTCTCATTTTATCATTAGCGTAATCCCATTGGAGACCCTTTCTTGTGAGCCTCAAAACATCATTAGCAGGAGCACTTAAACCGATTTGAAGTAAGAGAAACCATACTAAAGAAAACATTTTGCCTGATGTAATTACTTAGAGTAATTGGGAATTAAAGAATATAAATAGACGTACGTGAAACATGGTCAAAAGAAATTGATTGGGTTTAGGTAACTAATTTAAGAATGTGTTTGGAATTGTATTATACAGGATATACTTAAACTGCAAAAATTAAAACCAGCCACGCTTCCTTAATGCGAGATATCGTTTAAGTACTGCAAATGCTATCAAAGCAATCAATAGAAGTGTATACGTAAACGTTTATCATGAATTATTAACAACTATGTTGCCAAAGATCAACCAAAATTCAACCAAAGTTTAATACTTTTAGTTGTAAAGTGTAGGTACCTTCCATCACTTGGCTACCAACATGGGAAAAATATTAATTGATCAGAATCAAACCGGTAATTGAATTTCCAGTCCGGTTTTGTGTTGGATCGCTTGCACGGCCGTATTCGGAAATCTATCCATTGAACGCGTCACCTTTAACACAACAACTGATTTGAGTCATGTATGTAACACCCACTTGAATGCTAATTGTCTTCACTTGGTGTTAGTGGTGTGGGACTGGCTCTTTTATTATTTTACAAGAATTTGATTTACGTGAGTTCGTTATCGTTTCATTATCGCAGTTTCTGGGCTAGCCCCTGTTACCATTGAGTGACGTAGTCGATTTCATCAAACACTCCCGCGAGCCCTAAACGCTCGCACGTGTATTGAGGGTTTTCCTTCAAAGAAAAGTCGTGTAATGGTCCGTTAATATTAGTGAGAAAAAATTATCATTTTTTCACTAAACTAAGAATAGTCTGCAAGTATAGCTTAAATTGATTATATCTAGTTAAACACCAAAAATGTCTGTTGAAACTGCTTTATCTTACGCCGCCTTAATCTTGGCCGATGCTGATGTTGAAATTAACTCCGAAAACTTGTTAGCTTTAACTAACAAGGCTAATGTCGAAGTTGAATCCATTTGGGCTGACATCTACGCTAAAGCTTTAGCTGGTCAAAACTTGAAAGATTTATTCTTCAACATCTCTTCTGGTCCAGCTGCTGGTGCCGCCCCAGTCGGTGGTGCTGCTTCTGGTGAAGCTGCTGGTGAAGCCGCTGAAGAAAAGAAGGAAGAAGAAGCTAAGGAAGAATCTGATGATGATATGGGTTTCGGTTTATTCGATTAAATGGTATTTATATAATTATTCATTTAATATATCTGTATTATAATCATTTCAATTGTAGAATCAACCTAACTTTCGTTAATTTTGTTAGTAGTGCATGAGATGATTCAGTATTATTACATGTTAAACAATTTCGTCCTTCAATAAACTCAAAAATGCCAAATAATATATTGTATACACCTACACTGAAATATCAGTTGAACTATTTATTAGCATGATTATACAAATTCTTCATAAACTTAGTTAATTAGTTTACTTCTTTTTCTTTTCAGCTTCAGCGTCAGCCTTGTCCTTAGCTCTCTTCTCTCTGATACCCTTGTATTTCTTTTCGTTTCTGGCTAATCTTAAAGTTCTGTAAGCAGATTGTTCTGGAACGTTAACAGCTCTTGGACCAACTTCAACTGGTTCTTGTTCAATTGGGAAAGCTTTGGAAACAGAGACTGAGGAGAATTTAGCTAATTCTTCTTTAGTTGTCTTCTTGTCGAAGATCACTAATTTAGATTTGTATTCTTGTAATCTCTTAACGTTTAAGTCAAAAGTTTCTTGGGATCTGTTGACTCTTCTGTGGTCAACAGAGATACCAATAGTTCTGGCATATTTAGCAGTTAAACCAACAGCTTTGATTTCAGCTAAAGTGAAACCTCTACCAGCTCTCAATTTTCTGTTGTATTTGATAGTTGGAGCTCTAACGATTGGTTTTAAAGTGTCAACTGGCTTTGGAGAAACCTTAGCGATTTTTTGTAATCTGGCTTGTCTTCTTGAAGCTTTCTTACCAGCTTGGTCAAAATGAACTTTGACTCTTTCTTGCCAGTGCTTTCTGAAGTGGTTCTTCAATAATGGTAAATTCTTTGCAATAGCCATTTTGAACTAGTAGATGAATAGTGAGAAAATTTTTATCTAGTTTTTGAGAGTAGTAAAAATTTTCAATGTCGCGCGACTTAATTCTTTTGATAATTTAAGGTGTGTATGTCGCGCATCATTAACGGTCACATTCATCATGTGCGACTGCGCAGTTAATTCTGGTCCATCAGAGTAAAATTGAGTCCATTCACTTCGCACCAATTATATACAGTATTAGTATCGGGTTTTTGTGTAATTAATTCCCATTAACTATGTTATATACACTCTCTGTCCAATCCTCACTATAGAAAATTTTTTTACCTGAAAAACTTTTATAACTCAAAGGTAATAATGTCAACTCCATCTGTTCAAGTATGTAACTAAATTCATTGATTCATTGATTGATCCATAACTCAAGATACGTATCTGTGTATATGAATGCTGATATTCCAAATTTTCATCATCTGAAACAATTTTACTTATGTGAGACCACTTATGATACATCTTAATCATTAGCAGAATCATCAAAGAAGCAAACTCATATAAAAACATTAATGTCATCTATAGATTATTCAGTCCAACCATTCATTTCTAAAATCACTCAATCAATTTCTAAATTCAACTTTATACTAACATCTAGACTTTTGGCAAAAAGAGAACCGCTACTGCCGTTGCCCATGTTAAGGCCGGTAAAGGTTTAATCAAAGTTAACGGTTCCCCCATCACTTTGGTTCAACCAGAAATTTTAAGATTCAAAGTTTACGAACCATTAACCTTAGTTGGTTTGGACAAATTCCAAAACATTGACATCAGAGTTAAAGTCACCGGTGGTGGTCACGTCTCTCAAGTTTATGCTATCAGACAAGCTATTGCTAAAGGTTTGATTGCTTACCACCAAAAATACGTTGATGAAGCTAGCAAAAACGAATTAAAGAAAATCTTCACTGCTTATGACAAGACTTTGTTAGTTGCTGACTCTAGAAGAATGGAACCAAAGAAATTCGGTGGTCGTGGTGCTAGAGCCAGATTCCAAAAATCTTACCGTTAAGATATATATATTATTTTATATACTCTGTATAAATATAATCGTTCATTGGGATTTTGTATCAGTTCTAGAGTATAGTGGAAATTTGATGAGGTTTTCGTCATATCCTGGTCTGTATCGAACCATTTACGTTTTTTGATATCTCATATAGGAGCTACAATATAGTTGAAAATAGTTGAAAAAAGAATGTTTAGAAAACGAGTCTGTATATATTCGAAGCAGATTTAAAACCAGGTCAGAATGAAGGACTCTAAAACAGTAATAAAGATGCAAAAAAAAGGTTGTTAGGGGCGAGCTGGGAATTGAACCCAGGGCCTCTCGCATGTTTGCTGTTCTGGTACCAGATGGTACCAAATTTACACCCAAAGCGAGAATCATACCACTAGACCACACGCCCTTCGTACTAACTCCCTGCAAGCCCGTGGTAGCCGTCCAATTCGAAAGTAAGAACTGTTCCACAACACCACAGGCCGTTTTCTTGTTTTGTGATAGTTTCTGCCCGTACTCATGGTGACATGCTCCAAAGTCCTTCACTCTTGAAGGCCAGTTCAAGATTGAACTTTGATACTTTAGTTGTATCGCTAGATTCCTGGTTAGTAGAAACTTTTTACTTACTGAACATTTTGGGAATGCAAGTACAGGGAAATTTACCTCCTTTTATACTTGTACTGTGACCTTATCACGCGTGATCCCTGCATGGGGTAAAGATTGACGGTTTTAACCACTAGTTATAGCTCACATGTAATACATCACATTCCAGGTTTGCTTATCTAATCTAGATTTTGTCTCAATTATGAGGACGACACGTTAACCGAAATTGAGCCTAGCTGCACAATCACAAGTCAAAAGTAATGACGTGGATTGACTCGTCACCTTCATTCCTGTCACCTTTAGTGTGCCCGGAGCCAATCATTGAAATAATTGATGTACCGCATAGTCCACTTTTAGCGGTACTAAGTAGATCATACCTCATACTATTGAACCAATCTACATTCATTCCTTTAGCTGTTCATCACAGATCTGAAGATGTAATTAAACAGCAAGGAGAAAACTTGAAAATACATACGAAACACATCTCAGTCAATACAGCTCAATTGCAAAGACTCCCATTGCTTAATTTGTTTGTGGAAACTGATAAAAACTACTTGCTTATTTTTCAGGTATCAGTTGATTCGTCCCATTCATTGTTTGAAGTTGAGGATGAGCAAAGTAACACACTTCAAAAAGGACTACCACTCAGTTTTACATCTCAAAGATTTACTTTGGGTGATTTTTTCAAATCCATAACCAAAAACATCATAAACGGTAATTCTTCAAAAGTGCTTGTGGATCTTGAGAACATTGAACACTTCAATAATAGCACAATTGAAGATGAAACTCACAATCATAACCTTGGTCTCGTCAAATTGTCCATTTACAAAGTCATAAAAATTGTTATCGGTACAACAAAACTATGGTTGAAGCAAAACTCTCATAATTTGTTTATTTACAAGCATGTTGAGCCCCAAGAAGACGTGAAAGAAGATTTTCTATTTCAGATTGTTAATATCAAGAATCTAAACAATCAGATTGTACATTTATCACAAATGAAGTGGTACAACTCTAGCAAGATTCATTCAATTCATTTCAATTCATACGAAAACTATTTCCTCTTCACAGACAAACAGAACCAAGTGTGGCTTATGACATTCACAAAAGTTGCTGATGATGAAATTGAACCCATAGGCTACTGTATAGGATCTGTTCCTTCCCCAATCGAGAATGTCTCTTTCAACCCGTTACACAAAATAGCTCTCATTAAAAGTCAAGACCTGATTTACTTGGTTAAATTGGAGAAGAATGGAGCTGGTATCTACTGCATGACGAAACTAATGACATATACCTTCCATCTTGGTGAGATGTCGAATATAAGAATGGACTGGTCCTCAAATGGCGAATTCTTTGTTGCATTGAACGAGGGATCTGGTCATTGGTTGATCAGTTCCAAGTTTGGTGGTACCTACACCAATACTTCTGAAATTTCAAAGGAGATTAATAACTTGTCAATAACGAGAAAAGACTTCCTTGCTGCTTCGTCAATTGTCATCCATTCGAATTCATTGAATTTGTTGGTTGTTAACAGGTCCAAGACTCAAATCTATTCCATCAACCTAATGAGCTTACTTGATGCCAAGGGATCTGTCTTCTTGACTAACGACTACATTTCAGTGGTAGATAGTCATCGATTATTACGCTTTCCACTACTTTCCAGCTTCAAGCATGTTTTGTCAAATATGGAGATTTCCCAAGGAACCTGTCCAAGTTCTAGTAAAACTCTAGAGGGAAATCTCACACTATCCATGAACAAGCATAATCAGTTTGTCATTTCGTTTGGTGATTCTCTCTCAATGTCCACTCCTTTCAAGACAGGTGATTGTATCAATCAAATTTTATGGTATAATTTCAAAAACTTTTACATGGAGACACTAAACATAGTGAACCATGTATTTTTCAATGATTTCTTGATCGTGATCAACAGAGTGTTCAAGGAAATCAACAATGTGGATACTTTAGTGGACGAAATGATGATTCTTAACATTCGAGATTCTCGATTGGGCTTGGGAGGCTGGGATTATCATTTCGATAGTAACTCAATTCTCTGGAGACAGACATTCAACAATCGCATTATAGCATTTGAGATGATTGAGAAGCATTCACATCCTTCTAATCTTGTCATACTTGAAGCGGGCATGAAAATATTGATTTTTGAATTGGCACCAGATGTTAAAATTCCCCCCACAAATGCAAATGAAGAATTCGCAACTAAAGACTACAGATTGTATGTCAAGGTGAAAAGGGCTGTTCATCTTTCGAGTATAAAAGCAAGGCTTCCATTCAATGAAGTTTCGAAAATCAAAATGATCAACGAAAACCACTTTCTTTTCTTACTTCGAAATGGAGACTTCTATCTATTGAAAAATCAACCACCATTAGAGCATGAATCTTCTGGTGGAAGCTCTCCGGTCAGGTTGTTGAAACCGACCAATTATTATGAGTTGATCAAGGTCAACGAAGCAATCGAAAACTTTAAAGTCGAGGACATCACAGTCAACACACCTGTCAAGTATGTTTATCTCTTCCAAGGGAACAAAGTCTTGATTTACAACTTGAATAAATTGATAGAATTATCATTCGATACTTCCAACCATATCAGTGATGGTATTGAAGAAATTGAACAAGATAAATTAATAAAACCGATTGTTATAAAGGTTGGCAACTTCCAATCTTTAGTCATCGAAAATATGAGTAATAAGTCGATTAACTTAGTTGGGTTGGAAGACCTTGTCACACAGAATCCCAATGATAATTTGATTATTCGAACTAGAGTGAACTCCAAATTGATTTTGAATGATTTGATCGAATTTGACATGCTCAATGATGAGAGCATCGAGTCTATTCTATCTAAGTTCCAATCTTTTGAACACTTTGACTATTGTGTGGAACTTCTTTTATTCAGGTACCTTACCAAAGAAGACGACAAAACATTAAAGAAACTAATAAAATTTGTTAAAAGCGTCGATAACTACGAATCAATCGTCACCAATTGTTTGAGAAAGATTGAAGTTGTTCATTGGGGTAAGTTCTTTGACCACCTTGAAACAACACCACTCGAGTTCATGGACAAGTTAATTGAGGATGGAAACGTAGAGATTTGCTACAATTTCTTGATCGTTTATTTGAACTTGAAGAAGGAAAACACTTCTGATGAATCATTGGATTTGAAAGATAATGAAATCATCCTCAAGATTTTCCAGTTGTTGAAAGCTAATCAGAAGTGGGATTGGTGTTTTGAACTTTGTCGGTTTATCAAGCTTCTTGAACCCTCGAGTGAGTTTCTAAAGACAATAAAAACCACAATGCAGGGTTAATCAGAATTCAATGATGTAAACTGTGCACTTCAAATGCAATCAAAACCTCTTGACGAGGTCCTTTCACAAAATCACACACACAAAAGATGGTACTGGTAACTCGTCTAGCAACACTAATCAATCATCTTGTGTTATTCACGCTATTATGTGTACATCAATGTTGACATCGTAGGGATAAGAATAGATTTTTGATATGCTTCCTTTAGTACTTCAATTTTTATGTAGTATACTCAATCATTGAGCCACTTCGATACTACTTACTCTAGTTGCAATACGCTCTACCTGAGTCCTTGTCAAGCTTGTTAATCCAGCTGCTGTTCTGTGTCACGTGCTCTCCATCTTCAAAATTGTTTTCGCACTAGCCAACCAGATTTGTTTTAAATCCAACCGTCATCATGACTTTAGCTACGGAATTTGCAGAGACAACACGCCGTTCAGCTACTTCGGCTGAGATGCGTAAACGTGTTTTGCATTTATACCGTAAATACATGCGTTATTCTCAAGAAATGAGTGATCTTTATGAATTAGATATGCCAGTTTCAAATGTTAAAACTAAGATTAGACAAGAGTTCGAAAGACAAAGATTCGTTAATGACTTAGGAGTTGCAAATGTTTTATATATGAAAGGTCAAATGGAGTTTCAAGAATTAGTCAATTTTTGGAAACAACAATGTCATGTTCTCAGATACTTTGATGATCAAAATCAATATGGAGTAGTAGACAAGAATGACTTCATCAAAAACTTCTTAAGGGGTAAATAAACTGCATGTATTTATACAATGAAATATATTTTATTAGAACTAGTTCAACTACATTTTTTGTATCGATACAATTACATTTATTCGCTAATTTATTCCATATTATCCTCCATTGGAGCCTCATCGGCGTATTCAACATCTTCGTCAACACCTGCTTCTTGATATTGTTGATATTCAGATACTAAATCATGCATATCGGCTTCAGCTTCATTAAATTCTCTTTCATCCATACCTTCACTCGTATACCAATGTAAGAAAGCTTTTCTTCTGAACATAGCACTGAACTGGTCGCCAATTCTCTTGAACAATTCTTGAATTGAAGTTGAGTTACCAACGAATGTAGCAGACATTTCTAAATCTTGAGGTGGAACTGAACAGATAGCAGTTTGAACATTGTTTGGAATCCATTCAACGAAATCAGATGCGTTTCTGGTTTGAATCTTGTGCATCTCATCATCAACTTCTTTGACGGAGACTTTACCTCTGAAGAAAGCAGCAACTGTTAAGTATCTACCATTTCTAGGATCGGAAGCTGCCATCATATTCTTTGCATCAAACATTTGTTGGGTTAATTCTGGGACTGTTAAGCTTCTGAATGATTTAGAACCAATAGAAGTTAATGGAGCATAACCAACCATAAAGAAATGCAATCTTGGAAATGGAACCAAGTTAACTGCCAATTTTCTCAAATCAGAGTTCAATTGACCTGGGTAACGCAAGGAGGTAGTAACACCAGACATAACGGAGGAAACTAAGCTGTTCAATTCTGCATATGATGGTTGAGGCAATTTAAGAGTTCTTTGACAAATATTGTATAAGGCCTCATTATCAATACAGAAAGTTTCATCAGCATGTTCTACCAACTGATGGATCGATAAAGTAGCATTGTAAGGTTCAATAACGGTATCACTTGTTTTTGGAGATGGAACAACTGAGAATGTTGCCATCATTCTTTCAGGAAATTCTTCTCTGATTCTACTGATTAATAAAGTACCCATACCAGAACCAGTACCACCACCCAATGAATGAGTGATTTGGAAACCTTGTAAGGAATCACAACCTTCAGCTTCTCTTCTAACAACCTCTAAAACTGAATCAACTAATTCAGCACCTTCAGTATAGTGACCTTTAGCCCAGACATTACCAGCTGAACTTTGACCATAGATATAGTTATCAGGTCTAAATAAGTTTCCCATATTAGAAGATTTGACAGTATCAATAGTTCCAGGTTCTAAATCGACTAAAACAGCTCTTGGAACATATTTTCCAGAAGAGGCCTCATTGAAGTACACATCAAGTTTTTGTCTTCTAACTTCATCAGTTCCTTTGAAATTTCCGTTGAAGTCTAAATCATGTTCGCCACATATGGTTTCCCAGAAGGCGGAACCAATTTGATTACCACATTGACCCGTGGATAAATGAATCTAAAGTTAGTTGAGATCTCTGAGTAGGGGCGTTTTCAACACGCGTAATTTTACTCGATTGGGGCAGGGAAAAAGATTCTGTCCAATACTTGACTTGCCTTATAGCGTGAGGGTTGGTACATAGACAATGATACATACGATTTCTCTCATGGGATCTTAATGAGTGTAGTTGATATTTGCGAACTGTTTGTTTTGATTTGAGAATCGTCTATAGTTGTTCAGCCACGACCACTGATTTTGGCTTTAATTGACAAAATTGCAGTAAATGCGATAAACTACTGGCAAGTTTGATGATTTTGCAGCTTTAAACAATCTGTTGGTTACTGTAGAGGAATATCTAGAATCTGTGATAAGTCGTTATGGAAAATCTGATTCGATAAATCTAATACAATGAAACAATCTAAAATACTACATTTAGTATTGAACCAAACGGATTAATTACATTTTATGTAGAATTCGCTAAAATTAGAAATATTTAAAGTAATTAAATTTGTTTGTATGCCTCTTTTGCGATTAATTTGCCATTGAGTCACTCATGTAGTAATTATGGCTCATCTATTGATTCGTGGTTACGTAATGATTTAAACAACACTATTCTTGGGTGAAGTGTCGCTTCAAAACCGCATTTTCTCAATTCGCACAACAACGCCAACATGACTTCTATTCAAAATAGAACGTTTGAATTTCAACAATGTGTTGCATCTTTCGATAGAATAAACAAGAAGCAACCATCAAACAATAATGGGTCAACTAAAAAATCTCAATTCAGCCAACAAGCTAGTATAATCGCTAAAGATATTGCACACACAACAGAATTACTCAGTAAACTAGCTCTTTTAGCCAAAAGAAAACCACTCTTCGACGACAAACCAATAGAAATTGGTGAACTTACCTATGTTATAAAGCAAGATATATTCAAAATCGAACAGAATCTTCAAAACTTACAAAAATTCGCTAAAGGCGATTCTTCAATTCAAATAGATTCACAAATAACACAATACTCCAAGAATGTGATGAACCTTTTAAACTCCAAAATGAAAAACATTAGTGGAGAGTTCAAGAATGTTTTGGAAATAAGGCAAAAGAATGAAATATTAAACAAGAGTAGAACGGAGAACTTCCTTTCTGCTACTGCCAACAATCGCCAAAATAACAACTCACCATTGTTGTCAGATAAACCTTCAGCCATGGCAGAGAATCCATACATGAGTTCAGTTTCTCCTCAACCATATGATCCCGATCAAGATCCAGATGTGTCAGTGCCGTATTCAAATTACAACAATGGTGAATTCTTGTCGATTCCAGATCAAACTCAACAACTATTGATGATGGAAGATCAAAGTCAGGAGTATTTGCATCAAAGAAGTAGAGCCGTTGAAACAATTGAATCCACAATTAATGAAGTTGGTAATTTGTTCCAGCAACTTGCTACCATGGTTAGCGAACAAGGTGAAACTATACAAAGGATCGATCAAAATGTCGAGGATATCAACATGAACATATCGGGAGCACAAAGAGAGTTGCTCAAATACTATGCTCATATATCAAGCAACAGATGGTTATTTTTGAAAATATTTGGTGTTTTAATAGTGTTCTTCCTCATTTGGGTTTTGGTTAGCTAGGTGATTACGAAAACATGATAGACAGTGAGAACACAGTGTAATACGACAACAAAATTTATACTGAAACAAATCAGCATGGAATGCATTCATCATCACTACAAGTAAACTGATTACAGGTTATACAAGGAGAAAGTAGTTTTTAATAACCAGCCATTGATATACTAATAGAATTTGTGTATGACACACCCGCACCTAATTTACTTTCATCAACTTGCGTTTAGTGACCATAATATCTGATAAGTCAGGAACAGATCAGTTCAGTCACCAATAGATTTTAGTAAGAGCTAGTCCATAAAACTATCGCACAACCCTTGAAATCAATCTAATTCAATAAATCCAATCCAATCCAAATAGTAATCAATGTGGAGCTACTTTTTTGGGGGTAACTCCCAACAGAAGAAGGAAGTGCCCAAGAAGGCAATTGTTAATTTAAGAGAACACATCCAAATGTTAAACAAGAAGAGAAACCATTTGGAGCAACAAATCAGTGAACAAGATTCATTAGCTCGTAAACATATAACAACTAACAAAGCATTAGCAAAAAATGCACTCAAGAGGAAGAAGGGATACGAAAACAACCTCATGAAGCTTGAAAACCAAATCGATTCCTTAGAAACTCAATTAGCTTCTATTGAAGGTGCAAATTTGAATTTAGAAACTATGAAGGCAATGAAACAAGGTGCTCAAGCAATGAAACAGATCCACGGAGAATACGATGTTGATAAAGTTGAAAGCACGATGGACGATATTAGAGAACAAGTGGAATTGGCTGATGAAATATCTGAAGCTATATCGAGACCAGTAGGTACAGAATTCGTGGATGAAGATGAATTGGATGAAGAATTGGCAATGTTACAAGAAGAAGAACAAGAACACCAGAAGGAGAAGACTACTGCAAAGACCGAGAAGGTGAGAGCTGAACCACTTCCAGATTTCCCAACGGTTAGCAAATCTAAACCTCAACAAATCGAAGAAGACGAGGACGAAGAGGCTTTGAAAGCATTGCAAGCAGAAATGGGGTTGTAACCACCGACTTTCATAGAGAGATATGTCTAGGGTAATATAATTTATAAGAAATGATTCTGATCTTTTGTTAGGGTGTGAGGTAAATAATATGGGGATGTTGGGATGTAGAATTTCATGTTAACATGAAAGCTTCATCATACGAGGTATATTACACTGAGCGATACAACACAGCATGGCTACTCCACTACGATGACAGGTAGATTTTAAGTCACCATATCAGCACGTGATTAACCATCTCTTCTCATCAAAGAAAATCAACCTCATTTTTTCAGTATCATGTATAGAGTGGGTTACTCGAAGCGGCTTAACATGGTAAGAACTCCGCATGTTAGCAGTTCACTTGTGCGTCATCTTACAAAGAGTCGTTCAGTATCTGCATCGTCTGCCGTTCATATAAGTCAATCTGAAAATTATCCCACTTATACAAATTTTCTTCAAGGCTTGAAAGCAAGAAAAGATGGCACTGATAAATCTTTAGTTAGACAAAGTTTCCATGAGATTAATCCAGATAAAATCAAACCAATAGAAGGAGGAGATAAATTGACTTGGACTTCACAATATGACTCAGTTACAAGGTCACCTTTTGCAAGAGATATAGTACATTTGCAATCATTACTTGATGCTTTATTATCAAGTAAAAACTACGAGAGAGCTGATAAAATCTTAAGAGCTATTTATCCATTATCTGGTAATGCATCAGAATTCATGTTTTCATTAAATAAGTATTTGGAAGCATGGTCTTACGAAGATACAATCAGCTCATCTGATCTTGAAAAATACGTTCTGACTTTCACTAAAAGAGATAGTTCAATTGTTCCAAATGATAGAACTTATGCTGTTCTATTGTCCAAAGCACTCAAAAGTAATGATAATAATGAATATGAGAGATTAATAACACAAGTCACTAACACAAATAAATTGGCTAAAGAAGTGTTCAGCAATGTGGAAGTTCTTGGTGTTGATAATTTAACCAAGATTTTTGAGCATGATATGATCCAAAGCAAACATATTCCCAGTGATCTTCAACCGCTTTACAAACAAGTTAGATCAGAACCAGATGATTCAATTCAAGATGATGAGAAATACTTTGAAAACTCTAAAATTGATATCCCCTCATTGAATAAGTCTTCAGAAGAGATAAAATCCGTTGATTCTTTCGGATTGCAAGTTGTCAGACATACACTTCTTGGATTGAAAACTGAAAATGAGATACCTCTTCTTGATGAGTTGATCAAAAATCTCGAACAGGAAGTTCAAGATCACGTATTAAACACTATTGGTAGTTCAGATAAAAAAGACTATTTTGCTCTTTACAAGCTCTTGAAAACTGATGAAGACAGAGCAAAGTTCAATGAGGCATTAGATCTATTCAATGTTGAGAGACAAAGAATTGTTGAGTTAAGAGGAGCTGATTCAGCCAAGGAGAAATGGAAACACGATTATGAAGAAATGACCAAAAGAGGAGGAATGCATTTTGATAAATCTTTGAATGTGAGGCTTTATGAATGGTTCCAACAACTCTTGCCATATGTTACAGAAGAAGTTAATCAATGTCACAAGGTATTGAATGGAGAAATAGATCTCAAGAATTGCAAACCAGAAGATAAAAGTATCATCAAAGACAGAATGTATTATGCACCTTACTTAACACTTGTCCCACCCGAGAAGATGTGTGCTGTGACAATCTTAGAATTATTGAGATTGAACTCCACCGGAGGAGTGACTGACGGAATGAGAACTGCAAGGGCACTCATCTCAGTTGGTAAGGCTATTGAGTTGGAGTATAAGTCACAAAAATTGATGGACTCACAACAAAAGGCAGTTTCTAAGAAGAGCAGAAGTGCAAGAGAATGGAGTAAAATCTTCAGAAAAATCAAACCCCGTAACAAGGACGAAGCAATGTTCAACGAATGGGACAGCTCGTTGCATGCCAAAGTTGGCTCTGTTTTGACTTGGCTTTTAATAAGGGTCGCCAAAGTTCCAGTTAGAGGTGTTGACCCTGTAACAGGTAAGTCTGTCACAGGAAGTCAAGACGCTTTCTTCCACACCTACCAGTACGTTCATGGTCAGAAATTGGGAGTTTTGAAGTTACACAAGAATATCATCAAACAAATTTCATCAGACGTTGAAGGAAACCTCATTCAACCCCATTTCCTTCCTATGTTAACACCCCCACGTCCTTGGACATCATACAATGAAGGTGGATACCTTTATTCGCAAACTACCTTGATTAGAACAAGAGATTCGCCAGAAACAATCGCATATTTAAAGGCAGCATCAGCTAGAGGTGACCTTAACAGAGTTTTTAATGGTTTGAATGTTCTTGGCCAAACTGCATGGACTGTCAATAAGAAAGTGCTCGACGTTATCATCAAGTATTGGAATACTGGTGAAGAGTTCCTTGATATCCCTCCTATAGTTGATGAACCATTATTACCAGATCCTGTACCAGCAGATGCTGAACCTGATGTACGGAGAGAGTATCTGCGCAAGGTTAAACAGGCTCTCAACCATGCTGCTGCATCAAGATCACAAAGATGTGACACTAACTACAAACTCGAGATTGCTAGAGCTTTCATTGGTGAAAGAATGTTTTTCCCTCATAATATAGACTTCCGAGGAAGAGCATACCCAATCTCACCTCATTTCAATCATTTGGGTAATGATTTGACCAGATCTCTTTTCTTGTTTTGGGATGGTAAGCCGCTTGGTCGAGAAGGTTTAAGTTGGCTCAAAATTCATCTCGCTAATCTTTATGGTATTGACAAGGTACCTCTCGCACAAAGAGAATCATTCATCGACGATAACTTGGAGAAGGTATTGAAATCAGCTGAAGACCCTTTTGCTGAAGACAGTTGGTGGAAGAAAGGAGAGAAACCATGGCAAGTTCTCGGTGTTTGCTTCGAACTCGGAGAAGCTTACAAGCTTGAAGACCCAACGCAATTTGTATCACATATCCCTGTTCATCAGGATGGATCATGCAATGGTTTACAACATTATGCTGCGTTAGGAGGAGACACAGAAGGAGCCAAACAAGTGAATTTGGTACCAGCAGATAGACCACAAGATGTTTATTCTCATGTCGCTGGTCTTGTCCAAAAAAGAATTGATGAGGAAGCTGAAGCAGGAAATAAGTATGCTTTGTTTCTTCAAGACAAGATCACACGTAAAGTTGTGAAACAGACTGTTATGACGAATGTTTATGGTGTGACGTTTATTGGTGCCAGGGATCAAATTCAGAAGCAAATCGCTCGTTACTTCCCTAAAGATGGTCCTGAGAAGGCTGGTGATTATTCACTCTACCTTACATCGCATGTGTTCAAATCCATTAGAGAACTTTTCAGCGGTGCTCATGAGATCCAAGATTGGTTAGGTGAAGCAGCTCGTATCATCAGTAAGTCTGTGCGTATTGATTATGAGGAAGTCACAGCTGCTAATGCCAATAAACCAAACCATTTATCTTCTGTTATTTGGACCACACCATTAGGATTACCATGTGTTCAACCATACAGGGCCAGTAAGAAACAAATTATTTCTACCAATCTTCAAGATGTTGCTATCAATGATCCATTTGGTGCTTCACCAGTTGATGCGAGAAAACAAAAGACAGCTCTTCCCCCCAATTTTGTTCATTCACTTGATGCTACTCATATGTTGATGACTTCTAGAGCTTGTCGTGAAGAGAATTTAGTATTTGCATCTGTTCATGATTCTTACTGGACCCACGCTTGTGACATCGAGAGAATGAGTAGTATATTGAGAGAACAATTCATTGAACTTCATTCAGATAACTTAGTTGAAAAAGTTAAAGACGAATTTGAAGCACGTTATAAAGGATTTCTCCAAGCTATTTATGTTCCAAGAGATCATGAATTGGCTAGAAAAGTTCAAGAAGTCAGAAGGAGAATCGCAACACAGATTAAGAGAGCTATTACGGTTGCTGACGAAATACATTTGGAGAAAAGAAGACAAGAGTTACTTGAATCAGATGATCCAAAAGTTGTTGAAGATGGTAAAAATTGGGTTACAACCGTCAGTGTTGTTGAGAATTATGATTTATCAAGTTTACCACAAAATCTCAACACAGGAACCCAGATATTAATACCAATCAAATTCCCACCAGTTCCAAAGAAGGGAGATTTCAATGTTGAAGTCGTTAAAGACTCGACTTACTTCTTTTCATGATAATGATAGACCGCATTGTATATAATGTTTGTAAATAGAGAATGCATAATTGCTAAGGAGTAATGTTGTAAGTCTATTGTTTCATATGTAAAGTTCGTTCAAATAATTTTACCTTGCTCTTCCAAATTCTCTATCAATGGTAGCAAAGGATCCAATTCTTGTCTATCTAACAATTTGAATTCCTTTGTAAAGCTTATAAAGTGAGCAAAGAATGAATTCCAATGTGCCTCCAAAGATAAATGAACGATTTTGTCAAATTGATTATGATAAATGAAAGCAAAAATTCTGAACATTTGTCTTGAAATATTCTTGCAATCTTTCAAGAAATTTGGTGGAAATGCACCACCACTCTTCGTTGGAAAAACTGATTGATCGTTGAGCTTATTGGATATCCAAGTTAAAACATAATCAATATACTGACCAGCAGGTAAATTTATAGTTTGACCATTACCATCAACCCAAAGATAATTCGTATGAGGACCAGCATTCATGGTCGGATATGATTCAGGCGTCATATAGTCCAGGAATACACCATAAAATTGATTCAAATTATTGAATATTTCAAAGATATTGAGCGCAATCCATTCACCATAGTCAACATATTTCGGGAGTAGCACAATAGTCTTGAATGAACCTTTCACTAGCGATGTCTTCACAAATGGTTCACATAAGAATAAAGGTAATGGCTCTTGTCTGACTGAACTCGCAGTTGATTTCTGAGGCAGATGATTTCGACTACGCTTCGATGGTGATACCAGTCGGTTATAATGATTTAATCTTTGCTTTGATGGTGATAGTTTTGATGGTGATTGTGATCTTCTGACAGGTGAAACTGATGATCCTGAATGGGGGTAATACAAATTTGGTTCTAAATCTTTCTTATTCTTTTTGGATCCACGTCCAAGTCCTCTTATAGTATTCAAGAACGACATAGTTGTTGAATCAATTTATTTATTTATGAAAAGGATATAAAACGTAGTTTCAAAATCAAAACCAACACAAAATAATTTTCATGAAAAGGGAATCTTTCGCGTTCTTAAACTCTCCTGCAGATAATCAAAAGAGTCGTATTTACTAGTTTTATTGTCCTTTCAATTTAATGTTTACTAGAAACGGGTTTTATGTCTACTAAACAAATTTACCAAGTGCCTGTCCCATTTTGACCTTTTGTCCAATTTCGAGATCAAATTCCCAATTATCAGGTGCTTCAAATACTAAAACAACCGTAGATCCTAATTTGAAACCTCCAATATCTTCTCCTTTTTTGAGGGGATAACCTCCTAAAAGTCTACTGGCTTTAGTATAAGTAGCCTCATAAACAGTATTCTTCTTTAACCGTTTCTTTTGGCTTGCCTGAGAAGAGTATGAACTCACAGTTGAAATGTCAGTACTTGAATAATCCGGCTGATTCAATAACGGAGTCTTTTCATCACTAGTAGATTTTTGGTAAACTTCATGCTCATAAATATCATTGGTCTTGAGATCCTTGTCGAAGTTAACCACGATACTTCCAACATTGGTTGCACCAACAGGGATCATCGAAAAGAAACCATGCTTCCAATAACCTAGTAAAGCTACCCTTTCATTCAAAACAAAGAGCCCTTGTAAAGTCTTTTGGAAAAATGGTGCAACAGAAAACAACTCACCAATGAAATGACGTCTTAATGTGGTTACCCAGTTTGCAGGAGAATGAAAATGATGATAATCCCCAGGAGCCAAGTAAATAACAGCGAAATAAAGCTGCTTATTATCACTTAACTTGAGACTTTCAAGAGGAGTTGGCGTTAAATTCTTAGCCATCGAGAGCTCTCTAGAGATAGTAGGTTTGGATGCTCCAAAAGTCCGGTCTCCTTCATCTTCATAATTCAATTCGTTCATATGGGTGGTGTGTTTGGACTCTCCACCAATAATATCATCGACCAGATAGCTAATACCATTAATACGAGCAAACTCCTCGTCACGCTTCAAGAGAGCACCTTCATCAAGCTCATGATCAAATTCAAGATGATGAGATGGTGCTGCAAGACGTTCAGTCTTCAAACCTAGTAAGGCATCCACAGAATATGTCATACCTTTAACTTGCTCGATTTCACCATCTTCAATAATACCAAACTTCAATACTTTACCATCAGATGGAGAAACAAGATCACAATCAGCAATTGGACGAACTCCATCTTTGAGAGTTCTGTAGAAAAAATCTGACAAATTGTTATATGTTGTCAAGTCTGGCTCATCCATTTCGTCTAAGTTAGCCCCAAACATAAAAGAGTACAATCTGTAAGAAGGTGCCCTCAACCAAACAGGTAAATTGATTGAATTTACTTGACCCCAGAGTCTGGAAATAGCTTTTAATGGAAATGTGGAGTAGACATATAAACTCCACGATGAAGGCTTAACAGCATACTCATTATGCTCATCGTCACCCCTTTCGTAGTGAATTTTAGCAGCAACACCTCCCAAGACGACTGTCAAAGAAGTAAGTGTCCACCATCTTATGAATTTTCTTCTTTGCAGTCTCTTTTTACGGGCTTCTGCACTGAAAAAACGTTTATGTAAATTTGTGGTTTTATTTCTGAGCTTCTGGTTAGCTGTTGAAAACAGTCTCCTGGAAATCTTAATCTTAGGGAGGCTTAGTCTTCTGCCGGAACTAAAATTGTTAGGAATAGTCCACGTCGTATAATACAAGACATTTCTCTTTGGACGGGGGATCTTTGGGAACCTATAGTAATACGAACTAAGGGTTTTCTTCTGCTTAGGGTTGATAGGGAGTGAATCATTTAATGCCATTTCTGCTACTGTTGTAGCTCTTGAAAGTGGTTCAGTGATATTCATTCTTTGAGGACCAAAAATAAATGGAGCTGGCGTGTACTTGAGCAGTTGACGCATTTTAGGCGAGGAGCTAAAAGAGGGTGTTCTCAACGCCATAACAATTGTCACCTAACAAACAATTGTTTTTATTTACCTAAAGTAGTTACAAATAAATGTTTTTCATCGTGTGAACATAGTTGGTGTGGGTCGTGCGAAACCCTCAGAAACTTTGCATAATTACTGCAAAATAGTTAAATTTGACTTAATCTAAAGATATCATGTTTAAGCAGCTCAATGAACTCCATTGGGATATAATGCATATCGTCATACATGAGTTTCTCAGTGTATGCAAAGATTAATTTGAGATTCCATAAATCGTCAACTGCTTTTGGGTTTTGGCTAATACGCCTGAGCTCTATTTGACTATCATTGATACTGCAGATCGATAATCCTGATTCACAACTTGATGGATTCATGTCTTCACTCAAAGCATAAAGATAAACTTGTTTATCATGGCCCGACACAGCGCCCATAATATCGAGATCTAAAACTTTCTCCACATCTTTGTCAATTTCAATCTCTTTGTTATCGATTTGTAGAGCTTTATTCTCGTTACCAAGTAACGTTCTGATTGAAGACTTGAGTAGTTGAAAATTCTCTTTCTTTAGCACAAATAATGTAAGTGAATCTTTAAAAACATCTAAATGGGCCGAATTCAACTGGAAATCAATTTGAACCCTAAAATGATCTAAAGATTCTGTCTGGATCATCGATATCTCCTCAAGATTAGGTAGGAGACATGGTGCCAAAGTCTCGATGATCTTCCCACTCCTCATACTGATAGTAACAGGAACCTTAGCTGGTTTATGTGTGTTGGTGTCTCTAATCACCAAACATCTTGGCTCTAACGCTAAACTCCAAAAGTGGCGAAGTGCCTGAAGATGAACTTCATACTCCCCATTTCCATTGGGAAATACTGGGTACAATGACACAACGAGGCAAGCGGTAGCTAGATTAGAGTTACCAAAAGCATATTGGCCTCCACCTAGAAATAAGAATCCTAATGCCATATTGATTGCCATATAATTACCGTAGCTCATGCCTCCGCCTGTCTCTCCGTACAATACTCTGAGTCTTCTGAAAGTTTCGAGATCTCCTGAACCTGCCATTACAACAGAAACACAAAGAGCTAACAAGTTCTGGATGTTGCTAGCACTATGACAAGTTATCCTTTCATCATAATTTGTTGGCGATGCCATGGCTACTACCATCATTTTGTCAAGATAGTGAAGAAGAGTGTCACGGGCTCTAATATTATGAGTTGAGGCATTTTTGATAGCCAATGAAAGACAAATTCCTCCCAAAATGTTAAAGTAGCTCACTTGGTCACTATTCAAGATCGATGCTGACAATGTCTTGTATCGAGCTAATAATGCAGGTGGGATTTGTGATTCCACCCATTCTTTGGTATCTCTTATGTGGGACCACATGATCAAATTCTTAGCCACACAACGAAGAAGAAGCAAATCAGGTCTTATATAATCGAGTAGCTGTTCTGTGTTCGGGAGGGCCAATTTGGTAGCGATTATGATGTTTTCTGTCTTCATGTGGATAAAACCGAGGGCTAGTATTGCACCATTACAAGATTTATCCAACTCCTCCACCGGTTGATAATCTTTCATAGATGTGGCAATAGCCAATAACTTGTCAACTACTCTGGTGTCGTTTAGGCCCTTGAGATCCTTTCCCTTACCAAGATTGACGAATCCAAGAGAAATACCAGCAGCGAGCCGATAACCCTCATGAATTTGCTCAGTATCGTTCTGATACACGGCACTCGTAATCTGTGAAAGGAGAATTTCACTCATACGTCTGTGTTGACTCTCAAGGTAGAGAAGACCAATGCCCAAAAGTCCAGCTGTTTGAACAATTACTGGCACATTCAAGTCATTAGCTCCTTGGGGTAAAAGAGCTACTGCATGAACGGACAACACCTTTGTGAGTTTTATATCCATAGATCTCATGTTACTAGCAGCCATACCGATTAACAATCCCACGCTAGTGAGTGGGTGCTTTGGCCCTAAGTAGTTGTAGATGTGCCATTCTTCTAAAGAAGTGAGATGACCATTAAGTCCAAGACCCATGAGAAATCCAGCATGTTGAGCATTCAACGAAGGAGGTTTATTAAAAATGATCCAACTTCCAGAGATTCCTTTCGATTGCTTGGTGATGCTGAGTCCCGATGCAACTCCATTGTGAAAGTAGCCCCATTCAATTATCTTCTCCTCGATAGAACCTTCTGAGAGTACAATCTTGGTCATACTTGGAGCAATCAATGTATTGAGGTTGAACTTAGGTATTGGAAACTTTTCCGTCAAAAGTGGCATCCTTCCTCCATAATACAACGACGCTCTACCTAAAGGGATGGCAAGAGTTCTCAATGCCACTATAGAAGCAAGCTCTCTTCGCAACAAAACTATATCGTACTCATTCCCTTCATTTTCGTCAACATTTAGGGTAGCTGATTGAGTTTTAGTTTGATGAAGAAGAGTAGTAATTTCGTAATATCTCCTGTCATAATCAAAAATCAACTTAGTAATTCCTATCCTGTCAGCTTCCGATTGATCATCCCAAGCACTTATGCTTTCATCTCCATCTAATACTCGATACAATATGTGATTAATATCTTTGGGGTGGTTGTTTGCTGACAAGGTAGAATAGAGCGAGGTTGGTGGTTGATAATATGAAGATTTCAAAAAAAGTTGTAAGTCTTTCCTTCCAACAAGCTTCAATGCTGAATTTGTCCATTCAAACTCAGGTCTCTCTTGTGAGTGCAGAAGGGCTTCTTTGAGTGGAAGACTGACACCTGGTGGGAAAGTCTCTAAATCTTGTATAGTGATATCCAATTCGTCCATCAAGTCAACTATACTGTGAGGACCAAAATGAGGTGATACCAAGAGCTCAAATAGTTTTAAAATTGCATGGGTTCGTGGTATAATGAGTGCATCAACGGTAAAACTTTCTTCAACCAATTGGGAGAACATAAGATATCCTTTGATGGAATCACTGAACAAACTAGATAATGACTCGAGAATGTTAGGAGGATTTGCAATGACAAACACCAGTGGGAGTCGGATCTGTTGATCTAATTTTTCTCTGGTTATCATGTAATACTTGACCCACATATCTGGCCACCCGAACCATACACAAGATTGGGCCAATAAGACGCCAAGTTTCTCGAGATATGCTTGATTGAGAGAGTCAAGCCTGAGCTCTTCTCGAATTAGATGGATGGAAATGATGATGTAAGGTAGGAGGTCCTTAAAGGAGTATTGAATATCAAAGAGAAGGTTTAATCGCCGAGCTTCAGGCAACAAATCAATGATGCTATTATGAGTGAAGTTATCTTCGAAGTCAAAGGGCAAGTAAACGCATAGAATAGTTATGACAAATGCTCTCCAGTCATCCCTTTGACTATCAAGCATCAAAGCAGTTCGCCATAGACTCCAGATAGTTTCGTTAATATTGGACCCTGACAAGAACTCGAAAAACTTCAAGCATTTCAAAACGACTTGACTTGAAGGTTTAAGCACCAACTTGATTATATAGGTTCTCCCAGTAGTTGATAGAACTGACACTTCGTCTTCACATGAACTCTGTAGGAGTTGCACTGGCGGAATATTTGAGGAAAGATCTATGGGAGGAGAAGAGACTTCAACAAATGGGTTCACTAATTGAATTTTCTTGTTTTCAGTCAAGGCTATGATCATCCCGGTGAAATCAGAACTTTGCAATGGGATGCAATGCTGACACTTCAATGTATAGTAGTGCTGGAATTGAGGCATCAGAGTGAACAGCAGAACGAAAATGTAGACTTTGGCTTCTTGCTTTTGCTTGTTCATGACAACTATGGCTTCTCTTTCTTGATAGTAGATATTGAAGATATCTAATTGTGATCGGTCGATATTGATGCTTATCAGGTCAATTTTGGTCAAGATCATATCCTTCTTGAAATTGGAAAGATCCAATGGTTTAGACTCACCAATTGACATTTCGGAACCCATACGAGCAATAGATGAAGCATCAGATAACAAGGTACTTGTTCTATTTTTTTCCATATTAAGTGAGACACCAGGACCTGGGATATTATGATTATCGAATAATAGAGATTCGTCCTCAAGTATTCGACTTGGATTGGGAGTGGTGAACAATGAATGCTTTCGCTTTAAGGATTTACCAAATTTTGGTTTGGAAAGTTTAGAAGTTCTATTTGATGCTCTTATGTGATACAAGACTATTGACTTATCTTGCTTATTATAAGTAGCACATATGCACATATTCTTGTTTAATAACTTAGGAGGGAACGCCATGAGCTCTTCGTGAGGCGATATCAATGAAGTAGAGGATGAAGATATTATCTTAAATTCTCCCATTGGATCAACTAATGATAAAAATTTAGCAGAAGAAAGTTGATGAGGTTGCTTCGAGTCAACAGAAGGAGTGTTTTGGTCTTTCTCGAGTAATAGACCGAATTCAAAGGGAACTGCGTATTTTAAAGTGAATGGGAAATTCACTGTGTAATTACTTTTGGATGTAGATATGTAAGCCGATTTTGATAAGCATATCACAAGTGTAGGCTCTGATTCTGAGTCTGCAGATGGGAATGTAGTAAAGGTCGCCAGTACTATGTCTTCATCGAATGTGATTTTTTTGGTGATGGAAGAACCTTCTATCAATGTAACACATCTCTTATTTATGGCCAATTGCTTATGACCGGGAAACAATAGAACTCTCGAACCCACATGAGCTGTTGATAGATCATGTCGACAATCAATCGCAGGTGATAAAAGTGATGTTTGTGACATCGCTTCAATATTTGTGTTGCGACTAATGCGTGGAGAAAAATGAGATCTATCAAGTTGATGATTTCATAGAGAGAAAGTGGAAAATAATGGACTCATTGGAGGTTGACTTAAGCCTGTTCAAAGAAGGAGCGTGTATCTCTATAATTGCAGCACTGTGTGACCTTTTGAAATTTTGGTCTCAAGTGAGCATTTTTGAATCCAAAGTTGCAGAGAGAAGTTACGCTACCCGTGCTAAGTTAGCGGGAGCATCGTCATGTTCTAAAGCTGAAGAAAACTCCGGAGATGGTAAAAAATGGAGTTTTGGGAATGTATGTAACTCTAGTGTTCCTGTTTGTGCTGTCATTATACGCACTTGACACTGTCAGTGAGTTTTAAGTAGTGCTGAGTTATTTGAACTCATTTGTGGGTGTCCCACACACTTGAAACGACTAAAACCAAAAACTAAAGAGCACTGCGTGGAACTCTTATACAATCCACAGTACCGTAAGTACCACCAACTGATACTGGGTATACAACTCGATCTATAGCTTGCATCTACATTCGAACAAGTATTTGGTGCAGTGGATTGACTGAGGTCGTCCATGAACTTAAGTGTATTAAAAGCAAGTGAAATACTAGAAACTCTACATCAGCCACTTGACAATCATCTTGAGTGGCGCATTCTGCCGAAGATGCGTGCGTTTGATGTGTAAGCACTTTAGTCGACTAGAAATATAGAACTCGAAAAAGGTTGCAATATTTAACCCAATTAGGAAAGAGCTGATATTCATATTGCAAGCCCCAGGCCAACAACCAAAAACTTTTTAGAGTTAGCCAGCGGCAGTAACTTAGCAAATCAGAAGATCAATGGATTAGTAACGTGTGTTGCAAGCATAAATCATTGAAGATCACGACGCGTCTCCTTGGGATCAAATCATCAAATGTGACATGATTCGACCTTTTTAGTAGTAAAGAACAATGTGGTACTAAATCCTCAGTAAATTTAGGTCGGCCTCGCCCTAAGAGTGGCCGTAAATAAAATCATACGCGTAAAATTTTTCTTGCGCGCAATAATTCCCATATCTCTTGACCTCTTCTTTTGAACCTTGAAGATGTCCAATGAGGAACCCAAGGTTTACCTTGCCACATACTCAAACGTAAGTAGTTGATTATTTGGATATCAGCCTAATGACTTCCAATTGCAAAAATTTGACTTGAATACTGACTTTTAGACCGATGTGTATGAATCAACCATCAATAACTGTCCCTTAATGAGGAGGTGTAAGGACGATTGGGTTAATGCCACACAAATATTGAAGTGCTGTAACTTCCCCAAAGCAAAAAGAACAAAAATTTTAGAAAAGGGTGTTCAACAAGGAATGCATCAAAAAATTCAAGGTGGATATGGAAGATTTCAAGGGACGTGGGTACCACTTGAAGATGCTCAAAATTTAGCTGCAACTTATGGAGTGACCCCAGAAATAGCACCGGTATTATTCTTTGATCCTGCTAACCCTGAGTATGAAATTTCCCGTAAAGAACGTGAATTGAATAAAGACGGAACTCCCGTCAAAAGAAAATACGTTAAAAAGAAGAGGCCTGATGAAACCCCTTCAAAAAAACCAAAGACAGAAACCCAGTATGCTGATTATCCTATTGACTCATATGCCACTCGAAATGCATCTCATGTGCCGCAAATGACAGTTCAACAGATGCCATACATGGCTAACAATAATGTTCCACAATACACTCAGGACTTTGTACCTATAAGCAACAACAACATGCAAAATTACGGCTCTCAGCATATGTCGAATGATTATCAGAACTATACTGTACAGCATCAAATGCCACAACAACATCAAGTTCCTTCTCAATCTCGTTTTCAACCACCCAATGGTCAATTCCAATATCAATATCCCCCATCAGTTCCTCAAACTATGAATCAGTTTCATCAGCATCAAAAGGGACTTTCATCACAATCAACAAACGAGACTAACTGGTCTCAAGAAGAAAATACTAAAGATTCGGATACCAGTATGTCATCAAATGAAGATCCGAATAGAGCTCATAAAGTCAACTGTGAACCTTATGGTGCCCAATTGCTCAGATTCTTTAGTGAAGAGAAGAGCCCAATTCCTTATTTCATCGAAAACCCACCATATGACTTTAACATTAATGAGGCTATCGATGACGAAGGCCATACGCCATTACACTGGGCAGCCTCAATTGGTCACTATAATATGATTCATGTTCTTTTGGCTAAAGGAGCTAATCCACTTGTGGTAAATAATTTCGGTTTGAACCCATTGTCGAAATTAATACTGTTCAATAATTGTTTTGAATTGAAAAATATCACAAAGGTACTTGATGAACTTGAGGCTTGTCTTGTCAATACTGATGTAAATGGGAGGACACCATTACATTACTTATGCCAGTTTTCTAAGCTCGAGTCTAAGTACGAAAGTCTCAGGTATTACATGGGAGCCATGTTGAATAAATTAAACGCCTTGACTAACCAAAATTCTGGCAACAAACGAATTAATTTGTTGAAGACAGTAATTGACCATCAAGATGTTAATGGTGACACATGTCTTCATCTTGCAGCAAGAGCACATTGTTCTCGATTAGTGAAACTATTGTTGAGTTACAATGCAAGAGACGATTTGTTGAATATCAATCAAGAGACAGCAAAAACAATCATCATGAACTATGATCTTTTGGGTCCTTCGAATGAAGTGCCAAACGTTCGTTTGTTGGCCACCCCGATTCAACAGCAACGTTCACATGCGATTGAAACCCCTGACACACAGCGCACAACCGTCCAAGATGACGATGATGATGACAACAATCATGTTGCTCGTGTAAATAATGAGCAACTCAGTCAATTACTCAAGAACACGACAGAAGACAACAAGGAGAATGTGTTCCTTGAATCAATGAAGGTGAACTCGCTGTCAACACCTATTGCTGCACAAAAAACCAAGATACATGCATCTGTACCCTCGCAACAGCCATTGGCAGTGATATCAGAACGTACCGGTGAAAGCACTCCAATGGAATCACTGGAGATACAAGATGTTCCAAGGAAATCTTCACCAAAGATGGAAACGCACAGCATAAACCCTCCACAACTCAGTGAAGATGGTGGGCTTAAGCTGCCTGGTGAGGATGTTACGTTTACGAAGATTCCCAATCAAGATTTGACTGGTATATTAAGCTCAATGATAAGCTCATTGTCATCCACCTATACCAATCAGGTGAAGCAAACAGAAGAAAGAATTGAAGATTTGACTAGGAGCCTAAAGCAAAAGACTCAAGTGAACAACTCAATACTAAATTCTGTCAGTGGAAAATTAATGGAGCTCGATATAACCCATTTTCAAAGCCTTGTTGATGCAAAAGCACGTCTTGACAAATATGTGGAAAGCAGAGATGGTGAGATATACAATGTTCAGAAACAAGTTACGAAGCTGCTAGAGAAAACTCAAGCATTTCAATTGGCTACATTGGTGCAAGAGAAGGAAAGCAAACTTGAGAATTTGCAAGAAAAAGAAGATCCTCAAGTCAAAGTGCAACTTGCAATTGAACTTTCAGAACTTCAAATAAAACGAACAAAACTATTGAAGGACTTGACAATCAAGACCAAACTTCATGGTATTGATGTTAAGATGTTTAAATACAGGAAACTTATTAGTTTAAGTTGTGGTTTAAAAGTTGAAGATATAGATGGACTCATCGACGCTATTGAAGAATCCTTGATGGAAACAAAATAGTTAATGTGTATAACGAACAATAGAAAATGTACAAGATTAAATTTTCGCACAACATCAACAACCGCTCGCGACTAAGTAAGATGAGTGAGAGATATAGTGATAAAGTGGTTCTGACCACAAAGAACCTCCCAGTTCCAGAGACGCCCTACGACAAACCCAAGCAAACATTTACCAACCAGTTTTCATCTATCAATGCAGGGATTTCCCAAGAAGGTGGGTTGGCAACTTTGTCGTTCAAATCTGTCGAGTATACTCAACATATAGAACAGTTAGAATTGATGCGTGATGCTTTATTCAACTCAGGTGACAGTTTACCCATAAGGATCAACGAAAATGTCTTTCATGCTCAAGAAATAGTGGATTCATTAAGAAGAGAGATAGAAGAACTCAAAAATAAACCCACAGTTGCATCGAGTCAAGCAGATAGCGATAACATCGTCCATCTCAATTCACTCATGGATGAGACCATAAGTAACAAAGGTGATTTGGCAGGTTATGGTGCACACCTCAAGGAACAAGTACAATCTTCTCAACACACATTATTAGTAAATGCACCCAAGTATGCCACAGCTGATATCATGATTTCAGGGTTGGATGTGCAGAGTATACTGGATGTGAGTAATCTTGACAGATCAGCATATGGTGGCAGACCAATCCGAGGACTTGATGGCGATATAGAAATGACTGAATAACTGTAATAAATACTTAATGATAAATTTGATTTAAGACTGAATAACAACTGCTTTAGTATTGAGATACTCATCAACACCAAAGATCGAACCTTCTCTTCCAAATCCTGAATGTTTAATTCCCCCAAAAGGCACGGCTGCCTCTGAAATAGCACCTGTATTGACACCGACCATACCGACTTCAATAGCCTCTGCCACTCTGAAAATACGTGAAATATTCTCAGAATAGAAGTAGCCGGCTAATCCAACGTCAGTGTCATTTGCTGCTTCAATGACTTCTTCTTCACCGTTGAATTTGATGAGGGGGCATGCTGGTCCAAATGTCTCCTCTTGTGCTATTAACATTTCAGATGTCACATCTCCCAAAAGAGTTAAATCATGAAACGTTGGCCCCAAGTCTGGACGTGGTTCACCTCCAACCAAAACTTTTGCACCCTTTTCGATGGCATCTTCGATGTGTTTTCTGACTTTAGCAAATGATCGGTCATGAATTATTGGTCCATGAGTGACACCTTCTTCAAGCCCATTACCCAAAGTTACAGCAGTTTTGATCTTGTTTGTAAACCTCTCAGCAAACTCCTCATATACAGATTCATGGACATAAATCCTGTTGGTGCATATACAAGTCTGGCCGCTACCTCTGAATTTTGCAACGAAAGCACCTTCAACTGCTTTATCAATATCTGCGTCTTCGAAAACAATGAATGGTGCATTTCCACCGAGTTCGAAAGAGAGTTTCTTCAACGTAGATGATGACTGCTTCATCAACAACTTACCCACAGACGTTGACCCAGTGAAGGAGATTTTTTTAACTCTGGGGTGTTCACATAAAAGTTCACCTATGGCAGGTGCATTCTCTGATGGCAAGACATTAATGACACCTTTTGGAACACCTGCTTTTTCAGCTAAATGACACAATGCCAAAGCACTTAATGGGGTTTCGCTTGCTGGTTTGACAACACCTGTGCAACCAGCAGCAATATAAGCCCCCACTTTTCTTGTAATCATAGCAGCAGGAAAGTTCCATGGAGTTAATATCCCACACACTCCGATCGGTTGCTTGATAGCCATGATTTTCTTACCAGGCAGAGCTGAGCTTATCAAAGCATCAGTTTTAGTGGGTGCAATTTGAGCAAACCACTTGAAAAAGGAGGCAGAGTACTTCACTTCACCAATTGCGTCAGTATACGATTTACCATTTTCAAGTACAATCAACCTGGCTAAATCTTCACTATTCTCAATGACCAAATTGTAGAGGTTCATTAGAATTTCGGATCTGAATTCTGGGGAAGTCTTTTTAAACAGTTGGAAAGCAGTTTCTGCTACCTTTACTGCTTCATTGAAATCATTTTCAGTCATGTATTGAACTGAAGCAATCGGCTCAGCGTCATTGGCGAGGGCAGGATTTCTCACCTCAAAAGTAGCACCATTACTACTATTAACCCATTCACCATTGATATAAGCTTGCGTCCTTACGAGGTCTTTATTGTTGAGTGTCGATAGTGTTCGACGGATTACTGTTGAAGATCTTTGCATAACAGTGACAGAAGCAATGGCAATTCAATTAGTGGTTAAACCGGGAACAGAGCAATTTTAGCGCTATCGTTTTAGCGCTATCAATTCGAATGAAGGATCACCAAGCCCGAAAATTCCATGAAACACTAAATTCACTACAAATCGACATCCAGTCCAAATCAGTTCAGAGGCTTAATGTGTGGTCCTAATTTATAGTTGTAGGTCCTAATGGGAGGGAAAATTGACAATTGTCATTTTTTTGCATCCAATCGTTTATTGTAATTGGATAGTTTTCTTCTATGATCTATTAGGTCTATTTAGATTCTATGGCATTAGTGAGTTCTTTGATTGCTTTCACAACTTGAGGTCTCATAATTTCAAAGCTTTCAGTAGACTCGGTTTCACCATTTATGTGAGCAGGCAAAAGTTTGATTTCTGGTGCAGTTTCTGTGACTTCCATTTTCAATCTTGCAAGCAAAGTTCTCAACTGTGAGTTTGAATTTGGACCTCCTCCTCCTCCGTAGGAGATGACTGAAGCAGGCTTCCCTTTCCATTCTTTGAAAAGATGGTCAATAGCATTTTTGAGTCCTGCTGGGTATCCGCCATTATATTCTGGTGTAAGAAAGATCATCCCGTTGGCACTCTTTATCTTATTTGACCATTTGATAGTGGTGGGACTGACGTATTTACCGGATGCTGGCATATAGGGTTCATCATCCAATGCAAGAGGCCATTCTTTGAGATCAACGATTTCAAAATCGAGACCTTTTGACAGTTGTTGACCAATCAGTTGAACCCATTTTGCTATTACTGGTCCATTTCTTGGTTGACGCATGCTGCCAATGATCATTAACACCTTTTTCAAACTCATAGTAACTTTTAATTTGTGATGCGCTTGAAATTTCAATTCTTGACCTGATTGGGTTAGCAGATGGTTAACAAATTTGAGCGACCCAGGTTTCAATTGCTGGGCTACCAAGACATGACTTGGCAGAAGAGTTTGATGAACTCTATGCCGAGAGAATTTCACCAAACAGAGTGGCTTTATAAAATGAATTCAGTCGGTAGAGATGACATTCTGATTTTGTGTATAGAGGACCAAATCCCTGCTAGTTACACAATTGATGCTCCTTTGAAGTATGAACCACTGAGAAACGCAGCAATTGAATGATTTTACGGTATTAGTCTAATTGAAATTGGCGCTTTGTTTCATTATGGGGAAATCTTGAAACCCCCATTTTCTAAAGGTTATCGCATTGAGAAGCTGGTGGAACTTTTATGGACCTGCGGCAATTATTTTTTGTGGAGTATCAGAATTGGGAGACTTTTTCGCAGCTGTTCCAAACAGTTCTTTTGCCATGTCATAGATTAAGAAAAAGATGTATAAATGAGGGCCAATTATCCTCATTTCAATAGTCACAAACATCTTGTACTTTGATGCTTTTTATACAATCTTTTAACAATTATCCATTGAGAGTTTCTCAATTAAAGTCTTCTCCTTTCACTCTTTCAAGACGTCTCGTCTCCACAACCACTAACGTATTATTGGAGCAGGAACTTTCAGACCATTTGGATGTTTTAAGGGGGTATTTCAAGCCAAAGTCTCCCAAAAAGGAAATCAACGTCTTTCAAGTTGAAACTCCAAGAGAGTATGTAATTCAATTGACAAGGCCCAGAATGCAAGATGCTTTCTCAACTTATGAATTATCCGTCAAGAAACCAAACAGATCCAGTAAGAAAGTCAAACTCACAATTACTTCAGAATTAGATGAATTCAATAAAGAGTATGTGTATGATTTAGAGGAAGTAAACGTTGAGGGAATTAATTGGAAATTGGCTGATGAATCTTCTACGAGTTCATTGACTATTGTTATTCCAAAGAGAGAATTCAAGTCAGCTCGGGAGGAAATATTGGAAAAGCGAAAAGAGAGAAGAATGCAAAAATCACAAAAAAAGGTCCTTGCAAGGAGAAGGTACTCAAACGAGTCAGAAGTTGACCCTGTAACCGCTTTAGAGGAATGTGAAACTTTAGCCAAAATGACACTGGTAAATGAAGTTTTACGAATTTTTAAAGCTGTGGGAGATGAAGTTCAAATCAGTAGACACACCAAAACTAACAGTTGTGAGCCTGATTCAGCGGAGCAAGATTCTCTGACATTCTCTGAGTCGTCTCCTGACAATTCTAACGAAGTTAATGACAACGGTAACAGTTCCAACAGGTTGGAACGACTAGAGGGCTTAAATGAAACTGAAGAATTAGAGTCCCAAGACAACATGTCACAGGATTCCAAGTCTGCAAAAGGCCAACAAGCTTCAGCGCCGTCTATTTAGGTTTAATTAGTTAATAAATTCATCTTAATCGTATAATCATTTTTAGTATGAAATTTTCATAAATCATGGATATTATCATCTCTAGGTTGTATAAACAAGAATCTACAACTGCATACTACCTGCCATTTCATCATCGCTAGCCAAGCTGCTCACATCACTTAATTCGTCATCTTCATCATCGTTGTTATCGTCTTCATGATTATCGGTATCAATTGTTATATTTTGGGCAAACTTTTTCACATAGTCTTTTACCTTTTCATTATATGCATTTTCATCTCTAGTCATTAAGTTTGATGCTTCAGTATTCAAAGGGTCACTTGGATTAGCATAACGAAGTAAATGTGGTAAGAAATTCTCAAATATATTTAAAAGGCCAAACATGGGGGACCACGTTTGATTTATCACATCCAAACAAACCGAGCCTGATGATTCATCAATATTTGGGTGATATATTTTATTAGTAAAACCAATTGAAGGTGACTTAATGGGGTATTGATCAGGCAATTCAACCCTTATTTTCCAGCTTCCTCCTTTATATGGAGTATCACTTGGTCCTTTAAAGATGACAAAAAATTGCTGAATTGAATCATCAATGAGTTGCACATCATGATCACTCATCATCAAATCCATAACATCTTTCTCTATTCTTCTCTTGGGGGAACTCATAATAGTTATCTTGTGCGGATACGGATATTTATATAAGGGGATAGTCGTGGGAACACCGTACGCCATACTTTTGCAGCCTGATATTCTACTACTCTTGCATCACTATTGGGGAGATTTGTAGGTTTATTGAGATCATTTGGTCACATAAGAGGAAGTTATTTCCGAATTGTTTTACTCTGTGGTCATGATAAATCAGAAACAACCTTATGTAGTAGTTTTATTGAAGACCCTTCGGTTTCATGTCAGATACAGTGTGGAGATTCCCTGACATGTATGTGATCTTGAATGACTGTTTGAGGCAAAAGTAGTGCACATATAGCTCACAAATGAGCATCTTGTTAACTGGCTGGTTCGGTGACTGAGTAAACTACCATGTCCCAATGATTTGGTTGAAGCTACGTGGTAATTCAGTTCAATACGTGATCACAAAACCAGTCATTGAAACTATACTGGCACCACTATTGATGGTTAATCATTAATGCAATAATTATGCATCAAATACTATTCTGAATGTGGTGGTCACTTCTCATTGCATTGTTAAAGGAAAGCTTTCCATAACAGCCTGTGAGGCACCCTTGTATTTTATTCACCTACGTATCTTCATCTACAGAAAAAGTTTCCAGATGCAGTTTACATAGTTTCCCATGGCCATTACCAAAGACAACCCGATGCTCAAAAACCTGAAAGAAGTTGACCACGACGGAGAATAGTTTTGGCTCTCTACATAATTCAAGTGAATAAGTCATGTGGTAGCACAAAATACAATTGCCTCCGGGTCGGAATCAGAGTGGAGCTTCATTTGTGGTTTCTTTCCAAGCCTACGAAACTCTGTTCAGATCTTGTAGATTGAAACTTCTACATCTGTAAAGGAAAATCGATCTAAAGTAATGAGGAGGACTAATTATCAAGATTTGTCTTCAAAGTCTCGAAACAGTTAAGAAAACCATAAAAAAAAGACGGAAATTAGAACCAAAAAATTTAGCAATATTTGGCAGCACCTAAATGTGTCCACGACAAACAGAATAATAACAGGAGGGTTGGCCGAGTGGTCTAAGGCGGCAGACTTAAGATCTGTTGGAGGGTTCTCCGCGCGAGTTCGAACCTCGCACCCTTCATTATTTTTTTGTAGCTTTTAGCTACTCGAGTATATCACTCACATAATGATTTGGGTTAACTCATATGCGTACTTAATTCATAAGTCTCTTTTTGTAGCTACATCAACGATGATCGTTTCTATACATTAAGCTACACGTTCAGCACCACTAAGTTTAACAGCTGCACCGTATTTCTGTAATTTTGTCAATAAGTTATCACCTTGTTTGATCAATAAATGATATTGACTGTTTTTATTATCTGGTCTGTTAGTTTCAATAATTCCATTAACTTTATCAATTGTGCAATTCAATTTTTTGTTAGGAATGAACTTGCATAAATCTTGATCTAAGAATTCTTCACTTATATTGAAGCTTTGTGCCATTGATTTGAGTGAAAGTGATTTGTAACTTTCTAGTAATTGATTGTAAGCTTTACATCTCATTTCTCTTAGAAAGTAATTAGCATGCTGTTTCAAGTATTTGTTTGGCACAAGTAACTTGTCATTAGTCTCAAGCAAGTATTGGAAGAAATAATTGTACTGACAAGTATACAATGAATTTGTCAAATTGATCAAAGGTTCTAATTGAGCAGCTGATGAAAAAATTGATAGGATTTCTGGAGAATCGATGATTTTGGATTTCAAATCAACTCTATCTAAGGTTAACACACCAGTAACAATGGCATATTGTGCCATTTGTTCATATGAACATAATTCAGATGATGTGAATGTTGCCAATGATTCAATTAATAGTTTCGATGCTTCGATAAAGTTCCTAGTAGCCATCAAATAGATACCATTGTAAGTCTTATATCTGTTTCTACGTTCCCAATCACCACCTTTATCGATTAGACCTTTGATTTGTTCAAGGTAAGTGGATGCTGAAGAGAAGTCATTAAAGAAGAATTCAATCCTTGTAAGTGCCAATAACAAATCAATCTTTGAGCCAGTACTTTGTGAGATATCCAAGGCTTTCGTGTAAGTCTCCACGGCATTCTCTCTATCAATGATTCTTGTGTAGTACTCAGCTAATTTAACATTACAAGTTAAAGCATCAAGTTCTGTCTCATCTTCACCCTCTGCTTCTTTCACTTCAGCTTTGAGTTTTTCAATCTCTGTCTGGTTGGTTTCGTTGAGTTTGTTGTATACATTCTCGTCGAATGGGAAATCTTTGAACTCAGAATTCAAGTATTTGTAGTAAGGTGCCATATTTTCAGCTTTGATTGCAGATTCGAGTTCAGAAAAAATTGAAGAACGTTCATCACCAGTGACAGAATGTAACAAGAACTGCTTCTCCCCGAGCGTGTAGTCGGGGATGGTTGGAATATCTGACTGAATCTCCATTTGAAGGCAAATATCTATGTGGTCGCGATCAAGTAGTTTTGAGAAACTGGACACGACATTTCCCATTTCAAGTGATACGGTTGTACCGGTTGATAATGATATATGAGGCTAGCACAAGCTTCTAACCTACTCTTACATACTCCTTATGATTAACCAACGTTTTCATGTAGCTTTTTTGGATAACTGAACTTCAGCGGTTTTCGACCTTATTACTTCCAATTCTTCTTCTGATACCATCAGACCTCACAAGTAAGGCATTTACCGTACTTGTAAACCCAATCAGTGAGCTATTTTGCAATTGGGTTCACCCACGGTTTTTTAAATTGATGTAGATTATTTTGTGGGGTAGAAAAAAAAACTCTATCATCGTCTTCTTCTTCTAGATGAATGTACCAGCTTCTTTCTTACCATTATTGAGTCAACGTGGAATTGACACTCTTGATAAGGTCAAGAAATTTGTCGAGGACTTTTGCATTCCAGCAGGTCCAATTTTCAATGAACAATTAGACTCCCAAACCAATAGATGGGCCGAGGTTCCTAAAATTATGACAGTATTAATCCAGGAAGCTAAAAGACAAGATTTATGGAACCTATTCTTGAATAAAGAGTACCCTGAAGGTCCAGGGTTTACTAATTTAGAGTATGGGTTGATGGCAGAGTATTTAGGAATGTCACCCATAGCACCTATGGCTACCAATTGTAATGCTCCTGATACAGGTAACATGGAGTTGTTCGCTAAACATGGTAATGCTTATCAGAAGGAACGTTGGTTGAAACCATTGCTTTCAGGTGATATAAGATCAGCATTTTTGATGACTGAAAAGGGCGTTTCATCGTCAAACGCTTTAAATATCTCCTGCTCTGCCAGGAAGAATTCAAGAGGTAACTATGTCTTGAATGGTGTCAAATGGTTTGCTTCAGGCGCTGGGGATCCTCATTGTACTGTTTGGTTGGTCATGTGTAAAACAAGTGATGATGAATCAAAACCCTATCGTAACCATTCTGTTTTAATCTTGGATGCTAAAAGGGCTCTAGATTCAGGAAAGGCAAAATTGATTCGTCCACTCACAGTGTTTGGCTATGACGATGCTCCTCATGGTCATTGTGAGATCTCATTCCAAGATTATGAAGTCCCAACTGAAGAAATGCCCAATGTCTTATTGACATCTGAGGGTAGAGGTTTTGAAATGATACAATCAAGACTTGGCCCCGGACGTATTCATCACTGCATGAGATTGATTGGAGCTGGTGAATATGCTTTACAAAGAGTTGCTAAAAGGGCCACTGAGAGAATAATTTTTGGTAAGCCTATGGCCCAAAGAGAATCTTTCATTACTGCTTACGCCCAGCACAAGATAAGCATTGAGAAGTGTCGGTTATTGGTTCTCAATGCTGCCCATAAAATTGATATATCGTCACCAAAACTTGCTATGAAAGAAATTGCCATGGCTAAGATTGAAACTCCAAAAGCTGTGCTTGAAGTGATTGATTGGTGCATTCAAATGTATGGAGCTGAAGGTGTTTCTCAAGATACCGAGTTAGCTTACATGTATGCTACTAATAGAACCTTGAGAATTGCTGATGGGCCAGATGAAGCTCATTTGAATCAATTGGGTAGAAACGAAGCAAAAAAGTTTAAGGCAACTGCAGAGTACTTTGTAAAAGCCGATTCTGCAACTCAAAGACTTTCAAGATTATGAGTTTTGTTATGAACTGGGATTAGTATATGTTGTGAAAATACTTTTACCTATTGCAATTTATGTCCGCTGTTTTTTATATTAATTCGTATGCTATATTACACTAGTACAAGTCTGATTTCACGAAATCGTTAACAAGTCCCCTTGACAATAAAGATTTAGTCTTTTGTTTCTCAGCTTTAACCTTTTCAGATTGAATCTTGTCTAATTGTTGAGATGCCTGTTCAAATGGTATTTGTTGTAATTTCTCCAAGTGATCGTCTTCAGTATCAATGTCTAATTCACCTAACATTACCACATTTTCACCTCTGATCATGAATACTCCTCTGTAAATTTCACCGAATCTTTTAGGCTCATTAAGGTCATTAGATCCTTCTTCTCCGAGATAAACCCTTTCCCAAGTATCTTGTAAAACCAAATTAGCAAATTGATCAAAAGTTCTCAAAACTCCAAAAAGGTTTCTTCCATCTCTTAATAGAACAAAAATTTTACGATCAACTGAACCAACAAGTGCAGCTGCCGTAGTAAATGCGTACGATTCCAAGTAAAGGTCTTCAACTGAAGACTCGGTTCGTACTGACATGTTGTTGAATTTTAATTTGATTGTAAATGTCGCGCGCTAACAAACCTTCCCATATCTTGTATGCCTATTTCTTTTTAGAATTGTAGGGTGTTTCTTGGAAACACCAGAAGTCTCCATGTCCTTTCCATGAAGAAAGTGTAAAAGACAAGTCGAACTTTCATACCTCGTATAAGCAAGATTTGTATTTTTCCAGCTTTCTTCAAGGTGAAAACCGCCAGCCTCCCATACTAAAAGGAATTACAACCTGCTGTAATCTGGATCCAACAACACTCAAGTCGTGATATTTGTAGCTTGATTTTCGCTGTTTAACTGTCATCTTCCCAAATTGGATTTCGCATCTCATCGCCTGTATGTCTTTTTACGAGTACAGGGACGTCATCCAAGAAGGAGACTTGGTATTGATCTTCATTGGCCGTAATGATATCAAACCAATAACTGTTACCAAAGGTGAAGTTTTCAATACTCGTTACGGTCACTTTAGACATGATGATATGATTGGAATGAAATTTGGAGATCAAATGCCCGGTGCAAAAGGGTACGGATTCGTTCATTTACTTCATCCCACACCAGAATTATGGACGCTATCATTACCACATAGAACACAAATTGTTTACACCCATGACTCAGCCTATATTATGCAAAGATTAGGCGTAACTGCTGGCACAAGAGTTATTGAGGCAGGAACCGGTAGTGCTTCATTCACTCACTCATTTGCAAGAACAATAGGATTATCTGGAAGACTCTTCACATACGAATTTCATGAGCCACGTTACATTGAAGCTCGTGAAGAGATTCATCAACATGGACTCGATGCTAATACCGTGATTACTCATAGGGACGTTTGTGAGCAAGGTTTTGACATCGAAGTTCCTGAAAACTTCCAAAAAAATGGAGGCGTAGAAGCAGAAGTTGTATTCCTTGACTTACCATCACCATGGACTGCTATACCGCACTTAGATAGTGTGTTATCTTCCACAGAAAGAAGTGGGATTTGCTGTTTCTCACCATGCATTGAACAAGTTGACAAGACAGTTAAGGCTTTAGAAGAGAACGGTTGGATTTCTATAGAGATGGTTGAAGTTGCAGGAAAGAGGTGGGAAGCAAGAAAGGATATGATTCGTGATGTTAATGATGTGGTCAAGCGTCTCAAAGATATTCAATCAAGAAGAGGGCAAGGAATTGAAACAAGAAAACAAGCTAAAGTCGCTGCTAATGAACAGCCATCAGAAAACTTCGAAAATTTACCTAAAGGTTTCAATCCTTTTGGTAGAGGTGAAAGGATAAGGGAAGGTGACCCTGGGTTCAATTGGAGAAATGTTACTAAAATTGAACCTGAAATTAGAGGTCATACTTCATACCTTACATTTGCATATAAACTTAAACCAAAGAACTAACTGAGGTGTAATAAATAATAAATTTCAACATTGATATCTTTTGCATCCAGGTTGATTTGCGTGTAATTACCATCTCCCTTAAGGAGCTGAAGGTTCGTTTCCAACGTCGCACTAAACTGAATATGAATGAAACTCCAATAGGTATGTAACGAATCGGTGTACTTAAGATTGGTGATGGACGGGTTCAATTATAGTCATTGAGGCTTAAGGTTTTGAATCATTCAACTTGTATTCAAAATGCTTCACTAATTCCAAAGATGTCCTCGACGAATTGAACTTCATTGATTGGAAGCATAATCAACACTTCAACACTATCGATTCAATTGAATCGAACATCAGTTTGCCTTGCACTGTTTACCTTCAATGCTCTTGATGATTTGTCCTTTCGATCAATTTGTGCCCTCAAAGAACCAACTCTCAAATTTGGAAAACATTACTAACGTCAGTTCTCGATCAAGGTACTGGTTTTGTCAAGATCGGAAGAGCAGGAACCAACTTCCCTGACCATACATTTCCATCGATTGTTGGTAGACCAATCTTAAGAGCTGAAGAAAGAAACACCCTTGTTCCTTCAGATGTGGAAATTAAAGATATAATGTGTGGAACAGAAGCAAGTAATGTTCGTTCGCTTTTACAAATTAGTTATCCTATGGAGAATGGAATTATCAAGAATTGGGAAGATATGGAACATTTATGGGACTATGCATTCTACGAACGTATGAAAGTTGATACGAATAATAGAAAAGTATTGTTAACAGAACCACCAATGAATCCTCTCAAGAATAGAGAAACAATGTGTCAAGTCATGTTCGAAAAATACAATTTTGGTGGGGTTTACGTTGCAATCCAAGCAGTTTTAGCATTATACGCACAAGGGTTGAGCTCAGGTGTGGTGGTGGACTCTGGTGACGGTGTCACACACATTGTCCCAGTTTACGAATCAATGGTCTTGAATCATCTTACAAAAAGGTTAGATGTCGCTGGTAGAGATGTCACAAGAAATTTAATTAACTTGTTATTGCGTCGTGGGTATGCATTTAACAGAACAGCAGATTTTGAAACTGTTCGTCAAATTAAAGAAAAACTATGTTATGTGTCTTATGATTTACAATTAGATACAAAATTAGCTCAAGAGACCACCACTTTAGTGGAGTCTTACGAGTTACCAGATGGCAGAGTGATTAAAGTTGGATCAGAAAGATTTGAAGCACCAGAATGCTTATTTCAACCTCATTTAGTTGATGTTGAACAACCAGGTGTTGGTGAAACTTTGTTTAATACTATCCAATCTGCTGAAGTTGATGTGAGATCATCATTATTTAAAGCTATTGTTTTATCAGGTGGTTCTTCAATGTACCCAGGTTTGCCATCTCGTTTAGAGAAAGAATTAAAGCAATTATGGTTAACCAAGGTTTTGAAAGGTGATCCTTCAAGATTAGATAAATTCAAAGTTAAAATTGAAGACCCTCCAAGAAGAAGACATATGGTTTTCATAGGTGGAGCAGTCTTGGCTAATATCATGGCTGATAAAGATCACATGTGGGTCACTAAACAAGAATGGCAAGAACAAGGACCTTCCATCTTGCACAAGTTAGGACGTCGCTAATGTATACTACTGAATGAACTTGTCATGGACTCATTGAATTTACTTCTTTTCATGTATTGAGTCTTTATGCTAACTGTAGTTGAGTTCTTCTATTTGCTTTAGAACTGTCTCCACGAGCTTATCGTAAACATCAGCAGATATTGATCCAGATCCATTTACTCTATTATTGTACCCGAAATTAACAGCCAGATGTACAAGATCTCTGATGAATGGCTCACTCACTACCTTAGGCGATAGAAAATCGCTTTTGAGACATTGTTGTACTGTCCACCTATCATGCGGCACCCGAGTCAAACATTTTTGCATCAATTCAATTGCACTTTGAGGCACGCTTGTTCCTCCTAGACCTCGACTGGGGAATTGAATCTTAACTTGAGGATTCATAATTGCCATAATTCTCTGATTACCAGAGTAGCCACCATAGGGCGGTTTTCCATAGATCATTTGATACAATATACAACCACATGACCAGATATCAGAGGGTTTACCGACTTTCCATGTATTCCTCTGTGAACTTTCTTTCATCGGCAGTAGTGATTGGTTTATATCAATAAGGGCTTCCGGAGCCATATAATTTGGGGTACCAATCTGTGACTCTCTATAGATATTGGAAGTGTGGTCTGGCACGGCATTGGCTATCCCGAAATCAATGATTTTCAAAACGCCTCTTACGAAGAGGAAATTTGCTGGTTTCAAGTCACTATGAACGATCTCTGCATCGTGAACTTGCTCAAGGCACTTGAGCATTTCAATTGCATGAAACTTGACGAAGTTCAAATCTAATGCCTGATTGAGTCGACTTTGAAAGACATGGGCTAGATCTATCTCCCCACATTCCATAATTAAGTAAATAGAGCCTTCACCTATAGCATAATCGACAAGCTTGACTACCCTCGGTGTATCCCTTAATTTTATAAGGAGATCGATTTCCCCTTTGAAACCTTTCACACAGTTGTCATCATATTGGTCAAACGTCACTTTCTTTATAGCGTACAATTTGTTATTGTTGAGAGACTTCACTTTGTACACTTTTGAGGAACCTCCCCTGCCCAAAAGTTCAAGCTTTTCATATTGGATACCATTGATACCCAAAGTTTTCTTTTTTTTAATTTCTGGTGGGTTGGGTTCAGTTTTTGTTTGCATCATGATTTTTTCTTTAGGCAGAGCAAAAGACGGCTTTTGGAACATTTGATGTAACAGCACTGGACTATGTATGTTATCTTGCGATCTTGGTGGTTTTGGCTTCCTGAAGCTCATGTCAAGCTGGTTCAATGCTGTTTGTGGAACATCCGAAAGTGGTCTTCGGAATAATGAGTTCGACTTGTGCTGGTGACTTACAAGATTTTCTTGCTCAGGCTCAGTATCTACTGGGGATTTGTAAGGACTATGCTTGATGTTAGACTCAATTCTGCTCTGAGAATTGATTATTTGTTTCTCCATGTCATTGATTTTCTTTTGTTCTTCTATCCTCCTCCTTATTTCGATTTCCTTCTCCTTGGAGAAGATATCGATATCTTCAGAAGTTGCTGCTTTGTCTTTCGGAGACAGAGATCCATCTTTATCATCCAATTTATTCACGTCGATCCTGGCAGCCCTCTGAGGGGGACCTAATAGACGACGGAATCTTCGAGGGCCTCGCAATCTTTTTACCTGGGGTAGAGATTTGGATTCCATGTGTTCTTGTGATGTGTTCTGGAGGTCAACTTTAGATATTGATGTGCTATTAATTGAATTATTATGGGATGAAGTCTGAGACAAGTTATGATTAGAAGTATCTTGAGTAATGTAAGTGTTCATTGACATGTTGAAAGAATTATAATTTGAATTGGTGGGATTATTGTTCTCATGCAGGGGAATATCTGATTCTTTGAAAGAAACGAGTCGATCTTTGAGTCGTGTTTTCTGTGAAGGGAAATCAAGATCGTATATGCCAGTAATTTCTTGTGGGAAAGGCTTATGAGTATTTTTCTCGTTCAACAAAGCAATGCTGTATGAACTTAATGCAGGTGGGAGAAATGTAGGGTCATCGTCCATGATGTGTTTAGCTCCTAACAGTCGTCTTTCGACTGAGGAATTTAAAGGTTCCATCTTAAGGGTATCATAGGTCGACAGGAAAATCGATCGAATTGTAAGTAAAAAAGATGTGAAAAAACAGGGTGCTCCTTTAAGTCAATGCAAGGAGTTGAAATGATTTGAAGTGTAACAATGAGGAGTAAACTAAAGACAAACTTGACCTGAAGAATAAATCTAATTGTTTATATTTGTGGAAAAGCGCGTAAACAAAATCAAAAAAAGATGCTCCACGGCAGGTTCGAACTGTCGACCTTCAGATGACACAACCTATGATTATGAGACTGACGCTCTACCGACTGAGCTAGTGAAGCTATTTTAGGTTCGTATATGAGTGTTGCTAGTACTCAGACAGAGTACGCAGAAATTATGTAGATCAACCTTGAAACCATCAAGCTGACACTCTTCATGGAATCGTTCCCTTAATGATTGAGAATTATCCAGTTTGGGACTAAATTTTATTGATCTATAACCTAAAAACCCCCAGTCATGTCTCTTATTTTGTCAACTTCCGCTTGCAATGCTTTTAAATCGTCCAAGATGTTAGCAGTACTGTCGGTTCTATCTTCACTTGAAAAACCACTAGAAATAGGCTCTTTAGCAGGTAAAGGGGGTGGGCTAACTGACGATGTTACTGAAGCACCACGTCTTCGAGGTGGTGGTGGTGGAGGCGGCACAACACCACTGCTAACTCTGCCATTCCCATTTGGAAATCCACCTCTCAGAGGTGGTGGAGGTGGTGGAGGAGCACCTCCATAAAATGTTGGCGAAGTTATTCTAGGAGTGGGTGGTGTAGGTGACGACAATGATCTATTACGCCCCTCAGGTGACGACCCACCATAATCTCCAGCGAAAGATGGTGATAAACTATTGTCTATGCGAGTATTAGCAATTGTATTAGCTGCTGTGTTTCCAGTCATTTCGTTGGCGAATAGTTGAAGGGAGACATGAGGTAAGTTTGGTTCATTTGGACCTCCTTGTGATGAAGCATTTTCATTAGCTTGAGATGCAGGTGGTGAAAATATCTTCATCATATCATAGGGTCCCGTCATATTTGGTTTAAGTGGTGATGGACTTTGTTCATTTTGGAGATTAGGAGATAAATTGTTATTCTGCCTAGCAAAGTACTGTGACATCTGTGCTGGTCCCGTCATATTTGGCTTCAAAAGCTGTTCATTGCCTTGATTCAAAGATAAATTAGCAGGCACACCACCGATTGAAGCAGTATCAACTGAATGCAAATTTTGGAAATGATTGATTTGGGACTCCATATCTTTGAGTATTTGTTGTTCTTCTTCATCTGGTTGTTGATTTGGCGATAAAGGACGATTCAGCAGACCTATTCTATCAAGAAGTTGATTCATTGGTAATGAATAATCAAGTTGTTCGCCACCAGGGGAAACAGGACGAGATGCTTCATTGTTTTGTGAATCATGTATATCAGTAACAATTTGGTCAGAAAATTTAACAGATTTCAGTTTCTTCTTCCGTTTTCTAGGTTTTTCATCAGGTCTTTGACCGGTTAACATGAATTGAGTAAAACTATCCAAATCCAATTGTTTATTATCTGGATTTGATTGCTCTTCTTGAGGGACTTCATAATCATCATCGTCATCATCGTCACTTTGTCTTTTCTTTGATAAAATTGATGGAGGAGTGGGGATAGGGGCATGGAATTTTATCAATTTTCTTTGTGGTACTTCACCAAGCAATGAATGGGCAATCAATCTTAGTAATGCAAAAAATTCACCAATATTAATGGAGTGAAGGAACTTTTGAAATATTCTATTAATTTGTTCTTTTAATTTAGCAGAAAGTTTGAAGTTATTGAAGAAACTGTAAACATCATTCATAGTGATTGTTCTTGTGTTTGTACGTGCCAAAATATCAGAATACCATCGAATATAAGTTCTTGATTCTTCTAGGGTTAAATCTTGAGTTGTTAGCGATAATGGTACTGATGAATCATTATCTAAAGAGCTGGTTGAAAGATTAGAATCTGATAGAACAGAAGGATTCATAGGAGCTGATGCAGAATGAGGGCGTCGAAGGATTGAATCTGCCAGTTTATTTGTTAGTTGAAACCGGTTCGAGGGATTAACTCCAAATGATACTGGTGGGGCGGGTGATGTATTACCACTTGATGAATGTAATTCATCTCCAGTTTGTGGTGCTGAGGGGAGATTGAGCCAGTCAAACCCGTGTCCATTCATAACCGCTATTTCCAAATGAGTTAGGTGTTGGTGTTGATCAGTGCGAAAGGGAACTTCGGTGAAAAAGGTTTATTTAATGTTTAGTTTGAAGCGTAGCAGAAATAAACTGTCTACCAAGAAACCAAATGCTTTTAATAGTGATAGTGAAGAAGAAGAAACTTTCAAGGAAGTTTTAGCTAAAAAAACCAAAAAAGTTCAACAAGATCTAGCAAAGTCTCAGGTGGACTTTGAGCCTGAAGTGGAACAAAAAAGGGAGGAACCAAAAACGGCACCCAAACTGAAGTACATTCATAAACTTATAGAGGCAAAGAAACAAAGAGACGACGAGAAAGCTGCTTTGCAACAAAAACTTATTGAGAAGAAAGTAGCGCAACAACAATCGAAAGGAGCTTTGGTGTTTGAAAGTGAAGAATATAAGTCCAGGAAATTTGCATTAGGAGTAGAACTGGATGAAACTTTGGCGCCTTCTGAAATAACTACACACAATACTATTAATGAAAATACATTTACAGATAGACTAAAGACTTTCATTAAAACCAAACTCACAACTGAAGAATTGAATGGGTACAAGTTGAGGTACATTGAACGTAAAAGTCAAGGTTTGATTAAGATTTAGCATCATCAATCTCAAATCAATCTCTCAAAGCCTCTTGGAGAGCCACAGTATGGGTCACTTGATCATTACCTGTTGCATTAGGAGAGACTGTTGACCATTCAGGTGTTTCTTCTTCAATAGGTGGGTGTCTCAGCGGTTGCTCTTGAACGTTTGACGATGCCATTCTTTCGATTTCTTGTGCTGATGGCATGAAAATAACTCTTGTACCTGGAGATTTTGCCATATTTTGCATAGCTTCCAAATATCTGATTTGCATAGCAGGTTTTGAAGCTAATATATCAGCAGCTTTTCTCATAAGTTTAGCACTTTCAACTTCAGCCTTAGCATTAATGATTTTACCTTCACCAATTCTTTTAGCTTCAGCTGCCATTGAAAGTGATGCTTGAACTTTATCAGGTAAAGTTAAGTCTTTGATTAAAATTGATTCAATATTAACACCCCAGTCGAATGCTGTTTTCGATATAATATGTTCAATTGAATCAGCGATTTCTTCTCTTTTTTCAACAACGTCTTGTAAGACTCTATTACCAATAACATCTCTTAAAGTTGTTTGAGTTCTTTCATTGATTGCCGTGTGAATATCACTAATAGAATAAATTGCCTTTTGAGGGTCAATAATGTTATAGTACACAACTGAAGTGATTATGACACTAACATTATCCCTTGTGAAACATCTCTGAGCAGGAATATCACTGATATTAACCTTAACATTAACTCTTCTGAGTTTTTCAGACCAAGTATTAACATAACATAAACCTGGTTCAACAGTCCTTGATAATGCACCAAAAGTTTGAACTAAACCAACTTCACCTTGTTGAACTTCTTTATAAGGATTTGAACAAAGGAAGCAAAAGACACCGCAACTACCAAATAATCTCCCCATACCACTAATAAAATTCTGATAAGTATTTGGCTCTGGTGTAGGGTAAGTCTTTGCAAAGTTCTTAATAACCATTTCTGGTTTAATATGAGGTTCTTTACGAATTGAATTATCAAAAGGGTCGTTGTTAAGTTCGTTGCTTTCCATTATTGAATTGAATAAATTAAGGAATTTGCCCAGTATTTATAGGTCATATTAATCCCCAGGATAAAGCCATCTCATTACGTAATTTCCTAATCGGTTAACCAGTTTTAGTTTTTTTTACGAGACTTTCACCGATAAAGTGTCACATTTCATGATCAACATCATTGATAGGAACTGATTTAGTGATCACTTGCGAATTGATGTAATTTAACTTTACGAACAACACGATGCTATCAGCTAATTTATCGGTTATTGTTAGACACGTTCCTGCACATCAATCAAAAAAACTGTTTTTTTGGCCAAAACCGATCAAGATTTTCGAGCAACCTTCACCTGATAGTTATGGGATACTTTCTTCCAACCGATAAGCTTCCAAACTTAAGATTATATAAATACTCTTCTGAAGATCATTCCATCATATCGAAGAAAATCTTGAAGAAATGGTGGAACACGTTCGTGAAGATTTTCCCTCTTTCAATGGCCCCAAATCTAATCACGTTGCTTGGACTTGTTTGGATTTTGTTGAACTTAACTTGTGTTTTCTACTATGATCCTTACTTAAATACAGAGAGTCCAAGATGGTGTTATTTTTTTTACGCTTTGGGCTTGTTTATGTATCAAACATTTGATGGCTGTGACGGATGTCACGCTAGAAATACTGGACAATCTGGACCCTTGGGTGAATTGTTCGATCATTCAATTGATGCCATTAACACCACATTAGGGTCAATCGTTTTCTCATCAACTCTTCAATTCGGTTATGGTAAATTATTCATGACAGCTCAATTTGCATCAGTGGCTAACTTTTACATGTCAACATGGGAGGAGTACCACACTCACACTTTGTTTTTGTCACTGTTTTCGGGACCTGTTGAGGGAATTCTTATGATCATCGGGGTTTACATTCTAGTGGGAATCTTTGGACCAGGAATCTTCAAAATCAAATTATTGGAGGTCTCTTTAGATAACATTTTAGCTAAAGGAACTTATGTTATAGATGTGAGAACAGCAGCAAGTATCTTGGGTTTGTTTTCATTATACTTCAATATTCTTCAAGCCCTCACTAATGTTGGTAAGTATTACAAGAAGAATGTAAGTGACTACAAAACTAAGACTAAGGAAGCTTACAAGGGACTCGCACCTTTCTTCATTTATTACCTTAGTATTATCTTACTTGTTGCATGTTACCCAGCATACTTGTATGATTTTGGTTTGAGTCTTGTTCTCTCTGTGGGCTTGTCTATTGCATTTACTGTGGGAAGAATTATCCTAGCTCATTTAACATTGCAAGAGTTCCCAATGATTAATTTCCCAATGTTTGTTCCATTATTGCAATTGATAATAACCAAGATTTTCATTAGTTTCTACAATTATGATGAATATGATGTAATTGCATCAATTTCTTGGTTCAGTTTTGGGGTTACATTGGGAATTCATGCAATGTTTGTTCATGAAATCATCTACGAGATAACAACGTACTTGGATATTCATGCATTGTCAATTAAGCACAAGAAAGTTAATTAGATTTACTAGAGTTTAGATTCATTATATATTTATGTACAAGCTTAGCTACTTCTTTTCTTCACTAGAACCGGAAGTTAAAACATCTTGAGCTGATTGTTGTAAAGATAATTCCTTTTCCATTTCTTGTAATTGAGTTTCTGCTAATATAGCAAGTGATAATGGAACACCTAATAATAAAGCTGATGAGGTAATGGTCCATAATAAGTTACCACCTCTATTCAAACCACAGTTAACAGTGGATTTCACACTTGAAACAGCATCAGTCAATTTACTTCTGTGCTGTGGTGGGATTATATCTTTCAAAGCAATAATTCTGTCATAAAGGGTCTCATTTTCGATATCAAAGTCATCTTCAAATTCACTTTCAGACTCGCTTTCAGTATCGGTATAGGTCTTCTCAGCCTTGGTATTATTCTGTTCAAACTGAGCAGCAGTTGAATCGTCAATTTGTGTTAATTTAACCATAGTTGTTGAGTCGTGAGAAATTTTCACTAAATTGAGTATATCCCAAATCGGGACACGACTTTTGCAGTTTTATGTTTATATATAATCAAAATCATCATCATTTGGATACTTATTATCATCCAAGGATAATTGATACCCTAAGCTTTCCATGACTTTGGGGTATTTTCTTAGATTGTAAAATTGTAGCAATCCCCTCAAACTGATTTCTTGATCAAATGAATTATTGAAATCACTCTCTAAATCTTTACCACTTAACCAATTATCTCTCATTGAAAGTTTACAATTGAGATATATCATCGAGATAAGATCCATGTTGGTTGATTTCCATTTTCTCCCTTGGAAAGGTATCAATTTCTTCAAGATTTTGAAGATAGGTTTGTTCATATCATCGTTCACGTAGTTGGTAGCAATCATCTTGAACAATTCAGATGGTTTGAGTTCATTAATCGTTAAAATTCTTTGAGTATGATTCTTAATGACTATTTTATTCATAATCGTCAAGATATTCACAACAATAAAGCAAAAATTATCATTATAACTATCAATGGTAATATTCTTCTTCTTATTATGATCAATAGTTGAAGGAAATTCACTGATTTTCTTTCGGTTTATGAAATTGAATTTAGGAGTTTTGGTGGCTCTACCCAAACAATTATTGAAAAATTCATACTGTGGTAAGACAATTGGTGGATTCATTAATCTATTCTGATAGAGTATTCGTTCGTAGTCATCTTCTTTATCTTGATTGAAATCTTGAATGTTGTTGTTGTTGAAGCTAGACGCCAAAAAGTCAGTTCCCACATTGAAAAATTGGTGATCAAACAAAAGTGTCGTTAAGTAGTAGTGCTTGATTATGTGACTAATTTTGAACCATTTCAAAAGTAAAACAACAATACCACTACTAGCCTTGGCCACAATTTCTTTGACATTGATTAATTCAAGTTGTTGAAGTAGAATTTCATCCACCTCTGGCTTCTTGGAGGCATCAACTAAATCCTTATTATGCCTGAAGAAAGAGTCTTCAGCATTGAGCTCCCTTTCTATGAAACAAAGATTTGCATCTATCTTGTTTGCATTCATTGAATCAACAAGAACCTGAACAAACGTATTTAGCCTTTCTAAATTACGTTCGTAGAATTTTTCAACTCTCATGATTGATTTGACTTCTGATACCTTATCAGGGTGAAGCTTCAACAACGCTTCCTCTTCATAATCGAACTCACAAAGATTATCTTCGAGTTTATACTCATCAACGAATCCTCTTTCTTGAATCATGAACTTTTGTCTCTCTTGCCACAACCTCTTGTTCGAGTAACTGTCATAGACACACTTTGAAAGGATTTCATTCGCCTCCTGAATTGCGTAAGGTACTTCAAAATCATCAGAATGGGGGTAAATAAAAGGAGTGCTTTGATTAACCTGGTACAGTTTCCTAACTTTTTCTCCTCCGCTCATGAAATCTGATGGGCTGGATGATGGTGAAGGAACAGGAGTAGCAATATGAACAGTTTGAGTGGGTAACTGACTCAAAACGGTGTGGGATTTGTTGGGACGGGGATTAGCAATATAGTTTGATAATGAATTAGACTCAGAATTGACAGCCATAAAAAAACGATAATCTTCATCTAATGATGCGGACGATGAATGCATAGACTTATCATTGAGCTCGTTCAATGTCTTCTTGAACTCCTTGAAGTCATAAGGTGGATGACATTGGCCAAACATGGGGAATTTGTCCATCAAGTCTTCTCTGAAGGTGAAGTAATCCAATGGAGAACAGGTGAGTTTATTCTGGGCCTCACTATTCTTATTTTGTATGTTGTGTAGATCCACCAAGAACTTATCACAATTACTGAGATGTTTAGAATCACCAAGTTCAACCAAGATTAGTTTCCACACAAGCTGAATAACGTTTCTAGCTCTGCATTGAGTAGTGGGGTTGAACTTCCAGAATTCCAATAATGAAACCAAATCACTCAAGACATCAGTCTCATCCAAGACTTCTCGAAGCTGTAGAAACTCGGGTGCATCTTTGAGATGAAGAAACAGATTTATGAGGAAATACAATAATGTGAGAAGCTTGAAATAAATCTTATTATCGAAATCATCCTCCTCTTTTATAATGTTATGGACAACCTGTTTCACAAGCAATAGAAGGGGAACATGAAGCTTCAAGCAGAAAAGCACCTTGCTGTGATCTCTGATTTTGGAAACTTGTTCTTGCGCTGAATCAGAATTTTTGTAATCCCCAAACGAGTAGTAGATCAATGCGTCTAAATAGTCATTCACATCTGTTCCCCCCTCACCCTTGGACCAATGGGTTAGCTGAGAGACACTATAACGTAAGTATGCGATCTCTTTGTCTTCATCATCTGTGTTGCCATTAAACTTCAGTATTTTTGCAGAATACTCTTCAGCCAAATGATCTAAACCACCAAGAATTTGGTAGTCGTAATGTGTGAACCACTCACTTAGTTCTTGTTGAAGGTCTCCATGATCATTATACTCATAATCTAAATAGCTTTGAGTAATTAATTGATATGATAATCCACTTTTTCTAGTATCACCAGTGTCAGCTTCATCAATTCTTGAAATTTGATCAGCCCTTTCATTGAGCTTCTTCTGGAAAGTCTCATCCAAAGAGCTCAGATCAATTTCCTGCTGAGTTTTGGCATCTGGATGATCAATAAGTTGGTCCTCTAGTTGATCTATCAGAATGAGATCTTGTTCCATAATGACATCAAAGGTGCGAAACTGGATAAATCACCTGAACCCTTCTTTGTTTACAGCGGCACGCTTCACTTGGGCTTTTAGAAAGAAATCTACTTCCTTCAGCTCTGTCCGTCGATGGTATACCAATTGGGTGTAACAGTGGAGGTAACAACATGTCTAGGTGAAACAATTACTGGTGTAGTATTTGGATTCTCACCCAATGATTCAATTATATCTATTCAAACCTCTAAAGCCACTGATCTCGCTTCTGCAGACTTCAGGATCATCAATAGCTCTTACATCAAGTATTTTCGTGTCATTAAGCACTCAAAAGCTATACCTATCACCATTGAGCATTTATCATATGATCAACTTCAGCAAAAAGTCAAACAAGCAGAGTCACTACTTGAAATATCAATCAGTAACCCAGGAGCTTCACAATTAGCAAGAAGTTTGTTCAATCATCTCTTGAAATATTTTGATTTTGATCAAGTAACATGGAAAGGTAATGATTTAATAATCCACAATTGCATAAGGATCTCCCTACCCTACTCTTTACATAATATTGATAGCAGATACACTGATACTAGACTAATGCTGATTGTGAGGTCAGCCCTTAAAGAGTTTTGGTTGCTGCAGAATTCCTTAGATAGGGGTGGCTAGTCCCAATTCACCAACACAGATTCCCATAGCTTGAAGCCTTTGAATGAAAACCCTTTTACTCCATCGATCTCGTTCCATGTGATGTGAAACTGGTTTGCTTTCTCAAAAGATGGGTTGAACCAAAAATAGCACACTTTGTAAGCTATTCTTACATCTTGTGTCACTTCAATTGGTTGAACTGGCACCATATGTATATCATTATCTTCAGCAGTAATATTGAAGGTTTTTTCCATGATTGTTGAGCAGGTCTTAATGGCAACTCCATTTGCATCTTGTCTATCTTCATATGTTTGAACTCTGAATCCTAACTTGAATAATTCGCTTGGATCATTTGTGAATAACTTGTTGCAGTTAATTAGCAGAATTCTATTGATATGAAATGCTTTTGGTGGTTCATTTTCTGTTTGCCTTTCATCTGTCAAATACTGCAGCCAATAGTTCAAGTATCTGACTTGTGATTTGATTGAAACACCGTCACCAGTACCAGGTCTCATTCTCTTCTCTGTGAATACATGGATAGAGTCTTCCACAGTCATAAGGTTTCCTAATTTAGTGCTCTTATACATTAGATATGCACATAACATTGTGCCTGATCTACCCTTTCCTGCCTTACAATGTAATACAGCCACATTGCGTGGATTTTCAAGGAACTTCTCTATTGAAGTCACCGTAGCTTTCATTAACTCTATAGTGGGAGGTTGATGGTCAGGGAATGGTAAGTAAGTCAATCTCCCAAACACATCATAAACATCATATCCCATTCCTTCACCCCGGAAGTTCCAAATATGCCAGTGATCTCCGTGATTTGTTGTTAAGATCATGAATAGATCTCCTACAGGATATCTATAAACTTTTTTCAAGAATTCATTCGTGGGACCAGAACATACAATGATGTTCGGTTCAATGTAAGCCAAATCAAATGATATGTTCAATTGTGTATCTGTAAATGAGTTCTTTGGAAGTGCTACAAGATAACGTAATAGTGATTTCATGTCTATGATAACAAAAAATTGTTAATCGCATTCTGCATCAATGGAGTTACATTTAGTATATACAGTGAATAAACATCGCTACTGCAATGGAACTGAGCTTCTCATAACCAACTCTTCAATTTTTTGAGTTAAAAATGGATCAGCTTTGATTCTTTTTTGCATTTTGGTAGCTTCAGCGAATGAAGTTGCTTGAACTTTTTCTTCAATAGTTCTTGCTAAGTTTGAAGATTCTTCGAATAAAGTAATTGCCTCATCAACTTCATCCTTTTGTAATTTAAGTTGTGCTAATGAAATTCTGGCTAATTCACTCTTTGGATCTAATTCACAAGCTTCAATCAATAATTGTTCAGCTTCTTCCAATTTTTCTGGGGATTCTCTGGTGAGAACTGATGCTTTGTTAACCAATGGTAAAGCACCAACGGAGAATCCAGTAATTGCCTTTTGTAATCTAGCAGCTGTATCAAATTGTTTCAAAGCGGCTTGGTTGTCACCACGATCAGCTAAAACTTCACCGTAGTAGTTAGGAATTTCTGGTGCAGTTGGGAATTTCAATTTAGCCTCAGTGAATTTGTCTTCAGCATCTTTAATCTCACCATTCTTGTATGTGATACATGCCAATTGAACATAAGCGTAAACATTGTTTGGATTGTATTTCTTAGCAGCTTCGAAGTTTTCTTCGGCCTTCTTTAAGTCTCCAGTTAAGTAGTATAATTGACCCAAGTGGTAGTAAACATCAGCGGAAGTTGGATCTTGTTTGACAGCTGTGTCAAAATCAGATAAAGCTTCTTGATAAGAGCTCTTATCAGCGTTGATCAAAGCTCTAATAGTGAAAGTTCTTGGTCTTGGCAGTAATAAGATCGCTTGACTGATATCAACAGCGGCATTAATAGGGTCGTTCTTTAAAAACTTGAATGAAGAAGCATATTCTAAAGCAATGGTAGCTTTCACGGCATTTGGTGCACCTGGTTTTAATTCAGTAATGTTGTAACCTTCGACAGCTTCGTTAATCAATTTTTCAGCTTCAGCATAACCGTCGATGGTGTTTCCATTGATTTTAACAATAGCCTCATATAAAGCTTTATCGGCACCCTCAGAATCTTCATTAATACCATCTGGGTTAGAATCTTGAGTGAAAGCATTGAAGAATGAACCAATAGTAGAAGCAGATGGTAATTCTGGAACTCTTCCCTTCATGTTTTCTTCGACAATCTTAACAGAATGTTTCTTTAACACTCTTTCTAAAACTTGCTCGATTGATTTGTTTGAAAAACCACCGTAAATGGTTAATGCAGTCAAATCGAACATAGCGTCAGTATATTGTTGCAAAGCCTCGTAAGAAGTAGCACGACGAAGAACACATTTGGTGTAATCTGGTTTTATTTTGATTGCTTCGGTGGTATCCTTGATAACATTTTCGTGATCATCTAAAGCGGCGTAACATGCAGATCTATTGGAGTAGAACACTGGATCGGTTTTCAATTTAAGAGCAGCGGTATAGAAGGCAATAGCTCTATGATATTCCTTGTTTTTGAATTCAGTATTACCATCCTCTTTCAAAGCAAGAGCCCATTCATCCTTTTCTTTGTCATTAAGTTTGATATCGTCACCAATCAATGGCAAACCATCAGTTCCAACTGGATAGATTTTTTCAGTTGTTGCAACAGCTGGCTCTGGTTCAGCATCCTTTGCCTTTTTCTTCTTTGATTTTCTCTTCTTCTTTGAGCTATCGGAAGAATCAGTTTGAGGCAAACTTGCTTGATTAGAATACAAGTAGTAAGCGCTTAAAGCCGAAACACCTGCAACTGCAGCAATAGCGATCAATGTCCTATTCTTAACAAAGAAACTGGAACTGTTGTTCAAATCTGACATCCTGCAAATCAACTATAATCTCAATTTGTGAAGGAGGTAGTGGTAGTGATGAAATTTTTCACTGGCGAGAATTGGACGGTTCGCAAAAACCTCAACGACAATGTCGCATATAATTGAAATCTACTTAATTCGTAATTGCTATTCATCTTCTGGGACCATTGGGAGCAGTAGTGCCACTATGTGAACTTTGCTCTTGTATAACATCCTCATAACTAGGTAGAGTGGATTCCATGTGCTCTTCTTGTTCACTCGGATCAATTTTTACGTCCGAGCTATACCCGGAATCATTTAGTTGTGTAGTAGAATCAACTTGTGGTCTCAGAGGAAGAGCAGGCTGTTCTTTACTATCCTTTGATGATTTGAGATCGGTTCTTTCATCAAATCTGTTGTTTGTAAAAGAATTTGTTGATGACATACCACTCAATAATCTAATGTCGTTGACCAACTCCACATAAGTCACTCTAGACCGTAACTCCCGGTCATTATTGATATCAACAATCTTTTCACTGGAGAAGCCTGCTCTCAAAATGATTGCGTATCGTCTAGCAATATTGCATGTCTCAAAAGATGGTGCCAAATGCTTGGGTACGATACAATTCTTGTAATATTTAGCAGGAATCTCGAGCTCATAGCCAGATGGGGAGTGTTTGTGTGAAGAAGTGGTAGAACTCGATTTAAGTGGTTTACAATCCTTCAAATCGAGTTTGACATTTTCGTAGATGTTGTTGCAAAGACTTATAGAGCTGGTGTGCCTACTTTTGTGAATCTCTTCTTGGCCTCTATCTGAGGTTATCACAGAAGCAAACGTATTGGCAAGAAGTTCAACGCTAAGACTCTGAAGGTAAACCACACCAAGACCGTTGCTTTCTTCCTGTTTTTCTTGTTGAGCCGATGTGTATCTAGAAGGGTCTTGCTTCGTCACCAAGAATAGCTTAAACTTGGGCTGAGTGTCCGGTATCATGCTTGGTGGGTCTCTAAATCTGACTTCAAACGCAAACAGAAGGTCGAAACTCGAAGATCGACTACTAGACAGATTTATAGACAGCGAGCTGGGCCTATCAAGAAGCCTCTGAAAAAACCCTGGTTTTGGTGGTAATTGCTTAGTAGGAGCCACTTTTGTAGTGCTTGTATCTGGAACTTTGCTTCTGAAAGTGATCTCCTTTCTAGAAAACACTTCTTGATAGTCTTCTTCTGGTCCATTCCTCTGAGTGCCTAAATCTAAAGGTGAGAATAAGAAGGGATCTGCAGATCTGAGGTTAGCTTTGAGTAATGATGATCTCTTGCAAGTGACTTTTACAAAATATGCAACACTGGCAAAGTCCTGCCCTTTGAAAGAAGGTGGTAATTGTGATTTTATATGATACTCTTGCATATGAGGTTGTTGCGGTTGTAGTAAACCTCTAATAGAAGAAGGGGCGTGTCTAAGTGAGCTCAAACCCTCCATAAGACTGTCCAGATTGATACTCAGATTCATCAGAGATACATTTAGCATCCTTGGCAATTGACTCCTCCCTGATTGTTTGTAACAAGAGCTGTTATTTGGGATCGTGAATTGAAATGGGTATGTATAGCTACCTGGGGTCAAAGTGAACTCTTTTGCTTGAGACACTTTTCTGACTGATGGTGGTGGGAAAACCATGGCAGTTTCATAGAGCACTTTGTGTTCATCAGTAACAACTCTGTCTTTGTTTTCTCTACCCTTTCTATCTCTCGAGTTATTTCTCCTCTCTCTTGGAACGTTCATTTTAGTTGTGGAGATCCCCTCTAATTTCACTTGAATGTAGTTCAAGGACAATGAATTACGTACTGTAAGCCTAACCGTTCCTGATATGACATCTTGGTTGGTGAAGGTTTTACCAGATTGGGGACTATTGATTTCAATGGAAACATCACAACCACCAGCCATAGCTAACTAAGTTTGCGAGGCTCAGTTTTTTTTATCTTGGGTGCAAAATTCACAAATTGGAAAAAATATCTACCAGGAAAGATTTCTGATGTTATGAGAGTAATATTCCTTGAATCACAAACCCATATTCAGTGTTATAATTGATTATTAACTATAAATTTATTCATCTGTATCATTATCGGAAAGATCTAAACAGATCCACCCTGGCCATGCAACTTCATCTCTAAGTATTCCTCTTAACCGATCAACAAGAAACTTCTCTACTTTGCCCACATTACGAAGCACATTTTGGTTGGTCTCACCAATATCGGACTCGATGTGAACTTTTTTGATTATATCAATTCTTTCTTGGGTGTTGGATCCATTGACATAATCAACAAAATTTCCTCCAGATGTGAAAATAGAGGGCGTCTCCGAGTACACCTGCCCAGCAGAAGTAAAGTAGTCAGATGCTTGGTCAGTGATATCACAGAGAAATGATACGTACACTGCCTGTTTGAGGTATGCTATAACTGCAATTGAGTGAATTATAAGATTGGTAACATGCAATTTGATAGGTAGAGATATGAACCTAGGGCTGGGATAATTAACCAAGAGGTTCACGGTAATTTCAATCTCGAGATTACCATGGTAGTTGAATTCAACGATAAGTTGTAAGTCAGTCTCCAACCGTTCTGTAGCCTTTTGCTTTGTTTTGATAAAGCTCCCAACTTGAGAGGCCCCGAGATTGAATAAGTTGGTTGGTGTATCACTTCTAGCAGGATGTGGACCAGGTGAATTCAAATTTCCAAGTCCAAGGTTGTTAATATTGTGATTAGAGAGGAACCCCGGTTGTTTATTTCCCATTATAAGTGACAATGAATCCAGTGAATGCCGGGGTCTACCTGTTGCCACAGCATCAATTTTAGGAGGAAATATTGGTGGAGACTTTTCAGATATTGAATTTATGTCAGCATTATCTTCTTCATCACTTGAGTATTCCTTTCTCATATAGTCCATACTCAAATTACGTAGCCTTTCATCCACATCCTTCAAATCCTCATCATAGAATTCATCGAATGGGTCGCCAATATGTCTTATAGTTATATCTGGTGGAATTGTACCAAGGTCAAATTTAGTTACGGCAAGTCCATCGATGAAAGAGGGCAACTCTACGCTCTTCAATTGCTCATCGAGGAAATTTTGTATTGCATCATTGACTACAGAGTCAGACACTAATTTGTCCCAATTGATGTCAAAAGACATTCACTCCAACAAAAAGATCCTGCGATAATCCAATCAGGCTATCAACACAATTGAGCAGACAATGAAGATTGAGAAATAAAAATCAAATCTTAGTGTCACATGACCTCCCTGCCACAGTAGTTGATTTTGATGAAATTAAAATGTCAACAATCTAGCTTTATGACTTTTGATATTGAATCAGTGGCTATAGTCGGGGCAGGCCCTGCAGGTTTGGCTGCATTGTATGAATTATTACATACAACGAGAGACGGGCATTCTACAGTTGGAAGATCAAGAGCTGATGATTGCAAATTCACTAAAATCGTGGCTTTCGAACAGAAAGATGTTGCTGGTGGTATTTGGGCACCTTCATTAGATGAAGCTGATCTTGAAATCCCCCCACAACCTCTACTAGACACCCAATTATACAATACTCCTGATGTTATTCATCCTAAACAGAATGAACCCCAAAATGTCGATAAAGGAACTCATAAATCTCCAATTAGAGTTCAACACGATGATTTAGCTAGAGAACTCCAATGGAGAAGAAGTGGGCTTTTTAGAGACCTTATCACCAATATCCCCTCGAGGTTCACCAGATTCTCATACATGGAAAATGATGAAAAGTACTTGGATGAAGGCAGACCTATCTATCCATTTTTAACGAGACAAGAATTGTGCTCAAGAATAGATGATTTCATTCAAACCGAAAATTTGAATAATCACATCAGATTCAATTCCAACGTTCAAAATGTTCACAAGAACAGTAGTGGGAAATGGGTAGTAAAGGTAAAGAAAGTAAATGAGAAAGAGGGAATAGATGAATGGTACCTGGAAGAATTCGATGGCCTTATTCTTGCAAACGGCCATTACAGTGTACCAAGCTTCCCTCTCATACCAGGTTTAGCCGACTACAATAAGCTGAACCCAAATGTCTTGATGCATGCTAATTCTTTCAGAAGTCCCACTCTTTTCAAGAATAAAAAAGTCTTGGTGGTTGGTGGTAGTATCAGTACAATCAATATCTTGCAACACATTACGTCTATAGCCTCAGTGACAGTTGCGTCAAGAGGCAATCACAAGTTGTTTCCTTGGATCAACAATGCTGTTAGATCTGAAAATATTGTTCATCGTCCACCAATCAAAAGGTTGGACCCTGTGACATCGACCGTTGAGTTCATCGATGGCTCAACAGACGGGAATTTTGATAAAATAATCTTCACTACTGGTTATCATTTCCATTTCCCCTTCTTAGAAGACCATTTGGAAGTCATCAACCCATCGAACTCAAGCAGAGTTTCTGGTCTTTACCTCAACACTTTCGCAATAGAGGACCCTTCATTAGCAGCCGTGGGTGTCACTTGCTCAACACTTAATTTCCATACAATAGAAGCTAGCGCAGCTGCTATAGCTGGTGTATGGTCAGGAGCCTCCAAGTTACCTTCGAAAGAAGACCAAAAAACTTGGGAACAACAACAAATAGTGTCTCATGGCAATTCAACTTTGTTTCATTACTATACACATAAGCAGGTACTAGACGAGTACATGACGCCAATTCTGAACTATTTTCCTCATGAGAGACTCAGTCCTCTTCATGAAGATGGCTCACATTTGAGTGACATTGAAGTGGGTATTGCTTCAACAGAGAAGCTCTTTTATAAGATCAAATCTGGTCAATTGAAAGTAGCTGAGATCTATCCTGAAAAATCATAAATTAACGGGTATCGCTTCCATCCTCATTTTCATCGTCAGTGATAACGAACTCATCTTCATCATTCTTAGGATGCTGTATATCATTAAGTTCATAGTCGCCAATCTCTAAATCACCTGATACAAGAGTGTACTTGGAAGAGTTTCTCTTAAACCTTGATTTTATTCCATTGATAAACTTGATTCTCTTATCTTTACCAATCAACAACCAGAATATTGAACACAAGAGCAATGCGAAGATCAATATTCCATAGCCTCTGTGGGGTTCAATATCCCAGTTCAGTTCATTCTTATAATTGCTATTCCCAGATTCATAATCGTAGTAGGTGTATGTCGCTTGAGGATCAGGCTCAACAAATTGTGGCCTTGAAGCAATATCCCTCTGTTCAGCCCCATAGTGGAATACTGAAGAAGAGGGTGAGTAAGAGTATCCTGACCTTTCAAGTGTGGTTTGATAGATATTGTTATAAGCCTGTAAATATTCGTCATTAGCGTAAAGAATTGCTCTGCCTAGAGTCCATGAGAAATCCGCCCCATTGATCTTGTCAACCAATTCTAATGATTTGAATTGATCAGGCTTATCAATCTTGTCAATACCAAACCTAGGGAACCCTAGACCAAGGTGTAAGAAATTAAGAATCCACGAAGACTCAAAGCACAACTTAGAGAGTTCAGTATCAGGGATATGGTCTTTATCCTTCTTCATGTTATTGAGTTCAAGTAGCTCACTCCAAGATCTGGAACAAATCTCTGAAGTTTTATCATAGATAATTTTGTAATCATATTCAGATTCATCTTTATGCTTTCTTTTTGTGAAAAGAGGTGATGCATCTCTCTCTTGATGATCAGCCGATTTTTTGCCGTATGCCATGAGTTTGGATAAAGCATTCCAATAACCACTTACACCATAGAAATGGTTTATATCGAAATCAAAAGCTGGTATTAGGTCATTCAACAAGCAGGAACTAACTTCATCACCGTCAGTTAACTCCTTACAGTTCCCTGAAGTTTGAGATGATGTTCCATAGGTACTACTTTTTATGACTGGGAATATTGAAGTCATGCAACTATTGAAATCCGAAGTACCAATGAAATCGTACTTTAATTTGTCAACTTGAGTAGTTGAGGTGTAACCTTTTGGCATACATGGGTCTTCAATTGGTGATCTATGGTAAGAAAATAAACCGGTAGTCAGACTATTGGCAGCTGCAACCAATGAAGCTTGGTACTTATTATAAGCTTGTGACATTCCAAGCCCCAAGAAGGAGTCAGAATAAACGTCGTAAACTAGTGGGTCAGGACTTGCATATTTCACACTCGATTCTTCATGCACAGATTTTGGAAGTTCTGCAAGTTTAATTTCATATAGATTATTGGCATGCTCTGCAATTTCTGTTGCATTTGGTTGGAAGACTACTTGGGTTGATGCACCTCCCATGTCAAGTAAACCATATGTAGTATGATTTTTACCGTGTTGATGACTTGAAACGTCATCAAAAGCTCCAACCATGTAGTTAATTGCTAACCAACCATAAATACCTTCTTCATCCCCTTCAATTACATTGATATGTGAATTGCAGTCAGGAAGGAAAAAATCTGAGTTGGTTGTAAGGTACTTACACACGCTATCAAGTACTTTATTCTGTTCAGTAGGGGTCAAGAGTCGCATACCGGCAGTCGAATGAAGGAATATGGGAGTCCTAGAATGTTGAGACTTGGGTACAACCTGGCTGGCTAACTTGAGTAGTTCTTTCAAATGATGTTTACCGATTTTTTGTGGGCTGTTGTTATATGAAGATATCCCCGGAGTAACTTTAGCTTTCCAATTTTTCTTATGATTTAATTTGGGCAACTTCAATCTAGGCTTCTCGGCCTTTTCAGGAGTTTCACTATCGGAGTCTGAATCTGAATCTGAATCACTGTTATCTCTTGTAGCAAATCTATTAACTAATTTAACATTATTTTGATTGGTCAAATCGATACCATTTTTCAAAGCTTCTGTAGGGTTCAACCAATTATACACATAAACACGAGAACCCTTTGAGCCTGAATCAATTATAATTATATAATCATAAGGGATACCATTCTTCGATTTAAGGGGGCCAGGTTTGATTGACTTTTTGTTCTTTTTGTTTGTCATAAATGTTGTTAAGAAAAATCAGGTCGCGTTGAGGTTATTCATTTCTATAAATCAATGCAATCATTAAAAACAATCATAAGTTACCTACATTATGATACATTTATCCTGGGATTTGACTTCAGGATTTTGGACTGTTTCAATTTCATCAAGTAAATTTTCAAATGATTTGTTGACATTCAAATTATCTTTAACTGAAGTTTCTAAAAATTTACAATTGAATCTTTTTGCAAGTGCTTCACCTTCAGAAGTTTCAACTTGTCTTTGAAAATTTAAATCTGATTTATTACCAACCAAAACCATTAAAATATTGTCTGTTCCAATAGCTGTTAAAATTTTATCTCTTATAATTTCAATAACTTCAAATGATTGCCTTGAAGTAACCGAGTAAACTAATAAATAACCATGAATTCCAATTAAATGTTTTTCATTTATCATTGAAAACTCATCTTGACCTGCTGTATCTAATATTTCTATTTCATACTCTTGATTCTTGTAGATGATTGATTTATTAAACTGATTCTCTATCGTGGGGTAATAACTTTCAACAAAGTAGTCCTCAACAAATCTCACAATCATTGATGATTTACCAACGCTTCGTGACCCGACAACGGCAAACTTTCTTGCTTTAGCCATTTTATTATCGGAACTTGACAATGCTCAACTTATTGAATGATTATTAATGGTCTCACTGTAACGAACAAGGGATTGGATATATTAGTTGGCTGAAAACGACCAAATTGTGAGAATTTACAAATTTGTGGAGACACACTTTAGTCATCAGTGGTGATTTCAAGTCACATCTATCTTGATTTTAATGCTAAATAATACTTCATAAACTGACTACGAGCCTTTAACCTTGTCTCCAACAACCCCTACTATTAAAGGCCACGTAGCTTCACTGACGACTCATTGTCATTATTTTTTTTAATGGGTCGTGGAATTGACAACTCATCGTCTCGATAGGTGAACACTCAATGTATAAGGGTGCATCTGCAGTTACCTTAAAATTGGAAGCAGTATTAACTCGTTACAATTTAATTGGATTTGGGCCCACTGGTGTACTTTGTTACTCTATAGTGTTACTCTTACTCTCCAGTTGACCTATGACTAATTTTCGGCTTTCACTCCAAGCCTGAAAAGGACACGGTATCACTGATGAACAATAGAAAATTGCCATCAAGTGAGTTATGAGTTTTTGGTGGTGATACAAAATACTGATGTTTTCACAGGTTTAAGTGAACTGGTTGACAATTAAATCATTTCAACTCAATGCATACACTAAATTAACCGATCACCAACAGAAAATATCAACTATAAGTCAATCGACTATGGTAAAACTAATCAACGGGCAGGTGAAAATAGTTCAAAAATTTCTTTTCTTAGACGTAGTTTTTCGGCTGCTCAAATAGGAAGTGATCTCAAGTGAGATTTAACTAATTCATCCATTTTTTAGCAGCCGTGAATAACTAATCGAAATTTCACTTTATTCCTTGATTATAGACAGGAATTGTTTACCAGTAATCCCATGTTGCTGAAATTTGGACTAGGGACGGTATTGTATTACCCCTTAAGTGCTTTTTTTTTCTTTCGTAACATCCTACAAGGAAATTAAATCGAGTCTTTGTACGATACAATGGTTAGTTTCTGCCAATTAATTTCTTTTAAACGGAAAAGGACCTGGTTTCCGACACGAAATGCATTTGGTGGTAATCTACGTAAACCACCGCTTGGTAGTTTATAAACAATAGAATAATTCGATTTCCACGTAAAAAATTTGTTGTCCTTTTATAAGTATCAAACACTATCAACAAATCCTAAATGCTATTTATTTACTTCTTGTTGAGTTTGTTGGCAGTAGTTAATGGTTTATCCTCTAAGCCACTATCTACAACAGCTCCATTCCCAACTTATTCAAATAAAACTACTGTAATTTGTTCAGGTCCCGTTTGCCAACCTACTCCAGCCAAAACAACAGATCTTTATGGATACCCAATTGAAGATGAAGTTTCAACTTCTACGCTTATTCACTACATCACCAAGACAGTTGCTTGTCCAGAATGTAAAGTCACAGAAATTATCACAAGTTCTGCTGAAGGTGGTGCTGTCGTTATTGTTTCTGTTCCAACTGATACTATCATTGAAGATACTTTAAGAACAACAAATAGTGCCCCACTTGCTAGTATTGTTGTTCCTGGTGAATCTAGTTCAGCTGCTAATACCCCTAATACCCCTACTCAAAACGAACCCCAATCAATTTCAAGTTTTGATGGTGCATCATCTACATTTACTGTCGCTTCAATCGTGCTACTTATGGTGTCATTCATTGCTAATACTGTATTTTAGATAAATCCTTGTTTTCGTCCAAATAAAAATCATTTAAACATTTATTAATCTTTACTCTATATTCGCTAGTAGTTTGCCCAGTCTAAAACTTTCAAACTCATAACCACGATCATTATGGTAGTAGGGAGTGTAAGAATTACATAACCCCAAAATAAAACGCCAGACATTTCTTTTTGATAAATCCCATTCAATTGGGTGATTTGACTTAGCTGAATTGCTGGTGGACTTACCGTCAATATGAATGCAACAATAAGAAAAATTGGATCATCAAGAATACTAATCTTCAAGTATCTGACAGAAAGGGCAATCAAAGGCAATAAAAAAAATGACGGTATAATCATTCTCGATAACAATGAACCAATAATAATTTTTTTATAATGTTTAGATGGAGGTGGAATTTCTGAAGAGGGGTATAAGTTTGATCCTAAGATAATAAGGATCAACGGAATGGACACTGATGCTAGTTGTTGAATAGCTGAAGTAACTGTTCTACCAACAAAAGATGTTTGGTCCCCGAAAAAAAAGTTTCTTATTGTAGGAACAGTAGCAACTATGATAGACAAAAACATAGCATATAATGGCGGATTCATGAATGCAAAGAAACTCTGGATTAATTTATTATTGGTGATGGGAGAATACCAAGATGTTGTTGCAACTTTATCAGAATCAGTTGATTCAACTATTTCACATTCAGTAGTAGCGACAGAATTATCCAGAGTGATAGGTAATAATGACGAAGTTTCATCGGGCTGGTTCTCATCATCATAAATTTCAACTCTATGATACCTGGTGAGTTCCTTAGGAGTTCTACTTCTTAAAAGTTTATTGTAACCCCAAGACCATCTTAGTATCTGCCCTAATTGTTGAAAGATCAACAAATACAAAATACCTCTTGAAGCCACCTGATCACTTGAATCATTTTCCAATTGATCCCAAAACAAATTAGGTAAAGTGTAAGCTAATGATAAAGTGAGTGAAACTGGTAAAGAGTTGGAGTTACCAAAAACAGCCATAGCAGTGACGAAATCAGTTTCTGGTTCATTAAGCTTCAAAATATAGCCCATGAAAATTGAACTCAAATAAGCAAAACAAGTTGAAACGCCAAAGAAGATAGGGATGATGAGGACATCAATCATTTTTTCTAAACTCAACGAAGGCGCCAATTTGGAAAAGACCAAGCATGGAGTGAAAAGGTCAACATTCAAGGATGAGATTACCTTTTGGCCATTGTGATTCAATAATCCTGACTTAGCAGCACAAAACCCAGCAAAACAGATCAAAACAACTTGTAAAACAGCTTCAAATGTGACTCTTGTGATATCAGTGTATGAGAGTGTAGAAGCAGCAGAAATAGTAATGGACTTTAGGGATCCATCGTGAATTAATTGTGACGGGGTTACTATAGACATAAATTAGTAACTAATTTCGTTATCTAAGATATTCGCGATATAACACATTATAAATCTAGTGTTCATAGGCACTACTCCAGCATAGTAAAAATGCTTAAAAGACACGATTATGTACGGTGACTCCTGATGTCATTACTTGCTACTTCGCCATCAATTTACGATTTGATTTTTATGCTGAATAAGGTTGGTCATGTCTCACGTGGTGAGATTGCGATAAGCCTCAACCCGAAACTCCAACGCGACATAGGGATTTGTCGCATCATTGTCGCATCATCGCGGATTGTTTACAAACAATATGCTATCCGAAGTATCTCAATCTGACACTAGTCATGATGATATAGATCACGCGTCAACTCCTATGAACTCTTCATTTCTATCTCCGATAAGGAAGTTCGATAATTTGAAATTGGACGAAACTCAATCCGATATTGGGGACCAAACTATAGACAGCGAGTCAGATATCGAAATAATACGACGTCCTCTATTTGTCAAGAGGAAGCGCCCGGAAACCTCGGACATCGATATGATTACACCTCGAGATTCTGAAACCATCAGTAGCTTTAGCCACTCAGAGTCAACTCCATGTCCTCCTCCAGCTAAGAAGAAATTTAAATTCAAAGATGAGACTCCAGGTAAGTCAGTCAGAACACCAAAACTTCTTGATCTTTCACATAGCATACGAACGTCAATAGGGGCAGTGGATCTCCAGCTCCCTGAAGAGCTAAGTGATGAAGATTGGGATGAAGAAGTTGAGATGGCTGCCCTTCATGTACAACAGAGTACACCAATTTCTCAATCAACACCTGCCAATTCACGACCACCACTGCCTCCTTCTGCTTTCCAATCAACACCAGTGTTTGACGAGGATACTCCTTCTATGAGGTCTCGGTATCACACCCGTCAATTCGAGGTCACATCGATCAATTCTCTTGAACCTGACGATAACCATATTGGTGACAAAAGAATTGATGACCCATACCTCACTGCACCTTTATCCGAGTCTGATGGAGAAAATACACCAGATTCGGGATTACGAAACATTTATGAGCAAGATAGAACCAGATTACCTTTACTTGAAGTTCCTTCTACTAAGAAAGCCATACTCGAGATGATAGCCATGGATTCACTTTATGATTTTTACGCTACCATCAAGCGAGATGACGAGACACTTCTATCATTACTCCGTAAGGAGAGGATACGTTGGCACCCAGACAAGTGGGTTGGAGACCTGGCAGTTGACAGTGATATAGTTGAAGCAATTGCCATGGTAGTCAATGGACTCATAAGTAGACACGATTACGATTAACGACTAATTATAATGTACATCATACGTTTATACATGTGATTATAAAGACTATTAATGGCTCTAATCTACGAGTCAGTTGGCGTAGCTTCTTTGTCATTTGACTCTTTCTCTTTCTCTTCATCTTCATCTTCCTCATCTTCTTCGATATCAATTTCCTCATCATCGGCTTTATCGACGTCTTCCTCTTCATCGTCGTCATCTTCTTCTACTTCTTCATCTTCTTTCTCTTCATCTTCTTCATCTTCAATATCTTCTTCTTCATCAATGGCTTGTTCTGGTGGGTACTCATCAGCATTGTTATCATTGTCCCATACAATATTAAACCTTGTAACTCTTGGTTTCTCTGCTAATATATTACGAACCACACGATCAACCTGAACTTTTGCTGGAGGATTTTCCCTTAATTCTTCACTGTCGTATTCATTATTGACATAGTAACCAACCCGTACAAATTCTCTATCAGCATACGAACAACTAAGCAATATAACTGTAACACTCACAAGTTCGCTTGCCGGTATGAGTTCAGGGGATGGAGGGTCTGCTTGAAATAGAAACTTGTTAACTCCCACAGGCACAGGTCCAACTAAGATCAGGTCAAGTTCTTGATCATGATCAAGCGATCTAGACAGCCCCACATAAGTTAGTTTCCACTCCAAATCTTCTTTCAACGGTTCTAGACATTCGAATGTGATTTCAAATTCATATGGATCAGTAAATCTTGCAGGATTACTTAGTACTTGAATACCTAGAAGTGATACAATAGACATTGGTAGTTCGCGTTTGAGACGCGATTGATTTTATATACGCACTAAAAGAGTTTCAGTGATTGAAGAAAATAACGTGGACCTTTTCAGCTTGAACACAACCGTCAAGTCAGTTACTTCAAGTAAGCCAAGTTTCAACGCTGGTGGTAGGTACTTATTATTACACATTTGAGCGGTTTGTACACGACCCGCGATCCATTAGTTACACCAAACCGCGCACTAATCGTCCATCATGACTACAACCACAGACGTATCATTTGATCCTCTAGATGCAGAGCTCGATGAGGTTATAACTGCTCATGATGGCGATCTCAATAAGGTCTATACAAAGTATCAAGAAGAGTTTTTCCAAAAATACAACCAATCACTCCAGTTGGCAGCCACTGAGAGAAACCAACGTCAACTCCTCCACTATTTTACCCGTCGAAACAACGCTTTACTTGATGTGTTGCTGGAAACAGAGCAGGTGAACACCGACTCTCTTCCTGGTGATGTATCCATTTCCAGAATCGAAAACATCATATCACTAAACCCAAAGCTTGGTCCTATACTTAAACCTTTACTTGAAAAACCAGGTCCAGACGATTTACCTAGCTTAAAAGGGGTAATACCCTCAAAGTCTTTGAAGATAAATTTACTTCTATCTGAAACAGTATCTGAACTCGATTCAGATGATCTGATACAAGTGGAAAAGAATCCTCAAGATATAGAATTTTGGTTAAGGAGGAATCAACCTAACCTTGTGTTGTCACGCTTTAAGCCAATTTCTTTCAAAGATAACAAAATAATGAAATCAGACTCTAGTTTGGACAACTTAAATAGCAGTTTGAACTTACATTTGAATCAAACTACTAACAAGAGGAGGAAGAAATGATTAAGTAATGACATTTAATACCATAAGATCTATTTACGTCTTTTGAGACTATCAAAAATAGCTCTATCGTCAATGAATAAGTTAAATATGAAATTCCGCTTATCGTAGTTGAAATGTGAATTATCCACTATTCGAATCACTGCAAGAAATAAATCTGGATCCTTAAAACAGTCCGTGTTTTGCTTTATACTGACAAGTTTCTTCTTACTGGCCTTTTCAATCTTTGAAAGGAATGAAGAAAAATCGTTTATGAGATTAATGATCTCGGTTTGATTTTCGTTCAACCCAGCTGTAGAATTACTGGAATTATAGGAACCATTCCCATTCTTCGGATCTTCACGAGAATCTAGTTTGAACATCTCAAGACTCAAGTGTTTTGGGTAGGAAAAATTCTTCATCCAGTTAGTTCTATCAATTCGTGTTATCCAGTTTAGTTCATCTAAGATTTCAACACCGTCCATATTCAATCCAGCATTACTCAATTGGTAGAATGCAACTCCTTTCAATGAACCCAATGGACAATTCTCCCAGATATCAATCAAAATAGTGAAAATATTGGTTCCTGTAACATTTACAGAATCAAATAGCTTCATTCCAAATTTTGACGCAAATATTTTCCCAATGATCCATAAATCCTGCGTCAAAGTCTTTAGTACTAATCTATACTCAATTTGGTTCACAAACTCCTTACTGCTTTTCTTGTAATTCGAATTTATCCGATTAATCAAATCGTTAATAAAGTTGGAACTAAGGTTGAATGTCTGAAAGTAATTGAGACCTTCTTGCGACTGCAACAAATTGCTAACAAACCACACGTAATGGGAATCATCAATATTTTTTGCCATGTAAGGGGAGAACCTGCTCGAAAGGTTGGCTTCAACAGTATGCAAAAAATCAAAATTAGGTTGTAAGTTTTGCCAATGCTTGAATTTTTCATCGATATAGTCAAACTTGTTCAAGTATCTGAAACCAGCAGATGTCTTGAGAAAGTTTGATAATAGCTTTTCACCTGCCACATACTTCTGTAAACAATTAGCTGGTGGGTTGTATCTAACAATCAAATTAATAAACTCTTCGTCCTCGTATCTTCTCTCAAAATAGTAAGAGTATAATAATCCAAGTAGAGTCTCCGTGATAGGTTCAAGGTAAAGGATACTCAATACAAGTTTCACAGCAAAAGCTTCATCTTCATCGAATAAGCGAGGAAAGATATTGTTGATGAGTTTGACTCGTAGCTTAGGGTTGCAAACATTCACTAATTTGTTCAATAGTATCTTGAATCGGGTATTTGGTACAGAGTAGCTAACACACGAGAATAAGTTAAGCAAGAGATAGTTGTTGCTTTCATTCTCTGCGCTATCTTCAACAATGTCACTAAATAGCTGGAAGAATTGCCATTGATGTAAGAGTCCCAACCCATTTTTGGTTTCACTTAGCTTTCCTATGAATTTCAAATAACCAATACTCATTGTGTTATTCAACCGTGACTCACTCAAGATTTGATCCAGTGCAGTTATGCCACTGAACTTATCAACTTGAGCAAAAATCTCGGCCATTTGGAGAAGCAACTTGTTTCTGAAAATGTATTTCAACCCTGCTGAATATTTTGTGAACATGTCAAACAAGTTGAGACCCACTTGAATGATTTTCTTGAAGTTTTTGTTTTTGACAGATATGTTGCAAAATCTAAATTTGAAAGGACGATAAAAACTAATGAGTCTCTTGAAGAATTTGGATTGCTTTTCAAGAAGATCATTGAACTTTCTTTCAGAATTAAGGAGACCTTGGAAAACTTTTAGAATTAAAGACCAGTTCCAGTCATTAAATTCTTTGATGGTAAGCACCTTCGTATTATTGATGAGGTTCTTTAATTCAAAGTCATCCATATCGGGAGAATCAGCATCGAAATTTTTGATCGATGTTTTTATAGAATTCCATCTTCGATCTTGATTGTACTGGTTGGAGACGTGATGCAATGTGATATGTTCCATTCTAATCAAAGAATCCAAGTCTATTGACAGGGGAAGTCTCAAGTCAAACTCGAGTGGAAGATAAAGCTTTGAATGTTGGTACAAGCTCGAGGCCAATAAAATAGCCTTGTCTGAGTTGATTTTGTTCTCTTTGATGACAGTCGTGAGGACCTGAATAAGGTCATGCTTTATGAGAATGAATGCAAGTAAACCTCTATAATGGTTACAGTAATGATTGAAGAATCTGTCTGATTCATGTGTTGCAATAGTCGAGTAATTGAATTTCAATTTGGCTTGATCTGAAGCTGCTTCAAAGAATTTACCGAAAGAGGAATTTCTGAGCCACGGTAGAACCCTAATCCCTAGTATGTCTAGGAAAATATCCAAAATGTAATCACGAAGTTTGGTGTTGGAGTTACGAATGTTTTGAATTAAGTCACCTAAAACCTTGAACCCATTTTTGGAAAAGTAGATTAAACCACTCCAGTTTTTTAGAAGGATGGTCATTATCACACAAGCTTTTTGAATCTTGAAGTGAGGAATCTTTTTGTAATCTTGATCAAAAACGGAGATAATACTGTTCAAACTATAAGAGTCTTTGAGCATGATCGAGGCAGTTTTCTGATGATTAGACTCAAGAAAATTGATAATCACCATCAAACTGCTAATACAATGCGGAACTGTTCCATCTTGAAGTAGATCAACTAATAAGGTGAATCCTTTAGCATGATGAATTAATTTTGGATTCTTCAAAGTGACTTCTAGCACAATTTGTATGGCGAAGTTTCGAATGGTTTCTGGCACATCATCGTTTTCAAAATCTATTAAGCACATCACAGCTTTTACAGCTCCAATTGATAAAAAACTTGACCCATTTTCCACGATCAAAAACCTATAAATCAATTTGAGAGCTTCAGCCTTTTCAAGGTTGGTATTGTGAGTTGATAATGTAACAATGAGAAAAATAAGAATCTTGTTCTGAGTAAGAATGTACAATGAATCCTCTGATATTACACAGTTTCGTAGTATTCTGTACCATAAAGCTCGAATTTCACTTTGAATTGATGAGATCATGAATTGAGTACGATTAATTAGATTTTGAAGCACCAAGTCTTGTCGAAGTTCTAAGTCATTGCAAAGCAATTCAACTATTCGGTTCCCAAGTTCTAAAACTTGAAATGGATTGTCTTTATGTTTGGGAATATCTTGGAGTAACTCACTGAGTTGCCATGATGAACTTCCCGACCGATACGCGTCAATTGGTCCAGCCACTAGCGTACTTGGTTCAGTAGTTCCAGACACATGAGGACTCTCTTCTGCAACACTATTAATGGATACAGCACGGATCCGATTAGAAGTCTGGGACATACAATGTGCGGGCTCAAATGGATAATAAGGTTTTCAGGTGAGTTGGGTCAGGTGACCACACACTGGAAACGTTCTTAGCATAGACAATAGCATCAATAATGTGACGTCATACTGGTTCTACGTGTTTGAGTGATAGCGATGCTACTGAAGTTGATGATCCAGTCTGCTCTACATGACGAAAAGCAGTTACTCTTTCAGTATTGTTTTTGATGGAGCACTGGCATGGAAGACACAAGTTCCTGGTCGTGGTTGACTAGACGACATTTCTTGAACAAAGCAACATTCTTTTAGTTGTATCGGGGAAGATAGTTGGGTACCAGCAAATAGCGGAATTTTAACCGCTGAGTTGAAATCACCACTTCTGTGTCAGAATGGTGGGGGTGATGATGTCATGTGTCAACATCTAATTATAGGTTCAATACTTGTAGATTTCCATTGTGATGAAGCCATAAGAACTAGGTGCATGTATGACCGGATGTGAACTGAAGAGAGTATCAAAAATTAAGACCAGTGAATAAGTGAGTTTATGACAATTGGTTCACTTGTCGGACTCTTGGCCACCGTAGTTTGATTCGAGACCCAGTGAGAGGTTCATAGCCACTTCGGTCCTGGCGAAGTGCTACACGAACCACACCCGAGTTAACCAAAGACTGGGGCTTTAACACGAATTTGTATCGAAATATCTTCTCTATTTTCACTTGAGTACAACCAGAGTGAACCATCAGAGCTCTTCAAGATGATTTGAGTATTTCAAATGGTGAAGGTACACTAAGCAAACAGAACTCGAAGCAAATGTTCACGTTGAAGCTTCCATAACATTCTGAGATCTGAACAATGTGGAGTACTTGGTTTCATGCCTGGAGGAAGTAGCTCAAATGGAAAGGTTAATACTAAGTGGTGCTGTCACTCTACTTATGATAAGCTACTACTAGTTCAGCACAGGAGCCCTTCAAACTAGAACCAAAACATGTTTTGAAGTACCATGGCACCAGGTGAATTTCTGAGTCAAACATGAAATGGCCAGTCAGTTATTCAATAGCTGGTCAAGTTGGTATCAATGAGGAGGTTTAGAGTTGAGTTTAGTAACAGTTGCAAGATACTCTAGGGTCCACAAAGAATCTGATGATTATGAAAGGCGAACTCGGTTGGACATTCGTCGTCAGACGAAGCTTCCAAGTCCTAATTTACACCAGTGAAGTTGTTTCAAATCAATTGCACATATGACACATAACCATCACTTTTGCATGAAGAAGTACGCTGTAGGCAAGAGAAACACCGTCATGAGCAAACAATAGCGCTGCCGTCCCTATGACTATGTTGAGCAACATATTCGGACACACTGTTGTGGATTTGAGTGGCAGAGTGTCTTGAGTGATTGGACCATGAAAGCAGCACGTTAGACTTAAAGACGACTCACAACCAATCTCGCTTGGAACTTGGTTGATCTTGAGATACCCGATGCATGGATCTGAGAATGGTGACAAGATCTGAGAAGGTTGACAAGACATATTATGCACTTGAACTAGCAACTTTGATACCAGTTCAAGCAAGAGACGCCAGAGGAGCCGACTGGTGAAGTACAACTTCCATAGATACCTCTGATTGCGTCAACCAAAAGGTGGATGCCTGAATCTGCAATTTAAGCTAGTTAAATCGATTGAAAGGCTAACCTTGACAGGAAAATCATGGAAGCTCTACGGAAGAAACTGAATGAGATCAACCAATGAGCCATGGTTCCTCATGCCAGACATTTACGGTGTCCAGGTATTTTTTGGCGAGGCCATAAAAAATAACTAGCCTACCGACCTCGTTCCAACGGAAAAAGTTGACTTGCTTCTGCTGGCCACCACTATGACTTCTTACAGTTAGAAGGAGTGAAAGTCACTAAGTGCATGATGACGTGGTGGTTGTGACCTCATGATGGACAGCGAAATGGAGCTTGCAGAAACAATAAATCTTTTATTAGTTGAGTTTCATATCTTATCTTGGCTGGTGTTTTGAACGCAAACTCCTGATTCAGGAAGAAAATTTTATACCAGGAATCAAGTTTTACCAGAGTAGTGCTGTAGTCTGCAGTCTTGGGGGCTCGAAAAGAAGTTAGCTAAAACGCTCCACAACTCAGTGTTAGAGAGACAATGTCACCAATGTTATCACCACAATGTCGGCCCTGTTTCAGGTGTGGGTTCAGCGGGGCTACGAAACACAGCCTTCTTGAGTGCATTCTACCAAATAAATCAAAACCGTAGAAACCAGCATAATGCTACAAGTCCCAACACAATTCTGATACTCAAATTGTGAGTGGAGTCAGTGGCGTTTCATCGTAGTATTGTGGTTATTTGTGACATTCACGTGACCCAAACATAAACAATGGATATTGCTGGACCAGCCAATCCGATAAGGCACAAACGGGTATCATACAATGACTGGGGTCATTACAGCGACGTGTTCAAGTAGAATAGTCAGTTTAATGGAGAACTTTAATGTCGGGCCAATTTGGTCCATTGGAACTCTGAAAAGATAAGCAATATAAGTCCGAAAGAAGTTGGTAGCGAACACACGGCGTTGTTTGATTACAGTTTAAACCAAAAGCTCAAACAGAAACGATATTGATAACACTACAAGCTCAATTAAGCCCAATTAAGCTCAACATCAAGATCAGAATCAACATCTAGTCAACTAGTCGCCTTGAAAGTAAAGGAGCGATAAAATTATGTGGCTAAAATTAAACACTAGTGACTTGTTTGGGTGAGCGATAATGATTTATAGTGGCCCCGCAACAATTACTTGCATGTTGATGTAGCAGAAGTGCTGGGGAAGAACCAATAGGATGACCGCTGACATAATTATGACCCCCCATTACTTAATCCGGAATCGTCCTTAAAGTTTGTGTCACACACATGACTATCGATACGACATTTTCGGGTATTTTTAAACAACTCCTTATCCAGAAAATTAAATTGTTGTCGAATGATAAATTAAATAATCATAAAATGACCCAAGTAACAAGAAGAAGACTATCTTTATTTCTGTTTGGATCGAATTCATCAAATCTATCAAAGGATAAAGAAGACGATGATAAATCTAATGTAATTTCTCGTCAAAATACTATTGGTTCAAAATTATCAATATCGACGTCACCAAAAATCGGTGAATTAAATTCACCAATTTCACCATTGGAAGGTTCAATAACTTCAACAAATACTAATAATGATTTAAATATTTTTGAAAGATCGGTCCAAGAGGGTAACCCGATTGAACCTCCAAAAAAAATTAAACTGAAAGCTGGAAGGAGTTCATCGCTTTCTTTATCATCACAATTCAAAACTGAAGATTGTATTCCTGCTGCATTGGATGCAACCACAAGTTTATTAAGTGATGATAAAACAAATTTAGACGATGTCGAAATGGTTTTTTCAAGTAGAAGAAACTCAAGTGTACTTGGTCTTAATATGGCCTTGGGTCGTTCATTTACTCCATCAAGAAAGAATTCCGTTTACTCAATGAACCAGTTACATCAATTCCCTCAATCAAATCCAATTCCAATGAATCCATCTCATCAATTAAATCACAATCATAATCATCCAATTTCACCAACTTCTCCACCCAAATTGACTTCATCAAAATCTTCAATAAGTTTTTATTCGTATGCTGATATGATAAATAATGAAGAATTAGGTAGAAAACCTTCTTTCAAACAACTGTATTCTCAAGGTATTGTACCAACTTTAAGAAAAAATTCAACTGCATCTTCACTCAAAAGTCCCATTATTGCAACACCAAAAGAATCAACAACGTCACCTCGTAATAAATTCAATTCAAATCTAAACAAATTTTTAATTAGTCCTGAATCATCAGACCTGGAAGATGAATTAAAAAAGACTATCCCCCAAGAAATAGAAGAGGAGCCTTTCGTATCAACCTCAATAAGTGACTGTTTGAAACAAACTACTGAGGAAATTAATAGTAGTTAGTGTGTATTTTAGTGTTAAATTAGTGTGTGTACTTTGCCATACTTGACGTTTATGGTTTATTGTAATTGGTGGTCTTCATTATTTTGTTACTATGACGTTAACCTCAACTTAACTCGAACGCAGTCGAAACTGGTCGGTCACATCCATATCTAACCACCGCCCTGAACAACAGGTTCTGTAGTGACTTGTTAATCATTTACTGCCAATCATGTCTTATGTTACATGATGAAAGCTTTGTAGGCGTATTGAAATTTCCTAACCATTAATTTGTTGAATATGCTAATCCCACTATAAGTAATCTTTCCTGTTTGCAGTTCTGATAAACCTTCTTGCTTGCCACTCCACCTCACTGTCCTTATTATCAATCATGCCTAATTTTATTTCGAAAAGTTTCATCTCAAATCTTGGACCGACTTCACTTAACTCTACTGAATCTTTGGTCCTTATGTAAACATGATGCCTCACAGATATGAAATCTCCATTATTCACAAATGTCAAAACCCTTGATGAGTCTTTTTTAACTCCTGGTGGGAAGAGATGTTTGAGTATTTTGACAACTCTTTCTCCCAATTTTGTAGTGAATCCCTCAAAGATGAGGTGAGGATAGCTCTCTGAAACGTTACCTATGTTTGGTAAATCATGTCTTAATTTAACATTGTGCAAGGTGAACACAGCTGTTGGTCCATGAGGGAAATGTGACACAGTGATAGATGTTGGAACACCTCTGTGTTCATGCAATATTATCATATCATTGATTCCTGCTTTTTTACATGATTCAACTAATTCAGGTACGATATAAGTACCTCTGTTTAATTTCAATGAATTGGGGAACATTAATTTGAGCTCTTTACTGAATTGTAAAAGTTTAACACTGGGATTTCTAGACGTGGTGATTATCACTCGTGGTTCAGCTATACCACTAGTAGCAGAATACTCATCATCAATCTCTAATTGTTCACTCTCATCGTATATGAAATCTTTTTGAAGTTGTGCATCTTCGCTTAATTCTTTACTTAAAGGTTTCCCTGAAGCTAAAGCTGCTTTAAGTTGTTGACGTTTCTCTGTAAGCTTGGACTCTTGGAGTTCAACTGCCTTCCTGTATAAATATTCTCTTCTTTCACGGGCTTGTTTTCTTATCATGATGTTAAATAAAAAATTATGCGATCGATGAGATGGCCATCACCTCTCAATTACAATTACTATCATTAAATACTTTTTCTATGAACTAATTTAACTAGTCATATTGGTGTGCCTTCTTCTTAAAATATCATTACCCCTTCTCGTTAATACCCGGAAAATATCCAGCCCTGAAGCTATAGTATTCGTCCTATCAATTGTTGACTGTCGTCTTAATGCATGATGTTCTTGTAATCTGTCCTTCTTCTTCATCATTTCACTTGGCAAAATAATGGCTCTATCCAAATTATAAGGCAAACCTCTGTGCCTTCCTCTCAACATCACAGCTATCATGATCAATTTACTTATTGTTGTGAACTCACCACAAAATGACGTACTAGCTGTTGGGTAACCTAATGAAAGCCCAACGGTACCATAAGCACTCACAACTTCAAATAGAACAGCAAATGGTGTAAATCTAAGATCACGCTTGTCTAATTTTGATCCTTCAGCGATGCAAATAATGAAGACTGCCAAAAAGATGAACCATAAATCGAATGACAACTGATTTCTTAAATGATTTCCAATGAAATTATGTGGATTCTTCTCGTCATCTTCATCACCTTCTTTGTCCTCTTTGATGTAAATACCCAAAGATTGTTCCTCATAAACATTGGTTCTCCTGATCGAAATGGCAATTGGGAGAACTGATATATACATCATGATTAAGTAACTCACTTGGACTGCAACATGCAACTCACTAATATCAACCACAGCCAATCCAGCAGTTCTAGTACTAACAGCTTGATAGATACCACACATAACTCTGAAACCTGGCGGTATGTTCTCAATGTACTCGTTGTTCAAATCTAGAATAATGAAGAATATCAAATCCACCGCATTCAAGATCACCAACACTAGTAACAACCACCATGTAGGGCCGGAGGGAAATAACAAAGTGAAACATCTTCTAGGATGATCCAATAAAAACCCCAATGACTCCTTGTACAACGATAATGGTTTAGCAGCTTTGAACAAAACCCAGATAATGAACCGTAGTAAGACTGGGAATCCAGTGTTGCCAATTACAATCAAAATAGCTTCCCAAATCATAATGTAGAGAGACTTGTTGAACGAAATCATAGAGTTGGGAGTTAAAGTATAACCCACATCATTGAAGGCACTCAGAGCTGCAAAAAATGCCCACCATGTTGGACTAACACCCGCTGCTCTAACAATTGAAATATACGCAGGTTTTGCCAATATCCAACCAAGATGAGCTAAGGCACCCATCACATGAAATACAAAATAATAGAGCCCCACTAATTTTATCAATGTCTTGATGGCTCGATACTCAACACCACCTAACTCTTCCTTCTGCTCTTCAGTGAGGTGAACAAAGGTGGAGTTTCTACCCACAGTTGGTGCCCAAGAAAGGTAGTTGGTGCTCATATGTCTGCTCAAGGGAAGAGAGTAAAATGACTCTTCATCTGATGAATCTTGTGGTGCATCAGTGTATGTCCTTGATATCTTGGTTCTAATCCTTTTGATCGGTCGATGAAAGAACAGAGAAGACTTTGGTGATGAAGGCTGGTCGATTAGGGGATCAAGGGTATTTGCCCTCCTGTTAAGACCATTACTTCCACTTACATTGTCTGGAGTGGTCATTTCAGCATAAGATTTGGCTTTGCGAATGTTGATAGGTTCATCGGCCAAGTCTCCATGGGGGCCAGCTGAATCATCATCAATTGCCACCAGCAAGTCTCCTTCAGCTTCCGAACCTGTTCTGTCATCTGCTGCTTCAGAGTCAATTGAATTATCATCGTCTTCCTTCGATGAGAGAGCATCAGAAGCTGATTTCTTATGAGTTCGTGACTTGAAATGTGAGGAGAGTCTTCTTCCTCTATGCTTCCGGTTTGGTTTAGTAAGATCGAAATGGATTTCGTTTGGCTTTTTGATGAAAATGGGACCAGATTCCTCTTTCTCAATTTCATTTGGGGACTTGATGACAAGAACTTCTTCGTCTTCATTATCATCACCGGTATTTTCAGCTTGAGTTGGCAAACTGGTCCGCATAATTGCAATAGATCTTGACATTTCAGCTGGATTTATGTCTGACATCCTACGCTTAGGGTGAGGAAGTTCAGCAAATTTGATAGCATGATCAACTGGAGGAGAATTGGATGAGTTCATTGCGGTTGGATTCCCTAGCTTGTCCATATAGGAAGATTCTGATGTGTGTGAAGAGGAGGATGAAGAAGAAGATGGATGTTGATGGTGGTTTCTTGTAGGGCTTTCTGCGATTGAGACAATCAGATCAATTGACCTGTTCTGATTGAATCTTCGTATATCTTCCTCCGTGTAGCCCAAACCTTGATTATTGACAGTATTGAGTCTAGTAGAATCACCAGTCATGGTAGCACCTAAAGTTGCAGACCGTCTCATTTTGAAATTAAGTTTTGAAGTTTCTTTGATATTATCAAAATATCTTTCGAACCAATACAATCTCATAAGAAGAACACAACCATGAATGAATATTGGAGTAGTAATGAATGTGATGATATAGATAACAATCTGTTGATAGAGATCCAAAGTATTGACATCAACAGTGTTTAACCCTGACTGAGTGGCTGCGCCAGTTCCAAAAAACAAGCAGTCGATGTATCTCATATTTTTAACTGGATACATTAAGATAGAGCACAAAATAGTAATGGTAACCACATAAACATAATGAGCAACCTTGAAATTAGGAATAACAATTCTTAAATAAGGATACATGGCGGTGAAAACATTATCAATTTTGTTTCTTAGAGAGAGACCCCACGACAGATCTCTCTCTTTAAGCAGGGAACTCATTGAATGTCCCATTATTAGATAAATAACAGTGATGCAAGCACCAAGACCACAAAAGGGACTGGATTATAGTTGAAGACTGAGGGAACTTGTAGTAACAAATAAAGTGGTCTTGAAGAGTTCGCTATTTCCTAAGTGTGAGATTTATATTTACCAGTACACGAAGAGCCCAATTGTTTTACCATACTATTCCATTAGTGGATGGATATGCTGAGTACTCTGTATCAAATGTGTCAATAAGTAGGGACACTCATGGTTCGGAAGAAATGGCTGTCAAAAATTTATCATTGCCAATCATCATCCGTTTTAGGTAATATAACAATTAATTACAGTGGTTTATTAGCGGTGTATAGCCGCAAAATTCCATTATCATTATATGTGGCATAAAGAATAAGTTCATCATCAAACATGAGTAGAATCAATATCATTATCATCATCACCATCGCTCTTTTCATCATCTGGCTGAATTATTTCAATAAATTCAGACCTTGGCTTTTCAGTGTAATGCAATTCACCATCTTCGTAGTCGATCTTGTTGATCTCTGAACTATCAGGACACAAAATGTGACCTTTTCTACCAATCAAGTACCATGGTAAATTGAAAAGTTCTTCCATACTTTCCAATGATCTGCCTTTGAGTTCTGGAATGAAAAAGTATGCCCAAACCAACGAAATGGCATTAACACCAACAAACAAAAAGAATGGACCATACGAATGCATTGCTAAGATCATTTTTGGTAAAGCTTTAGAATTACCATACTGGTTAGCAAAATGAATCACCATGATAACTGATTGAGCGAATGAACGAATGTGTAATGGGAACACTTCTGCTCCAATTAAGTATTGAGCAACATTGAAACCTAATGTCCAACCTGTACCTGCGAGATACAAAGCAGCAATTGCCCCTTGAGAAGCTTTAAGTTTAGATCCACTAAGGTCCATACCTTTCTCTGAAGCTTCAGGAACAATCTTCAAGAAAATTGCAAAGTACAAAATGCAAACCATTTGGATGGTGATACCAATGTACATGGATCTTCTTCTTCCAAGAAAGTCAATAACAAAGAAAGCTCCAAGGTATGCAGAGATGAATTTAACCACACCTAAAATAGCAGTCATTTTCAACTTATCCACACCTTTTATGCCAATAAAACCAAATAATTCCGGTGCATAAATAGTAAGAGAATTAGCACCACTCCATTGACCCAAGAGTTGTACTAAAAATGCCATCATGAAAAATCTATACCTCAAAGATTTAACGGCAATTAATTGCCAAAACAAATTCACGAGTTTGTTGCCAGATTTTTCTCTGTTTTCAAGCATCACTTGTTCATTGATATCAGAGATTTCACCAACGATATAAGGGTGGTCTTCAGGTAAATTTCTGATTTTTGACAATGCTTTAATGGCTTCGTCAGGTCTGTTGACTTTAAGGTACCATCTTGGACTTTCGATAGTAACAAGTGATGCCCCAATCAAAATCAAACCTGCCAAAACAATCTTGATGGATGTAGGCAACACCCACTGTAAGTTTCTGTTGTTAGCAATGTGTAAAGCAGCACCATAATTAGCAAAGTATGCAAGCATGATACCCAAGTAAACTGCACCTGCAAAAATTGCATTGGCTGTACCTCTAAAAGCTCTTGGTGTCACTTCAGAGACATAAGTTGGACCGATAGTAGTAGTCAAACCAATAGCGAAAAGACCTTCTAAAAGTCTACCAGCATACAATTGACCAATACTTTTTGAAGTGATTTGAATTATAGCAGCAATTATCCACATCACACAAACACCTTGTAAACTTCTAACTCTTCCAAATTTATCAACCACATACAAAGCAATCATAGCCCCACCAATTGAACCTAATTGAACCATGGACGTGATGTTAGATTTGAGGTTAGCGATTTCACTGGCAGATTTGGATTTGTCAGCTAATCCAAATAAATGCATGAAAGATACTTGAACTGTTGTACCAGAGATGTTACCTTCATCGTAACCTCTTGCAGCACCACAAATTCCAAAAACTAAAATCGATAAATAAAGTCTCCAGTTGTAAATTTCTCTTGGTGAATGATGATCTACAAACAGCCAGTTAAATCTTGATTTCTTCTCAGGAGCCTTCTCATTAGGACCAGCAAATGACTGTGAAGAGCTCAAATTATTTGACATATTTTGATTCTTGGCGATAAACCTTGGTAAAAATTCTTGGATTTTGGCACACTTTTATAATAGTGAATTCCATGAAAAAAACTACTAGAAAAACTCCTACCGCTTGCAGCTCGGAACTTTACAATTAATTTACCCCACACACCATACCTACCCAAAAAAAATTGGTGTTCCGCTTTGAAAATTATCCAATAATTAAAGTTACATTACCAAAAGCGGCCTTCACTTTTGGATGTACCCCACTACTCTAACCGTCAATATGCTTGACATTTAACGGATTTACTTCTGTTTGATCTACAGCTAAAGGTCCTTTTGCTGCAGCAATGTCATGGTTGTATAGCCAAAAAGAACAGCAATATTTTTCCGTTACTGTAGCACTAGTAAGAAATTTTTTTGCATCTCTATTGACACTTTCCGTCTTAAACTTTAAATCAAACTTCTTCTATGACACCATAGACCAAGTCAAGAATCTGTAGGCACATCAACTCCGGATCAAGCACTTACAACTATCTCTGAAAATTTCGCCATACGTAATGCCACTGCTAGTGGGGTCAGAAAATAACACAAAAGTTCGGATTATTTTGATTGAAAATTTCAGGTCCGGATTAACTTTTGTCAGATGTCGTTTTGACGTTTTCGTAGGGTGGTCCCTCGTAGCTCAGCAATTTATCCCCTGAGAAGTGATCACAAACATCGTTGCCCTTTCGTTGTCTTTCAAACGATTTTGTTGTGCTTTCGGAGTCTACAAGCGGCAATACCCGTTTAGCACTCTTTGCATGGAGAGGGGCGAGCGGAACTTGATTGAGCCAACCGCTTTAGTACGGCAAAATGGTAAAATTTGTCCACTAGGTTACACACGATAATCACCAAGTCGCTGTCGCTTGAGTCACTGTCTCTTGAGTCATTTCTCTTAAGTCGCCGTCTCTCAATTCACTGTCTCTTGAGTCATTTCTGCTTCGTATCGTGTGCATCTCTTCAACTTTTTCGTTCCAACACGTCAACAAGTAACTGGAAAAACTACATCATCGCTCAAGGCCTGACGATGAGTCTCGTTGCCAGATGCCGTCTCCTCTCTGTAAGAGAGGAACCAAACTCATCGTAGACATGATTTGGTTGACCTCTCGAAAACCACCAAAATCGTCTCCACATCGAACAAATTGACCGACCCTCCCTGGGTTATGATCACCTTGACAGTGTATGGGGACCCCGGGAGTGTTTAGAACCCCAGTTTTTGCACCTCTACACAGTCCAGCATGACGTAGACTCTGCACCTCCAAACTGTTCAGGTATTGGTGTCAGTCGATGAAGCATTTGTCACAATCGTTGTAGAAGCTACGAGTGAAATTCTGTTGATAAGCAAAGAAGCTACCAATTTCTCTGAGCTGCACAGGCATTGAATTGAAGCTGCTCCGGGGGTGTGGGTGAACCTCCACTGTGGGCGAATCTATTCTCCACCCCAAATGTCAGCTCTCGTCTTGGAAAAACAAGGGAAATCACGCAAACCTTTGAAGAGGATGGTTGCAAAAAGAACTTCATTGTGATACCAGTGGACTCAATTGACGATTTACAACCGTTTCATTTAACGGTTTGGGGCCATTTAGTCAAAATTCAGAAGAGCTCGAAAAACTCACATTTACGGAGTCATGATCTTTGAAATCCAATTAAACTCTTCGTATCGAACTCCTGGTATGCTCAATGAGCCTATGAGAATGGTTACATCACGCCTCTTTTTAGACAGTTGTACCTACATTTTTGACGATTACATAATCCATTAGTTGCGATGAATTTTTTAACATTATCAACAGTATAACAAATACTGCCATTCCTGATTCTACCAATTTTGCAGCAAGATCTTGTCACTTAATTGTAAGTAAAATAATATGGCTCCATTCGAAGAGCAATCACAATCTCTTGATTATAAGCCATTAGACTATGCTCCAGTTTCTGTGGATCGATACACTGTGTTATTGAAAGATGGTGAAACAACTGCAACAATTTATCCTATACACTCTATTGAAGAATTGCCCGAGGGTCTCCTAGCATTTTTGTGTGATGAGCTTAACATTGAAATCGAAAAGGGTGATACTTTTCCTTTCTTTGATCCTGTGGATTTAGAAGCTTTCCAGAATTACTGGTTTAGTCATTTCGCTGCCGTTATGGTACTTGGAGATTCTCCTACTTTAGAAGGTCCAAAGCAATGGGAGAAGGAGTGCCTTGGTACTTTCATGATAAAACCAAATTACCCTGGTAGATCAGGTCATATTTGTACTGCATCATTCTTGGTTAATGCTGGTATTCGTGGTAAAGGCATTGGAAGAACTCTAGTAGAATGTTACATTCAATGGGCTCCCAGACTAGGATATACATATTCAATGTTTGGTCTTGTATTCGAAACGAATGTGGGGGCAAGAAGAATTTTCGAACTGTTGAACTTTAAGAGAATTGGTAAAATTAAAGCTGCTGGGATCTTAAAAGGTCATGATGCTCCCGTCGATTCTATAATTTATGGAAGAGAGCTCATCAGTAATACTGATCCATCAATTGGTGCTTATCGGTTCGATAAAATCAAATACTACTTGGAAACAGGACGCTATCCTGCAATGGCTGATAGAAGAGAAAAATCAAGGTTGAGGTCATCATCATCTCATTACCGTCTTGAAAATGGTAAACTCATGTTGAAGGATAAGGAAGTCATATCTGATCCAGTAAGACAGATCCAAATTTGTACTGAGGTCCATTTGCTAAATCACAGTGGAATTAATAAGACTACAGCTGTCGTATCTGAAAAGTATCATTGGTCGCGTATCAAAGATACGGTGGCAGCAGCAGTCAATGGATGCTCAGAATGCAGAGACCATCATACAAGAGACTCAACATTAGTTAAAAAGAATGGGCCAGCCAAAAAACCAATAGGCAGTAACGGTGCCAGAAGAACTGCTAGGGTACTTCATTCACAGCCTAACAATCCTAATGCTCGCAATCTTATTAGGTCACGGAATGTTGATGATATGGTTTCAGATCAATTGCAAAGGCACAATGAATCGATGCTTTCGTCTCATGATTTATCACAATTAGACGATAATATCATAGCTGCAGTTGAAGCAGCTCAAAGATCCCAAAGATCTCATCAATCGTATGCCGCAGCTGCAGCATCGGGTGTTGATGATCATAATGACTACCGCTATCAAAGTGAATACTCGTATGACGATAGAAGTAAAGACAGGTCAAATGTACCTGTTGATCCAGAAGTGGGGGCTTATGATCACAAATACGGTGGTAATGGTGAGGAATTGATTGCAACTGCACTCATCCAGGCTAATCAAGAAAATAATAGCTCAAATGATGGCTCAGACTCTAAAAGAGCTGATGAAACCAATATGTTCTTTAAAGACAATTAACGGGGAAATTGTGATAACGATATGTATTATAAATGATCTTGCTTCTTATCGATTCTAGAAAACAAGCTGTATTAATATGAATAGAACATCTCCCCCAAGATGTTCATCTATTTACTTTTTAAAAATCCACACCAATAACCATAGCTAATAAAGCCATTCTAACGAATAATCCGTATCTCATTTGTCTGAAGTAAGCAGCTCTTTGATCGAAGTCAACCTCTTCACGAATTTCATTGGTTCTTGGTAATGGGTGCATAACACACATGTGTTGTTTAGCATGAGACAAAATCTTATTGTCGACAATGTAAACGTCTTTCAAACGTTCGTATTGAGCCTTGTCAGCAAATCTTTCTTCTTGAACCCTTGTACAGTACAAGACATCAGATTTACTGATAATTTCTGGTGTCAACTCTTCAGATTCAACAACCAACATACCATCCTTCTTCAAGAATTCCCTAATGTTTTCTGGCATTCCCAATTCTTTTGGTGCAACCAATTGAACTCTAACATTGTAATGACGTAATAAGTGGCATAATGAATGGACTGGTCTGCCGTATTTTAAGTCACCCATGAAAGTAACAGTGATACCATTGACAGTACCAAGTTCTTCCCTAATGGTGAACAAATCTAATAAAGCTTGGGTTGGATGTTCCTTAGTTCCATTACCTCCATTGATAATTGGAACTGGTGAGTATTTAGCAGCAATATCAGCAGATTCCTCAGATGGATGTCTAAGAACAATAGCATCAGAGTAACATGCTAAAGTACGGATGGTATCTTGTAAAGTTTCACCCTTTTTAACGGAAGATGAACCAGCAGCAACAGAAACAACTCTACCACCTAATCTTTGCATAGCAGCATCAAATGATGATGAAGTTCTAGTTGATGGTTCATAAAACATGGTAGCCAAAACTCTACCATGAAGAATGTCCAAAACTCCTTGTCTTTCAACTGCTAATCTCATTTCTTGGGCAACATTGAACAATGAGTGCAAGTCAGAACGAGAAAAGTTCTTCACTGAAAGAACTGAATTACGCAAGAACACATTGTTGTGTCTAATGTAATTCAATAATGCGTTGGTCTCACCCAAAGATGATGGTGGTTGAGAGACTAATTCAGATCCTAATTTTTCAAATTCAGCAACTGGAGTTTGAGCTTCCTTTGTAACAGAAGGACGACGTGCGTCACCAAATGACATTCTAGCCTTTCTGTTCAAGGCTGGAGATGGTGGAACAGCAACTGAACCGAATCTAGCTCTAACACCTTCAACTTCATGTTTACCAGAAGCTTCTTCAACTAGAATCTTGCCATCCAAGCACATAGTTTGACCAGCGAAAGTGACTCTGTTAATGTAACCAAAGGCTTGCTTACCACCGAACAAAGATTTGATACTGTCGTTAGAGACAGATCTGTCGAGATCAATTTCAACAGTTGCATCTTGCTTAGGTAAGTTGAAGATCTTGATTGGAGCATCGTGGAAACGTTCGACAATATCATCAACAGTGAGTTTTCCATCCTTAACCGCAGTCATCAAGAGTGGGATGGCTTCCGAGAGACCTAAGCCGGCAGTGATCTTCTTACCAGTAGCTTTAGCAATCAAGAATGGGATAACACCAATGGAGAAACAATCAATATCAGCTAAGCTAGCCCATAAAGCTTCTTGATCTTCCTTAGTAGGCAAGAAGGTGAACTCTGGGAATTCAGTCTGTGATAAGAACAATGAGAACACAGAAACATCACAAGTAACCTGCAATTTCTTGTCTTTAGCCATCTTGATCAAATCCAAGTCTTCCTTAGAGGACACTCCGGTGACATGGATTGATCTGTTGTGCAATGAAGCCAACAATAACACAGAAGCCAAATCAGTAGTCTTAGCATCGGTAAAGATTGGCTTGAATTCTGGCCATGAAGCGAAATGAGCAGAAATAGCAGAGACTTTTGAATTGGCAAAATCATTGAATGGCAAGAATAAAGCACCAGCTTCTCTTGCAGCATCAGCAGCCTCTTCTGAGTTGGTTTCTGATGCAGCAATAGAAACTGAGAAATCAGTGTAGGCAGAGCTTGAAGCTGAGTTAATGGCATCTGCTAAACTCTCCGAATCAACAACTGTAGAACCTTCGATAGTTTGAGGTAAGAAGGAGTTGTAAGTGAATCCAGAAGCCAAGGAAATCTTAGTGGCCTCGGTAAATTCTTCGAATGAAGGAACGAATGAGGTGACATTAACCAAACCTGGGACAACAACAGTCTTGTGAGATGTTTGGGCATCATTGTTGGAGATTTCTAATGGGATGTCTCTGGCAATAGCTTCAACCAAAAGTTTAGCACATTTGACGTTGGTAACTAATGGAATAGAGAAATCAACAGCCATACGACGAGATTCGTAACCCTTAGACATGTAAGAAGCAGGACGACGGAATCTGTTTGAAGATGGCAAGTTGATGTACAAATCGATTAAATTGTTTGCTAAATGTTGAGTCAAGGAGTATTCAGATTTTTGATCTTCGTCCTTGCTCAACACTTCCAAATAGTGAACAGGAATGTTATGTTCCTTGATGAAGTCAGCAGTACCAGCAGTTGCAAAAATCTTGTATCCCAACTCATGCAATTTTTTGATAGAAGGAAGTAATTCTTGTTTTTCTTTGTAAGAACCAATGGAGAATAAGATGTTCTTCTTTGGTAAGTTGAAACCGGTAGAGATAAGAGACTTCAAGTAAGCCTCGTATTTGTTTCTACCAAAGGTAGCAACTTCACCGGTAGAGGCCATCTCAACACCTAAGACTGGGTCAGCACCAGCCAAACGAGAGAAGGAGAATTGAGGTACCTTAACAGCACAGTAATCTTCTGGTAATTTCTCACCAGGATATGGAGTAACTGGAAGGTCCATGATAGCCTTAGTAGCTAACTCAATCAAATCAGTACCAACAACCTTTGAGATGAATGGGAAAGAACGAGAAGCACGAACATTACATTCAATAACCTTGATATCGTTATCCTTGGCAATGAATTGAATGTTGTAAGGACCTGTGATATCTAAGGCCTTACCAATCTTGGCAGTAGCTTCAACGATTCTCTTGACAGTTTCTGGATCTAAATCTTGTGGTGGAACGATCAAGGTAGCATCACCTGAATGAACACCAGCATTTTCCACATGTTCGGAAACAACATGCATAATCATTTTACCATCCTTGGCAACAGCATCCATTTCAATTTCTTTAGCATTTTCAATGTACTTGGTAATGACAACTGGATAATCTGGAGAGACATCAACAGCTTGAGACAAGTATGAAGCCAAGTCATCTCTGGAGTAGACAGTGTTCATAGCTGCACCAGATAACACATAAGATGGACGAACCAAGACAGGGTAAGAAACAGCTTCGGCAAATTCCTCTGCTTCTTCGAAAGAGGTCAATTCCTTCCAAGCTGGCTGATCAACACCAATTCTGTCCAACATTCTGGAGAATTTGTATCTGTTTTCGGCAGAATCGATCATTTCAGGAGATGTACCTAAGATCTTAACATTTTGACGGTGCAATGGGAGGGCAATATTGTTCGAAGTTTGTCCACCCATAGAAATAATAACACCAGATGATTGTTCCAAGTCATAAATATCCAAAACTCTTTCCAAGTTAATAGTTTCAAAGTATAATCTGTCAGCTTCATCATAATCAGTAGAAACAGTTTCAGGGTTGTAGTTGATCATAATGGTTTTGATGTTGTTGGATCTTAAAGTTCTAATGGCTCTCACAGCACACCAATCGAATTCGACAGAGGAACCAATTCTGTAGACACCAGAACCTAAAACAATAACACCATGGTCATCAAAGGTAACATCTGAAGAATCAGCATTGTAGGTGATGTATAAGTAGTTGGTGAAAGCTGGAAATTCAGCAGCGACTGTATCGATTTGTTTAACAAATGGAATGATACCAGCTTCCTTTCTGAGTCTTCTGATAGCAACTTCGTTAGAGCTCAAGAACTTGGCGATCTGTCTGTCTTCGAAACCCAATTGTTTTGCTTGCTTCAATAAAGTGAGAGGAAGGTTTTCTTTCGTACCAAACGAAGCAATCTTGTTGCCGAAGGTGATCAAGTTCTCTAATTTTGTCAAGAACCACTTGTCAATGTTAGTGAGTTTCCAGACTTTTTCGACTGAGTAACCGTCAGAGAAGGCATTAGCAATTGCAAACAAACGTTGATCAGAAGGAGTTTGTAATTCAGCGTCGATGTCAATGGACATTAAAGCAGAAGTCTTGTTGAAACCCAAGTTATGGTAATCAGTAGATCTGATAGCCTTTTGAATAGCTTCTTCGAAAGTTCTACCAATCGACATAACCTCACCAACAGATTTCATTGATGAAGACAACAATGAAGAGACTCTGGTGAACTTTTTCAAATCCCATCTTGGAATCTTAACGACAACATAATCCAAGGAAGGTTCGAAACAGGCACAAGTTGATTTGGTAACAGAGTTCTTGATTTCATTCAAAGGAATGTTCAAACCCAATTTAGCAGCAGTATAAGCCAATGGGTAACCAGTAGCCTTAGAAGCCAAAGCTGAAGAACGAGACAATCTTGCGTTGACTTCAATGATACAGTATTCTTTGGAGAAAGGATTCAAAGCATACTGAATGTTACATTCACCAACAACACCCAAATGTCTGATGACATTGACCGCAGTAGTTCTCAACATGTTGTAATCTTCATCTGATAAGGTTTGAGATGGAGCAACGACAATGGAATCACCAGTGTGAATACCCAATGGATCGAAGTTTTCCATGTTACAAACAGTAATACAGTTGTCAAAGGCATCACGAACAACTTCATATTCAACTTCTTTCCAACCTTTCATTGATCTTTCAACTAAAACTTGAGGGGATGTAGCGAAAGCCTTGGTACATAAGGCGACCAATTCTTCTTCATTATCAGCAAAACCAGAACCTAAACCACCTAAAGCGAAAGCAGCTCTGACAATTAATGGGTAGCCAATAGCATTGGCAGCATCAATAGCTTCCTTAACATTGTTAACAGCCTCAGATCTAGCACATTTTTCTCCAATCTCTTCCATAGCTTGAGCAAACAATTCTCTGTCTTCAGTTGTAATAACTGTGTCAATTGGGGTACCCAAGACTTTAACACCTAAACTTTCAAATTCATCTTTCAATTTAATACCAACATTCAAGGCAGTTTGACCACCGAAGGTACAGTAAATACCATCTGGACGTTCGTATTCGATAACTTTTCTGACGAAATCAGGATTGACTGGTAAGAAATAAACTTTATCAGCTAAACCTTTGGAAGTTTGAATAGTAGCAATATTAGGATTGATCAAGACGGTGTAAATTCCTTCTTCCTTTAAAGCCTTAATGGCTTGAGAACCAGAGTAATCGAATTCACCAGCTTGACCAATTGATAAACCACCAGAACCCAAAACCAAGACTTTTTTAGCATCGACTTTAGGATGAGCAGCCAAGTTATCAGCGATTTTACCACCTGGGAATTCAACCGGTTTCAAGACACCAGTTGCATTGTGTTCAGCAACAGCATTGATGAAGACGTCGAATAAGAATTCGGTATCTCTTGGACCTGGAGTTGACTCAGGGTGGAATTGGACAGAGAAAATTGGTTTAGATTTGTGGTAAATACCTTCGTTAGAGCCATCATTAGCGTTAACGAACAATTCTTCCCAGTCTTCAGCCAAGGTATTAGAATCAACGGCATAACCATGGTTTTGAGAAGTGATGTAACATCTACCACTAATAGTAGAAGTACAAGGGATGTTGTGACCACGGTTACCGAACTTCAATTTCAAAGTAGAAGCACCAGAAGCTCTAGCCATCAATTGGTGACCTAAACAGATACCGAAGATGGGGGTCTTCGATTCTTTTAAGCAGGTTTTGAGTTTGGCCACGGTTTCATCCATAACAGCTGGATCACCTGGACCATTTGAGATGAATAAACCATCATATTCTTCTTTGGTAAAGTCATGATCCCAAGGAACAACTTTTAATTCAACACCTCTTCTAACAAAACATCTGATTTGATTGTATTTCAAACCAACATCAACAGCCACAATTTTGAGAGGCTTACCATTCTTACCAAGTCTAGGGTTAGCTGGAGTGTAAGTGACTGGTTCTTTAGTGGAAACTTTAGCGACCAAATTCTTGACATTTGGATCATCGTATTCAGGGATATCAAAATGTTGTTCCCAGTTTTCACCACTAGACAAAATCTCTTCAGAAGAGACACCAGATTTTTGGAAACATAATCTACCTAAGGTAGAACCCTTTTCTCTTAATCTCTTGGTTAAAGCTCTGGTATCAACACCATAGATAGCAGGAATACCTTGTTCTTGTAACCATTTACCTAAAGAAGATTTTGCTAAGAAATGAGAGTATTCTTCAGTGTAATGAGCCACAACTAAACCAGCAATATGAATTCTGTTGGATTCAAAATACTTTGGTAACTGTGGAACATCTTCGTCTTTTAATTCACGATCTGGCACACCATAATTACCAACTAAGGGATAAGTAATGACTAAAATTTGACCTTCGTAAGAAGGATCAGTAATAGATTCAGGATAACCAACCATACCAGTTTGGAAAACAACCTCACCGGCAGCAGAGACTGGGGCACCAAAAGAATAACCTTGCAAAGCAATTCCATCATGAGTTTGCAAAGTGATTACTTTATCACCTGTAGAATCCATTGGAGGAGTGATTGGAGCAGATAATTGAACCATCTTGACTATTTTCTGAGTAGTTGGGTGAATAGGGGGATAATACCGATATACGCAAGAAAATTGACAAAACTAGCTGTTAGTAAAAGAAGAGATGGTTTTCAAAAAATAAATTAAAGTTATCATCTCATCGCAAACATGGGGCACAGGGTCACAATAGCAGATCGATCAGAGGCCGATATTGCCAACTTTGGGAGTTGAATTAACAAGCCGAGAACGAGTCAGCTATTTTATGAAACGTAAAACAAATCAAGAACAAACCAACTTTTAGCAAGTAATAAACGTAACCACTAGGGCGACAAGACACATAATTCGTAATTTATACAAGAGCCTACAGCTCTCAATAACTTGTTGACATACCTAAACGTTACTAGGGGGGTGTAACGTATTTGGACAATTACTGTGACAAACTGGCAGTTATTGAGAGAGGAGAAGAAGGAGAAAGAAAGAGAAATGGCAGGCCAAATTCAATCCTTTATATACTAAATGATTTAACAAAAATTTTCAAATCCGAGGGTGAAAAATTTAAAGATGAGCCCTCGGTATTTACCATTTTGAGGTTTTCGCCCTCGATTAAATCCCTTGCGTCAACCATTTTGCATTTCGTGACTCTTATGGCTATTGATAGAATTGACTGGCATTATGATTCAACAAGGGAATTTAATGTCCCATCAAGAAATGGTGGTACTCATATTGGCATGTACCTTGCTTGGATCATAATTCATGATCTTTATGGTGAAAATTTTGAAGGTGAAGAAACTGCAATTGATATGTTGAAGAATAGACAAATTACTGGTTTGCAATTTTTAATCGATTATTGTGATACAAAGTTTTGGGACTCTGATTTGAGTAAGGAAGGGTTGGAATTTACCAAGTTTTATTATTCTGATATCGAAAATGTCAATGGGTACTTTGACCATTATCAGAGGGCATTGGCTTTCAATGAACCTCATTTCTATGGTGTTGCTGACACATGGAGTAATTATGATAAACTTGAGCCATTCATCAATTCAAGTTTCATGGAATGGAGACTTCTTACAGGTAAAACTTAGCGCTTAACCGTTAATTGCCAAAACAGTATTTTGAGGCGGAAAAACTTCAAATAATAATCCTGCCATCATGACATCACTCATCGCATCACTCATCACTTTCTACGGTGTTTTACAATATGATGAGTTAATTTATCTCTACTTCTATAAATTTGTTGCTTAGGCAAGATCTTTACCAAACATGATGGCTCCCACAAAATTGTCTTGTCCTTTTAAAATGGCAACATTCTTGACGTACCCAATTCTGTCAAATCCTAAACTGTCCCAAATCTTCACACTGGCCACATTAGTCTCAAAGACAAGATTGAAAACTGAATAAATGTAACCCAATTGTGGGGCAACTTTTAGGTAAAGTTGGCCCAATTCTTTACCTAGACCCAAACCTCTTTTGATGTGAGGAACAATGAAACCTGCATTGCAGACATGTGAGCACCTACCAGCATAATTGGGCTTCACATAAAAAGTTCCTAAGAATTTGTCAGTCCAAAATTCTTGTGACTCATTTTCTAAGCTATCATAATCACCATCTAGAAGAACTCCCACGAAATGCTCAAACCATGCTTTACGGTACTCTGCGAGATTCTGGGTTGCAGTGTATGGATAGGTTGTACCTTCCTCAATCACGTAATTAAATTCTTTATTCATTACTCTAACCAAGTTCTCTGGAAGTTCTAAACTATTGTGAACTGGAACAAAAGTTACTGTTTTTGTAGGATCTTTGGCAAGCTGAAATTTCACCCATTCTGTTACTTTAGGAGTCTTTTCAAATTCTTTAGAAGCAAATGGTAATGATTTCAATTTTTCAAACGAACTAGTAACTGTCATGTGAATCAAAGGTAGAAAAACTGATAACCCGCACAAAAATATATCCACTCAATCGCTCATCACCAGCATGTCTTTTGTTGATCATAAGCGGAATGGCATTATGAATGAGAGTATGTCTCCGACTTTCCAAGAGACGGTATTAACCTCAGGTCTCACAAAGCGTGACAAACGTCGTCAACAAATTTCAGCACGTTTAGCTAAACTTGAGTCAACTTTCCAGACCGACAAGGACAATTATTACCGAGGTCTGCTCCACAATCTCCAGAATACTCTTGCAACACTTCAACAAGGTAACAATGAAGAATTCATGGAAAAGAAGACCGAACTAGAAGAAGAGCGTGATTATGAATTAACCAGACTTCGTTTATGGGAAGAGTATCAAGTGAGACGATGTGAAGAAGAATATCAAGGTGATTTAGCTCGTGCACGGGAGAACCATGACCGCATGATCAAATTGATCAAGGAAAAATTGTACGATAAATTGCAAGAGCAAATTAAGCAATTGAAAGAGGATAAACTTCTACTTAATCTTGTTAATGCTAATTCTTGGAGTGATCAAGATGCTACAACTGTTGCACTCAATGCTATGGCTGGTAAAGCTCTACAAGATAGAAGATCATTACGTAAACGTGAAATGAGTTCAAGATTTACCGCAGGAGAAGCTGAAGACTTGTCAGACAGTGGTCTAGGTTCCGGTTCCGGTTTAGGTAAAGGGTACATACTGGCAGGGAAGAGAAGACGACACTACACCACACGATACTCCTCAAATGATGAAATGTCATCCAATACTGCTAGTGGTGCTGCACACCTGTCACTGAGATTAAGTCACCAACAAAATGCTAGTGGTGTAAGCAGTGGTAATGACAGCAACCTCAGTGATAAAGATTATGACGCATTGAATACAATTATCATGAACAACGATGATGGAGGAGTTTCATTGATATTACAAGAGAAGCAAGCCACACGTCCTAATACTAGAGGATCTCATAAGCAATTTGTGGGGGTCACTGGTTTGAAACCTGAAGAACTAAATGATGATTTGAACATGTTACGGAATGCCATAATCAGAAAAGAATAATGAATGTATAATAAACAAGAACTGTGTAAACAAGACTATCAACTTTCATATGATTGTTGACGCTCCTGGTAAATGGATATCGTGGTAAGAAAAATGAAAATTATACAAAACTAGTCTTCAAAGTGAAGCTTTTGATCATTGATCAAGTGAATGATTCTGCATAAAATCTTAACTTGATAGTAAGAAGCTGAGGGTGGTCAATGGTTAGATTAGATGGTTATCATCATCGTAGGGGTTCAGTGGAGAGGCTGAAAGCTACGCCAACCCGGATCAGACTTGCTTCCCAAAAATACCAACTTTCAATTTCGTACCAGTAGTACTTTTGGCGAAAAATAGGGTTTCAACCAAAGAGTACATTTCCTCTTCACATCTCATCTGATGACTGACAGACTACTGTGCATTGCTATGACCTTTGCTCTATATACATCAATCTTTTTTAGGGCCCCATTTAAGACCCAAGAATCCATTTGACTGGTTCAACTTCGGAACATAATTTTTTGGTTGAAATTTTGGTTCTATGATGTACACTCTATTATGCTTAGGAACATCCAATGCGATGTAAGCAAACTCAGAGCTGAAAAAAGATTTATCAATCTGCTCTAATGAAACTGTACCATGGTGACCAGAATCAGATTCAACGTGGAATTTCATGACAAGGCGATCTTTCCCGTCTTTTCCTCTGACCCTCACACTTTGAACTGGTCTTTGACGAACCCATTTACCAGTACCTGATTCACCATATGCTTTTAATCTGTCACCTTCAGTAAATCCCAATATCTTTTGAGCTTGCTCATTTTGTTCTACCAATTTAACTGCTTTATTGAATGTAGTGGTGTCACCTGATGGGAGTAATAATTCACTCAATATTAAATACAATACTAATGCTGCAATTCCTGTTGCCCCAATGACTAACATTGTAGACAATGAAAATGTAAATGCTCGAGAAATTCGATTGAGTAGAACTTTTCCTTTTGCATTCTTGTCCTTATTCGATGATGGAGGTGGAGGAGGGGGAGGTGGTGCAGTTTTTGTTGAATATGTTCTGGGTAATTGGCGTAAAATATGTGCACATGAGCTAGAATAAAAGGTTTTTTGAGCTCTCAATGGAACTATAATTGATCTTGATGTCATTAAAGTAGCGGGTTTGGTTATAAGTGAAATTTGAGCCACCTTGCGGCTCACTATATTGATACGAAACATGTCCACTGATTAATTGAGAACCCAAGATTTTGACTTTGATGATGGGGAAATGGTAATTAGACACGACTATGAAAAAATTGGGAATTGAGTTTTGAAGTTAGTCGGTTGGGGCAGATAGTGGAGAGCTAATAAAAGCCAACAACAAAGAGCGCAAGATGCAGTGTGATACAAAAGTATAAGGAACTCAAGAATACCAATTTTTTGGGAACCAGATATCATGATTTCCGTACTTCCTAAGAAGATCGAGTAGAGCTAAGGCAAGAGATATCAAACAAAACTAAGGTAAAGGCTATATTTATGTGCCATCAAATGTCATACAAGATTCGCCGGCCTAGTATAGTGGTTAGTACAGTTCGTTGTGGCCGAACAAACCCAGGTTCGATTCCTGGGACCGGCAGCTTTATTTTTTTTATTTTTTTCGGTTATATCCAGCTTTTGTTCCAAGTCACCCTATGCACTTGATCCGTTCTTATTTCATTGCCACCCGGGTTGACTAAGGAGGTCATACTTAAATTCCTCTCAATTAGAACCAATACTCCATTTAGTATCTACAACCCTTACGCACTCCGCGATTCACTTATTTTACTATGGTGGCGGAACCAGTTCATGCTACTTTGGAAGCGCTAGATTCGGTGTATAGATATACGACGAACTTCTTAGTGAAGCTGCACGAGAAACTCAGTGATGAATTGCTGGGATTTGATTGGTTCAGTGAGCCGCCCAACATAACTTCTACAGATCCAGACCGGGTTGAATTCCCATTGAAATACAAAGTGGCCATTTCGTTGCTTACAGTGGGCATAGGTGTAGGTTCAGTTTATTGGTATCGTCCCAAAACTGTTATCAAAACCTCAAAGCCCAAAAAGAGAGTACCTAAATTAGCTAACGGTGCTAGACAGGATGTTGTGCTTGTAGTGGGATCACCTACCGAACCATTCACTAGACTCATTGCTCTTGATTTCGAAAGAAGAGGTTTCATCGTTTACTTGACAATTTTGGATGAAAAAGATTACAAGTACATTGAATCTAACCCCATTACCGATGATATGAATTATTTGAACTTGACTGATACCATCACATTTGAAAATCAACTATCTAAATTTCATGGGCTACTTAAGGTGCCAGTGACACCATTTCCTGGAGCAGATTCTCATTATTTGAAATTAGCAGCAGTGGTGTTTGCCCCAAGGTTTTACTTTCCTGTAGGCCCAACTGAAATAATATCAGCTGCCTCATGGGTTCTTATCAATGATAAATTCTTGGTGTATGTCAAGTTATTTGCTTCTGGATTGATGAGTTTGGTTCGAAGCCAAAACAGTAAGATTATTGCTGTTATCCCCAGCATTACCGGTAGTTTGAATTTACCATACCATGCTCCTGAATCAGTTTTTCAAAACAGTGTTACAAGCTTTTTCACATCATTGACTCAAGAGATTGGTCAGCATGGATTGTCAGTGACTCAAGTTAAATTGGGTAATATATTTGTTCTGCCCAATGCTAATCAGAGTGCTATAAACCTGGCTGATTCTGAAATTCGTCGTTGGGATGAAAACATGAAAGATCTTTATTCCAAGAGCTTTATGAAGTCTCAGCATAGAGTAAATCCCATCAGGTCTACTGGAAGAGGTTCACATTTGAGAGATCTTTACCATATTCTATTTGATTTGATTTATTCTAAGAAGCTTAATCCACCTGTTGTATACTGTGGAACTGGTGCTAGGAGTTATGATTGGCTTGCAAGTTTTTTACCCAGATCATTAATTCAATGGATCTTAGTGTAATGTTTATAGATTTACGACATTGACGACATTTTACTCACATATAAAGCACTGAAAATTTTTAAAATTTTTTTCTTTACGTTCATGGCCAAAGAATTGTTTTCGAAGCTAACGAAAGGATTTTTATCAATAAGTTTCGGGGAAAGTCTCCTGCCTTTACGTGGAAACACAACGAATCATCAATTCGTTTAGTATGAATTAACTGTGCTTCAACATTCGAAGACGCTACAATTTAGTATTTATACTCATAGTTGATAGTTGAGTTTGTTGAAGTACAAATTGATTTATTCTAAGTTTACTCATTCGGCAATGGGATTTTGTATCCTAAACGACAGTTATAACAATGAATAACCCAATGGAGCTCACTCTTGGTCCATGAACGTCCCTTATTTAATAAAACTTGAGTCTAACCGTAGTTGAGACTATGCATAGTCAAATATGCCAAGTTTCTATGTCAGGTGATATAGAGTATCATTAAGTTAGTATTAAATGATGAAACATCAAAGCATACATAGAGTCAAGCTCTGAGATTTTTTCAGTGTCTGGAAAGATGGCACGTTCAAATCGTGGACGAGATGTGCAAACTTTTCTGATTAATACAAGCTAAATGGTATTTATTAAGTAATTGATAATATTGTACAATTAATCCACTTTCCAATGGTTTGTTAATGATGTATTACTTCTTGAGGTATTATCATTTCCTGAAAGTTCAAGTAAGTAAAGTATAATAGTTGTTGCCAAATTAACCCAATTCCAAAATTGTAATGGGTGAACTGCAAACTCAAGATCTTGATCTCTTAATAGAAGGAAACTCTTAACCCTTAATTGTGATGGTAATTCTCCGTTATACAGCAAAACCAAATGCGTGTAAACGGGTATAATAATGCAAGGTGAATAAGCATAAATGAGCTTAACAATAGTAGAAGGTGGCTTTCTAGATAGTTTAAACTTTCTAGATGTAGAACTATTGGATGAGGTTGTTGAGGTAATAGCTTCATCATCGGCTTCTTTTTCTGAATTGGAAAGTGATATTGATGTCACTGAAGTTAATGAAGTTTGTCTTGATCTTATCATTGGTGGTGTTCTTGGTGGTGATGATGATGGATACAATGTACTATGATACAATGTAGGAATAATCTTGGTTGCGGCAAAGAAAACTGCAATTCTGTAAAGGAAATTGAACAAAACCGGTATTGGAAGTTTTCGTACCAGTAAATTCAAAAAATCATACATGTTTCTTATTGAACCAGGTAGATTTGATGCCAACAACAATATTATTGTTTGTAAAGTTTTGGTTAAATGTGATGAAAAAATTGGTAATTCAATAACCAAATGAGTATTCATGAATATGTTGTTAAGAGCTTCATTAGCACTTTGACTGAGCTGTGGGAAAGTTTCATAAATACATCTTACCACATAAGCAAATAAAAGTGAAGATTCAATGATAGAACCTTTACCACTTAGTATACCGTAAAGACATAGGCCAATAGTTAAGGTTAATAACGATCCTAACAAGGATGCTCCTAATACATCAATAGCTATTGGTAACACATAAATTCGATATAGGAAATAAAGTGCACCTGTAATAGTTGAACCACTAGCCACTAATGATACAATTAGCCATGAATCAGATTTATATGCTGTTAACCAACTAACAGTTTGTCCTATTGCTTGAATTGCTAATAATGAACAAAAACCTTCTAAGATTGTGAAAACCGGTGTGGCATTGACCAAAATCATTTTCCAAATGTGTACTGGGTAGCTTGTTTCCTGAGTATGACCTTTAAAATAAGATAAGTATAATGTTAAAAGGGAAGGAATAGTAAAGTAATGTAAGTAGTAAAAAATACTGACCCATCTGAAGTATTTTGTTCTTCGTGACATTAGCCGAAGAGTTGTTAGTGAAAAGTATAAACTGAAAACTGTGAAGGAAAAACTTACTCCACAATTTATTCCACCATCAAATGCCATGGGAATGGACAAAATGATCAAAATAAGATATATAGTACTGAGTAACAGTCTAATTAAGGGGATTATAGTCATGGCTTGTTTGTTAAACGCCTAATTTAAAAAAGTCAGATTGACGAAAGCGGTTCTTTATGAATAAAACTTGTTGAAAGTGGATAATAAATCGGTAAAAAATTGGCAATTAGCCCTATAAATCAAAAATGATATTTCAATTTCATAAGTTTAGGATGAACTAGACTTTGTTGTGACTAGTAAACAGCTGTTAATCCCTAGAAAACTTTTGTCGCACCAACTTTTTAACTACACACGAGCTGAAGTCAATTTTAATGAGGGTGAAATTTGAAGTTGGAACAGGGGTAGTAACATTTGAATTCTACTTTCAATCGTGTGACGGTACTGTGATAACCCAATTAAGTGGAAACATATAACTTTGTTGACAAAACCAGTATCAATCGGTGGGAACACGACCTCATCATAAAAAGTGATTTAGACACTGATCTTCTCACTGATGTCAAGCTACACCAAGAAGAGAAGCCGTCCCTCGAGCAAGTCGGGTTATGGGAATAACAAGTATGAAAATCCTCAGAGTAAGAGGGGTCGTTCTGAATTAAGAAAAGTGTCCAGAAACACGAGAAGAGACTATCCAACTCAAGATGATGTTGAGGATATGGCTGCAAACTCCAGTAGTTCAGATAATGAAACTGTTGAAGTGGCAGCACCTATTGAAAAAGATGGGATGGCATACAATGCTCTTCTTACTCTCTTGAAGTCAGACAACAAGGACGAAAACCCTGTTTCCAAATCAAGAGCTGCTGAAGTAGAGTCTGATGATGAAATCGCTGGTGCAAACCTTGAGGTAGAAGACGAAGAAGAAGAACAAGAGGACCAAGACATTGAGATAGAAGAAGAGAATGAGGACGAATCTCTCGATCCTTTCCATGTTCATTTCAACAACGTTACTGAGGACTACATCGAGAGTCAAAACAAGTTGAAAGAAGAAAAATGGCCCTTGAAGACCAAAAGCCAATACAATGAAACAGGGTACACTTCTGTATATCAAGTACCACCAGGCACCCCTATACTTACAAATGATAATTTCAAGACCATCGACGATTTACATATCAAGAAGAGAGTCTTGAATCAGTTCACGTCAAGCTCAGATTCGTTGAGCGATGTTGAAAAGAGTCTACTCAGCTCTATGCTACTGTATAAAGACATCAACTATCCTTATCATTCCTACAAGAATACATCATACAAAAAACTTTACGCAATGCATGCCATTAATCATATTTACAAGACAAGAGATACTATACTCAAGAATAATAACAAGCTTCATAATTATCAAGAAGCCACCAAACTGGGCAAAACTGGTTTACAGGAACCTGAACTTAGAGATCAAGGGTTCACTAGACCCAAGGTTTTAATTCTTTTGCCTACTCGAGATGCGTGCTACGAAGTAGTGGATTTACTTCTTCAGTACTCCGGTGTTGAGCAAGTAGAAAACAAGAAGAGATTAAAGGCTCAATTCTACGATGAAGCTTTACCACCAGCAACCAAGACTGATGATTTCAGACATTACTTCAAGGGTAACACTAATGATTTTTTCACTATGGGGTTGAAGTTCACAAGAAAGTCAGCAAAACTTTACTCTTCATTCTACTCGTCAGACATTTTGGTAGCATCACCCATTGGATTAACAATGATATTAGAGAGTCCTGATAAGCGTAAGAAACAATACGATTTCCTTTCATCAATTGAAGTTTGCATCATTGATTATGCTAATCAGATTGAGATGCAAAACTGGGATCATGTTCACACCATTTACAAGTATTTGAACAAGATCCCCAAAGAATTTCATGATGCCGACTTCTCAAGAATCAGAATGTGGGCCATCAATGATTATTCTAAACTTTTGACTCAAAACATTGTCTTTTGTGAGTACTTGACTCCGAGTATCAATAGTGTGGTGAATAAATCACATAATATGAGTGGTAAGATGAAGTTTAAAAAGGTGATAACATCTTCTAACTGTATCATGAACTCCGTTGGTCTCAAAGTGAAGCAGATATTTCAACGATTTGATTCAACTAGTCCCATGCAAGATCCGGAAGCTCGCTTCAAGTTTTTCACCAATAGCATTGTCAATTCTTTATCAAATTCAGCCAGTTATGATGATGGTATGCTTGTGGTGATCCCATCATATTTTGACTTCATAAGAGTGAAGAATTATTTGGCAACATCTAAGATCAGCTTTGATGCCATTGATGAGTATTCGAAACAATCTAAGTTAACAAAGGCACGTCAACAATTCGTCGCTGGTAAGACCAAACTCCTACTTTACAGTGAGAGATTGCATCATTTCAGGCGATTTGAAATTGCCGGTGTGAAAAACATCATACTTTACGGAGTACCAACGAATCCTTTATTTTATAAAGAGTACTTGAAGTTTATTGGGAAATCAGTTTTCAATGAAACTGTTGATCTAGACTTAGCATTCATGAAGATAATCTATTCTAAATGGGACGCAGTTGCATTAGAAAGAATTGTTGGTAATGAGAGGGCACCTGTTCTCTGTAATTCAGTTAATGAGTTATATGAATTCAAGTGATCATAATCATAATAATATTTGTAATTATATATTAAGACCTTAATGCATTAAAAGCCATAAAGAAGCATCCGATAGCAACATATGGGCTTAATCTTTCACCAACTCTTGCACATTTCCAAAACACACCTAGAAGACCTGTCTTATGTCTATCGAGTAACACAGGCCACGTTGCATGTATATAGGTACAGGTACAAATTAACAATAGTATTACTTGAAGTAATGACTGTAGATTAAAGAAAGCAGACTGTTGTTAGTACTATAGATTTATTAGCAATTACTTACCATAGTTTTACTTTTGTTGATACGACAATTGCATCAATTCGCGACATCGCGCTATTTTGTGAGTACTTTGGTGTACGACTTGCTAATTAATCAGTGAGATTTCCAGTCATACGATAGTAGCTGGTACTACTCTACTAATCTTTCTACTATTATTATGGCGGAGTATGCCGAAGGTCCATTTCAAATGGATGAAGACCTACCGAATTTTGCCGATGAACACAAGACCTTGAAAGATGATATAACCCCACGATATGGAATCGTTGAAGATATAAAAGGAGATCAAGAATTTATTAGAAATCAGTTGGATGAAATAAAACTCGAAGAGTTGAAGAGTCAATCAGTTACTCAAGAGGAAGAAGTTTGTGAAGAGGACGTAGATGACAAGTTTGACAAGGACCATGCAAAAAAATTGGAACAAGAGTTTCTCAAGCTCCAGCAAGACCAAGTACATCAACCATTAACTCCCCCAGAAAATTTTGCTCCAGTTATTGATAAGATTTATAGATCTTCTTTTCCTCAGCCAAACAATTTCAGTTTCGTCAAGCTTTTAGGACTTAAACTGATACTTTGTTTGATACCGGAGGAGTACCCAGAGATGCACCAAAAATTTTTTGACGAAGAAGGTATAGAGCTTTTTCAATTGGGGATGTCAGGAAATAAAGAACCTTTCGTCATCATTAACGATCAATTGATTACTGAAACACTCAAAATTGTGTTAAACCCAGCTAATCATCCTATACTTATACATTGTAATAGGGGGAAACATCGTACAGGATGTTTAGTTGGTGTTTTGAGAAAATTGCAGCAATGGTCTTTGACTATTATCTTTGATGAATATAGGAAGTTTGCTGCACCAAAAGAAAGACCAATGGATCAACAGTTTATTGAACTCTACAATGAAGAAGAGATACGAGAGTATGCAAAGAAAAACGGGCTCCTACCGTTGAAGTGGGATTGAATTAGACCTTATAGAAACGAATGATGAAAACGAACGCTTGAATTAGTTTATCCTTGTAGTGGATTTGTTGTAGTTTTGTGATGGTGCCGAGCTCCGATGTAGCCAGCCATGGAAAGATACCATTTCAATTTAAAGAACCCAATCAATCTCAAACAGGAAGTAGCAATCGAATCGAGCTAAACTGTGTGATAGAAACTACAATTGATTGTATATGATGATTATCATGAACTAACGAGTATTTAGCATCAATTCTATATATCATGGCCAAAAGTACTTCTTGCCATAGATACCCACATTACCTAGGGCTAGAACGCTAAATGCAAGAGGAGATACTTTACCTCTCATAATTTGCCATAAACTTGATCTTCCATTAACAATAAGGTACAACGCAGACCATGCACAAGTGAAACCTGCACCGTTTTCCACATCACCATCATAGATCATATAGCCACCTATAAAGTTTGTAGCTCCAAAAGTCAAACAAGAAGCTCTTGAGGGTGCAGTTTTCACGGTTGTGATTACACCATTTTTAACAATTTGTTTAGGATTCGAAACAAGTCCTTTTGCTAATAGTGAACCTGAGAATGCCCAAGGTAAATAAGGAGTTCGAGCAAGTTTGTCAAGGTCAATTGAGGACATAGCAACTGTAATGTTTGGGTGTAATCGCGCTTACAATAAAATCAGAAACTATTTCACATTCTAATATACATCATAATAATACTTAAGCCCTTTCACCTCTAAGTCTTCTAGCCAATTGGATATCTTTCTTTTGGATAGTGACTCTCTTAGCGTGAATAGCACACAAGTTAGTGTCTTCGAATAAGGAAACTAAGTAAGCTTCAACAGATTCTTGCAAAGCACCAATAGCAGAAGATTGGAATCTTAAGTCGGTCTTGAAATCTTGAGCAATTTCTCTGACTAATCTTTGGAAAGGTAATTTTCTGATCAAGAGTTCAGTAGATTTTTGGAATCTTCTAATTTCTCTTAAAGCAACGGTACCTGGTTTATATCTGTGAGGTTTCTTAACACCACCAGTTGATGGAGCTGATTTTCTAGCAGCTTTAGAAGCTAATTGTTTTCTTGGGGCTTTACCACCGGTAGATTTTCTAGCTGTTTGCTTAGTTCTGGCCATTTTGGTTAGATAAAAAAATTAGGGACTCAAGTCATCTTTTATATTAATGGCTTATTTACTAATAAACATTAGCGCGAGCGTGACAAATCTTTTGCAGCTAACAAAAGCGAGTTTACTGAATGCAGACTGCAATTTACGCGCGCCTTACGCGTAATTTGTGGACTGCAATTGCCAAAAATGTCTTTTGGGCTGCGAAAAGTTACTTTCAGGTTTGACCGTAAATACAAATAAACAATCAACATAAATCGCATCACTGTAATATAAATACTTGAGATCCCACCAGTTTTAATTATCAATTAATTAAATATGTCCGGAAGAGGAAAAGGTGGAAAAGGTTTAGGAAAAGGTGGTGCTAAGCGTCACAGAAAGATCTTGAGAGATAACATTCAAGGTATTACAAAACCAGCTATCAGAAGATTAGCAAGAAGAGGTGGTGTCAAGCGTATCTCTGCTTTAATTTATGAAGAAGTTAGAGTCGTCCTTAAATCTTTCTTAGAAAACGTTATCAGAGATGCTGTTACTTACACTGAACACGCTAAGAGAAAGACCGTTACCTCTTTAGATGTTGTTTACGCTTTAAAGAGACAAGGTAGAACCTTGTATGGTTTCGGTGGTTAAACAGTGTATTTCTAGTTTGTATAGTAGAATAATAAGTCAAATTGAATTTTTATTGTAATCTTATTGTATTTGTTGGGCAACTGCTGTATCTCCCAATGGAACTCCATTAGCTAATGATTCATCAACTTTAGTCTCAATAATTTTTTCATACTTATCAACATCAATTGGGACCTTTCGTTGATACCCCTTTCTTGTTGCACGATACCATGGCTTCATACATGAATCTTCCAGATCTTCATATTCTTCATGTCCTTTAGGACATTTGCACCGACAACCTACTCCGTTAGTAGCTGGCTCATCGAATTTATACCGTCGATTATCTTTTGCGTCAACTGGTGTGTATGGTAACTGATTCTCCTTGTGATTCTTGGGACAGTGTCCTATAGCTCCGTGTTGGTATCCGATATCTCGGAAATAATGCACCTCTTGAAGATCTAGCATTATCGCTACTGCTAATGTGTGCACTGATGCATCACCCCATCTCTCTTTGTAAAACCCCCCTGATTGCTCCAAGTACTTATAAAACTTCTCATACACCGGTGAATTGAAGATATCAACTCGTGCTATTTCAAAATTTGACCAGAAATGACAGTAATTCCATTCCTCTCCATCAATCAAATCCATGTGTAAACTTGGGGGCTCTGAAGCCTGGCGGATCAAATGATCAACATAATCCTCATAAGCCCCTTGTATATCGGATGACTTCTTACCCTCGGTTTGAAGCATCTTCTTGATTCCAATATTCTTTTCAATTCTCTTGAATATTTCTTGTCTATCTCTGGTATCATCATACTCTCTGGCGTTCTTGCCCTTGACTGATTCCCAGTGTTTGCTGAAGATGTACCATGCAGTGCCAACTTTGCGGCTATTGTTTCGTATGAATGCTTTGGTGTACCTAAACAAATTGGGTACTGTAGTGTACAATTCTCGTATCATTATAGTAAAGCCATATTTCTTCCCATGTTTTTCCATCTCAAGAAACGGATCGTAAGTCAAGTCGCAGAAGAACTCCACATCTGGTTCCACTCGCCAATACCAGTCAAGCTTTTGTATCAACTCATGTTTGAAAAAAAATCCTGAAAAGTATCGACACATTTTATGGTAACTGTGTAAACCTCCATAAAGAACTTGTCTGTCACTTTGGTCTTCTATGTAAGCATTGAGTTCATCGTCGTCTATGCTGGGATCGAAGTCCCACTTCTCTCTTGGTATAACTCCAAACGAAACGTTACCTCTTGTGACACTAGTGACAGTTTTCTTGAAGTCCTCATCAAATTCTTGGTCGTTCAAGAAAATCCATGGATACTGAAACCACTGATTGAAATGTCTTTCTAGTGATGTCATTGATGATACCACTTTTTTGAGTTCTTCGTTTCGAGCCAACATCACCAAGGCAGCATTTGCTCTTGGCAGAGAATTGTCAATTTCCCTACACCCATACTGAAACACGTCATCATGAGACTTCTCAAGTCTTCTTTCACTCCATTTGACCTTTGTTATATCATCAACATTATGCTTTTTCATTAAGTCTGCGTCACTAAGATGCACAGGGTAGTCTTCATGTGAGTTCCATGTTCTATAAATAATGAGTGTGATGAAAATTGCACTAAGGAGTTTGAGCACTCGAGAACGAGTGAACACTTTTCTGGAACGTCGCTTATCGGTTGTAGGTCGAGGTAGCATTGCAATTACTCATAGTTATAAGATACAAAAAGATCCAGTTTCAACATACGCACTACACCTGTCAAAAATTCATTTATCATTAACTATATTACAAAACCTCTAAAAGCTCTTTTAAGGCTTTCTTACCTTTACACTCAATCATGTATAACTCATCATTATCGAAATTAACGAGTAAACCAGCTTTCCCGATTCTTTCAAATCTAGTGAATTTTTCATCCTCACTGATAAGCCAATTAATTGATTGTTCTTCTTGCTGTGGATGATTTAATCGTAAATGGTAGTAGTTTTGGTCAGTGAAGGTATCTGAAATCACACTGACGCTTAAATTAAACATCGAAACAATTTTCCATGATGATGGTATACTAATCATTTCGTAAGATTCAAGTTGCTTCTGAAGTCTCACTGTCATATTGTTTAAAACAGTCATTCTATTATTGTTGGGATTACCCAATATAACTGCTTCATTAATATCATGAGATGCAATTGAAGCAAGTGATGCTTTTTGAATAAGCTTTGGTGGCATATTCTTTCCTCCTGAATTCATGCTTGTCATGGTTGACGATTTGCTTGGTGGACTCCTTTGGTCCATCACTGAAGAGGCAATAGTTTGTCTCGAAGTCCCAAGTGAGCTCAGAGATTGTTTATGGCTTAATCCTTTAGGATGAAGAACCCCTTTAATGTCTTTGATATTTGACATGATAGAGTTGGCCACTTCAGCATCACGGCATCTAATCATGATTAGCATAACTTCTTTTGTTATACTGTTCTTGGAACTAATTTGAACATCCAAAGCTGAACTTTGAGTTACTTCCGTTTCATTGGTTACATCAAGTAAAACAATTGGAACATCAATGGTCTCACTCTCATCTTCATCATTTTCCTCTTTAAACCCAATTAACCATGATTTACCAAGTTGATAGTTGACAGCAATCTTCACGAACAAATTCTCGTTAACAGTCAACATCTCCCACTTACCATATTTTGCTTTCCACTTAGAAATCTTCATGGCTTTTGGTGAAGATTCTGTAAGGAAAAAGTCAAATGTTTCATCGTCATTGATTTGAGTTTTCAATTCATTTGGTACGATAACATCGACTTCTTCTGGTACTAGGGAAGAATTCGAGTCATTAGGAGCCTTACCAGGAACTTGTGGCTTTGAGAAGTATGTCGAAGTTGACGATGGGAGTGCAAATGCAGAACCAGAACTATTCTTATGGGCCATAATTGCCTTATTTGCTTCACTTCTCGATAAAGTAGAATTGGAAGACATCAACGAAGTGGCTGATTGGGGTATTGTGGTATCAGACTCATAATCTTGAGCTCTAGAGGTTTCTATTGTTAGCATTTGTGGTTTGGGTAGAACAGGCACGTTAGGTCTCATCTTAGGAGTAGCGGTTGGTAAGGCTCTTGTATCGGTTGGGCTTTTTTGTGATACATTGCTTGATGGTTTGATTAATTTCACATGTTCAGAGTTGGAGTTTGAAAGTCGGTTTGGTGGTTGAAGGTGGATTTCAGGCATCACCTGAGGATTCTGCTCCTTCAGTTTTGTCTTAGATCCACGTTTGAAGAAACTGAAGAATTTTGATTTAGGTTTCTGTTGCAGGAGCTCGTTGAGCCCACGATGAACACTAAATGATGGATTATGGTTCAGACCAAAGTGTGAAATGTCAACTTCAGAACCAGTGGATAACTTGTACAAACTTGACTTGGAATCGATTTTAGAAGCATTTGGACTAGGAGTGATTGAGACTCTTTCAATGGATGATATAATAGCAGTCTCACCATCTTCACTTTGTTCTATCTCCACAGTTTCAGAAACTGGTCTTGTAGACTCAGACGCCTCATTGGTCACAGGCACAGCTCTGTCAATTGTCTGTATGTAAGATTTATTCTTGATCAGGGTGCTTGAGGAATGTGAAAGAGTCTTCTGCATCAATTCAATGGAACTTCTTCTACGATCTGAGTCAAGATTGTCGACTTCTTCAGAAAGCATTGATCCAGAAGAAGACGTTGACGAAGATCTTGACTTGTGGACGAATTGAGGGATTCTTGGTTGGGTGAAATTGCCAATTGAAGAAGATGGGAGATTTTTGTTAGACCTCTTTGTTCTCAAAGGTCTTGGTGCCTCTAAGCTTGGATTTGGCTGAGGGTTCTCGGTGGAGGGACTCACTAAAGACGATTCTTCTTTGTCTGACAAGATTTGGGATGAATCCGATAACATGCCAATACCAAGACCTGACATTCTTACCTCACTGTCGCTGTTCTTTAAGATGAAGTTTGGTGATTGAGGGGAATCCGAACGTTCAAGAGGAAAAATGACTGACAATTTGGATATCCAATCTTCGAGGAATGCTTCGTCTGGACAATTTATCACTATTGAGTTGTTTTCTGATGAATTATCGCCATTGACGTAATTGATGGCTTTAAATATTATTTGTAGTTTTGAATGGCTGTAAGTCAACGAAAGTTCATTTACTCTGAATGGAGGAAACATTAAAGATCTGGAAGAGCCATTTCTTGGTTGTTCAACTAATGCTAACGCATTATAAGACGACGAGTTACCAAGAGCTAATAATAACAATTCCACGTACAATGGTTTGCCAGTAGAGTTATTGACAGTTAGTCTAGCAGAGCCAGACCTTTGAGTTATTTGATTGATTCTGAAATAGGAGCAAACTTTTTCGGAGTTTCTTGAAGATTCACTGAATAATTGGACATTATTGAAACAAATGTTATCTAAATCCAATTGTTTCTGCTGTGAGTGGAATTCTTGTAATAATTGAGAACACCCTATACTAAATTTCAGTAAGTTATCAACGATGTAAGGATTTTTCACGATGATTAGAGCCTCAGCGATAAAGCTGACATAATTTTCAAGGTGATTGATTGGTTGAATAAAATGTTGAATGTCTTGAGATTGCTTATCGGTGAACTCATATTCCAGTAGGCATTTATGATACTTGGTGAAAAGGAGCAAGATATCATCTTCACACCAAGTAAGGAATTCACTGATAAAAGTTTTAAAACATTGTCTCAGTTCGTTGTCAGAAACATTGCTTAATTGTTCAGCTGTTCTACCAAGTAACTGCAACAAGTTCTTGTTCTTAGTGAAGAGACCTCTTATTATTGAATTAATACCATTTTGTGAACCTCTGGATGGACGAACAATTCCAAGGATTTGAATTAAATTGTTGTTCTCATTATTCTCAAGCTTTAGTAGATTGTCAATTAAATGACTGATATCTGATGACCCAACTGTCATTGATTATGATCAAAATGGTTGACTTCGGTGAAAAAAGTTGATAAAGGAATTAATCGTTTTTTAAGTATGATAAATATTTTTAAAGTTAGTAAAGACGGATATGTGGGTAAAAGTGTTTGGAAACTGAGAAAAACTCCACGAATTTGTTTTATTGGCGATGTGATAAACTGCAAAAATAAACTAATAGTAGAAAATATTAATAATATCTTACGATCGGCTTCTAATAAATTCATTGTCTTAACTATAGTTAACATCCATTTTTACAAGGCGATGGCGCTGAAACAATCAAGGTTGCGATCACGCGATCAAAAATACGTGGTAATTTAGCCTATTTAAGTAAAGAATCTGCGAAGGAGTTATGCACCTAGTATGCAACCGCGATTGGCGTTCCCAAAAAAGCTTGTTGAAGACGCGTCTTATTGTAATTTGGCATTAATTATTACTTGCCCATGACTTAGCCTGTGTAGTTGCGTATGCTGCCAATGCAAGTAAGATCACAGCCTCAGCAATCATAATTTATTTTGCTGGTTGATGGCTGGCTCGATCCGATCCGGTCAAATCGGTTTTACCATTAGTTACTATTGTGTCTCAACAATCCAATCAATGATTTGCTGTGTGCCCTCACCTGTTTTACCACTAACTAGTATAACTTCCCACTTGTCACGTTGTGGGACTTCCTGTTCTAGATTGAGTAACTTGATCACTTGAGTCTTTAATTGGTCGTGTTGCTCCAGTGGTATCAAATCTATCTTGTTGATGACAACTAATAGGTAAACCCCAACAAGCCTATCTTGTAGTATGACTTTACTTCGGAGTTCACCGTATGACTCTGAGATTCTATTGAGGGCTAAACCATCAATCACCCATATCACCACTTTGGTGTTATCAAAGTAATTCCCCCAAAATGCCCGAAGACTGGTCTGTCCTCCTATATCCCAGAAATTCAAGTTATAGTCCTTGTGGAAAATGGTGTTGATTTGGAACCCCATTGTTGGCGATATCGTGCTAACATCTTCACCGAGTATGCTCTTGGTTATAGTGGTCTTTCCTGAATTGTCTAGTCCCAACACCAACACTCTAACCTCTTTGTCCTTGAGTGCTTGTTTCTTGATGATCGTTAAGAGTCCCATCGTCACCACACAACTCAGAACATTTCAGTTTTTGATACCAGTGCGAACCTCACGACAATGGAATGGTAAGTGTTTTACGCAGAGTCCTGGTAACATCACAAGAGATCATAGATATTTCACAAGATATCGAGGATGTTCCTGGAGTGGAAATCTCACTGGTAATCAAAACAGAACTGGAGAAATTCGATATTCCTCTCGAGGCAGTTTATGATCTGGACTTCATTGCTGAAGCTGATAACGATGAAGTATATGAAGAATCGGAAACAAAAGATATCTCATTAGAATATGATGATCATGATGAACAAGACTACTGTTTCAAAATCTGTGAAGGAGTCCCTCCCTTAGCTCCAGCTGCTGTTGATAATTTAGGTCACATTGAACTTTTGCCTCTCGAGCAATCGATATCTTGTCCCATCTGTAAATTGTTTATTGGTGACCTTTCAGAAGCTGCACGTAACGATCATGTGTGCAGATGCTTCGAACATAATGAAACTACCCAAGAAGTGTCAGTTGCACCTTCACCCAAAAGAATAAAGAAAGAGCCTAAATTAGAAAAACCAAAAGTGACAGTGGCTTACGCTAATAAACTGACAAAAGAAGTCAAGCCTAAAGTTATACTTCCTCCTAAAAACTTAACACCAGGGCCTAGACCTCGGAATCAGATACCAGATGTCAAGATTTTGACCTTTCCCATAAATCCTTTGAAATCATATTCAGTTTCCATGGATGCTTTCAGTTTTGCACCCCATTCAGATATCAAACTATACTTCTTGAGTCATTTCCACAGTGATCATTACGGGGAATCAGTAAAAAGTGGTGTTACACTAGATTGTTTGACTGTGTTGACGAGTTTGAAGACGAATCGAAGTACAGGCCACTTATTTATTGCTCAGAAATCACTAGTAGACTCTTGACTATCAAATTTAATATCGATCCAAAGTTCATTCAACCTCTCAAGTATGATACAAGATACTTGGTACACAGCTTTGAGTCTGATGAGATTTTTCTGACCATTGAATCTTCAGATACGAAACCTGGACTTTATGTTACTCCAATGAGTGCCAATCATTGTCCTGGCTCATTCATTTTCCTCTTCGAGTCTATTGGAGAAGGAGTTCCTGTGCATCGTATTATCCATTGCGGAGATTTCAGAGTATGCAAAGAGATGATAACACATCCTTGTTTATTACCCTTCAATCTTCCTGCTCCTGAAATGAAAATTGACAAAATCTACCTTGATACCACTTACTTATCGTTTAAGTACACTTTTCCAAAGCAGGACTTAGTGTGTAATGAAGCTGCCCAGATGTTCAAGGACCTCACAGAAGAAGGTAACAATTCCATTTTATCGAAGTGGTTTGGTATTACTAAGCAATTAAGGATTACTGATTTCTTAAATGGAGGTTTAGCATCTAAGAAAAAGAAGTTTTTGATTCTTGTGGGGACATATCTAATTGGTAAAGAAAGATTAGCCATTCAAATCCTGAAGACTCTCGGATGCCAGATTTATGTGCTGAATGTTCGGAGCAGAGGAGATAAACCACAAGTTATTGAGCTGTTTCGAGATGAATACTTGAACAGCATTCTCACTCTGGATGAATATGGTGACCCAGCAAATCTGTGTATTGTGCATCTAGTACCTATGAGTATTGTCTCATCTATTGATGAACTCTCCAAATACTTTTACCACAATAAGTACTTTGAAGTCTTCGAAAGATGCGTCGGGCTACGACCAACAGGTTGGTCTTTTGCCAATAAGTTCGATTTGCGAGATGATCTAAGTCAGCTCGAGCTTCATGATACCCATGATGATAGTGCTTTTTTGAAGGCTATTGGTGACATTTGTCTTGAACAAACACCTTTTAGCTATCAAGCGGACATTCTTACACAAACTCAGAGGAAAAACAACAATCATGAGAAGGACTTGCTTCGAATATATTCAGTTCCATACAGTGAACATTCTTCTTATCGAGAGTTGGCATTTTTCTGTATCTTTTTGAACGTTTCTCAGGTGATACCAACTGTAAACTTACACAGTGATCAAGAGATGCAAAAAATGGCAACCCATATTGAGTATTGGCATCAGTGTCGTCAAATCCTAATGGGAAAGTCTAATGATCGTGGTGTCGATCAGGAAGCCTACACGAAGATTAAAAATTTATGTATTAATGATTTCTAACCGATAATAATGCAGTTTATGAAGGCTCAACGTAGGAACTTTAATTTATTGATTTGCTTATTGTTGCTTCTTCTCAGGTTGTGCGTCTTTTACGTCAGGGTTCACTTCCTGTTCAGCTACCTTTTTGGCCTCTGGTTGGATTTGATCATTTTTCTGGTCTAAAGGCAGTTGAGCTTGCGCCAAGTTTGGTTCTTTCTTTGCTTCTCCCTTAGGTTTATTGGCTTCTTTGGCATCTATTTCATCTTTGGCTTCGGGATTCTTTGGATGAAGGATCGTGTGGTAGTTTTGTAAGATGTTTTCACATAAGTTAGCAGTCTCACAATTTGACCAAGTGACAACAAAGTCACCCTTCATGTAATGAAGGTGATCACTGCTACTGACTGCTTTCTTGTCATTCTTGTGCATAGCACTGATGGTTCTAGTTGGTATGATAACAGTTTTACTCAATATTGTGGGGTGCCATTGAAGTATATGTGTCAACGCTGAATCTGGGCCATAAGGGAAGTTACCATACTCAAAGAATAAGTCAGACGACCAATACTCCAAGATTGATTTTGCCAAATCGTCATTTTTGAGTAAGAAGGAAGTGGTTTCAACTTTAATATCAGATTGAACAACAATAAGTCTTACTGATTTAGGTTTGATGTTCTTGTAAGTTTTGATCAATCCACTTGTAGGGTTAACTGCTTTTTCCCTCAAGATGATCGGACTTAAAGCATCTTCGGCTAAAAGATAATCTTGAATATTGATAGATAAATCCATTATCAAACCATCTTGATCCAAGTACCAAAACCATTTAGCATTAGGGAAAGCAAACATAGCAGCTCGTAAACAGTAGAGTCTTACCCATTTTGCCTTTTCTTGTTGCTTTAAATGAGATAATGCGTTCAATTTTGGTAAAAATTCTTGATACCAACGAACGTAAACACCATAATTATGTAAATGAGCATAATCAACTCTATTTTGTACGATATGAGCTAAACCCATTTGTGAATATTTCGTGAAGTCAACTGCAGAAACAATAATGATTTCAGGATAATCCTTTGAATTTTTGGGTTTATAAGCCACTTTATCATGATTCTTAAAACTGTTCTTTGCTAATGAAAGTTGTGAAGCAGAGTTTTCCTCTTTTTCTTTCGCCATTTGAACTTTTGGATCTTTATCATCAAATATATTCAATGATACCACTTCACTAACATCCATTCCAGGATTTCTTGCATCTCTAACTCGAGACTCTTTAACCAATTTTTGGACTCCGAGCTCATTCAATAGAAGAGCGTGTTCTATGGGAGGATAAATGTACTTTGATGTTGTGTATGATATATGTTTACTTGTGAGTGGATGTGATGGTGGGTAGCGACTTGTTGGTGATGTACGTGACGACAATATAAAACTAATTGGATTGAGCCAAAACGTTAAAAATCCTAGCACAATTAGATAAATCCACATTTTCTTATGACTGATACTACGTAGCGCGTACGTAGCAGGTGGCGGGAGTGAGAAATCACCTTTTGACCTGAAAGCCTTAGGCGTCAACATGGGAATTTTGTGAATCAAGATGTATTTTTCGATCTAATTGAGACAAAATACTAAATACGGTGAGGACACATTTTTCAATTCATCTATTCATTGTTAATACACAACACTTGTTAATTAAGTTCTTTCTTTGATTCTGTCCTCAATCACTTGAAGAGCAACCTGTCTTCTTCTCTCAGCTACTGAATTAGCCACGCTTCTTTGAGTTTGATTTATTTGTTCTGATCTCTTTTGAGCTCTTAAATTTGACTGTTCAATTATGTCATCGTTGAAAGGCGTCACGATACCCAAGAATACAGCTACACCATAAATCCGATCGAAGATAGCTCCTAAGACTGGTTTGGTGATATCAGGGAAAAATTCAACTAATTTAAAAGCATCTGAAGCATCTCCTGTTACAATCGTTCCAGATTCACCGGTAGAAGTGATAGGTAATAATGAATCAAGTTCAAATACTTGATAGAATCTCAAATAGCTGTAGGATATAATGAAACTACCAAATGATGGTAAAACTGGGTACAAAGATCTGGTAATAATAATAGAAGCCAATATCACCAATACCAAGAAAATGAATGGGACGTGTTTAACCCTTATGTTGAGTAACCCTTGAAATAATACAATATTGTGCTCTGGAATAAGTTGTTTCAAGACCACCAAGAAACCAAAATAGTAAGAAATACCTCCTCCTAATGGAGTGTCCATACTCTCGACATCCTTCCTGATAATATTAGATACAATTGTGGTCAACACTGTTGCAAAATTCGTCAATGTTCCAACGACAAACACAAACTTAATAACTTCTTTGAACCCCCAGAATTTTTCAATGTATCTGCTAGCGATAGTTAAAATAGAACCAGAAAGTATGAAAGAAAATACCGAGATTTCTGCAAAGATGGCAGTAATGAGAACCCATGGGTAAAATATTGTGTACCTTGGAATCAATTGTAAGTAAGGAACCTTTATATCATGAAAATTCTCTACGGTGGTTGACCCGGCAGCCTGTGTGGATCTGAGGTGCCCAATTTTAACGAATAGAATCAAACTTGACACCACTACCAAACATCCAAGCAATACTTTGGTGGAATTGGGGAGACTGTTAGGACGAAACAAAAACGCCATTTTAGGAGAATAGTTACTGCTAAAATTTATTTGCGACGTGGTTTCAATCGCGCCAGCGCTGCGTCTAACTTTGGCACCAGCCATTGGCGAGCACACCTACACTCTCTTCAATAGATAAATGTATAGAATACAACTATAAAACAAACATATAATCCTTTCCATATATGACTTAAGCCTTAGAAGTGTAAGGCGTAGTGTGACTTGGTTTGAAACTAGCGAAGTTCCATGAACTGGCGTAGGCCTTAGATGGGTTCTTAGTATCGTTGTTGTCAACCTTTCTTGGTTGGAATAAACCATCAGCGAAGGAAGGTAATGAGTCTCCAATATTGTCTGGAACATGAGAAGCAGCAACAGCAGGAGCAGCAATGATAACAACGAAAATAACCAAGATAAGGAAGTATAAAGTACAGTACTTTCTGACCATTCTCTTTCTTAATTTGGCTTGTTTCAATGAATAGATTGGTGGTCTGATCAATCTTGAAGGTTTCAACCAGAACAACATCATTGAGTGCCATCTGTCGATCAATGGAATACACAAAATTGGAAGTTGACAGAATAAGATGATATGAGCCAAGATGAAATCACCAGCAAATTCAGACATTTCAATGATCTTAGCAACAAATTCACGAGAAGGTTGAGTGAAAGCAGCCCAACCTAAACCAGCACCATACCATTTACCGGTCCAGAAAGCAGTATTAGCCTTATCATTCTTGAATTCTCTGGTCAAGAAGCAAAGAGTCAAGAAACTGAACAACAATCTTTGAACATAAATCATGGTACAAACACCCAATAACATTCTGACGAAACTGAAACCTTCCAAAACCCACATAACAATGAAGAAAACCAAGTGAACAACTACAGCGACACCATGAGCAACACCAGCAATAACAGCACCAGTCTTCTTGCAACACAATCCTAACAATGGACCAGCACAACAAGCCAAACCAAGACAAACAGCCAAACAACCAATGTCAATGACAACAGGAGCTAAAGCACAAATGATAAGTCTCAAGGAAGAGTTGACTGGTTTAGGATCATCAGTAACACCAGTTTGAGCATTGATAAAAGTGTAGGCAACATAAAGACCAGCAGTATAGATTAATGTAGGAATGAAGTCAGCAAAGATGATGTTAGATCTGTGAGCTCTGGAAGCATCACCAGCCGATTTTTCAGAAATGTCTCCAGTCAACTTACGTTTGAAACCTGTGATACGAGATCTAGAAAGACGAACGTAACCGATCCAGGAGTTTCTGTGCCATTTGGTGTTACCACGGGATAACCATCTGATGAAATCACGGTAGTCAATAAAGTAATCTTCCCAAGCAAATTGATGTGGGTTGAAGATGAATGGTGAGAACATCAATGAAGACAACGAAGCCCAGAACCATAACAAAGCAGGTTGCCAGTGTGCAACAGTACCAAAGAACAAGATCAACATTGATCTGGCACCCATGTAGATGGATGAATCAGCAAAACGTGAGTACAAGATTGAAAATGGAATACGAGAAGTAGCGAAACCTCTTCCAGTCGAGATATATCTTGCACCACCAACAGTCAAATCAGTGTATAAGGCATTGGAGTAAATTTGTGCAACGAAAACTTCGAACATAGGTGAAAGCGAAATAAAATGTCTGACGAATCTTTGAACAGCCTTCCAAATACCTCTTTCGATCAATTCTTGGACGAATAACGGAATGAAGGAGATGAAGAAAACAATGAAAATAGACAAAGTATAACGTCTAACCCAATCAATAACAGGAGTAAAGTTGTAACAACCAATTGGGTACAAAATATCAGTAATTGGAGAGTTTCTGTTGTAAGCACAAATGATAGATTCATGAGCCATGGAGTTCAAGTTAGCTAACACCAACATGAAAGTTTGTAAAGACAATTGAATAAACAAGTTATTGATGTGGAAACCAGGATGACCATAGTAGAATGATAAGAATCTATCCAAAGGTAATTGAGTAGATAAGTAGTAATATTCTCTGGACAACATCTGTTCACCCATACCAGCACCAATCTTTGTGGTAAAGTTCAAAATCGAACCGAAACCCATATCTCTACCTTTACCACATTGATAGTATTCACAATGCTTGATTCTTCCTCCTCTTAACATAGCAGTCATACCAGCATAAATATCTTCGTTCAAGTGCAAACCCTTTTGAGCTTTCGAAACACCACCTCTGGTGAACATGAAAGTAGCATTCAAGAAATCAGGGTGACCATAATGTAATTTACCACCAATTTGGGCCAAAGTTCTAGCGAACAAGGTACCGAAAGTTTGTTCTTTACCGGCAGCAACATCACCTAAAACACCAGAGTTTTCGGAGAAAATGTATTCACGAGCACCCAAGATAGCAACAGGGTAAGTCTTGTTCTTTTCACTGTTCTTGAGGTTTGGAGCGTAAGGGTTAACATGTTCAACGTTCAATTCTTCGAATTCAGCCAAGAGCGATCTAATCTTCAAACACTCTTCAAGATAGTTATCTTGATTAGCATCAATCAATTGAATGTATTCACCACGGTGGAAAATAAGGGCATGATTTTGGTTATCGGATTTACCATCACCCAAAATTGGATTACCAGACAATTGAACTCTGAATTTAGGACGACGTCTACCATTTTCTAACATTTCACAATGACCATCAATCAAAGCGGAGTAGACTCTTGGTTCTTCGTCTTCATTCAAAGCAGGTTCCTCATCCAAGTAAGCAATTTGTAAGTCAGGGTAAGCACGTAACAAGAATTCAGCGTTTTCCATTTCATCGTCCTTGAACTTTGACAATCTTTGCATAGAAACAACAAATCTGAATTTTCTTCTTGCCATTTTTTCCAAAGCCAATTCTAAACCCTCAGGGTCTCCGCCAAAGTATTGAACCAATTCAGGGTTTTCCACACGGTACAACAATTTGATGGCTCTAGCATAGTTCATGAAACCGGATACAGTACGGTACAAAGTTTGGGATCTCAAAGAAGCCCAAATACGGGTTCTTAAAGTGTACTCAGGTGCAGCCGATTTGAAACCAATACAGTAGAATGGTAAGTCATCAATCTTTGATTTCAAGTTATCGTCAGATAATTTCTCAGGGTCATCACCATTTTCATAAGCAGCAGTTTCTTCGGCCAAGATCTTGGTGTCCTTGACGAAACATTCCCACTCAACTGGGTGTAATTGTTTCAAGTATTCCAACAAGGTAACTCTGGAGAATTGATCATCTTCTCTGATGATTTCTCTCAAAGATAATAAGATCTTTTCAGAGTAGTGTGGAGTGAAAACAGTAAAGGTGGGCATGTTGTCAACGGGTAATGGTTCCAAAATAGGTGTGGCTAAGGATTGAGCGAAGAAAGAAATTCTCCTCTCGGCTTCAGAGTTCCTTGGGAAGAATTCAGTGTCAAAATTGTTGTCGTCTTGGGAAACAAAGAAAGTTGGAGCTCTCAAAGTACGCTTACCTTCAATCTCAGATGGAACTTGATGATACAACAATTTCTGGACGTGGTCAATAGCCAATAAATGTTCTCTGTACATGGAAATAACGATAGCATTCCAAATTTGAGAAATCAAAACTTTTGGTTTGTACTTGATTTCCATTTCAGTAGTGGCCAAAATCTTAGAGTAGATTCTTTTTGGTAATCTTGTGAAAATGTTTCTCCAAGGAGTTAAAATAGAGATACCCAAGTAGAAAGATCTACCAATGGAGAAGACACAGTTACAGATAATGTACCACATGTAAGTATCCAAGAAGAACAATAACATGTCAACAAGGTACATCAAACCCAAAACGATCTTAGTCTGATTGATACAAACTTTGTTACCATACCAAACTTCACCAATACATCTCATTTTGGTAGTTCCTAAAATTCTGATTGGATCTCTGATGGATAAAATCAAGAAGAAATAAGATTCGATGTACTTGGCAAAGAAGACCAAAAACCATAAGAAGTAAGATAACCACATGTCTAATCCTCTCAATTTTGAAAAGTTAGCAGTGAAAGTTTGTGAAGCAACAAACTTTCTTGACCTTCTGTTCAAGTAAGAAGTGAACAAACCACCCAAAGGCATGACGGCAAAGAAGATGATGGTCACAACACCAATTATGAACCCCACAATGGATACGACCCTTGCAGCTGTTGAAACGGCACTCAAACCAGCCCAGTAGAATGTGAAAACGACGGGAATAAGATTCACAACGAAAATAATGATCAAGAAGACCAAACGACGAGTCAAGTGTTGAGCACCAGCCCATTCTCTTGGGACGAACATCCATTCACAAAGTGTGGCACAGATTTGAATGAATGCAGCAATAATACCACCAATAGCACCAGCAGCCCATCTTGAAGATGTAACTGGTTGGTTATTCAAAGTTTGGTAGTAGTGTCTAGTGTACAAGGCAGGGGAATTGAGGGCACAGTAAATCCAGTAAACAGAAATGTGAATAATCCAGATTCTGTTATAGTTGGTAATGAAATGCAACCAAGTTCTGGTCTCTTTATAAGTTTTAAAGAAGACATTTTTCCACTCAACTTCACCTAATCTTAAATAACGTTCTTCTTGTGGAACATCAACCAATCTAGTTCCATCTTCAAAGATGATTCTACTGATGCCTTCAGGGTACCAGAACAATTGATTGACATCATCATAACCGATGACTTTATTGTGGTCTTTTTCACGTTTGACGAATCTACCATCGTAGATTTCGTAGACTTGAGATCTGATGAATCTATAAATTGGAGTGATAACACGGTTCAAATAATCACCCTCTGGAACAGGTTCTTGTCTTTGTTGGCATTGAGGAGATTGCAAATAATCAGAAGCAGTCTTGTAAATGTAACACAAACATTCAGGAGTAAAACGAACTTGATTAGCTTCACCCCATAATAATAAATACAAAGAGATGTCTCTAACTCTCTCTTCTGGGGATAAACTATTCATTTTTGCTTTCCATCTGATTTCAGCAGCTTCTAATGAATAATCACCTTCTAATTCATTAGCTAAAGCATCTATGTCTTGACCATGATCTTCAACTGCTTGTCTTGCCTTTTTAGACTTCTTCTTAGCTTTTCTTGCCTTTCTACCAATTTTACCCATAGCCATGTTAGCGAAACCAATAGAATCATCTAAATCATGTTGACAAGCAAAATACCATTTTCTGTAATTGGCATTTTCACCACCAATGTAATCTGCGTGTAAACTCAATAAAGCTTGAGCAGGTGACATTCTTGATGATCTTGAATCCAACAAAGTCATGAAATAATCAAACATATTTCTCATAGAATCTCTTTGGAAACCGAACTTATTAGTTAAATCAATAAAGATATCTTCAATGTGTTCAATTTTAATTGGAGCTTGGGGATCAGCAGACCAAGCTGGGTAAGGTAAATTTGAAGACATTTGAAAATGAGTTGGGTCGTAACCTGCGCCATTTCCACCATAAATTGGGGTGGAAGCACCGGATGATCTTGGTCCACCATAACTCATTTGAGAAGGAGTATATTGAGTACCATATTGATCATAACCAGGAGTTCCAGGAGTTTGACCGCCGTAACTAAAATCAGAGAAAGCTTCAGGATCTTGGTTATAACCCATGGGCTGTTGATTCATTTGGTAGTGAGAATCTTGATACCCGTCCATATCATAAGGTTGTTCTTGATATTGGACATTAGGATCATAATATTCACCTCCTTGTTGTTGATTTACCGCATCATACGGTTGTTGTTGGTAATAACCCCCCTGCTGATTGGGGTCATAATAGTTGTTCTGATTATTATCGTTATACGACATCTAACGTTAGTAAATCAGAAATCGATAACGAATGAACAAATATGAAAAACCTCTGTTAGAGCAGATGAAACTAATTTGGGAGGAAAAATTCAGATCGAGAACGAAAAAATTAATCCTGCATAAACTCTTCTCCTTGCCAAAAAAAATTTGTCAAATTGTTCTGGCAGAGTATGACGATTGCTCGAAACACAGCACCGCAATCCATTTTAGGAACAAAGTTTGAGGAAAATTTTTAAACCGAAGAAAAAGCAATTAAACACGCTTACTAAGTACCAATCTCAACCAGAGTATAAGCCCAAGCCTCGGAACCAAGGGATCAAAGACGCTTGCCCGTAGTTTAAATTGCATAACCAATAAACTAACCACTAGAGTTAGACAAAGGCGCGCTGTACATGAAAAGGTTCCGGTAATTGAAGTGGTGTTATCGTGTAAAAGGAGGCTGACAATGTGTTGGTATGTGGTAAGGGTGTTTTCTTCAATTCAAAGGGGCCACAAATCAATTGCGATAATCATGAATTGGGAAGGTGACAAGTCCAAATTAGCATAGTACAGTTGTTGTACAGTCATCATATCGTGTCAACAGATCTATCAAGTTCACTCATTCAATGGCGTCAATTACGTACCTCAGTTAACTGTTAAGAAACCACTAAAGAAAATGATTGAGAAATATTCAGAAAACAAACACAGACACGCAGAACCCGACACGCAACCTTAAAAGCTTAGGTAAATCAGGGTGCAAATAAAGCCGGCCAAAAGGCCCACATCACCGAATTCAACTGCTTGATCGGTCACACTCTATCAAGCATAATCCTGCCCTGGCTTCTTCCACTACACTACACTAAACTACTATTGGTGCCTCTTTGGCGAGGTATGAGTATCTGAGTATCGCGCAGAACAAACACGAAACGCGAAATTCGGTTCCTAGAGGCGTTGTCCGGTATATTATTTGAGGCAATGCTTCACAATTACTATTTATAGTAAACTAATTGATTATCAGAAGTTATTTTTGGATTTTCATTGGTGGCTTCTCACATGTGTCAATAACCTATTCACTCCATCCAAGTGACTCTAACTCTTTTCTTATTGAATCTTCTTTTTCAATTTTGGAAATTTGAGTCTCTTCTAATGGTTCACCATAAGCTTGTTTCATTTTCAAAGTTTCAATTGCCCTTAATTTTTTTAATAATGACCTAATCTTCTTCTCTTCAACTGATGAAACTCCTCCAATAACGCTACCACCGATTTCCATTTGTGAAACTTTATCATTGACTTCTTTAAGTCCTGGTGGTGGTGTTGAAGTTGGTGTTTCTTCATTCTTATTCTTATCTTCTTGATTCTTTTTAGCTTCTTTTTTCTTTCTGTTCTTAGCAGCAGTTTTAGTCTCTGTAACTTCTTTTGGTGGTGGTGCACCAGGAATTGTTCTAACTCTTGGTTTAGGTGTGAAAACTCCTGTTGTTCCTCCATTCAAATTAGTGGCTAATTCCTTTTGGTATAATGTGGTTCTCGTAGTACTGGCAGTTCCATTTCTGGCATGAGGTGGTCTATAAGCACCACTTGGTTTCTTAACATCAGATGGTCCTTGCTTTTCCTGTTTCTTCAACAAATATTCTTTGGCAGATTGATGTGGCTCTGGTGCTTTCTCTCCAGGTTTAATTTGTGGGAATTGACTAATATCTTGTGGTTTCCAAGTTATGCCAAATAACTCATTGTACTCTCTGTAGTAAATTAATTCTCCACTATAATGCCAAACTTTACATCCGTTATCCACTCTCAATCTTGGAGATGTAGTTGCAGTCAAAATAAATCTTCCACAAGGCGACCATTCACAAACACTAGTATTTGATGCTTCAAATGAAACAACTTTCTTGAATTTGTCTTGTCTATCATAAATGTCCACGGTACCTTGTAAATTACCAAAACCAGCTACTAAAATGTACTTAGCATGTGGTGAATACAATATAGTGTTTCTTGGTAATGTTGGTAATGAGTAAATCAAATTACCTCTAGCATCGAAAAAACTTGTCTCACTTGGCATGTAACCATAAATCACAGCAAACTCACGAGCGGATGGGGACCAGGTTATATCATGAATTGGACCAGGTTTAGTTAGATTGATTCTTGAGTTGTATGAACCAGCTATACCCAAAAGGTATAAGTTAGTTTCACCATAATATGATTGATTCGTGGTATCATGATCAGTAGATGCCAATGCTAACAAAGCAGTCCCTAATGAGTTCCATGTTAATTGACATTTTTCTGCTTTGAAGAAATTCTTCTGGCAAACTGGTTGATTGAAGTTTGGTAAATTATAAATGGAAACATTAGCAGGTTTACCTGACTTTTCAGGTATAAAGATAGCTATTGATGGATTTAAACCAGGGCTAATCTTGAAACTGTTGTATGGAGTGTCAGTTTTATATTTGAACTTGGGACTAGTGATTTGAGACAAATTTGAGGAATCAGCGATATCATAGAACTCAATCTCCTTATTGTTGCCCACACCTCTAGCCACCAACTTTTCATCTTGAGTAAACTGAGGTTTCCAGCCACCTTGATGTTTGGCAGACCATTCCATTATAATGCTTTTATTGTCCAAATTGAAGATTTTGACGTTTTTTGTCCACACTCCACTTTCTCTATCCAAATTGATAGGTTTGCACCATACACATAAGTAAGTACCGTTGTGAGAGAATTCTAAGTCATAAACTTCAGGTAGTTCAAGCTTGTAAAAAGTTTCAGCTTGCTTGTCACATTTAACTATGACAACCTCTGTTGGTTGAGTATAGGCGAAAAATTCACCATTACCTGAGTAAATAGCACAACGGCATTCTGCATTAGGCTTGGCAAAAGTTTGGATCTCTTCATAGTCTTGTATCAAGTCAATAGACTTTGGTTGACGACCTATCGATGTTAGTATGGAGCAAATGAGTAAAATTAACGATAATGAAGAACTATCTCGATCTGAAAATCGATAACATGAAACTTCAACAGTAATACATACAGAAAAACTGGGTGTTTGCCGACATTATGATAATAAACTTTTGCTGTTAGCAAATCAAATAGTTGTACTCGCAATAGATGAGAAACGGTGGACGCTTTTTCAATTCCCAAAACGAATTGAAATTGATGGTAGAGACACGTTTTATTGTCCCAAAAACTGTCAAGTGGTTTAGTCAAGATGATGTCTACAGATGATATCTACCTCATAAAATGTTCATTTTGTTACTTCTCCGAATCTGTAGTGTCCAGTAGAATTTGCGTGTTTTGAAGCTCCTGTTTCTCCGACTAAAATTTCATAACACTCTAAGCATCTGACCCTGAAGGTTGTGGTGTTTGTTGTATAATTCTTTTTTTGTAATTTTCTGCAGAGTTCAGTAGCAGCTTTATGAATAAGTGGAGCGATTTTTGAATCTTTAGTCCACACGTTTTCATCGTTTGTTGCATTTTCCTTCTTTGCTAGAATACTGTTGATACTTAAAATATCATAATGAATCCCCAGATACACCAAGTACATAAAATTAGTCGATTCTTGTGGTGGTTCGAACTTTATAACATTGCCCAGCTCAACGTCCACACAATGAATGTCTAAACCTAAATGTTCACTTAGAATTCCAAGTTCGATGGCCCCACCCCATGAATCTTTCTTTTTTATCCATTGTGCATAGTCGCTGTTTGTTCTACCTAGAATGACTTCACTATACTTTTCAGGGTCTTCAACGATGCCCAGGCTGCAGATTTCACGCAAATCACCAACGCTGTAAGCATTTTTTATTGCATAGCTAATAGCGTTGAACATACACGAATTGTCGTCGGGGATATTTCGAAGTATTAGGAACTTATCGATCTCTGAAATGTAAACATTAGGGATTTCTGAGTTGCCACTCAATTGCTGTTTGGATTCTTTAGGATTGGTGGCTGGTTTGGAGGCGGGTATGTCACTTTGTTGTGACTCAACAATAATCTGATCCCCATTGCGGATACCGATCTCAGTTATAAGTTTAGATGTGTCAGATATATCAAGTGGTTTAGGTGGGAACCCATTCTTTACAGAAACTATTGTGTCATCAGAGGGTAAAAGTCCGTCAGTATGACGAATCTCCTGTAAAAACTCTGCAATAGATGATGAATCATCAATGGTAACGACCTTAATGCAAGTTGACGTCTTAACCTTCACTCTCATAGCTTAACGAGTAAATCGAAAAAAGTAGTGTACGGGGCTATTGTCATTACTATTTAATCATTATCAGTCAGTCATTTCAACTTCACCTTCATTAACAATTGGGGCTTCAGATGGGATTCCAGTGATTATAGCATCAAGAGTATCCTTCTTTTGATTTTTCAATTCATCAAATTCTTGCTTATGCTGGGCTAAGTACTCTTCTTGTTTCTTATACTTTTCAACTGATTCCATAAATTTTAACATATTAACACCAGTTGCTGCTTCAGCTTCAAGATTTGTATATGGTCTTTGTTTCAAATCTTTAACTCGTCTTTTATGAATTTTACCTCTAACATGACGGTCAACTGCCAATTGATTCTCAAAATATTTTGCACACTCTACGCAATAATATTGTCCTAAACCTGGTTTTGTTTCATCTAATGGTTGATTTTTGAGTTTGTATATGGTCTCCTTTGATGATATATCATTATAGATTAGATCAAGATCTCTTGTTCTCCTTTTCGTCTTATACCTCTTAACACTGTATCTACCCATTATGCGATGAGATGGTTGATTTTTTTTCGCGCCCTGTTTAGGCGTGTGGATAAGGGCAAGTACCCTAGTTTCGCACGTGTGTCGGAAAAGGCAGTCGTCACACCAAACCGCACTATTGTTCATTGCACGACCGTCATACAAATTTTGCATTCTTACTAATAGAAAAACTCTTAGTTCAATACTATAACAAATTCGTATGTACTTCAATAATTTAATTAATATGACATGATGGGGATTAGCAAATGGTATAAATGGAATCTATAAGTTATTGGCATCATGTTGATCCAAATTTTGTTACAAAATCACAATTTCAAGTTGCCATCAAATGTGCTGACAAATCATCTTCCCATCATATATAAAGAAATAATTCCTCAGTTTTTACTAACAATTAGAAAATGGCTAGAAGACCAGCTAGATGTTACAGATACTGTAAGAACAAGCCTTTCCCAAAATCCAGATACAACAGAGCTGTTCCAGATGCTAAAATCAGAATCTACGATTTAGGTAGAAAGAAGGCTTCCGTTGATGAGTTCCCATTATGTATCCACTTGGTTTCTAACGAATTAGAACAATTATCTTCTGAAGCTTTAGAAGCTGCTCGTATTTGTGCTAACAAGTACATTACCAAGGTCTCTGGTAGAGATTCTTTCCACTTAAGAGTCAGAGTTCACCCATTCCACGTTTTAAGAATCAACAAGATGTTGTCATGTGCCGGTGCTGATAGATTACAACAAGGTATGAGAGGTGCTTGGGGTAAACCACATGGTTTAGCCGCTAGAGTTGCTATTGGTCAAATTATCATGTCCGCTAGAACTAAAGACTCTAACAAAGAAGTTGTTATCGAAGGTTTAAGAAGAGCTAGATACAAATTCCCAGGTCAACAAAAAATTATTATCTCCAAGAAATGGGGTTTCACTCCATTAAACAGAGACGAATACATTGCTAAGAAGCAAAACGGTGAGGTTAAAGATGATGGTGCTTACGTTAAATTCTTGACCAAGAAGGGTCCTTTGGAAGAAAACTTGAGACAATTCCCAGACTTCCAATACCAAGCTTAAATAGTATTCTAATAAATATTGGAGACCATTTTCATTGTACTGCGTATTATTGTAAGGCTAACACGTTGTCCTGCAGAAACGCGATCGAACTGGTATTTTTTTTTCATCACGTCGACAAACTGCGAGAATTGAAACACAAACATGTCCTTTGCTGGTAAAGAAAATCCAAAGACTTTAGTCTTATTTGATGTCGATGAGACCTTAACTCCTGCTAGATTAGGAGTCTCTGAGGAAATGAAGGAAACCTTAAGAAAATTACGTAAAAAGGTCGTTATTGGTTTTGTTGGTGGTTCTGATTTAAGTAAACAACTTGAACAATTAGGTCCAACCGTTTTAGATGACTTTGACTACTGTTTCTCTGAAAACGGTTTAACTGCTTACAAGTTGGGCAAAGAGTTAGCTTCCCAATCTTTCATCGGTTGGATTGGTGAAGAAAAGTACAACACCTTGGTTAAATTTATCTTGAGATACTTGAGTGAAATTGACCTCCCAATTAGAAGAGGTACTTTTGTAGAATTCAGAAACGGTATGATCAATGTTTCTCCAATTGGTAGAAATGCTTCCAACAAAGAAAGAAATGAATTCGCTGCTTTTGACGCTAAACACAATATTAGACGTGATATGGTCAATGCTTTGAGGGAAAACTTTGGTGACTACGGTTTAACTTACTCTATTGGTGGTCAAATCTCTTTCGATGTTTTCCCAACCGGTTGGGATAAAACTTTCTGCTTAAGACATGTTGAAGAAGAAGGTTTCGAAGAAATTCACTTCTTCGGTGACAAAACGCAACCTGGTGGAAATGATTACGAAATTTACACTGATGATAGAACTATTGGTCACTCTGTTGATGGTCCAAAGGAGACCCAAAAACTTTTGGAGGAAATCTTCAAATTATAATTACGATGATAGCTGTAATTACAATCAGTTTTAATACATTATTTACAAGTTTACTATTTACGTCTGTAGAAGATAACAGAAGTATCATCGGTTGCTTTGATGACTTGCTCAACTTCTGTTCCATTGGCATTAACAGTGTGTAACTGTAATCTGTTTAAAGCTAGATTGTTGAGCTTCTTAGCCAATTTTTTCAATGTGGTGGTCTTGTTTTCATCAAATGAATGGAAATCTTGAGGTTCCATAAGTGGAGGAAGTTCTGATGGTCTACAGTTTTTAGCAATCTTTCCATTACCAAACTGACCTGCTTCGTTATCTCCAAAAGAAAGGACTTCTTTACGGTTTCCAGAATTGTTCAACTTAATGAACGAGTGGTTGTTTCCAGTAGAAATGGTGTCTATGTTGATAGTTGCAACCTTGTTTTCTTCCTCGTTAAATTCATTCAAATTGAGTAACGATTTGATGACTTGTGGCCTATGACAAACATGAAGATACCTGTTGGTACCTAGTTGTCCTTTAAGACCATTACCAAATGTTAGGATCACTGTTTGGTTCACATCCTCATTTCTGATGCTCATAGAAATCAATGAGGTTTCATCATTGGCGTACAACCCATCAATAGAGATCTCATCTGGCAGGATTGATGAATTCAATCCATCATAAGCTTTGAGGAGATCTTGCTTCGTCAATACTTTCTTTGGTACAGCTTGTATGTCGTTTGTGTAGTTCACTTCAACAGCACACTCTCCTGAGGTATTTTTTCCCCAAGCCCAAATATTACCTTTAGTGTCACTGGCAAGATTGTGAAATTTACCTGCCGCAATGTGATCAAATGACCTTGGTTTCACAAATTTCTCTGTCTTCGTCGTGACAAGCTCGTTATTCATCATAGTCAAGTCGGACGCCTTGTTTGTTGGGATTTGGCCTCCAGCAAATGGTGAGTAATCAGGTATACCATATTGTCCAAAATTATCGCCATCTTCGGTTTTGCAGATGAATAATCTGCCCTTGTTGGACAATAAAAGTAAGTGAGAGTCACCAGAGCTTAAATCCTTTACTTTCTCACCTTTCTGAAGAATTGAGTTTTTATCTTTTTCGAAAGCAACAAAATTGTAATTTCTTTCTGACTTAACCCCAATCCAGTTTCTTCTCTTGACACCTTCGAACGAACTCTTGGTATCTATTCTTGGGGTGTAGGCGACCTTACCATCATTGGTCAATAAATAGATGTTGTTCTTGGAGATAACACACTTTTCAGTCTTGAACGGAAGTTTGATCAAAGAAGGTTCTTTCGAACCAGCGATGAACTGATAAACTTTTCCATCATCAGCAAGAGCGACTAATAAATTACCTGATGCTTCCACATCTTTTAGAATCATGTTGTTGAAACACTTAGCCCTGACTGGATATTTCAGTCGATTATGAGATCCTGCAACATATAAACCGGGGACTTCTTCAGAAGAGGCCAAATTTGATAAAAACTCCTTGGTCACAAAGGGCTCAAGCTTAGCTGCCATTTGTGATAATGCCTTCTGATTCTTGATAACATGGGGTTTTTCAGTAATGCCATAAGAGCCTTTAAAAATCCAATTTTTGTAGTACTCATAATTCATTAAAACATTATGGGCACCAACTATACCTAAGATTGCAACGACACCAATGGAGAGAGCTTTGAGTCTTTCTGTGAATTCCCAAGTTTTTTGATCTTTCTGTTGTTTTTGTTTGAATTCTTGATGAATGAGTTCCAATTGATCTTTGTACTCTGGTGAATTGATTTCAAATTGGAGCAATCTGGGATCCTTCTCCAACATTTGATTGATGCTGATACTCTCCTCTGATTGTAACTTTTCTGCTACTCTTTCGTGAAGATCTGCAGTGTTGGCGGATGCTTTACTTGATCCAGGATTATGAGGTTCTTCAAGGTTGTCTAGTTGCAGATTGAAATTGTACTCTGTTCGATACTTGTTGAAATTTTCAATCAGATTATACTTACTGTCACCTTTCCATCTCACTTGAGCTCTCAAAGGCTGTGCAAGGGTCTTTGACAATAGTTGCACCCTTCTCATAATGACTGACTTCAAGATGAGATTCGATGTAATGAGCACGACCATTAATTTGAAGGCTTAATGATTTTGGTACCGTATTCTTTATGGTTACTATAACATCTGCCCCAATGTAGTGAACTGTGCTATCGTTTTCATATCTTTGGCATTTTGGTGATGCTTTTAGAGACTAGTTGACTGAATATTATAAATCTCTAGATTTTGCAAAAAACAGGTTGAGACATAATCAAGATTGACTAATTATCTTGCTTAGCAACGAAGAGACTCATACATCTGTTTCACCGACCTACGCTCATCTACCTTATCGGCATCAAAAAATCCTACCCTTGTGTTGTTTCTACATTGAGGTTCCGCGATAATACTTAGAACATGCTTAAGACTCTTCTAGTGGCCTCTCGAAGGACTGCTTTCAGAAACCCAACTCCAAGCAGATCGTTGACTTCTATCACCAAGTTTGATACCAAGAAGTTTGTGCAGTCTCTTGAATCGAATGGATTCACCCAACAACAAGCAGAAACAGCAGTTTCAATTGTCAACAGAGCAGTTAATGATGGTATCTATCAAATCACCCGTAATTTAGTTACGAAGGAAACGTTGTCTTCAACATCGTACGAACAAAAAGTAGATTTTGCTAAACTTAAAGGTGAATTACAAACCATGGACAAATCAGAGTTTACAAATTTGAAGAAAGAGCAAGAAAATTTGAGGACAGACCTTACCAACTTAAAGAACAGATTGAAGGAAGAAATAGCCAAGAATCAAGCTGGCGTCAGATTAGATTTGAACTTGGAGAAAGGAAGAATCAGAGAAGAAAGTTCAATACATGAACTGAAAATTGAAGATACTTACACAAGGATTGACGAAGAAATAGCCAATATGCAGATGCAGATCAAATCAGTTAAGACCCAAGTGATGCAATGGCTTATTGGTGTGTCATCTGGTACATTTGCCTTATTACTTGCCTTTATTAGATTCTTTGGCTAGAATAGAAAGGGTAATCTGTTCATAAATACCAGCAACTTCTTGAGTTGCCGACGAACTACATTTTTATCAACAACAGAATTTCAGCTTCAAAAGAATTTCGTGCAGCGCTGTTGTTTATGCTCATTCTCACCAAAACATTTCCACAACGCAATGAACTCACTATACAACCACGGAGTCAAGCAGACTCAACTCATTACTAAAGATTTGGCGCTGTTTGAAAAGAACCTATCATCCTCACCATTATCACTTCAAGGTTCGATCACCACATCATTGACTTCTTTTCGTAAAACGATTAAAGAATACGGAGATCTCATAAATCAAAACAATAAAGATCCAAATATCACGAAACACGAAACTCGTCTTCAAAAATTCCAACTGGACTTGCAAGATTTCAGCAACAAGTTCGATGACTTGAGGTTGAAACGTGAGAATTCCGTTCAAGAGTCCAATAGACAAGAATTGCTTGGGCGTCGTCATACTCACAATGAAAATCCCTACGATAGTGGTAGCTCACAATCCCCTTACCAACAACAACAACAGCAACAAGAAACTTTAGGCTATTCAGAGGGATTGTATAAAGAGAAGACATCATTGCAAAGAAGTACACAGCAACTTGACCACATTTTGGAGATGGGGCAGAGCGCCTTGGAAGATATAGTGGAACAGAATGAGATCTTGCAAAAACTTGGGTCAAAGTTTGAAGAGAGTTTAATAACACTTGGGGTGAGTCAAGGAACTATAAGAACTATTGAGAGGAGAGCTAAACAAGACAAATGGCTATTTTGGGGAGGCGTCTTGATAATGCTTGTGAGTTTCTACTATATACTCAAGATATTTAGGTAACCCCACATTTTGCAATGGCATGGTCCACGTCAAAATAGCATTCAGTAAATGGGATCTAAGTGACAAAATGAAACATTAAGTAGTTACAATAAAAATTAATTGGCAAAAGTTTCCCAATGTAGTTATCGATACCAGTATAAGAGTTTCAGTACTCCTCACCACCCTTCTTCATTGCTAGATATAGTTCTTGCCTTGATAATGAACAGAGCTGACTTGCCTTATTAGGAAATGGTTTCTAACAATTTCTCAATTACTTGCCCCATTTAGGCAATTCATCAAGTAGCTGTCAAATGTTTTCACCTGTTTAGTAGGCCAATAATGAAGATCTGAATTGTTTAATTGCATGGCCCCTAATATAAAACATATGGGGTCCCAACCAAATCACAAATCAAAACTTTCCTTTAGTTCCCTTCATTTCAATTGAAGTATGAAGTTATCTCACAGCATTTTTATCCCACTATTTGCAGCCGCTTTGATACAAGCAAGCGTTATAGATTATCGTCTTAGAAGAAGAGAGGTTGTAACGATGGTAACAACAGTTGATGTGGGCATCGCTGATTTTCTCAACGCTTTAGCCAATCCTACTCCAACCACACTGACCTCACCCATTATCCCACCACCACAAACAACTCAAGGAGCTGTCACAACACAAGCTATCGCCCCAACAACCTCTAGCACAGGCACAAACTCTGTCGGTGGATTCTTTTCCAATCTTTGGAATTCAGTGGTAAACTACTTTGATAATGGCGCATCCAGTGGTGCCCCAGTAGAGCCTCCAGCTCAATCTCCACAACCAGGCCCGGCAAGCTCGATAACACCTCCAGTCGATCCAGCACCATCCCCAGGTAACCCAGTGGCATCTGTGCAGCCAACTTCTGAAAGCAATCAGCCCCCACCAAGTTCGAATACTGGCGGTTTTCCCAGCTTCTCAAGTTCACCAGCACCTTCAGAATCATCTCCGGTAGGTTCTCCTGGTAACACAGGTAATTTACCAGCAAATGCAGCCGCAGCAGTGGGTGCAGGTGGTATATCATACTCGCCATATACTAAGGGGGGACAGTGTAAATCAACAAGTGAAGTGCAGCATGATATCGACTTGTTGTCAGCTTTTAACATCATCCGTCTATATGGCGTGGAGTGCAGCGGAGTTGAAAATGTTTTAGCAGCTATGACTTCATCCCAATCTTTGTTTGTTGGAATCTACAATATCGATGACTACAATATCAACCAAGATTTAACAATTTTGAAGAAAGCTGTAGCAACATCTTCAAGAGGTTGGAGTGCCATTCACACTGTTTCGATTGGCAATGAATTAGTAAACGCAGGTACAGTGAATGCTAACCAGATTGTTAATGCAATGAAATCAGCAAGAAGCTGGTTTCAACAGAATGCTCCTGAGTATTCAGGACCCCTTGTTTCGGTGGATACATTAGTTGCAGTTATGAACAATCCAGCTCTTTGTGATGCTTCAGATTATTTAGCTGTCAATTGTCATCCGTATTGGGATGGTGGAGTACAACCTGATGATTCTGGACAATGGTTGCAGACACAAATTTCCAATTTGAGAAGTCATTGTAACAATGGCAAAGACATTTTGATCACAGAGAGTGGCTGGCCCACTCAAGGTCAATCCTATGGAAATTGTGTTCCATCTGAATCTAACCAATTGAGTGCTATCAAAAGCATAGTAAAAGCTTTGGGAACAAAAGTTTTGATGTTTACTACATATAATGACTACTGGAAGGATGGTGGAAGCTACGGCGTTGAAAAGTTTTGGGGCATTTATGGTGACCCTTCAGCTTGAATTAGTTTAGATGTATGATACCCTTGTTAAAATGCAAAATCTTGTGATCAAACAATAGAAAAGCCTTGCACGATAAGTTCTGTAAACATTAAACAATCATAAAGTCTTTGGTTTGTGAAATTCACAGTTTACCCAAATTCTTGTATTACGAAAATTTGAATCAAATTCAAATCTACTCAACAAGAATTTTAGCTTTACGAATGTCTTCTACTCAAGATTATACACGTGTAAGCTTGTGGCAGTTAATCTACTAACCCAGATCTATTTGCACTATGATCATCCCAAAAAAAACGTGCGCGTTTTCAAAAGTCTCGAAATTTTGTCGTGATAAACAATTCTCTCAAAGTCATGTCCAGTGATAGAGAACGCAGGAAACTATCACATAAATTACAAGGGGCCATCGATGGACTACTTGAGTTAGTTGATTCTAGGGAATACCCTATCTGGGAGACGTTTCAAAGGTTACCTCTTCGAACAGGAACTGATTACTACAAGTATATCAAAAATCCCATATCACTTCACAGTGTGAGGCAAAGGGTGAAAAAGAACTCTTACCACAATGGTCAGGAGTTTATCAAAGATTTGGTTCAAATGAGTTGGAATGCTAGATTGTACAATCAAAGAACTTCAAGAATATATGAACAAGCTGTCATATTAGATAAGTACATTCAAGACTCAATCATCCCGAGATTGTCCACTGATAAATCCGTTCCGGACCATGATTCATTGTTTTACCCTGATTTGGGACCATTACCTGCTGATGATGAACCACTTGAACCAGTTGCCGAGCCAGTACAACCTGAAACTATAATCAAAGATGAAGAATATGAAGATACAAATGATGATGATTATGAAGATTATCAAGGAACACCAGAGCCAAGAAGATACGGGGATCCGTTCTCAATGGTAATGTCAATGCCTAAAGTTCACTCGAGAGAAATTTCTGGCTCACCTTTTCAAGCCACAAGATTGGAAACTGGTATCAGAAGAGGTAGACCACCAACTGTCGATAAACCTTATGAGACCAGAATCAAGTTGATTTTGAAACACTTCAAAAAACTTCGTCATCCAACTGACCCTAATCGTGCTTTATCTGCAAGTTTTGAGAGATTACCCGACAAAAATTATAGTGACTACTACAGAGTCATTAAGAATCCTATAAGTTTGTTCGAAATCAGGGCCAAATTAAGAGCTAGAAAGTATCACAATGTTGACGAATTTTTGAGTGATCTTAACCTTATGTTCCATAATGCTAAAGTGTATTTTGGTAACGATCAATATAGCGCTATGTACCAAGATTGCGTTACATTTGAACAAGAAGCAAACAAAGTGATAAGTATCGAGTTAATGAAGTCAGAAAAGGATGTTATAGCTTTAAGTGGACCTGGTGGAGATGGTGTTTTACGTTTTCCATTAGATTCAATAGAGTTAAATGGCTACACCTACAGAGTCGGTGATTGGGTTTTGATAAATAATCCCAATAATCCAGATAAGCCAACTGTTGGTCAAGTCTTCAGGCTATGGTCAACTAAGGATGGAACTCAATACACCAATGTTTGTTGGTATTACAGACCTGAACAGACTTGTCATAGATATGATAGATTATTCTTTGTGAATGAAGTTTGCAAAACTGGTCAATACAGAGATCACGTTGTCAGTGAGATTGTTGGTCCATGCTATGTTATATTTTTAACAAGATACCAGAAGGGTGACTTACCAAAAGGTGTGATACCAGACAACTGCCCTTGGTTCATTTGTGAATTCAGATATAATGAATCGAGTCACGTTTTCAACAGAATCAGAACATGGAGAGCCTGTTTACCGGATGAAACAAGAGATAATCCTGAACCACCTGTGGTACCTTTGAGTGAACCAAGAAAATTGATTAAGTACGAGTCACCTATTAAGGCGTTGCTCCCACCGGGTGCAGATACCAGAATGTCAATTCCTGATGTCACAGAAGGCCCATCACCCAATACACCACCATTATTAGGTTCAGTGTATTTGAGGGATCCTGATCCAGAAGATGATTTGGGCCAATACTACACAAGTGCAAATGTTGCACCAAGCCCAGAGAATGATGATACGGTTAACAACAGGAAAGCTTATATTTTCACACCGATATCACAAGCTAAACTGTACACATATCCTACAGGAACACCACTTGGTATTAACACAGGATTAACAGCTACTACTACAGCCCTTGCCAATAACACCATAGTAACATCGAATGTGCAACCTCAATTTTACCAACCACCAGTGTCACAAGAACTTGAAAGTGATAAATCTTATCTTGCTAATGTTACAAGGTTCAAACCAAATCTCATACAACAACAGCAACAATATCAACCACCGCAATATCAAACTCAACATAAAGTGAAGGTTGACGCTAGAAAGCAAGGTACTCCAACATTATCAGGACAATATCATATTGTTACTTCGAGTTATTCTACTTCGATGCCTGGGGTAACCTTGAGTTACACTACAGAGGATAAAGATAATCAAATTAGTTCGATTAGTAAGGATATTGAATCTGAAAAATCAGACAATACTTTGAACATTGTTTGGTACAGGGGACCTCCATTACTTGTTGCTAACAGAATTGAAGGTGATGTTGGACACTCAGCAAAATATTTGAAGTGGAAATTGAGTCGTGCATAGATTTTCGATGGTGCTATCGCGAAACACAAATCTGTAGAATAGATAAAATGAACAAACTGTTATTAGAATTTCAGGATCATTTGAAGAAGAGTAAACGAATAGTTGCCCTTGTTGGTGCTGGACTACTGGTAAGTAGTGGACTTCCAACTTTCAGAGGGTCTCAGGGACTTTGGAAGAATTTTAATATGATAGATTTAGCAACACCAGATGCATTCTACATTGATCCAGGATTAGTTTGGCAATTTTATTCTTGGAGGCGATACAATGCACTCCAAGCAAAACCAAATCCTGGTCATAATGCATTAGCAAAGTTGTCGCAAATTGATCATATAGATTTTATCACAATCACCCAAAATGTTGATGGACTTCTGATGAGGGCAGGTACGTCAAAGGATAAAATATTTGAAATTCATGGCTCTTTATTTGATCTTAAATGTACCAGTTTCACATGTAATTACATTGAACACAATAACTTGCAACATCCACTAACGAAAAGTCTTGCTGACACAGAAAATGAATTTGCCAAAAGGCCTCGACCTAATGATAATGATAATAATAATGACAATACTAATGACTCACCAGCATTCAGACCTGTCAAACAATTAGATGAGAGTGAACTTCCTAGATGTCCAGTTTGTAAAGAATTGCTAAGGCCAGGAGTTGTTTGGTTTGGTGAAACGCTTTCACTTCAGACGTTGAATAAAATTGATAATTTCATTGAACAGGGACAAGTAGATTTGATTCTTGTCATTGGAACCAGTGGTACAGTCTATCCAGCCAATAGCTATGTTGACAGGGTTCGATATAAAGGGGGCAAAGTGGCTATTTTCAATACAGATATTGATGATCATATTATGGAAGGACAAGAGGAGGGCACATGGGGATTTAAAGGGGATGCAGCTCAACTACTTCCTATAGCATTAAAACCAATAATTGGTGACATATAAGGTAATAATAACGAATCTTAAGTATATTGTGCAAGCACATCTAGTTATTTAATATGGTACATTAGGTTTTACAACCTCTTGACTCAGGAGAGAGCGTTTTTCTTCTTTTATTTGGTTGATAGAAAGGGTTCCCCAAATTAGTTGAACCAGTCACAGTTTGGGGACTTTTCGAAGTTGTCTCTGGGAGCTTTTCGGCTGCAGCTCTAATTTTCGATATTGTATCAACAGAATAAGAAGGTTTCAAGGGAGGCCTTAGAGCATTGTCTCTAGCAGTATCATTATAGACTTGAATAGTAGATTTCCTTTTTGGAACAGCAAAAACTGGAGCATTATCTAGTAGAGGAGATGATAGAGTCAATTTCGAATTACCCCTAAGTGTATGGGAATCCAGTGAACATTCACTGCAGGATTTTAGGTAGGTTATATCAAATTCTTCTAATGAATCAGCTAGCTGAATATTCATGAATTAATGGTAATCTAGAGAGTATCTGACTGAATGGAGACCCACCAAATAATAAAATAAAATGATAGTGATAATGATTTCAAGGTTGAAGTCAAGTAATTGATATGAACCAACAGATTGAATATTTAAGTGAATCTTAAGTATTAACGATTTAATACTTCCCTGTGATTAAGGAATGGATTGTTTTAATTTGTAATTTGGTAAATCAACACACTTTGTTGAATCAATTTTGTCAAGTGTTGAAATTATATTTTATTTCCGTTTTACTCTCTTGGGAAAATTGTTCGATAACTAATGGACGACAAAATTGAAAATTCAAAACCAATTAAGTACTGTGAAATTATGAAGTGATTCGATCTACTGACTAACAAATAAAAGGAGGCGTTATGCAAATGGCAAATTAAACTGTAAACAACAAATGATAAATTCAATCCAACGGAAAACAAATCAGTTTTAAACTTAAACTGGAGTCTGCAAAAATTTGCAATTTCGATATACGTTCTACAACTATCTTTAAATACAGTCAACTAAAATCTAGTTGAATCACTCAATCCAAACTCAAACAGGAGTGTAATTTAAGGTTTGGGAGGATAACTTTTTCCACCAGCTTTGGCTACACAGCGCCCACTAAAACCTTTGAAAAAGCAACCAAATATTAATCTCTGGTCAAGTCTGTATAGTGAATTTACAAACACTACTAGAATGATGTACGGTTGTAGTACTAAATCTGCTGGTAATCGCCTTGATTCTTGAATCATACCAAGTGTTTTACATGGTTATGAATATTTCACTTGTTTGCTATTAATTCTCTATTTTTCAAATTGTGAGACATTCTGCCTGTGGGGGTTATGATTTAAACTTTAGAGTTGTTTACTCAATCTAAACGCCTATACACCCGACAAGCTATTGCTTGTCCAATGATTGTGGTAAGATCGACAGCTATTAGCTTGATATCACTGGTTTCAATGACCGTGCACGGATATTGAGGAGAGATCTCCCCGAGATTCGTTTTCGTTGAATTCTTGTTATATCACCAAAGTTAAATTGAATTTTGCAATAACTTCTCCATTGAGTTAAATTGATAGATCAATTCATTACTTGTTTATGGGACACAGCTGACTAATAAATCGACTTCGGGCCCGGGGTTTTACACCCTCAATTAATGTGTTTTTACCAATTTCTCGGACAGTATTCAACCATCAAATCAAATTTGTTAACATTAGCTACTAAATATGTTAAGATCATCATTTAAGCAAAAGTCAAGCTTTTCTCAGTTCATTAGATTCAATTCAACTAAGTCTTATGATTTAGTGGTTATTGGTGGTGGACCAGGTGGTTATGTTGCTGCCATTAAAGCCGCCCAATTAGGTTACAATACCGCTTGTATTGAAAAAAGAGGAGCTTTAGGTGGAACTTGTCTTAATGTTGGTTGTATTCCATCAAAATCCCTTTTAAATAATTCCCATTTATATCACCAAATTCAACATGAATCAAAATCAAGAGGTATTGATATCGCTGGTGAAGTTTCTGTAAATTTGAAGAATTTACAAGCTGCAAAGGAGAAATCCGTTAAGCAGTTGACTGGTGGTGTTGAAATGTTATTTAAAAAATGGAAAATTGATTACCTCAAAGGTGAAGGTTCTTTTGTTGATGAAAAGAATGTTAAAATCAAGCCTATAGATGGTTCCGAAGATTTCCAGGTCTCAGCCGATAGATTTATCGTGGCAACTGGTTCTGAACCAACTCCTTTCCCTGGTATTGAAGTTGATGAAGAAAGAATTGTTACCTCAACTGGTGCTTTAGCCTTACAAGAAATTCCAAAAAGATTAGCTATTATTGGTGGAGGTATCATTGGTTTAGAAATGGCATCAGTTTGGTCAAGACTTGGTTCTGAAGTCACCATTATTGAATTCCAAAATGCTATCGGTGCTGGTATGGATGGTGAAGTGGCTAAACAATCTCAAAAATTATTAGCTAAACAAGGTCTTAACTTCAAATTAGGTACTAAAGTTACAAAAGGTGTCAGAGAAGGTGACATCGTCAAGATTGAAGTTGAAAATGCTAAATCTGGTGAAAAGGAAGAATTAGAAGCTGATGTTTTATTAGTCGCTATCGGTAGAAGACCTTACACCGAAGGTTTAAACCTTGAAGCAGCTGGTTTAGAACAAGATAACAAGGGCAGATTGGTAATTGATTCTCAATTCAACTCTAAACATGAACACATCAAAATTATTGGTGATGTGACGTTTGGACCAATGTTGGCCCATAAAGCTGAAGAAGAAGGTATTGCTGCTGCTGAATACTTCAAGACTGGTCATGGCCATGTTAACTATGGTAACATTCCATCTGTTATGTATACTCACCCAGAAGTCGCTTGGGTTGGTGCTACAGAAGAACAATTGAAAGAACAAGGTATCAAATACAAAGTTGGTAAATTCCCATTCATTGCTAACTCAAGAGCTAAAACCAACTTAGATACTGATGGCTTTGTTAAATTTTTAGCTGATGCTGAAACTCAAAGAGTTCTTGGTGTTCATATCATCGGACCAAATGCTGGTGAAATGATCGCTGAAGGTGGTTTAGCCTTAGAATATGGAGCTTCAACTGAAGATATTGCAAGAACATGTCATGCTCATCCAACATTATCTGAAGCATTCAAGGAAGCTGCTTTGGCAACTTTCGACAAGCCTATCAACTTTTAATCAAACTATATAGCCGAGAACTTATCATTCTCAAATACAAATCAATCTGAATTTGACGTTTTAGTATTTCATATATTCATATTTAGTGAGTATTACGAACGCTTGTATCAATACTTGAATATAATGTACACAGCATGAATGATACCTGGAATATAACCAAGACAAGTTAATAAGATATTAAGTAACAATGAACTTGAACAACCTCTCTCTAAAAACACACCTAATGGAGGTAAAATAATTGCAAATATAAGTTTGAAAATATCGGAACAAGTGAAAGCCATTGTAATAAATCGTACAAAATTTGGGGTATTTGGAGGTATTTATATTGATGACATGTTCGTTAAATCAAGGTACTATACAGGTAATGATTGCTCAGCCGCAGGGACACTCATAGGTTTAACCTTGCTAATTTTAGAATTGCTAGGCAAAAAAGTGCAGCCAGTCATGTATTCACATTTATGAAATAATTTAGTATGTAACCATTGCAACGTAAAACTTCATTGCCAACAACCTTAAGTTTGCCAATGTCGTGTCGATCTTATACCAGACACACACGACATTTTTGGTGACATTACTCACTCGCAGTAAACGTCGTCCCGAGTCTCAAAATTTTCATCTCTACTGGTTTAACATGGCTGACTTACAACATCAGATTTTGAAGATTGTTGATAAGTATGATGGGATATCTAGTACTTTAGAAATCCCAGAATTAAAAGATATCGATGCCAATACTCTTCATTCAAATTTGACTTCTTTATGGTCAAAAGAACTTATTGAATTTAGTAAGATCGAAATCGATAAATGGATTTTAACCGAAGAAGCTCAAGAATTCTTGGTTAAAGGTTCACATGAAATCCGTGTTTTAAACGAGGTCATTAATTCTTTAGATGGTTTGAAAATTTCTGATGTCAATACTAAATTAGGTCAAGTTGGAAAATTAGGTCAAGGTAAAGCTTTCAAAAATGGTTGGATTGCCAAGGATGGTGACAAATTAATCTCAAAAGTTAAAGAAGTTCCAAGTGATACCGTTGTGGAACAATTGAAAACTATTAATTCTACTGGTTCTTTAGATGATAAGAAAGAAATCACCGAATTAAAAAAGAGAAAGTTGATTTCATTGAACAAAATTGTTGGTTACAAAGTAACTAAAGCTGCTAACTTCTCTTTGGAAATTAAAAACTTAGAAACTGATGTTACCAGTGATATGATCGCTAACGGTTCCTGGAAAGATTTAAAGTTTAAACCTTACAATTTCAAATCCGAAGGTTTATACCCCCAATCCGGTGCATTACATCCTTTGAATAAGGTTAGAGAAGAATTCAGACAAATTTTCTTTTCTATGGGATTCACAGAAATGCCTTCTAACCAATATGTTGATACTGGATTCTGGAATTTTGATACTTTATTCGTACCCCAACAACATCCTGCAAGAGATTTACAGGATACTTTCTACTTGAAGGATCCAAAAGTTGGTGGTGAACCAGAAGATAAAGAATATTGGAATAATGTTAAACAAGTTCATCAAGAAGGTAAATATGGTTCAATTGGTTACAGATACCCATGGAAAGGGGAAGAAAGTTTAAGAACCGTTTTAAGAACTCACACAACTGCTATATCAGCTAATATGTTGAAGGACTTGGCAGCTGATCCAAGACCATGTCGTTTATTCTCAATTGATAGAGTCTTCAGAAACGAAGCAGTTGATGCTACTCATTTAGCTGAATTCCACCAAGTTGAAGGTGTTATGGCTGGTTATAATATCACTTTAGGTGATTTGATTGGATTCATGGAGAATTTCTTCGCCAAAATGGGTGTTAATGGTTTAAGATTCAAAGCTGCTTACAATCCATACACTGAACCATCTATGGAAATTTTTGCATACCATAAGATTTTGAAAAAATGGGTTGAAATTGGTAATTCTGGTATGTTCAGACCAGAAATGTTAGAAGCTATGGGATTACCAAAAGATTTAAGAGTTTTAGGTTGGGGTTTATCATTAGAGAGACCTACAATGATTAAATATAATGTCTCAAATATCAGAGAATTATTAGGACACAAAGTTTCCTTAGATTTCATTGAAACTAACCCTGCTGCAAGATTAGATGAAGCTTTAGTGTAAGAATAGAATAATTAAATTATGATCATATAGACCTGTACTTAATGAATCTTCATATGTGAAAAACTCACTCGACACGATTTCGCATATTAGTCGTTGACCAACTAAACTGATATCATATTTATGATGAGTCAACCGATTGAACTCAAAAGTGAACCTAACGATGTTGATTTGAACTCTACGCCTATCAATAGTGATGCGATCGCTCCTGATAGTGATCCAATAATGCCTGAAGAATTTGGATCTCTACCACCAGAGGATAAACTACAAGACGAGGATGACTATTCGAAGTCACTCAAGCTACATGAAGAAAGAGACTCAACAGAAGAACTTCAATGCAAATGGGTGGATTGCAAAGAAAGAGATCAAACTTCCCCTGCTGGTTTGGTAAGACATTTGAATTACCATCATCTTGGCTACACCAACAGTCTCAGTATTAATAACCCTATTCGTTACACATGCTTATGGGAAGGGTGTCCACGTTATGGAACAGATCAGCCTTCGAGGTTTGCTTTGATCTCTCATTGTAGAACTCATACAGGTGAAAAGCCATACTTTTGTCCTATACCTGAATGTGAGAAACATTTCACTAGATCAGACGCTTTAGCCAAGCACGTCAAAGGTGTTCATGACTTGCATGTATTGAAAGATGCAGTTTTGCTCAATAGAGATAGAATAAAGAAGGGAAGAATGGGACCAAATTTTGAAGATCAAGAACATATGAACGAGTCAGATTTTATAGAATTGATCGAACAAGATTACAGTATAAGAACGCCATGGTGGTTCTCAAACAACTTTTTGAATGTTTTGGCGGATGAAAATAGTGGTATGGAGTCGATCTATAGGATTCCCCTTGATACAAAGCAGTACAAAGTGGCTAAAGCTAGATATGATTCCTATGTCCAAACTCCTGATCAAGAGCTTGGAATTGCCAATCTGGCAATTGAGCAAGAATTCAAGAAAAATGTGAACGAACTCTCCGCTTTTGTGCAAAATAATAAAGCCCACGATTATGATGTTGATCAGATGGATGTGTCTAGTTTAGTCGTCCTTCATGAGCACCTTCTGAGTAACTTAGCTACTGCAAACAGAATCAATAAGATTGTTACTAAACAGTTAACAAGTTCAATCAAGACCAAAAGAAAACTTTGGGTAATGAATCAAATATTACTCGATGCCAATACCAGCTTGAGTATACCATTGGATGATACACATCAACACAATTCAAATCCTGCAAATGATGAAGATGATCAGCGTGTCCCCACCAAAGATAGAATTGATGATGAAATATTGAACAGTATCAAATCCGTCTAAAACTGCACATAATCGAAAATTTCTCATCTCATCGTCAGTACCATGCATACAACAAAAGAGCCAACAATCGTTGAAGTACTGGAATCTGAGGCTATTTCTGGTACGGAAGCTATTTCTACTACCGAGACAATTAATCTGGAATCATCACAATATAACGAGTTGAGTTTGGATGGACTTTTTGCTGAATTGAAGAATGCTACGAATGGGCCAGAACCTAAAGATGAATTCTCCAAGATTAAAGAGAGAGTGGAAGCATTACCAAAGATAGAGGACAAATTACAAAAGCAGTTGGATAATACCAAGAGTCATAAACATGCAGAAATTATAAGTGATCCTATAGTACATAAAGTGAAAACGACGAAGAAGGAGGATGCAGGAGACAAATGGTTCAATATGAAGCAACCAGAGATCACCCCACAAATCAAAAGAGATCTTCTTATCATCAAACAAAGAAATGCATTGGATCCAAAAAGACATTATAAGAAAGATAAATGGGAAACGCCAAAGTTTTTCCAAACTGGGACAATTATAGAAGGTAACACAGAATTTTACTCACGTCTCAAGAGGAAAGAAAGAGGTACAACTCTTGTTGATGAACTTTTGCATAATGATGAGTCTCAAAAATATTTCAAGAGAAAATACAATGAAATCCAACAATCTAAAACTAGTGGTGGTAAGGCTTACTATAAGAAAGTCAAGTCAATGAGAAAGAAGTTCTAATGAATTATCATGATAATATACATAATTAATGTAGTAAGAAACTATCTATAATGTTATTCTTCTAAGCCAGCTCTTTTGAAAACATCCAGTCTTACTTCATCCCAAAGTTTTTTCTTATCATCTTTGGAAAGTTTTGCCTTTTTGTCATTAATTCTTAATGATTTTTTAATAGCATCTGATTTTATTTTGTACTCATAAGCAGTTGTTGCAGCTGCCGCTAGATTAATCAAGTAATTTCTTATTGCAATTTCTTTATACTTGAACTTAAGCACACTTTGATTATCACCTGAAGTGATTGGAGATGCTATCTTCCCTGGATCATTAATTTGGAGTAGCCGTGATTGTTTTACTGAAATTTCAGCAACAGATTTCTTGAAGTTTAGATCAAGATGATGTTCATGATAAATGTTTGAAGTTATAAGGGTATAAATTAATTCTTTGTCTGAAATGTGGGGCAGGATTAATAGAATATGACAAGTCTTTGCTAAATCTCCTACCAATTGCGGGAGTGAATTTGATGAGTATGTAATATCAGGGGATGATGAAACCATTGGCATTTGTGTCAACATAAGTTTACACCGTGTGACATTTAAGTTCCAGTCAATTAGTGATTCAGGGACATTTTGGTATTGTAGCAGTGACCCCAAAGTTATTTTATACGTTTCTTCTTCCACAGGTTGGCCTGTTGTATTTTGTTCGTTGTAGTACTGCTCAAAATGAGACTCATGAAGAGTTATATCATTAACCAACTGTTCAATAGTAATAGATATTGGTTCACTATCTTCAGGTATTGTGGCCGTTGAACTTGAGTATATAGATGGTGCAGATCTTACTGATCTTTTACTGAACACCGATGACGCCAGAGACCGAAACAGGTGATGTGGTGCTTGCTTGAAAGAAGGGGCTGATCGTATAGTGGCAGCGGAAGACGCTGTTACCGCTGGGAGTTGTTGGTAAATAGCATTTCTAGCAGATTCTTTAAAGTGAGATGGTGGTGATGACGTTGACAGACTGTTGCTTCTAACAAATGGAGATCCAAACATTTCTTAAATGTGATTTCTTAACTCCAGTGTCACTTTATTGGTTTCAAACACTCCAGCTGCTTGATGACCTTGTGATAAAATTTTCCGCGTGGTTTTGAGTTAGATTTTGTTGCACTATGAAGATAGTTTCAAACGCTCTTACCAAGGCGCAGATGTACCATAAGACCCAAACAGCTTATGTACATCTAAGAACTGGCTGGTGATACAGTTAGTCCCCAAAATTATGAAATTGAAACCGGAGTTTTAATGAAAAGTTATTGAGTGCTCTTTAGAAGCACCACAAATGACGTTACAATGTCAACAACCAAGTAAGACTTGTTGCCACCATCAATTATGGTTGTATCATCCCTCTATCTCTAGGTCTCCTTCTCTTTTCACCATACTTCTACTAGTAACTTAACAGTGTGATTTACCACAATAGACGTAGACTCCAATTAACACTAATTCGATGGTATTGAACGGGGATCTCGAGCTGTTTACTACCGAATAACAGTTTTCACTTTGATATAATGTTTACTGGCATCTCAAGTTCTGCTCGCATTAAATTTACTGATTATGGAAACTACATCAGAAGATTTTGGGTTCCATTTAGCCACTGATGCTCATGGTATCGAGGTGCTACCACCAATAGACTTCGAGAAGAGTCCACAGAATCTCAACTTGCTTGCGATAGGTAATTTAACCCAAGTTTTTGCCTGCTCAAATGGGTCAACTGTTATTGTGGGAACACTCAATGATTTGAATAAAAGTGCTGTTGATAAATTCATTAAAGCAGACTTCAACGTGTCTCAACTTGCATTCAATGCTGACGAGTCTCAGATATTTATGATCATAGATTCCATACTTCATTCGGTAAGCGTCGATGTTACCTTGAAAACCCAAAAAATAACACCAACTTATCTCAATTTGAACGCTACAGCGTTGACTACTTCTCCAGTTGCGCCAGATGCATTAGCAGTAATCTCAGAAGGGAAACTTGCGTACTACAATGGTGTTCATACTTCTTTTTCACCCGCTGCTGGACCCATTCTTTTCTCGTCACAGGGAAATTCGATATACTCGGGCACCGCTGAAGGAGAAATCAAGATCTATGACTTGGCTGGTACTGTGAAGAGAGAAATAGAAGCCCCAGAATTACAGAGTCCCAAGCTTTTGCATTTGGTAGAACTCAGCCCTTCAAAGTTGATCGCATCATACTCTTCTGACGATGATGGGGACGAAATATATCTGTCATTCATAGTTGATCTAAATTCAGATGAAAGATTCACCGAAATCGACGTGGCAAGTGCTTTCGGATCAGTTGAGAGATCGAACTGTTATTATACTCTGACATTAACCAACTGGGTAGATGCTCATACCTACACATTCATTACCTCAGCCAAAGCCACCGAAATCAACACTATAAGCCAAAGCCAGGATACTATAGAGTCATTGATGCCTGCCAATGATTTTGAAGGAGCAGCTTTTCCACTTAATGATGAGACTGGTGATGATGCTTCACCAATTGGGTTGGCTATTGACCTTTCTTGTGCAAATGAAATCGTCAAAGAACCATGTGAGGGTGTTGACGAGGCCTCGCAACTACCTAAGTTATGGTGTTTGAGTAACGAAGGGACTCTCATAGCGTGGTGGGTCTTCCATCGCTCATGCATTAAGCATAACTCATTGAGTATTCAGAGATCTTTAGATGCATTGAAAACAGCACAAGAGGATGCTCACCAGTATGGAGCTACCAAATCTACTGAAAATGACAAAAACCCACTTCCAGCAAAACAGGAAACTACCAAACCGCCTGCTTTTGGTTCTTCTCCATTTGGCACATCCTCCTTTGGATCCAATGATAAGAGCTCAAGTGGTTTTGGAAATATAAAAATGAACTCCACCACTACAGGTGGTTTTGGATCCGCTAAGAATGACTCCAACTCCTCGACTGGATTTGGTGAATCATCATTCGGTAAAACCAATTTTGGTGCTGTGTCCTTCGGGAATTCTTCATTCGGAAACAGTTCTTTTGGATCCTCTGGAACAACTGCAAGCAAATTCGACGCTTCGTCAACATCTGGAAGTGGATTCGCTGCTTTTGCCAATAAGTCAAATTTGCTTCAAAACTCGCTGAAAACTCTGGGAAGTCCATTTGGCTCATTATCACAGAACAAAGATAGCCCGTTTGGGTCATCAACCCAAGGCAAAGAAGGTGGATTTGGATTCCAGTCCGATAGTAAAACAAGTCCGTTCGCTTCGTTAGCTGCTACAGCAGGCAAATCTAATGCCAGTCCATTTGCCTCTTTTGCCGAAACGTCGAAGAGCCCTTTCAGTGGATTACTGGACAGCAAGAAGGAGGCGTCCAGTCCATTTGCTTTTTCAAGTACAACTGAGAAGCAACTGAATGATCACAATGCAACAGCTAAAACAAGTTCCTTTGGGGGTTCTATGTTCGGCAGTCAAGAAGCATCTTCTCTTTTTGGGTCTCAGAGCAAGAAAGAGGTAGATATCACTCAAACAAGTCAGAAAGGCAGCCTCTTCAACAACACAAGAAAAGACGAGTCTGCTTCGCAAGGCGAGGTTGCACAAGGTGAGGACTCAAGATCAGTTGAGAATAGTAAAGCTCTCGGTAATGACTCAAAAGCCCATACAAACGATAAAGATCAAGCGTCTCCGAAAAACTTCTCAAACTCGGCGGAGGATGTGACTATGAGATCATCCTCATCCAACTTCCTTCAACCCTCAGGAAGGGATACACCTTTAGACTCTGGATCATTCGAAAATGTAATGGAGTCATTGAAAGTAAGCGAGAGATCACCCAAAAAGACATCATCGAGTTTGCTCCAGAATGAGACTTCCTCAGGACTTTTCTCTTCGACGCAGCCAGAAAGAGTCACAACGACAACGGAGCAAAAAGACTTGTCTTCATTCTTCAAGCATAAACCGAAGAGTGAGCCCAGCCCTTTTGCCAAATTCAGTTTGAACCCTGCAGAAACATCAAAACCAGATACCACGTCTCAGAGTGATTCATCCTCGATTGTGGACCTCGAAGAAGACAATGATCAGGATTCATTTGTGGAAATTGGTGACTCTGAATACATCAGCGAAACTGAATTGGGTTTAGACGAAGTTAATGAAAAGAGAGAAGAAGCATATGTTGTGGTGAATCACGAGGATTACGACGATTATTCAAAGAAAGACATGACACCCGAAGAAAAGCTCAACCTCCTCAAGAGAAAAGCTGCTGATAATTCTAGAATCACGTTCCTGATCTATGATGGACTCACGAAACCTTCGAAGAAGGGCCAGCCGGATTTTGAAAAGAGTATACGTGAGATCATGAACAACACATATGGAAACTTGAAGATTTTGCAAGAAAATGTCAGCAAAATCGAGAAGCAAATACTGGACCAGAGTAAGAAGCGTGTTACCTTAGATGAGTATTTACTTGAGCATGGTGATCTTTGGAGACAGAGTGACATTTCAGATTTACGAAGGATCGTTCAAGACAGAATTAAAAAGGTTCAACCGATTGTGACCTCATTAGAGTCATTTGACTCCAAGTTGGAAGATTTAATGGATGAGGTCATCGAGACACATGTGAAGAAGGACCAAATAGACAAGGCATTGCTGCAGTTGAAATTGTATTCACAATACATTAATGAAGAATCAGTGAAATATTACCCATTAGATCCTAAGAGTGAAGAGATCAGAAGTAGAATCAGAAGCAAATGGTTAAATGTGGATACTTTAAAAGACAGGATTGTCAAGGAATTGATGCCATTGAAAGCTCGTCTCAATTCGAAAACTGTGACAGTAGATAAGATCCAAGAGCTAATGTTCCATATCAATGGGGCGCTAGAAAAGCACGACCATGAAATTGAATCTCTACTGGAAAAGCTCTCACTGACCAGTCTCGCTACTATCAATAAAGACAGCGTTGAAGCCACAGATAAAATTCCAAACTCATTTTTCCATAAATGGAGACTATCTGAAGCAATGGAGCCCACAAAAAAAAATATCACTGTCAGGATTATCTGATCCAATCGATGTTACAACTGACCAATCTCTTTATATAATCAATTGAACACATTTACGACCGAATCTCAAGTTTTCACACTTGAGATGGACTAAGTGTTTCCTATCTGTTTTCGTCTATCGCGTAAACAAGAATTGAAAGTGTTTCAGCTTATGCTTCAATGACAGACGATATAGGGACACAAGTCAATGTTCCTGGAACTAGAGGCAAAGCTCTCCTTCGATACTGCGGACCTATTCGTGGTAAACAGGGCATTTTTGCTGGACTAGAATTAATTGGGCCTATTGCATTAACGAGAGGTAAGAACTCAGGTGATGTTGACGGGCACCAGTACTTTGAAGTACAACTGCCTCAATCAGGATTGTTCATACCGCTTGAAAGATTGAAGTCAGTCAATCCACAATTGGACATATCATTGAATGTTTCACGATCAAATTCAACTTCAAGTTCCTCTTCGCTGATCCCTCGAGTTACTTCCTATGAAGCTAGACAATCTCCCCTCAACGTGAACAAGAGAGGTATGATACCAAGAGTCGACTCTCCAAGTATAAGCAGAGTACCATCCTACACCGAAAGAAAAACAACTGAAAACTCAAATGGGGTACCACTTTTTCTTCTTGAACAAGAGCTTATTGAGTTGAGAGACAAGTATGACAAGAAAGAAATAGAAATGTCTGAAAAATTGGCTATATTGAACGAGCTCAAACTGACAGTAGATGAACTTCAACCATTATTAAGACAGTATGAATCTGATATCATAGAAAAGGATAAGAAAATCCTCAAACTCAAGACAGAGTTTGACTCTGCTCGTGAAGAATGGAGACAAAATCTTGATATAATGGTGAATACCTACGAGGAGAACGAGAATTTCTACGAACTGAAAATCAAACAGCTTCAACTAAAAATGGGTGAAAACTCCGTTGTACTGCCTAATATTACTATTCTACAAAACCAAGTTGAAAAGTTGATGGAGGAGAAATTGAATCTAGAAAGTATGTTCAGCTCAAAGATGCTGTCTCTTGAAGCTTCTAATAAAACTTTGGAAACTAGACTCAAAGAATCTGAAGCCACCACCAATAACGTCCAAGAGCTCAAGGAAGAAATTCAGAGACTCAACAAAGAACTCAGCCTGAAAGAGAATTATTATAAAGAAGAATTGCAAAGCAAAGATCACATCATTGAGCAGCTTAAAGAACAAGCAGAAAAATCCAAAGCGTCAATAGAAACTCTACAAAATTCGCTTAACATCTCTCGAAAGCAACAGGCTCCAGGCTCAAATGAAATCGAGGAGGAACTCAAGAGAACGAAGGAAGAAAATGATAGATTGACTTCACGAACAATTGAGTACAAGGAAGACCTTGCCAAACTCTCGACAGAACTTGCTGAACTTCAGAAGAACAAAGAGAAAGTGGTTCATGAAATAACAAATGTCTCCAGTGAAGTTGACTCTCAAAGATTGAAAGAGCTCGAGGAGGATTTGTTCTTCAAAGATCAAGAAGTCAAAGCTCTTGAACAACAATTGAGAAAGGCTGATGATACCATTAAAACTCAAAAGCAACACATCAAAGATCTTGAATCGAAGAAACTGGAGACCAACAGTGATCTGATTGTAACAGAACTTCAAAAATCCCTCGAGAGTCAGAAGAAAGAGCTCTTGTCTCAATTGAAGACCAAGAATGAGTTGATCAGGGAACTCGAGACGAAGGTTGAAGAATCTCTTGAGAAGCAACTAACTTCCATAAAATTAACAGAAGATCCTTCTACTACAGCAGATAATTTCAGAAAGGAGATAGAGGAGTTGAGGAATGAATTGGAATCACGCCCCACAATGAATGAACTAATTGAGTTACAGGAGAATATTGATGAGATGTTGAGGATGCACAAGAATGAAATGAGTTCAAAAGATAGAGAGATTACAAGTTTAAATGCCAACAACTTAGGGCTACAGGCAAAGATCCAAGAGTTACTCGAAGCACCAGCTGCCGAACTAATGAATGGTCTGAGTAGCGAACAAGTGACTGAAACGACAAGCCTACCAATTTACCAACCTGAAATTAAAACGGATCCAAGCAGTGGCAAAGAAGATTGGTGTGGGCTTTGTGAACGTGAAGGGCATAATAGTTTGAACTGTCCTTACGAAAATGACATATTTTAATGTAAATAGTTTTATAGAGGTTTTCAGATCACGTGTGATATTTGTATTTGGTGAGCGTTGAATCTTGGTTGATCAATTATAGTAATCTCAAAGAGATACACTTAGAATCGTTAAAGAGACGATGTCGGAGCCAATTAATGGAACAGACGCGTCTTTCTTTGATGATCTTGCGTCATCAGTCTCCCAGCACGAATCCAATGAAGATAATCAGTTAGGGTTGGATCTTAGCTCCCAGAAAAGGCCTAGTTTAATCACTGATGCAGGCGAAATGACTCAAGCCATTGCCATGGATGATGCCCAAAATCAACCAGAATCAAAAGAGGTGGAATCTGAAATTGCTCTGGACGCTGTAGACGCAAATGAACCTTCAAAGGCGTATGACACAGCGCCAACTTTAATTGGTGAAATGTCAGCTGCAGAAGTACGAGAGGAGATGCCTCTTGTTCCAGATGATGCTCCACAACAGCAAGACTTCGAATCAAGCCCGGAACAATTGATTTCTCAGGCCAATGAACCACCTGCATCCTCATTACCGTGGGAAACAGAAGTTGAATCCAATACACTCCCATGGGACGATACCCCTGCATCATCTTTGCCCCAGGAGGATGGTAACACGGGACAATTCTCGTCTGTTGAATCGCTGGAGCCTTTTCCATCAGTCCAACATGAAGATATAGGCGCCAACCAAATTCTTGAACATCATAAGCAAGCTATCGAAGAGCCTGCTCCATTGCCTTGGGAAGAACCACATTCCTACCCTGAACAAAATGTAGAGGAACCAACGCATGAACCTGAATACCAACAGGGAACCGAATACAAAGAACAAGTGGGAGATCAACAAGAAAGTGTTCCCATCGAACAAACTCAACAACAACAACCACAAACTGAGTACCAGGATGATATCATTTCCTTGTTAATCCAACAAGAGCATAAACATCGTGAGTTGCACAAACTGGCACAGGAAGAACTGATTGTTAATGAAGATTCGACACAATCAGAGCTGGTTTCAAACGCCGTCAATGATCACAACCCAATGAACATGGATCAATCCTCAAATCTACAAAAGTCCACTGAAAATCAGGTAGAGGCTCAATCGATACCATCTTTGGGATTGACGACACTACTGCCCGAATCTACACTCGAGCCTTCTCAAGAGCCCTCTTCAAAGGTTTCCTCAACTGATTCGAGTTCAATCAAGGTAGAATCTTCGGTTGAAGTCATCGACGTTTCCACCCAAAATAATGCAAAGTTGGAAAAGGTTTTCAGCAATGATGATGACTTGCTCGATGACAATGTGGACGCAGAACAGACAAATAATGTAACAAGTTTCGATGGACCACAAAATGATGCCACACGTTCACTTGCAACCCGTAATGATGACATCTCGAGCAATGCGTCAGAACAAAAGAACAAAAGGTCATCCAAAGTATTTTCTTTCTTAGATGAAGATGATGCACTTCTTGATGATGAACTCTTGAATGAAGAAATATTGGAGGATGAACCAATCTCTGAGATTCCTGCAATGAAGAGCCAAGCCCCCATTTCATATGCTCCAAAATACACCCCTGCACCCACTCAACTGAAGGTTAGTAAGTCTATAGGAGCATCTCCTTCATACACTGTCCCTCAAGCACTCCAGCAAAAGAACCAGTTACCCAATGAAGAGTTCAAGAAAACTTTAGAGCAAAGGAAGAAGAAGAACGATGCTTACGATTTCCCAACTGAGTTGATTCCTACAAAGGTGAAACCTGCTCCTAGAGGACATAACAAATATGAACCGAAACTGTCTCCCTCTGGAAGTTTAGTATCACCTCCTGCTGGTCTTCCTAGACCACAGATAAATATCGGTCCTCCATCAAACTCGTCTTTAGGTTCTCAAACTATGCAACAGCAAGTTCCAACACCGCCAGTACAACATCAAAAGACAAACTTCTTTGAGGATCTTCCAATTCCCATGCCTCAAGCAACTAAACCTGCAAGAACTGGATCCTACGCTCCTTCCAAATCTCTGAGTTCGCCTAGTTCCTTGAATGCTTCTTTGCAGAATCCAGCTTCATTCAATCAGAGACAACCTCCTCCGAACCCTTATGCTACAGTGGCTGGTCAGAATCATGTTCAGCAAGGGCCAATTGTACCCCCAGTTGGAAATTCGAAGTATGGCACAGGTGTCCCACCATCAGTAGCCCAATCTCCACCTAGCTTGAGGAAGCAACCAGTCATAATGCCTGCTTTAAATACTAGCGTAGCAAAGGTTTCCAGCAGTGCATCAGGCGGCGGTAGTCCTTATGTGCCCAATGATGGCCCTTACGCTCCTAATTCATCTCAAAGAAATCACTCCAGAACTAGTTCTTTGGTGGGTAGTAGGGGAAAAGAGATAAACCCATATGCACCTATGGTTTCTGCTTACGCCCCTGCACCAAATGGTGTGCCAATGCAAGCAGCAACACTTCCTGCTATCTCCTCACAACAAGCCCATTTACTGCCAATTGCACAAAACAACTTCATCGGGCCTCATGGAGGCTTATCTCATTCAACTGTGCCACATCATACACCAATGAGGGTTAGGAATGTTTCAAATCCGAAAGTTGGGTTGTACGGTAGAGCCAAAGCTCAATCAATCAGTAAAGTCCAAAATCCCGAAGCATTGATGAAAAGACAATTCCCTATCTTCAATTGGAGTGCTTCTAGTAGTGTTTGTGTATTGATCCCAGCGGGACCAACAAGCTCATATACTACAGGGGTTGGAAGTGTTCATGTGAGAGAAGCCGCAGACGTTTTTGATGATAAGACCATCGTGAAGAGCTTCCCGGGTCCACTCGGTAAAAGTAAAAACAAGAAAAAAGAGGTCGAAAAGTGGCTCGAGTCCAATATTCAATTTCTTCAACAGAGCTACAATTCTGCGGATGAAATTTTGATAAATCAAGTGCTCTTAGCCCTTGTGAGATATGACGGACAATTTAGTCTGCCTCAACTTGCGGTGGATGTGTGTTCTTTTTTGAATCCCACCGTCAACTATAAGACTCCTCTAATTGAGCCACTCAATTCTATAGGAGTGGTACCCCATGGGTCTAAGCTTGACAATGCTGGAATAAATCATCTTTTCACACTTGTTTTGTTGGGAAAGTTGGATGATGCTATCAACTTCGCTGTGGCCAAGGAAGATTGGAGTATTGCCTTGATTCTCGCCTCTTCTTTGGGGGCTGAAAAGTTCAACCAGATTGCTTCAAACTTCTCAAGAACGTCCTTTCCTTTTTCAAAATCTAACAACAAGGTTCAGCACTTGATGCCAATGTTGTTGAAGGTGTTTGCTGGTAATTCTCAGGGAGTAATCGATGATTTCAGAAATGTGGCTACCGAAGGTGAGTGGATCTCATTGCATTGGCGTGATCTTGTTGCTGCATTACTAATTAACTCTAAACCACAGGTGTTTGACTTCTTCTTGGAGTTCGCCAAATACTTAGCTTCTGTAGGCAATTTCGTTGCCTCAGAAGTGTGCTACATGCTTTGTGGTAGCCCCTTAAGTCTTGCTGCTAATCCCAGAGATGGTTTTGCTTACGTTGGTTCTTTCACGGATTCTGCTGTCTATTCTGAAGTTTATGAGTATGCATTGCAACAGAGTTCAATGACCCCCTCTTCACCCCATCTTCTCATCCTTAAAGTCAAGCAAGCACAAATTTTGGCTGATTATGGGGCTTTCACTGAATCACAGAGGTACTGTGACTATATTGATAAAAGTCTCAAAGCTTCTAGGAACCCTAATGTTACTCAGAATACTTTGGTAGACTTTCAAAAGCTTTTGATGCGTATAGCCGATACTGATTCCAACGAATCAGGGTGGTTTGGCTCAAAAATTAGTAAAGTCAACTTGGAGAAAATGTGGGGACAACTTGATAAGTTTATTGGAGGTGAAGAACCAAAAGAAAAGTCTGAAGCAGGCGTGTTCAGCAAATTCAGTCCCTCAGTGTCAAGGACAGGATCCGTATTGGACTTTAATGCTCTCCTGTATCAAAACTCACCTTCTGTTATGGCTTTAGCCAATGGTATGGAAACTAGCGCCAGACCATTCCCTTTGGTGAGGAGTGAAACTTCCACTAGCAAGTACCTACCAACTATGGCTTCACACAACAGTAAACCTACTTTTAGTCATTCACAGACTGTGACGGGAGCAAGAATTGCATCTTCTGAGAAGGAACCAGTCACTCCTGGCTTATCCTCTTCAGCTCAATTCAAAAACTCATCTCAAGCCACTCCACCATCGAGATATACACCAAGTCGTCATGCTTCCTCTGCTCAGATTGGCCTAGTTGACCCACAGCCAATGGGCCCTCCTAGAAAACCAATTACAACTTCCTCAAAGTACTCACCCATGAGTCAGAAGCGGTCCACCCAAATCTATGGAAATCTGAATGGGGCTATTTCTTCCCTGTCCATAGGTCAAGTTGCACCACCACCTTTGAGCTTCCAGAGTAATAATGGAGCGGAGCAAGGTCTTTCTGTTGGTAGTTTGGCGTCTCCAGAGAATTTTGTTGACCGAGCTCCCAATAAGTCTCCTTCCATTCAAAGTGACGTGAGTATGGAATTTCCTCTGGAGTTCAAAGCACCACCTAGACAAACTGATTACTTTTCAAACCCAAACGAGAAAGTAGCCGAAGGTTTGAGTGCACCAACAGTAATCCATCAGAACACAATCAACAAATCTGACGAGTTTAATATGGCCCAGCATAAGTTATCTGTTCAAAAGGATTTGACTGATCACAAAGAAACATTGAGACATGAGCAAGGTGATGAAGAAGAAACTGCTACGAAACCGGAATATGATGTGCCTGACAAACAGTTTGGTATCACCAATGCAAACATCAGAAGTAATGAAACTTTGCAACTTGATGCTGACAAGCAAGTGGAGCTAAAGTCATCTCCCGAAGTGATAAGTAAGACAGAACCTGAATTTCAGTCTACGCAAGGTGCTGATGATCTGAGTGGTTCAAAGGTGGAGAAGCCTGAAATCTCCCAACCAGGCTCTGATGCAGCTCTACCACCACCTCCTCCTCCAACATCATCCATTAGGAAGCCCGCGAAGGTCAACCCTTATGCACCAACATCCAATCGCAAGAAGCAGTCGAGCAACAGGTATGGGCCATCGAGTTCTTCCAAGTATGTTTCTCAGAAGCCTCTGTCATCATTTGTGCCAGAAGTAAGCAGTGATGTATCACCTTATGAGCACTTAAAGTCATCTAATGTGGGCAACACTACCAATGGTCAACAGATCGAAGAACCTGCTGCTCACACCAATCAATCCTCGTCTTTACCACAATCGGTTGATCCAGCACATGATTCACAAGTCGATGGATCACCACAAGACTCAGAACCACAAAACTTGCATGATTCGGGGCTCTTTAGACCTGCGGCCAACATAGACGACAGCTTCGACAACGAATATTCTCCTAGTGCTTTGGAGACACCAAAACCTAGCAATGCGCTCTTGTTGAACACTGGTTCTCCTAAGTCTAGAGAAGGTCTCTTCAATCCCTACCAGCCAAATATTCCACATGGAAATGACTTTGGCATTGAGAACACCTTAGGAGAATTTTCAATTCCAGGATCTCCAGATATGACTACCCGAGCCAACTCGGTCTATGGAGGTCCTAGTGGTGGATTCTTCTCGTCCAGGTTGTCACAATCTCAACAATCTGCCATGTACCAACAGTATGAAGTCCAAGACGACACAGTAAGGGATTATGTACCGGTGGTTGATGAAGAAGATGAAGATGAAGTTGCTGAAGTGGTCCCAGAACCAGTTAAAATTGCTCCCAAACAGGAGAAGAAAGAACCAGCCAATACACAACCTTCTGCCGCTGCTTCCCAGAGAGGTCCAGGCAACAATAACAAAGGCTGGTTTTCAGGATTCTTATCTAAAGGACAAAACGACGACAAACCAAAACCTATCAGGGCCAAATTGGGTGGACCAAACAAAATGTTCTACAGTGAAGAGCACAAGAGATGGTTTAATTCGGATCTTTCTATTGAAGAACAATTAAAGGCTAGTGCATTACCACCACCTCCAAAGAAGAAAACCGTTAGCGGAGATAAACCCTCGATCTCAGAACTGGCGCCACCTGTACCCCCTTCAAACAATTCTGGGGTCTCTGGTGCTCCAACTGGTCCAAAGCCTGGTCCAGGTGTACCTGGAGCAAAGCCTCCAATGGCGTCATCAACGCCTAAGCCAAGTCTTGCTAACGCTGGGCTAGATGATCTCCTTTCGCTTGGTGGTAGTAGCGCTAGCAGTGTTGCGGGTAGAAAGGGTAAAAGAGGTGCTCGTCGGTACCAATTTAACATGGATAAGAGTTAGTTCTTTTCATTAAATAGTATACAGGTTTACGAATCTTACCATTACGAAGAGTTTGATCTATTGGGGAGTCACCAGTGAGAGTGTAGCCCAAACGACAGTACCACTTATAGGCCTTTTCATTATCTGAGAACACTGTTAAATTGGTAGAACGACACTCATTGATTGAGGCCGCTACCAGGTGGAACGCATTCATGAGGGTTCTGCCTATACTTCTACCATGGAAGGACTTTTCCACGTGTATCTCATAAAGGTAGAGGACATTATTACCTTCGCTTTCAGTGTACATGAATGAGACGAAGGCTATAATTTGGTTTTCAAGTTTATACCACACGTAAATGAGATGATCTTCATTCATTTCGAACCATTTATTTGTTTTCCACTTGGAACCAGCGATTTGTCGGTAGAAAACTCCGATATTGTCGTCAATCAACTGGATGAAGTTTGACAAATCATGCGATGCCATGTTATTTATCAGCAGCACATTGAGTTGTGCCGACTCGAGAGATTGTGGAAATTCTTGTAGTACCTGATGAATCAATTGGGTGTCGATGACATTTTCTGGTTCGTGTTTGACAAGGAACTTAGAGAAATCCATTTGGTGATTTTACGCGATTTGGCAATGAGATGTCTGTGCTTGATAAAATAAAAAGACAACAGCAACAACGACAAGAGAACTTGTTCAAACCATTTCTGGCTATCAAGAACCATTCAGCTCCGCCGAGGCCAAATATCAAGAATAAACATGATAGAATTAGTGAAATGCGTCAGCGCCATAAATTAACCAAATTAAATGAGCAGCGCGAGCGGATTGACGAGAGACAAGATGCACAAGATATTCAACAAAGAATGGAGAATGAATCTGTGGGGTTTGAAGTGGATATCGATCAATTGATTGAAGAGGAAAGAGAGAACAAGGAACTTGAAGAGTATTTTGGAAAACTTGCATTAGGGGATGAGAAACCAGCCAATTAATTTACTGTTGAAACAATCGTTAATTGGGAGAAAGTTTAAGCGGCGCCGAGACTTGGGTTAACTTGACAAGCCGAATGAGCTCTGATTCTGCTGGTAATAGTACTTGAATTAAGGTTCGAAAATACTTTCAAAACAGCCAATAGGAATCTAGAAAGATGCAAGAAGGTGGTAACTGACGTATTAATTTCAGACTCTGATTGATCTGATAAATTCCGAACCAATGAAAAATGTTGGCTTAACCTTATGCGAACTAAGCCTGCATGTTAAAAATCGATGCCCAGAAAACTTTTACCTTTTGCGAATGTTTTCTGACATTTTTTTGACGTGGTGGCTTTGGTACTTGGCGGCTTAGCTGTCAAAATCATCCCAGCAAGTCACAGTGTGAAATGGAAATATGAAAAATCAACTGATGATTTAGATAAACGTTAACTTACCGTTAATGATTCGGTTAATAAAGCGAAATTGATCTTTGTTAGGTTATTATTTTTTTTTTTTATTTAATTAATTTCAACCCGTATCTAACAATAGCTTGGCCCCGAGGTTTTCCACTTACAACTTGTAGAAGAATTGTGCCACAACACTCAATTGTTTGAACGCCGTAGTAACCGGTTTCAACGGTTTACACTGAGTTATGAACAGTAAATCTTGCCATTTGACAGGAACCTGTCAAACTCAAATATGCGATAGGATTGTAACTGATTAATGTAATATTCAACTGATTCATGTGAGGTCAATTTCAGATAACAAATGTGTTAATTCAATTTACCTCTGCCTTAACTGGCTAGTTTAATTTGAGTTTGGTAAAGTATGCTTCACAAAATTTTTTTAATAATTTTTTTTTTCACCTAACTCCCAAAACATATAAATTATGCTATTCCCTCTTTTATCAGATTAATCAAACCAGCCTGTTTTATAATAATGAAATTGGCAAGTTTTTATTCATATGTTGCTTTTTTATTCGTTTTGAATTTTACCATTGCTGATGAAGGTTTTGAAATTTATCATAGAACTCCCTACATTATAACTGCTTGTGAAACTCTTATTGGTAAAAATGCAGTTTTCTTTGGCAAAAAAGTGAAACATGGCTTTTGTAAAGTTAAACCAGCTTTAGGTACCATGTCACATTGTTTGAAACAAACAAACTCCACTAAAGCTATCGACTTATTCATAAAAAATTGTAACCTTACTCAAGAGTCTTTTGAAGCTGCTTATAATAATGCAACTAAATTCATGGTTGCAAAGCCAAAGGAAGATCCTCATTTCAATAAAACTTTACCTTATGACAAACCAATTAAATTACCTCAAATTAAAGTTGACGGTGCTGTTAACTCTGTGGTTGGTAGATGGATTAATTACAACTATGCTGCCTTTTATGGTATTGCTTTGATCTGTTATTGGTTCCTTTTGATTTTAGTAAGTGGTCTCTTCAACTTGCTTTACTTTATTGCTCCTGGTTTCGTTCAAAGCTTCAATGGAAAGATCTCAAATACTTTTAGAAAGTATATTTCATTGCCTGCTCTCGGCAAAAAATACCATAATGATTACTACTATTTGTTCAAATGGTTCCCTTATTTGATTCCCACAAGATTGGAAACAATCATGATCGGTGGCTGGTTAGTGTTAAACATCGCTTTCATGTCCGCTAATTATCAGCATAATACACCCAACGTTATTTGGGCAAAGAAAGCCGCTGAAATTGGTAGAAAAATTGCTGATAGAACAGGTATCATGGCTTTGTTTGTTATTCCTTCCATGGTATTATTCAGTGGGAGAAACAATTTCTTGCAATTTGTATCTGGTTGGAAGTATTCCAGATTTGTTTTAATTCACAAATGGTTGGCTAGAATGGTTACACTTATGTCATTGCTTCATGCTATTGGTATGACTTACAATGGTAAATTTATTGGTAAGTATTACACCAGAAATGCTAAACCATATGTTCGTTGGGGTTATGTTTCATTCATTGCGATGCTTATCATGTGTGTCCACTCCATGCATGTGCTTAGAAAAACTCGTTACGAATTCTTTGTCCTTTCACATGTCATATTGGGTGCATTTGTTTTATGTGGAGGATGGCTTCACACCAAAGAGCAAAATTACCAAACATTTTTTTGGGCAGCCATTGCAGTTTGGGTGTTTGACAGATTCGTAAGAATAGTCAGATTAGTTGCTTTCGGTGTTAGAACTGCTGAAGTGGAATTAATTGCTGATGAAACTTTGAGAGTTAAAGTTCAAAGACCAGCATACTGGAAACCATTCCCAGGTGCTCATGCCTTTATTCATTTCTTAAGACCATCATGTTTCTGGCAATCACATCCTTTTACTATCGTTGATGAATATGTTGATGACCATACTATCACTTTTTACTTGAAGGTTAAAGGTGGAATGACCCATGGTTTGTATCAATATCTTAGTTCTCAACCAGAGAACAAGGCTTCAATCAAAATTTCTATTGAAGGTCCTTATGGTAAAGTTTTACCACTTAGCAGATATGGTAAGACTGTTTTCATTTCTAGTGGTAATGGTATTCCAGGTTTATTCTATGAAGCTAGAGACTTATCAAGCAAGAAACCAGAAAGTACCATTAAATTTTACTGGGTCATTAGACACTGGAAAAGTATTGAATGGTTCTATGAAGAACTTTTAAAACTTGCTGAGACCAATATTGAAACCACAATTTTCGTTACAAATGGAACATTGGGTATCAAACCATGGTGGGAAGAATCAGATGCTTCAAGTGGTGATGGTGATGGCAGTGAGAAGAGAGAAGAAATCACAGAGAAAGATCAGGATCTTGTTAAGATTTTAAAAGCCAGAATGAATCATATTACTTTCATGGAAGGAAGGCCATCATTGAAAGATCTCGTGGTTGATGAGATCAAAGAATCTAACAGTTCAATTGCATTCTCTACATGTTGTCATGCATCAATTGATGACGATGTTAGAACCGCTATTGCTGATAATTTGGACCTCAGTCCACATAGAGTTGAATTATTTGATCAAATTCAAACTTGGTAAGCATTATAGACTATATTATTTTATTAATTTATACTTTTGGTTTTGAAAGACTAAAGATTCACTCAAATGCTTAGTTAAGCATTTAGTCTTGCACAGGCGGACCTAATTTTTGTTTATTTAATTCCAAAAATTGAATGCGCGTCTTTTCTGATCAAAATATCACAAAAACGCCCTCAAAGTTTTTCGTCATAAACTACTAATTATTTAAATCAATTTAGCTCGTTCCTGCAAACACCTTCATCTAAATCCATAATCTACTCGATAGTCACTCGCTTACATTATGTTCCTCGAGGTGATTCATGAAATCGTGAAGAGAGCTTCAAAAGATGATGATGACGACAGATGTAAACACAGTAAATCCCCAGAATGTGAAAAACCTGTTCAGAATGATGGACTTACAATTGGGCTTTCAGTTGGTCTTCCGGTTGTTGCTGTATTGCTTGTTTTAGGTTATTTCTTAATCAGAAATTACAGAAAATCAAAAAAGGAGTCAATGGAACATGATCCAGACTTTGACGAAAACGGTGAAGCAACTGCTTTGCCAGATTTCCCAACACAAATGGAAGATCCATTTGATAATAGAAACTCTTTAAGGTTTCCTCCCGCAAATTATAATCATCAAAAGACAATGTCATTTGCATCTTATGGTAATGGACGTGAAGGATATGTTGATAATGTGGTTTTACCTTATCAGCATCAATTAGGTTCCAAAGTTTCACTTGATGAGTATGCTAGACAAATCAGCGACTTCAATCCTGCTTACAATTTGAATTCTAGAAGTGGTTCAGCCCCAAGAACAAGAGGTTCAAGCATAAGTAACATTAATTATTTGGTACCTAGTAGTTCAAGTGCTGTGGGAAAGAGTGCATCTGCTTCACCAACAAAATCAAATTTGAAGTATGAAGTATCAAGACATGAGAGGGGAGATTACGAGAATATTGCTAATCATTCTTTATCTGATATAACTGATATTGCAAATGAAACAAGTTTGAATCATACTTCAAACAGGATCTCTGATTCCCAGTCTGAAGATTCAGTTTCTCAAACTGTGCCACAGTTCAATATAAGCTATGAAAATGAATCTCAACCTGTGATCAATAAAGTGTTACCATCAACTGATAAAAACGTCAGTGTTGAGAGTTTACCTGAACCAACTGCCTATGATCACAGTGAAACTCATTATGATGAATCTTACCATGATGATTCGAGAATCGGAGATATCCTGGTTACCGAAACATCTCCTTTCGAAGACACTCAAGCCAAGTCTGAAATAGTCAACGAACACATTGATGGTGACTTTGACTTCTCTAATGCATCACTGTCGAGTCATCATCCTAGCAGTGGTCGTGATGAGGACTTTGTGGCCGCTTCTAGTGAAAGTGGAACTGCTAATACCTCGGCTATTAACTTGGATGTAGCGCCACCTCCGAGTCAAAGAAAATCCCCTAGAATAAGTGCATTCAATCTTTTGAAAAACGACAGTGACGAAGAGAACGATGATACGCAAAACTACAACCTGGATGCTGAAAATGATAAGTTGAGTCCCGAACAGGAAGAAGAATTGAAAAGGATGAAGTCAGTCTACAAATTGTATTTCGATAGAGCAAATTCTGTTAGACGACCAGAGGTAGACAAAGAGCAAGATTTTCAAGATAACTATGAATTCAAGGCTGATCCTAATCAACCATTACCCGACGTTGATCACCTAAGAATTAACGATGAGCTTACTACCGATACCGATTACCACAAAAGATTGACTACAACCTCATCAATCTATACTGAAAATCCCGTTTTCAATCAGAAACCAGAAGATCAGTATCAACAGTACAATCAATATTTACAAGATGACAATTTTCAACAATTTTATCATCAACACCAGCAGTTTTATGAAGAGAACCAAGAACCACTTCCACCTTTACAGCATTTACCGCATCCATCTGATATCAGAAAATCTACCATTCAAACGTATACTGATTTCCAACCGAAAATAAAGGTGAATGTGACATCTCCACACACAAGCAATAAGCCTTTTGTGCCGATTGAGGATGATGGAGTTTGGACGCAAAGTTCACCAGCGGGATCTCCAGTTACCACATCTGCTCCTGTCTTTGGTATGCCCAATCAACAAAGACCTCAAGGAATGAAATCAGTTCCATCAGCTTCTCAACTTGCTAGAACATCAGTTGTGATGTTAAATCCTGTTACTGAGATTACCAAGCTGAGGAAGTTCAGGCCAGCAGGGTCTTTACCTGGAGGAGGTCATACCAATAACCATGCCTATGCCCCTAACTATTATTCACAACCACCTATCAACAATCAACACTATGAATCCAATAATTCATCAGGGGATTTGATTCCTAATACCAAAAAGGGTGATATTAGAAGAGTGATGAATAACATTTAGAGTGAATTTGTAGTGCCATTACGACAATTACAGTATTATGTATTGTAAATATAAATTAAAAGATCATTATTATAATCATATTCATGTTAAATCGTAGTCGTCTATCTTGTTTCTGTACTTGAGAAGGTTTTTCTTTATCTTAGAATTGTCTACCCAAGTTAAGTAATCTTCTAAATTTCTGGTAACAAGGAAAGCAGGATCAGTAATAACATTTGGGCCAACTCTTACATGACCTTGTTCCACAAAAGTGATGGCATCTTTCAAAGTTTCTGCCATTTTCAACCTGCACATCACTACACCTATTCTCCTTCTGCAAAAAGCACTCACGGTGATTTTATTCTCGAGATCAGATATTTTGGATTTTGTGGCTAATATGCCTATAGAATACAATTTTTCAAGTAGTAATTGTTCGTGTTTGATTCTGAAAGGATCTGTGGGAGCAAGTAATGATAGTTTGTTGGCAGTTTTCCTTATATCACCACAAATTTTATTATATTTATGGTAGTCTTCTCTGTTCTGAATGTGGTAAGTTCTCATTACTTGAGTATCTCTATGACCATCATCTTGTTTCCAGTCAAGGAAATCGACTTTCTTAAGTAACTTCTTCTCATGATACTTGAGTTGACGAACCATGGCTTTTTATCAGTTTAAGAGCTGTGGATTTGGAAATAACTTTTTTATCAACTGAGATGAGTACACCAAAAATGAGTTTCGCAGTGAACATTGGAAAATTTTCAACCATAAGCGTTATGATTCCAACGATAAATCGGCTGTTTTACAAGCAAGCCAACATTGCAAGCTCATGGAAGTCTTTAACTAGAAATTTTTCATGCAGTAGTGTTGTTAAATCTAACATTGGGAAACAGCCAATCAGATTAGGCCAAGATGTGGAGTGTTCAGTTGAAGAAATCCCATTTGAATTTTGTAAATCATTCACCAAAGGTCGTGATACCATCAGATTAGATCAACAAGTGGTAGTTAAAGGACCAAAGGGAACTTTGAAGTTACCATTACCAAAATTCGTTAAAATACAAAATACTGATAATATTGTACTGGTATCGGTGGAAGACCCTAATAACAAACTTCAAAGAACTATGTGGGGTACTGCTAGAGCATTGTTGTACAACAATGTAGTAGGAACGGTTGATGGTCATTTAGCTATCGTTAAATTCGTTGGTACTGGTTACAGAGCTCTTTTAGAGAAAAACGAAGAAGGAAAAGATGTTGTTGCTCTCAAAGTTGGATACCCATTCACGCCCAAGCTTGAAGTTCCAGAAGGACTCACTGTTAGTTCACCAAATCCTACTAGACTTCTTATTGAAGGTCTTGATAAACAACAAGTTAAATTGTTTGCAGCAAGAATCAAACAATTCAAGAAACCAGAACAATACAAGGGTAAAGGTATTTATGTTGATGACCAAACCATCAAGTTGAAGGAGAAGAAGATCAAGTAATCTTAATTCTTACTGACTATCAATTTTATATAGATCACATGACCTGTACATACATTTCAATCGCACTGAAAATTTTTGATACCACCAATGTTCAAAGGTTCAGCTAGTCGTTTATTGACCACTGGCCCATTACAGTTCATACGTGGGGTAGCACAACTAACGTCTATCCATGCTATTCCTTCTACGAAAACTCAAGCTCCATCATTACAACACTCCCTCGCAGCATCTAATTTAAGAAAATCACTCTTAAGTAGACCAGGCTTATTGGGAGTAAAAAGAGGTATGATTACTTGGTATACCGATGAAGGTAAACAGTTTGCTGCTACTGTCATTGAGATCGATTCTTGTGAAGTTGTGGCTCATAAAACAGAACAGAAGGATGGATATTTCTCTGTCCTTTTGGGTCAAATTGATAAATTGAAGAATATCTCTGAAAAGTACTTGAAAAAATTTGAAGAAGCCGGTGTATCACCTAAGAGACACATCGGAGAGTTTCGTGTTAGGGATGAAAATGGACTCATTCCAGTTGGAACTGAATTAAAAGCAGATTATTTCGCAGTTGGTCAATTAGTTGATATAAAAGGTATTACAAAGGGTAAAGGATTTGCAGGTGTGATGAAGAGACATGGTTTCAAAGGTTTAAGAGCAACACATGGTGTTTCTAAAGCCCATAGATCTGCTGGTTCAATGGGTGCTACTCAAGATCCTGGTAGAGTTCTTCCCGGAAAGAAAATGGCAGGTAGAATGGGTGGTGAAAATTGTACCATTTTCAATAATGAAGTTCTTTACGCAAATGGTGACGAAGGTATAATAATTGTTAAAGGAGTTGTTCCAGGTCCAAATAAAGCCTTCATTAGAATTCGTGATTCCATCAAGCTTTACGGTAAATCATTGCTTAGCATGAAAAAATAATTGTACATAGACATAAACGACGACTATCTTACACAGCAAATGTTATTAGAGGCCCTTCTACAATGAAATTTTGAATCTTCAAGCTAGTACTAATCGCCTGACTAGATGAACTTGAAGATTCAAATTACTTGTATCAAGATAACTTGAATGAGTTTCAAAAAATTAGATACACCATTAAAAAAGACAACTCCCGGATGTTTCTGGTAAAAGGCAAGAAACATGTACGATTATGAAATTGATCTTCTGGCGACAATTAAAAGTGAGAATTTGATGAATATTTATACCTTCATTTCTCGGGACGTGTCTTGGTCAATTTGAATAATTAAATTTTTATATACATGAATCTATAAAAGATGTAATCGTTATGTATCATTTACTTTGTTCTAGTAAGGATAGAGTTTGTTAAAAATTCTAATGCACTTCTGGCATCAGATTCTGGTAAAACTCTTAAATTTGCTAAAGCTTTTGTACAATAACTTTGAGCCATTTCTCTTGTCTTTTCTAATCCACCACAGATTTCAACTTGACTTCTTGCTAGTTCAACATCACCAGGTTTACTGAATTTTCTGCCAATCAATTCCCCTAATTCTGGTCTTTCTTTCCATGCAAATAGAATAGGTGCAGTTGCTAATCCAAGTTTCAAATCAGCTTGACTTGGTTTACCGAATGCTAAGTCACTTGAAGTGTAATCTAACATATCATCAACAATTTGGAAACACAATCCTAAGTTTCTGCCGAATTCATAGCAATTTTCAATTACATCATCTTGAGCTCCGCTCAATACAGCAGCGGCTCTTGACAGTTTTGACATTAATGAAGCAGTTTTCAAATACGTTTTGTGTAAATAATATTCAAAGGCTGCATCCACATTAGTTATATGATCCACTTCAACTGGCTTGTTAACAGAATATTCATGTTGCTTAGTTGGTACTTTACCAGTTGGTTCTGGAAGTTTTTTGACTTCTCCATCATTACTAACACTGTTAGGATCTTCATTACTGACAACTGTGTTTTTTAATTGCATGAATTCACCTTCTACCAAATTTGCAATAGTAGTGGATAATAACTCAATGACTTCTGGGTTTCTTAATCTAGCGATGGCAACTGATGCTCTACCCAAAAGGAAATCACCAGCTAAAACTGCCATTTTATTAGTGAATGCAATATTACCACTTGGTCTACCTCTTCTTGAATCAGATAAATCTATAACGTCATCATGAAGAAGTGATGCAGTATGAATCATTTCAACAATTTCTGCTAATCTTCTTTGCTTTGGCAAAATTCCATTCACAGCATCAAAATGTGGTAGTCTATCCATTGGTTTAGACAATGGGTCTAATATAACTTTAGGATTAATACCATGTAAGATTTTCAAAGGGGAAATAGAATCATCAACTGATTTACCAGCAATTGAAGTAGAAGTTGGAGTACCAGCAAAATGATGTTGAGTGGTGACATCTTCAGTATCAATTTTAATTCTATTTCTTTCTTCAACTGGTATGTACAGTAAACTCTTCGATAATAATAAAACGATTAATGGTCTAACATTTTTACCTTCAGCTTCAAAATAATAAGATGAAACTCTATTGAGAGTTGGATGACCTGAACCAATTAAATTAGCAATTGACTTTGCTAAATTGGACATTTCATGACTAACTATAGAGAAAGGATCATTAAATGACTTAGCATCCGACGGTTGAACTAATTTTTCAGCTGCTTGAATCGCAGTATTAAATGAATTTGAGTTGTTTAATTGGTTTTTTTGAGAGAAAAAACTCTTTGATATCCTTTGAATCTGTAAAGCTAAAGTTTTACCCATAGCATGCAGTTTCATGGTGAATTAAACCGTTTAATCAATATTAACGAATGAAAAGTTTGAGACACTCAACTTACTTTTTTAATTATCTTGACTGGTTGCGCTCGGTAAATGCACTTCTCTTTCACTATAAATCCTAAGCTTAACAATGATATTCAGCACGTTGTTGAGGATGCATGTTCCTAAAGAAATCTGATGGTGGTGTTAACGTTCCTAAATTCCTTTGAGCATGAATATTAAGAAATGTTAACCCAAAAACGTAACTGGCATTGACCCATCCAAAACCCTCGGTTGCAACACCTTTGAAATCTAGTCCTTGATTACCGTATTCAGCATCAACTTTATGAGGTGCTGCTCCTTCAACGACGTTATACTTCTCGACAACTACCCCATTGTAATCAGCGAATGCCTTGGTCATTAGGTATAACCACTTGTAAACCAATTTACGAGCACACCCATCGTACCCATAATTTGAAAGTCCAATCCAGGCAAGAATTTGTTGTGGAGCCCAACCATATGGATAATCCCATTGTCTCGAAGGTCTGTCAAGACCAATATTACCTCTAGATTTTAATGTACCTGCCACTAAACCACCAGATTCTTCTAATTTAGGTAAAGTTGTTTTAACGAGAAGTCTGGCTTGATGCTCTGTAGCACATTTCGACCACAAAGGCCAAAACGTAGTTGCAGACTCATAACCAGTTTGTTGCTTGGTTTTGACATTATAGTCATAAAATATGCAATCCTCTTCGTTCCATAAATATTTGGTGATGTTAGCACATCTCTCCTTTGCTTTGGTCTCCCAAAATTCTTTGGTCTCCACAGTGCCATCTCCCAATTCTAATGAGTTATTGAAAAAATGGTTGATGATGAATGCAATATCCACTTCATACTTGTAAAGAAGTGAATTTAAATCGACTGTTGCAAGGTATGCACACTTGCCCTCCAATCTATATGACGTATCATGACCTGATTCCCTGACGGCTCTATCATGCAAGAAGTACTCATCCAAATCTGGCTCATCTATCTCATCATTGTTGTACTTCTCAATAAACTCGTCATGAGTAAGTCCATACTTTTCGAAGTATGGCTTCAATAGAGCATTGAAATGGGACGACTCCGTTTCAGGTGGAATTCCAATACCTTCAGGATGATAACATGACAATCCTGTCTCCTCGTCAAGACGAGGTTTGCATGTCCAGACTGTCTTGTACTCCTTGATAGCTGCAATGGTTGCTCTTTTCAAAAAGTCAATGGAGTCATCCATCTCCTCTGGTTGCACCTCCACAGTCTTGTTGAAGATTCTCAATGCCATGTCAGTTAAAAATGGTGGTTGTGATCTTCCTAAGTAGTAGGATCTGTTGGCATTCAAAATCTTGCCATAATACTTGATCTCATAGATGAAATTCTCTGCCATTCCTCTTGCTAACGTTAAATGACTTCTATCGTTGACACTGACATCGACTAAAAGCCCAAGAGTTTCCATGTAAGAATCCCACCCGTACAATTCATTGAATCTCCCACCAGGAACAACATAAGGTTCGTTGATTAAGTTTGTTGGATCATTAGGATCGGGTTTACAAGCCAATGCCAATAATCCTGGCTTCTTATTAATAGATCTGATGTATTTGGCATCAATCTTCTCTGGAAGATATTGGACATCGAAGGCCACACTTGGATCAGCTTTCTTGATGGAGAGAAAATACTCATATTGATCTTTTCTACTGTGTGGAACGTAAACTCTATGACTTTCTCTGCTCTTGTCCACAGACCCATCCTCGTTGATTGTTTCTTCGACTATCTTGGTGTCTCTGGACATTTCAACAATATTTTCTCTGGTCATTTGTCTGGTCAATTTCCTCCAAAACTGAGTAGATATGAGTCTCTTCATTCTGAATACTGGATTTTCATTCAATCTTTGTTCATCCAAGACCAATTGATTTTTACCCAATCTGTTAGCAATAGTTAATTCTTGTAAAAGATTGGATAACATATAAGTGCCTCTAACATCAAATTGTTTGAACCCATTGGAGTTTGCTGTTCCAAGTTTCAAGACCTTTGGACCGGTGTCTTCGATAGTAATTTGATAATTATGATCGGTATCTTCATTTTTGAGGAGTTCAGTGAGGGTGGCTTTGACATCACTTATGAAGAACTTTCTTGGTTTATTGATAGATGTGTCATCCAAAGATAATCTTCTCATGTTCAAGTTTGGGGTAGAAGAGAATTTCTCCATTTGGCGATCAATTACACTGATGTCAGTTGTTGAATTGATTTCATGATCATAAATTGGCATGATTGAGGGCCTTCTATTTGTATTGAAAGAAAGAACATCATCATTATGAGGATTTGGTTTGGATTCAGGTGCAGGGGTTGAATTTGTGCTTTCTTCAGAACTACGTTCTTCAATGGGGGAGGCAAAAAAGCCACGACCCATAGATTTGTTATCAATGACTGAGTAAGTTCTCAGCTTATTGAAACTGAGATTCTTGTCAGAATAGTACTTATCGGGAGTATCAAAAGGATCATACTCCGTTGATGAAGTAGAAGATGATCTTCTCGGTTTGTTTCCTGACATTGAGTGAAAACTTTAGTTGCCTGGGTTTCTCGACTTTATGTACAAACTGCGAATTTGCGGTTTTGCGTAGGTTTTGCGACTTTTATGACGAAACCTTAAGATGAAATTCGGAGTAGTCTCCTGAGAATAGCACATGACCATAAACATGCATTTGAATTGCAAGACATTTTGCTCAGTTAAACGACATAATTGCGCAACTCCGAACCAAAAAAGTCTCTGCTACTAACGAGGTTGACGGAGACTAAACTCCGAATAAATTACGAGGGGTAAAACTATACACTACCCATTTTACCACAACAAATGTAACCTGATTCACAACTTGTAGTTTTGTTTAGTTGAGTTAGTTGTAGCTGCAAAAATTGACACAATTACAGTTCCCATGTGAAATGTCATCCCGAATTACTACGGGTTACACCCCGGATAAGTAAAATCATAGTCAAATCAATTAAATAGCAGTAAAAAAACTTTTGTGAGGTTAATTGTTGAGCGGCAATTGGCTGTAACATAAAAGCCGTTATAATCATCAATTGTTGAGTTGTTTGAATTCTTTACAGTAATTTACATTGTACAGCAACTAACTTCACGAGAGTCCTGGAGTTTTTAGGAAATCCATACACCCGGGGACACTATTTTAACTATAACCATGAAAAAGTTCCGGTATATAACTTATATACAGGGGATCTGGGGTAATTAATTGGCAAGTTATATAAAGTGCACCGATCCCCCCTAAAAAGCTGTTATAAAATATAAATTAAAATGGTTAAAGTTACAGTTTGTGGTGCTGCTGGTGGTATTGGTCAACCATTATCACTTTTGTTAAAATTGAATCCTAAAGTTTCACAATTATCTCTTTTCGATGTTGTTAATGTTCCTGGTGTTGGTGCTGATTTATCCCATATTTGTTCTGATTCCACAACAAAATCTTTCTTACCATCTTCAAGAGAAGATAAAACTGCTTTAGCGGAATCTTTGAAAGGTTCTGATATCGTTGTTATTCCAGCCGGTGTTCCAAGAAAGCCAGGTATGACAAGAGATGACTTGTTCAATATCAATGCTTCAATCGTTAGAGATTTAGCTCAAGGTATTTCTGAAAATTGTCCAAAAGCTTTCGTTTTGATCATCTCAAATCCTGTCAATTCAACTGTCCCAATTGTTGCTGAAACTTTAAAGAAAAATGGAGTTTTCAACCCCAAAAAATTGTTCGGTGTTACTACTTTAGACATCGTTAGAGCTAATACTTTTATCTCTGAATTATTCCCTTCAGAATCAAAACCAACTGACTTCAATATCAATGTTGTTGGTGGACACTCTGGTGAAACAATTGTTCCATTATACTCAATTGGTTCATCAAAATCTTTCTACCAAAAATTATCTGATGAAGATAAAGCTAAATTAATTCACAGAGTCCAATTCGGTGGTGATGAGGTTGTTCAAGCTAAAAATGGTGCAGGCTCTGCTACATTATCAATGGCTTATGCTGGTTATAAATTAGCTGAATCAATCTTAAAGTCATTCGATGAGTCAAACGTTGTTGAATGTACTTTCTTAAACTTAGATTCTTCAATTAAAGGTGCAAGTGAAGCTAAAAAATTGGTTAATAACTTAGATTACTTTTCTTTACCTGTTGTTTTAGGTAAAGATGGTATTGAAGAAGTTAAATACCAAATCTTGAATGAGATTTCAGAAGACGAAAAGAAATTGTTATCAGTTGCCATTGAACAATTATCTGTTAACATCGAAAAGGGTGTTAAGTTCATTACAAACTAAATAATTTATAATAAAGTTATGATCTAAATCAGATTTTTTTTCCTGCACAATCTTACTTTTGTAAACACTCCTTAAGAAAATTTTTCTCATAAACACACAAATAACCTTTTGTATAATCAGTAAACTAATCAACAATTGTTATTGAATTATACTTGTGATAAAACACTGAAAGTTTTAAACAAGTTTCAAACAATTTAATTGTTCGTCCAATTAATTGCGAATTTGATCATTAATCTCAAGTGTTTTTTCTCGATAAATTATGGAACTGATCTTAGATTTCTCCAAAGAAACTGATATTGACCTTTTCGATCAAGTTGTGGAAACCTTTTATGGAGGTTCCGGTGAAAATCAACAAAATGCTCAAAAAGTTTTGAATCAATTTCAGGAACATCCTGATAGTTGGAAAAGAGCTGACCAAATCCTTTCAAATTCAAAGAATCCTCAATCAAAGTATATCGCTTTGAGTTGTCTTGATAAATTGATCTTATACCGTTGGAAATTGATTCCATCTAATGAAACTATTGGTATTAGAAATTTTATTGTTAATATGATTATCACTTTATGTGATGACAACGTGGTGTTTGAAAAGGAGAGAGCTTTGATTAATAAGATCGATTTAACCCTTGTTCAGATCTTAAAGCAAGAATGGCCCCAAAATTGGCCAGAATTTATCCCTGAAATCATTGAATCTTCAAAAGTTAGTTCAAACGTTTGTGAAAACAATATGATCATTTTGAAACTCTTGAATGAAGAAGTTTTCGATTACAGTCAAGATTCATTAACTCAAGCAAAAATTAAGAAATTGAAGTTGTCAATGAGAGATGAATTTGAAAAAATCTTTAAACTATGTTATGAAATCTTACTAAGAGCTTCAAGAAGTTCCTTGATTATTGCAACTTTGAATTGTTTATTGAAATACATTCACTGGATCCCACAGAACTATATTTTTGAAACTGATTTGTTGAACATATTGACTTCAAAATATTTAACATCAATGAGCACAAGATCTGTTAGTTTAAAATGTTTAACTGAAATCAGTGCTTTAAACTCACCAGAGAATGAACAAAAATTTCTTATCTTTTTCAAAGATACTTTAGAACAAATCTATACAATTATCCCTCCAGAAACAAACTTGAAAAAATCCTATGCTAATGCTAATTCTGACGATCAATCATTCTTACAAGATTTAGCAATGTTCCTTTGTACCTTCTTATCAAACCATTTGATAGGATTAGAAAGAACTGATGCTTTAAATGACTTATTGTTGAGTTCCTTGCATTACTTGATTGAATTATCAAGAATCGAAGAAAGAGAATTGTTCAAGACTTGTTTGGATTATTGGAGTCACTTCGTTCAGGGCTTATTTGATGAAATACAATCTATACCTCAAAATGAATTGAGTCCTTTGATGCAGTTGAGTTATTCAGCAGGTGGTTCAACAGGTGGTGCACCAGATCCTGCTATTTTAGCCAAATTTCCTTTAAGACAACATAAATACGCTCAAATTCTATCAAAATTAAGACTCGTGGTCATCGAGAATATGGTGAGACCAGAAGAAGTGTTGATCGTTGAGAATGATGAGGGTGAAATTGTCAGAGAATTTGTCAAAGAGAGTGACACAATTCAATTATATAAGAGTATGAGGGAAGTTTTAGTTTACTTGACTCACTTGGATGTGGTTGACACCGAACAAATCATGAGTGAGAAATTAGCAAGACAAATCGATGAAAGTGAATGGTCATGGCAAAACATCAACACTTTGTGTTGGGCAATTGGTTCTATTTCAGGAACTATGAACGAGGATATGGAAAAGAGATTCTTGGTCTCTGTAATTAAAGACTTATTATCTTTAACTGACATGAAAAGAGGTAAAGATAATAAAGCGGTCGTTGCTTCCAATATCATGTACATAGTTGGTCAATATCCAAGATTCTTGAAGGCTCATTGGAAATTCTTGAAAACTGTTGTCAATAAGTTATTCGAGTTCATGCATGAAACACATGAAGGTGTGCAAGATATGGCTTGTGATACATTCATTAAAATCACATTGAAATGTAAGAAACATTTCGTCGCTATTCAACCTCAAGAAAGAGAGCCATTCATTAATGAAATCATAAGAAATATCCAACAAATCACTGAGGATTTACAACCACAACAGGTCCATACCTTTTATGAGGCATGTGGTGTTATTGTCAGTGCCCAATCACAAAAGGAAGCCAGAGACAAATTGTTAGGGGAACTTATGTCACTTCCTAATATGGCATGGAGTGCCATCGTGCAACAAGCTGGAAGAGATCCAGAATTGTTGATCAACACAGAGAATGTGAAGATCATAGCCAATATAATCAAGACTAATGTTGCTGTCTGCAAAGCTCTTGGGCCTGGCTTTTATTCTCAATTGGGTCTCATGTATGTTGACATGTTATATTTGTATAAAGCTGTTAGTACAATGATTTCTGATGCTGTTGCAGCGGAAGGAATCATTGCCACCAAGACACCAAAGGTTAGAGGCTTGAGAACCATCAAAAAGGAAGTTTTAAAGATGATTGAAACTTACATTAATAAAGCAGACAATTTGGAAGAAATCGTCAGAGATTTAGCTCAACCATTATTTACAGCTGTTTTGGAGGATTATCAGAACAATGTTCCAGACGCAAGGGATGCTGAGGTATTGAACTGTATGACAGCAATGGTCGCTAAAGTTGGGCACATGATTCCTGAAGGGGTTGTTTCAATTTTGCAAAGTATTTTCGGTTGCACTTTGGACATGATTAAGAATGATTTTGTTGAGTATCCAGAACACAGAGTTGAGTTCTACAGATTGTTGAAAGTGATTAATGAACACTCATTCCAAGCATTATTACAACTCTCAGGTGAAGCATTCCAAAGTTTGATCAATGCAGCATTATGGGCCTTCAAACATAATAATAGAGATGTTGAAGAGAATGGGTTAGCATTAACAATTGAGTTACTTAGTAATGTTGAGAAGGTTGGTGACACCCCATTTACCAAGGCATTTTACCAAAATTTCTACTTTCAAATTTTATCAGATACATTTTATGTGATTACACAACCAGATCACAAATCTGGTTTCACATTACAATCTGATTTGTTAGCGGAATTGGTTCATCTTGTTGAAGATAATGTCATTAGGTATCCATTGTACACGCCAGATCAAGCAAGTGAAGGAACATCAAATTCAGATTTCTTGAAGCAATATTTGGGTCATTTACTCTCGTCGGCTTTTGAAAATTTACAGAAGGACCAATTGGTGAATTTCTTGAATGTTTTAACCACTGTTTACAAGGATAGTGAAAAATTCAAGGGTACATTGAGAGATTTCTTAGTTCAAATCAAAGAGTTTGGAGGTGACGCAACTGATTACTTATTTGCTGAAGATAAAGAACTTCAAAAGCAAGAAGAAACAAGAATCCAAAGACAAAAGGATATGCAAGTTGGTGGTTTAATCAAACCATCAGAAATGGATGACTAAATCTTTTTACAGTAATACTTAATATAGAAAATAACAATAGTGTTTTGTAAAGGTGTCGCACAAAGTTAAAAATTTTCCTCAGATTGAGATCTATAATTACAACTACAACAATGTCAAGTGAAGAAGTTAAGAAGTCAACTGAATCAAGTAATCCACAACCTCCAACCTCCAATGTATTCAGTATGTTTGGAGCAAAGAAGGATAAGAAAGAAGAAGTGAAAGATGAGAAAAAGGCTGACACCAAAGAAGAAAAAGCTGAATCAAAAGATGATGACGATGAAAAAGCCGAAGAAGAAGAAGCCGATGTTCATTTTGAACCATTGGTCCATTTAGAAAAGGTTGAAGTTAAGACCAATGAAGAAGATGAAGAAGTTTTATATAAAGTTAGAGCAAAATTATTCAGATTTCACTCTGACAGTAAAGAATGGAAAGAAAGAGGTGTTGGTGACGTCAAATTCTTGAAGCACAAGGAGACTGGTAAAGTCAGAATTTTGATGAGAAGAGACAAAACATTGAAAATTTGTGCCAATCATTTGGTGTCATCAGATTATGAATTGAAACCAAATATTGGTTCTGATAGATCATGGGTTTACAATGTTACCGCTGATATTTCAGAAGGTGAACCAGAAGCTCAAACTTTAGCTATAAGATTTGGAAACAAAGAGAATGCTGATAAATTCAAAGAAGTATTCGAGGATGCTAAAAAAGCCAACAAAGTTTAACGAAACTTCCAATTATATAGTAAATCAATAATTACAAATCAACTAGTACACGTTACTTTTAACCACTCAATCAATCAACAATTAAATCAAGTCTACACGTGGGTTTCATTGTTCGCAAAGATACAAATCATTAAAAGTGCAAGTTGATAATAGATTAAATTGCCAACCTCATTATGAAGTTTGGGAAGTATCTTGCTTCGAGGCAATTGGAATTACCTGAATATTCTGGTCATTTTATTGATTATAAAGCTTTGAAAAAACTCATAAAACAGCTTGCAATTCCATCAACTGCTCAACTTCCTGCTACTCAAGATGCAATTCAGAAAGCTTTAAAAGAAAACAAAGCTTCTTTCTTCTTTAAAGTCGAAAGGGAGTTAGAAAAAGTTAATTCATTCTATCTAGAGAAGCAAGCAAACTTAGCTGTGAACCTTGATCTTATGCTTTTGAAGAGGAACGAATTATTTTCAAGTGCTAAAGATTTTTTAGAAAAAGATACCGACTCATCAGAGTTAACTTCAAGCATAAAGAACTCCATCACTTTCCTAAACTTGTACCAAAATTTCAAAAAAATTCATCAGGATCTCTTAAGGTTACAACAGTTTATTGAACTAAATGAAACCGGGTTTCTGAAAGTCGTGAAAAAATGGGACAAGAGGTCTAAATCTCATACAAAAGAATTGTTCATACTGACAGCTGTGAATGTTCAACCTGTATTCCATAAAAACGAGATCAATGAGTTGAGTGATTTAGTTACTTCATCTTTAGTTGATTTGGAGTCAATCATTGATGGTGATTACTCACCGATTGCCAACTTTGCTTCACCATCGGATATCAAACAAAAGAACTTGATAAATCAATTATCAAGAACAAACCCGGGTGCTAATTATTCTAATGAAGATACAAATGGACCTACAAATCTGATCAGAACTAATGAATTCGAGCCAGACTCAATTTTGTCCATACAAAATGCTGAAATTGATGAACTTTATTCAAGTTTTGTCAATATTGCTACTATAAAACAACCAGACTTGCCATTGCTCAATAGGTGGATGGACAAAGTGAAGAGCACTGCAAAAAATGCTGTGGGAAATGATAATTCCGAAGACTTCAGGAAAGCTTTAAGGATAAGATTTTCGAAAGTTCTACTCTTGTCCATAACAAACCTCAGGATTTCGGATAAATTCTTAGAAGCATTTCTTCAAATAATCGATTACAATATCAGCTTCCTACCTACCAGCGATAACTTCAACAACAACAAAAATATATTCCATGAGTGCTGTTCTATTCCTGCTTCATCTATTCAGGAGGATCATGTTGTTATCAATAACGGAGTTAAATTAATTGACAGCATCGATCACTCTCGTCTCTTCATTGTACAGAATGGAGTAAACACATTATCTCCACAGGACTTACACAGATTGTTCATTGCAAAGGATTTCAACGGAAGAAACTGCTTACATTATGTTTCACAATACAACAGAATAGATCTACTTGATATTATTTTACCATCATTTCCTAAAGAACATCTCGATGATTCAGACAATGATTCTATGTCGCCAATTCTTTTGGCAATTAAGCATCAGAACTTCCAAGTTATTATGAAATTAGTACAACGAGGAAGTAATTACTACTCCAAAACTACTGAAACTCTTCTTCAGTACTTGCCTATCAACTATGCTTGTAAGATAGGGGACTATCAAACTGTTGAATACTTGCTTTCATATCGTGAACCGAATTCCTCTTTAGCAAATCGTCAGGATGTGGAAGGTTTGCTGCCTCTCCATGTCGTTGCACGTTCAGGCCATGCAAACTTGATTCCGCTTCTTGTGAAGTTTGGCGGAGACGTTAATCAAATTGATAGTTTGAACAAATGGACTCCTTTGTTTTATGCTGTTCTGGAAGGTCACCTTGGTGCTGTACAAGCTCTCGTGAAATTCGGGGCTAGAGTCGACATCATTGACGAAGATGGGTATAATGTGTTATACTACTGTGTGGTCGAAGGTCATATTGAGGTTTTGAACGAACTTTTAACATACTACAGAGATATAACCGGTGAAAAAAGTCCACTGTCCACATCATTCATACGAAAAGAACCAAGCACGAAGCATGTGAATAAGAAGAGCAAATCCAATTCCCAAAGAAGCCAGACAGACAATGCCATGTCGATATTGGATGAGGAAGATAATTCAGAAGACAGTGGCGATGCAGAAAAAAACGTGGACACAATCCCTGATCTTCAGCTTCCTCCTCCCATCTTGCCAATGAGACGATATGGTCATAACTTCTTGGAACAAAAGGTTTTGATCGAACTTGTTTTCCCCAACAACTCAAATTTCGTGAATTTATTCAATTCTAGTACTGGACTCAAACCAGGAAGAATAACATTATCATCTAACAATTCAGACATCGTCCCAAGAAACATAATACTTCCTGCTGCCGATGAAACCAGAATCAGCAATTGCATTTTCCAGACTAATGTCGACTCATTGAACGATTTCAGAATTGACTTCGAAATATTCCCCAAGTTTGGTACTAGATTGATAGCTAAAACCACTGCTTTATCTTTCTCACAGATCGACACTTCTTCACCAGAGATAAATTCCATTAGACTCCCATTATTTGATTTACGTCTCAAGAATATAGGTGATATTCGATTCAATTGTCAAGTGATTTTCCCATTTGCTGGGATACTACTCGAAACTTCTAAGTTTGACACTTATTGGAAATCTTCCACTACGTTCGTTAAAAGGAAGCCACCGATCAAAATGAATGCTGGAGGTGGATTATCGCCAAGTAACTATTCTTCACCCGCTAGCTTGAACGCAACTATCGGGGAAAATCTTGGTAACACTGTCCCATCAACCAATGAATTGATATCAGGATCAACATCTTCCTCTTTTGTTACTGCTACATCATTATCTGGGCAATACTTGAGGATCAAAGTGTGTCTCTTGAATGATGGAACACCAATTGTCTGCCCTCATTGGTCAATATCAATCACAGAGAACATTGATCTCTATTTACCCAATTTATCTCTCCAACAGCTAACATCAATCACAGAGAACTTATTCGACTATGACAAGGCTCTTCATGATTTGTCAAAGATGACAGTTAAAGACATTGAGTTGATCAAAAAATTACTCAAGATTATCTATTTGCCGTTGTATCCATTGTTGGAGATCTTAAATCTGGAAATCAACTTGAACTTGGAGATCATATTTCCTTCAGAGTATGAAATTAAAAATCTTCCTTTCGTGGCTAACGTTTCCCGGAATTTGAACAGTTTCATTGACCACACATTGAATGACGTATTCAATCATTTGAGAGCTCTGAGAGCTAAGAATCGAGTCAACAGATCAATAATTTTCATGTCGTCGAATTCCTTGATCTGTAAGATCTTGAATTGGAAACAACCTAATTTTGCTGTCTTCTTGGTCATGAACGGTATAACTTTTAACGCAGAGAAGAGGAATTTCGAATCAAGATCCACCAATGGTCTACTTTTGGACCCAATCGATCTGGGAATCCAAGAAGTAAATGAAGCTTCAGATAAATTGATAGAAAATGACCAAGAACGAACGTCCAAATCAATCAAAGATGCTGTCAACTTCTCAGTTAATAACAATCTTATTGGCTTGATTACTTCCATTCATCTATTGAAACTAGCACCAAAACTAATTCCCCTTATCCGTTCAAGAGGCTTAGTGTTAGTAGCTACTAACGACTCTTATCAGGATGAAGAGTCCGTGTATTCCAGCAAGGAACTCGATTCGTACACAAAAACAGAGATCAATGGTTTACGTTTCGATGATATCTTGACTTTTAAAGAGGACATTACTATGTAACCTTTTGCGTGTATTACATTTCATGAATAGAATTAAGTTATGTGTATTACATTTCATGAATAGAATTAAGCTTCTATGGTGCCACTCTCCGCCTCCTTGGCGGTGGAGGCGGAGGTCCTTGTTTTGGTTGCGGTGAAGAGTCGAGAGATCTGGAAACCTGTGTTTCAGAATTCGATGCAGTTATGGTAGGTGGTGATATTAATGCTGTCTTGCGTATACAATGTGATGGAGGAGGAGGAGGAGGTGGTGGTGGTGGTGGCTTCTTTAGTTTCGCTTTCTGTGAAAGTTTTGAGTGCTCTTTGTTCAAATATTCATTAGGTAGATCTAGTATGTTTGAAAACCTCCTCTCCAAGTTTTGATGCTGAGCTTGAATGCTTTTAGAGTTTGTTTTGAGGAATACATTACCGTTGTTTGCTTGGGCAAGATCTGGCTGTTCTGTTGATTTACTTATTTCCATGTCCGAGAACCTGCTAGTGACATTATGAAAAGTAGTTTGAAGATGGTAGTCACTTCTACTTGAAGCTCTCACCGAAGCTACTCTCGTGAAAGAATTGGCAATAGAGTCTTCAGATGAAGTTTTGGAAAGAGGTGGCTTCTGGGATGATAATGACGCCAAAGAGGACGAAGATGAAGATGAAGGAATTGTACTTTTCTTTTTTCGAGTTAACCAACCAACCTTCATGCACTTTTGGGCTGAATCAAAAATATGTGTTAATTGCTTCGTCGAAGACTCTGGAGCACCTTCTTTCTTGTCAGTACAACTGAGTATTATATTTCTCAAAACTGACATGATCTCATCACATTTATAGAACTCCTTGATCTCATTGAGTTGTGAATACATGAGCATGGGATATAAAACTTTAAGGTAAGTGAAAACAAGGATCCTATTATCAGAGTCGACTTCGTCGATATACTCGATATCATTTAGTTCTCTGACGAAAATGTCAATTAAAATCTTGAGGTCATTGAGATAGTACAATTTGGCAGTGTAGGATGAAGTGAAAATAAGGTACAAGAATTTCAAGATCAAAATTTTGATGATGTGAGATTCTTCTCTATTGAGATGAACTACTAGTAAGTTCATGAAGCCCGAGATCTTCGAGTTGATTGAGTCAGACGAGTTCAGCATATCACTGGAAATTAGTCCATCGAAAACCTTGTTTCTAATTGTGGGGGTGACATAGCTTTTCATCAAATATTGCTCGTTAATGAGAAGGAGCAATTTGAACATCTCGTAAGCGATCAATTGGTCTTCATCACCCCAGTAGTAAGACGTAAGATCAACTTCTTGTAGTATATTATCAATGAGAGTTGGGATCAATTTAGTTTTCGACACCAAACCTTGAAACTCAGAGTCCGATAATAGTTCCACATTAAAAAGGTACTCAAAGATGATATCACAAATGAACTTTATGAGCACATAACTGCGCTTTTCAGTCTCCAATTGACTGGTTAAGAAGTTACCACATGCCACAATTAGTTTAAGATCTTTCAAAGTTGCTAAAACCAAATCTTTTGGAATGGTATCCACGAACACATGAACATCGTCTTCCAGTTCAGAATTTTGGATCTTTAAAACCAAAAGTAAAGTAATACAAATGAATTCTTTGATAGTATCATCACAATTTGAGCCTGAAGATGAACCAGTCTTGGCGTTATAGTTTTGAATGTCAGTGAAAAGACTTAATAAACTTAACAATTTCCCTGCACAAAGACTGAAATTCTTGACGAAGAGGTTGGAGTTGATCAATTTCATGGCATACATCAGTAATTGATGGTGACTAGGGCTCGGATCATCTTTATATTGTTCGATATCAGCAATGATTTTAATGTATGATGAGAGATTTTTGTTACATTCACTGGAATCAGAGTTGATTGCGAGTAAGTCGAGTTCTCTCTCAAATATTCGACTAACATCGGGGAAACTGTTACCGATCATTTCGTCAGCACTCCAATAATCGTGTGGCTCCAGCATAAACGGACTGGGTGTTCGCAAGCACCAAAACGAGAAACACTTTTGGGTGCAAAACCACGTGACTTTCAATACTTCTATATTAAAATCTAGTAACCTACAGTCTTGAAGTAAACATCTGTACCCCACCCGTTATAACTTTGGAGCGTAAGCGATCCTTTAGCCATTGGCAGACTCTCTTGAAGGTCTTTAGGGATTGTGTCGTTGAAAATTTCAACATAGTTTTTCAGTAAAGGCAATCCATACCCCATTCCTGCTACTGTATTTGCACCATGTCCTGGTGGAACATTAAGCGTCTTGTAAGAATCACCCTCACCCGACTCAAATGTTGAAAATGAATAGTCAAACATATGCTTGAGGGTTTGTGGTGGTATTCCCTTTCCCTTATCTCTTATTCTCATCTCTAAATAAGATGGTGACTCAGATACAGAAATTGTGACTTGAACTGGATCAGTCACTTTATTCTCTATATGAGCACGGAATGAGTTCTTGAAAATTTCTGTCAAAATATAGTCCAAATGGTACTCTATGTAGGGAAAAATAATTGGATCATTCTCTGATCTAGGACTCAATTGAGGTTCAGCTCTGCTCCAATAACTTGCTTGATAAAGATTATGATCAATTTCAACGGGCACGGACTGATCATATTTCATTAGACAAATATCGTTAACTATTTCAGCATTCTTCTTTATCACACTTACAATATCCAATGGCTTCACAACTCCATTAAACTTACCACCTTTCTCATATGAGCCATTATTAAGAGCTGATGTGAGCAGAATATGTTGATGTGCAATAAGACGCATACTTATTCTTTCCTTCAAGTGTGAATCTAGGAAATTCTTTATTTGATCCGAACTGATCAAATGTAAAACATCATTGAACCCTTTTGATAGATCAGGTAATGTATCAGAGTGAATTTCAATGAACTCACAAAGAATATTGCTGAAATGCTTATTGGATTCTAGAGTTGTTGGAGGATGAAGTGAAGATGTCATCAACATTGACATTGTCTTTAAATATGAATTGTATGAATCTGAAATTGATGGATTGAGAACCACCAAATATGGCAAACTTCTAAAATGCAGAATTCGTCTAGCATTGTATGCAAGAAGTGACTCAATAGTATCTCGAGCATTTTGTAAAATGAACTGGTTGTTTAGACGTTGAGATTGCTCAAATAAGTATTGCATGGAGAACTTAGGTAACTTCTTGTGGGCGTAATAAGAGATGACTTTTTCAAGGGATGATCGGATTTTATACTCCCTTAAGAAGTTCTGCTGTTGCTGGGTTGACAGCGCCCTTGTGAAGGTCCATAAACGGGCTTTTAATGACATGACCTAGTGGTATGATAACAGTTCGCGCACCGATAACGCAGCCCTAAAAATACTACCAGCCCGCGCAACCGTTAGGCCGAGCGCTCTTCTCTACTAATGCCATCAGTTGATCTTTGCTCTATTTGCACCACAAGTCCTAAAGACTATCCAGCGTGGCTACAGTGTGATGTATGCTCTCAATGGTTTCATACTATTTGTCTTAAACTTCGCCCTCACGAAATAGGTGGGATTTTATCTTATCACTGTGCAACCTGTGAGAAAGACAATGGACCTTCAGTACTACGTCGTCGCCTGAAGAGAGCTCGAATCGATATCGACTACGTGGCACTCAATGATGGCGAAACATTTGCGGTGGACAAATCAGAACATCCTCATGTTAGCAAGTTCAATGCCTTTGAAGTTGACGCTAACGAAACAAAAAACTTGTACATAGACATTCTCGATGACTTAACAGTGAATTACGCAATAAAAACGGGAATGCAAAGACCCATCCTTGTTCCTCAGGCTGATTTTGATCAATTGGGGATGAAATTGCCTGTTGACAGAGAACAAATCGATATCGATTACATCCTAAGAAAAGTCGGGAACGATACTCCTGTGGAAGTTATGGATGTTCTATCACAACAGGGCGTCAGCCCAGGTTGGCAAATGAAACAATGGAGAGATTACTATGTCAACGAAATAAGAGACAGGATACGAAATGTTATCTCACTAGAGATAAGTCAAGTTGATGGATTGGGAAAACAATTTAAAAGACCTACGATGGTAGAGAAGCTTGATCTCATTGACAAGACGTGGAATGATAAAGATGAGAGGCCACAAGTGACAAAGTATTGCCTTATGTCAGTGAAAGGATCATTCACTGACTTCCACATTGATTTTGGTGGAACTTCAGTGTATTACACGATATGCAAAGGAGCCAAAACATTTTTGATGATACCTCCAACGAAACAAAATCTTGATCTCTACACTTCCTGGTGCCTTGAGCCCGATCAAAATTATTTATGGTTTCCTGAGTACCTGAAAGCTTCTAAAGGGACAACCATTTTTCCGACTGGTGGATTCAAGGTAACACTTAGACCAGGAGATGTATTTATAATACCAAGTGGTTGGATTCACGCCGTTTTCACCCCTGAGGATTCACTCATTATAGGTGGTAACTACCTTACAATGATTAATATGAGCAAGCAGATCGAAATCTATAATGTGGAAAAGGCTACAAAAGTGCCTCTGAAATTCCGACACCCCCAATTCAACAAAGTATTATGGTTAGCAAGCTGGTACTACTTCAACCACCGTGATGAATACTACAAAGATGTCAATTATCTTCCTTCTACAAAACATGAGGAAGGCTCAACCATAAAAATAGAAGACGATTTTAGACAATTATGCAATGCAAAAAAAATCGTTCTTGACTTATACAACCATTTACAATCACACTTCGATTTGGCCAAGACGAACCAAACAGCTAAAAAAAGTATCCCGACCTCCTTGATTGGCAAAGACATCGAAGGCTTCTTGGAAGACTTTAAACATTGGGGAGAATCACTTTAGTCTCACTCAAGTTTAGAAAGAATTAGTTGATTATGTGCAGTCTATTTTTTGTGACATTATTCCAGTAATAGCTGCGAAGGCCTCCAAGACGTTTCTTTCAGTTGCTGTTGGGTTCGGTGAGCCAATATGGATTCTTCTGACTTCGAGTCAATAAATTCAGAATTGCTAGATGTGCAGGAATTAGTACCTGAAGCTTTTCCTCATAGCGATTCACGACAGGCAGCTGACTATAATGTTTACGATGCATCCAGAAGGCCTGATGACTCTTGGGACGAGAAAGTCCGACCAAAGTCAAGTCGAATCAGGATACTTATCAAGTTTCTTAAACCTGGCTTTGTTCTCGACCATTTGGACTATGAGTCTCTAAAAATCGTTGCAAAGACTTTTTGTCAAATCTGGGGTACAATTTTTTTTGTTATCATTCCTGTCATAAGCGATTGGATAGGACCAGCGTCTTTCTTGTTCCAGATCATGGGGTTTTTAAGTGCATCTGGGGGTAAGCCATTGAGTCAAAATGTCTTCGACACTTTGTTGGTATCCCTCTATGTTTTCGTCGGATGGCTATTTTCCACTGTAACTCAACTGATCACAAATAAAATTAGAGGATCAATAACAATGGAGCAACTTTCTCAGCTTCTCATATCGGATGGCTCATGCACACAAGAAAACATCCAAACTTGTCTACCCACAGAAGTGTTTACTGGTAGATTTTTAGAAACCAGGTGCACAGTTGTTTCCATATTTGCTTTCGTCATTTACTACACTCTAGCTGGACTACTGAGTGGTATCAATCCTCTAATTTTCAAAACACCATTCATTTGTGGTTGTATCTTTATATCAATATCAACCTGCTACAATAATTTTTGGCCAACATTCAGCCCTCTAACTATTAATCAGGTTGTTTTGAAGCCTATGATGCTCGCTTTGGCTTTCAAGCTACTTGTTTCGGTCTTTGTTTTCCCCGATACTGCAAGTCGTCGTTATTTCAATGGGTTACTAGTTCTTCACCGTCAGATGCATAAACTATTGACTCAAAACCTCAACTTTTTTATGACCATGAAGCCGTCCCAAGATAACTTCTCTGATTTTAATATGTTTCTTCGTGACATTGTGAGTATTCGTGCCTCCGCTGGTAGGCTCGAGTTACTTGCACTGTTTTCCAAGTACGAAGTTTCGTATGGAAGACTAGGACCAGGAGCAGTAGGTGAATTTCGGTCCTCTCTCAAAAGCTTGTTGAACTTTTCGTCAATAATTGGGTACCTATATCAACTGCTCGATGAAAGAAAGGATTTCGCTGTTGGTAAGGTTTTGCCGTTAAACAGAAATAGAACAATGACACAAGGCTCGAACATGGCCCACGATGCCAATGGAAAATTGTTCAGTGCAATCAAAGAAGCGTACAAGCCAGTCGGAAACTATGAGAACAACATAAGAACTCAGTTGATCAAGGAAAGGCTTGAAAATAGCCCCAATGTGATATCACTTCAACAATTGGACCAAGTTTGTGAGATCCTAAAAGACTTCTATCGGCCCTACATTCAGCGCAACATTGATGCAGTAGCTATGATCGCTGATTGGCTTGATGCTGCCAACCAATTTAGAACTTACACATTGCTTCCCGGACGAAGCCAGAAACATAAGGTTGTTCAGAAAGCCAATGCAGAAAAGCTAATTGAGACTCGGCAACTCTTGGTGAAGCAAATGGAGGAACTCAAGTCTCATGAAAAGTTCAAGTATTTCACAGGAAAGACATCCAGTGAAGAGTCAACTATGACAATGATCAGTCTTGCATCTTTATCAACATTCTTTACTTTGCAACAAACAAAAGTACTTTTGAGGCTCGTTGATACTTTGAGGTACATAGATGACGAAATACCAGTCCCCAGATTCTGGAATTACTTCTCTGCTACGGCTCATCAAAAAGCTCAAAATCTTTTACTGGGATTTGGATCTGAAGATGGTGCCGATGTTCATCCAGGATTCAGAAGAGAACAGTCAATTGCACCGAGGGACCCTGATACCCTTCCACCACGAAATGCATTCAATATAGTTGGGGCAAAATTTTCGAAGGCTTATTCTATGTTGCTAAATGACCGCCTTTTTTTCTGGCTCAAAGCTTCTGCGTTGGTAGTTTGCGTTGCCATGCCTTACTTTTGTCGCATTTCAGCTAATTGGTATTACAGAAACAGATGTGTATGGGTTGTCATTGTGACTGCTTTCGGAACCAGTGAGTATTCAGGAGAGACGATCTACTCGTACCTCACCAAATTCATATATTCGCTCATTGGATGTGTTGTTGGGTGTGTAGGCTGGTATATTTCAACCGGCTCAGGACATGGTAATTACTATGGTTTTGGGGTGGTGACGTTTTTCATTTATCTTTTTTGCTCGTTCCACCGAAGTTTCTCCAAGCATTCTACTTTACTTCCACAAATTTTCTTGGGCTTGACAGCATCTTTAGTTCTAGGCACAAGCTGGGCTGATAGAGGTCCAATTGGTGCTAACCCTGGTTTGGGATATGAAGTTGCCTACAAAAGATTTGTCATGGTTGTTATTGGCTTATCAGTTGCTCTTCTAGCGAGCACAGTACCTCGTCCAAATAGTAGTAAAGTGGCATTCAGAAAGATCATCTCTAATGTGATTTCAGAAGCGGGAAATTTACATTGTGATGTTGCCTCGTTTGCAATTCAAAGACTTCACAATCCAAACTTGCACACAATGGAAAGACATGATCCTATCACAAACAGGTTTAGACTTATTTTGATGAAGTTAGCAGGGACTGCAAAGCTTCTTGTGCCAGTGTCTTATGAGATACCTATTGCAGGTAAATGGCCAACCGCCAGATATGAATCATTGATTTACGCTGTTAATGACTTCATACAACTTTATGCAATCCTTCATCAAGTACTTAATTGCATCGAGGACACCGACACATTTATACCCAAGTTTATCAAAGCCACAGGGTGGGACAATCCTGAACTCAGCGCAGATTTGTTTTCTGTACTTCATATGATGTCTGACTCATTGCAGTCATGTTCACCTCTTCCTAAAATAACCCCAGGAACTCTTTCTATCAAACATCTTGACTACTTGAAAGATCAATGGGGTATACAGAGGACATACGTGAGTGAAAGCGTTATCAGTGAGGAGCTACACAAAGCAGCATCAGGCAACAGCGAGTTGCTTGAATCAATGAACAATAACATTGACATTGAGAAGTTGTTCACTAAAGATGGAAATCGTAACCTTGTGGCAGTAATTTTGTGCCATTTCAGCTACAAAAGAATTGATGAGATTGTACTGATTATCAAGTCACTAGTTGGTGAAAAATATGATCTAACGGATGCAGTTTTTCAGGACTTCAAGACTAAGCAAGAGTAAGTCAACTTAAAAAGAATCTTTATAACGGGAACTTAATTTGTGACGATTGATTATTTATTTATTATTGATGTGAATGAATTATTTATAATGATAAAGTGTTTCCTTTTTCTCTTGCAGCTTCACCGTATTTCTTGATTCTAATGGCTTGAATAGCAATGAATCCAGTAGTATCTTCTGGTGAGAAACCAGTTAATTCATCCATTGAAGATTCAGTAGCATCATATAATTTTTCAGTGTCAGAAGATCTACCCAAGATGGATAAAGTTCCCTTGTAGGCACTAGCTCTGACAACACCATTGACAGTGGTTTGAGATGGAGCAATCATTGATCTGACGTACTCACATTCTGGAGTGAAGTACATACCGTTGTACAAAAGTCTTGAGTAAGTAGTTGTGACGAATTGATCTCTGATAGCACGCACTTCTCTGTCCAAAGTTAAACCTTCTAAATCAACGTGAGTTGATCTTAAGATGGTTAAACCTGGAGTTTCGTAACAACCTCTTGATTTTATACCGATGAATCTGTTTTCAACGATATCTATTCTACCAACACCATTTCTTCTGGCTAAAGCATTTGCTTCAAGGAAGAGCTCAACTGGGTCAGTGAAAGTTTTACCATTGTCTAAGATCAACTTAACTGGTAAACCCTTTTCGAAAACAACAGTGAAATTTTCTGGCTTATCTGGGGCATCAGTTGGGTCAACAGTTAATTTCCACATATCTTTTGGTGGAGTAGTATCAGGGTCTTCTAAGATACCAGCTTCGAAAGAAATATGAGCCAAGTTTTCATCAGTAGACCATGGCTTTGCTTTAGTTTGAGCAACAGGAATATTCTTTTCAGCAGCATAATCCAACAAGTCCTTTCTACCAGCGAATCTATTGAAGAATTCTGGGTCTCTCCATGGTGCGATAACTTTAATATCAGGTTTTAAAGCATAGAAAGATAATTCGAATCTGACTTGATCGTTACCTTTACCAGTACAACCGTGAGAAACAGCGAAACAACCATTTTCTTCAGCGACTTGAATTTGGGCTTGAGCAATAACTGGTCTTGCTAATGAAGTACCTAACAAGTAAACATTTTCATAGATGGCATTGGTTTGAATGGCTGGGAAACAAACTTGTTCAACAAATTCCTTTCTAACATCAACACAAACAAATTTAGTAGCACCAATAGCTAAAGCTTTCTTTTCAGCTTCTTCAAAGTCTTCTTCCTGACCAATATTAGCTAAGAAAGCAACAACTTCGTAACCTTGTTCCAATAACCAGGCTAAAATAACTGAGGTATCAAGACCTCCAGAGTAGGCTAAACAAACTTTTCCTTTTGACATTGTGATATTAATTGAAAAATTTTCAAAGGATTTTGGGTCCTTTATAAAGATAACGAAGCGCGGTTAAATTTTTCAATTACCTTATTAGGCATGAGTCATAGGTAGAGCCACGAAACGGCCCACCAATAACAATTGCCTTGGATAAACTGATTTGGCGCTTGATCAAGTGAGTCATGAGATTTGTATCATTACTCTGTTGTTTATTGTTATGCTAATGTATGACTAAAATTTGGATGATCCTTGAGTTGAAGAAAATCTGGGGTCTGTAGCTCATCGGATCGGACAGATCGGGCTCCAAAGAATATGGTGTGGTCACCTGGCTCAGGAAGACTCCTTGTATCCCCCACAGCACTCTACGATGACTCCCATAAACATCTGAATACAATCCAAGTAGTCAATAATATCGACTCTCTCATCGGGCATGGTATTGAATTTACCACCAGGCCCACAAACAATTCCCTCCATTCCCAATTTCTCATAGAGATGACCAGCATCACTACCATAGAAACATGGTGGCTTCAAGGCTCCGGTAGGTTGATCAACTCCACGAACTTTCTTGTAATGTTTGTTGACCAACTTCACAATTTCTGCATTGGGGTCCACTTCAAAAGGGGGCATAAAATCGTGTTGTACAAGTTTGATCTCGTACTTCATCTTGGGGAATTGCTGTTTGACAGCCTCGAGTTCTCTTGTCAAATCAGCGAGAACAATTTTATCATTTTGGCCTGGTGCATATCTAGCAGCACCAGTTATGGTAACAAAATCTGAAACTTGTGGTGGTCTCCACAGTTCATAATTTCTGCCTAATCCACCATGGATGGTACCAACATGACACCTATTGACACTCTCATGAACTTCACTCTTGGGGTCTGAGAATGTCATGTAAGTAAGTCTTTTTATGGCTTCCATGGAGCATAAGATAGCGTCAGTGGCTTCTTCCCTCTTTGACATATGCCTTGTGTCCCCAATGATATTAATCTCGAAGATGGCAGACCCAGCATGCATTAAGAGTCCATGAACATCAGTTGGTTCACAATTGATAAAACAATCAGCAGTATCATTAGTTATTCTGTTTTGTTCCAAGAGTGCCATGGTACCTGCACCACCTTGAAGTTCCCCCACAACATATGTCAAGGTGACATCTTTGGAGACTTTCCATCCATTCTCTTTCAATGTTTTCACTGCCATGTAGTAGGCACAACATCCAGACTTCATATTTGATACACCAATACCATAAATCCACTTATCATCTCCCAACTTATATGACTCAGCTTTATCAAAATTCCCTTCATAGGGATCCACCGTCCAGCCTTCAGTTACAGGATTCACGTCAACGTGTCCATTGAAAAGAAGCTTTTTACTGTTTGAAAATTTTCCTGTACCCCTCCAAACACCAACGGAATTACACCGAGCCATGCCATCAACTTTATCTTTGAAATCCACAGTTTCAGCTTCAAGACCAATGTCTTTTAATGCTGCAGTCATGTACTTTATGGCATCGAGTTCTGGTGGTGTTCTTGAGTGAGATGGAATTTGAATGAATTTCGAAAGAAACTCCACACTTTCTTGTGCTTTCACTTCAGGTAAAGTCATAATGCTCAAACGGGGAAATCAACGGTTTATGTACGTTTACATGGAGCGGACGGCATGATACGCCATTTGCCAAATTGAGACTTGGTTTAATCGGTAGTGCAGCGCTTATTTGCATCCAGTTTGCATTTGGCACCAGACTTGACAGGAACCCAAGAGTTTTGGGAGGCTTAAACAGCTTCTTGACATCATTGAATGTTTACGCAGGAGTATGCTACTTCTTCAAATGTCAAATCTCGAGTTGATCGAGATTTCAACTAAAATCGTGTTATCATCTGAAATGGTTTATCTCAAAATGGCATAGTGAATTCCGCCTTCTAGTTTACAATAGGCGTGATAAGAAAGTCGGCAGTTTTGGCCAGAATTCCCGACTACGAAATGTCTCCACCTTTGACTCTTTCGATAAGAATTTTGAATGCCGTTTGATATAAATACGGTGATTAACAGATAATCTTTATCATGTCAACTGATTACGATAGAAAGGACACTGTTAACACCATTGAGAAATCTTCCTCTGTGAGTTCCCAAGCTCCAGATATTGCTGCTTCAATCAATGATGATGCTTTAGACCTTTTCCAAAAAGGTGGTATGAATGATGAAGTGGCTGAAATTGATTCAAAAAGAGTTTCCAGAAAGATAGATTGGAATATGCTACCAATTCTTTGTATCCTATATGGTATAAACTATGTGGATAAGGTTGCTTTGGGTTGGGCGGCCTTGTTTACATTCAGAAAAGATTTAGGTTTGAAAGGTAATGACTACTCATGGGTGTCCTCGATCTTTTACTTTGGATATTTAGGGGCTCAATACCCTGCTTCTTACCTTCTTCAGAGGTTTCCTTCTGGTAAAGTTATTGCTGGTGCTTCGTTGGCTTGGGGTGTGGTGATGTTGGCTCATATTGGATGTAAAAACTATGCTGGTATTCTCGTTTGTCGTTTCCTCTTGGGTGTTTTTGAAGCACCTGTTTCTGGTGGGTTTGTGTTGTTCTGTTCCTTATTCTATACTAGAAAAGAACAGGTTACGAGAACAATGATTTGGGCTTCCATGCAAGGTATTTTCAACATCATCTTTGGTTTCGTTTCCTATGGGTTGGGCCATGTTACCAACTCATCTTTGAAAGAGTGGCAGTTGATTTACCTCGTCTTAGGAATTTGCTCTTTTGTTGTGGGTGCTTTGTGGTTGGCTTTCATCCCAGATTCACCAAAAAAGGCTAGATTCTTAAACGAAGAAGAGAAAATTATAGCAGTCAAAAGAGTATCCAAAAACATGATGGGTACATCCACACATGAATGGAAATGGTCACAAACAATTGAATGTTTGATTGATCCCAAAACAATGTTAATGGCTGCTTACATCATATTCTCCATGATCCCAAACGGTGGTTTAACTAATTTTGGTACTCTTGTACTTGCTAGTATCGTTCACAATAATCTTCAGAGTTTGGCGGTGGGAGTTGGTTCATCATTCTTCTCTTCTGGTCAAATGTTGATTTTCTCCGTGTTTGCAATGAAATACAACAATCTTAGAACGATTGGTATGACATTTCCATTACTTCTTGCTATTGCTGGTTTATCTGCTGTTTATGCCACTGAAAATACTGATGCTAATAAATGGGGTAGGGTCTTCGCCTACTGGATGGTTAATTCATACGCTGTTGGTTGGCCATTTGCTCTTTCAATTCTTGGTACCAATTATGCCGGTCATACCAAGCGTGCCTCCATGAGTATGGTGTTATTAATTTTCTTTGCTGTTGGAAACATCATTGGTCCTTTCTGTTTCAGGTCTTCTGATGCTCCTCGTTATACTCATGCTCTTGCAACTATTTTGGGGTGTTTCTGTGCATGCTTTGTCATCGGTGTCGCTCTCAGATACTACTTCATCTGGGAGAACAAGAGAAGAGATAACAAATACGGGAAAGTAGAAGATATCGTCAATGAAGACGAAAGAATGGAAGGAATTTTAAATGGTATGAAAGATCAAACTGATATGGAAAACAAGCAGTTCCGTTTCGTGCTTTGAGTGGTATCAGGACTATGTGTGTAATGCTAGATAATGAATGAATATTTGTGGTAGTATGGTGTTGTACATGCTAACCAACTTTGTAGTTCCTTGCAGCTAACATGATGAAGTCTACATGAATTGTGTTTTTGGCCAAACTTTTTCAATTGATTAAACTGGATACATACTTGATCAAGGTCAAACACTTTTCCTCCTCTAACTTCCCACAAATCAATTGCAAGGACACTGGGCCACCATCAAATTTCTCTAAGTTGCTGTCGTACCATTGATGCGCTTTTCTATCCCAATCAGAAATAAACTCTGTCTTCTCGAGCGGCTTATCCACCGTAACATCACATCTAGTAACTGGGAATGTACCTGCAGCGTAATCTAACGCATTCCAAATGGAATTCATTGGTTGGGGAGTTATCTTGTTATGCAAACAGCCAGGAAGTGTGGATGAAACAGATATTATAGCATCGAGCTTCTCATTAGGCCCAGCACCATTATTCCACATTTCGAAATACTGTTGAGCTAGGGTTGCTCTAGTCTTGTGACTCTTCCAGAGATCAGATACTAAAGTATCTTGTGCCGTCAGCAAGAAATCCATATGAGGGTCAGCTGGTTCACCTAATTTTGCTAAAATACTTTTAATGCCTTTCAGTCCATCTGCTCCATAAAATGGATAGATAGTGTCTCTGATTTCCTTGAAGTACGTGTCTTTCCACTCGATGATTTCGTGACCCTCTTCTTGTAATTTTTCTCTGACCAAATTCAAAGCACGAGCCATAGGTGCTGATACAGTGGTAAGCCCATCTGACGACATGAATCCAATCTTCAATTTTCTTGGTATCTGTGGCTTCCTATACTCAAGAGGGATACAACTGGCATCGTACTTGACATGGGGTTCGGCATCAATGATGCTTTTCAGTGCATATTCGACGTTTTCAAGGTAATAAGACATTAAACCATAAATTGACACGATTGATTCTTGACCTTCTTGGCCAGAAACCGTTCCATATTTTGGAAACCTTCCAGAACTTGGCTTCAAAGAGTACAAGAGATTCAAAGCCGCTGGGTGTCTTACTGAGCCACCAATATCGCTTCCAACTCCAAAACAAGATCCTCTCAATGCTCCTAGAGCACCTTCACCACCAGATGACCCTCCCACATTGAGGTACTGTCTATTGAAAGGATTCAATGTTCTCCCCCATAAAACGTTAGTTGTTTCAGAATAGATCATACCAGCTGAGGTGTTGGTCTTGCAAATAATTATCCCACCTAAATCTTTCAAGAGTTTAGCAAACGCTGAATCTTCATTATGAATCTCATTCGCTAAGGCCACAAACCCCATTGAAGATGCCAATCCTGCCACGTTAATGTTATCTTTGAAGGAAATGACGATTCCATGTAGAGGACCTTTCAACTTTTTGTGGGTGCTGTAGTACTTGTCAAGTTCCTTCGCCTCACGCAAGGCTTCTTTGAATCTGACTTCGGTGATGCAATTAGTTAGTTGATGAGCTAATGTAGCACGACGACAAAAAGCTTCAACCACATCTCTAGCTTTCAATTTACCTTTGCCATAAAAGTTCAACAACTGCTTGATATTGAGGTTGGTTAATTGTTTCACCTGGTGTGATAACAAGTCGGTAGACTCAATAAAGGAACTGACGTCGTTCAATTGTTGTGGAGTCGGTACTGATTTTTCAGGCACCAAGAAAGGTTCAAGTAGTTTTCTTTGTTGAGCTAATTTTGCATCTCTAACATCAGTCCAACTCATGATTAACGAACTGGAATGCGTTCAAGTCTCTTAAGCTCAAGATATCCAACAGCGGTACTTCAACTTCGAAATCCCGATATCTTGTCAATGGAATTGATAAAGCCCATACCGTCCTGATTAGGCAATTACTTGAATTGAAAAACCACGTAACCTGAAACGGCTTTGAATTCTGCCCACCCTCCAATTACGTCGCACTTCACTGTTTACACGTTGACTCTGTTGACTCGTAGCCCCACAAGGACTGTACCTCCTCTTATCGCCATCATATCACGAAGCGACAATTGGCTGAAAACTTTTGAGAATACCTCCGTTCGTTTACACAGGTCTAGCGAAAATACGCCAAGGTGAGTAGTGGTCTAAACAAAGTGTAAGTAATCAGCTCGATATAGTGCATTTTCAGAGGCTATATATTGCTGCAATTGTTGCAATTGCATCTAAACATGTAAATACTGTTCTTGAGCTTCGTTGTACCTGAGGCCAACTACTGGGTGACTGTCGAGTAACTCCAAAATGTACTTGAAATCTTCATCACTGAGCTCAATGATGTTTGCAGCATTTTTGTCGACTCTTTCAATGCTTGAACCCGATGGAATAGGGATAACATTTGCAACTTGTTCAATACCTCTAAAGTTTTTTGCTCCAGAAACCTTCTTGAGGTAACCCAAAGCCAAGTTCTCGAGTGAGACACCTTTAGAGTGAGCAAAATCATGTAGTTTCTTCACAAGCACTAAGTTTTTGGCGTAGTTCTCAGGGAGAAACCTACCAAAACCTGCTAGCTTCTTCATATCAGTGTCAGGAATTGTACTCAAATAGTCTTCATGTTCAGCAGCAAAATCAGTTAAGATTCCTCTGTTCAATGGTGAATAGGCGATGATTGGAATACCATGCTTAGAAGCTTCTTCCAAGACTCCATTTTCAATGATGTCAGACACCATAAGAGAAAATTCTTCTTCAATGGCCGAAATTGGAGCAACAGAAACCGCTTTTCTAATAGAGGCAGCACTTACTTCAGTCATTGAAATCCCGTCAATGTCACCCAGCTTCACGTGTTCATAAATGTACAGGATAGACTCTTCTAATGGCACAGTTGGGTCGACTCTAGCCATTTCAAAAAGTACTTTGGGTCTGACCGGTAAATCCTTGAAATAACTGCTGACGTTAGCAATAGCACTGTCAATGCCTTCCTTAGTTCCAACGGGCTTCATTGTTTTGAAGTCGAAAGCTCCTTTGATCGAAATAACAACATCTGGGTCTTGCACTTGGCTGCAAAATTCCCTAAGAAGTTCTAAATTAAGATAATTTGGAACCTTCTGATAGAACTCTGACCCGTTGAAGAATCTCACCCCGTACTTTTCGTAAGCGTACTTCAAAACTTTAACCAGCTCGCTAATTGGAGTAGGGTTGTCGCCCCAAGTTAAAGTCATAGTACCGAATCCGGCGCCAGTAATTGGAATTGGTTTAATCATTGTCATTTGTGATGTTCATCTTGGGAATTCAAGCACCTTTTATAGTTGCGATGGCCACCAAAAAGCCAGACGGTGTCAGTCAAAATTAAGTCCCGTGTGAGATTCTAGATTTTTTTGAGGTTCCACGGAGATTATTTGGTGAAGATGATACCGGAGTCGTGTCCCATCCGGGTAAACATAAGTTTCCAGGCCGCTTCTTCACTAGCTAAAAAGTCCGAGTCCGCCCGACAATTGACACACCGGCTTCAACTTGCTCAAGACACGTTGACAGCTAATAATCACCATATACAGGTATAGAATCTGCAGTCAGTTACTGAAGCGTGAATGAGTGTAATATTGTAAATGTAGTCATGGCTGACTAAGTAGTCATCATACAAGTCACGTGTATTGAAGAAGACTCAAATGACTAAGTAGTCATTGATTCAAGTTGACTCAACTACAAAAGACATTGCACATTGTCAGTGTGCTGCCGTTGTACACACCATCTGTCGCTTGAAGTTGAGCTGCAAAACGAACCCAATAAAATAATTGAGTCTTCTCAGTTACTTTTAGTGCCGTGCCGGTTTTTTTTTTGATTCAGAGTCATCAGGAATCACAATGCCACAAGAAGAAAACAACACCTCCAAAAAAATTGGTGTCACCTCAGCTATCCGTGATCGGTTGAACTTCAATGATGAGAGGCTATGGAAGCGTTTCTCTGCTCGAAGATTAGAGCTAATTGACACCTTAGACTTGAGTTCTAAAAAAGCTTCTGAACAAGAGGATGAAATAAATAAAGTAGCTGAAGTTCTTCGAATAGAGTTCGGTTATTCAATGGACTATTTTGATGATTTTGATAGGTTAGTTCGTGCTGCTGTGCAAAGCGTTAGACGAAACAGGAAACGATCCTCAAAGACTAAAGGTGCAAGGAAGCGGAGTAAAGCAAGTGATGCAAGTCCTGATTATGAGGATAGATTCGATGAAATCAAGACCCCAGATTTCCCCCAAGTAGATACTCCTGCTCATGAAAGTGACGGAGTTGTTCACAAAAAGTTCATTTCTGAAATAACGAGACTCAACTCCGACACTGATGAGATAGCAGAGTATTCTAGGACAAAACAATTCTCTGAGTATGATAAAGCTCGTGCAGCTATACAGTCTATGATTGAACCTCGTGTTAGCAGGCCTAACCACGTCAAAGAATCTTTCGTTCCAAAACTACCATCAATCACAAAACTTGATATCGAATCTATGCCACATCCTCACAATTCCGTGGCTAAAGGAGTTCTAGTGAATCTCATAGAAAGGTCTAAGACTTGTTCAGAAGCCGTCACGTCTTTCACTACTAATCTTGAGTTCTTAGGTAAAGGAATAGTGATATCTTCCATTGGATATGTGTTTGAGAAATCATTCTTCAACACCAATGCCAAATCACTCGAATACTTACGAGGAAAGTTGACACTGGATCACTACTTGGCCAATTTCTGTCGAGAGCTAGATCCTAATTTGAACTCTAGATTGAGTGAAGAAGCAGCAGTGACTTCACTTTATGCTTTGATAGGGGGTTGTGTCAAAGACTTTGGAGTTGAAAGAGTTATGATGCCGCTTTGTGAATTGATTTACTTGAACACCATTCAGCAATATCCACTCATATCACAAACCTCCAAACCATTTTTCGCTTCTGATCATGGACAATCTGAACCAATCCAGAAATCAGATTCCTTGATACAGTTGAATTCATTAGCTGCTGTTGCGTCTGACTTAAGAAAGCAAGAAGATTCGATATCGTCCTCATCAAGGTCATTTACGAAATCTCCCAGTAGTATGCTGAAGGAATCAAGCAACGAAAAGAAAGCAGTGTGTGTCCGGTTTTTGACGTCAACACTCAATTTCACATTTCCTATTACCAATAGTTCTACACCCAAGCTTGCTGAGCTTCTTGAGAATGCCAGGTCTGCATTTCATTTATCAAGATACAAAGAGTCCCAAGTTTTGGGACTCAAAAATATGAAAGACGGGTTCATCATCAAGTCAGATTCAGATTTAGAACGCATATTCAATACAGAAAACTCGATAGAACTCGAAGTTTTCACTCAAAAATCGCATGCTGTACCCATTTACGAAATTACATCAATGGTGGTGCCCAATAGGTTGAAAGATGATCCACACAAGATCGTTTTACCACCACCGGTGAATCGAATAACACAAAGAATTACTGGGGAGCCAATTCCACTCCCAAACAAGAATTTCAAATTTCTCTCGAATCTGGAAGAACCAGCACCTCCACCATTGTTACCACGGTTTCAACCACTTTTATAGTAATGGAATTTCGCAGCCTAATTTGCGCATTGAACATTTATGTCTTTTATGATGACATCTAGAAACCCGGAACAAGTCATGACTGATTCAAGTCATGGATTATTGTCTTCGGGTCTCTTGGATGAATCTAACCTGCACCAAAAAAAAAATCATTCATCTGATGACTCAACGCCAGTTCAGGCATCATCGTCCTTTGCCCAACAATTAGTGCCGCCACTTAATTTTTCATTAGTTGAAGATGGAATATACCGTTCCGGTTTCCCTATGCCTCTTCACCGGCCGTTTCTTGAACAATTGGGTCTAAAAACTATCATCTACTTGGGCGATTTGGGTATAGAGAAAAAACTGAAAAAGGAGAAGAAGGACAAAAATGGCACGTCGGAAATAATGGCCGACTACAAAGCTTGGATTGACACTACTGACATCAAATTTTATCATTTACCTATGGACTCTTCACAGGAACCCTTTATACTGCAAAGTGAACATGAGTTAGCAAAAGCTTCACTCAAAGCAGCATTGCAACTAATGTTGAATAAGAACAATTTCCCGATTTTGATTCACTCAAATAAGGGGAAGCATCGCATAGGAGTTCTTGTTGGACTCATGAGAAAGATCTTCCAAGGTTGGTGTATGAGTGGCATTTTTGAAGAGTACGAGAAGTTCGCTTTGGGTAAATCAGAATACGATTTAGAATTCATTGAACTTTGGCAGCCAGAGTTGCAATTTAGCATAGAGAGCAAGCCGGACTTCCTCAGATTATGATTTTACAAGTGAAAGCTTGACTTTTACGCAGGTCGTTAATACATAATAAATACTAGCCTCTATTCTTCATTTCTCTCAAAGCTGTCATGACTTGATCAGGGTCAGTTTTACCTGTTGCCTTTTGAACAGCAGGATCATCAAGTCTCATGAAAGGATTGAACTCCAATTCGTCTCCAATAGTGAAAGCTCCTGTAGTAAACTCATTTTGAGAAGTAAACTGCTTCAACAGCTTTATGGCATCATTATTCAAGATCTTTTCGGAGAATTTGATATTTGAAGCGGTGTATTCATGACCTGGGAACACTCTTGTATCTTTGGGTAAGGATGCAAGTACTTTGTTCAAAGATTTGTTCATATCAGCTCCAGTTCCCTCAAAGAATCTACCACACCCCGAAATGAATAAAGTGTCACCAGTGAAAACCGCCTTTTCGTCTGTAGCTGTATCATGGAAGTAGTAGCAAATAGAGTCTTGTGTATGGCATGGAGTGTGCAACGCAGTTACCAGCAATTGACCTAATTGAAGGGATTCTTTGTGGGATGGTGTATACGACACTAATGGTGAGTCTTTACCAGCTATGATTGGTATTTTTGGGTACAACTTATGGAACTCTTTGTTCCCATCTGAATGATCATAGTGGTGATGTGTGTTAACTATAGCTTTCAAATTGAACTTGGTGTCATTCTTCTTAAAATATTGCTGAACTTCATCGGGTTGCGCAGGATCAATAAGCCATGCATCCTTGGTGGAATCATCGGTTATAAGGTAGGCGTAATTATCGCCTGACCCCCATCTCATAGGAATTGAATCAATATGCATTGCTCTTTTAATTGTTGTTCTTGCGAGTCTAAAACTTGTTTGCATTCAATTGATAAGAATCGAAGAATCGCTCTCGAAACTACTTACTCATTTCACATACTAAGTCCATTTTTTAGCTACCATACCTTCTGGTGGACTAGTTTCAAATTTTTTATCTTTAGCTTCAGACCAATTAGTTGTCAAGACTGTACCATTCGATTCCACATAAGATTTCATCATTGCTCTTTTAGTTTCCTCGTCAGCGTCTCCATATAATTGAGCAAAGAAATCATTCTCACCTGCTGGCTCTTCTTCATCTTCTAGCTTGAAGTTAGCCCAATTTATCTTCTTCTTAGATGAACTAGGGTACACTAATGAAGATGCTGCTTCAGAGTCTTGCGTCCTGTGAACAATGTCATCTTCACCCGTACCTTCTAAAGTGGGCCATTTGAACTTCTCAGCTTTGGCTAGCACTATTTCTGCTTTTGTGCTGTAGATCTTGAATGATGACTTTGCAGGGTCAATCTTGGAGTAAAGTGGTTCCAAATTGTAGTTGTACTCTGAGTTTGCGCCATTAGGAAATGAAACGCTAACTGAAGTCTCTGTGAAATTTATACTGAAATCTTCTTCTTTGATACCTTTAGCATAGATGGTGATGATGACCTCATCACCAGACTGGTACCAGTCTTCTCTAATCTTCACCTTCAACGGTGCTTGTCTATTAATAGCATCGATACTTGTACTTTTTTCCTCAGTCTGCTTCCCTGGCTCAGTAACTTTTGGAGTCTCACTAATCAATTCTTCTTCAGGTTCTTCGATAGAAGGATGACGCTCAGCATCATACTCAAACTTCGTGATGTACCTATCCAAAGATTCTTCCTTGCAATTGAGCTCTTTAGCTTTAATCAAGGTCTTTAATGCAAGTTTATAGTTCTTCTCTCCATGATAAATGATAGCCAATCTAAAATAACATTGACCCATTTCCTCTCTTTTTCCTCTACTCTCAGCAACTGTAAAAGCTTCAGAAATATCTTTCTTAGCGGCATCGAAATTCTTCATTCTCTGGTATGCAATTGATCTCTTCAACAATGCTTGAAGAGCTCTGGGATTCTGGGTAAGCGCCTTGCTATAAGCAGAAATTGCAGCTAGATGATCCTTCTCACTCAAGAATTGGTCTCCTTGTTTAATTGATTGCTCAACTGTCATTTCGAAGTGTAGGTAACGAGTTAATTATCACAGAAGGACAAAGATGACTGGATTGATCCAGGAAAAGTCGTGTGCGAATCTGAGAATTATGGTAAGTGGAAGCAATTCGTAGAAGTTACTGCAAGACAAGGCACTGGTGGGCAGTTGCAATGGTGTATCTATGCAGACTGTATCACGTCTAGATGAAAGCTACTAGAAAGTTTGTGGAACGTCCAAATTTGTGGTTGACTTACTGTCCTGGCACACCGTCAATGAGTTATTCTGACTCGGTAACAACTTGGTGTCCATTTTGCCAACTCTGGCCCTCAAGAGGTCGTTGCAAAACATGTAAGATTCAAGAGGGTCCATTTTCAAAAAAAATATGTGAGCACTGGACCTTTTCTTCATGGCTGCAACTAACAAACTCGAGAGTTTGGTAAACTCCACTTGATTCATTACTGTAAATTCACAATTCTACAATCAAATTAAATACAATCGTGTATCATAAAAACCTACCAGATTCTTTGCCAGAAGGTGAGATTTGTTTGGCCAATCCTCTGCACGTTTGGTAAACTTATCCAAAGCAAAATCATAACAGAGTACATGGCTATGAAAGCTGGCAACACAACATAAGCACCAGCATATTGTGAAATCAACCCAATGAAAAATGGGAATAATGCTCCTCCAGAAGATCCAAATGCTGTAATTATAGTCATAGATATAACTTGAATTCTTCTTGGAAGAAGGTGATTGACACATGAAATCATCAAAGGGTAACTTGGCCCAATGAAAACACCGGCCAAAGAAACAAAAACACCAGCCAATACAATATGTGGAACAACCCATGACAAGATAACAAAAATAATGGATGCAAGTGAGATTAAAATAACTGCTCTTCTTGGTCCAATGAATTTGTGTAAAACATGAGTTAAGAAGAGTCTTCCAAATGTCATACCTCCCCAGAAACCAGAGGCAACATAACCAGCGGAGTCGATATTACCACTTCTATAATCTAATAAGTAAGTAACAATCCAACCACCTAAAGAAACTTCAGATCCTTGATAGAACAAAACGAATAATGCAAGAATCCAAGTCGTTGGAGATTTAATAGCCAAAAGCATATCAGCTTTATTGTCGGAGTCTTCAAAGTCTTTTTGGGTAATTTTTGCTGTTGCAAGTGTTGCTTCATCAATAACTCCTAACTCAATAGAATCTTCACGTCTTGGAGTTGCTACTCCACTTTCATGAACTTTATCATAAACTTGATCATGGTCCCATTGTTTCAAATCTTCATCAGCCCCATGGAAACTCCAATACATAAATGCAACGTTGAACACCATCATGCCTAAAAGGATAAGATAGAAATAATTCCATTTGGATCCAGCAGAGACCATTGCAGTAGCAATTATAGGAGATACAGTAGCACCAGCACCATAAACACCGTGACAAACTGAAAGATATTTTGACAGGTTATGCATTCTTGCCAAAAACACATTGGATTGGGACATAACATTGGCTAATCCAATACCACCAAGGTAAAACGCAAATACTATGACTGGGAACTTAGTTCCACTAGAAACAATAGCATACATAGCAACAGAAAATATTAAACCCACAAGAATAGTTTTAGCTTTGCCTAAAAATGACACCGTTTTATGAGCTACCATTGCAACACTTATGAATCCAGCAGCGTTAGCCATCCAAATAAGAGATGCTTTAGAATAGTTGAGGCCATAGCTTTCTTCGATAAATGGCAATAATGCACCAGGGGCAGCATCTGAAAAACCACACGTCACAAGCCATGTACAAATGGCGATGATTCTGTAATAATTCTTTGGTGGGTTTCTGAGTGTCATTAATTGTTCACCTTGAACTTGTTGTGGTGGAATCGATTCTGTTTCTTCTGTGGCTTGTGGCAACCTTATCAAATTGGTGTAGTCATCATTTGACTGCCGAAGATTTAATTGTGGTCTTAATAACTTTGGTTCTATAATAACAGTTCCATTATCAGTAACTTTATGAGCCTGAGAACCTCCTTCTAATATATTGAATGAGTCCTCCCTCTTAAGAGTCACAACATTGATACTGTCGCTTGATTTCAAACTGGCCGACATAATATCAAAATTAAGAAGGCATCAATCCAGTGTTATAAGTTTTTTGCAATCGTTTCTGAAATTCTTTTCCTACCGAAAAATCCTGCGGATAAGTCTTGGGCGGAAGGATTGCCTATTTAGGTACTAATTATTAGAAATCATATACAACCATACATTATCTATTCTTCAGCAGCTGCTGCTTGCACCATATCAAGAAATTTCTCCTTAGATATCTCATTGAACAATTCCTTTTTCTTTACTTCACCCGCTTTCTCTTTGTTAATTGCTTGTGTACTTCTGATCTGTGTCGATAACACGGCATTGAATAACCGCACTACACCCTTTTGTGCAGTTCTTTTAAGCTTCTTCTCGTATTCAAGGGTATTCCTAACATTATCTGGGTCATCACTTTGAGGGAACAAGTTCTTAACTCTATGCTTATCAAATAATTGTTTCTTCTCTGCCAAAATAGCTCTTTTGGCTTTAGCCTCTAATTTATCAGATTCAAGTTTTTTAAGAGTGACCTTGTTTCTAGCCATAATTGGCGTTTCCCTGTCATAGGCTTTGAGCTTAGATCCAAGAATATTGTTGAATGCACTTGCAAAAGACTCAGACCCATCGTCTGTATTTTTGCTCTTTTTACGTTTAGGTATTTGGTCATCACTGTCGTTATCACTACTATCGTCTTCACTGCTGTCATCGCTTGCAGCCTCAACGTCAAATTCATCAACTTCATCCTCTAGGTCTGCCTCATCGGCACTCTCCTCACTCGTATTTTGTTCTTCAGAACTTTCTGAACTGTCTAAATCCTTCTCATCCACTTCCTTTATGGTCTTCTCCTTCTTATTTCCCTTTCCTGCATTTTTTGATGCCAGGGTTTCGTCCCGATGTCTCTTCACCATAACTTTAATACTGGATTTTGCGATGAGTTTTGTGCGCGCTTTCCCAATTGTATAAACAAACCAGGTACTGCAGTATACTCGGATGAAATCACCTAAAGTGTTAACCAACACATCCGAACTGGCACTTAATACGGTGAACCCGTCGTCACCATTCAAACGGCGAAAAATTGGATCTGAATCAGCCGAACCGAAAGAGAGATCTCACTCTCCTCCACAGTCAAAACTGACCTCAGATTCGTATTCCAAAAGTCATATACCCGGCAGACAAGTCAAAGTACAGCAGCTTAGTCAATTGAGACGGCTCGCTGAACAAAAAAATACCAGGATCAATGAATTGAATACTCAAATAATGACACTCAAAACTAAAAAACATAACTTAGAATTCGAGAACTTCAAAATGGACGATGAATTCATAGAGCTCAAAGCAGAAGCTAGTACTTTAACTGATCATATTGATGAATTGAGTTATCATGAGAAGCAGTCTTTACAGGATCTAGACCTGAAACTCGTAATAACTACAAAAGAACTCAACCTCAAGCACAGTTTAAAGTTGCAGGAACTAAAAGAATCAACATCCAATGAAATAGAAAGCTACGTCACAAAAGCTCAACAGAAGAATATGGAAATCAAAGACAAGCTCATAGAAGAATGTAACCAACTAAGAAAGAAAAAAGAGGATCACCACCATAATCTCTCTGAGGAATTGGAAAAGTTAAATCGTCAACATGAAATCAACTTAACGAAAATAGACTCTGAATTGAAACAAACTTTGACGGAGATTACTAATGATATCAATGATTTGAGCAGGAAGAAGAAACAGTTATCGACACAAATCGAGCAGGTCTCGATTAATGAAATTGTACCATTGAATGAAAAGTATGAGATTCTTAAACTGGAAGAGGACACTAAAAAGGCTGTGCATGGTACCAAATTTCAGGAAATCGCAGGTTTAAGTCATAAGTTGAACACCATGAAGGCCAAAATATCAAACTTGGAGAATGAAATATCCCAGAAGAAACTTTGTATCGAAACAAGGAACTCTGAACGTTTGAGAATGGATGTTGAGTTGTTGAGCCTGGAAAAAGTAAGGAGAGTACTTCACAATAAATTGCAAGATCTCAGGGGAAATATAAGAGTCTTCTGTAGAGTACGACCTCCACTGAGTCAGGATGAGAAATTGTCACAACTTGAATACAATTTTGACGACCTAGATTACAATGCTTTCCAGGAACTTACAATTTCTAGGCAAACCTCAGAGAGTACGGATCACGGACAAGGCAAATCGAGTCAGAACAAATCATATGCCTTCAGATTTGATAAAATTTTTGCACCTTCTGTTAAGAACCCAGAAGTCTTCGAGGAATTGGAGCAACTTATTCAATCTTCATTGGATGGCTTCAATGTCTGTATTTTTGCTTATGGGCAGACAGGTTCTGGTAAAACATGGACCATGTCTCATCCTGATGATGGAATGATACCCTTGTCTATGAGAAAAATATTTAAAGATATTGAGGACTTGAAGCACAGTGGGTGGTCCTACACAGTTCAAGCTAACTACCTCGAAGTATACAATGATAGCATAATTGACTTGTTGGGAGCCAGAAGTGATTTGAAATATGAAATTGAACATAATGATATTCAAGGAACTACCACAGTAACCAATTGCAATACTGTGATCATAGAAAGCGCTGAACACGCACTCCATTTGTTCAACACCACATCTAGGAGTCGGTCTACGGCATCTACAGCGTGTAATGAAAGATCATCGAGGTCACATTTTATTTGCACTTTGAAACTTGATGGGTTCAACTCCAGAAACAATCAAAGAAGTGAAGGATGTTTGAACTTGGTGGACTTGGCAGGTTCCGAGAGATGGTCTAAATCACAAGTGCAAGGTGATAGACTCAAAGAGATGCAGCATATTAATAAGTCTTTATCATCGCTTGGAGAGGTTATTGTGTCCCTCATAAATGCACCAAGGAACCCAAAGGCACACATCCCATACAGAAACTCCAAGTTGACACATCTTTTGAAACACAGTTTAGGAGGCAACTCTAAAACTTTAATGATGGTGAACATCTCACCATCGTTATCGAATTTCAACGAGACTATCAACTCTTTGAGATTTGCATCCAAGGTTTGTACTGTTAAGCTTCAGTCCAAATGATGTGTATTTACAGGGTCTATTTAGCAGCCTCAAGTAATTTGCTGCTATCAGGTTCATAGTTATCGGATCTTTTTAGAAGATTGCTGGTTTTCACATCAACCCAGAGTTGAGGATACTGGGTTTGAGCCCATTCTTCGATCACGTCTTGATCGTGTGTAGTCAAGCAATAATTGTACAATGATGCAATAGTGTCTTTGTCCACTTGTAACTCATAGTCGTCCATCTCTTCTGTAAGCTTGATGGCTTCTTCTGGCAACCCGTGATACACGTGAGCAATTAAGTACTGACGGAAGATAGCAGCGTTGGGAATTATGCCAAACGAAGATAAGTTATTCCAAAAACTCTGCACATACTCGAGGTCGCTGTAAGTGTATGTCTTGATCATGATTTGAATAGTTTCGTGATTTATACCTCCTTCTAGCCTCTTCAATGGCGACATCGAAAGGAACAAATCTCTGGCTTTACCAACATCTTGCAAATTGGAGTAGGCATTGAGTATGGAGTTTTGCAATAGGATGTCTTGCTTAGGAAGTGAAACATCTAATTTGATGGCTTCATGAATTTCGACAACTCCTTCTTCATACAAACGATTCCCAAATTCCTGGAAGAGGTACATGTAGATTTCCCTCAGTGGGGGTAAGTGCTTGTGATTACCATGCATCTCATTGAGTTTCCTTATCTGTCTGAAGATTATCAATGCCGCATTAAGTCGGTCATGTTCACAAAAGAACTTCATGGCAGGTAGGTATGTCTCGTAAGGGACATTGAAATATTTATGAATTTCCCCATAAAGAACCCAATTGGTTTCGTGGGTGTTCTCGTTGTTGTACTCGACCACAAAATTATGAAGGGTATCGAAGAGTAATCTATAAGGTTCATTGTACTCTTCTTCGATGGGTAACTTCACCAAGTCATCCTTCTCTATTTGTGGAAGCTCCCTCTTCAACATTTCAATGGTATCACCAACATACTCAACTGCCAACATACGCTCAGCAAGAGCAGTAATAGCATAAACATTACAATGCTTGTCAGACATTCTTTGTTTGATCCTAGTAAAGATCGAGAACAAGTGATCAATGTTCTGAATATTAGCACAGGTAATGACTATTAACTCATTCAAAGTCTTTGAGACACTTGGGTCAGCAAAGTCACTCCAAATGATATTTTGCTCAACGCTGTCATCGAAGATATTGATAGCAGAATCAAAGTCCTTGACATTTATTGCCTTGTCGATTCTTCTTTTAAAAGATATCATACTTGGCTTTACGAGGTAATGCTTCTCGAAGTGATTTTGGACCTCATCGATGTAGTCACCTCTGGTCTTGACTAATCCTTCCATGACTGGATAAATAAGGGTATGTTCTAAAATTGTCCCTTTATCAAGTTCTTCCAACTCTAGTGAATCATCTACGAACTCAATGACTTTTTTTGCAAGGTCAACCTCCTGTAACATTTTGTTTTGGGAGAATAATAAGTGTAGGCCACTCAAGAAAAGTGACTGTGGAGTTGAAAGTACATTATCAATTGATATTGCATGCATGACTGAGCTCAAGAGGTGACGAGAATTAGTCGACCAAGCTGCAGTTATGAAGCTACTAAGAAAGTCATTCTCCAGGTCTGACTGTCTCATGAGCTCAGCTGCGATTGATTCTACTTCTTGAGATGCAATGAATTGGATAAGGTGCTCCATAGCCGATGATGATTGGTGATAGTAATTGGCTTCGTTCAAGTCTTGAAGGAACTTGAGTAACTTTAGTAATGATTGTAAGCTGTATTGAGACAAATCAATATTCAGCACCAAATTTGCTGTACAATGCTGTATCCGGAACAAGCTATGTTCACTATTCTGGTACTCATGAACTTGTGGAGGATTGGATGCAAATATTTTTTCAACAAACTCGAAGTAAGCACTCAAATATTGATCATCTAACAAGAGCGATCCGGGATTTTGCAATGCCCATTCATTGAGGGACTCAAATGTTGTTAACGACAACTCTTTGAGAACCTGCAATCTGTCAAGCAAGACCTTGGTAAATGCAGGAGTCAAATGGCTACCTCTGCTCTTACTCAACAGTTTGAGCACTTCAAGGAGATTACCTCTTTGCAACTTCATGCCCAATACTGTGATTGTCACTAGAAGTTCTTCAGATACTTGAGATTTGCTGTTGATGACATGCAGTATCAAAACTGAAAGGAATTCTGGGATTTGGAACGTTCTTATATCTTGATCCATTAACAGTAATGCAGATTTGTCGATCAATCTTATCGTTTCAGGGTATGATAAAAACGATTCAGTTCCATTATCGATTTGGAAGTTGTTTTGTTTGTAAAGTTCCATGAAAAGCTCGTTTAGTATGGGGAACGTTAGCTCATTGAGACTGAACTCATCGCTCATCATCAAGGTTAATTTGTCTTTGAGTGATTTTTTTCGTATGATTTGTGGCATGTCTGTATTCCTAAGGACATACTTGATGTCTGCAAGTTGTGTATCGGCTTCTTCTATTGGTTCCTCAACGATGATTGATTCTTTCTTTGCGAGCTTCTTTGTGTTGAATTTACTTATTGGATTGTACCACTTTGATCTTACTTGAAGCACTCTTGAGTTCACGGTGTGCAACAGTAAATATGGTCGTATCATCAGTACCAGACATCGAAGCCCTGGGCTTAGCTGTCTATACATCTTCAATGTACTTGATAGAAAACTGCTTCGCACTAATTGGGACATAACTGCAAAAAAAAGTCCATTAGCAGAATCGCTATATACAAGGTACAAATATGTTCTATAAATTACTCGAATCCTTCTTCGTATTCAGAAAGATGCTTTTGAAATCTTCTAATGGCCCAGTTTTTACCAATAAATTTAACATCAGGATGTGACTCACCTTCAGATCCAGTGTACTCTTTCCAGAATTCTGGCAACTTGAATCTTGGATCTTCTGGTGCAAAAACTCTTAAACCTTCGCGAATGTCAAGCACTGCTTGTCTTAAAGTTGCTGAAACTTCTGATCTTAATTTCTGTGCTTTCTTACCAGTTCTAAGTTCTTCTGATAAGTCGTTTGGGTTTTTTGGGTCAGCGTATTTCTTACAAAGGTCTCTCCATTTTTGACGATATTGTTCAATCTTAGTATCAGGAATCTCGTCTCCGAAATGAATATGAATCTCTGCTCCAATATTTGATGGCAAAAATCTTTTTATTCCCTCTTCAGCTGAATCTTCAGGTGCAACTTTTTCGAATCCATATGTATAAATAGGCACCACAACTGGAGCACGAGTACTCTCCAATAATAATCTTGAAACCCCCCATTTGAAGTAACGCATAGAGTTGTTGTGTGGCTCTTCAAGTTGAAGAACGAATCCTTCAGGAAAAACGTGAAACCAAGAAGTTTTTGATCTGATGAAAGGAGACCTTGACATAACTGCATTTTGAGCAGCTGGTTTGGGTTTCACAGTACTGGCAACTCCTAGAGGCAATTTGGCCTTCTCTTGGATATTAATGGCTTTGATGACTTTTGATGATGGGGTATATTCTAAGTCGAGAGTATCATCAGGACTCAAAATACGAATAGCAGCTTCAATAGATGGTTGAAAGGGACCTTCTCCAAATCTTTTGGTTCCTAGAATCTTTCCTAAATTGAAGAAATATGCTAATGAAGGTGTGGAGAAACAAATGTTATCAGCACCAAATCCCCATCTTATGGTATCAACATCCCAATGAAATCTCCAGGGAAGTGCCGCATAGAATGCAGGATCATCAACAACAGACATATGATTCATTACTGTTAATAGTCCCCGATTTTCACTTCTTGCTCTCTTAAGAGCAGCATCTAACTTTTCCACATGATGAACCGTGGGGTTGTACAAGGTGTTCATAACAAGTTTGGAGCCAGCAATCATGAATAAGCATGTTGCATGAGACGCATAGTTCCACCATGAGCTGTCTCTCGGGTACTGAGTGAGAAAATCCTCGCCTCTTGCCAAGACGTTGTCGAAGGACATTCAAGGTATGATCAAGATTTGATTTACTCTAGTGGGTGCGATTGGTTAAAAAACGATGAGATGGCGTAACTTGAGTGTTGCATTGAACGATAAGCTACAAGACACTTCTGAGATTCTCATTACACTTTGATTCTACTACTAAGGAAACTCAAAACTGTTTTCGTTAAATGCACAGTACCCTAGTCTGAAATCCTGAGCCACTGGCAAGTAATCTTCTAATCTTTTGATATCATCAGCTGTAACTTTGTATTTTGGGTATATCAACATGGCAGGGTGATTGGTTCTGTCCTTATAGTCTTCTAGCTCAAGGAGGGTATCCAGTAAAAAGTCTTGATAGTCATTATCGTTGATTTTACAAACACAACTGAATCCATGTGCTTGAGCAAGCGCCCCTAAATCGAGTTTACCGGTATCTTCACTAGCATACTGATCGAAAGTGACACCATGTTTAATGAGGAGATCGTGTAAACGATTTTTAAGCACAATTTGCTGGAGATATATTGGCTGCAAAATGCCGTAATTAGTTTGAATTTTTCTTCTTTTAGGAGAGTTGGTAGTGGAGATTGCCTGACAAAATCCTGAGATTGCATACTTGCTGACCATTTCTTCAGGTGTGGCAAGTGTGTAGTACTCCCTATAGAAATTGTTAAAGACAATAGTAGGCTTTTCTTGTGGTTCTTCACAAAGATGCATTTGTGAATTACGCAGAATGTCTGATTCTGATCCTTTTGCAAAGAAAGCAGCATGCAGACAAGAAAGATTCAAAGAATTGTTGCAAAGAAGACAGAGATCTGTTGATGGTGCTTCTGTCTCTTGCACGGCTTTAACATACATGATACTCAAAGCGAGAATACACTTACTGAAAAAGGCCATCGGTGAAATCATCGGTCTTGATCTTGACTGTGTTACTGATCTACAAGTATTCTCTGCTATTGATATACATGTAAGATGCATAGCTCAACAAATTTTTGACTTTTTTGGTGCCCCAAATTTGGACTTCATGCCACTTACCGATTTGAAGCACATCTCATATGAGATAGGAGTTGCGTTCAAGGGCATCTTTTTTGTACCTGTACCTTTGAGTTTCATGGAAAAGGGTGACGACCTCTTCCTTAGTCAAAGTCCATCTCAACCTAAATTATGCTACGTGTGTCAGTACATTAGCAAATTCAATGAGATGTGGATCGTCACCCTCTGGTTAAAACAAGTGTACAAAGACGTGTACCACGATCTGTTCACCCCAGAAGAGCGACATGGTAGTCAGATCTGAACAATTCCCAGTCGTAAAACGAAATTGGAAAATCTCTCAACATCACAACAAAAGATCAGTAATCACAGCCCATCATCGTCAATGATGAACGAGGATCACATGGAGATCGTTACCGTATTGCTTCAAAGCACCTTGATTATTCCTTGTGTCACGTGATTGGAGTACCTTACTCCATCGCATCTCATCGCTAAATTTTTCCTACTTTATCAGTATGAGAATCAAAAAGAAGGGAACAGCAGGTAATGCTAAGAATTTTATTACAAGGACTCAAGCTGTGAAGAAGCTTCAAGTCTCATTAGCTGACTTCCGTCGTTTATGTATCTTCAAAGGTATTTATCCTCGTGAACCAAGAAACAAGAAGAAAGCTAACAAAGGTTCAACTGCTCCAGTTACTTTTTACTATGCTAAAGATATCCAATATTTGATGCATGAGCCCGTCTTGCAAAAGTTCAGAGAACACAAGACATTTGCTAAAAAATTACAGAGAGCTTTGGGAAGAGGTGAAATCGGTGATGCTGAAAAATTAGAAGCAAATCGTCCGAAGTATACTTTGGAGCATGTTATCAAGGAGAGATATCCAACTTTCCTTGATGCACTCAGAGATCTTGATGACCCATTGAACATGTTGTTCTTGTTCGCCAACATGCCTGCTACTGATAAAGTCAGTTATAAAGTTACAAAGGAAGCTGAGAGATTAACAAACCAATGGCTCGCATTTGTTGCCAAAGAAAGACTCATCAAGAAAGTGTTCGTCTCCATCAAAGGTGTTTATTACGAAGCCAATGTGAAAGGTCAAGAAATTAGATGGTTGGTACCATACAAGTTCCCAACGAATATTCCATCTGATGTCGATTTCAGAATTATGTTGACATTTTTGGAATTCTATTCCACTTTATTAAACTTTGTTTTGTTCAGATTGTACAAGGACTCCAACCTCATATATCCACCCCCAATTGATACTGAGAAGTTAAAGGGAATTGGTGGTTTATCTGCATACATTTTGCAATCAAAAGATGGAAAATCATTATTACCTCAAGATAAGAGACCTGAAGCTGACAGCAAAGTTGAAGGAACCAAATTGAGTGCCGATGAAATCTCCAAAGCTATAGCGGCTGATCAAAAGAATGGAGATGATTCAGAAGATGTCAATGGCGAAGATGTTGAGACTGTTGAATTAGACGAATTCTCCGCAACAAACAAAACTACTGGTGACTTGTTAGAACAACCAAGTAAGTTTGCATCACCAACTTCCACGTTATTCAGCAAATTTATCTTCTTTGTTGGACGTGAAGTTCCAATGGATATTTTGGAATTCTGTATTTTATCAGCTGGTGGACTGATTGTTTCAGAAATTGCATTAGACGAACTTAGAGTTAATGATCCTGAAGCTTTCAAGAAGCTTGATTTTTCAAACATAACGCATCAAATTGTTGACAGACCTAAGGTTGCTTCAAAAGTTGCAGGAAGAACTTACATTCAACCTCAATGGATATTTGATTGCATAAATAAATCAGAGTTACTTCCAGTGAATCAATATGCACCTGGTGAGATATTACCTCCACATTTATCACCATGGGGAGACTCTGGTTCATACGATCCAGAAGCTTCCAAGATTGCTGAATCTGCTGAAGGTGAGCAAGTTGCTGAAGATGAAGACGTCAGCGCTGAGAGCGACGAAGAGGAAGATGTGGATCAAGAAGATGAAGACAAAGAAGACGAGGAAGAAGATGAAGATGAAGATCTCAAAGCTCAAAAAGAATTAGAACAAGAAGCCGCTGGAGTTAAATTCTCTGATGTCAAGGAAGCCAAGAAGAACAAATCCAAGAAGAGACCAGCTGAAGATGAAGAGAAAGAGTTGAAGAAGATCATGATGACCAACAAGCAACGTAAATTGTACAATAAGATGCAATATGGTATTGAGAAGAAAGAAGCTAGACTGGACTCATTAGCCAACAAGAAGAAGAAATTAGAGAAAACGAAAAAGGAGTTGTCTAAACTTCAAAAATAGGTTATAGAAATATCATCAAATAAAGGTTAATTAGAAAAGTTGTAGATTCGCATCATGAATGTGTTACGAAGATCGATACGATTTACTTCAACCTTTGTGAACGGCAAAGGGTTGCCATTCAAGACTATCGAGGAAGCTGAGAAGTTTATCTCTACACCTTCATGGAACATGAATCACCTTCTAGAAGCTCATGACTCGCAAGAAATATCAACAGACACAATCGAAAAAATGCTAAAACTTTCAGGATTACGGACAGATGTTTCCCTCGAAGAAGAACAGAAAATGGTTGAATCATTGAAAGGACAAATGTCATTTATTCAAGCTTTGTACGATGATTCTAAACCGACTTCTAAAGAAAGTAGTAATGATACTGTTTTCAGATTGATTCACTCAGACACATTTACTGATCCACCATACACTTTAACAACGCTCAAAGAAGCGCTTGCAAGATCAGCTGTAAAGTTTGATCCATCGAAGCAAGGAACCGAGGTTGTCGATATCAAACTCAACAAGAAGGGCGATTTCTTCGTTCTTAAAAAATAGTCAAACTACAATTATGAAATCATTATGACCAGTTATAATACAATGCTATGTTACTTAGCGACTCTTGAGTCCATGAAGATTCTATCTGGGATTTCAAGTTTCACCAAGTTTTTAAGGAAATCTTGAAGTTTGAGTAACTCTTTTGACCCTTGATTTATCTGCTCAACATCTGTTGATTTGGCTACGTTTATGAATGCCTTGAGCTGGAAGGTGTTACTTTCATCAAGTAGTTTCAAGGGAATACCATCAACGGCTTCTTCAGAGTCGTCTCTCACGAGTAGTTTAAATATTTCAATGATAATATCTCCGTGAAAGAACTGAACACCTTTGAGCCAGTATTGATTCACCACATCGTAGCCGAGATCTTCAAGAAACTGCAAAAATGAGTCCTTACGTACATATTCCACATTCTCCTCTGGTTCGTCCTTCTGTTCTTTAGATTTATCAATAGGTGAGAATGAACTTAACGGTTTATCATCAATATCAATTTCTATTGGTTCCGAATTGGTAGCTAATATTTTCTTATCCTTAACTTTAGTATGATGATGGACTAAAGTGCTTTCATATATGGTTTGAGCTGAGCATACTTGATTTTTACCAGCTATTGGTATATCAGCCACTTGTAGAGTCCAAGTTTTATTAGACTGTTCTGCATCATTGAAGAGTTTTGTGGCAATTACACTCTCTTTATTCTTCTTAATGATAGGTTTGGTCATATCAAACTCTGGTTCATCATCCCAAGTCGTTACACATTTCATATAATACTGCTCTATTTGGTTGACTTTGCCTGGTTCGAATTTCGGTTTAAAAACATTATGAGGTTTCGTCACGAGAGTATAAGTTGATACTTGTTGTGGGTTTGTTAGTCCCGTAAGTGCTTGGAGTGTAGAGATAGTTTGCACATAGTTATTGTGAGGCACAGTGGCCACAAGCGATAGTTGATGAACCATAATTTCGCACGGTCGATACAGACATTAAGAGGTGAAATTATTGTGAGTGTAGATGTACTTTTGAACGCAATCGTGGTTAGTATGATACTCGGGTGTCAATTGTGTATTGATTGAGTGGTTGAATTCAAAATAATACGACTTTCGTGAATTTTTATCCAGACCAAACAACCTATCCTTCAGTAAATCAAACAACATCTCCATTGAGAGTCCTTCTCCTGTTCACCACCTTAGTCGGCTTCCTTTGAAGCAATAGCCATGAAAATTTATTGCTATTTGATACTTATTGCTGACATACTTGTACACTGTAAACTACATATCCTTTTTAGACTCTCCTTGAGTAGGGGGTTCCTCCATGAAAGCTACCACTATGAAACTTATTAATACGATGTTTGCAACCAAAGCAGCCAAACCTCCACTTATAATGGCCGATTCTGTAATTTGTTGAACTATAAAGAAAGTTGTTAATGGTAAAATTATCATTGCTCCCGTACAGATGACAAGTTTTTGTACCACACTCCTATTTGTTAGTCATTGATACTTTTTGTGCTTCTTACTTACTTTGGTATATCAGCCATGATGAAGGTAATGTCGTGTCTTGTCGATTGAAATCTATTTCTCGATTCGCATTCAAGGATATTGATAGTCACTATGAAAGTTTCATTGTTAGCGATAATCCCCGCTGCTATGGCTTTTCTTGATACAGCACCATTGTTTGTATCAGAGAAAGTACCAGTATCGCATCATTTAATGGATTCATCTAATTTGAAACCTTTGATTTCAACTTTAATGGCTCATGCATGCAGAAATAACGTTCAATTGAACGTTTGGAGAACGTCTAACCCATTGCATTTTGATGAACTTTCTCAGAAATCAGATTCTACTTTTTTCCCCAATGTTCAGTATGACACACAAGGTGATGTTGAAATCACTTTACCGCACGAATGTGTTGAGAAAGATGTGATTCATTTCAGAAAGGTTGAGGACTCTGATACAATTACATTCGATAGTCAATCTATTAACATAGTTCAAGGTGTACCACAATTCTCGGGAGAATCGCTTGGTAAACAATTTATAAACTATGTTGGTAACAAGCTTCACCAAAAAAAGGATGCTCATGATCTTAACGACGTGAGTGAACAACAATTAGAAGAAGAAATTGACCAGGAAATCGAAGATGCTGAATCATATGTTGCTGAAGAAGGAAACGAAGATTTTTTGAAAGACATGGAAGAACAAGAACAGCAAATCAACGATTCTCTCAGAGCTTCGACCAACAATAGTCTCTTTAATACTTATCAGTTCTTTAGCCCAGGTTTATTTATGTGTTTGATAGTATCATTTTTGTTGATAGGGGTCCTTTCAATAGCTATGACTTGGATAAGTTCACTTGAAATCACTTACAAAGCATTCGACAAACAGGTCGACTACGAAAAGAAAACTGAATAGATTGTTGACTAATAAACGTAAGGAATTATCTTGTATGGAACTTGTTTTTTGTATTGTTCCCATGCTTTACCATACTTTGCACTACATTTTTCATCATCTCTTGTTTGACGATGAATCAACAATGAAGCAAAGTAAGCGGCATAGAAATATGTTACTGGTGTGTAGAAACCAGTAGGTAAACACCATGAAAGTCCATTAAGCCAATCACCAAAGTAATTTATATGTTGTGAAACTCCCCACCAGCCATCAATTAACAATTTGGAGCCAGTTGGAGTTGTGATAGATTTGAGATGTGGTAACTTACCCGCTCTGAAATCTGATTTCTGTTGATTAGCAGCATGAAAGATGTAGAAACCAATGAAACTTAATGCAATAATTGCAATACCTGCCAAGTGACCAATTTCAATAAAGTTCTGAGCTAAATAACGGGCCTGGATAGAGTAGGTGAAAGGAACTAAACTTAAATCTCCAAATGCAAGCATAAATCCAAATCCATCGGTGGTAATGTCCATCATACTTAGAACACCTTCTTGATTCAAAACTCCATCGAGCACGTAAAATGCTTGTAAGAAATTGACAAGCACCATTGAATCAGCCACTTTACCAGTACTGTGGTATTGATGGTGCATGCAAGCCAAGTTGATAGCCATCCACAAAAGTAAGCCTGGTTTTAATTCACAAAAAAGCTTGATATCCCAAGGTCCAATTCTTGGATTTAATTCCCTACCAATGAACCAGTCATAAAATGGGATACCTGAATTACCTGGCTCTGCTAAGATACGTTCATTGGTTCCAGCTTTGTTTTTGTTTCTCAATGGCACGAAGGAGTAAACGTAAACGAAGTTAGACAAAAGGAATGAGAACAAGATTGTAACAATTGATAATTTGAGTAGGTTATTGTAAAGGAAGGCCAATTCTGGTAAGAAGTGATTAGGAAGTACGTAGAATCTTCCAACTTCAATTGCAACTAACAACATCACGAAATTCAATCCATTGATTTTGTAATTGAGAGCTGAACCATCTCTCAATGGTAATCCATTCATATGTTTACCAGGAACAATTAAGTCCAACAAAACAAATCCCCAAAACCAGATCATATAGAATTCCCACACTTCAAAGTCGAACATGAGGTCAATCCATTGTTCAAAAGTTGATGGTAGTTGAGCTTTGATAGCAGCAATGTCCCAATGATTACCTTGTAAAGTATACGATGAATTTAGTATCAATCCCACACCGACTACGAGTAATGGCAATCCAACAGTGATTACTGAAGTACCAAGTACTCCAGAAAATTGAAGAGTTTCTGTCTTTGGATTAAGCATTGGTTTGCTCTATACGAGATCGTTTGAACTTTTCATATAAAAACGGGTCGTGTAAACGGTCATTTAATGGGTGCAAATTTACTTTCAATCGCAGTAGGTCATCAGTCAAGTGATTGCTCAAACAATAATTGATGGTCCACAAGATGCGATGACCATGAGGGGTTGGTGTTTAGTAATTAGCATAGTAGTGTTAGATCTTTTTTTGATGTGGTCAAGCAATGTAATGTATACAGGACAATAGGAAAATCTTGAGATCAATATTATCGATTCCCTGTAAAATTCGAATTTTACACTCTGTAAAAAAATGAATCGGTAAATTACCGGAGACCTCGTTACGGGATTCATATGACTAGGGATCAATCTAATCAATTCCGCCAAAGCGATCCATACACAAATCATGAGATCACATGATATGCTATTTATTGGATTCTTTTTCTGTCATCAGATTGACGTAACTACGGATGCACAAGAGGGTACAACAGGTGCCATCGTCTAGGGTAACAATGAAGTGAGATTTACAATTATGGCAGTGTAAGCAATTGTTGAGATTTCATGAAATTTCTTGTAACAATAGACAAGTTAGGTGCGTTTGTGATATCCTAAAGATGGTCAACAGCCAGTATTGAATTTAATTGGACTGTGAACTTTAATCATTGCCAAATACGGTAGTAATTCGGTTTGTTCAATGTGGAGCACATCGCATTTCTAGCCTGATTGGTTATCACAACATAGGGACAGGAGCAACTGAAATTTTGTTGTAAAGTTGGATATGGAAACAATAGATGGGAAAACACAGTTCTTCCACGATTTAATTGTTAATTTTTATCCATTATTAATGATTTGGCAATGATTTCATAGTGTGATACTTCACATGAAAGTTTACACACAGTAAATTATTAGTTACGTAAGTTTCCCTGCGCTTAAACACCCACTTTAAAGATTAAGAGCACGTTTGGAGGCCGTTGGGATCTCAATTTTTGCTAATTTCAGGATCGTAATTGAAATTTGAGCCTTGGTGGTGTGGTGAATTAGGTTGACTGGAGGTGATGGCATCAAAAGCGCAATAGATGAAGTGAATAAGCTACAACTACTTTCTAAGTTTTTTTTGAGAAAAACACAGATCATAAACGAGTTCAGTGTCTACGTGGTACTACAAGATTACGCCGTAGCAAAATTTAGAAGTCTCCATAGCCGCCCTTATGATGACATAATCATATTGTTATGTAGTAGCGGGCAATTTTGCTTGTTGCCGAATCAGTGCTTGATTTCTTTTCCATAAGGTTTGATTGTTACGTTTCCTTGTAGATAATAGAAACTATTAGGTGTTGAATTTGATAAATAAAAGTCGAATTCTTGTAATTATATGCGTTTATCGTTCAAAAACAAGCAATCTAACAACAGTCAGAAATAAACCAAATTATTTCAACCAGCATATAGGAGACAATTAACGCGTGCATACTTAAATTTGAAATTTCAAGTTACTGATCTTTTGTTACATCCATCAAAGCTTTTCACAAGTGAAATAACGTGAATATCCCTTCATTGACGTAATTTTCTCATCACCTCGTCAATTGCTATTAGTGAGTTTACACTTATAACTCAATTTAAGTTGTAATTAAGTTCCGTCAATACTTTCCACACATTGTGTTAGATAAAAAAAGTCGTGTGATCCCAATAACCCATTAACTTTCCGTTTTCAAATCGGCCACAAGTTTTTTATTTAGGGTTAACTTCTTGATTTTTATCCTCCGTTCATGGTTTTAAACACTTTGGTGAATTCAGTACAATCTTTGGAAGTACGAAACCCTCAAAATTTGATGTCGCCTGTTCAAAATTTTTCACCACCAAAGAAGAAAAGAGGTAGACCTCCAAAAGCTAACAACCTCAGTAATAAAATCACCACTACTATCAATATCAGTGTCAATACTTCACCTTTGTCAAATAGTCCAACTGCTGAAAATAATTCAAATCGAATTGTCAAGCAAGGCGTGCCAGATATTTTTACACCAACAATGAGAGTTTCTCCAAGTGCTAGAGTTCAAAAGAGAAGGAAGAATAGTTCTATCAGTTCTATGGATTCTATAACTTCAACAGCAAATCACAGTAAAAGAAAACTGTCAATTTTAAGTACGGTTTCTGGTCCAAATTCCTCAACAAGTTCTCCGACTATAAATTCTAAAACTTTGGATAATCTTTCAATTGTAACAGGAAACCAACAAGTTTATAATACTCCGCCACCATCTGCTCTTCGAAGAGCTGGTAAAAAGGCGAAAGATTTACTACCATCAGTAGTTATTGAAACTGAGAAGTCTATTTCACCAACAAATACTTCAGCACTCGTCAATGATCCAATCTTTGATACTAGCAATGATTTCAACTTGAAATTGATGATTGATGATTCAGGGAAAGCCGTTTTATCAAATGAGTTTTTGAATAATGTTGATTCTAATCACATTAATGAACCTGAACCACAACCACCTGTTCATCATCAAATATCTCGAAGAGCTCAGTCATTCCAAGATTTTCCTACATTTCAAAATCAAAGTCCAAAATTGTACCATGCAAATTCTGTCATTGGTTTTGAAACAAACTACTTTGGTCAAACTTCAAATTCCTCTCTTTCAGATGGCTTTAATTATGTGCTGGCACATGAAAAGCAAGAGATGAATCAACAAGATCATTCACAATTAGAAAGTCATCAACAGCATAATATGCATCAACAGCATTATAGTCAACCATCACAGCAACCACAGCAAATCACGGAGTCTCGTCCAGTTCCTGTCAAATTCAACTCTGAAAATAACTGGCAAGCTATCAGTGAAAATCCTCCACAAACTCCAAAATACAAAGAAAACTATCAGCTTGCTCCAACTGGGTTAACTCCATTGTCATACAATTTAACACCACAATTTAATTCAATGATGTATTCGGTATTGAATTCACCACAACAGAAAAAGATGAATCAAAACTCTCAACAGTTCATGTTCAATCAAGACTTTTTCGTTAATTCTGGAGTTAATAATGTCAGCATGAATGAGTTGATGAATATGAATACTCATAATAATACTAATATGCCAATTAACTCTAGTATTAACTTAACATCACACATGGCACAAATGAATAACCAAGGGAATCTCAAACAAAATGATTCCATCTCAGGTAATTCATACAATACTAATCAAGGTTTCAATCCCGACGATGGTGATGCCAGACTTGCCTTAAAAAAGAAAATTTATGTTAGAAGATAAGCATTTGCATTACCACATCATTTAATTACACTACAAGTTACATTATCACCATTCCTGGATTAACCTGGTTACATTCGTTTGCAATGATAAAAATTATAGATCATTAAATGTAAAATCTTACACCTTCCATCAATAGCTAAACTATAGTAGCTGGACGTCGTAAAATCCGGACCGAGGTGCGTATAACTCATACTACTAAGAATGTATGAAAATATTTTATTCGAAAATATACCATCGCACGACCCTTCACATAAATTGAAATTTTTCAATTAAAAATTTTCACTTTTTATAACAAGTTACTATGTCTCACAGAAAGTACGAAGCACCACGTCACGGTTCCTTAGGTTTCCTCCCAAGAAAGAGAGCTGCCAGACAAAGAGGAAGAGTTAAGTCATTCCCTAAAGATGACAAATCTAAGCCAGTTGCTTTAACTGCTTTCTTAGGTTACAAAGCTGGTATGACTACTATCGTTAGAGACTCAGACCGTCCAGGTTCTAAGATGCACAAGCGTGAAGTTGTTGAAGCTGCTACCGTTGTTGACACCCCACCATTAGTTGTTGTCGGTGTTGTCGGTTACGTTGAAACTCCAAGAGGTTTAAGATCTTTAACTACCGTTTGGGCTGAACACTTGTCAGAAGAAGTCAGAAGAAGATTCTACAAGAACTGGTTCAAGTCTAAGAAAAAGGCTTTCACCAAGTACTCTGCTAAATACGCTAAAGACTCTACTCAAGTTGAAAGAGAATTAGCTAGAATTAAGAAGTACGCTTCAGTTGTTAGAGTCTTAGCTCACACTCAAATCAAGAAGACTCCATTGTCTCAAAAGAAAGCTCACTTAGCTGAAATTCAAATCAATGGTGGTTCTATCTCTGAAAAAGTTGACTGGGCTAGAGAACACTTTGAAAAGACCGTCTCCGTTGACTCTGTTTTCGAACAAAATGAAATGATTGACGCTATTGCTGTTACCAAGGGTCACGGTTTCGAAGGTGTTACTCACAGATGGGGTACCAAGAAATTACCAAGAAAGACTCACAGAGGTTTAAGAAAGGTTGCTTGTATTGGTGCTTGGCATCCAGCTAACGTTAACTGGACTGTTGCTAGAGCTGGTCAAAACGGTTACCACCACAGAACTTCTATTAACCACAAGGTTTACAGAGTTGGTAAGGCTGGTGATGAATCATCTGGTTCTACTGAATTCGACAGAACCGCTAAGACCATTAACCCAATGGGTGGTTTCGTTAGATACGGTAACGTTAACAACGATTTCATCTTGGTTAAAGGTTCTATCCCAGGTACCAAGAAGAGAATTATCACTTTAAGAAAATCCTTATACGTTGACACTTCCAGAAGAGCCACCGAAAAGATCCAACTTAAATGGATTGATACCGCTTCTAAATTCGGTAAGGGTAGATTCCAAACTCCTGCTGAAAAGCACGCTTTCTTGGGTACTCTCAAGAAGGACTTGGAAAACTAAATTTTTTAATTACTTAATTGAAATAAATTTCGTACTTGATACCTGTAGAATAAATTATTTTTGTTCCTCAATATGTCAGTTGTGCAATATTCAACATCAATTAATAGTTCATTTATATCGACAGTTGATCATTTACCACTGGATGTTATACGATCTCTATGGCTATTACAACTGATAAATCTCAAAGTTGACAATCTAAAAAGAAAACTTCACCAGTTACTACTAGATGCTCAGATTTCCAAAATAAATAGATGCCAATTTCGTTCAAATTACCTTCAACTTTCAAGTGCTATTGCAGATTTACAACAAGAATCTGTACAAGAAACTAAATCATTGTACAATCAACTAGTTACTCACAAATGGTTCCTAGCGCAAGAAGCCCAACAATTGGGTGAAATCAAAAATAATCTTGTCAATAGTGATGAATTTAACAAGAGCATCAAAGAATTAAGAGAAAAACTCAAACAACACTATCGGGAGAATCCATTGACATCACAGAAGGAAGCTCTCAAAGAACATGCTTCCAAAAAATCTGAAAAGACAAAAAAGGTTGATGAACTTGAAAAGCCTCCAATAATAGAGAAAACCGAGGACATAGTCCCTGATAATAAACCAAATGGGACTAGTCTTAAACTCCTCTTGAAGTTATCCCCCAAAAAACCAAAAGCCAAGGCTGCATCCGGCCCTATTTTACCCAAGAAAGAACTCAGACAAAGACCTTCAATTAAAATCAATTACAAATTACTGAGACCACCCAAGATACCCAGTAGATCGAAGGAAAAGATTCAACGAGTGAAGGATCAGGACAATGAGTTGAAACTGAAAAAGATTAAATTGAAAGAAGAATCAAAAGCAAAACAGGACAAGAAAGAGGAGCCCGTTCTTGTAGCAACACCAATCTATTCTTTGGACCAAGAAGAAGATAATACACCTTATTGTTTCTGCAAACAACCTTCTTTTGGAAATATGATAGGGTGTGATAATGAGGAGTCATGTCCAAATGGAGAATGGTTTCACTACAAGTGTGTTGGACTACTTAATCGTGTTGACGCACTCAAGTTCACAACAGGTCAAGAAAGATGGTTCTGTTCAGACCACTGTAGGGAAGTAGTTACCAAGAGAAGCCAACGAAAAGAGGCTTCTCCAGCCGCAGTTCCAGCAAAGAAATCTAAGAGAAAGAAAAAAGCTCACCATTGGTGATTTATTAATATACATGATGACTATATGACAAGAAGTTCAAGCATTCCCTTGATTTCATTAGCTTCTTTAGATTTTTTGATTTCTTCGTCAACTCTCTTGGACAAATTATTGAACATTTCTTCCAAGACTGTACTCTTAGATATTAAGGAACCATACAACTCTAATATGACTCCCAAATAATCACATATCAAATTAAAAGATCTGACGTCTTCCAAATTCTTGACAAACCATTGAAGGATTGGTAACAAGCTAATTTCGTCTCTTGCATACAATGAGACTCTTACTTTACCACGTTTTCTTAATTCATTGAGGACTGTTACAGTTTGTTCTTTGGGTAAACCAGACGCAAATGCACTATCCAAAGCTTCTGACCACTTGAATGCATTGAGATGTTTCTCGAATTGTTTTAATTTCTTTGATGGTGGAGCTGAAGAGTTGATAATTCTGTGTTCTTCTTCACCTAAATAATCAGATCCACGCATCATTCTAGCATAAGCGTTAGATTTGACTTGTTTAACTCCTTGTTTCACTCTTGATTCAGTCTTTCTTGTCCTGATTGATAATAGTCCCGATGTCAAACCAGTGACAAAATGTTTATGAGTTCCTGGACTTACAGCACTGCACAAGACACCACCAGAACCGAATTTCCAACCAAATTTAACATTCCAATTGCTGCTATCAGTATCAAAAATTTTAACATGACCATCTAACGAACCCACCAATAAACCTTTATCACCAGTATTATGCAAAGTTGTAACAGTTTTAGTAAAATTAGTGAGTTCATTGATTTTTGAACCTCTAACTATATCCCAAATTTTCACTTGAGGCCCACCAGCTGAGACTATAGTAGTTGGGCTGAATGCTAAAATATCTTCTATTGGACTTTCGTGTTGAAATGAAGAAACTAATTGTGCCAGTCTTGTATCAAAGATTCTTACTACTCCATCATAACAACCAGTAGCTAATAGATTTGGATTACCAGGAATAAAATCTGCACTTCTTATATAATCTTTATGGTATGCATCATTAAATTCAACAATTGGTCCAGTTGTAGTTTGAGAAATATCATAAACTCGTACGATTCTATCATCTGAACCTGTAACAAGTTGGTTACCAATAGTTGGATGAAATCTTGCTACATGAGTAGCATAAGTTGAGGGATTTAAACTCACTAATAAATTCCTTGGTTGATAACTATCATAAATTGATACTAAACCTGAAGCATCAGAAGCCACAAGTAATTTACCATCATATCTGAATTCTCCAGAGAGCACAGTATCCTTGAATCTAGAGAAGGTTTTCACAACTTGTCTTGTCTTGGAAGAGAACACTTGAATCCTAGTGGAGGACCAAACTGCAAAATCATGAGGTGATGCTGGGTTAAAATGTATATGTGAGATGGGATGATTCTCTTTGATAAGTTGAGGAGACACAAATCCACGCCAGTACCTTTGTTCGGGAGTAGTTTGAGACGGTAAAGTTGGGTTTCTTACTTGGGAGACCCGCTGCTTACTCGAGGACATCTCTCACTAAGAAATGATTTTTTTGAGATGAGATGTAGCGCGAATCTGATCACATGACTGCAGGTCTGGGTGAAAGGGTACTTATAATTGACTAATAGTTGCATCAATTGAAGGAGGATGCAAGAATTAATTTGCTCAATACCTAAGCGGAAACGTGATAGGCTGGAAAGAAGGCTGTATCTATAGGAGCATAAAAATAACATCTCCGGGGCACGGTTAGTACACGTGACTTAACCACTATCGCTGATCGATTCTTGGCATACATGTATTTAAACCAATTGCATTCCTACACGAATTAAGGATGGATACTCGAGATACATGTGCCTCAGGCATAAATGACAATGATGAGCATCTTGGTGCAAGAATTTCAGCTATTTTTGTTGTGTTTGCATTATCAGCAATAGGGTCATTCTTGCCAGTTCTCTCTGTAAGAAATTCAATGTTCAACGTGCCTAAATGGTTATTCTTTGGTGTGCGTTATGTTGGTAGCGGAGTTATCGTTGCAACTGGGTTTATACATTTATTAGCTGAAGGCCATGTTTCGTTAAGCAATCCATGTCTAGGTGGTACTTTTGATGATTTCCCTTGGGCCGATGGAATATGTTTGATGGGTGTGTTCGTTATGTTTATTGGTGATTTAGTAGCCCATCAACATATGGAAAGTAAATTAGCTTCAAGACTCTTGACAGAAGAAGATGAAGAATTTCAAGAGCAAGAAGGTCCAAAAAAACTACTTGATTCTATCAAAAAAACCGACTCAAATAATGAAGTTTCTGATATTGAGAGTTGTTCTTCAGAAGAAAAAGCCACTAAGTTGAAAGCAACCTATCACCAGATTATAAATTCATTCTGTTTGGAATTTGGAATTGTTTTTCATTCGGTTTTTGTGGGTTTATCTCTTGCAATTGCTGGTTCTGAGTTTGTAGCTCTTTACATTGCAATTAGTTTCCATCAAATGTTTGAAGGCCTTGGTCTCGGTACAAGATTTGCATTGACCCCATGGCCAAAAGGAAAAGAGTATATGCCATGGTTACTTTGTCTTGCGTATTCTTTAACTACGCCAATAGCGATTGCCATTGGTATTGGTGTGAGAAAATCATATCCACCAGAATCCAGAACTGCTCTTATAACGACGGGAGTCTTTGACGCTTTGTGTGGCGGTGTCCTCATCTACAATAGTTTGGTCGAACTTATGGCATATGACTTCATTTACTCAACTCAATTAAGAGGTGATGGTCAGCCCAAAAGGCGTGTATGGATAGCAGTGCTTTGTCTTTCAATTGGTGCGGCAGCAATGGCTGTCATTGGAAGATGGGCATAAAATGGGAATTTCAAAAATCTTTGGTAGACAATAAATAATCAATTCAAACTGTGGTAGTAGACGTCATATCATTTAGATGCGATACTGTGTCATTGTTAAAGACTTTGTGTTCGAATTCAGCAAGTAAGCTAGGGTTTTTTTTTTGTAATCACTTTTATGCCACCACAATGAGGTTCCGAACCGAGTTTTGGCTTTAATTTGGTCTAGTTCAAGAGTAGTTGAGCCGAAACATGTAGCACATAAATAGAGTAGAATCATCTACTTATTGAGTTGGGAAATGGCTGGCACAGACGTTGAGCTTCTTGGTCAAGGAAGTGGATATGGAGTTTTAGTGGGTGTAGGAGCTTTCTTTGCAATAATGATCATCATATCAACCAAGTTGATGATCAAGTACTTACACGAAGACTCTAGATCAACTGAAATGTTCATGGTCGCTAATAGAAGCGTTGGTTTAGGTCTTACAGCCTCAGCTATTTTTAGTTCATGGACATGGCCAACTGAATTACTTTGGGTTTGTACTATGGTTTACAATTATGGAATAATGGCTTCTTTCTGGTATGGGGCTGGTTTATCAGTACAAATATGTTTGATGTCAGCCTTAGGTATTGAAGCCAAAAAGAAAATACCTGCTTGTCACACTTCTCTAGAAATTGTTAACTTGAGATATGGAAAGCCAACTCATATTTTATTCATGTTCTTCTGTCTTGCCAATAACCTTTTATCATCTGCAAGCATGATTTTAGGAGCTTCTGGAGCAATTTCAGTTATTGCAGGAAATTTGCACCCAGTCGCTAGCACTATGTTAATTCCATTTGGAGTCTTACTTTACACCACCGTTGGCGGTTTGAAAGCTACATTTCTAACGGATTTTGTCCATACACTCATTGTGTTAATCATCTTAAGTGTGTTAAACACTTCAATCTTGACGTCTGACAAAATAGGTGGTTTAGATGGATTGTACAATCTATTGAAAGAGCATGATGGTGATAGATACGTTGAAGGTAACTATCTTGGTTCTTTCTTGACAGGTAAATCCCAGGGTGCTATCTTCTTTGGTATTATCTTAACTTTAGGTAATTTTTCACTTACGGTTATGGACAGTTCATTTTGGCAAAAAGCATTTAGTGCAGATCTTAAAGCTTCTGTTCCAGGTTATTTATTGGCTGCTGGTACAATATTTGCTAATGTGTGGCCAACTGGTGCTATTGCAGGTATTGCCAGTATTGTTTTAGAAAAATCACCTTCGTTTCCTACTTATCCACGTGCAATGACAGCGCAGGAAGTAGACAGTGGTTTCGTGTTACCGTTTGTTTTGAAAGCTGTGTTGAATGATGGTGCTCTTGGAGCCTTGTTACTTTTAATTTACTTGGCAGTTACTTCCACTTGCAGTGCTCAAATGATTTCTGTCAGTAGCATCGTATCTTTTGATATTTACAAAACCTACATCAACCCGAAAGCAGAAAACAAACAAATGATCAGAGTATCCCATTTGGGTGTGATATTCTTTGGTCTTTTTGCAGCAGCTTTTAGTGTGATGCTTCATTACCTCAAAGTCAATATGACATGGATGGGTTACTTCTATACAGTTCTCAATGGACCTGGTGTCTTACCTTTAGTGTTCACCATTACTTGGGGGAAACAAACTCGTTTGGCGGCCACCGTTTCACCTATAATTGGTGTGATTTCTGCCCTTTTAGTTTGGATCTTGACTGCTAATCATTATTATGATGAAGTTACTGTTTATTCATTGGGTCAACAACTCCCTTGTTTGTTTGCTGGTGTGGTTGCAGTTTTTCTCCCTGGAATTCTCAGTATCATTATAAGTTTAACGGTTAAACCATATGATTTCGACTGGAAGAAGCTTGCTGAAGCTCAAATAATTATCGAAAACGATAACCCTAACTTTTCTACGATCGAAGAAAGTGGACAATTGTCAAGCGGTTCTGAAGATAAAGATAACAAGGAGCAAGTGACAATTGCCAACGCAGAAGATTCATCTAGTGAATCTTTTGAATCAGAGAAAATTGAAAGTAATCTTCAAAATGAAAGACTTATCAAGATTTACACTAAACTTGCTTACGGAAGTTTTGTATTCATTTTGTTGTTGACTTGGGTTGTGTGGCCTCTTCCATTGTACAGAGATTGGATTTGGAGTGCATCTTTCTTCAAAGGTTATGTGACTGTTGGTCTAATTTGGCTATACCTCGCTTTGATAATAATTGGTTTATTTCCGTTGTATGATGGGCGTCACGCTTTGGGTAAAGTGTTTCGTGGGGTGTATAGAGATTACATTAAACGGAGTTAAGTTTTCAATAAATTTATTCTATTATAAAATCATAATGAGTATCTAAACCCAGGATTTTGCCAATCAGTCAAATCTTTGAAACCGTCAATGACAGCTTGATTTTTCACTTCTTCAGTGTAGCCACCAGTGAGTTTGTCCTTTTGCTTGTTTCTGTACAACATTAAGAGACCATGAGATCCAGCTATGGCAATAACCCCACAATAACAAGTGATTAAACCAGTCATAGCACTTGCATACTTTGGTGCTTGATTGGCAAAGAAAATGTTGGCTCCAATAATATTACCAGCAGCATAAAGGGTGAACCATAAACCTGTGACGGTAGTCTTCTTGGAAGAGCCAGCGATATTAGCATTAATCAAGATCCAACAAATAATAACTGGACCTCCCACAATGAACTGTAACCAAGTACATCCCACTAAGGCCCATTTGTGTTCAATATCGATTTCTTTAATCCCAATAAGACCAGCTAAGGGAATAAGAGCAATGGTAGCCAATGTTATACATCTGGTATTTCTAACAAACAAGGCCACAATACCAGCACCAAAAACCACCACGAATTCAATTGCACCAGTGGGTAATTGTAAGGCAGTGGAAAGAATTCCTGAGAAGCCAAAACCTCTTATGATAGCAGAAGCAAAATTTGATACTCCACCATTTATCACACCACAGGCAAGACCAACCAAAATCAACATCCAAGCTGAAACATCCATTAAACCCTCTCTCAATTGACTGAATTTGAATTTCCTTTCTTTAAGACCCTGATTATTTCCTGCAACCACTTCAACCAAGATTGTCTTCTCTTCTTCGGTAAGGAACTTTGCATGAGCTGGAGAATCTGGACAGAGCCACAAGAAAATTACACACCAAACAAGATTCATCAAACCAATAACCAAAAAGATCAATTGCCATTGTTTTATAGCGGCATCAGTAGCATGACCTAAACCATAACCCAATAAAGCACCAACCATAGTAGCAATACCATTACAGGAGAGGAAAGTAAACATTCTAAAAGGTTGATCATCAACTGCATAAAACATTTGACAAAGATTCATACAATTAGGTGAAATACAAGCTTCCAAGACACCTAACAAGAAACGTAAAACCAAGAAACCTCCATAATTCTTAGCACCAACATGAGCGATCAAAATAATTGCCCAGGTAAATAATGCACAACCAGTGTATTTTGCAACTGGTAGTCTTTGAAGCAACAAATTTGCAGGAATTGCACCACCCAAATATCCAAAGTTGAAAATGGCTGCAACCCAAGAATATCTTTGACCAGTCAATCCTAAGTCTTCTTTCAATGAGTAAGCTGAAGCATAATTCAAAGATAATTTATCTAGAAATTGTAAAGTGTAAGTAACACAAAGAATTGGCAATAATCTTTTATCGAGCTTCCATCTGATTTTTTTATAACCTTCAGAAATTTCTTCCTTTGAAATTTCTTGAGCTCTCTCATAATAATCTAAACCAAGAACTTCATGATTTACTTCTTCTTCAATTTGAGATTTAATATTGATTAATTTTTCATTTTGATTCGTGAAATCAACGTTTGAATCAACATTCGAATCAACTTGAATTACTGTATGGTCTTTTTCCTCCTTGTTCATTGTAGTTTTCAAAAGGCATATCGCTATCTTTATAAATTATTTTATGGGGTTTGATAAGACAGGGAAAATTTCCTATTTGAGTGGTTGGCGCGTTTCCTAAGATTAAGAGATAACTGATTGGTGAAGTGCCAATTTTTAGGTACCATTCGCAACTATTTCCATAATCAATTCCGCTTGAAATATAATTGTGACAATGATAATACTTAATGCGGTAGTTAGTGGGGCTATTCCGATTCTAATATAAAGTAAGTGGTTCCGTTACTTATCAGTAAAGCAATGATACAAAAACAGAAAACTTCATTTACTGATAAGGATGGTCAATATACAAGGGGTTCTCATAATATATCTTTAGGCGGTAAACATCCCCATGCTACACCAGTTTTTACTGACAAATATCAAGAGCGGAAATTTATTTTAGAGCACACAGCGGGTGCTTTCAGAATTTTCGCTCGTAAAGGTTACAGCGAGGGGGAAGCTGGTCATATTTCAGTACGTGATCCTGTTGATCCTGAAACTTTTTGGATTAACCCTCTTGGCCTACATTTCTCTCTTATCAAGGCGTCAGATTTAGTTCATGTTGACGGAAATGGTAATATTTTAAAAGACGGGAACCAAAGCCCTATAAACGCAGCTGGATTTGCAATTCACCATGCATTACATAAGGCAAGACCTGATATTAATGCCGCATGCCACACTCACTCTGTTTATGGTAAAGCTTACTCCACATTTGGTCAACCTTTGGATATGATAAATCAAGATGCTTGCATTTTTTATGACATTCAAACAGTTTATGATCAATTTGGTGGAGTTGCACTTGAATCTAATGAAGGTGAAAATATAGCCAAAGCTCTTGGTGATTCTAAGAGAGTGGCCATCCTTCAAAATCATGGATTATTAACAACAGGACAAACAATTGATGAAGCGGCTTATTTGTTCACCTTGATGGAGAGAAGCTGCGAAGTCCAACTAGCTGTGGATGCTGTTAGTGGTAGGAAAAAAAATATAATTCCCGATAATGAAGCAGCTTATTCAGCGTTTGTTACTAATGATCCTGATACTTTGTATGCGTCATTTCAACCCGACTTTAATCGTGAACTCAAACTCACAAATGGTGATTTTCTTTTAAGCTAACTGCTGAAATTGCCTCATCTGGCCTTTTTTTGCAGCAATTAGTTTTATTTTGTTGAGGTTAGTTGCTACAGAATTGAATGAATGTCTATAATGCTGTAATCAAAAACAAAAATAGTAGCTTCAACCATGTTTCCATGTAATATTTCAAATCTGGCCACTAAATCTCATGAATTGGATGTTTCGAAGTAGTTGTTTTCCAATTAATCTCTTATTGTAATGTAATATGGTGAATAAATAAAAGTGTATGTCTATAATCATGAAATGCTAATTAATTATGATCCGTTTGTTAACCACTTGACTTGATTGTCTATAAATGAACAAACTTTTTCTGTGTCGTGTTTTTCGAAATGAACGAAGAAAACACTTTTAATACACAAATTCTCTTGAATAGCTTTCCATTGCTCAAGCTCAAAGTCTCTTTTATTATCTTTCGTGAATGGATCATCATATTGGAATCCTGAATACATCCTGTATCTCAAACGATTCTTACTTTTATCATAAAGTTCCTCTTTATCCATTAATAAGATCGGATCAAGCTTTGGGTAATTGCAATGAACACTGAAAAGTTTAGTCTCTTGGAAATGTTCTTTGTCAATCTTATCTAATTCACTAATTTGTTCTTCGGTATTTTTACCTTTCAATGGTCCTTCAAGTGCTTCAAGTACGTGTCGAACATATTTTTTTTCATCTTCAATTGGATCACTTTGTGCCATACCAATTCCCTGGTATTGGCCATCAACATCCACATATCCCACAGTTTTAATGGAGGTTTTAACTGCATAGAATGGTTCTTTGAGTAATGTTGCTGCTGTAGGAAATGTGTCTTTATCACCAGTGCCAGGTGCTCCTAGTGAAAGGAGATCATAAAACAATTCTTTTCCATTGATGTTGTAAAACAACGACAATAAGAGAGTTTTAAAATGTGTAGCTTTGTTAATAAACATTTGACCTGATTCGGTAGAGAGATCAGGTATAGCGCCTTGAAAATCAGAAAATGGAATTCCTTTGGCTTCTTCTTGCGACACTTTGATAGGAGTGATAGGAAATTTCTTATGCCTAACTCTTGTAGTTTCATCAACATTCAAACCAATTATATCATACAATTCAGGTGATGTAGTTCTTCTCCAGTAATCTGGCCATACAATCATTCCATACTCTTTATAAATTTCCGAATTGAATATGCCATCAGGTTTCAGAACCAAAATGTTATCTGAATCAAGTAGAAGAATATTCTCAAAAGAAGTAAGAAGAAGGGCAAATGATTTTAAAGCATATGAGTTAACTTTATCATGCCATTTGTTGATGACCTGAGGACCGAGAACATCAGGAAGCACAACGCATGCAGCATTCAAAGAAGGTAAAACTTCAGTACAAAAGAGAGTTTCTTTGCTGAAATCATCATAACGAGGTATAATAAGTTCAACTGGTAATTGAGAACCCATTCTTCTCAAAGCAAGAATTGACAAGTAAGCCAACCAAGAAAACTTACCCCCTCCAATTATTACAACACCAGTTGTACCTTTATTGAAAGTAGATTCTGACCATTTGGTTGGGAGATGTGAGAGGAAAGCTTTGTGTTTCTCTTTCAATTCTTTTTTTGCTTCTGGGTCGAGGACGCCTCCTAATAAAAGGGATTCCTTGTCAGGATCTTTATGATCACCGCTACCGATTTTCAAAGCACTTCTACCACCTGGAATGTTAGGTTTTGCCTTATCCATCACATCAAACACGTTATCCCAGAATTTATGACGTGGGTCAAAATGGAAATTACCAATTATCGGTTTGTATTCGTCCAGTATCTTCACATTTTGAGATGCAGCTTGATATTGATACATCAATATGAATAATACAGATATGATACATGCTGCTAACAAAGCCCGGACTTTTTGTCTAGTTACAAGATGAACTAGATACATATCTGCTAAACTTTAAAAATATTTTTCTTCCAAAAATCAACACAATCAATCTCGTTTTTTCTAAATCTTAATGAATGCAGGTGCGCCTACAACCAGAGGAACTGGCACAACTGGCTACATACAAAGGAACCTTGCATCATTGCCCACTAAAGTCAATAAACCATCAGTCACGAGAGGCGTTACTGTCAAAAAAAGTAAAGAAATAGAGGATCATAACAGAAGGAGAGCTATTCAACTTGAATGTACAACCTTGAGAGAAAAACTTGAAGAGGAAGATCTCTCAGAAACTGAGATCGAAAAACAAGTATCTGAGTTGAAGGAAAGATTAACTAATGCCACTCCGTCAAAATCTGATCAAATTATAAAAAGTGAAACATACAAACCTTTATACAAAGATAATGATAGTAATAGGATACGGCGTGGTTAGTATGTTATTTAGATTATTTATGAGATCTGAAATTTGATCTAGAAATGTTCGATTTCCTCTTGAGCTCTTATTTCTTCATCGGTAGCCTGTTCAATTTTTCTGACTTCATCTGAAATTATAGATTCGTCTTCGTATTGAATTGTCAGAGGTTCCTCCATATCAGAAATGAGCGGAGTAGGTTCAAAACTCTCTGGCATCTCACTGACACGTATTTTTTCTTGAGTGTCTCTTTCTATTCTCAAAATAGTTTCAAGCCCTGCAGGCGTTTCGTTTACTTCGACTTGTTGATCATCCTGAATCTGCTTTGACTCCAGTGAATCAATGATCACTTCAGATTTGGCAACTTCCAGGGTTTCATCAACCTTTTCATCGTCTAAGACGTTCGTTTCGCCAAGATCTGTCAAATTTGAAGCACTCGCTGTCAATGGAGGCACGATTCCCAGAGTTTGAACAAGCGCTTCATCGTTCCCAATGGTATGTTTTGCGTCAATGCTATCTGCCTTTCCATTCTCTTCATCACCCTCACCTATGGAATCAGTAGCACTCTGAACTCCCTTCTCTTCCAATATCGGGTCTTCATTTCTCTTGTATTCGATATCCCATAAATGGTGCGTTTCAACTTTGAACTTTAAGTCCTGCTCAATTCTTACTGGAGTTTCCAACGCTTTTGGTAATCGTTTCCCTCTTGGCCCTTTAGCTCTTCTTATTGGTTCACGGGGTTTCTCCTCTGCTTTATCATCATGTTCTTCTTCAATTGACCCTTTGGCTAACACATTGGGGTCAACCATTCCAGGTAAAGCCACACCTTTTCCCATTATACCCTGAAGATTTTGGGCAAATTGCATATGCGATGACGACAACTTAGAACGAGATGCAGAAGATTTGGGGGTTCCCTCATCTTTTACTTCATGAGTAGTGGGTTGGCTAGGTGGCTGACCTTGCGCAAACATTTGTTGAAATGCTGCAATCTTTGAAGAAAGCTTTTTTGGCTTTGGTGGAGGAGCCTTTGGTTTCTTTTCTTCGATGATTGGCTTTTTCTCGAGAGTTGTTGGTTTAACTGGTCTTCTTGAAGGAACCTTTGGAACAGATGGAGGGGTTATAGATGCGTCATTTGGTTGCGTAGTTGGTGAGGTTTCTTCTTCAGTTTTAGAAGAGGCTTCCTTAGCTTCTGTGGTAGGTTCAGGATTCTCACCCTTGGTGGACTCTTTTTGTTTATGCGTTGCTTCTATAGTTGAGGTCTCGATCTGCAGTTTCTGTATACTTTCCGATTCCGATGGAGAGTTGGCCGAAGACGATTTCTCTTCGGTACTACCTCCTTCGGTTACAGTAGATTTCTCCACATTTGACTGATCCAGGATGGGAACACCTTGCGTAGAACCGCGGTCTACTTCACCGGTAGCTTCGATCTCAGTATCCGATATTGGTTTTGACTTTTCGTTCACCAAGACCTCATGACTTTCGGAGGACTCATCTTCTTCACCTTGTGTTTCTGTACTTGTTTTATTATGTGCTGATGGTCTTTGAGGTATTTTGGGAGTTTCGGACTTCGAACCACTTGATTTTGGTCTCTTTGGTACCACAGGTACATCTTCTTTGTTTTCGGTCTCAGTTTCTTTGGCGCTAATATTTGAACCAGGCTCGGATTGAACTTTAGCCTTGGGTCTTTTGGGAATTATAGGCATGACTGACGTGGAATCTTCTACGGGATTAGAAGAGATACCGGTGATTGCTTCAGGAGCAGCATCAGTGAAATCATCAGGGGACTCTGAAGCATCAGCGACATCACCCGACTTGTGAAAGCCAGAGCCATTGAGACTGGTGGCATCAACATTGGCAGCTCCGAGTTCATCATTGTCGAGATCAGTTTCACCATCCGCTTCATCCTTGTCTTGCAGGACTGTTTCTTGATCATCATCGAAACTTGACGTATCTGAAGGAGCATCATCGGTGTCATCCTTGAAAGTAGCAATTGTGGTGGTGTTACCAGGAGTTTTGTCACCGTCTGAAGTATCAGCGTACAGGGACACAAGTTCTTCGGTGGGGGTTGAGGTGTCTACTGTGGGACGAGGAGGCATCAATGGTAAAGATTGAACTGGAGAAGTATCATCAGTGGAAGAGGCAGTGAGTACCAGTTCTTGAGGTGGCAGCACCGATCTTTTAACTGGCCTTTTAGGAATTACAGGAGTGTCCATTGTTAGAACCAAGTAACTACCGCGAGATGGTGGTAAAAAAATAGCGCGTGGCGGTACCAAGGGGGCTAAGGAAGATGTTGATGTAATATTTGATACACTATAATTAAGAGTAGTTCAATCTAAAGATATCATTGAACAAATAGTAAGAGTTACCATCAGGAATTAAATGGAAAACTTGAGAGTATCTTTGAGGGTTTTGTTCCTCATCGATTAATAACTCGCCAGTAACCATTACAAGAATATCACCATTTGGTGAAGCAGGTTGAGCGTCTAAAGTACTAACTCTATGTTGAACTTTTTGGAAAGGTAATGAAACAAGTTTTTCCACGATATCTTTAACACCTTGTAATTGAGAAGTTTCAAAAGTTAACATTGATTCTTCACGGTATAAATTACCTAATTGTGATCTATCAGAATCAAATTGTTGATAATAAAAGTTACAAAATTCTGTAGCAACTGTATTAAAATAGTCTGTTGTTAGTTTAATTGAAATCTATACCAGTTTTGTAAACATACCCGACATAGTGATGAACAAGCGATTTCAAAAAAATTGCGAAATTATTTATTTAAATCTACCAGTGATTTGATGCTAAACTAATTGTGAATAATCTTTTAATATACCCTTCATATGAGTATTAGTAATTTTGCCTCTCCTAGCCTTTTTCTGTTTCTTCTCTTCCTTTTTAGGTTTTTTAGTGATTAAATTTGGATCAGCTCCTGTTGGTTTAAGTCCTTGATCAACTAATGATTGATACAAATCTTCAGGTGGTGGTATCCTTACTTTACTCCACATACTTTTAAATTCATCATCAATTAAATTCAATTGACCACCTAAATTAGCCCAAACAAGTCTTGGAGAGTTTTCTTTCTTGGTTCTAAGTATAAGTATTTTGTTCTCTTGTTCTAATTCACTAAGTGCTTCCATACATCCAGTCCAACCATCTTTTAGTTCTTTAACACTTACCCCTTTGAAAGTTGGTTGTGATCTTAAGAAATTCAATAAATCTTCTGCTGAACGAATATTATGAAGCGAAACATATTGTAATGCATCATTTTTACTATCATATTTGATTCTATCAACTTCTTTGAGAAGTGGTAATAATGTCTTCCTAACATCAAATGTTAAATACCTCAGCAAATCATCAACTGACAATGGAGCATCATTCAGCTTGATATGCTCCACTGCCAAATGCATTTGAGTTGATAAATGAGATCCAGGCATACTCTGTAATGCAAGCTTCTGTCGCTTGATATGCTCATTAAGAGTTTCCACAGGCCTTTTTGGAGCCTGCGGAGTTTCGGGCACTCGATTTTGTTGAGGAGGAGGATTTAAAGGCCTCCTGGGAGCAGTGTACACTGGCCCCGCCCTGATTTTGCTCTTGAACGCCGATAACTGAGAAGAAAGATCGGACATAAAAGATGAGAAGATGCTGCCTTGTAATCAGGATTATTTATCGCGCTATGGTCAAGACACGTTTTTGTTATATATTTAAGCAGTGCAATGCCCTCGAAAAAAATCATAGTCTTCTTTCTGCTCAAGGTCGTTTACAATGAAATGAGTTTAGATTTTGAGTAAAAAGATTTCTTAGATTGAAATACCAGCACTAAAACCATCGCCGTTGGAGGTCGCGCTTTTCAAGCAGCTGATCCATGAAATGGTGATGACCTGATGTCTGGGACATTATTGTAGTGTAAGTTACATTGAAAACTATGTAAAGAATTGAAGTTTAATGTTGACTGTTTTGTTTCAGCTTAGATAATTCTCAGCTATTCTGCCTCTTCTGTTACGTTCGTCAATTAAGAACATTTCAAATTCATCATGAAGATCATCATTGATAATTTTCATGAGCAAATCATAACCTTGTTCTTGGTTGAGATCGATCCTTTTGGCCCAAAGACAGTTCTTATACATACCGCTGTTGCTCATATCGATAATCAAATCTTTTGGAATGTATTCACCACCCAGAAGTGAATTCAAGTAGTTTATCTTGAGGAAAGTTTTGAGTAGCTTGTTTAATGACTTTTGCACTAGAGCCTTATTCAACCAAATTACCGATGATAAATCAAGAAAGTTAAAGTTTATATGATGACAGTGCATTTTTGTTATTGCCGCTAGAACTTCAGTCTCATTGATCTTTTTCAAGTATTGATTGTTGATACTCTTTAAATTTAAGTCACTCAAGTAAACTTTACCATCATTTTGAGCAAGATAACTTAAATTGGGTGGTGGAGTAAGCAAACTATTGTACTTCCAAACCGGTTTGGCAGTAGTCGTAGTTGCTGAAGATGTAAATGATTTCAGAGACAAATCATCACCAATCTGGTTGAAATGATAGATATAATTTGAGTCATCAACCTGGTTGATAATTGATATCATTTGTTTGGGATAATTGTGTACGGTATCAAAAGTATGAAATTTGTAAATGAAATTCTGGTTGATTTCATAGTCAATCGATAAAGAAACATTTTGCAAGTTTATCAGCTCAATATTGGGGCACAATTTTATTAAATGAAGAAGATAACCCACAGGAATATCCTTTGTGTTGGAATAATTGAGTAAAAACTTGTTTATACTTGGATGTTTCTTGAATGGGGGCATAGATTTCTCTTGTTGAGAAGGTGGTTGAGGAGGTTCAAATACCTTTTTGCGTTTTCTCTTCAACAATGAAAGTCTCAATTTCTTGCGTTTAGAAGATGATGTAGTGGATACAGCAGAAGAATGAGAATTTGAGTGAATTCTGGTCAAGCCTGAGCTAATTGAATAAAGGGGATTTTTAACAAATTTCCAATCTCTCCAGCCAGCTTTATAATTTGTTTCATCAAGAAACTCAAGTTCATCAGACGATGACATCTTATCAGTGAGTTCCACTTCATAATTACATGGTTTAAGATTGGATAAGTCAACAGATTTGACTAACACGCCAACTTTTGGGTTAATTCGAAGTAGTGTGACAAACTGCGCAAACCGAAATGTGGAGTCGAAAGAAATATCACAATAAAAAAACTTCTTGGAGAGTTTATACCAATGTTTGCAAACCAAGAGACATGATCGAAGATCTTCCACGTCAAGATAACTGAAAATTTGGTATTGAATTTCAAGGGGTAAACTTTTTAGGGTAGGCCGAGGTTGTTGGAGTGATGGAGTCAGTTGAATAAATTTGAAGTTTTGATTAGAGATTTTCTTGGACAACAATGAAGTTTTCCTTGAAACATCACTTAGCAACGATTTATACTTCATTCTGAAATTGTCAGTTTTTGTCGTTTGCCTGTCATGATACAGATTGGTGATTGAAATGAGCTCATGTTGTGGAATTGGAATAAGAGAATGAAGCTGATAATCGTAACGTGCAGTTGGATTCAATAAGGATCTATATGGAGGTAAATGATCAGAATAGTCAACCGTTGCAGTCATAAATGATCAAAGATAATGAAACCTATTAGGTTGCGATAATAGGGGAATCCTGCACAATGTTGAGGCTGTATGCGATTCGTGTGAAAACTGAAAATCGGCTAGAGTACTGATTAGTGGAAGCCGATGTTATAGCCAATCAAGTAGTTTGGTTTCAACGACATTCGAAGCAGTTGAGCAATGGCGGGCAGGTTGAGTGGCTAGGAGATCCATATTGAGGTTTGAAACGCAATTTTTGTGAGCAACAATGAAATCAACAAGGCGTGAAGGTTCGAGTTGGTGATGTTGGTGTTGATCGATATCAGTGACGAAATGCTATTAAACTTCTAAGTTTACTAAAATTCGTGATTGACAAGAATTTAGGAATCATACTTAAGCGAGTCTTAACTGGCAGTCGAATGTGGACAAAAATTTTCATGAGTTTCAGCACCTGTGTTAAATTGAATTTCCATGTTGCATCAGTTACATCACCTTTGAACCACGTCAATCTCTTGAGACAAGTCATTAGGTGTTGCATACAATTGGGTCAAAGCATCATAATTGCTGCTCCACCTTTGGCCATCATACGAATATGCGATGGCCAGCGAGTAATTGGTCCTACATTAAGATCGGATGATCATGATGTATGATGACATAAATCATCGGCCCAATTAAGTAAAAACCCCCCTTTCCTCATGCACTTGCACTAACGCGCGGCAAGAGCTCAAACTATTGTGGATGTTATTCGCGTAAAACCCCATGTGCCGTGTATTTTTACATTAATTTTCGTAAATTATTATATCACACTTGACCAGTTTTACGTCAAGATACACTTCAAAGTTTGATTTGTAGGAATTGGTTAGTTATGACGATTCAGCTGGTGGATTGTTACTAAATTTGGTAGAGTTCATACCATTGATTCAGTGCATGCGTCCAGTTGATCAAAAGCCATCGCAACAATCATGGCTTGGCATAAAATTTTCTCGACCCAGCTCGGTGATAATTCGAAACGACGGACTTTGATTAATTTTTCCGTGGGCTCTATGGGCGTTGTCTCAGAAGAGTGGAACACCTTTGAAAGCAGGATGTCGGCACACACCGTAAATTAGTGCAGCGTAGCATTGAACCTTCAAATCTTCACAAGAAGTTTGACTAAATTTTCACAAGGTGGTTCCAGCAGGGTTGCACCAGTTCTTGTGAACAGTGACACATTCAACGAAATTGACTCTCGGCAATGGCTGAGAGACCGAGCTTTGAAACATCAGTTACCGTAAAGGGCAGGTGAATGGAATCTCAAGAAGTATACACGGAATCTTACAACTATACCATACACGGAACTTTAATGTTAGTTTGTAAGCGCTGGGGTTCGAGAGGAAGCCTAAAGTTTGATATTGTTCTATTGACCTAAGTAAGAATTGACTGGTGACTTTGGTTCAAGTACAGCAATAGCGGCAAAACAAGCGAGGCGGGAAGCGTTGGAATTTATACGAGATAATGCAACAACAGTACGAGGTTACGACATCTCGCTAAGACGGGGGGACATGCCATCACATGAATATCACCCCTAAAAAGAAATAAGGTTCAGTAATAGGTAGAGGAATCATAGGCGAATGGGGAAATCAGATCGTAACCATTACTTATTTTGCTGAAGGTGAAACAAACTTGTCATGCAATGCAACCTTGCTTTATTAATATAAACGACAAACATCGGGATTCCATTACGTCTTCTCACCGCCTTCAAGTTGAGTCTAGAATACGTAATTGTTGAATTATTATGACTTAATAGGGCGACATACTGTTTATAATAATTTATGTGGGCAAACACAGGTGGCATCACTACATAAAAAATAATCTTATGGTACTTTAACGAGAAATCACCATTTAATTGAACTCCTGATACTCGATAACAATTCTTTAATATACAACATTAATGTCAAGGGATATTGTCCTGTTGAAATTTTATCTAAACTCTAACTGTAAAGTTAATATTGTACAGGATTATTACAGTAGCGAAAAAAAATAATTCAATGTAGTAAGCGATCATCACTGGAGGCGGTGTACATGCATGAGTTTTTTTATTTTGTCAAATGACTTCCTTTTATACCACAACAAATTTCGAAGCATTTGAGAACGTTAAGTAAAATTGCTATTAAAGGGTCTTCTTTTTTTGTTAATCAACTTGATTTACTTTTATTTAGCTAAACTTTGAGTTTAATTTAAGCTCAAGGTTCCCAGTTTTATTCTACAATAATTCATTTTTATTTATCTTTATCCTTCATATATAAATTGACAGGTTCCACTTAAACTTCTTTTGACTTCAACCATTAAAATTAGCGTTAACCTTATCGGCCAAGTCAATTAACATGTCAACAACAAAACTTTCCCCTTCGTATTATGGCTATGTTGGTTCAACAAAAGATGCCTTGTTAATTATTCAATCCATTTTATCTCGAAAACTTGATTTGGTTCCCAGAAGGCCTCATGAACGTGAAAGACACGATTTGATCAAAAGTGGTAACGTTTTCATCTTTATTGAAGAACATTCAGGTATCAAAAGATGGACTGATGGTATTTCATGGTCACCATCAAGAATTTTAGGAAGATTCTTAGTTTATCGTGAACTCGATAAGGACTCACTCAATGATGATAAAAAGAAAAACAGAAAGAGAAAATTGTTGGATGATGAAGGTTTATCCGGGCAAAAAAGTTTAATGGGGTCTTTAATCATGAATAATACTCAACATGGTTTTAAAGATCAAGGCCTAATTAAGAAAACTCTCTCGATCACAACAAATTCAAAAGACTTGAATTTGTTGAACAAGAATGAAAAGCAAACAATTCATTTGATCTCTTATTACAATGCTGATGATGTTTTAAATGGGAAACTTTTACGCCCATCCGAATCAGACTTGAAAAATATCACCATTAACAATTTCTTATGGAATGCCATAAAAGAAAGTACTTTGGGTGGTAAAATTCCAATCGAAGATGAAGCTTATTACTTTCTCGATAATAACTATCAATTGCAGAACATGCTGCTACTTCAACACAGTCAACCTTCACATCAATCACAAAATTATGTACCTCCACACTTGAATCAAGGACACCATTCACATGTTCAACACCCTAGACAACCACTTTTCGTGGCCCAAAAATTCAATCAAACATCTTCAAATATCGTTCTGCACCCTCCACCCCCACATCACATGTTACCAATCCCATCAAACTACGATTACCATAAACGTGAAGAAGACGATCAATTTATTAATCCTTACAATGGATCCAACCCTGGTGGTCAACTGTTCCAAGTAAGTTCAAATTTGAATACTTTTTATCATCAAAATGAACCACAAACTACAACTCAAACACCACAACAACTGTATCAACAGTATTACCCATTCCCACAACATTTTCATCAAGTTGGTAATGCTTCAGATTTTTCAATCAATAGCAGCAACGCAAAACTTTCAATGAAAAATCAGTGGACTGGTTACTCTATCCCAAATCAAGATCATCAACTGCATAATGACTCAATTCATCATCACCCTCTACACAATCCAACAATAACCGAAGAGAACCAATCTTACATCACCAACTATAATAGTTGATCAGCGTTTTTCAATCTCAGTAATAGACAACAGCAAGAGTTTGCCATTAGATAATTTGTACAGTAATAAGTTTTAAAGGGTTTTATTAACGTTTCAATTAGTTTTGACGTATGTAAGGCGGCTGAACTAGCTTCAGCTACTGATTATAAAAAATTAATTCATTCCGCTTCAACCGGGACCCTTGTTTCTGCTAAATAAAGATCTTTGTGTATTCAAATAAAGTTTACAACCTCAAGTGCCCACTTGCACTTTCTATTATTAAACTTTACTTTTGCATATAATACGAAATACCATTCGCAAAATGTTAGAATTATGCAGCCAAGTTTATGAAAAATTGCTCGTTGTTGTAGTCACCGCCTTAGCATCTTCATAAGCTTAGCAATTGATAGTACAGTTGATTGAGTATCCCATGAATTCAATTTTAATCTGAAAAAATTCAAATTGTCATTAACTTAAGCGATCCAAGTTTGCAATGATTAATTTCCACCTGGCATTTCCGATGTATCAATCTGATGACTGGCACTAGTCTTCCAACTCAACAATGGAGCTAAATTTTCAATTCTTCCGTTATTGTTTTGAATAAATGAGTGTTTTATGAGTTCATCAGTCAGTGCTCTATATCTGACATCAACGCATAAACAAATAGATAAGAATTTCTTGATTGAATTAGAAAGTAATTCTGGTTTCCTGAGTTTAGGTGTACCGTTCGTTGCTATCAAATAGAGCGCTTTCAATGGCTCCTCATTCAAATATGGTGGCTCACCCTCTATCATTTCAATTGTCATTATACCAAGTGACCAAACATCCACTTTTTCATCATATTCTTTCTGTTTAACAACTTCTGGTGCCATCCAATAAGGCGTTCCAACCATTGTGGCTCTTTTATTCCGTTGATCTGTTAACTTAGCACAAAATCCAAAATCTGTTATCTTGACATTACCCTTAAGATCCAATAAAACATTGTCACTCTTAATGTCACGATGAATGATATGTTTCTGATGCAAATGTTGTAAACCTTTTAAGGTTTCATGACATATAATTGAAATTTGTAACTCACTTAATTTGAATTCGTTGTTTTCGATCACCTCCGTTAATGACCCCCCTTCCATGTATTCCATGATGACCCAAAGATCAGAATCGTTTCTTAGATATGAATCTAAGAAGTTAACAATATTCTTATGTTGACTGTCCTTCATAACAAGAATTTCGTTTATGATTAATTCCTTCTTTGGTTGGAGATTCAAATCCATTTGCTTGATTGCAACTTTTTGATTTCCTTTCTGGATCCACTCCGCTAAATAGACTGACCCAGATGCTCCCTGACCAGCCTTTTCAATAATTTTAAATAATGGTGTCGGATCATTATTATTAACAACTGTCTTGAGTTTAGCTATAACTTGCATATCATTCAACTTTTCTCTTTCTTTCTTCAACTGTTTTGCAGTTTTGGTGGGTTCCGGACCCGAAGTCTTTGCTGGAGAGTAATGTTTCTGGACTTGGTGTTTAGGCTTTTCAATAGATTGTCCATTTTGTTGAGGAAGTTGTCCTTGTTGAGGAACATGATTTCCTTTATCAGTAGTTGTGAGCGGTTTCTTTACCTGTAATGGCCTAACAGAATCTTCACTGGGCTTTAAATGAAACTGTTTTATGCCTGGTCCTTTCACATCTCCAGGGAGTGAAGGAGGATGCAGTTTAGGTGCTGCCAGTGAAGGAGCATTCAAAGTTTTAGGTAAACCAGGTGGTGGTGGAGCCTTTCTAGAAGGCATCAAATCTTTAGGTTTGTTGGATGTTTGGAGTAGATTCGTTAACGGTGATACATTATTCGTGGGTCCAGGTGGTCCATTTTTGGCGAGATGATAAGGAACTGGTGGTTTTGGAGCAGCACGTGTCGGCTGAAATTGACTTTTATTCGGATGCTTCACTAAATCTTGGAATCCACCACCATAAGAACTCAATGCTGGTGAGTTAACAGGTGTGTTATTAATGTCGGAATAAAATTCTAAAACCTCTATGACAGCCACAGGGTCTTTTTTCCAATCTTCGTTGGTGATTTTAGAATGTTGTAAGAGATTTTTCCAAGTGTCAGGTAATCCAGTGAAATTTCCAGAGGATGGATCAAAACCCACATGAACTTTATGGGTGAAATTAGTTGGGTTTGAGACTCCATTAACCAAAGTACTAGTAGTTCCCGAGTTGATACTCACCGATGGACACTTGGTTGATATTACATCAAGCCAATCAAGGTAATCAGTATTAGATTTAACACTAATGAGGATAGCTTTGTTATTATTTTTTGGAATTATCTCGAAAGAGTAGGTGTTCTTTGTTGTTTTAGGTTTTAAGCTGATAGCTTGAATCAAGTTCAAGGGGAATTGTAAATCAGGGGTCGTTGCTGTTCCATCATTTGGTTCAGCTTTATAAAAATTTAGTGTTTTGTCACCAATCACCATATATCTTTTATTCCACCTAAAGGAAGTGAAAATTCCATCATCTTTCACATGCACCCAGCCAGAATGACGTTTACTATTCATCAGAACTGTCGGCGGAGGAGGCGCTTTCCGAGTGTGATTAATGTCCGAAGTGTAAACTGAAGTCATGTTGATACAACGCGAAGGTAACACTAACGCGGTTTCAAGTATTCGCGACATCTTTACTCACCCGACATACACGACATGGGTCTCTTACGACGGTTTAAACAAGATTGGTTTCATGTTAACAATCTGTCTACAGTATCTAAGACTAAAATCGAAGACTTGACGTCCAAGCAATTCACTCCAAATGCTCTGAGTGAAGAAGATGATGTTTTGTCTGAGTTGTCACATTCCCATACTGTCGTTCGAATACGTCACCCCAAAATCGACTTAGCTAAAGAGCTGGCTAATACATTCTCGGTACTTCCACGAGACTATGATTGTGGAGACATCAAACTTGACGCCTCACGACTCCATCAAATCAAGTTGGCGAAAAGAGCATTAGAACTGCTGCTCCAGAAAAGAGTTGACAAAAGTAACCATTGTTTGATCAAGAAATACGGTAATATGTCTGGTGAATTGGGTGAGGGATCTTACGGACTCATAAGACTCGTTGAAGGTAAAAACCTCTACGCTTTGAAACAATTAAAGGTCAATCCAAAGGAAGATAATCTGAATCTCATTGAAAGATTACTACTGGAATTTGTTATAGGTAGTTCTGTCTCATACAAGCATGTGACCAGTATTGTGGACTTGCTTGTTACTTACACAGATACCAACATCAAGCTTGGTCAATTGCTACCTTTTAATAATGGTGGTAACTTGTTCACATACTTGAATAAAGTTGACCTTCTTACAACTGATCAAGTTGATTGTTTTGTCAAACAGGTCGCCAAGGGACTTAAATACCTCCATCATAAAGGTATTTCTCACTGTGATCTTAAACTAGAGAATATTTTGATCTCTTATGACGACCCCACGAACGACCACTCTACCATTAGACTTTCAATTAGTGATTTTGGAAAATCACAATTCTGCAAAAGCCAGTGGGGCTTCGATGATAGCCAGACTACACCTCTAGGTTCAGAACCATATATGGCACCGGAAGAGCACTTAGGTGAACCTTACTCTACAATTTCTAAGGACTGTTGGGCTATGGGAGTTGTAATAACGGTATTGTACAGTTTCCGCCAGTCATACACGCTGGTTTATCCATGGAAGTGTACTAGTTTCCTGGTCAAGAATGGCGTTAAAGTGTATACTGACCCAACATTTTGTCAGTACCTCAAGACATGTCTCATAAGTTCTTATGATCCTTTGACCAAGGAGTGGTTGATCAAAAGAGAAGGCACCTTCAAAGTCCTCGAAAACTTGTTTGATCCAGAAGATGATCTTGGTGATAATGAGAGCGACACCTCATCCAACATCTCGGAGTACAATAAGTTAAAACAGCTTTTCATCTACAAGTTTCTTGACCCCAACCCCCAAACCCGACTCACCATTGATGATTTTCTTCGTGGTGATTGGATGACTTCAATTGACACTTGCATAAACTGAAATTATGATTAACGATTAGCATTAAATTTACATTAAATATTATACAAGACGATATAGTCATCATCACACATCGAATGGGAGCTCTTTGGATCTATTAATATGACAAGAGCATCAAAAGTCATTGAACATGTCCCCATAAGGATCGGGCACACCTGAGATACCATAATCGAGATCTTTATCTTCAGGGTATCTGTCAAATTGAGAAGTATCGCCAACACCAGAAGTAATTGGGGGTTCATAAGGAGTTTCTATATCTCTTGACAATAATCTTTCCCAAATAACTTCTTTAAACCAAGGATGACTTTTCACATCATCTGAACCATTTTGTAGGTTACCCAATCTGAGAGTTAAATCTTTAACGATAAGTTTTTGTAGGAGATCAAGAATATCAGGTGGTAAATAATCAGGGTACGTTATAGTACCATTGAGAATGTTTTCGTAAGTTTTCATAGGGGTAGGGTCGTAAAAAGGTGTATAACCAGTAAGCATTTCGAATATGAGTATACCGAAAGACCACCAATCAACAGATTTATTGTATGGTTTTGTTGCTACTACTTCAGGAGCAATATAATCTGGAGTTCCACAAAGAGTGTAAGTAACATCAGTTACTTCTTTTGCAAAACCAAAATCCGTGAGTTTGATATGACCATTTTTATCAAGTAATATGTTTTCAGGTTTTAAATCTCTGTAAATGATATCCAAATCATGTAAATATTCGATTGCTAAGAACACTTCAGCTGAGTAAAACTTGGCAACTGGGATCGGGAACCTTTGAGATTTTCGAAGTAATGAAAATAATTCACCTCCTTCAATATAATCCATTATCATGAAAAGATTATGACAATCTTGGAAAGTGCCCCACATCCTAATAATAAAAGGATGTTGTGCTAACTTTAACATACGACGTTCATCATTAGTATGTTCAACTTGTTTCATTGTTACAACTCTTTCCTTTTTAAGAGTTTTCATCGCATAAAATCTACCATTGTGAATAGATCTTGCTAAATGAACTCTACCAAAAGATCCTGTACCAAGTGTTCGAAGTATTTGGAAGTCATTTAAAGCATATTTACCCTTTGTTGACGTGTCTTTATGTGCGTTCTTCGACACTGGAGTCATATTGAAAAATGAGAATTTAGGAGATGAGACTTTTATCGTTTGCTCAAGTTTGATTATTTGTAATTAAATTTGTTGATTATTGTTATTTTATGATTGTAACTCCTACCGATGACGTATAAACTTAGTCGACTATTTATTTGGGCAACTGGGTTTTTTTCAACAAATATTTTTATTTCAAAATTTTCGTCGTCTGTATAACACTATGAAGTGCCCGTTGGTTACCAGGACAAAAAACAAAAACTTATTGACCCAGCCATTTTGAATGCATTTAATTAAATTCAGTGCCGTTACGTGGTATGAACTCTTTGTTAAATTTTTTTGGTTATGAGGTTAAACGATAGCCAAGACCAACCAATCATCTCTAATTAACCCAGTAGTCATCAATATCTGATTCGTTAGAAGACGCTCTCTCAAGCCCCCTCTGGACAACTTCTTGAAGATCTTCGTCATCATCGACGAAATCATCAGTATCATAACCAAAACCTTCTCCACCCCTGTTAACATCTGGCCTTGACTCTTTCTCTTCCTCCAGTGCTGGTGGCGGTGTATTAGACGAAGATTTTTGTCCAGGATTAAGTAGCTCGTTGATCTGGTGTTCCACTAATTTGATCTTTTCCAACAAATCATTTACTGTAGAGCAATCACCAGCATCTCTCGTTACGTCCAACTTCAACATACTTCTCAAATCTCCCAATGCTTTAATGAACCCTATCTTTTCTAAGAACATAGCTCTCTTAAATGGTGTACTCAAATTTTGCACTTTGTAGTTCTTTGAGTTGTTGACAACCGATAGATTAATGATGGAACTAGTATTTTGATTGACATTGTCAATTGAATCATACAACTTGATATTAAAACTGTTGTTCTGCCATGTCAAATTAATGAGTAGCCAAATCACTGAGAGTTTAATAGCATTCAAACCATTTTCAACAATTGCCTTGTCTTTTGAACTCATCTTGAAATCATGTGGATTCAATCTTAAGAAGCTGAGCCATATTTTAAACAAAACTTTGTTGAGATGTATGAGTTGATTTGAATTGTTCAAAAATTTGTGGTTTTCAATATAATTGATAGAACAAACCAAAGAGATGTAATTTTTATCTCTCATCAAACTAGTAATATTAGTATGAGTGAACTTATCCAAGTTAGGGTTGAACAACTTGAGGTTCGTCAAATTGAAAATCAAAAACTTATCGTAGCCCATATGAAGCAGCTCGGGAATCAACAAACTTAATCTGTCATTGAATTCTTTTGAATTAGAAGTAAGATTCCTCATAATGTCAAACGCTGTTATCTTTTGTTGTAGTTTCAAGGCATGAAGTTGCTCATGTGGATCAATTGTATCGTAGTTCATGTAATCCAAGAAACTCTCCAATCTGAAGTAAGAATTCACCAACTTCAATTTGTTATCTTCTGTTTCATTGTACATCAAGTTCTTGATTATATGAAGGTAAATTAAGATGGTCTTATTTTTCTCCACCGAGTCAGGAGTATTAAGAGTGTTGGAATATATTCTCGTAAGGTTCTCAAAGAACTGGTCATTTGTTATCAAGCTGTACCTGAACAGAGTAAAATCAAGAATCATATTGGCAATAATGCTCATTACCACTGATTTGTTTTCGTTGTAAAGCTGTAAATCTTCGAGTAGCCTCATCAACTCAATAAGATTGTCAATGAGATTAAATTCAATGAAGAAAGTTCTTAACAAGGTTATTGATCTGGAAAGGGTCCTCAAGAGGAGAAGCCCATTGGAGAAAATAGGATTATTGACTTTGCTCACAAGCGAAGAGTCAAGTTTGCAATCTCTAATATCATTTTTCATTTTCTTCAAGAGGAGTTTGTAGTAATTGACTATCTTGAACAAAAGCAACTTGAAATTAAACTTGCTGTTAATGAGTTTGATTCTAAAATCTTCATTGTTGGCTGTTAAAAGACTCACAAGTAACAATAAATCAGCCAAATTACTGGACAAAAGATCATGGAGTTTGAATGATTTCACTGCAGTAGATAAGTAATGCACAAGCTTGAGATCGAACTTGATTTTTGATAGTTCTGTAATCAACTCTGGATCTTTTGATAGCATTCTTGCAAGGATTGAGAAAGAGTTAACAGAATAGCCGTTGTACTCAATGAGCTCAATTAACTTGTTGAGATCGATCTTATTGTCAAACAAGAACAATAAGTTGATGACATTCAAGCTCAATAAGCTGTTGTTATATCGAATAAGGAGACTCAAGTTCAATTGGAGTGGTTTATCAAGAACAAATTTATGAATATTCGACTCATTCAAGCAATGATTGAGGTTGATAATTAGTTGGAATATTAGTTCCATATCCATTTTCATCCATAGTTGTTCTAGGTTATGATAACCTGAATCTTCTGGGTCGGTACATTCTGTAAATACCGTTTCAGCTTTTAAGCGTTTGACCAAGCAATTGATGATAACATCTTCCAGTGACGGGGAAATTATGATAGGTATCAACTTGATAGCTTTATGTAGGATGGTGTCTTCGAACATTTGTAGTAATATAAGTACGAGTTTCACCAACGAGTCCAGCTCTTGTTTCAACTCTAACAACACCAAAAGGTCAATTGTTTCACAAATCAAAGCGGAATCTTGACCAGATTTTTCATTCAATAGAGTGTTGAGGTACTTATCTACAATGTGAATCAAGGAGTTGTTCACATCGACAATATCCACAGCTTCAATGACGGCACTTCTTTCAAATTCGATAAGGAATTTGAGTACCAGTAATCGATTGAGTAGGTTATCACTATTGGAGATCCCCAGTACCAATTGTTGGAGAAACTCTTTGTCATGTAAAAGCTTGTATTTGAGATCCTTATTACCTATAAGAGCGATACGGAGCTCATTAAGGTTGTATGACATAATTGCGATATTTGAGAATTGATTTCACAATTGATACAATGTGGAGGTCCATTCAGGTAACACACCTTGGCTTGATGTGACGATTCTGGTAGTTGAACTTGATCTAACAAAAGAATGTTAATGACAGACGAAGTCATTGGAAGACGAAGTCATTGAATTTGTATGTTTTGAGCGTACTCTGTTTAAGTAATCTTTTCCTTGTGACAGGCCATGTTCTTTTTCTAACATCTAACAACCCCATTGTTCTCACATAATCACAGTACGCTGACACATCACCGTAATGAAGGAATTAGTCATCATTAGACGGTAGTTGGAAAATACCACACTTTCAGACACAAGTGCCTTCACGAGCAATTCCACACTTGACCAAATCAGTATCAGTTCATTCAAGTGTTACAGTAGTAGATTTGTTCTTAGTTTAATGACAAATACAATTTGTTGGTGTCGAACAACTACACAACATCACTACAGTTTTAATGAATAATTTAGATTGATCTACTAACCTTAAATCTTGCTCCTCCAGTACTTTTGAGCTTCCTTTGCTCCCTTACCGTTCTTGATATCTTCAGCGACTTTTCTGTCAGCTTCAACTCTTTTAGGCACATAGTCTAACACTTCGTCGATCTTGTCTGTTACTGAGACATTGACAACACCATTTTTGTCAGCTATCAAGATATCATTGGGCTTTATTGTCACCAACTCATGGTCAGTATCCAATGAGGGGACCTTAATGTCCAACGGAACGTTTATACCCACAATTTTCAAAACTGAAGTTGGTGCTGTTGTTCCAACACTGTAAGACCAAACAGGATAATTCAAATCTCTGTGCTCATCAACATCCCTGATCCGGCCAAGAACAATTGACCCATTGCACTTGAGATATTTGGCCCTGGTCAGCATGAGTCCACCGTACATGGCGTTTGTAATTTTCGTGAATGGAGCTGTGGTCAATTGCACATCTGGTGGTAGACCTAGTACGAGCACACTATTGGGAGGGATTTGGTCAATGTATGATTCTTTCACTTCTGGTCTAGGATCACTTTTTGGTGCATACAAAACCGTATAAGCTTGACCTACAGAAACAGAATCATGAGCTGATTGCAAGGTCAAATTTGGAATAAAACCACCGTTAGCAATTCCTAGCTTTACGAGTGCGTCACTAACGTCACAGGCACCGTTCTTGGATAACTTTGTGATAATGTCTTTAGCAGAAGACATAGTAATTGTTATTAAATTATGTCCGAGCAACCGATAAGGTCAAGTCCGGGGAAACAGGCCTAATTGGTCAATTTGTCCATCACAAAAAGTGGTTTGCAATTGAATGTCGACACTTGGAGAGACTCATCAAAGTTCATTAAAGCTATTTACAGTTACTTATCCACAGAAATTCTGTCCTTTAGCGCATCAGTTGCAGAGTCTGAGTGAATCGGGGACTCTTGATCGAAAGTTTTCTGCTCAAGAATTCCTTGGTGCCCCACTTCATCCTCGTTGACTGCATCTTCCAATACTTTGAAAGTGTTGGCGATTTTGAATCTTGACAAATTGTCCAAGAACTGTGGATCCAAAGAGAATCTTTTGGTGATATTTTCATTATCGTAAGTAGGATCATGTAGGTCCTCGATTATAGCTGTTAGTTCCTTTGGATTCACCATAGAATTCGATTTGGAAGTGTGGTCTTTTTGGGCTTCACCTTGCTTAAATAAGAGGTTTCTATTTTTGAGCTGGTTCAACGCTACAGAATTCAATTTAAGGGAGTTGGGATTGGCCTGACTCTGGATCTTGGACCCTAGTTGCGTCATATACTTTATCATGTCTTGTTCTTGTGGGTCATGACCATCTTTGCCTTCTGGCTGTGAAGGTGGAGTTTCTTTGGGGCCCTGAGCGAACCTTTCCTTCAAATTCTCCGATGGAAGCTGATTGACATTACTTCTGTGTATGGGGTTCTCCTTAGTGACAGTTTTTCCAAGTTTACGTGCCGTACTAACACGATTCCCCATGGTGACGAAAGGAAAAGATGAGATGCGATCGAGATTTAACTTATGAAACTGACACCTTCAAAACTTGGGATATCACACGGATTTCACAAACACTTATTGCTTACAGTACGCTACTTCATTATTGATTACATGCTAAATTAATCGTGATTCTTTTTATGTTTTTTTTCCTTTTTGTCTTTCTTTTCTTTCTTATCCTTCTTGTCTTTCTTGTCCTTCTTTTCCTTTTTCTCCTTCTTTTCTTTCTTGTCTATGATTTGAGATGGTTTAGCTTCTTCAAAGTCATCAGCTCCATAACCAGTTGGGAAGTGTCTCATTCTTAACCCATCAATCTTTTCCACATTTTGTCTAGGCACCACGACTTTTTCGAGTTTGATATCAGGGATTGTCACTGTTTCGGATATGTTGTAGAATCTTGAGATTGGCTGCTCTATACTGTTGAATTTTGAGTTGTTACTTTTGAAAATCGTGTACTTGTTGTTATCAAGATTGAAAGTTTCTTCATTAATTTCATACTCTTTGTCGCCATTAGCAAGAAATGTCAGTTCGTTAGTGAATGATATTGGGATTTTCTTCAATTTGTCTATGGAAATAGTTTTTGGGTACTTGAAAAGCCATATTTCTTTGTCTTTAAGATCAACAGATTGACTCAACTTGACTCTTTTGAAACCTTGTGGCGGTTGGTACACTTCCTCTTCAACTTCAGAATCTGAGTCGTCATTAACATATTTTTCCGACTTGTACGAAGACATCACTGCTGAAAAATTTAAATCAGTGGGTGAAGATCATCGAGAATTTAGAGGAAAGTGTGCGAGAACCGAAAATTGTACGAAGATACTACAGCTTAAGTGACACTGCACAAACCCAAGAAGTACGAATTACGAAAATACTGGCATCCAATTGGCCGAGTGATTCGTATCAATTGGAGAAGTGTTTGTCACATAAATCAAAAGAAATTTTTAAGACGCTTACATAAGTGAGATTAGTTATTAAGACGCTTAAGTAAGCGTCCTCTTATCTGAATTGGGAATGACAATCAGCCTTACCCATTCTACGGTAAAATTATAAAAGGCCATTGAAATCCTTGTATGATCATCAAGAATGTCAGGTTTCACCGATCAACATTTAGGAGTGGCTGCTTCAATTTATTTAGTGATTTTCACTGCCTACTTACTGTTAACCATTTATGTAATGGTTCAAGTCAGAGGAATTTGGAATCGTTATTTTTCCCTTTTGTTATTTGGCTTGTTTAGAGTCACAGGTCAGATCTGTGGAATTGCTTTCGCTAAGCTTGGTATTGAACATTACCAATTGTTGATTTGCTATTTAGTTTTCGGTGCTGAAGGTTACTTTGCCTTAATTTTATCGTCATTCTTCATGCTAGTTGACGAGCAGAAAAAGGTCTGGGGCAGCTCTCCATTAGCAGAGAAGAAGTATCGTCTTCTACTCGTGAGAAAAGTTTCGATAAAAGGTTTTTTCCATTTGATTCTTCTTCCTGCTAATGCCCTTTTTATTGCTGGTGGTACCATGTTAACTGGCATGGATGTCTCTGAAATGGAAGAAAATCAAGGCAAAATTCATTTATCGGTTGGATTAAGAACTGCTGGTCAATCTATTTTCATAGCCTTGAGCGTTTTCTCTTTAGCTTGTGTGTTCTACACTTACTTTGTCAAGAAACTCACCCTGAAAATCCTTATCCCAATCATGATTTCAACTCCTTTCATTCTCACCAGGGGTATTTTTGGGATTTTAGCCATTCACATCGATGATATGGACTACTTTAATATGCTGAACTACACTGGTGGCTCAATCAAGGAACTGTTCACCATTTACGAATACACCCTTGGAACCACGATGGAATTCATTACAGCTTGCTTGTTGATCAGCACCTTCTTCATCAGGCGTCGCTGGCCTCAACAGCAAAAAGTGGAAGTGCAAGAAGAGTGTGTTTCAGATGAAAAAGTGTAATGCTGGTGCTCATGACGATGCTTACGAGTTATAGAAATAAATGTTAAACTGGTTTCTCACGAAAAACATATTTAAACCAAGTGATTGGTTACCGTCATGTCAACCAATGCGCAAGCGGCTTTTGGTTAACCCCAAATTGATCTGCCACCACGCAGATGTCAGTAATTGGTCCGCAGCTGGTCGATTTAGGAAATTTCTGATCTTATGTCGGCTTTCATCCGCGTGTCAACCCATCCGTCGGGATTTGTAAGGCCGTCTCCGTGTAGATAACAATGTGTAGATGAAAAGCTTACTAATTCTGTTGCATTCTTATGTCGTTAAAGAAAGATTTGTGAGCCAAGACTTTTTTGACACATCGTCGAGCTTTGACACATTCATTTTATCCATAATGTACTCTCGTGAACAGTTGCCACGTTGAATGGCCAAGAATTTTCACTCGTCAATTTCAACTCTCAGTCGTCGCTCTGATCACGAGGGATGGTGAACCAGTACGGTTTTTGTGCCCTGACACTACCCCAACGGCATTACCCCTATGTGGATGGAGTTGCTCCAGTGACTAAGGGGTATAAAGCTTATTGCTTGGCACTTTCACTGGCTGACCTTACAAGATATGACATCATAATTCTCGAGAACGGTTATGAAACGAGTGAGGCTCATCAATTAGGTCAGCCTTACGATGGACAAGCCAAGTATTTAAATCCACTTGGAATCATTACAATTATAGATTCAATGTCAACTTTTGCCTTACAAGATTTGGGTGTTGGAGCAGCCATTTTCATTCCTTTATGGATAGTGGTTTTAGGTTACAGTTTTTGGCGTGGTGCCAGCTACTTCATTCCCTTAGCGGCTTTATTCCGAATAGTAGCAACGATACTCGAGTTGATTTTTGCCAAACGAGGCATTGAAAAGTTCAAGACGCAAGTGGCTTACATCTTGATGACAACACAATCCCAGTACATCATAATTGTGTTTATTATCTGTGCTTACGTGCAAGTTTGTGATACTAGAATGGCTAAAAAGTTTGCAAAAGTCAAGTGGTTGGACAACTACACACTTTTCATTATCTATGCAGTGATAACCAATCTAGTTTGTACTGTGGGTGTGGCATTGTACTTTACAGTGGACTCAATGGCTCAGTTCTCTGAAATAACAAGTACAGGAATGGTGGGGCTTATTTTGCAGACTCTTGGTCAAGCCTTGTTCTTTGCAATTGTGCTCTCAATGACCATTATTATCTTTGTTGGTTGGTTCAGGGACAAGGACAACGTGAGAGTTCTTTTGGCATTGGCTGGTTTCTTCATGTTGGTGAGAACAATGTACGGAATCTTACAAGTGGTTGTCAAGGAAATGACTTTCTTCTACGAAACAAGTTACGTCAACGGTGGTATCAAGCGAGAGATTGTTGTTTTCGATATGGTATTAGGTGCAACCATGGAATGGCTTGCAATGATGACTTTACTCAATGTAAGAGCTGCCGATAGAAAATTCACCTGGATGTCAGACAAAGTGGTTTAATCAGCTTGACGACTCCTTGCTACGCATCTCTAACAGTTCAATTCTTGTTCACTTTATTATAATAGCTAATTTGATTTATTGTTCGTTCATTGGCTGTAGCAATCAAAACGCCAAGGCAGATTTCGATGAAACGCTAGTGGGACTGCCATCACAATTGGTGCTGAGTTACAGTATTGGATCTACTGGTGTCTTACTCTAATGATCACGTTATACTTCTTGATCAACTGAGGTATCATCAGACCCCGATGTCTTTGAGCTACAGTATCGCTTCCAGTTCGTTCTTGGCGTACCACGTTCTTCGGTTTGACTTGCTACATTCTGATCACACAATAATCACCTAGTTACAATAATGATGAGGGAAAATAAATTGAATATTTACATCTATAAAGCGACAGCAGGTGGACAGTTCAAAGCAGTCTTGATTTGACCGTAAATGGTGAATTGCAAGGAAGTTAAAGTACCAACCATAATCAATCTGGTTGGTAAACCAGCGAATGAACCTCTGACACCTAATTGTTTAGCTAATTGACCTAATAAACCGAGGGTTGATTGACCTGGAGCTTTCTTAGTCTTGTTAACCTTAGATAATAAAGTGTCAGCAGGTTGAGAAACGATAGCAGCAGAACAACCAGCAATGATACCAGCTAATAAGTTAACACCGGTAACGGCAGTTGAGGATAATTGATCCTTTGGAGTTGGGGAAGCCTTGTAAATAACTTCAGCAGCTCTTTCGTAAACCAAGAACTTAGCGATATTGTAAGGAATTTGTTTGAATAAGATTGGAGTGAAACCATTGTAGAAAGAACCAACACCTTCTTCTTTCAAGATTCTTGAGAAACCACCAACTAAACCGTTAGCGAAGGAAGGTTGAGAAACTAATCTAATTCTAGTAGCTTCTAATGGACATAAAGCAATGTCGGCAAAGAATTCAGCTAAAGCAGATGAACCAATGTAAATAGCATCTTTGTTTCTTCTTGAAGTTTCAAGACCCAAGTATTCAATGAAAGTCTTTTTGAAAAGTTCGTAACCACCGAATTTGAAGGCACCTTGTAAAGAGTAACCAAGAACAGTTGGACCTAAACCAGTTAATAAAGCACCAGCACCTTCACCAGCAACAATTTTCTTTAATGAACCAACCATACCAGTGTTGTACACAGTTGGTTCTAATTGAATTCTGGTTTTGATGACATCAATAGGAGTCATGGCACCGTGAGTGACACCACAACCTGCAGCACCAGCAAGGGCGAATTTAGCATAATCACTAACTGTGTAATTAGGTAAACCGGTAGACATTATCAATAATTGAAAAAATCAAGTTTCGATTTATTGAGATATTGACGTTTATATATCCGCCAATGAACAGGGATTATTAATTACACAAACAGGCCGGGCTATTCCGGGTAATTAAAAATGGTTTTCAAGAAAACCGCGATCTCCATTTCAGTGGCTTAATGTTTCTTTTGGTTTTGCACCCTTCAGATCTCTTGTTTACTTGCTTCAATTAAAATCATTAAATTATCATAAGCAGTTGCTTGTGCTCTTTGTTTAGCAATGATTTCATTCGCATCAAGAGCTGATCCTAAAATGACATCATTCAATTTTATAATGTGCTGATATAATTGATTGATCCTCACAACGTTAAAGTCAAGTATCAATTTGTTATCTGTAGTGAATTTTTCAAAGAATCCCAGTTTTTCCACGATTCCGTCATTGTTGTCTTGATTAGCTTGTACTGTAGCTAAAATTTTGGCTTTGAGACTCTTATTATTAAGAAATTCTCTTATACTGTTCGTCTTCGCTCGTTCTGCCAGTTCCATATTTGTACCGATACTCATCTTTTCACCTCCAATAGAAAGACGTATAACGAATGGATCATTATCAAGTTGATCGTATTTAATATCAAGTCCTGTTCCCTTCATCAAGAATTCAAATTCTTTCTCCATGAGTTTTTCGTTATTACGATGGCTCATCTTACCATTCTCATATATGTCCAGTATTAATGTAAAGTAAACTTCATTGACCCACTTTTTGAGCTTACTAGTTGGATATTCCATAGCTAATGCCCCTAAGTATGCAAAGAAAATATCACCAATTAATTCAACTTTATCCTCAAAATTGATCTTGTTGGAAACTTTATGCTTGATGTCACTTGTCAAATTGTAGACTAGTGACAATTTAAATGTAATTGTTGAACTCATTAATTTTTCAACTAAATTTGCAAGATCGTCTTGATGAATCGATGGATACTTTTCATCAAGAATCTCCGTAAGTATAAACTCGAGCAATCGTTTACCTCGAAGTATGAGTTTACGATTATCTATGCTGTTTACATCTTCAGCTCTTTCGAGTTCAAGGATAGGATCTATAAAAGATTTATCCATGAAAATACGTCTAAACAATTTATCATCGTTGATCTTTATCAAATCTGGAAATTCAGATGGTTGCTTCTGTACGTCTGTAACTTCAGTATCATGAAGTATATCAATTGGTCTTGGTTCAGGTTTGTAATCGAGTAAGATGTTGATAAATTTTTCGTTCTTTGGTGATTTGAAATTAATCTGTGCAAGCAAGTCCATCAATGGGGTATGATTTTCATAGTGCATTTGCTTTAACTTAATTGCAATCTTCAATTGAGATGAGTTAAGTAATGATTTGAGCTTTTCAATGATGGAATCATTGTCAGGTTGTTCATTTTTGGCGATCAAATGAATGAGTTTATTAAACTCTTCGAGAGAAGGGGATTTCTTGACCACCAGTTGAAACGCTGCCTGAAGTTGACCTATACTTCCCTTTACAGAATTAAGGTCATCATACCAGGTGACAAAATCCTTGTCCATGTTAAAATGTGCGATTGCCAAATGCGATGAAGATTTATCAACTAGTCGCAGTTACTTGTTGGTACGTGTCTCACATGACTGCAACTGTGTCCACCAGTAAGGAAGTCCTCAATACAGTTGAAAGCTCTTTAGAATCCCAAGGGAGATTCGAACTTTTCAACCCAGATTTTAAGACCTCCAAGGTTAAAGACTACTAATCTTGACTATTCGTGTATTAATATTACAATATCCACCAGACCTTATGATCTTACTTATTGGCTTCCATATAAGCAGATAATTCCTTGTCTAAATCTTCAACTGACTTTTTTGTCTTTTTCTCACCTCTGAGCTCTCTTGGTTTCTTTGGTCTGCTTCTGAAACCACCACCTGGTCCTCTGCGTCCACCCCTCTTGGCTGCTTGTCTACCATTACGGATCTGGATTCTATCTTTCAATCCTCTTGGGTCTTCAACTATTAAGATTCTTCCCATGGCTTTTCTTCCATCGAATGTAGAAATGGCAGAATGATTATTCTTTTCATTGTCATCTACAAAACAGCAGTAAGCCACTTTACGATCTTTCTCATCGAATTTAACAAATTCAACTGGTGCAACTTGTTGGAACAATTCTGTTAAATCCTGTTCAGTCAAATCTTTATGAATGTTTCTGAGACGAAGAATTGGCTTACTAGTAAGCTCAAGAATCTCCGATGGAATATGCTATTATTAGTTATATGAACCTCTTGATCATTTGACATACATTTGGCTTCTCCTGAATAATATCGTCGAGAGACTGTTCCAAAGACATAATTTAGGATTTTTGATGCGAACCACAACATTTATCTACTAAATACTGAATTGCCATTTCATTGTAAACTCAATTAGCTTTCTTTGTCTGGATTTTAAAGTCTTTAGATTGACTGTAATTGATACCAATAATTTTACCGTCATTATCAGTAACTCTTTGTTTGTCCAAGAAGTCCAATCTCTCCAAATTAGGCCAGTTAACATACTGGTAGGAATTCTTCAAGATAAACTTGATAGATTTGTACTGGAAGAACAAACATCCAGAAATGAGGAAAAGATTCTTGTAACTTGTAACCTTACCGCTAGGGTAAAATATCATCAGAAGTAAAATTATAATTGAGGTGGTCAACAAGTATGGTACTAATTGAACATATTGTGGTCTATAATCAATAAACGGATTGTCCACAGATTCAAATGGTTTGAATTTACCCAAGAATAAATCGAATGAATCCTGTCTGATCCCGTCCTTCAAGTTGTTATTATAATATCTAACAATTGAATTGTTCAAATCACTGAGTGCACCTCTAAAGGTTCTCTTACCTAATCTGGTGAAATCAGTTTTAAGAGCTGCAGTAGATGAGTATGAGAAACTCACTGCATCTGCATTGTCTGCCCAAACATTCTGAAAAATGTAGTTGAATTTAGGGTCAACTTGAGCCCAAGGTTTAGTGCCAATAAGTCCCACATTTTCAAGCTGATGTTGCAAACTCCATCTAGAAAACATAGATTGAACAACATTAGTTCTGTCAAGACAATCCATACAATTCGATCTAATAACCTTATTCTGGAGATTAAGAACTTTCTTCTGGCTCAAATCATAATGGAAGTAATTATCTGATGAAAATCCCATCTCTTCAACATGATCAATGAGCTTATTAACGTTCTCAAAATGCATATTCTTGCACTCATGATGGAAGTCAAAGTAAATGTAGTTGACAAAAGGTTTGAGTTTCTCTGGGAGACTATTAATGAGACTCTCATAGCCTTCCTTAACTGGTAATTCATATCCTTTCTGGTTCACCAAATTGATACAATATACTGAACCATATTTCTCGACTGATTTACTGAAATGTTTGACAGCTGGCTCAAGAGCATTTTTGGAGCTGATTACCAAGTTTGGCTTGTATTTAAGATTGTTTACTTCACTCCAGTAAATTGGTACAGACCCACGAATTTGAAGGAAGGACATCAACGCGTTGTCGGTGATGATAACTTGTTCAGTTTCATTGAAATTTGCAACATTACCCTCAGCATCAATACCTCTTCTGAAGTATCTGGTTCCACTTCTGTTGACAGATTTTCTGGTCAACAAAACATAAGTCAAGCGTTTTCCGGCAAAGTACAACGATTCAGTACGAACATAACCGTTAATCAAAGGTGTAATAAATTGTTCAGGAAATCCATTGTCAAGCAACCCTTGGGCAACATGTTTATTCCACCAAAATTCTTGATTCAATGATGGACTTTCCGATGTGTACAGAGTTTGGAAGTTGTTGGTCAAGTCCACACGATCATCAAGGGCAAAGTACAACTTATTTTTGTTCAATTGTTCTTTGATGAGTGAAATGTACTCTAACTCTTCAGCATCAGTTGACGTTTTTTGAATTGGGAGGATCTTGTATCCAGTTACAAGGGCAATTTCGGTTCCTAATATTGATCCGGTTATTTGATATTTGTCACATACTAACATATAACTATTGATCTTGAGCTTTATGAGTCCGATTAAACATCCAATAGGGGAAAAGGTCAATTGTTTGTAAACCGGTGGGATCTCAGTCATAACTGAAAACTTACCTTTTTCAACATGGACACATGTGCCACTGGGCTTGTGTAAATACACTTGAGAGTCGCCAGCTGTTGCGTAGGCTAAAGAAGACATGTGCGATTTGTTGTTTCGCAGAGAAATTGGTGATTTAATAACTTCGTACTGATTGAAGAGAGTTTGAGACTCTTAGCACCAGCTGTGTTCTCTGAACCAATACACCAAGGCAGTAGCTGTTAAAGTTTGTAGAATTGTCTTCAGTCGACAATGATGGTAAAAAATGTAAATTTACCCAAACTACATCAAACGTGTCCAAGCCTTGTCTATGAGATCACAGCCATATCAAGATTGTTACGGTGAAGCGCAAGAGTTGCAGTTCGTAAAGAATTTCTATTGCAGTATTGTATTTGGGTACAGATTGAAGGTTTTCACGTGATCTTCCTCATACTGAAACACCTTCTCACGCCACAGTTAGTCAAGACATTGAATCGCCGGCAAAGCCATTCTTGATATGTACGACATCAATGATGAGAAACCAAAGGTGGTAAGACATCTATATCCAATCACATCTGGCGAACCATTTAGTGTGCTGCCGTCACCAACCCCAGTTCAATTATCAAACTCCAATGATAATGAGTCACATTTAACTCATCTAGTGCATCGTTGGGATTCACTAGACTCAGTCATATCTATTGCATCAGCTCCATCGAAGAAATTGCTTTTCTGTGGTACTCAAAACTCCAAAATTTTGATCTTTGATCTTGTGACTTATTCGTTGGTTTCTACTATAAACAGCAAAAATATTTATCCTGTGTCAATTCTAAGCTTGACAATCGATAAAAATGAAAGCTTCTTATTCTCAACTGGTTCTGATTCCCTTGTTAAAGTATGGGATATTTCTGATGTTTCAAACATCTATTGCATTAAAATCATTTACTCGCTGATTGACATTGGAGACATATTCTCAATCAGTTACTGTGATGACTACAAAACATTGTACCTAGGCGCACAAAATGCTTCTATACTTTGGTGTACGGTCGATTTAGACACTATAAGGGAAGACTTTGAAGCTAATAAAGCTTCAACTGAAAAGGAAGTTGCTGATAAGTCAAATTTACCCCATCTTAGATACAATAAGTTTTTTGATTCAAAGGGTCCAGGTGGGAGAATCAATAATCTTCAGTTGAAGTATCAACTCATGAATACTGACCTTACAGTAAGTTTATGCAGAATTGATGCCAATAACTCTGTCACTTTTGCTCATAACAGTTACATTTATGGACTACAAATCACCACCAACGAATTCTTGAAATTAAAATTCCCAGCGTACAGTCAATTTTTGTTTAGTTGTGGTGGTGATGGACTCGTCAATTTATGGGGAATGGAGTCTGATTCAAAACTCACTAAACTAAAAAGTTTAGAGTGTGAAGATTCTATTCTTTCTATGCATATTGATCAAACTTATCTCTACGTGGGTCTCTCTGATGGAGTGATCGACGTTTGGGATCTCTTAACTTTTCAGTTGATCAAATCTGTGAAAAGCACCTGTGGTGAGCCAATAAGTGCTATAATTAGCAAGAATAACGCTGTATTCAGTGGTAGCAAGCATGGTTTGGTCTTAAGTGTGGGTAACAAACAAGAAAAATTAATAACATCTTTTGTTATTGGGCTCCATACCTTTAAGTATAATGATACCGATTTCTTGGTTGTTGGAGGGAAACAAACCCTTGAATTGCTCAGTTTATCGAAGCAAGATATAAAGCACTGTCTGGACAAGCCACATTTCCAGTTCAAGACTGATTCCACATCTTTGATGCAAGGATTATCGAAATTCATCGAATTTAAGACAATTCTGAAAACTCCAAGTTTATACATGGATGACTCTAGAAATTGTACTAGATTCTTGGTTAAATTGTTGAATGGTTTAGGTGCTTTCAAGACCTCGCTTATTCCAATAGAGCATGGAAACCCCATCATCATTTCAGAATTTAAGAACAACAAAAAGTCTCTTAATGCCAAAAGAGTACTCTGGTATGCTCATTATGATGTTGTTGATGCAATTGAAAACATTGACAATTGGTCCACAAATCCTTTTGAGATGGTGAGTAAGAATGGCTTCCTTTATGGTAGAGGTGTCAGTGATAACAAAGGTCCAACTCTTGGGGCAATTTATGCTGTTGCTGAATTGTATAGTAAGCAAGAATTGGATATTGACGTGGTGTTCATCATAGAAGGTGAAGAAGAATGTGGCTCGATTGATTTACAGAAGAAAGTTCTTGAGAATAAACCTCTCATTGGCCATATCGATTGGATCTTACTCTCTAACTCTTATTGGCTTGATGATGAAAGGCCATGTTTGAATTATGGATTACGTGGAGTTATAAATTGTTCCATCGTAATCGAGAGTGACAAGCCAGATAGACATTCTGGTGTTCATGGTGGTACACTGAAGGAACCAACTATGGATATGATACAATTATTAAACAAATTACAAGACGAGGAAACGAATCTCATAAAGATACCCAACTTCTACGACAACATACATAAGATTACACCATTGGAAGTTAAGTTCTTTGAGAAAATTGTTGATTACAATCCCAAATACAAATTGAATGATCTCATCTCCAGATGGACGAAACCCTCACTAACAGTACATAAGATAGAAGTGAGTGGACCAAATAATGATACTGTTATTCCCAAAACTGCCAAGGGTTCAGTGTCTGTGAGAATCGTTTCTGATCAGGATATTGATGTGATCAAGAACAGTCTCATTTCATACCTAGAATCTGAATTCAAACGACTCAAGTCCCCCAATAAAATCAAGATTGACATTTTTCATGAGGCTGAACCATGGATTGGAGATTTCAACAGTAAAATTTACCGGATTGTATATGAGAATATCAAAAAGAACTGGGGCTTGGAGCCACTATTTATTCGTGAAGGAGGTTCTATTCCGGGTATCAGATTCCTTGAGAAGACATTCCAAGCTCCCGCTTGTCAAATTCCTTGTGGTCAGCTGAGTGATAATGCCCACTTGATAGACGAAAGACTAAGAATTGTTAATCTACTTAAATTGAAGGACATTCTAACTGACACTTTCAAGAAAATAGGAACCACTAATGAAACAGAGGAGGATGAGTGATTTACATTATTATACAAGGATGACAGAATCTTTTATCTGAGGTTTTTTGTTGATGTAACAAATTCGTTTTTGACTTGAAAGATGTTTGTTGATTTGTCGAGTTGCGCCACCTTGTTGAAGGTTGAAATCTTTTTCAGACCAGAGCCATGAGTAGTGCTTCTGAGCTTTATTAGTTGGAGGAGGCCGTCTGCTTGAGTGACTTGAAGTTGATTGATTGGAAGAGCCTGATGATAAAATAGTCTCCATTGATGATATGCTAAAACTTTGACCTGAATCAGGTATCCTCAAATCATTGAAACGATTGAGTAGGTCTATAAAGTCGGCTTTGTTATACCAATATGGGCGGAATTGTATTATAGTTTTATCAGTTACAGTTTGCTGAAGAAACTGAAAATTTGCAAGGGATGCAGGATTATATTGGTTGAAAAGGACCAATGAGTACCTTGATTTGGTACTTTCTAGACCAGTGGATATGAGAGCTTCTAATGCAAAATCAATCGAAGCTTGAAAAAAATTAAATAGGAATGCATGATTGAATTGTGATTTGTAAAATTGTCGCTGGTGCAAAGACAATTTTTCAATTGTTTTATGATCCACGATAGTAACAAGTGACTCATCAAGATGGAGTAATCGACAAACCACAAGTATATCATTAAGTTCCTGTGTGATATCATTGACAACAACGAGAATCTTGTGATGAGTAAAGAAAGGAACTTTGTTGAAGAAAAGGGTCTTTATGCATAAAAATAGTGGGAACACTATATCCAAGCACAATGCAGCATCATGAGTACTTATAGTTGATGGTAGTGGGATAAGTGAAATTTTTGGATGTTTTAAAGTCATAAAGTCTTGTAGGCCACCATCCAAATTTATGCCAAATTGAAGGTTTCTGTCGCATGGAATAGAACAATTTGTTTTCAGGATTTTTTCACATTTTTTGCAAAGGTCAATTCCTTGTTGAATGCAATTAGTGAATGGATAAAGTAAATACTTTTGCTTTGGGTTGATGAATTTCTCAGAAAGGATGTGATTTGGTGAATTACTGAAAACTTTACCAACAACTTTATTACCTGGAACCACAGGTTTTTCCAAAAGGGCAAGATCATTGGGGTATGATATTGCCACTAGCTTTACTTGGAATAACACCTCAACATTGGCCATCAAGAAATCTTTCGGAAATTTTGGAATTTCGTTTATTCGATTCTTCTGTGGATCGAATGTTCGCTTGACAGGAATTGAGTCCCAATTAAATTGATTTTTATTGGACATGTGCCACAACAATTTGAATTTATGTATTCAGTAAATCAATGAAAAAAAATTAAACAAGGATCAAGCGTGAAGCGAAGGTTTTATATGCGTGTTAAACTATGAACAACGAGTTAACTTAAATTTTAGACTGTTACTCGTCTAATTTACACTGGGCGCAGGAACAATAGGTTTTTTTTTATGTGTATTTCCGAATTAGGGAATGCCAACCAAAAACCTAAATAATGGAAAACTACTTCAAATTTGACTGATACGTGAACTTACTATAAACATTTCATTAATCGTTATCACTTGATGGAGCTTGATTCAGTTTTTGTCTTCTTTGACGATCTTCTTCTTCTAATATTGATAACCTAAGTGCTTCTTCAATCATTCTATCTTCAACTGTTTGATACCTTATTGTTGACCTTCGACGCGCCCCTTGCATATCATACTCTGCTGTATCAGTGGATGGATTGATTATGAGGCTAGATGCATGTATTGCAGATGCAGCTGCAGCTTTTCTCGCTAATTTGTTCCTAGCTGATGAGAGTTTTTGCTCCCAATCTGGTCTAATTTGATCAATTGTAACAACTTCAGGGGAATCAGGTGGTGTTGACATTTTTCTCTTAGATTGAATTGGTATTGTTGTGGAATCTGGTGACAGCAGTAAAACTGCCTCATCTTCAATTTGATCTTTCAGTTTAAAATCTGATGGTTTGATTCCACCTATTCCGGTCCTCATAGGGAAATTTGACTTGAATGTAACTCCAAAATCTGTAACTGCACAATATGGACAAAGTGCTGGCTCCAGAATCAATGTATGGGGCAATTCTTGTGTTGTACTATTTGCACTTGGGTCATCATGCGGTGGATGTGGATCTAATCTCTTGATTTGAACAAAGCATTCAGTACATATTGGTTGTAGACAACACCGCGATAAGTTCAAGTTGTTGGGATAATATAGGAAACAAATGGGGCATTCGATAGGTCGACGATACAACATCATGTATAAATCTTTCGACATAATTGAAGAAGATCCTTCACCCTTTTGAGCTTTTGCCTTTTCATCTATAAATCTTGCTTCTTCATTCTTTTGTTGTTTCTTGGTCTTTTCTACTAACAGTTTGAGTTTAGCCTTATGTTCTTGGCGTCTATAGTAATTTGAACTTTTATGGATTTTATGATTGTCCACATCATCTTCTTCTTCTTCTTCATAAGCTCCTTCAATTGAATGAAGAGTTAGTTGTCTTAGTAGAGTATAGATTTCTTTATCAGTCCAACTGTCATCAAAATCTTGAAGGGGTGTATAGAAAGGTGCTAGTCTCCTATTGACAATTAAATCTCGAACAACTTCAACATCATAATCAAGGTTCAGTTTATAGGTGCCAAAAGGAGCAAGATATCCTCCATCGACATTCTCATCCAACCGTACAACGAGTTGACTATAATGAGCTTCTCTCTGTTTATCCTTTTCTTCTTGTCGTTTTGCCTTTTTGTACTCATTCATACTATTAAAAACAGACCCACTGGTTGTGTGACGTCTACTCTGTCTGGATTCATATCCGAATGATCCACCCGATCCATATGAATTAGCACGAGGGCGTATTTCCTTACCAGCCGTGTTCCCCATATTTGGTGTAGTGTGATTTTGAGGACCCACCAAATTGCTTGGAGTGCGGATGGGTTGTACACGCACTGATAGGGGCTTTTCGTTCTTTTGTTACCACTCGAAGACGACGAATTTACAACTGCATATTAACATATTATTGACTACAACTTACGAGAATTTTGATAGGAATTAACACATTCGTTTGTCCTTGACACAATTACGAAAAGAAGTTTAGCGATATCGGACTTATCAAACTTGTTATAGGCGTGAGGCTCATTAATCTGTAATTTACCAAATTCGTCATTAGACTATCGTGCGACAATAAAACTATCACAAACAAATCACCACTTCCTACGTGGTAAAGGAGATCATGAGCTGTTATGGTTTCATTAAATTAAATGCTAATCATTACTTTGCTAGGTACGTGCGATAACTCGACTGTCTCAGCGAGATCTTACGTCCCAACACCAAATCCAACACCTATCATTGCAATTACCACAGAAAACCAAAAGATCCCCAACACCAAACTTATTGTTTTCTGTAGCCCACTAAACTTAGTGATGTTGGGTCTATGTACAGTGTATTGGTAACCGTAGAAAAGCGTTTTCTTGTTGACTGAAAGTCTATCAAAAATCCCAATCGGCACCAAAAAAAAGATTGGGGGTAGCAAAAGACCAAGAGCCATCAACAGCACAAACACTAGCCACGAGAAGTGAGTGAGTTTGAAATCATGAAGCTCCTTCTCATCGTAAATGATCGATGAGTCTTGTGTCAGTTGTGGGTATAAGAGGGCACCTTGTGATTTACTCATTGCAGCTCCAATGGTGGGTGTATCATTCCACATATTCTCGTGCATATTCTCAGTGGCTAATCTATCATGTGTGGGTGCTTTCGGTGGTGGTCTTCGAGGAGATCCAAGAACTTGTACAGAACGTGTCTTGTTCTTTGTGTTCATTGTGGCTGGTACTATGTTTTCGGAATTGCTCGAGTATGTTGAGCTGATATCCAGATGATGATGATGTACTGGCTCGATCATTGTTGGTGTCAGTATAGTGACAAGTTTGGGCTGATTCTTCAAATTTATTGGTTTAACTTCATAAACCATGAATGGTAATTCTCCAGTGTTCTCTTGACCAATGAAACTTTCTGTATGGTCATCAACTTCATCAACTTCTGGAACTTGCTTTTCCTGAGTGAGTTTATCGAGTAACTCATTAGTGGAAAGTGAATTGATGCTATCTCGTACTACCTCCTCGTTCAGTATTGTGGTATTATTAGGAGCAGATTCTAAAGGATGCTCCAGGGTATCGTTTGCATGTGGTTCTGGGTTTATATCAGAGATACTTGTGAGATTGAAAACAGATGAACGATTCATAAGATCCATATTAGATGATGTTGAGAGAACCTTTTTGTCTCGTGAAGTCATGCTTGTTCTTTCCAAGTTGTCATTGTAGATGGTGAATCTTCTTGAATGAGCAGTGCTGTTACTTGCTGTTGATGATCTGTTCCCTCGACTACTGTTTCTGCTACCTCTAGACCCACTTCCCGAGCTTGAACCTGCCCTCTCAATGCTACTACCCCGAGCATCGTAAAAAGTTGCAGCTGATGACATGGATTGGCCCATGACCTGCTCAATTGTCAGACCGGATGAATTCTTCGGTTTTGAAATGTGTATTATTGACAGTTTTCTGCTGGGGATAATTGAATTGGTATCAAAATGTTCTTCAAAAACAAACCGATTAGGTATAATACTGTCTCTGTACTCTTGAAGAATAGACTCTACTGACTCAGCGTACTTTATTGACTCGTTATCTTGATCTTTACTGTCATCAGTATCAGCAAAATCATCGATTGTTGTTTCGGTGTGGGTATCAAATGCTTGGGCAGAATGCACATTTGATCGATTTGGAGACTGGGTGGGTGATCTTGACCCCAATCGAGGTATCAATGTATGAATCAATGCTTTGGTTGGAGATATTGAACTCTGCCTTGATCGTCTGTGCCGATCACTTGAATCAGAATCAACTGAATCACGGCGGAAGAACGAACGTCTCGACTTTGTCGGTGATTCTAAACCAAATACATTCTCTTTGGATTCCAGCATAGTTTGCTGAGTTGAGGGTCTTGGATTATTTCAACAATCACTTGAATGAAAGATGTCTACCAATTGATGTTTATCAATTTCCTAAAACGGTAAATTGGCTGCATGTTTTCTATTCACCAAGACCTTACAATGCGACGCAACATTAATGTTTATTTCGTTATTGACTAGACAATTGGTATTAAAAGAATCCAGTTCTTTGATTTGACTTAATAATTGTAAGTAGTTGCTCTTCTTCTTCTTCTTCTGCATGGATCAACGACTTTGTTGCCTGAACCTGTACCTCCAGTGCTTGTACCTCCAGTTGATCCGCCCGTAGACCCACCTGATCCTCCTCCGTTACCACCAGCTCCACCACACTTGCCAGAAAATGCTGCAAAAGCATTGGTAATAACAGTGTCAAAAGTGTTGGCATTCAAAATGGTCTTCAATAAATTAGTAGCCAAGTTGGTATTCTTGAGAGCATCAACAACTTCACCAAGATCCAAAGCATTTGATGATAAAACTTGTCCAACTAATTCAACGGCAAATGGGATGTATGCTGAATCGGTGATAATAGATTTAACCACCGAAGATGCCAATCCTGAATTTGCTAAAGATTCCAATAAATTGACAACAATGGTATCGAGGTCAAGGGCTCTAGCATCAACTTCACTATTATATTCCCTTGCTACCAAACTCTGAGGTTCTTGGAGTAATTCTCTAGCACTGAGTCTGGATGAAATAGCTTCTTGAACTTTATCCAACAAACTGTCAATAACAGAAGCTGCAGTTCTGAACAAAGACGCATACAAGGAACAGTCACTAATCAAATCTTGAACAACGGTTGTAACCAAACCAGACTTGTCCAAAGCATCAAATAAAGTACTCAAGTCCAATAAACCGGACTTCAAAACAGTAACAATTGTTCTAATGACAATTGGTTGCAAGTTTGGTGAAGTCGCCAAATACTTAATAATTCTTGTTGCCAATCCAGTGTCATTCAAGGCACTCAAAACATCAGTAACAATTTCATATTCTCTTTTCTCTAAAGAATCGTAAGTTTCATCTCTCTTGGATTTGTAGCTTTCCAAAGAATTCAAGAGTTCGACCAAATCAGTTTCATCAGTTCTTTTTTCAACTGCAACGTTCTCAGATGCAGGTGCTGCATTAATCACTACTGAGTAAGTGAGGGCGGCAGCCAAAGTGGTTTTTGATAATTTCATACTCGAGCGAAGGTTATCCAGAAATTGAGGTTCAGAATCTATTCAACAGGATTATTCTCCCATCTTATAGTGGCTTTGAGAAATTTGGGGTTTCTAAAGCATGTTAACCGTAAAAGGAAGTTTTCACTTGGGTTTTAGTTTGCACAGTGAGTACTCTCATTATATTTCCTTTTTCGGTAATGAAGCTACTACCACTTTGAGAATAGTTAAACCAATATGAGTAAAACTTTCAAGGCTTAATTGTAACTCAGGTAGCTTCACGCTTAATCACTTACTCCCCTTACCAAAAAAATTCATCAATGAAGTTTGTTTCTTTTTAGCACCTCCGGATCTAGTAGTTGGTGTTGCTTTGGTTGCAGGCTTTGTAACTTTACTTTTAGGCTTAGTCTTTGGAGTTTCTTTGGCTTTGTATGAGACAATGTAGCCGTCTTCATCGACTTCTTCTCGTATTTGAGGTGATTCCACCTTCGCATTGTCGACTGCTTCTTCATCTGTCTGTTCCTGTGGCTTAACATCTTTGTCCTCGATGACTTCTGACGGTACTTCTTCTTTGGCTGTGTTTGCATTTTCTTCTGTGCGAGCACTCTCTGGTTTTAGTTCATTTCGGGGTTGTGAATCATCCATGTCACTAAAATCATCATCGTCGTCAAATAGATTCTGAAGATCGGTAACATAATCCTTTGTTACTTTAGGTTCCTCCTCCTCTTCTTGTTCATGTACATCAGAAATGACAACTTTCTCCTGATTCTGAGCTTTTCGAGACTTGTATGAATATGCTGGTTTTTTAGTTTCTTTCTTTTCTTCTGCTTCCTTTTTGAATGATAGAGTATTACTTTGAGCAGAAGGTTTTGCAGCTTTCCTTGACACATAACCTGAAGATAAACCAGCAGATTTGATCTTTTTTGCTGGTTTTGGTGCTTCCACAACTGGAGGAGTTCGCTTTCTCTTCTGAGGTTCGGGTGCTCCAGAAACTGGACCAGTAACTTCAGATTCTTTCAATGGTGGGCCTTGGATCATTCCATTCTTGACGAATTTGTCAATCTCATTGTGAGGTACATCATACTGGAGCTCAGCAAGAGACACATCTTGGAAGGTCACATTGAACTCATTCGAAACTAAAGAAAAGATATGCACACAATCTACATGAGAGAAACCTTCAAGATCTGAGTCAACTTGGTCGTCTTGCACGAGTTTGAACGTCTTCATGTTATCTTTAGTACCACTGATGATAAAAGTGCATTTGGCCTTGTGCTTATTGGCTCTGTAAAAGTCTGCGAGAACGTGTTTCGATTGATTGATTGAAATGTTGAGTATTTGGGAGATTGAGGTGTACGTCACTGTTTCCTGAGACTTGAAAAGCCTACGTGAAAGCTCAGCGACTGTGTCAGGCGAATCCATCGTCATTTCAACGCGTACTGAGTCGCGATGGTGTCAATACATGTAGTATAGTCGTGTATGGACATTACACCAATATCCACTAGTCTTGGAACCGCTTTGCATCCCTGTCATGTTTCTTGATCTACAATTCTACAGCTAAACAATCAATAAATTCATTACTATACACTAGAGCTCATCTTTCAAGAGCTTTGCTTTTTCTTCTAAATAAGCCTTTCTTCTCTTCTCTCTTTCTTCCAAATTACCATCGAGATCCTTCTCGATCATTTCATCAGTAACACCATTACTGATAAGCGTTTTCCAAGTCTTCAATCTTCCAAAAGCGTTACGAGCATACGAAAAATCTTGGAACCCTTGTCTAATTCTGTCAGTTGAAGAAGCAACAAATGGGCCATGATGCACTGTATGTTGATCCAAGATCTGCCCACCTACAAGGATAAACTCCACGTCATTGTCTGAGGAGATAGGGTTGGCACCTTTGACTTCGTCACCATCTGTGTTGAAGAAAGCGGTGTGATGCTCCTTAACTTTAGTTCCATCATCTAACATCAAACTAGAACCTTTGAGCATATATAAGAAAACATTGAAATCTTTGGGGAATGGTTGCTTAAATATAGCACCTGGTTGCAAGAAATAATGATAGTAGTGAACTGGAGTATAAGCGAGATCTTTGACACTTTCGACGCCCAAAGTTTTACCACTAATAACTTTAACACGAACTTTGCCATCTTGATCATTTGCTTCAGGAATTTCATAAGATCTCAAATCTCTATAACGAGGTTCAACTTCTCTTAATTCCTCAGGTAAATCAACCCATAATTGCATTCCATTTGCTCTTTCACCATTTTTCAAAGCTACTGGCATTTCACTATGAACAATACCTTTACCAGCAGTCATAAATTGGAGATCACCAGGATATAAAATACCTTTCAGGCCTGTAAAATCTTCATGGGCCATTGCACCTTCAAGCATATAACTAATAGTTTCTTGACCAAGATGAGGATGTTCAGGGAATCCACCTTCACCACCAAAGAAATGATCAAGCATTAAAAATGGGGTAAACTTTCTCATCCCACTTACACCAATTGATCTTCTAACAGTGGCTCCAACACCTTCACTTTGTTCGACAGCATGTACAATTGTTTTAACAGTTCTTGACATAATTAACTTAAAATAAATAAATATGAAGATAATTTGAGTAAATTGCATCAATTTATGTTCAAACTTGATCTCTAATCAAATTCAGAGTTGCAGGTCATCACATATATAAAACGGTTCATTTGTAAAATTTACTAAGTGCACACAAATTTTCAGTAAGAAACTGGTCATTTGATGTGTCACGTGAGCCCTCATCACAATATGTCAACTCGATTTGTAATGGAGATGATTCGCTGATAGTAAATTTGTAATGAAGAACCCAATAGAAAATCTTGATTGATATGAGTCACTGAATTCTTCTGACAAATTGACCTGACAGAGTTCGAGGTGGGGTTTTGTTGGCGGGATAAATTTGTTTTTCGTAAATCGTACCTTTTGTGGAGAAGTTCCCAGATGAAATTCTGGCATTCCCTGCCAAATTGCAATTTGTTGGAGCATTTCGGTCTCTGAAAAAACCTTTACACTTTAGTTATAGCCTTTACACTTTAGTTATAGTTCCGTTACAGTTTACACCAGCCATGCAGTGATTTCTTTGATGCAGACTCTCATTCAGGTCGAGGAACTAAACTGCAAACTCGCTACTGTGGTCTCGGTGAACCACGTAACCTTACTCCGTCTAAATTGATGTGGGTATTGCCAAGTCTTACTGACTGTGCCCCACAAAACGTTTGAAACTGGACCAAAATCTTCATTCAAACCTTCATTCAAACAAGAACCTTGAACGTAGTCAAATGTCCGTAACCAACACTCTCGGGCTACAATTGTAGTGTAAATTACCAACCAGGAAAGGGCAAAACACCATAAAGTTTAATGCTGGCACCACAACAAATGTTTACCCACATCAGGCGTTTCCAGCACTGACGCGGCCCCCCAAACCAGGAAAGAGTTGTTTACCCCAGTAAGTTTTTTCCACATACCCGGAGAATCAACTGATGTCAAAGGACACGACGATCACTATTGACATGGAACTACAGTGGCACGGTAACTCAGTGCCTTTTACCGATGATACTTTAAGTTGCTGTAGTCACCAAATTCCAGGGCGCAAGAATTCAGTGGGGTTAGTGGAGAAGAGTTTCAAACACCTATCAGTTCCCAAAAAAAGTGTGAATTTTTCCGGATTTTACATGCCGTGCTAACTGGAACCTTAATGGGTTTGTGTAATTTAGGCCAATTGTTCCGAGACATAATATTTGACGTTAACCAAGAAGCAGTAGATCTCTTATCAAAGCTAAAATAGCAACCTTTGCAAAAACTAATGACAGTTAGTAGTTGCCACTGACTATGACAAGAATTTAACGGAATATTGAACGGCATTGCCGTAGCAACTTTGTTGATTATTCATCAACTAATAGTGGTATTGTTATTACGTCATAACCTAATTGGGTAAGTGACTTAATTCGGTTAGCCGTCCTATTAAAAAAGGTTTTTTTGGCTGTTAAAACTCAATCATTTTCTTGAAGTTTTCTTGAGCCAAGCCAGGTCGTAGTAAGACTCTGGAGTTGATTGTTGTTGATTTTTTTCTTGGAGCAAGTCCCCTGGAATTATATAAATAAGTAGAATTCATTGTAAATCCGCTAATTAGAAAATGGTAGATAAAGAGCCAAAACTGGCAATAGAAACTGATTTATTGAAAAGCGAATCATCAGGTTCAAGTATTCCTGAATTATCAAAGGTACCTGATGACTTAGAGAGTGTTCACTCAAGACTTGCTGAGCCTGGTCAAGGTGAAAAGGGTAATATCTTATCCCAATACTCAGAGAAACAAGTTATGCAGATGGGCAGAAACTATGCTTCAAAGCACGGTTTAGACCCTGATTTGTTTGCTAGAGCTGCGGCGTTAGCTCGAATGCCAGCGGAATTCAACTCCATGTCTTTCTTGACAGAAGACGAGAAAATTGGTTTAAATAGAGAAGCTACCCAAAAATGGTACTTCCCAAAGAAATTGGTAGCAGTCATTGCATTAGGTTCAATGGCCGCTGCTGTTCAAGGTATGGATCAAAGTGTTATTAATGGTGCTACTTTGTTCTATCCAAGAAAATTAGGTGTTCTTGACTTGGCAGAACCTGAATTAATTGAAGGTCTCGTTAATGGTAGTCCATATTTGGCAGCATCTTGTATCGCTTGCTGGACTTCAGATTATTGGAATAGGAAATTAGGAAGAAAATGGGTTATCTTTTGGACGTGTCTTATCTCTGGTGTCACATGCATTTGGCAAGGTTTTGTTAACACTTGGTGGCATTTGCTCATAGCAAGATTCTTTATGGGATTCGGTGTGGGTATTAAATCTGCCACTGTTCCACCTTATGCTGCCGAATGTACACCTCGTCATGTTAGAGGTGCATTGGTGATGTTATGGCAATTCTTTACTGCTGTGGGTATTATGTTTGGATATGTGGCCTCTTTAGCTTTTTACAGAGTTCCTGATAGGGGATTTGGAACTGGTTTAAATTGGAGATTAATGTTGGGAAGTGCTGGTATTCCAGCTTTCATTGTTTTGGTTCAAGTTCCTTTTGTACCTGAGTCACCAAGATGGCTCATGGGTAAAGAGAGACATCTTGAAGCTTTTGAATCTTTACGTCAACTTCGTCATGAAGAAATCGCAGCTGCAAGAGATTGTTTCTATCAATACGTTCTTTTGAAGGAGGAAGGTTCTTATACTGGTATTCCTATCTACAAGAGATTATGGGAAATGATTACTGTGAGAAGAAACAGAAATGGTGCACTCGGTGCTTGGATTGTTATGTTTATGCAACAGTTCTGTGGTATCAATGTTATTGCTTACTACTCTTCATCTATCTTCATTAAAGGTGGTTTTGGAGAGATTGAAGCACTCTTGGCATCATGGGGATTTGGTATGATTAATTTCCTTTTCGCTATACCTGCCTTTTACACAATCGATACTTTTGGAAGAAGAAATTTGTTACTCACAACTTTCCCATTGATGTCAATCTTCTTGCTTATGACTATGGGCGGGTTCTTCATTAGTGATACTAACAAGGATGCTAGAATTGGAGTTATTGCAACGGGTATCTATATCTTCGCAGCCATTTATTCATCAGGTGAAGGGCCGGTTCCATTCACTTACTCTGCTGAAGCTTTCCCATTATATATCAGAGATTTAGGAATGGGATTTGCAACAGCTACATGTTGGTTTTTCAATTTCGTTTTAGCTTTTACATGGCCTAGACTTGAGGTAGCTTTCACTACTCAAGGAGCGTTTGGCTTTTATGCTGCGTGGAATATTGTTGGATTCTTCTTGGTGCTCTTTTTCCTTCCCGAGACAAAAGGGTTAACATTAGAAGAATTAGATGAAGTTTTCAATGTTAGTTTGAGGAAGCACGCAAGGTATAGAGTACGTGAATTATTTCACAATTTACAGGTTCATGTTCTCAGGAGGAAAGTTCGCCCACTTGAACCACTTTATGAACATGAAAAGAGAATGGCTGTTACCAATCCCGAATGGAATGATAAGACAGAAATCTCCCACGTCGAATAGTGGTAGTGATTATATTGTCGATAACCTGTCCTATCAGGAAATACACGCAAATGGAGGAATTATCCTTGTAACACAAAGTTCTCCCATAAAACTCGAGAATCTCAAATGGTATTTTGAAACTCTAAAAATAGGGAACTATTACTGTGGGGTCGATAGTGTACCCTTAAGCTTTTAGAAACTTTATGTTTAACTTGAATAGCCCCAAGCTCATTGACATGACCCATTTGAGAAGCTTGTGGTGGACAAATAGACTCTCCACTCGAAAGACTCTGCACTCGAAAGAGCATGAATGAATTGGTTCTCGGTCAATTACGTATTGCTATCTTTTGCATAGCAATTTGTTGCCTAAAAAACCTGATATTTTTTTAAAATGTCTATTTACCCAGGGCTCAATTGGTTTTCAATTCCTGCTTACTCCAGACTGATTATTATGATTTTGTGATGATCGCTGTTATCATTTCTATAAATTGAGTTAATCCCCCAGTTTTTCATTGTTTCAAAATGTCTGGGGATCAAAAAAAGGGTTTAAATTCCAGTATTCCAGATTCTCATAAAGAAGGTTTATTCGATCATGCTTCATCATCATCGTCAAATCCTGACTTACTGAAAGTTAATGATGATCAAGCTTCACTCCACTCAAAACTTGCTGAGCCTGGTCAAGGTGAAAAAGGTAACATTTTATCCCAGTACTCAGAAAAGCAAGTTATGCAAATGGGTAGAAACTATGCTTCAAAACATGGTTTAGATCCTGACTTGTTTGCTAGAGCCGCTGCATTAGCAAGGATGCCAACAGAATTCAATTCAATGCCGTTTCTTACTGAAGAAGAAAAAGTTGGCTTGAACACTGAAGCAACAAAGAAATGGCACATTCCTATGAAATTAGTTGCTGTTATTGCATTGGGTTCGATGGCTGCTGCTGTTCAAGGTATGGATGAATCTGTTATCAATGGTGCAACAATCATTTACCCTGAAAAATTTGGGGTTACACCTGATAAGATGAAGAATGCTGATTTAATTGAAGGTCTCATTAATGGTGCCCCATACTTATGTTCTTCAGTTATTGCTTGTTGGATGTCCGATTGGTGTAATAGACAAGTTGGAAGAAAGTGGGTTATCTTTTGGACTTGTGTTATAAGTGCAGCCACATGCATTTGGCAAGGTTTTGTCAATACTTGGTGGCATTTATTTATTGCAAGATTCTTCTTGGGATTCGGTATCGGTATTAAATCTGCAACTGTACCTGCTTATGCGGCTGAATGTACACCTCGTCACATTAGAGGTGCATTGGTTATGTTATGGCAATTCTTCACTGCCGTGGGTATTATGTTTGGTTATGTGGCTTCTCTAGCTTTTTATTATGTACCTGACAGAGGTATCAAAAGTGGCTTGAACTGGAGATTAATGTTGGGAAGTGCCTGTATACCTGCTATTATTGTTGTTTTGCAAATACCATTCGTTCCTGAATCTCCAAGGTGGCTTATGGGTAAAGAAAGGCATGTTGACGCTTTCGAGTCTTTATGTCAACTTCGTCATGAACGTATGGCTGCTGCTAGGGACTGTTTCTATCAATATGTGTTGTTGAAAGAAGAAGGTAGTTACCTTAACACGCCAACATGGAAGAGGATGATTGAAATGTTCACAGTTAGAAGAAATAGAAATGGTGCAATTGGCGCCTGGGTGGTGATGTTTATGCAACAATTCTGTGGTATCAACGTTATTGCCTATTACTCTTCATCCATTTTCATTCAATCTGGTTTCAGTGTTATCGATTCATTGTTGGCATCATGGGGTTTCGGTATGATCAACTTTTTGTTTGCAATTCCTGCCTTTTACACCATCGACACTTTTGGAAGACGTAATTTGTTGCTTACAACTTTTCCATTGATGGCCATTTTCTTGCTTATGACTATGGGAGGATTCTTCATTAATTTGGAGACTGCAAGAGAAGCAAGAGTCGGAGTTGTTGCTGCAGGAATCTATTTATTCGCCTGTGTCTATTCTTCAGGTGAAGGTCCAGTACCATTTACTTACTCTGCTGAAGCTTTCCCATTGTATATCAGAGATTTGGGAATGGGTTTTGCAACTGCTACATGTTGGTTCTTTAATTTCATCTTAGCATTTACATGGCCAAGATTGCAGAATGCTTTCACAACAAAAGGTGCATTTGGTTGGTATGCTGCATGGAACATTGTTGGATTCTTCTTGGTTTTATTACTTTTGCCAGAGACAAAAGGATTGACTTTAGAGGAATTAGACGAAGTGTTTGGTGTGAGTTTGAGAAAGCATGCAAAGTACAGAGTACGTGAATTGTCTCACAATTTGCAAGTCTATGTTTTGAGGCGTAAACTTGAACCTTTGGAGCCACTTTATGAGCACGAGAAGAGAATGGCTGTGACCAACCCTGAGTGGAACGAGAAGACAGAAGTGTCTCACATCGAGTAATAGAATAGTTATGATGACAGTAATAGTTATGAGTTCAAGAATTGTAAGGTGACAGCTCAAGTCTGGGCGCCAAGCTGTCAAATCAGCCCGTGATATCAGGATACCTCAAGTATGATGTGTTCATTTTCATCCACTCTCGTGAGATCATCGTCATCGTGGTTGCTTTGGCCACAGTAACGTGGTGCTGCAGGTGGTGCGTGAATCAAGCAAATCGTGAATTTTTGTTTTTGATTCCACTGTTTTGGCGATGAAATCTGAAACTGAAACAGTTGGCGGATTCATCACCGGCTACTGGTTGTCGGAGTCTGGATATTCTTGGTTCAACTTCAACTGCAACAGTCGCTTGTTTGTGCGCAGCACCTTATCAATTGCTGTGGTCGGCAACATCCGATATTAGCGCGGTGTTCCGATAAGCTTCCCCTAGCCTAAATCTCCACCCAAAACGAAACAGAAACCACAACAAACTTCAAACTGTCCTCTCACTGAAACACAATGTCGTTATCTCAAGCCAATGCAACTTACCTCAAGTATTTGATTCAGTATCCTCTTCTCACCAAATCGATAACTTCTGGGGTATTGAATGGTCTCAATGAAACTCTAGCATCAACAATTCTGGGTGACTATGAACTGTTTAAGCTCTCGCCCAAGTCAAAGATAGTAACTATGGTGCTTTACGGCAGTGTGATTTTGACGCCAATCAGCCACAACATGTACAAGATTCTCAATAGGATCTTTGCTGGAAAGACACTGATGTTGATGAAGGTGCTTCAAATTTTGACATCTTTAGCTACAATTACGCCGAGTCTTTCTGTGCTTTTCGTTTCTTGGATCTCAGTCATCAACAATTACAAGCCATCCAAAAAGCCAACCAATGTTGATTCACAAAAGTACATTAAGCAAGAGCTTTTCAGATTATTTGGGATTATTAAAGCTGGTCTTGGTCAAAACTACTTGAAAATCTTGAAGGGGTCAATGACAACCAGCTTTCTAAGTTTGTTAGTAGCACAAAATTTCATAAGACCAGAATTGTGGGTGGTGTTTTTCAACTTGATTTACTTCGTGCTTGGGACTATCCAGAACACAAAACTCAAAATCGCTGTCAAAAAAGCAAACCAAAAAAAGAATGATTAGCTTCCTTGAGGGTATCTTAGGGGATATGACCATTTCAGCCTGATAGTTGCATCAACCACTTTAACTTCGCTTATCATTGCTGATTGCTAAATTTCACTCTTTTTTGGCCCCACTCCACTATTCCTCCACCAATGAGTCGCGGCCACTGAAAAATCACATATAAATGTTTGCTAGAACTGCTGCCAGGACTGCTACTAAACGTATTTCCATTGGTTCCGTCTCCCAAACTACTAAACCTATTTTTACTTATAACTGTCGTCAACCCATTGCCATTAAAAGAACAATGATTACTTCTCATGCTGTTATGATCAAAGAACATGGCGAACCAGACGCCGTTTTATTCACCCAAGAATACCAAATTGATGATGAAAATCTTGCTGATGACTCTGTAGTTGTCAAGGTACTCGCTGCTCCAATCAATCCATCAGATATCAATCAAATTCAAGGGATTTACCCTTCTCAACCCGAAAAGACTACTAAGTACGGCACTGATTTCCCATCATTTGTTGGTGGTAATGAAGGTCTTTTTGAAGTAGTTAAAGTGGGGGCTAAAGTTCAAGGATTGAAGGCCGGTGATTGGTGTTTGCCTACAAGAGTTTGTGGGGGAACATGGAGAACATTTGCTGAATTCAAAGACGAACAATTGTTCAAGATTACCAACCCTACTGAATCCGAATCTAAGGGGAAGAAAGGTTTGACTCTCAATCAAGCCTCAACATTGCTTGTAAACCCATTGTCCGCATACTTAATGTTGACTCACTACGTCAACCTTGAAAAGGGTAAAGATTGGGTTATTCAAAATGGTGGTAACTCTGCTGTCGGACAATATGTGTCTCAGTTTGCTAGAAACATGGGTGTTAACTGCCTTAGTGTCGTTAGAGATAGACCAAATCTTGAAGAATTGAAAGAAGAATTGAAAGCTGCAGGAGCAACACAAGTTATCACTGAAGAAAACAACAATTCGAGAGAGTTTAACGCTACCGTTAAGAATTGGGTCAAAGAAACTGGCGGTTCTATTAAACTTGGATTGAACTGTGTTGGAGGTAAATCATCAACTGCGATAGCCAGAAAATTAGGAGATAATGGAATTATGTTGACTTATGGAGGAATGTCAATGCAACCCGTCACCCTTCCTACATCTCTTCATATCTTCAAGAACATTACAAGTGCCGGATTCTGGTGTACTAGAATCGTTGAAGGTGATTTACAATTGAAGCAAGACATCGTTCACAAGATCATCGGCTGGTACGAGGACGGGCTGCTTCAAGATGCTAAATCGACTCTCAACAAGTTTGAATCAGGAGATTTAAGTGACTTCTACAAGGAAGCTATTTCAAATTCCAAGAGTGGTAAACAGATTGTCACTTTCTGAGTCAGCAATGTGGATTCGGCAATGTCCGAAAAAGCGGAATTTGTTTTTTGAATAGTAATGAACTACTGATACACCAACTACGCATTGACAATACCTCAATATTCAGCAACTAGTGCTGCATTTTGGTAGTAGGTTTCGATCAAACTGTAAACGGGAAAGTACCGAAATCCTTATCTAAACTGTAAATCATCGAATCAGTGCTCGATATTTTAGTGTTGACTCTCGTTAGACTCTCGCTAATTTACCACTAATCTTGGTCGAAATTGGTGTGGGCTCTCGGCCCGGAATTTCTTTTATCGATCCCATAAAAAACTATTTGGACAATTTTCATCTTATCATGTCTCGAGCTATCTGTTCCTCTCGTGTACTTCTCGATGACGTGGTTGAACCTGCTACCATTATATTCTCAATAGAATCGGGTAAGATCCTTCACATTCATAAGGGAAAGCTCAAATCAGATGACACTTTACTACAACTCTACAACGTTTTACCAGCCGATTACCGAGACGTGTCACCATTGGTGGTGATGCCAGGTTTAGTTGATGCTCATGTTCACCTCAATGAACCCGGTAGAACTGAATGGGAAGGTTTCGCTTCAGGTACACAAGCTGCTGCTTCAGGTGGTGTAACTACAGTCATCGATATGCCACTTAATGCTATACCACCAACAACGACAGTTGCCAACTTCAATCTCAAGATTAATGCTGCAAAAAATCAAACGTGGGTCGACGTTGGTTTCTGGGGTGGCCTTGTCCCCAGTAATATCAATGATTTACGTCCTCTTATTCAAATGGGTGTACGTGGGTTTAAAGCTTTCTTGATCGAGAGTGGTGTGGATGAATTCCCGGCTATTGAACCAAAACATATCTTGAGAGCCATGAAAGAAGTCAATGGACTCTCGACTCTTCTCATGTTCCACGCAGAAATGCAGCCCAACGTCAAGGATGGACCTGCTATATCTGTTCATCAAGTTGAGAACAAAACTCCCAAACTAGTACCCAATGAAAGAAGAACAAACTTTTATCTTGAAGATGACATTGATGAAGTGTTAGAGGAAAGCCCTGATACTGAAATTGACTCTGATAGTTCATTCAGAGTTGAAGAAATAACTGGTGATATTGACGCCATTGATCTTGGTATGTCTGCCTCTTTCATTCAAAGAGCTCCAAAACCTGTGGTTAAAATACTTTCCCGTAGCATCGATAAAGATCACAAGGAACACGAGAATTGCACCTTGCCACATAACCATGCTGGATCGATTGATCACAATGTCTTGACTGATGAACAAGCAAAAGCTCTTGCTAAATCACCTTATCTCTCTGGTTCCGAGCCTGCTTATGGTTTATATTCCAGAATTGCCAATCACCATAAAGAGCCAGGAGTAGACACTCCATTGTTACTTGCACAAAACGATGACGAAGTGCTTGCTAATGTTGACCCAACAGCTTATGCATCCTTTCTTGCATCTAGACCTGATAACTTTGAGACAACTGCTATTGCAGAGATCATCAATTGCTCCACTATGATCCCCACTGTTCCTCTTCATATTGTTCACTTAGCCACTCACGAGGCTGTTCCATTACTTAGAGCTGCAAAAGCTCAAGGTTTACCCATCTCAGCAGAGACTTGTTTCCACTATTTGTCATTATATGCTGAAAATATTTCCAACTGTTCTACTCACTTCAAATGTTGTCCCCCTATTAGAACTAACGACAATAGGAAATTGTTATGGAGAGCTTTGAGAAATGATATCATAACAACAGTGGTGTCTGATCACTCTCCATGTACACCTGACTTGAAAGGTTTAGAAAGAGGTGATTTCTTCTCTGCATGGGGAGGAATATCTTCTGTTGGTTTTGGCTTGCCCATATTATTCACTGAAGGGAGTAAATTAGATCCACCAGTCTCATTTGCAGAAATCAGTAAATGGTGTTCATGGAACACTGCTAAACAAGTTGGGTTATCTCATAGAAAGGGGAAATTGGCAGTGGGTTATGATGCTGATATTTTGCTTTTCGATCCAGAAGCAGCTTACACGGTTAATAATGATGAAACTTTCTTTAAAAATAAGCTTACTGCTTATCATGGTATGAAATTTAATGGTAGAGTTATGGAAACTATCGTTAGAGGTAATTCAGTTTTTGCCCTTGGTAAAGGACATTCTGATTCACCAATGGGTAATTTGATTCTTGAACCAAGAATCAACTAAATAGGTTTGGTTTTTGTTTAATAAAATTTGCATAATCTTTCATCAAATTGCAGCAACTAAAATGTGGAGTTCCACTTTTTCATCTATAATTCGTTTATTACTGAATTTTGTTGGTTGAAGCTACAATGTGTTGATCTTTGATATTACATTACCGAGGTTTGATCTTCTATTGGGGACCTCGTTTCTAGAAGATTGTTTCGTCACCATACTTTTTAGTGTACAATCCTAAAGCCTTGATAGGGAATAAAAATTTGTAAGATGGATACTCAATAGCACAACTGTGATTGAATACACCTTCAATACCTTCTTGCTTCCATTCACCTGAAGGTGTTTGTCTCTGCATGAGCAATTTGATACCTTTGGTCATAACTTCTTTATTAGGATAGTCAGCGAGCAACAAGCCAATGACAGCCCATGCTGTCTGCACAACATATGAGTCAGTTCCTTCAACGTAGTTCAATGTTTCACATGACTTCATGGATTCTGACCACCCTCCGTCTTGTCTTTGCTTTGCTACTAAAAAATCACACCCTCTTTTAACAGCGTCACTTGTGCTGTAGCTTTCTCCTACTGAGTTCAATGCTTCTAATGCAAACATCGATGCATATGTGAAACATATACCCCAATTACCATACCAAGAACCGTCATCTCTCTGTTCCTTTTTAATATAAGCTATAGCATCATCAATAGCAAATTGAATAGGAACATCTTTGTATTCGTGATGATATTTGTGGAAGTAAGTTAGACCTAAAACTGATGAATCAGTGCACTCAACGTATGGGTATTCAATCATGATTTTATTGAAAACTTCAGCAGGATTGAGTGCCTCCATCCAAGCTGGTCCACGAATATTTTCATACGCAGAGAATGAGCCGAATTCTCTTGATCCTCTATTCTGCAATGAGAGTAGAACATCAACTGCTTGATACAATCTCTCGTCTGATATATCATCTTTAACATCAGCAAAGTCGGGATGATTTTTCACCATAATTATAGCTTTCAAAGCTTCAGCTGTGCAATCAGAAACTGTGTAACCTTGTGACTTTGTACTAAAAGGCCAGCCACCAACTCTTTTGTCTCTGTAGGAGCCATCTGCACACTCAGTGGTGAACTGAGAACGTACGAGGAATTTGTACCCCTTCTTAATCATATTTTGGTATTTTTTGTCATCACCTAGTCCAGACATCATAAAATATTGGACGAAGAAAGCGGTATCCCAGACCTGTACTCCATTAGTTCCCATGACTGTCATCCCTTGTGGTCCATGAAAGAGAACTTCGTTTTTACGAGCGTTCATGTTTTCAAACGACACTTTATCTTTTCTATGATAAGCTACCACCATGTCGAAGCCAAAACTCACTGGTGCTATAGTCAAGTACTCTGTATTGTAGAAATCTTTGACGAGAAGTTCATAAAGCTTATCACTCACGTACTTTGTGAGCCATTTTGGTCTGAGCTTCTCATAAGTCACTAAGATTTTGTTGGCAAAATTGAGAATCTTAGAGTGTGGGTAGTAAAGGTCAGTACTGCAAACGTGATCCCTGTATTTGCTAAAGTCGATGCTTTCATAAGGGAGTTGCTTGGGTAAATAAATCTCGTTTCTAATTTGTTCAAGCAAAGGGTCGAGCTCACACTTCACTTTGTTCATGATGATATAGCCAAGAGGCATGTAAATAGCTCTTACATGTACCCACCACCTACCTGGGTGGAAAGGTGTTGAGTCGGGAAGTAACCACGCTTCTGGAGGTGCAGGGTTGACACCAGCATAATCGTATAAGTTAAGAACAGAAAGCCAAGCTTTACCCCAATGAGGGTTCCCAGCTGCTCCTCCTAACCTGAGGAGTGTCTTCCTAGCCTTAATACAAACTGGGTGATCAGCGGACATGCCCAAAAGTCTCAAATTCACATAGTTCATGGTGGTTCCGAAACATGTTGATTTATCCTCTGAATGTAAGCCCCAGCCACCGTCGACAGGATGTGACGAGTTCACGAGATATCTTATCATTTCTTCTCTGAATGGTTCAGGTATAGATTGCTTGCAGTAGTAACTAGCAGCCACATACCCAATTGTCATAAACATGGGACCCTTATATTGGCATGGCACAACACCACAATCTTCTTGTAGACGCTCAAAGAAGTCTGCACCTTTTCTCATGGCTTGTCCTGTCAGTTTGATGTCTTCTGCCTCGGGCGCAGGGAAATCTGGTTGTTGGAGTAGATATTTCACAAACGAAGTCTGGGGTTCATTCTGCACTTCCTCCTTCAGTAAATAATGCCAAGTCTCGGCTCCTAATTCATCCATTCGGAGTCTCCATCTGGTCCAATCTGTGCGTTCAATTCCAATCTTATCTGAATAATATTTCGTCATTGAAAGGATGATCTTTCTTGTCGTTTAAGTTGAACTTTAACGACATACTTGCATATGTTTTCGGTCCTGTATACAATCCACCAAAGAATTTTTGCGAAACTCTGTGATGAGACACTACCAACCTCATCAACAGTTTTCCATTCTTTAAAGACCTTTGAACCAGGTTTAAAACAACAGGATGGGCAAAAGAAAAGTGGTACAGGACAAGGGTGACAAAGGATCATTACCTGAGACTTTTTCTGGTTCAAAAAACTCGAAAAAGGTCAGCTTTGCAGATAGTGCGAAAGATGAACCCATCGCCGTTGAATCTACTGTCACTGAAGTGGTCAACAATCAAGATGTAAAGTCTGATGATGATATGTCACAAGAAGATGATGATGAGCAAGAGTCTGGTCAACAACCTCCTCACAAAAAGCGTAAAAATATAACTGCACAAGACATTCAAATCGCCAGAGAAACCGCTGAACTTTTCAAATCTAATATCTTCAAACTTCAAATAGATGAACTCATCAAAGAAGTCAAACTCAAGGATTCCCATGTTACAAGAATCGAAAAAGTCCTTCACAAGTTACATGGACTCATTAATGAAGTTCCTCCAGTGGAGAATTTGAGCCTTAGTGAAGTCGAAACTCGTTTCAGTTCAAAAAAAGTGGTCGTACCTTTCCCTGATCCAAAACCTACAAAGGTTAATTATACATTCCTGTATTCAGCTCCGGAAGATGTGAGCTTGGTTGGATCATTTGGTCTCAAAACGGGGATTCTTAACAGTTCAGGAATGGCTATAGATGTGGCTCTCACCATGCCAACGTCTTTATTTCAACCAAAAGATTACTTGAACTATAGAGCCCTCTATAAAAGAGCATTCTACGTTGCCTACTTGGCTGATCATTTGATCCCACTCACGAAGAAGAATAACTTGCCTGTTAAACTATCATACCATTTTTTGAACGATGATGTATTATGCCCTGTGATAAAATTAACCAGTATAAAAACTGACAACCCAGAAGATCTAAGTTTCCACAAAACTAAGTTCACAATCAATTTAATAGTCGGGTTCCCGTTTGGTGTGTTTGACACCAAGAAACTCTTGCCAAATCGTAATTGTATCCGTCTACAAAACGATAGTGGTGATGAACTTCCTCCAACTCCCTTGTATAATGCATCGATTTTAGCGCTGACAGCCTATGACTATTACTTGAAATATTTGTACACTTCAAAGAAAGCTGCTGAGAGTTTCAAAGATGCTTGTATCTTGGGTAAAATCTGGTTGAATCAAAGAGGATTTGGATCTTCTTTCAATAAAGGTGGATTTGGTCATTTTGAATTCGCTATGCTTATGAGTGCTTTGTTGCATGGTGGAGGTGTCAATGGTAACAAGATCCTTCTTCATGGTTTCTCATCTTATCAATTATTCAAAGGTACTGTCAAATACTTGGCTACCATGGATCTCTCTTCAGGTTATTTGTCCTTTTCCAGTTTGATTGGTGAAAACATTTCATCCAAATTCAATTCAGATGAAGGATTCAATGTTCCAACCATCTTCGATAAGAATATCAGGCTCAACATCTTGTGGAAAATGACCACCTCATCTTACAACGAATTGCGTGGTATTGCTGCAGAAACTCTTGATCTCCTCAACGACATTGTTAAAGATCGTTTTGACGCCATACTTCTTCATCGTTCAGATTTCGATCAATTGAAGTATGATATGGTTTTGAATATCAAAGTTCCAGAAGAACTCAATGATCAATTTGGTCCATTAGAAAAGATCACCTCCATCACATTCGACAACTTTGTCAAGAATAAGCTTTATGTGGTGTTATCTAAGGCTCTTGGAGATAGAGTCAAACAAATTCATGTCAGAAACGAACAATTTCAAAGTGTTTACCCAATCAGTAAACGAAAAGCATCATCGTCGAGTTCCACTTTTATCGTTGGACTTATCTTCAACCCTGATGAATCGGAAAAGTTGGTTACTAAAGGTCCTGACAGCAACGATGAAGAGAATGGTGCAAGATTCAGAACCTTCTGGGGTGCTAAAGCGCTGCTTAGAAGATTCAAGGATGGGACAATTCAAAATTGTGTTGTCTGGCAAATTCAGAACAACGAACCAATTTGTTTGTCAATCATTAAGTATGCTCTTGGTTCACACATTCATGAGGATATCACCAAGAGTATCACTACTGAAAACAGTGCTTTTAATCAATTGAAGACAGTACCTTTGCTTGCATCTGGTGGAAATCAAGTTGCAACTTCATTAAGCAGCTTCACAAATCTCAAGAACTCATTTGATTCACTCACCAAATTGTTGACTAAGTTGGACTTACCTTTAGCCATAAAATCATTATTTCCAGCATCACCAAGTTTGAGATATTCGTCACTTCTTCAACCAGTTCCATTTGCAGTTTCTAATCCTGACTTTTGGAATGATGTTGTGTTGCAATTTGAGTCCTCTGCCAGATGGCCTGACGAATTGAGCTCACTTGAAAAAACCAAGACTGCATTATTATTGAAGATTGTTGATTTACTCCAAAAAGACACTGTTTATACCGCATTCATGTCGAAAGACACATCTGTCCCATATAATGAGCATATAACGCTTCTCAATATTCTCACTCCTGAAGGTTATGGTTTCAGAATTAGAGTTCTTACTGAAAGAGATGAACTCTTGTACTTACGTGCTGTTGAAAATGCAGAAAAGCTCAAGGCTCCCGTTCAAGATGTCTATCTCAAATTCAACCAAAAGTACTTGGGAGTGGTCAAGCATAGTCGTACTGTGTCCATGTTGGCACATTATTACCAATTTTATTCTCCCACTGTTAGGTTGTTTAAGAGATGGTTAGACTCACACATGCTTTTGAGCCATTTCAATGATCAACTCATCGAGTTAATTGCTTTCAAGCCATTCGTGGATCCAGCACCATATGTCACTCCACATTCTGTTGAGAATGGGTTCCTCAAGATATTGGATTTCCTTGCAACTTGGAATTGGAAAGATCATCCACTCATTCTCGATCTTGTTAAAAAAGATCAAGGCCCCGTTGACGATGAAACCACCAACATCAAGCTTTCTGACAAATTGACCATCCAAGCACATCAAGTTATGGAACTGAACTTCGAGAAGATCAGAAAGAACGACCCTTCAGGAATTAAAACACAGTTTTTCGTTGGGTCTCGAGATGATGCTTCTGGTATTTTGTGGTCAAATGATTTGACACTTCCTATAGCAGGAAGATTGACTGCTCTAGCTAGAGCAGCTATGGATCTTGTGAGAGCACAAGGTATCACTGATGAAAACATCCATCTTTTGTTTACGCCAGTTTTGAAAGATTACGATTTCACAATTGATGTGAAACTTAATAAATTAGCAGTTGCTGCTGGAGTGTTGCCCAAACAAACTTTTAAGAATATGGTTACACCTGAAGCATCTTTCCCTGATGATATTACGACCAAATATGACATAAGTCAAGGATTTTTCGATGACCTCAATAAGAAATTTGGTAATGCAATCATCTTTTCAAGTCGAAAGTTCAACTTCTTGGATGAAGATGGGGTTAATCATATTGCAGGTATATTTGTTCCAAGCAACATGACAAAAAAGAAGTTCAGAGTTAATTCAGGTCTACATGTCAAACCACTCGAAGGGGGTGATGCTATAATTGATACTGAATCCATCTTCTCTCAAATCAAATTACTTGGAGGTGATTTGATTACTGATATAAAGAGAAACTAATCTCCTGTATAATAAATAGAGCGAAATCGCAGTAACTTTAGTTCCATTGGTAGTACAAATTGGCACAAGAATGTCTGAACTAGATACTGAAGTATTAATTCGGCAGTTTGAAGAGTCCAACTATCCAAACCTTGAACAAACAATTGAAGCTAATAGATCTGCTCAATATAAACACAAAAAGCAATTCTTCGAAGAATTGAAACATACTTTCTACTTCTTAGGTTTCCTATTTTCAGCATTACTGTACTTCAAGGATGGAGCTGGGCTCCGTTTCTTGGGTCTTTGTTTCATCCAATACACCATTAAGAATCCTATACCCCCACAAATGGCATCTCTATACTCAGAAGAGCACAGAACTAGAGTACTAAGAAGCATGCTACAAGGTACGTTATTCTTCTTCTTACTCTCTGTGTTCCTCCATTTAGTCACTCCACCACAACTGCACGGTGATGACAGAAGCTCATACATTCATGGGGGGATGTTGACGTACTTTATCGGTGAAAAACTCTTGTGGAATCGCTTTGAGCTTGTCGTGTACGACATCTTGATCTTCTTCTCCCAAATGATACTACAGATCTTGGTCTCTTTCACTGATGCTTCAGAAGTGCTAGAAGTGAAGGGCCCAACTACTGATGCTAGCGGATACCAAGTCATTCCTGATGATGGCAGCAGCGGTAATGTTTTCTTAGTTGAAATTAAATTCTTCGAGACTATCTTCCAGAACATATTCTAGTTCACGAAAAGTGTATCCTACGGAGACATTGGGGGACGTAATGATGACAAAATTGTTCTATGAAGACACAGACCAAGAACTGGTTTCTTGTACCAGACTGGCCAAAAACTGCCAGATCGCTCACCCATGAGCACACTATACTTGTACCATTGCACTCCCATGTATCCATTATATGCACTACAGCACAATTGAAACTACACTGCACTCTGTCACCACTGGAATCTGCCATTCATTAAGTATGGTCACATGATCTCAGTATTAGTATTATCTCATCGCACAAAAATTTCATTTATCATCATGTCAAACATAGTTGGAATTGAATACAACAGAGTCACCAACACGACTTCTACTGATTTTCCAGGTCACAGTACTAACATTGATCATGCATGGGATTTAGAGAAATTCAAAGATTCTTTTGAGATTAATGTGTCATCTTTAACTGAGAGAGAAGCTAATTTCGATTTGGTCAATGTCGATACATCTATTGCCAATGCTTTCCGTCGTATAATGCTTTCAGAAGTACCATCTGTGGCTGCAGAAACCATTTACATTTTCAATAATACTTCAGTGATACAGGATGAAATATTAGCTCAAAGAATAGGTTTGATCCCACTCAAAGTTGATCCTGATATGTTACAATGGGTAGATACTTCACTTGATGAAAAGGACAGATTTACTGATGAAAACACTATAGTCTTAACTTTAGATGTCACATGTACAAAGAATCCTAATGCCCCAGCAGGAACAACTGATCCAAAAGAATTATACAGAAATGCTCATATATATGCCAAAGATCTTAAATTTGAACCACAAGGACGTCAAGTTGAACTTTTCAAGAAAAATCCTGTTGTGCCTGCTGATCCTGATATTTTGCTTGCTAAATTACGTCCTGGTCAAGAAATCTCATTAAGAGCACATTGCATTTTAGGTGTTGGATCTGACCACGCCAAATTTTCACCAGTATCAACCGCTTCATATAGATTGATGCCAACCATTGACATTAAGGAACCAATTACTGGTGAATCAGCTAAAAGATTTCAAAGATGTTTCCCATCTGGAGTTATTGAAATTAATGAAAAGGGTGAAGCATATGTGGCAGATGCTAGAAAAGATACTGTTTCAAGAGAAGTATTGAGACATGAAGAATTCAATGGCAAAGTCAAACTTGGTAGAAGAAGAGATCATTTCATTTTCAATGTGGAATCAACTGGTGCAATGTCACCAGAGGAAATTTTCTTCAAATCCGTTAGAGTTCTCAAGGATAAAGTGGATTATCTCAAGAACTGTCCAATTGGACAATAATGTAATATAGCATAAAAGTAATATGTATTAACTAAACTAATTGCTTTCTGGAACCTTTGAAGAACAATTGTACAACAGTAATTTGTAATAATGCCATTCCCACCATCAACAAAACTTCAAAGATAGAAAAGTAGTAAATTCTACTTTCTGTACTCTTAACAGTTGCTTGATTTCTGTTATTTCTAGTTTTGTAATATTGAATAGTTCTCAAAAGGTTGTCCAATTGAGTGTCGATTCTGTTAACAGTTTGTTGCATATTTTCCACATGAGCAATAGGTTTGGCATTAGGTTGATCAGGCATGTTGGCTCTAAATTCATTGTCGTCATTATCGAATTTAATTTCAAAATCGATAATTTTTTCGGCGTACGTAGACATTTTGTTAGAGAAACAAAGAGAATATTCACCAGGAGTAAGACCAGCTACTGTGAAGTCAGCTTGTCTCTGTTTTTCTTCAGACATTAACACAACTCCATTAGGGTCCTTAATGATGTAGTCGACGTCGAAAGAACCACCAGATTGAACAGCAAAGTAATAAGAAATTTGAGTTTGGGGTTTCTCAGTGAAAATTCCAAAACAAACATTCTCATGGGCTCCAAGTGTAAAAGTAAGAGCTGCTTGAACACTTGACACGAGTGATAGCACTAATAATAACAAGTTCATGTTGACCGCGTTGAAGAAAAATTCGCGCTCGCTATTTGTGGTTGTAAAACTCACGGCGATCTTCGCGGTAAACACTAGTATTATACTTTAATATTCATTACTATTTACAGGCTATAAGTTAACCATTCTACCTTCTAAGTCAAATCCTATAGATCTATTCTTCTTTCTGTCTCTTCTGCTTGCACCATATCTATGACCAACTTCACCAGATTTTGCTTGAACAAATCTAAATTCAGTTCTGTCACCTTCCTTTTTGGCTCCAACGATAACACTATGTTTCTTTGCACCTTGTGAGCTCTTATCAGCATTGAATTCTGTTAATTTCTTCAAGGTTTCTTGAGCAGGCTCCAAATCAAAAATCTTAGCAGCATCAACTGGTCCAAATGGTTCAGATTCTGCAATTGTTAAAAATCTTTGATGTAAAGTCTTTTCTGGGGTTGGAATCTCAGTCAAATTTTCTGCTTCTATAGGAGGATTGTATAATGGGAACATCTTATACATGATTTCTGAAAATTTTTGTACATCTGGTGAAATTTTTTCCTGTTGTTAGTATGCTTTAGCTCAGTAAAATAAAAAGTTTTAACCATCTTGGTGTCTTCAAGACTAATCAACCATCACTGCTATACATACCTCTTTTGACCATTGTTTTTCAATACTTTGAAGTCTAACTATTGCTTCAACTCTTGTAACTTTAATACCATATTTATGAGCGACTTCTTCGGCATGAAGTCCTTTCACTTCCACATCTTCATAAATACGTAATTTCAAATCATTAGAAATCATTGACGCCGTTTTACACTTTGGATTTGCTGGGAAAGGGTGTAATTTTGGGTCTCTTTTAGGGTTTCCATATCTCAGGCTGACTGATGGGGCTCCTTCAACTGAATTCCCATCTGAAACTATATAGTTTGGTGTATGATTTTGTGGTGGGTAGTAGTACTTATTTCTATAGTATTCTCCTCTTAAATTCTTGGGGCCCAACCAATTCTTAATGGCCCTTTGAAAGTACGATGAGTGATCCTTCTTCGACGTTGGACCCGGTACTTTAGGAGTGTAAGCTTCAGGATAAGCTAACTGCCTCTTGAGTGTACGGACATGTGTAAGACCAACGGTAGCACGAGTTACCGCAAAAGGTTTCGAGCCGACCAATGAGTTCATTATGGTGGAAGGTGAAAATTTTACTGTGCGACATTGAGTAATTACATGTCGCGTCTTTTATTTACATATTGGTTGTAACTTTACTCGATGGCAAATCTTCTTGCATCTCTCGAGAGAGTTCGCCAGGACATCACTCCACTTCTTACCACTCAAAGACACCATAAACTGAAACTTGGGACTTCAGACGACCCATTTAATGATAAATCTCCCAATAAAGAAAATGATCTTTCGCCATTTATTCATGCTAAGAATATTTCCAGAGATAAAACAAAAGACTTGGGTAATCCAAATGGAATCAATGAATCAACTGTTGAAATCTCGTGTAAAACAGTGTCTGTAAAACACCAAAACCCCCCACAAACTATTCCAAGCAAAGTCACTAAAAGACTGAAAAAAATTGATGATAATGAAGATGACGAAGTCCCGCTCTCAGTGCTAGAGGAAATGAGTAAATTAGAAGAATGTTTCCCGGAATTGTCCTCTAATTATAGGCTAATTGACAAAATAGGTGAAGGTACATTCTCAAGTGTTTACAAAGCTGAAGCACTCAATGGTATAGTGAAACTCGATAGCGATATGTGGAAATCACCACCGTTGAAACGCCGGAAGAGTTCCAGAAGAAAACAACCTAAAAATCCTATAGTTGCCTTGAAACAGATTTATGTTACCTCGTCCCCTAACAGAATCTACAATGAGTTGAATCTTCTATACATTCTCACAGGTCATGCCAATATTGCACCCTTGCTTGATGTTTTACGATATCAGGATCAAGTGGTGGCTATTTTACCTTACTACCCTCATGCTGACTTCCGTGACTTCTATAGAGATATCCCTGTGAAAGGAATTAAAAAGTACCTATGGGAATTATTCCAAGGTCTTGAATTCGTCCACAATAAAGGCGTCATTCACAGAGATTTGAAGCAAACAAATTTTCTATACGATCCATTCAGAGGAAAAGGTGTTTTAGTTGATTTTGGTCTTGCCGAAAAGATGACTACAACTAAGAACTTATCTAATGTTTGTCCTTGTCAATCTAAGGATAAACCTGTTATCAACCGATCACAGAACAAACGACTCAATGTCAAAGCTGCATATCTCAAACAAGATCAACGTCCACCTCGAAGAGCAAATAGGGCAGGTACAAGAGGTTTTAGAGCTCCAGAAGTTTTGTTCAAGTGCACAAATCAATCTACAAAAATAGATATTTGGTCGGCAGGTATAATTGGGTTATCATTACTTGCAAGAAAGTTCCCATTGTTCAATTCACCAGATGATACCGATGCACTCGTTGAATTAGCAGAAGTTTTTGGAGTTTCAAAATTACAAAAATGTGCAGAACTTCATGGGTGTGGGTTAGAAATGCATTTAGATGCACCAACTGGCGACTTTGTTAGAGGGAACATCTTGAACATGATTTACATCTCATTGGTTCATGAGAAGGAAAATGGTTGTTTACCTGATGACAGTGTCATTCATGATACCCTTCAATTGCTTCATGGCGATACATTTGTGAAGCCTACACCAGATAATGACGACTACGAAAGATTATTAGCATGCTACGATGATCATGTTAATTTGTATGAATTACTCATGGGGTGTCTTAATATGGATCAAACTAAGAGATTAGGAGCCAAAGAAGTTCTCAAGTTACCATTTTTCAGTGAACTACAACAACATCAAGATGACGATGTCATTTTATAACGGAATTGCATTAGTATACATGGATTAAATATAATTATTGAGTAAAGTCTGCTTCTTCATCAGATGACAGGTATCGGCGTTTTAAGCGAATTTTTTCATGAGTGAGTTCGTTAGTCTTTGGAATTGTGGTCTTGTTCCACTTCTGATTTAATTCAGATAAGAGTTTATTTTGTTCTTTTAAAGTTGAAAGAATTGGCATATCAGGTTTTTTATCATCGTCATTTACTTTCGCTGAATCTGGTAGTTTTGGACCAGCCAAAAACTTTGTGTGGTAGTTTTCAAATTCTTTGTTTGCAAGTAGTTCAAGTCTGACATCTTTTGAAAAGATAAAATTCTTTAGCGGGTTGGGTAGCTGTTTGGAAATGGATTTTTTCTTAGTTGTTGGCGGTGGTGGGAGAATCATCTTTTCAATTGGTTTCTTTATGAGTATATCATGAGTATTAGTACTTAAAGGTGAAGGAGTCAGGTCTTGAATTATTCTTGAATCTCGATTTGATGGTTTTAATAATTTCATACTTTCATTAAATTTGAATCTATAATCTTTCTTGAATGCTGGTTTTTGTTTGATCTCATGTGACAGTCTTCTACTTCGAGCTAAAGTATTTGAGTCTGATTCCGAATCTTCATCTGAGAAAACTATGGTGGCTGAGTTCTTTGATTTTAGTTTAGTACCTGATAAAATCCGTTCTCTTATCAAGTTTGTGTTTGTTGATGTGACTTGATGATTGAGATTCAAGGGATTGATGTTGCTGAGACCGGAAACGGTTTTAGTATTTGGTGACGTCAATGTTGATCCATTAGTTCCTGACAAAGAACTGAGACTAGCGGTACTATTGTTTCTTGTGGGACGAATGAATGATTCATCCACACTAACTATAGAGTTTCTTTTACTCTCTATGCTAACAATAGATAATGATCTATTATGGGACTGATTTGAGCCAGTAGAATTTGTTGAAGAAGCTCGAGGCCGGCTCGGCGCATAAGTTGTTGGTCTGAATATTTGAGGACTACTTGACCCGGATACTGGCTCTCTTGGACTTAAGCGGCCTTCGAAGGTATGTGAGCTCATGGGGCTCAGAGTAGATGAAAAAGATTGCAGGAAAATCTTAGCATCGCGAAGACGTGGGGATGAGTTTAAATTTGGTAAAGGTGCATTTGTTGATGTCAACTTCAATTATGTTGAACTTTATCATATGCATAATTATTAAATGGGTTGCATAACAATGAAACGCATCTGGCTACACATAATTTCAATTAAGTTAGGTTTCTCGTAAAATTATTGTGATTGTGGTTTTGGTCTTGTGCGTTGTTCTGTGATTTATGACCGAACACGCCGTGATGTACGCCACACAACCTTGGCTTAACACCACAAAACCTATTCCTGATCCTTCAAAGGTTCACCATCTATAATTACTTCAATTGTGGTTCCTCGCGTGACACGACGCTTGGTGGCTGCATGCAGCCTGAAATCGCTGCAAAATCGCTGCAAAATGATTCGCTATTGTATCGCCGTATTTAGCTTATCTGAAGATATTGGCGCGATAGGGTTTTTCACTTGAACCAAAAGCTCCACTATGAGCTATGCTAATGTTACTTCATCTTCTTCGTTCAGACTGTCATTTCTAACGAGAAGAAAGAACTCCCCTAATAATGTTGGTCCAAGTTCATTTTCAACAACTGTGAACCCTTTTGACTACACAGGAAGAAGTTATGTGATGTCAGGTGTAAATTCAGCTCATTTTGGCTCGCCGTCTGTGTTTCAAAACTATCAGATAGACGAGCAAACAGCCATATATGCTAATATTGGTGTTACTGACTCACAAGAAAGTGTGGCTAATAATTCACACCCTGATTTCATGGGCTCTTCACCACCAATTGACATATCCAGACCTTTCAGAGATTCAGTAAATGGATCTGCTGCATATTCTTATGGTGAAGAACCTGATCCTATTGAATCGGAAGCTCTGCGTCTTCTAAAACCTTTTGAACCTTCTTATGTCAACGAAAGAGGTGATCTCTACATCGAACCAATCGATGCAGATTTGGAAACTGGATCTGGCATCAATGGCCACAAATCCTTGAAGCAGATAATCTCTGATGTCATAGTAAAGCCTTTAAAGTACACTCCAGCAGTTTTCTTGGGGACTTTACTCAACATTTTAGATGGTTTGTCCTATGGTATGATTATGTTTCCTATCAGTGAACCTTTATTTGCGTCATTGGGCCCTGTTGGTTTAGCCATGTTCTATGTTTCTTGTGTCGTGTCACAATTGGTCTATTCTTTAGGTGGTTCAGCCTTTAAGTCAGGAATTGGATCTGAAATGATCGAGGTTACTCCATTCTTTCATACTATGGCTTTTGCTATATCTAAGAGTATGGGTCCAGATAACAAAGATGCAGTGATTGCAACTACTATTGTTAGTTACGCCATATCTTCGATTGTCACCGGATTGATTTTCTTACTCTTGGGAAAACTCAAACTCGGTTCACTCGTTGGGTTCTTTCCTCGTCATATACTCGTTGGTTGTATTGGTGGTGTGGGTTATTTCTTGATGGTCACCGGTATTGAGGTGTCATCTCGTTTAGATGGAGGTATCGAGTATAACTCAGGTACTTTTCATTACTTATTCGGAACTTATGAAGTTTTCCTCCGTTGGTTCATTCCCTTGGCTCTCACATTTGTTTTGATTTTTATTCAGCATAAGATCCATAACTCTCTCATAGTTCCAGGATTCTTTATTGCAGTTTTCTTTGTTTTCCATGCAATAGTTGCGCTTGTCCCTTCTTGGTCTCTTGATATGGCTAGAGAATGTGGTTGGGTGTTTCCATCTGTGGACAGCAAACAGCCATGGTACTCATTCTATGATTTATACAAATTTAAGTTGGTGGAATGGTGGGTCATACTTGAGCAGTTACCAACTATGTTGGCATTGACCTTCTTTGGAATCCTACATGTTCCAATAAACGTTCCAGCACTAGCTATGACAGTTGGAATGGACCAATATAATGTGGATCGTGAATTGGTGGCACATGGTTACTCCAATGCTTTGTCTGGTCTCGTGGGTTCAATTCAAAATTATTTGGTATACACTAACTCAGTATTATTCATTCGTGCTGGTGCTGATGATAGATTAGCGGGTGTATTACTAGCTATAGCCACTGCTGGAGTTATGATGGTGGGTCCGGTGGTAATAGGATACATTCCAATTTGTGTTGTTGGATCATTAATTTACTTACTTGGATATGAATTGTTGAAGGAAGCTGTCTACGATACTTACGGAAGATTAAGAAAGATCGAGTATTCGACCATCCTAATTATTGTCTTGGTCATGGGAGCATGGGACTTTGTCTATGGTGTTTTTGCAGGTATTTTGTTAGCCTGTCTTTCATTTGTTGTTGAAGCTGCTACAACCCCCGTGGTTCGAGGTATTTACACTGGTGTGGTAGCACGCTCCACAGTTCTTAGACACCCTAAACAACAGGAATTTCTCAAAGATGTTGGTAATCAGATATGTGTGGTCAAGCTTCAAGGGACTTTGTTTTTCGGGTCAATTGGTGGAGTGGAATCTGTTATAAGGAATCGTTTCGAAATCGAAAACTTCCAGAAGGAGCCAGTCAAATTTCTAATTCTCGATATGAAGGGAGTTGTATCTATTGATTTTTCAGCAGCTGAGGGATTCAGAAGAGTGTTGAATTTGTGCAATGAATTTGAATCTCAATTGATAATATCCTCCGTTCACGACAATGATGATATAGTCAAAGCATTAAGGGATGCAGGATTATGGGACGCTTCTAACAAAACTCCAATCAAATTGTTTAATAATTTGAACTATGCATTGGAGTGGTGTGAGAGTTCATTCTTAGCTACTTACAAAAAAGTATTAAGACTGCAGAAAGTCATGAATTCAGAGACTTATGACTCACTTGGGATGACTAGACACAAGTCTATTGTCAAAGCTAGTGCTCCAGGTGCCATGAACCATTTCGAAAATGATTATTCTGCTACTCCTCGTACCACACAAGTGTATCAAGCAGCTACTAGAACGGTGAGAGATGAGCAAGGAACGCAATCAAAGTACTTTACTTCCGCTGATGCAGCATTCAAAAAGCAGCCATTGCCACTTTTGATGATAACGTTCCAAGGATTGTCCAAGAAAGACCAACAATTCTGGTCACGATTGACTTGTTACTTCACAAGAGAGCAGATACCTGAGAACTACACCTTCTATGATACATCCATACACGAGCCAGGATTTTTTGTGGTGGAGACAGGATTAATCAAATCTGTCATACGATTCGAAGACGAAAAAAACGACATGATTTCGAGTATTCTCCCAATGACAGCATTTGGTGATTTGTTTGAGAAGGACGTCAATCATAGACGTATAGTTTACACTGCAGTGAGTGATACGATTGTGTGGAAATTAACATTCAGTAAACTACAAAAATTACGAGAAACATCTGAAGGGCTTGAAGTGTATAATGAACTTCTTGTTATCAATTCAAGGCTCCTCATTGAAAGGTTTGATACAATGACTGCAAATTTACTTTTAACATAAGCCCAATTGCGGCTGATAAGTTATGTAATCGCAGATAACTCAAATCGAGCATTTTATATTAGTGACCCCTTTATTGCTCTTGATTGCCACAATTAAAGGATAACTAGTAGAAGCAACAAACAATAAATAACGATTAATTAAGCAAAACAATAATGGTAAGTGTTGCAAAGTTGAGTGTTTTAGCAATTGGTGTAAATGGCTTATCACTTATCCCATCAATTCAAAAGACTTATGATAATGTGATCAAAGTATTTGGTCAAGCAGGTGAGACATTGCCCGTTATTGATATCAAGGTTGATAACAAAGGTCTTGGACTTCCAAATCCTGATCAGAGACCAATTCCAGGTGATTCACCTCTTGTTCAATGTGAAGCATTAGAGACACAAATTTTAACCCTTCAATCAGTTGTTTTATCCCCAAATCCACCAGAAAGGGGTGCTAACTTGACTATTTTGGCCAAGGGATTCCTTTCAAAAGATGTAGAGGATGGTGCTTATGTTGAAGTCGATGTTAGATACGGCTTCATCAAGTTGGTACATCAAACATTTGATTTATGTGAAGAGATTTCAAAAGTTGATTTAGAATGTCCGATCAAAAAAGGAGAACAAGTTATCTCAAAACAAGTTGAAATTCCTGATGAGGTCCCTCCCGGAAAATACATTGTTAACGCTAAAGCATACACTAAAGATGATGAATTTATTACATGTTTGAGTGCTGAAGTTGAATTTCCCCCTTATTAGCATGAATGAATGAGCTTGCCGGGTGTTGCCATGTCAATCACAATTGATAATTGGTAATTGGCATGTTGCAATCGATCTTGAGCAGTCGTAGCTCCACACTTTTCTGTCCTACAGTACCTTAAACTTTTTACAATAATTTGCTCAATACACTCAATGAAATGACGCCATACTCAATTGTACTCCTCTTGGCATTGTATGTGTCACTTGTGTTAGTACCCTTAAATTTTGACCCCAATTCCTTTGTAGTGGAAATGCATTTTTGGCGAACAACGAAAAACTCCAGCCTCACAGGACACGCAACAGTGTAAACTGAAAAAATCATACAATTGCTAAACTGCTGAATAAAAGCTTGGGCAGATTTTGAGACCCATTCCAATTGTAGTAGCCAGTCGAACTTTGTAAGCTTCCATATTATTTTATTCCTCGTTTGGTTAGCGGCTGCATTAACACTTATTTTGATACTAGGTGTTCCTTAACCTGCACATAACTTCGCATCATTCTTCATCATCATCATCATCATGGGTAAGTATAGTTAAATAGCAATTACGACACCAATCACTAACATTAGCACCAAAAAAGATGACATTACAAGAGTTCTTCACTGATGAAAGTATGTTAAAATTTTTGTGACAATCTTTACTAACTCAAGCACTTGGAGGCTCATGGGCCGACGACGATATTGACATGTCATCAATTTCTGTACCAATTGAGAAGTATAAACACTCTTCCGGTGGTCAGTTATTTGATAGTTATCGCCTGGGTTATACAGCAGACTCTGGTCCTCCATATATTGTGAAATTACTAAATCTCCCCATAACTGCAAATGACAGTTTTGTTGAAGATCTCTTTAAATCTCGTTACACAAGTTTCATTAAGTTCAAAATCGTTGCTGATCCTTCTTCTAATGTATTGGAGACTCATGTCATAAAGAAAGTGGCATTCGTGGAATTGCATTCCAATCAAGATATGGCTAAAGTAGTAAAATGGCAGGATTTATATTACAAAGGTAATAGAAGAGTTGTCATTGAGCAAGCTGATTATTCTGACTTCCAGCATTGTATGACTTTCAATCAAGAACATCATGCAGAACTTCTAAAAATTGAAAACGATTTCATCTCCGGGAAGTCAAGACCTTTACAGAGGGAATCTTATGAAAGACAAGAACAGAGGCCAAACCCTAAACCTGAACCTAAAGCTCTTCCGAAACCAAAAGTCAATCCATTTGGTCTTGCTAAACCGGTTGATATTGCTCTGAGGTCACAAGAAATTGATAAAAAATTAATTACCATTAATCATACTACCATACAAACGTTGGGACCTGATGCCGACTTGTTGTTTGACAATAAGAAGCCAAACATTCTTCGGAGAAAGTCCGAACCTCAATCGCCCAACAAATCTCCTGAGATACCTAAAGCACAACTTGATCAATCAACAAATGGAACAGCCAAGCCAGCACTTAAACCTGCGCCAGCTCCAACAACTTATGCGTCCACTAATGGTGTAAGCCTTGCGGAACTTCTCAGTAATAAACCAGATAAGTCTGCTCGTGCTGCTTCTCAAAAGGTGAAAAGTTCACCTAAACCTACAGTTTTGAAACCTGTAGTCAGCAAAAAGAAAGCACCAGCTCCATTGAATGATTCAGATCTAACAAAAGACACCAAGTCAAAGCAAGAGATCGTTATCATTGACGCACCTCCATCAGTTGAAAATGAGGCTAATTCTAAAGAGGCAATTGATCAGCCAATAGCTGGAACTAGATTACTGGATAGTCCAGGAAAAGCTGCAAAGCTGAAGGAGAATGTCCCAAGAAAGAAGCCACAAAATGGTGATATCGCTCAAGAAAAGTCAAATCGCTCTGGTGAGAAAGAAGAAAGGCCCAATTTCAAGAAGCGTTTCGATGAATTGAGTAAGCGTGCAGTTCCAAATAAAGAAAAGGGTTGGATTCCACATCCTACTGCACATCATCATAGTGGAACAGGTCCTTCTCAAAACAGTACTTACAGGAGAGGTGACAAGCATGAGAAAGAAGCTAAAGAACATAAAGCAAGCAAAGAGCACAAAGAAAATAAGGGGCACAAAGAACGCAGGGAAAGCAAAGAACGAATGGAACACAAAGAAAACAAGGATCATAAACGTGAGGACAAGATTGACCTCAATTACAGAATAAAGGATGAAGCAGCTAGTGACGCAAAAGTTACCCAAGTGATTGAAAATAGTGTTAGAGCTCGAACAAAATCATTGTCCGAGAAAGGTAGAGGGGGCTTCAGAGGGAGGGGCAGAGGCAGGGGCAGGGGAAGACTAGAAAACCGTGGAAGAAATTCATCGAGGAGCTCAGAAGGTAACTCACCAGAAGTAAATGGAGAACCTACGAATGAAGAAATTAAAAAGGATCATAAACCAGCGCAAGAATCTCCCGTAAAGGAAGAAAGCAAGCTTGCTTCCCCAACTGAAACACATGACGACGTCAAAGATGGAGACAGAAGTATTAGTCCTTCAAAAAATGGTGATACAAATTCTCGTGGTAGAGGAAGAGGTAGAGGAAGAGGTATAGGTCGTGGAAGAGGTCGTGGAAGAGGTCGAGGAAGAGGAAGAGGGATTAATCTCCATTATGTGAGAAAGCGTGATGAGACAACAACTCAATAACTTGTACCGTTAATGTATAGTAGTAATAAAAATTGGCCATCATTTTGTTTAACTAAGACTAAGCCTAGATTATATTTTCATAAATTATCACAAGATTCCTGAATCCTTAAGTGAATTTTCTAGTATTGTTTCTCTTACAGCAGCCATAACGAGTTGAATATTTGACGTATCGGTTGCTTGAGTAACATGGGGGACTATATTAAGTCCTGATCTGTTCACTTGAGTGAACCTCCATAGAATATATTTTGCAGCTTTATTAACGCTGTTACCACCATTATAATCAGGAAAGTAATTCTCTAGAGGAGAGTGTTTGAGTTTTTCAGCGAAAACATCGATTTTGTTGAGGAATAATACAATTGAAGTTCTTGCAAACCACCTTGAGTTGACTACTGAATCAAATAATGCGAGAGATTCTTCGAGTCTATTCTGACTGTTCTCTTCTAACAACACCTGGTCGTATTCAGATAAAGCAACACAGAATATGATCAATGTAACATTATCGAAACAATGAATCCATTTTTTCCTTTCCGATCTTTGTCCACCAACATCGAACATATGAATTGTGAGCCCACTTGTCATTTTAAATCGGAAATCGTAGATACCTGAAGTCTTTTTACGAGTTCTTAAAACGTCATCAGTGGTTGGGATATAATCTGGTTCAGCTATCCTCAAAACTTCATCAAGAAAGTATTTTGTTGAATCAATGAGATAAAAATGACCTTGTTGAAATTTTATGAATTGTTTGACTTCAGGAGCTTTGTAAACATTGTAAATCTTTTTGGCAATGCTTGGATCGAAAACATCTTCTGAGTTAATATTAACTTCATAATCGAGTATATCATTAAGGTCCAGATAATTTAGGACCCCTGTTGGTTGATCTTCCTTTTTAATTAATTCGGGTTGTAAGTCCACAATAGCATTAATAACCCCTTTAATGCAATCCATAACATTCTTATACACGAATGGCTTATACTCTAGTAATTCCTCTCTCGTATACCCATTTTGATGTAAAATCTTCATTTGTTTGACTATGGTACTTTTACCTGACTCGCCTGAACCAAGTAGTAAAACTTTGACTTCTTTGTCCGCCGATGGAGTTTCAACAATTGTGGGGGGACCAGTTTTCTCCCTTAATGAATCATCATTCCCAGAATCTGAAGTATCTTGAGTAGGTTTGATAACTTGTTGTGGTGATGATGATGATGATTGTTGTTGCTGGCGTGCAGTAGTTGAAGTAACTGCAGTCGATTTCACACGTGGCTCAGGTGTCTCCTTAGAAGCACAAGAACCCATTTTGTTAAACAATTACAATCCCTTCCGGTTAAAAGTAACAAGTTTGTTGCCAATCACTTGAAGGCTATTTTTTTATCCTATTACAGCTTGCGCTTTTATAATTAAATTTCACTAAAAAGGCGAGAACTGAAATTATTATATACAATTCACATTTACTATATAGGTGTTTGTTCCGTTATCGGTGTAGGTTCGGTTTCAACAATTCCAATTGTACCTTCCCTTGTTGAATTGACCGTCATAGCTTCCAGTTCAACATCTCCATTCCCAAGTTTTTGTCTCTCCTTCTCTTCTTGAATTCTCTTCCTCTCTCTTCTTCTTCTCTTTTTTGTCTCAAATTCATGCCATTCACCTTTCATGTCTTTAAGAAACTGTAATGGTTCAGGTGCTGGCTCTTTGAGGAAAAAATCATGCTTTAATGCTTCACTGGCTGTTAACCTTTTCTTTGGATTTAAATGTAATAAATTCACCGCCAAATCAAAACTGTCATTTGTCATTGTATTCTTGTAAAGTTCTTCGAAAACATTGACTTTATTCACTTTAGGTTCAAGCATTTCAAACCATGGTAGGTTATGTATATCTGGCCACTCTTCAATTGTTGGTGTACCCATAATACTGAATATCTTATGTAATTGACCAACTTCATCAAATCCTTGAAATATTGCCATGCGTGAATATAATTCAATTAATAAACATCCAACTCCCCAAATATCAACTTCCCTCCCATAATCAGTTGATCCAAGTAGTAATTCAGGTGGTCTATACCAAATTGTTATCACTCTATTTGTATAATCAGGACTTTCACCATCTTTAATTATTTTCATAGTTCTTGCAAGTCCAAAATCTCCAATCTTAAGTCTTCCGATACTATCAAGTAGAATATTTGACCCTTTGATATCCCTATGAATGACTCGACGATCATGTAAATATTTTATTCCTTCCATGAGTTGTTTGAAAATAAATTTACGATGACTCTCCTCAAGTTTGAAACCAGGATGTGATAATAACCCAGTTAAATCATGGTCCATGTAATCAAACACCATGTAGATTTGATTTTGTTCAACCATCATCTCTAATAAACTTATAATGTTCGGATGATCAAACAGTTGAAGAAGTTTTATCTCTCTCAAAGCAGTTATGGGGAATCCTTCTCTTTCAGTTTCTAGTCTTAACTTCTTCAACGCTACATGCTCTTCTGTTACTTCGTTTTGTGCTTTGTAAACTTTACCATAAGTTCCTTCACCCACTTGCTGCACACGACGATAAATTTCGGTTGCCCTCGTAGTTCGAATAGAATATATCTGGTCTTTGAAAGGCTTTGCATAATTGGGTTTCTTTTCATAAGGTTTTGGTCCTTTTGGGATAAACTTTGGTCTTTTAGCATCATTGTAGGAAGTATATGGTTTACTTTGATAATTCTTGTTTGCTGGTGAATGTTCATAATTTCTTGTATCATTGTATGGTCTCTTGGGTTGGTAATGCCTATCATTCCTGCCTGTTGGCCCAGTTGGAAGCCTTGGAGGACCGGGAGATCTTTCTGTAGGTGGTCTATAAACATCACGCCTAGGTCCAGTAGGAAATTTATCATTCCCATCCCTTTGATTGTAAGGCTTGAATTTATTAGGATGAGAATTGTATCTGTTATTGTATGCTGGTTTCTCTTGATCTTTACGATCGTCGGGAGTTCTAGTTGCTTTTGGTCCCGTGGGGGGCCTGTAACGATCAGACATGAGTAAAGTAAGTGAATACAAATGAGACTTAAAAATGGTGAGAATTTACCCGGATTTCAACTCATTTCTTGTATGGACCATCAGTGGTAAGGGACTCAAGTTTGTGATCTCTAATGAAGCAAGCGGCTTGTGGTCTACAAAATATTATGCATAATTCCTCCTGGCCCATCAAAGTTTAAGTGGTTGTGTGGTCGTCCCTGGAAAAGTTTGAAGAAAAGAAATAAAACCCAGCGTAGTTCTAAAATTATCCTGTAACGTTGTAGTACGGTGATTCACATGGACAGTGTGGTTGTGTAGCAAATTGTTCACAAAGTGAGTAGAGAACGGTTTTATTCCTTTCAGAATACTTCATACCAAAAAAAAAGAGTGGTGAAGCAAGTCTCTTAATCCTCTGAAGCCAACTTCGGGTTCTTGAATACGTCTTCTAGACTTTTTCATCAACCAGTTGCAAGGTCAATACATCAACTGCCCACCATTCAATATACTGAATTTTTATTCAGTTTCACAGTTGACCCATGGTCTATCACTGGCGTTAGTATCTATACAAGATTACAAATATACAGGCTTCATCAAAGCAAAACAACCGAAGCATAGTATCAACCACAATCTGTCACCAACACGCTTGATTTCTTCACCCCTTCGTTGGGGCATCTCGTATCATTAGAAACACTAGTAAGTAATTTTCCCACTGCGAATCCCTAAATCATGACATTAGTATGTGGCAAGAGGTAAACAATTGTACTAACAACAGATCGGAAAAACCATTCACCTCTCTGCAGACTTGGTGTTGTTGTCTGCCTTCTTAGCTGGTGTTAAAAGAAACACTGGTTTAACGTAAGTAATGAATCGTTATGAATTATTCTCAACCTTTACTAACTACGAAAGACCAAATTTTGATACCTTTGCTAATAAAGACGTGAAGTACTACGGGGGCAAATATTTGGATCTAGGGGAGAAAATATTCGATTATTCAGCTGCTTATTTAGGATCGTCTGATTACTTTGTTCGTAAATAGTTTAAATATGTGAGAAACGAGTGTACACCAAGAATCTATTTGCTCTGTATATTATCACCTAAACCCATTACTCAACAGTTACTGACTTGGCTAAATTACGAGGGAAATCAACATCAATACCCCTGTTAACTGCTAACCAATAACTCATTAATTGCAATGGAATAACATTCAATAAACCTTGTAAACAATCAACTGTAGTTGGGACATGCAATGTAGCTAATGCTTCACTTCCAGTAAGAACTTCATCACCTTCATTACAAATGACAATTGGTCTACCATCTCTTGATACCACTTGATTAATTGCATTTAAAACTTTTGGGAATAATGAATCTCTTGTAGCGAATGCAATAATTGGAAGTGCTGAATCAACTAATGCTAAAACTCCATGTTTTAATTCACCGGCTAAAACACCTTCTGAATGCATATAAGATATTTCCTTGATTTTCAATGCACCTTCTAATGCTGAAGCATACTGATAACCTCTACCCAATAATAATAAAGATTTTTGATCATTCAAGTTATCATCACATAATTTCTTGATCTTATCTTCTAATTTCAAGACAGTCTTGATTTGTTCTGGAATCTTCTGCAATCCATCAATGATATCTCTATGACGTTGAGATTTAGAAATTGAGTCATTTGACAATGATAATGCAAACATCACCAATGCAATGTATTGAGAGGTATAAGCTTTGGTGGATGCAACACCGATTTCTGGTCCAGCATTAATATGAACACCACAATGGGTTTGTCTAGACATTGATGATCCAACAGAGTTAACAATACCAACTGCTAATGCACCTCTGTCTAAACAATATTGTAAAGCCATCATAGAGTCAGCAGTCTCACCAGATTGGGAAACGAAAACACATGTATCATCTCTGAAGACTGGTGATTTCCTGTCCAAAAAGTCAGATGCTAACTCAACACAAACGGGAATTTCGTTGAGCTCTTCAAAAATTGATCTAGTAGCCAAACATGAATGATAAGAAGTACCACAAGCAATCATTATAAGTCTTCTACTTCTACGAATAGTAGGTAAGAAACTTTGAAGACCACCTAAAGTAACTTTGTGATTTTGGAAATCAATTCTACCTCTCATAGTGTTGAAAGTAGAGTCTGGTTGTTCGAAAATTTCCTTTTGCATGAAGTGCTTGTAAGGACCTTTCATAATCTCATTTAATTCCATCTCTAAAGTTTGAATTTGTCTTGTAGTAGAATCACCAGCAGTACGTTTAGCTCTGTGAATGTGTAATTCACCGTCATAGATGTGAGCAATATCATCATCTTCCAAGAATAAAACTTTCTTAGTGTGTTGAATAACCGAAGCAGGATCAGAAGACAAGAAGAACTCAGCTGGCATTGGTAATCCATCATCAGATAAGAAAGCACGAGATTGGGAAGTTCTCAAGTTTTGTTGTTCAGCAACAGGAAGCAAACCCATTTCAGAGTAAGCGGAGTGAATTTGAGTAGCTTCACTACCAGCTTCAGGGAATTCGACATCAACGAAATCAACCTTCAACTTTTTGTCAGTCTTAACACCCACAAGTAAAGGAGAACCCTTTCTGGTACCACATACCTCACCTGGGTAATGAGTTGATTTCACAAGTAAACCATAAGAACCTTCAAGTTCATACAAAACTTGTTTAGTCAACTGGTTGAAATCAGGTTCGAGACCAGCTTTCAAGTTTGTGTCATAAATGTGTTTGAACAACTTGGCGATACATTCAGTATCAGTTTCACTTTCGAATTCAAAACCTCTAGACAATAAAAGGGTCTTTAATTCACGATAGTTGGTGATAATACCATTGTGTACAATGACGAATTCACCAGTTGGATCAGAACGATGAGGGTGACAGTTGACAGTCATAGGTTGACCATGAGTAGCCCAACGAGTATGGGCAATACCAGCATGAGCATCGAAGATGGTTGATCTATCAATACCAATTCTTTCAATTTCAGCTTTCAAATTTTTAACTTTACCAGGAGTCTTAACAATTATAGTGCCATCACGATTATCATTATCGACCGCGATACCTGTCGAATCATAACCCCTATATTCAAGACGTTGAAGACCATCGATGAGAGTGTCGATGATTTCACCCCTCGACTTATCGACAAGGAAGTTCACGTATCCAAAGATCCCACACATAGTTAATATTGGAAATGTGCGAGGTGTGTTTTTTTATATTGAAACGTAAACACGCAGGGCACGACTACTGGAATTCATCGGTGAACAATGATTTGATCGACGTGTTGATTTACCAACCAAATAACCATTGAATAAGTTGACGAATACATGTTTATTTTTGGCACTACGTATTATTTTTTGACCTTTTGTTATCGTTGTGATGGATGGCGGTGCCTGGTCCGACCAATTAGCCTTCCTATTTGGGAAACAAAAACAAGGCTAATTTTAGTCAATATGTGCAGTGCGACAGCAAGGAGATTCTGGCCAGGCGGTGCGACGCGACTTAATTAAGCAACTGGGCTAGTAAACTTGATGTGAACACGATTATTGAGATTCAAGACTGTATGTCAGGCGGTCTAGCACGTATGTTAAAGTTTTGAGCTCAAAAAGTGAATTAGCCCCTCTCCCTCGAAACCTGGCAAACGTAAGGTTCAAGGCCTAAAGCTAAAGATTTGTGGTCTTCCACGGTTATTGTGCACTTTTGCTGAACCGTCCCGTATGATCCAATGACTTGGTGAGAATCTCAAATTATCTGCAGTCTCAGCTCACTTCCTTCTTGTATGTTTGTTATTCATAGGCCCGCTTTACGACTATTGAGTCGGCCCATGTTCCTGTGCACGTCTTTGAGGTTCAATAGTATCACACTGCGGAAGAAGAAACCTCTTTCGGTGATTGAAGGGTTAAGAAAATCCACCAACACTGAGTCTCAAAACATAATTCAACTCCTTAACAAGAACGACGTTAATCTGGAACTTGAAATCTCAAAGTATCTCAAAACCACCACTGCTGTGACAATTGGGGATACCATTCTGTTTCGTCATCTTATACCGTGTCTATCGCCATACAATTTCAAGGTTATTGTCCCTGATGAAGTGGTCAATATCAAGTACAAGGGAGACAAAGATGTAACGATTCTTGCTAATGGAACGATAGTTGGTTGGGATGTCAAGGAAAAATTGCTTATGGAGGAAATACTACCAGTAGTTGAACCTGCTGTTATAGAGAAGTGTTCCCCGGAAAGTGATGAGTTTGATTACTTGGAGATTGACCAATTACCTACAAACCCCAAGAACTGTGGTAATTCGTATATGGCAGGTGACATAATGATCATTCAAGGTGCAGACGATCATCGTAAGCTCCTTGATAAAGTTGCATTTTCTATTGGTCTTTCCAGATCGACAAGACTTTCGATTATTGAAAACGGTTTGGAGAATCTACTCAAATCTACTAGAAATAACTCCAAAGATTTAGCTCTGGGACTCAAATTGAATACTACCGAACCAGAAATCCTTCAACTCACTGGTAAATTGTTTTTGTTGAGAGGTAAATTGAATTTGTACAATGAATTAATTGATACCCCCGATCTCTATTGGAGTGAGCCAACACTTGAGAAAATCTACCAGTCAGTTTCACAGTCACTTGATATCAATGTTAGAATTTCCATCCTAAATAGGAAATTGGATTATGCCACTGACGAGCAAAGAGCTTTTCTTGCACTTTTGAATGAGAAAAAGGGGACTAGACTCGAATGGATCATTATTTTATTGATTATGGTTGAGGTATGTTTCGAATTTTCCCACTTCTTCTTGGATAAATAGCGTCTATTTCATGTATATACTTCGCATTAGCTGCAAAAAACTTTCCTAATTAGGCCTTCAATGGCATCCTCCAAAACAGCTGAAACGTTTCATCGGTTGGTAAACCGTTATTATCTGCATATGCTGGCGATCTTTACACATTCATTGTTTCATGCTTCGTCTAATGTTAAGAATCGACATATATAAACTTGGTTTCACTTCACAAATGTTTCATCAATGTTGGTCCTCATTCTCTTATTCACTACAGTATTAGGTGACGTCGTCACGAATATCTGGCAATCGTTAGAAATTGATCTCGTCCAAGGTTATGAAGCTTCTCCTCAAAGCTTAAGAACTGCTACACTTGACTGGAAAATTGACGCTTCCAAAGTTAAACCTTATGATACTTTCACTTTGAATATGCCTTATGTCTTCCGTACAAAGTTTGATGGTGACATTCTTCAGCTTCAAGCTGATGGCGTTACTTACGCAAGATGTGAGGCTCATGATGGGTCTTATATAGTGGATTTTTCGTCCCTCGATTGTACCATTACTAACGCAGTGGATACGAACAGGGATATTGTTTTGTCAGGTAATATCGCTTTCGATTTTGTCTTTGGGGCAGGTGGTTCTACTTTCAAGTCTGATCTCACTGAGGCAGCAGCTTTCAAACTGGGTACGAATACTATTGTTTGGAGTGGGTATTTGATGGCTCAAGTTGACTTCTCTTCTGGCCCCTACTTTCCCGACCAGGTGCTCAGTGATTCTTTGTTTTATGCTAGAACCACTCCTCAAAACATTGAACAATTCATGTTCATTAGTGGAAATTGTGGTGACGGAATTTCACTGGGAGAATTGGCTCTTCAAGTCGATTCAAAAGTCGACTGTTCACAATTAAGATTAAAAATGGCTTCAGAATTCAATGACTTTATGCTTCCTTTATCTGCTGTGCCAGTTGAAAAAGGTTCCATAACTTGCAGTAATAATGGGAATGAAATTTTTGCAAGTTTTTCAGATATTCCATCAAATTATAGAGTCTTCATTGAAGGTTTCGTTCCATACCCTGGCAGTGCAGATATTCTTCATCACAGGTACGGCGAATACTTGCAATGCAGTGATGGTAATTTAAAAGAAGACTATAGTGCAGTGAGCATTTACCTTATAGACGGTGATGCCAATGGATCAGGAAGATTAAATGAAGTGGTTGTCGTTACATCAACATGGACAGGCACTTACACCAAATTCACTACCCTTCCGGCTCCTTCCGATGCTAGTACCATCACCATTCAAGTTGATGTTCCGAACACTGCCTTGACCACTACTACTACCACCAAACCTTGGGATGGATCTTTTACAACCACAACTACTTTACCACGTGAAGGTGGTTCAATAGTGACAGTTATAGTTGAGACTCCTGAACCTTCCCTGTCTCCCAGTACCTCTGTTCAATCAGCTTCTACAACTCCACATGTCATCACCACCACAACTACTACCAGAACATGGGCCGAATCGTACACTTCAACTTCTACTCTTCCATGCAGTAGTGGTGACGAAACTATCACTGTCATTATTGAAGTTCCAGGCCACACTTCTGTTGAAACTAGCTCCATTGAATTTTCATCAACCATTAAATCAACGGTTGAAAACATTGAAACCACTTACACCACAAGAACTTGGACCAATCCCTTCACTTCTACTACCACCTTCCCATACACTGAAGGAGATTTGACTGTCACCATTTGTGTTGATGTTCCTTACAGATACACCAACAGCACATCCAATCCCGTCTCCTTTACCAGTGTCACTACTACAATATCGACAGTCTGTGAGGAGTGCCAAGAAACAAGTACTGCTGAAACAGTATCCCAACCATCTGAAACCAGTGAAAAAGTTGCGTCGTCAGTGCTGAGTCAATCAAACCCAACAACCAGTCCTATTTCACCAGGAATAATCACTAAGGAAAATGAATCGAAACCAAATGTGCCGGAAACTTCTGATGTTCCAGGACTGTCATCAGTTCCTAGGCCACCAATTGCATCTACTCCAACAAGTTCCAAGCCATTGGTTTCAACGGATGCACCACCTCGAGTTGACGACGAATCACCAAGACAATCAACAATTGCCTTAACTTCGGTTATTCAACCACCTGAAAATACAGATAAGAAGACAGTTACACAAACGCCTCCGCAGATAGCTACAGTGGGCGAAATTATTGACTCAGAGTCATCCCGGTCCACCACAGAAACCCTGGCATGGACAATTACGTTTTCGAGGAACACAAGTCAAGAAGCACCCAGTGTAATCACACAATCATACAATGATGCTTCTACCAATAGTGGTTCCATATTATTTTTTATGTTCTTAGCACACTTGGTAGTGTGAGTTAGTTATTATCAATAAATATTGTACAGAAACACACGATAAGTTAAATTCGCAGTCACCAAGAAATTTTTCACCGTTAGCGGATTGCCCTGCATATTGCCTAGGAATTTGATAGATGTTTATCTAAACCAATGACAATTCACCGTTGGCAAGGCATTTTTGTGACAGATACTTTACCACAAAATACATAAAGATCAATTGAGATTTGACTACAGAAAACTGTATAGAATTACCCCAGATTTCTAGAACATCTTAATCCATTCCTTTTTGTGGGTATCAGAGATTGTTAACGCAATTCATATTTTACGTCTATTGCTTATCAGTAAAAATGAAGGCTTCTTATTCGCGCGATATAGAAAATAGATGAGTTGGGAAGAAACCGGGATTATGTACAGGATTTTTTTGCAAAATTGTTTTAATATAATTTAGTTATGGCTGTAACTGTAAGTTGACTGATCGTTGTTATCAAGGTTCGTTTTATAAAAGGAAAATCATTCTTCTCAAAAAAATTTACCACTTTTTTTATAATGCTAAGGAGACAAGTATTTGAAGAGAATAGTCAATATGATCCAAGTACCATACTTGTGCTAGTAATAGCATCTTCAATTATTTGGATTATGGTACCAGGTTTGGCATTTTTATATTCCGGTTTAGCAAGAAGAAAGAGTGCTTTATCTATGATTTGGATAGTTATAGTAAGCTCATTTATTGGTTTATTCCAATGGTATTTTTGGGGTTACTCTTTAGCCTTCGCCGAGTCATCGAATAATTTTATTGGTAATTTACGATACTTTGGCTTTAAGAATATTGTTGGTGAAAATGATCCAACTGCTGAATATCCAACTATTTCTTTTGCCATCTTTCAAATGCAATTTTTATTAGTTACTATGGCAATTTTAGCTGGTGCTTTAACTGCTGAAAGAGGAAGATTTTTACCTGCTTGTATATTTTTATTTTGTTGGGCAACTATCGTTTACTGTCCAGTAGTTTATTGGATTTGGGGTGGTGGTTGGGCATCATCATGGCATGGTGGTGCATTAGATTATGCTGGGGGTGGACCTGTTGAAATTTTATCCGGTGTTTCTGCTTTCGTTTACTCAGCAGTTTTGGGAAGAAGAAATGAAACATTAATGATCAACTATAGACCCCATAACATCTCAACTATCTTCCTTGGTACATGTTTATTGTATATGGGATGGTTATTCTTCAATGGGTTCTCATGTGCAAATGCTTCAGTCAAAGTCGCTTATTCAATGTTAAATACTCACTTGTGTGCTGCTTTTGGTGCAATTAGTTGGTGTTTATTAGATTTTAGACTTGAGAATAAGTGGACAATGGTTGGTGTTTGTTCTGGATGTATTTCTGGTTTGGTTGCTGCAACTCCAGCTTCTGGTTGTATCCCATTATGGGCTTCAGTCATTTTAGGTATAACTGCTGGAATTGTTTGTAACTTTTCAACAAAGATTAAGTACATCTTGAAAGTTGATGACTCCCTTGATGTATTAGCAGAGCACGGAATCGCTGGTATTGTTGGTTTACTTTTTAATGCTATCTTTGGTAGTGCAACAGTTATTGGTTATGATGGTGTTACAGATCATGCTGGTGGTTGGATTGACCATAATTGGAAACAATTATACATTCAAATTGTTTACATTTTAGCCACCACTGCTTACTCTGGAGGTGTTACATTTGTCATTTGTTTTGTCATCGATAAAATTCCTGGATTGCACCTTAGAGTTGAGTATAATGCAGAAGAAATGGGACTCGATGAAGATCAAATTGGTGAATTTGCCTATGATTATGTTGAAGTTAGAAGAGACTTCCTCGATTGGGGAGTGCCGGCTACAGAAGCTCATACAGTTGCTGATGAACCTGTTGTACAACCTGAAGAAATGCCAGAAAAAAAGGATGAACCAGGTGATGACCATTACGACGATGTCGAAACTAATTCAAATTCTAATTCAAAAAAATCACAGTAAGTGAACTATTTATGTAAAAGGTGTATAGAGGAGCATATAATGAAATTTAAAAGGAAATGCGTCATAAAACGATCCCTTGATCATGATCGTAATTACAAGACTTTTAGTCACAGGGCTATAACTGGTGCCATTTTCATTACCTAATTTGGTATAGGAAAAATAATTGACATGGTTTCTCCGAATTGCGGCATCTCTTTGGTAAGGCCATCCAATGTCGGTCACGCAGATTAGAATAAAACTCGGTGTCAATTTTACTTTGTCTATAAAATCACGGTGATATCTTTTTCTCGGGATTTCAATTAATTTGCCGAATTATGAAAACTATAACAGGTAACAGTATACTGTGGTTCACGGCTTTATTCTTCTTTCTCGCTACAGTGATATGTATGGATGACGATTTACCAGTGAAAGTCATCGACACTAGAAATGAAGAAGATAGCTTAGTTGATACTCTTTCGAGTTTAGGTAATGGTGAATTTGTCCATGATTTAGCCACCGACATCACATACGAAACTATTGAAGATGAAAACATGATTTTGTTCAAGAGGAAAAAATGTAAGAAAAACAGACAGTACAAGGTTTTCAACGCTACGGAAACGTGGCTGGAATGGAAACCATCAGGTAAGTGCTTTGGACCTTACCTGCAAGGTTTCATGATACCTATGAATATGGAAGTAACCACTGGTTACACAGTTGAGGAGCCACTCAATTGGAAAAGAGTCACCAAACTTTTAGGTAAGAAACGAATGAAAAATTACACTAAAAAAGTCAAAGGTCAGATTAGTATCAGTTGTCAACCAAATGATAATGAATCAGCTCAAGCATGGTACCAGAATTGGGCTTTAATGGGTTCAATTGCCTGGAGAGATGTCAATAGTTGTGATACTGAATTACCAGATTGGGAGCATGCTTCTTTTGAGATTCCTCACAAGATGAAGAAGAATGACCAAAGAGGCCTTCAGATTGGCTGTAGCTCTGGTAAATGGAGTGGATGTGATGAGGTCAAGTAGTCCCTCTCGACACACCAAATACATCAATTTTGGAGAAATTAGACAAAGCTTCCTGGCCGAAGTGCTCATGAAACGTTGAAATTAAGCATAACAGCAAGTCTGGAAACCGTTTAGTAGATTAGAACTTTCTTAAAATAAATCATCATCGACTCGTATTCACGATATGGCTAAAACGCCGTATCGCTCCCGAAGTTGACTCCTTCCTCAAATTCAGTGATTTAGCACATTGTCTCAAATACAATGACCAGCTGGTCTAAATTTTCCACTTGTCCCCGATTTACCTATAGCGCCTCGTCAAACTTATATGGATTCCATATCTCTGCCCATTCCATTACCCATTCGAGAAAAAAATTTGCACCCAATCCTTGCGCTCAATTGATGATTACATAAAACCTACGTATCACATACAGCCCTTCAAGCGTCCGTTAGAGTACAGTTACAGATATCTCAGTAAAGCACCTCTGAAATTGAAGTTCTGGTCAACACTTCTTATCTGAACTCTTATCGCAAGTAACCCCACAAAGGGTAATCTGGGGTTACTATAATCAAATGGTCCCAATCAGCAGAAATTCTTGTCCCGGCTACTTTTGTCCTCTTCCCGCTCAACTATGCTTCCTGTAGCGTTTGAGATCATAGTTTGGTTGAAGTTAAACACCAGAATGAAACAATTCCTGTATATTAATTATTCCAATACCCTGTACCTGCATAGTAACTCTTTTTATCGAAGAAATTGCTTTTGTTGCTCAACAGGCTGTAGCACCAGACACGAGAGGCAATTCGACCATTTGAACTCACAGAAGTATTACGATCTCATTGAAGGTCTAGCAACCTTTCACACAGCCAAATTTGACCTAGATTCAACTGATAAAAAATGTTCGTTTTCCACACGACGCTTTTCCGTTAGTCCTTTTTATAATTGAGTCACAAAAATTTTTCAGTTATTGGTAAATTCTTCATCACTTTATTCAACATGTATAGTCGTTTAGCATGTAGGGCCAGCCCTGCAGTATACATGAGTTACAGAAGTCTTACTAAGTCTTCTTTGTCGAAGGCAACCATGGCAAGTCAGAAAACTTCTCGTCCTACACCTGCCCCATCTTTCAATAGCGAAGACGAGTCAGCTCGAAAACCAAAATATTATACAACAGCTGAACCATTAATGGATGATTCGTTCATCGGTTTAACAGGTGGTGAAATCTTTCATGAAATGATGCTTAGGCACAAAGTCGATACAATTTTTGGTTACGCTGGTGGTGCAATCTTACCTGTTTTTGATGCCATTTACAATTCTGATAAATTTAAATTCGTTTTACCTCGTCATGAGCAAGGTGCCGGTCACATGGCTGAAGGTTACGCTAGAGTATCTGGTAAACCTGGTGTTGTCTTAGTTACTTCTGGTCCTGGTGCAACTAATGTTGTTACTCCAATGGCTGATGCTTTGATGGATGGTGTCCCATTAGTGGTGTTCACTGGTCAAGTTGCAACTACTGCAATTGGTACTGATGCTTTCCAAGAAGCTGACGTTGTGGGAATTTCAAGGTCTTGTACTAAATGGAATGTTATGGTGAAAAATGTCGCTGAATTACCAAGAAGAATCAATGAAGCTTTCGAAATCGCTACTACTGGAAGACCTGGTCCAGTTTTAGTTGATTTACCAAAAGATGTTACCGCCTCTATTTTAAGGGAATCAATTCCTATAAATACAACTTTACCATCAAACGCATTAAGTCAAATCACAAGCAAAGCTGCAAATGAATTTGTTAATGAAGCTATAAAACGTTCTGCTGCTCTCATAAACAAAGCTAAGAAACCACTCTTATATGTTGGTGCTGGTATCATGAATTCTCCTGAAGGTCCAAAATTACTCAAAGAATTTGCTGATAAAGCACAAATTCCTGTCACTACTACTTTACAAGGTTTAGGAGCTTTCGACCAAACTGATGAGAAATCATTAGATATGTTGGGAATGCATGGTAATGCTGCTGCCAACACTGCTATTCAAAATGCCGATTTAATTATTGCTTTAGGTGCAAGATTCGATGACAGAGTTACCTTGAATGTTAATAAGTTCGCTCCAGCTGCTAGATTAGCAGATCAAGAAGGCAGAGGTGGTATTATTCATTTTGAAATTTCACCAAAGAACATCAACAAAGTTGTTGAAGCAACTGAAGCTATTGAAGGTGATGTCACTGCTAACTTACAAAAAATTCTTCCATTAGTTCACAAAGTTGAACAAAGACCAGAATGGTTAGGTAAAATCAAAGCATGGAAAGAGAAATATCCATACGCTTACTTAAAGGAAACTCCAGGTTCAGCTATCAAACCACAAACTTTAATCAAGGAAATCGATACTCAAGCTAGAACCTATAACAAAGAACTTATTTATTCTACTGGTGTTGGACAACATCAAATGTGGGCTGCTCAATATATTACATGGACTCAACCAAGAACTATGATTACCTCGGGTGGTTTAGGTACTATGGGTTATGGTTTGCCAGCTGCTATTGGTGCACAAATTGCTAAGCCTGATGCGATTGTTATCGACATTGATGGTGATGCATCATTCAACATGACATTAACTGAATTATCATCAGCTGTTCAATGTGGAGCTCCAGTTAAGATTGTCGTCTTGAACAATGAAGAACAAGGTATGGTTACTCAATGGCAATCATTATTCTACGAACACAGATATTCACACACACATCAATCTAACCCAGATTTTATGAAATTAGCTGATGCAATGGGCGTTAAAGGTATAAGAATAGCTAAACAAGAAGACTTGAAAGCTGGTGTCAAAGAATTCTTGGACGCTACTGAGCCTGTCTTGTTAGAAGTTTTCGTGGAAAAGAAAGTCCCAGTTTTACCAATGGTCCCAACTGGTAAAGGATTAGATGAGTTCATCGTTTTTGACGAAGAAGTTGAGAGACAAGAGAAGGAGTTAAGAAAACAAAGAACTGGAGGTAAGCATTAATCATGACACTAAAAAATTGATTTACAAAATATAAGATTGAAATTGTCAGCTGTAGTTTCATTTGATAATGAAAGTAGAATGTAGGAAAAAAATAGATTAAATCAATTGGATTCAACTAAATTCTGTCTTGCACATAACTCAGTTGGTTGAATGTTTCTCAGTCAGTGAGAAAAGCAAAAAAGAAAGCCCGATGCGGGGCTCGAACCCGCAACCTTTTGATTACTTTTCAATTGATGATTAAGAGTCAAATGCTCTACCGATTGAGCTAACCAGGCTTTTTGATATCTTCCAATTTTGATATGTATGCTATACCTTGATACATTGATTTGTTGATTTGTTAATTAGTAGTTACGTAAGTGAATAAAACTACATTCAAATTCTTGAGTAGTGCCCAAAGAGGACTTTTACCTCTACGTCCATGGTAGCACTACTTTAAAATCTTGTCTAATATTTTTTTTCTTCATCAAAGAAACTTGTTTCTTGCAAAAAGTATATAATGCATTTGAAAGAATTCTAAATCAAAAAAATTATAGATTTCTCTGGAAATGAACTGTAAACCAATTCTGAATCCTAATACTTTAAGAACCATGGTACTTTACTTAATTAATGATAACTTGATTTAAATGTTCACTTTTAGCTACAGCCACTAATTGCATTTACGGTTAGCAAACTTGATCAGTTTTTTTGTTGCGTAAACTACGGCATTAAGAGTGCCATAAAAATGTCAAAATTCAATTCCATAAATCCCCGGGGTGTCTGATATTTCATTGAGTAAATTGATGTCAAACGGTTGTAACATCTCAAAACTACTATCATGCACGAGCCTGACTCACAGTCATAAGCCAAACGGTAACAATAAGCTTTAGTGCACAAGACAATTCACCCATGTGTCCGGGGTATAAGAATCTGGGGAATTCCATTTGACCGATGTGCGATTTTATAAATCATTTGAATCCTTTTCGTTTATTTCTGGAGAAATGGTAAAACGAGTCAAAGAAGAGAAGACTCAAGAGAAATCTGCAGCTAATCTCAAACTTATAAGTACCAATTCAGGAGTTAGAGTGTCTCAAGCATGCGATCGATGTCGTATAAAGAAAATAAAGTGTGACGGCTTAACTCCATGTCTTAATTGTTCAAAAATCGGGTTTGATTGTAAAACCAGTGATAAATTAACAAGAAGAGCATTTCCTAAGGGATACACAGAAAATTTAGAGAAAAGAGTCAAAGAATTAGAGGATGAGCTCAAAAACTACAAAGATAATTATGGCATAACAGACTCTGCTAACCCCAATCAAAGCTCTCGTCCAACACGTGAAACTTCTCATGAGCTTCAAGTAAAAATACATCAAGAACCAAGAGTGGATAGTCAACATAGCAGTTACGCTAACGCCCATATACCTAACCTCGAAAATAACCATAACCTGAAGCTGGTCATTATCAATAATCCTATAGACCAAATATTCAACCTCGATAGAAAAGGTGTAATAATTGGTAATGACAACTTGAATTTTGAGTCTCAGTTCAACCACCTACTTATTAATTTGAATTTACCTTTCCTCAAAATCAGTAATAGTCATAACTATTTACTCAATGATCCTGATTCATACTTGTATCATCCACTGTACACACTGTACAATCAGTTTCACAACAAAGATTTAGACGTCATTTACAATCCACTCACAAGTAATAATGCATCTCATGATGACTACACTCAAGGTGTATCCAGTTTAACAAACAGTGAACTCCCAAAGGATATTTATGATTTGTTCATCAAGCTCATTAATAACTTCAAAAAGATTTTCAACAACAAGAAAGAATTGGATAACCAAGTAACACAGTTTTTCTTGAACTACAATGTATTTATACCAATTTTTGATTACAAGCAATTCATGGAGAGCTATGATAATTTTCACACAATGTATCCATTCATGTTTACTTACGATGATGCCACAATTAACGGATTCAACATCCTGAACAACGACTATCATGTTGTGAATGAATACTTGATGGTCGTAATTCAGATTTATGCAATGATTATGATGAATAATCCCACTATCAATCTTAATCTCCTTCTAAACCATCCAAGTCCTCGTTATATCTTCGAGACAAAGAATGATCCCAAAGCAAAAAATGCTATTCGCTCCTTATACGACTTCCTCCCATACTTCAATGTGTTTCATGTGTCCATCACTCAACTCCAAACGTACTTACTATTTCTTTATTTCTCGTTATTGACGAATAATAAGGAAAAATCATTGGTATTGTCTTCGCTCATCAATGCCTTTATTGGTATATTGGGAATCAATTTAAATGCTAAGAATTTGTTTTTTAATGATCTATCTTTAAACTATCAACAGAAGACCAACAGAGTTAAGATTTTCTGGGTGTTCAAAGTGTTATTGAAGTGTTTCAACTTGAAATTTGGGTTCAAGCCCAGTTTGAATACGACTGTGATCAACCCAGTCACCATCGATAGGTATTTTGAGTTGACCCCAGAGAAATTGAGTGCTCTTCTTGATGATCCTCACTTAAATGACAATGATGATCATCACATGAGCGATTTGTTCAAAACTTTGCTCAAACCAAGTGTCGAATTCTTGAACTTGGTCAACATCATTATTCCATCATCATTCTCTCCAAATTACTATCAATATTTGAAAAATGATACTCATGAAAGTCACCATACACCCAAGAGACATCCCAAAAACCTTGATTGGATCTTGAACGATGATGACGGTGATGGTAACGATGGTAACTTGAACTATAATTTAACTCAATTCGTAACAATTGATAAAAATTTATCGAATTGGAGAGCCTCTTTGAAAGAGAAAAAGATCAATCTTGTTCCTTTACAGTACAAGATGAATTTACCATCATTTGCATCAACTCCAACAGAGGAAATGGATTTGTTCCATAGTATCAAATTGTCAAAATTGTCAGACCTTGATTCATTTGGCATATCACCTCAAGGTATGAACAACTTCTTGAATAATGGTTTACCTGATCCAGAAACTGCTGGCTTGCTCATTAAGATTCAGCTTAATTTTCATTATCTATTGATTCGGTCTATGAACTATTTGAATTTCATGATAGACAAAGAATTGACCAATAATTACTATGTGAAGATCAACAATATTTCAAAGGAGTTACTTTGCTATTTTGTGTTGATTTTCAGACATGTTGCGTTATCATATGAGGTGAGAAACATGGATCTGGCAGCAGCAAAGAATGCACTTCTTCATCACAACCCTCATAGCACCGGTACAAATCCAGCAATTATGGATGCTTTAGGATTAGATGTGGATGAAGATGGTTTTGTCATCAATGACTTCTCAGCCAAAAGAAGAAGAACCAGTTTGCATTCTTTGAATAATCCACTAGCTAAAGCTAAACAGTTCCCTGCTTCTCCTTATAATTTCATGTTTAATGGCTTATCAATGACTATAATTAATTTCAAGAAGACCTTGTTGATGCAGATGTTGTATCTTTTGATTTGCTCAATCAAGTTCTTCAAAAAGAGTCATAGCATTGAGAGTGATGTTGTTGAAATCATAAATGCATCAGTTGATTTATTTATTAAAGTTTTCATCAATTATGAATTGAATTCAAGCAACAAGAAAGTTGGTAGTACAACAAACAAGATGAGCAAATTGAAGCAGGATGAATTATTCAAAAAATTAATGAATGATGAATTAAAAGATCAAATTTTAAGAGAACCACGTAACGAGGAAGATGATTATGTTGATAATGAAACTGATCAAAATTACTTTGCAGAATTTGGCGAATTATCTGATATTGACTGGGATGACGAAGATATGGATGAAGATTTCAAGTACTTGAAAACGTTGAAATTTGTCAAGTATAAGATCAACCAACTCAGAGATATTTCTGAGAGAAGAAACTCAAGGACGAAGTCTTCTGAGCCAAAAGATAGGAACTCCAGCACTCCAGGTGGATCAACATATCTCAATTCTAATGCGAATTCATCACAGGGGATGCCATCACTACCCAAACCACTTATGAGTAAATTTGATTACCTCATGCCAGGCGATAATTTACCAACACATACAATAACTACACCTAATAAGTTCAATGGGGCAAGAGGGGACGAAGAAATGGTTAAAAAGGAGAAATTAGTGATTAATGATCTTATGAGTCTTAAACATGGTCATGCATCGCCACCAAATTATTTATCACAGAATTGGAATTACAAAAACACTGGATCTCCAACATAAATTGTTATATGCAGATTATCAATTTTAATTCCTTATCGTGATCCCCACAATTTAATTTTGTGACACTATCATTCATATAAATTTATTGTCAAGGAATTGTCACAAATTAGTTTCTCATGGTTTACAACTTATTTGAAAGTTTGAAAAAAAATGCTTCAGTAACTAATGATAAAACAACTCCAAGGTCTGGTACTTTGACTTCACCAATAAACAAAAATGTGCTTGGTGTCCAACAAGATGATAAAAAACTCAAGCTTCACAGTTCTTCTGATAACTTGATCTTGGGTTTATAATGAATCACGACTTCAATTCTATAGCTAATAAACGGCTCTCTAAAACTTGTAAATCATCATCATCATCAATATTCATTGACTCCATGAATCGTGTTAATGGCAAGTCTGCTTCAACAATGATATCATAAAGTTGTAACAAAGCATATTGGCGTACTATGTCAATCTTGTGATTTCTTAAAACCCAAATTAACCTTTTTAAACTTTTACCCCTAATCGAGTTCTCTGACGTCAAATGTCTCATAATACTGAGTGTTAGCTTTATACGATTCACTTGGTTAGTATTGATCTGAAGATTGTACGCTTTCACGAACAACGAGTTGATGTAAACAACAGGTACCTCAATTTTACTTTCAAATATTTTGTTCACGAGACTTAGTGCAACTAAGTATTCTCTCTTGTTCCTCTGCAGTTCATCTTTCTTCTTGGTTAATAGTGTCATCAAACCTCTCAAGATCTTATCAGTGTTCCCTTCATGTCTCATGAAGTCTATGAGTGCTCTGAATGACCAGTTGATATTTTCACTATCTCCTGTCAATCCTCCAGCACTAAACATCAACCCTCTAAGTAATTCAACTACATCTGACTGGTACGTCTCACAGTACTGAAAAAGTGATGAATAGAACTCTTGATTCGACCAAGTTTCAGGAGTAACTTCTGTTCCTCTGACTTTGTACAATAATCTTATTGCCTTTTCTCGAAGTCTTTGCATCGGTTCCCCAGATATTCGTATCAATTTGAGTTCAAGCTTCGACTTGCATTCTTTAAAGTCAGTCAAATGACCATCAATCATATCAAGAGTAGCACCTCTTACCTTACTTCCCACATCACCTTGCTCAGTGGTTGTGTAGTCGTCCAACAACTCAATCAAACCCCAAACTCGTTGCTTCTCGATATTCAAAATATCATAGTTCAAGTCAAGACTGGCTATAAGATTGGATCTAATCTCGTACCCTACTCGACTAGAATTTATTATCTCAAATACTGTTCTTTGTTCTTCATAGGTGAGCTGATGATAGAAAAAGAATGATTTCGAAACTGCTGTCGACATCCTGTGACACATTTCATGAACTAACCACGGGAGTTTGAGTCCCATCTCTGAAACCACTTTCAAGAAGCTTGAAATGTAATTAGAAATATCTCTCCTGCTTCCAAACACATCAATGATTGCATCTTGGTACTCTTCAATATCATTATTCAGCTTACAACACCATTCGAAATACTTGAGACGGCTCTCTTCACTTTCATTCTCAAGTTTGACTCTGCAAAACTCTTTACCGAATGCAATACCAATTTCACTTTGGAAATAGAGAGGATTATCGAGCTTCTTGCATTGTTCGAGAACTGCTTCAAGACTAATTTCTGGTATCTCAAGACCAAAGCTCAAAGTTTGGGGGTACTGGTGCAGCATAATCTGGATGACCTTACGAGAATACTGGGTCTGCAACTCGAAACTTGAGGCTGTCACAAAGTTCCTCAACAACATCCTCAAGGCCAAATGCTTGGTCACGCCAAGCTGTATGAGTCCATCTAGAATCTCTAGGGAAGAAGAAGTATTGCTAGTAGCATTATTGGTGAATAACTCAACGAATTTGACTACTTTCTCTCCTTTCGTAGTGGGATCTTGAGCCTTAAAAATCATTGATCCAGTCCTACCAACGAAGTCTTGCAAAACAGCAATACCACACCTTCTTATCACTATGTCATTGTCAAAAATAGTTATTTCTATCAAGTCCAAGAAGACGTTAACTATTCCTTCTTCTAAGAACGCATAATGCCCCTTTCGAATGTTTCTATTGATCGCCCAGATGACGAAACAAGATGAATCCTTGAGTTGGTTACCAACATTGATATTTAAACGTTTCTGAACAGTGAATAGGGTCTTGTGCACAATCGATAAAATGAGTGGCATGAAATGCAATGGTAGAGATTTGGCTAATGCAGCATATCCCAAAGCTAAAAGAACCGTCTGAAATTTAGGTATCAGGATTGTATCGTAGTCCACGAGGATCTCGGTGAACTTGAAGTTTTTGGGATTATTCAAATCGATATCCAAATTCAAAAGCTCCAAGAGATATAGAAGAAGCTGTTCTTGGTAATTAGGTGCAACAACAGAAAGTCGATTATTAAGTTTGGCAATTGCCTTTGCCATTGTGTACCTGAGATTCAACTCAAAGGCATCGTTAAAAGTGATTATAATATCAATCAAACAATTGATAATGATTTGGACAGAACCGAAATCATGATTTTGCATTTTGACTTCTCCGATTTTGCTCAATATCTTCACAATATACAAGAGATTCAAATTGTTTACCAGGTCAGTTCCAATTAGTAGTAATTCTACCTGCAAGCAATCAAGAAGTTTATCAAGATAACCAGAAATAATCGAGAGGTCCACTTTCTTAATAAGCTTGTTAATCACCATCAAATTTGATAATTTGGAAGACGCATTGGCACTTGGCCATCCATCAAAAACTGAGTCCAAGTACCTATTAAGGTAAGCTTCTTGTAGAGTGTCCTTTCTACGGAGAAAATTGCAAAGTAAGATCAGACTCACCACCTGATTTTTAGAACCATTAGAGTATTTGGTCAAACATTGAGTGATTAAATTGTATGAATTGACTTTGATTTCCTCACTAAAGCTGAAAGGAATAAGAATCAAATTACAGAACCAAATCAAAATGAGGAACACTTCGTTTTCATTTTCTGTGGTTTCCAAGAGCTTGATAAGATCCACAAGTAGATGAACATCACTACTGAAGAAATTTGCTATTACTTTGAATCCTCTAACTTTAGCCAAATTATAAATGACTGTTCCCACAGATTGTGTGAGTTCATTGTGGCCGAACTTTACCTGATTCAAATAAATGTTACACAAATCTTGTATATAGGCATGCAAATGAGAATCGAGTAGAGTTAGTTGTAGTTCAAACTCGTTGATTAACTTTATAATCTGAGCTATAGTCACTGAAGAGTAGTTTTCTTCGAGATTTTCAATGTAGTGTTGTAAAGAATCATGCAATTGATCTGCCACTTTTACAAGCAACTGGTTCATAGGAACAGAGTCATTTTCCAAACTCAGCGCCATAACATGTACATATCCAATACAACCACAATACAAATTACTCGCGAAAGTGTTGGATTGTCACTGCGAAATTTTCAGCAAATGTCATCCAAGTTCTACAAGATAACTCAACTTAGATCGACTATAGGAGTCTCGCCTATAGTTCGTAAGAACATAGAAGCACTTGGACTTAAGAGGAGGAACCAAATAAAATATCAAAAGGTATCACCATCGACGGCTCATCGTTTGATAAAGGTCAAAGAATTAGTGAAAGTTGAGTTAGTTGATCAACCCAAGACATTACAGCAGTTGGCACAAGAGAGGAAGTTTCCTCGTGGATTTGAAGTGAGGAAAAGAGACACTTTAGGTCGTTAGCATACTTGTAAATAGAACTTCAATAGACAGAAATACAGAACTGAAGATTTTAAGTAATGTGCAGGTTAAAGGAGAAAGAGGAGAATACCAGAGTAATAGAAGGGCGATACTGGGGCTCGTAAAAAGTCTTGAGATTGGCCAAGGCCAAGGCGAACCTCAATAGTCGACCCAAAAGAAATTGTGGTGGAGAATGTGAGTACATATTGACGGACCCGTTCAATATGGACCCGATGAACCCGCTGTCAGGGTACATTGTTTACAAGCCAGATGAGATCTGTAAAAAATAATCGAACCAGATTGAGCTATGGCTTGCCACAGAAACCAGCGACAAGACTTTGTATGTGGGATGAATAAAAGCAGTTCCAAGATAATTTATCTGATTAGGTATTAGTTCCTGTGTATAATTGGAGGAAGTAAAAGTCAGTGAAACGCAACTTCAACGTGACATTAACTGAATTAAAAATTGGGAAATTGAAATTTTAACTTCGGGAACTCGTTAGTCTAACCATAATTAACACGTAAAAACTTTTTCAAGTTTTTTAAATCAAGTTTTTGAAAAAAACAAAAACACGTTGTCTCATTGGATAGACTGAAAAATCTCAATCTCGAAAAAAAATCTAACCCATCAGTCTTTTCAGTACTATGTTTAACGCCATAAAAGCGTCACAAAGGAACAAGGTAACGAGTCAGATCTTCACATCTACATTTGCTATATGCTTTGTACTCGTTGGGGCCAATTCATTATTACCGTGCCCTATTGACAATGTCAACGGTAACGACTCCAAATTGGATGAAAGAGTCAAAAAACAATTGAATGAATCATGATGTAAATAGTGTATAATAGAATGCATTTTAATGACACAGTTAACTACAACCGATGTAGATTATCATTTGGATTGAAATGACTCCATTTAACGCATAAGTTGGAGTAACTTGTGTGTCTTTAATTGGCAAATCAAATTGAGCCAATTAAATGATGAAGCGGAACACCCACTTGATAGGAAAGATATCGCGAGCCAATACACGAAACCGCTAAGATATCGGGCTGGTGCCAACCATTAGCGGGGTAACATCGGATTAAGTAAAATTTTGCACAATAGACAAGATGAATTAACGGTTTGTATAACTTTAATAGGCATTTGGCGACGACGCCGTAGAATAACCAGGGGATATGACAGTTAACGGCGAGAAAAAAAAAACACACCTCGTGGATAAACCGGAAAACTCCAGTAAACTAGGCTTATCACAGCGAATTAACGTTTGAAAAGCCAATTAAGTTTGTTAAGGCACTTACGTCGTGGCTCATTATTGTTAGAGCACAATAAAAAGAAAGAGATGCTCGGAGTGGAACTGTCGGTCGTCGGTTAAACTATCCGCACAGGTATCCACAATACCCGATTAGTCGACGGCATGGGGGGTCGGTATTAGTTTTTATTAAGCACTCAAAATGACGTAAAATGCTGGAAATTCAGATTAAGCTTGGAGCGTTCCAAACCTTCACGATTATTATGGTGGTTTCAATTTTATCAATATTGAGATAACAGTTAATAAGACAGTTGAATGAGTACATTATAGTTTAATAGGGTTACTATAATTAGTAAATATCAGCATTAACATAAAATTTAATTGGCCGGCCAAAACCATAATCTTATCAAACAGAAGATTTTTTGCCGACATTGTCGAGACTGGCACGACCCAATTTGAGACTTTATTTTTTCCGATTAAACAGCAATTACCAGCATTAATGTAGTTTGAGATGTTGGTTTGAGCCAGTAGTAAGATGATTGATTGATGAAGACTCATTGATTGAATTTATCAACTCAACCAATTGCATTGGTGTCAGTTGGATCAATTAAACCGAAACCGGCGGCAGTTCACGTGACATCTATTAGGTGAGGGATTTTATATCACATATTTCTTTTTCTCGCATATCGGATAGTTTTGGCCTACCAAAATTGGTATTCCCAGCATTTCCACGACAATTCATTACCTCTTTCAGCCGTATTGAACACAAACATAAAGTAATTTGTCCAAATATTTTCCCTTTTTATTTTCACTATAAATTAACTTTGTTTTCCACTCGTCGAATTTGCTTTTAATCAACTATTTGCTGAGATGAGTGCAACTGAACCATCAAAGGAAAAGGTCGACAAAGTTGTGTCTGATGATGAAGATGAAGACATCGACCAATTAATTCATGATTTACAATCAAACCACAATGTTGGTGATGATGATGAAGATGATGATGAAGAACAAGGTTCTTTCAAGGCCGTTCCAGAAGAATTACTTCAAACTGACCCAACTACTGGTTTACACGCCGATGAAGTTGCTAAAAGAAGAAAGAAGTACGGTTTAAATCAAATGTCTGAAGAAGATGAAAATTTATTTTTCAAATTCATCATGTTCTTTGTTGGTCCAATTCAATTCGTTATGGAAGCCGCTGCTATCTTAGCCGCTGGTTTAGAAGATTGGGTCGATTTCGGTGTTATTTGTGGTTTGTTATTATTGAATGCAGCTGTTGGTTTCATTCAAGAATACCAAGCTGGTTCTATTGTCGATGAATTAAAGAAAACTTTAGCTAACACTGCTTTCGTTATCAGAGATGGTACTTTAGTTGAAGTTCAAGCTAATGAAATTGTTCCAGGTGATATTTTACAATTAGAAGACGGTACTGTTATCCCAGCTGATGGTAGAATCGTTTCTGAAGACTGTCACTTACAGGTTGATCAATCTGCCATTACTGGTGAATCTTTAGCTGTTGACAAGAAACACGGTGACTCTACTTACTCCTCTTCTACTGTTAAGACTGGTGAAGCTTTCATGATTGTTACTGCTACTGGTGACAACACCTTCGTTGGTCGTGCTGCTGCTTTAGTTAACAAAGCTTCTGCTGGTTCTGGTCATTTCACTGAAGTCTTAAACGGTATTGGTACTATTTTATTAATCTTGGTTATTGTTACTTTATTAGTCGTCTGGGTTGCTTGTTTCTACAGATCTGTTAGAATTGTTGCTATCTTAAGACACACTTTAGCTATTACCATTATTGGTGTTCCAGTTGGTTTACCAGCTGTTGTTACCACCACTATGGCTGTTGGTGCTGCTTACTTGGCTAAGAAGCAAGCTATTGTTCAAAAATTATCTGCTATTGAATCCTTGGCTGGTGTCGAAATCTTGTGTTCTGACAAGACCGGTACTTTAACTAAAAACAAATTATCTCTTCACGAACCATACACTGTTGAAGGTGTTGAAGCTGATGACTTAATGTTAACTGCTTGTTTAGCTGCTTCCAGAAAGAAGAAAGGTTTAGATGCTATTGACAAGGCTTTCTTGAAATCTTTGATTAACTACCCAAGAGCTAAGAACGCTTTAACCAAATACAAGGTTATTGAATTCCAACCTTTCGACCCTGTCTCCAAAAAAGTTACTGCCATTGTTGAATCACCAGAAGGTGAAAGAATTGTCTGTGTTAAGGGTGCTCCATTATTCGTCTTGAAGACTGTTGAAGATGACCACCCAATCCCTGAAGATATCCACGAAAACTACCAAAACACTGTTGCTGAATTCGCTTCCAGAGGTTTCAGATCTTTGGGTGTTGCCAGAAAGAGAGGTGAAGGTCACTGGGAAATTTTAGGTATTATGCCATGTATGGACCCTCCAAGAGATGACACTGCTGCTACTGTTAACGAAGCTAGAAGATTAGGTTTAAGAGTCAAGATGTTAACTGGTGATGCCGTTGGTATTGCTAAGGAAACTTGTCGTCAATTAGGTTTAGGTACCAACATTTACGATGCTGACAGATTAGGTTTATCCGGTGGTGGTGACATGGCTGGTTCTGAAATTGCTGATTTCGTTGAAAATGCTGATGGTTTCGCTGAAGTTTTCCCTCAACACAAATACAATGCCGTTGAAATTTTACAATCTAGAGGTTACTTGGTTGCCATGACTGGTGATGGTGTTAATGATGCTCCATCCTTGAAGAAGGCTGATACTGGTATTGCTGTCGAAGGTGCTACTGATGCTGCTAGATCTGCTGCTGATATTGTTTTCTTAGCTCCAGGTTTATCTGCTATCATTGATGCTTTAAAGACTTCCAGACAAATTTTCCACAGAATGTACTCTTATGTTGTTTACCGTATTGCTTTGTCTTTACATTTGGAAATTTTCCTTGGTTTATGGATTGCTATCTTAAACAACTCTATGGACATTGACTTAGTTGTTTTCATTGCTATTTTCGCTGATGTTGCCACTTTAGCTATTGCTTACGACAATGCTCCATACGACCCACAACCTGTTAAATGGAACTTACCAAGATTATGGGGTATGTCTATTATCTTAGGTATTATCTTGGCTATTGGTACTTGGATTACTTTAACCACTATGTTCATGAAGAAAGAAGGTGAAATTAAGGGTATTATTCAAAACTGGGGTGCTATTGATGGTGTTTTGTTCTTACAAATCTCATTAACTGAAAACTGGTTGATTTTCATTACTAGAGCTCAAGGTCCATTCTGGTCATCTATCCCATCTTGGCAATTAGCTGGTGCCGTTCTTATCGTCGATATCATCGCCACTATGTTCACCTTATTCGGTTGGTGGTCTCCAAGATGGACTGACATTGTTTCCGTTGTCAGAACCTGGATTTTCTCCTTCGGTGTCTTCTGTGTCATGGGTGGTGCTTACTACTTGATGTCTACTTCTCAAGCTTTCGATGACTTCTGTAACCGTAAGAAGCCAGAAGCTCCAAAAGACAGAAGATCTTTCGAAGACTTCTTGATGTCCATGCAAAGAGTTTCTACTCAACACGAGAAATCAACTTAAATTTGATAGCTCAATTTGTTGTCAATTTTTTGAAGTTTCAATTATCAATTCGTTATGTGTTATGATATTCGGTTTGTTGAATTGATGTTGTTATTTCAAATATTGATGATTCGTTGGTGCTAACATCCAATCCCTAATTTTTTTCTATTTATTCCCATTTTTTATATCCGTATTATAGTAATAGATAATAATATCAATCTCATTGTAAGGTTTTAATGTTAATGGTTCATAAAACACTAGTTGTCTTCTTGTGTGTGTAAGGTTTTAATGTTAATGGTTTGTTAAAACACTAGTTGTCTTCTCGTGTGAGGACCAAAAAATTATATTCAAGTGTTGGTAATGATAAATCACCATAAATTTTGTGTGTCTATTCTTGTCAGTAAAAAGAGAAATAGTTTTTACAACTGATTGGTTGAAAATTTACTTTATTTGTAAAGATTGTTCATTTATTGAATACTCTTACAATAATCATTAACAATTGGTGTACAAGAAGTTTTTTTGCATCTAAATTATAAGTAAAGTCACTACTAGACATCCACTAAAAATCTCAGAATTTTTAATTTGATTCACTCAACCTTTGGAGGAGGAAAAAATTTTACTTGGTTGTTGGAATGTCGTCAAATTCTACTTCAAAATCGACAAACTCCACTCCTCTATTAACAGGTGAAGTAAGATCTTCATCAGTTTCATCGAATTTTTTCAAAGACTCTTCAAATTTTTTTAATGAAACTAAAAATGATTTGGACATAGTTGGAGCTTTAAATAATCTTAATTTAGATGAAGAGATTTCAAATTTTGGTAATCAATCTCAAAGTCAACAAACTTCGAATTCTGCTCCAAATATTGGTACCCCAATAATTGAAAATGGTTACAACGGTTCATTAACTCCAAACCCAAATTTTGGTTTCCACCAATTTATGCAAACACCAAATTCCGCCTGGAATAATCAATACATTATACCCAACTCTGCTCCTCCTTTCGTGTACAATAATTTTGGTGGCCAAGTTAAGGATAATTCAAATTCAGAAATTAAACCATTTGAATTGCCTCCAACTGATGATTCCACTAATAAGAAAAATAATGATAATGAAATTAATTTGCATTTACCATTTTCAACTCCACCACCATTGACTCAACAATCATTTCCTAATTACAACAATTCTTTGGGGAATAATTTATCGAAGATTGAAAAGACTGATAATTCTTCGTCAGAATCTGATTTAGATAGTTCTTTGAAATCTGATTCAACTAAAGTTACACCAAATCAATCAGGTTATTCAAATCAAAGATCATTCTCAAGTCCCAGCTCATCAATCATGGGGTTCATTAATAATGAAATTAATTTCCCACAATCAGCTAATGCTGCTACTAATGCAAATGCCTTAGCAAATAATAATGGTATAGCTAACTTCAATGACTTTAATTCTTTGTCTCAATTTGGTTATTCTCCTTGGAAGCCAAACCTTCAACCAAATGGTCAAGCTTTGCCCATGCATCCTCAGACTAATGTTCCAACTCAACACCCTGTTGGTACGAATATGCCTCAACCCCATGTTAATTTGAATCAAAATCTTAGAAATCACAACTACGTTGATAATCGTTTGAACACCATTCAAAACAGTCGGTTCAATTCTAACAGATACAATCGTCGTTCAAGTAACAATATGCCAGGTACTTTCAATGATGGTTCAAATGTTCACAGGAAAATGCATAACACTCCAAATAGGAGAAAAGGAGATGATGCATCAAAGTATGCTAATGCTAAATTAGAAGACTTTACTGGTGAAATCTACTCTTTATGCAAAGATCAACATGGTTGTAGATTTTTACAACGTCAATTAGATTTATCAAGAGATGTTGAGAATAAATCAGCTAATTCTAATGTGGTTTCAAGTGATATCGCCGCCACAATGATTTTCAATGAAATATACTTGAAAATTGTCGAATTAATGATTGACCCATTTGGCAATTATTTAATTCAAAAATTGTTTGAAAATGTTTCAGTTGACCAAAGAACAATTCTTGTTAAGAATGCTGCACCTGATTTTATTAGAATTGCATTAGATCCACATGGAACAAGAGCTTTACAAAAATTAGTTGAGTGTATTACTACCGAAGAAGAAGCTCAATTAATTATTGAAAGTTTATCTCCTCATATTGTATCATTATCAAGAGATTTAAATGGTAATCATGTTGTCCAAAAATGTTTACAAAAATTGAAACCACAAGACAATCAATTCATCTTTGATACTGCGTCGGCTAATTGTAATGAAATTGCAACTCATAGACATGGATGTTGTGTTTTACAAAGATGTTTAGACCATGGAACTCCAGCTCAAAGGAAACAATTATCACTTAAAATAGCAGAAAATGCTACAAATTTATCATTAGATCCATTTGGTAACTATGTGGTTCAATATGTTCTCTCTAGAGGTGACCAATATTCTATTGAAATGATTTTAAACCATATAAAATCAAACTTCATTGTTTTACTGTTACACAAATTTGGATCAAATGTTATTGAAAAATCATTAAGAATTCATAAACTTACTGATACATTGGTTGAGGTGTTGTTGATGAATACAAGTCATTTTGGAGATTTACTTAATGATCCTTATGGTAACTACGTTTTACAAACAAGTTTGGATGTTGCTAACCCAAGTGATTTAAATAAATTATCACAAGCTTTACAACCATTATTACCTACCATAAAAAATACACCTCATGGTAGAAGAATTCTTTCTAAAGTTCAAAGCATCTTCATGTGAAAACTGAGAGTTGAATTTAAAGTTGTACTGTCATCATATTGTATTCTACTGTACACTAAATAACGTTCATAGTATTTAAAAATCCATAATCATAATTTAATGCGCTTTGCTTTTTTTATCGCAGGTGATCACAACTGTTTCTCTTACATGGCCAAATTTACTTGTTTGATTCTGGAAATATGAGGAAAGAGTCACCATCAACTTCAAGAAAACCCATAAAGAAAAGGAAATATTCAAGAGCAGGTTGTGAAGAATGTAAAAGGCGTAAAATGAAATGTGATGAACAGAAGCCTTACTGTCACAATTGTACTCGTTTGAGAAAGACTTGTGTCTATAGAGTGCCCAACAAATTTGAATCAACAAAACCAACAATTACCGAGAGACCTGAATTATCTACCGCTTTACCTGTTAAACATTTTATTCCATCTGCCAGTGGGGCATATCTTAACAATTTTGTTGAATCCAAACAATCACCGGCACTGCCACCCCAATTCCCATTATTACTGCCATCTTATCCTCTTGCTAATATACCAAGACCTATAGCTCACTCGATAGTTGAATCTCCACATTTGTCCAGTCAAGGTTCCCCAGATTTAAGTATTAAAAAACAGCAAGTCGAACCTGACTACTCTGCATTACCTATTCATAATACTAGAGGTCTCAAAAGAATCGCTGATGACACTCCTGGTGCTAAACCTTCTTTTACAAATGCTATATCTGACATCCTCACACCTTCTGATTCAAGTGACTATCTTATAAGCCAACAAGACATGTTGGAAATGAAACATCTCTTCGATGAGGCTAGTTTACTAGTCAGTGACATGACCGATTTGGATGTGTTCCATGGTGCCACTGAAATCGATCAAACAATTGCAAACCCTCTCATTGAAAAACATCTCCGAACAATGTCAGAAAGTCCAATGAACAATATTCAATCACCCACCACAAGTGAAGTGAAGCTGGTATCAGACACCTTCGAGAAGCATGACTTCCAAATGGAAGATTTTACTCAAAAATTTATCAATAATCACAATAATGGTCATTACCTCGCTGAGTACGATTTGAATTCTCCCCAAGTTATTAATATCAATCATCTCCAAGACACGCAGCTAGTGACAAACTCAGAACTTATAGAAGAATTGATCAAACAGCACAATTTAACCGCCCCTCATATTAAATACCTTAGGTACATCAGTACCAAAAATATGTCACTCAACCTATTCCCTTTTGCATCGTCTATTGAAAACAATGAGGTTGTTAATCTTCTACTAAAATATGCCAATAACTGTCCTTACTTGCTTAGCGCCCTATTGTCAATGTCTGCAACAGTGCAGTTCAACATTACCAACAAACAAGTTCATGATCTAAGCAGACAAAAGTACACGTCTGTATGTCTCAAAGCACTCAGTCAAGCATTCACAGATACATCAAGGACAAAACTGGACCAATTGTCAAATGATATCGAGAGATTATTACTTACTGTTCTCGTTTTGACCTCAAACTTTTCTTCGATCCAACTGACATCGAACAAAGACGATGTATTGGTTAGTTGGAAAACGCATCTTCGTGGAGCTAAAGACCTCTTAGTGAACTACTCCCACACCGCAAAATCATATCACAAACGGGCAATATCAGGTGGATTGGCGTTGGCAAAGACATGGTTCTTTGCAATTGAGGCACTTGCGGGACAAACGACCATGTTGGGTGGAACATTGACCAGGAATAAACAAAGTTCTATTAAGCCGGAAGGCTCTATTCATACAATTGAAACAGATGAAGAGTCTTCTGATAATAATAACAGATTGTTTCAGGATACCGGTTACTTTAGCAAAGAAGCCAACCCTGAGTATCATGATGCCTTATTCAAAATAGGACTTCTCACATCTGATAGGTCTCCTGAATCAACCGAATTCAATCTTTATCTTGGATTTACAATGGAGCTAGTTTTATTGGTTCAAGAGTTTACGAAAGCACTAGATTTAGTCAGAACGAACAAAGATGATTATCAGCTTTCAACAAAGCGTATAGCCAAACTCATGTCGTTGATTCACAAAGCACACGAAGCTATCATCATGCCAAAAGTCAATCTTCAGAATTATGAAGTCCCTATTTCCAGTCCAGCACATCTTGATTTCCCCAAGGATAACCCTGAAAGAATTCAACTACCAGAATCAGCTTATTGTTTATTCACTGATCATGAAGGTAAGTCTGTGTTGTATCTGTACTTTGATTTGTCCCAACAATGCCATGCTGATGTGATTTACCTTCGAATTTTGGTGTTGCCTGGGTTTATGAAACTTCCTAGGAATCACCCCATGGTTCAAGAGGTAATCAAAAGGCTTATGAACTGTCTTTTCTTTATTCTTCGCAAGGACTCACCAGCTTATGATTCCAGGAAGCATCAAGTTATCGCTGAAACTGAGAACTACTTTGTTTCATCGGATTTATTTGATGAACGAACATTTATGATTCAGTCACCCTACAGACTTATAATGAACCTTGTGGTTGATCAGGATATCCTAGAGAGATTAGAAGTATTCTTCTTAGGGTTGGTAAAATTAGGAAATGGAAGTGCAATGACAGCGCTTTCCATGTTGGAAGAGAGACGAAAATTGATCAAAGAAAAGGGAATCTCCAACACAGATGAAGACACATTTGACGCAATTCTTGGCCATCAACATGTCGTACCCTTCGTTTAGAGTTATTTTTGGGTTTATACGAGATCAAAACCTTTGAAAAAGTCGTGCACACACAACCAAAAGGCTTCTCGTATAAAGATCAATTGTTTACTTGCAAAATCAATCATGTCAAGCGAAGATAGTCCACTCATGGTGGAGGACGTTTCTGATATAGAAATTGTTGATCCGGGTTATTTACCTAAGGATAAAGTAGAGTTTGATTTTGGTGGACCAATTGGTGCATTTGGAATGATGACGGGTTTTCCATTGCTAATGATTTATATGTGGATTCTGGCACAATTCTATGATGGCCATTTTGCATGGCCTACAGAAGGACAATCATGGACAGCCTTTGCAGATGTTCTTTGGAATTATTTTGTTCAATATGGTATTCCATCATTCACAACAATCGTATTTTTCACTACCTTCATTATTGTTCAAGGTTTCTTCTACTTGACGTTACCAGGAATCTGGACTAAAGGTCAACCTTTGAAACACAGACAAAACGAACAATTACGTTATTATTGTAATGCTGTGTTTTCCTTCTACACTTCGGTTGGTATTGCTACTTTCTTGCACGTAACTAACATTTTCAAAGTTTACTACCTCCTTGAACATTTTGGTGAAGTTATGGTACTTGCTATCACCTATGGTATTTTGTTCTCTGTTGGATTGTACATTTATAACGTACATATTATCCACGAGTATCAAGAATTGACTGGAAACGTCATCTATGACATTTTTATGGGATCTTCACTCAATCCAAGAATTGGTAAGTACCTTGATCTCAAGATGTACTTTGAAGTTAGAATTCCATGGTACATTTTATTCTTTCTCACTTATGGATTAGTGTTGAAACAATACGAAGAGTATGGCTATGTTACAGCAAATGCAGCAATTTTGCTTTACTCCCATTGGTTATATGCTAATGCTGTATCTAAAGGTGAAGAATTAATTGTTCCTACTTGGGATATGGCTTACGAGAAGTTTGGTTTCATGTTGTGTTTCTGGAATATCGCAGGTGTGCCATTCACTTACTGTCAAAGTACTTTATTTTTATACTACCACAAACCTGAAGAGTACTCATACCCTACATGGTACTATGTTTTGATAACATTCACTTGTCTGGTTTCCTACTACTTCTTCGATACCGCCAATTACCAAAAAAATGCATTCAGAAAGCACATTGCAGGTGACACTAAACTCAGAAAAACATTCCCACATCTTCCAGGTTCAGATATCCAAAACCCAAGATACTTAAAATGTGAGAATGGGTCCGTATTACTCACTGACGGGTGGTACTTATACGCTCGTAAAATTCACTATACTGCAGATTATGTGTTCTCTTTAACTTGGGCCTTGGTTTGTGGACTTAAATCTCCAATGCCATGGTTCCATCCAACTTTCTTCCTCATTGTTCTTCTTCATAGAGCTGCAAGAGATGGTAGGAAGTGTCAAAAGAAATACGGTAAGGATTGGGACAAGTATTTAGAAATTTGTCCTTACCAGTTTATCCCATACGTCTACTAGCTTATTTATTAAATACAGTTAGTCCTGTTCAGCGATAGCCACCAATCTTTCATCAATCTCATCAGGATTCAATATCCTAAAACCTTCCTCCGTAGCAACTCCAATTTCTATATCGTTCTTTCTGAAATCAGTTCCTAAAACTGAACTCAAAGCGTTTATAGCAAACTCAACAGTTTCTTTCCAGTCACCTTTGACATGGTCTATCTTTTTGAATTTCTTTTCTAAGTAAGTTGTTGCTTCTTGTTGTTTTGGACCAGTTGCAACAGCTTTAACTCCAGTATAATAACCTGCTGGATCACATTTGAAAATTTGTGGGCCTCTATTTTCGTCTTCGAAATCAACTTGACAGAATGTTAAAGCAACACCAAGTGGACGCATGTAGGCTCTTTGAGTGTATAATTGAGCTAAGTTTGCCATTCTTTTGGCTAAACTTTCAACGGGCATTTCATAACCATATTGGTAACGGAATTCAGCTGCTTCAGCTCTGGCACGAAGTGCTTGAGAGCGTGCGTCCGCAATAGAACCAGTAGCAACTAAACCAATTGATGGTGTGATTTTGAAAAGATATGAAACTGTTGAGGCATCAAGTAATTTGTCAGGAATCTTCTTTTGGGAGATAAGTACAGCTGAATCTTTACCAGTAACACCAATTGAGGTAATATTCGATGAGTTTACAGCTTTAAATGCATATTCTACCTGGTACAATCTTCCCTCTGGGGAGAAAATAGTGATGTGTCTGTCGAAACCAGCGGCGTCTTGATGTTAGTAAAAATAACGAGCAAGATATTGATTAAGCCCATAACAAGTATCAGCAGCACATAATAACAGTGGAAGTTCATGATCTCAATATCAACTCAAATCAATAGTCTAACTTATAGTTACATACTTGACATTATCAGTGGCGATAGTATGAAATTGAATTCTAGTGCGACTCCCACAAATGATACAGGTTTCGCACCAGCATCACAATATTTCTATTCATTAGGCTTCATGCCCAGTTCTACGTTCACAACTGACAAGCGAACTACAGAGAATACACCATTGTATTTTTCAAATGGTGCTAACGCACCAAATGTTTCCTATCATTATAATCCCCAGGTAACTCAGTTTCACTATGGACCTCACCACCCTATGAAACCATTCCGGTTAATGCTTACAGATCATCTTGTCATCTCATACAAGCTTTACGAGAAGATGGACTTGTATACACCAAGAGAAGCCACCAAAGAAGAACTTTTACAATTCCACTCAGAAGATTACATAGACTTCTTGAGAAGTATAACACCAGAAAAGACCATGAAACTACCAGAGAAAATACTAGCTCAGTTCAACATAGGTGATGACTGTCCTATTTTTGATGGAATATATGAATATTCGTCTATGTACGCTGGTGCTTCCCTAGATGCAACTAGAAAACTTATAAGTGGCATGTCAGATATAGCGATCAACTGGTCAGGAGGCCTTCATCATGCTAAGAAGTTTGAGCCATCAGGATTCTGTTATGTCAACGATATCGTGCTCAGTATAATAAATCTACTCAGAGTTCATCCTAGAGTCATGTACATTGATATCGATGTCCATCATGGTGATGGAGTCCAGGAAGCTTTCTACACTACAGACAGGGTTATGACAGTCTCATTTCATAAGTTTAATGGAGAATTTTTTCCTGGAACAGGTGCTATAAGTGAGACAGGTGTGGGTAGAGGCCAAAATTTTGCTGTTAACGTACCCTTGAAAGATGGAATAGATGATGAGTCTTATATAAGACTTTTCAAGCTGATCATGGAGCCCTTAATTACAAAATTTCAGCCCAGTGTCATAGTACAACAATGTGGAGCTGACTCACTAGGATTCGATAGGCTTGGATGTTTCAACTTGAATATTCGTGCACACGGTGAATGTGTGAAGTACATCAAATCATTTGGTATTCCTTTATTAGTTCTCGGAGGCGGAGGCTATACCCCAAGAAATGTTTCAAGACTTTGGTGCTACGAAACTTCTGTGCTCAACGATGTCACTTTGGATGATAAAATCCCCAATTATCTTCCAACATATGACTGGTTTGGTCCAGATTATTCCCTTCATCCACAATTAGAAGGTCGAATAGATAACAAGAATTCTAAAAAATATCTTGAGAGTGTGAAGCAAGATGTATTGGAGCAATTACGATTCTTGACTCACGCACCATCAGTACAAATGAGAGAAATCCCGCCAGATCTTACGGGGCTCACAGATGAAGAAGAAGAAGCTATAAAAGATCTCAATGAAGAGATGGAAATTGATAGAGACGAAAAGACTGCAAAAGACGAAGTGAGAGTTAATGAATTTTGATTTTAGTGCGAGGGTCTCACTAAAATACCGCCAACTGTCGTTTTAGAATGGCGACAAATCGCGACTCTGTAACATATTGTATAGTAAGTTCCACCAATGGAACCAAGAGAATAAATAACTGATTGATCTGCATGGATATATCAAAGTTAACTATCACCACTGATAGGTGGAATAAGAAAGTTATCAATGATCAGTATCGTATAATACGAAAGATTGGTGAAGGTCAGTATGGAAAAGTTCTCTTATCAGAAAAGCTTTCGGAATCAAGCCGACCGCAATATGTTGCTATCAAGACCATCAACAGAATAGATAAGACCAGATTCATTACCAAGACATACATGGATCACACCACCAAAATAAAGAGGGAAGTTCAGATCATGAAACAATGCAACCATCCCAACGTTGTCAAATTATACCAGGTGATTGATGATCTAAAATACGACAAGATCTTGCTTGTTTTGGAGTATTGTGAGTATGGAGAGATTGAATGGAAAGCATATGACCATTATTCAGAGAAATACAATAAGAAAAATGGATTAACGCTTAACAGAATACTTCGTGATGTGATAAATGGCTTGGAGTATTTGCATGAATTCAAGGGAATCATTCATAGAGACTTGAAACCGTCGAATCTACTCATTACTAAGGATAAAACCATTAAGATCAGTGATTTTGGAGTTAGTTTAATTCTCGAACGAAATGCCAACGATGCTCGAGAATTAGGTAAGACCATGGGGACACCTGCATTTCACGCTCCAGAGCTATGTGAGTTTGTAAACAATAGACTCTCAATGATTCAGGATATCACCAGAAATAAGAGCAAGATCGATAATAAGATTGATCTTTGGTCCTTAGGAGTTATTTTGTATTCCTTAATATTTCATGAGTTACCTTTCAATGGTAACAATGAATTTGCATTATTCAAGAACATTGCCACAAAAGAAGTGAAGTTCCCCAAAGTCAAACCGAGGAAACGTGCTACAGATTCCGATTTACATGAATTCGAACTACTAGAAGACTTGATTAAAAAATTGTTGATAAAGGATCCCAAGAAGAGAATCTCCATCAAAGAGATCAAAAATCATGGGTTTACAACATTTGATCTTGATTTGAAGCAGGCATTAGAGTTCAAGAAATTCAATGAAAAGATCTTCAATGAACAAAATGGATTAACAGAAAGGATCAAGAGATTCTTCAGTAAACCAACTCCTATAGTTGAGGAGAAATCCACCAGTATTGATAAATTGAGAGATATGGAAAGAGTTGATGATTTACTTGATTCATATTTTGATGATTCATCGGATATGGGATCAATTGACTCGGTTGAACCAGTCATTGACACAAGTGATATACTCGGGGAACTCAAAACCAATGATAATGAAGCTACAAAGCTTTCTGATAGAATTATTCCACCACCTCCATTACATCTTAAAACCCGAAGGGATTCTTCGACTAGTATTGGTTCTACTAATAGTCCAGCTATTAGTATTGGTGCAGGATCACCATCATCTACTAAGTCACTTTATACCCCCACAAGAAGATTCTTTGATAAGTTAAGACCGAAAAAGGACGAAGACAAACGCACGATTAGTTCCCTTGCTACCGGACCAGATTTTGCCGAGTTTGAGCCACCACCAGTTTTGGGAAATGGGACTCAATCTCGTAAAAATAGTATCAGCAGTTCAATTAGGTCAAGTGGGCTAAGTCGGATGACCAGTTCTAGTTCATCATTAAATTTAAATGCATTTTTAACCGACGACAATTTTTCAATGAGTTCTGTTAAGACTGGAGGAGAATCTGAACAAGAAGAGTACGATGAAGGAGATACAACAATTACAATAGAGAAGAAATTCCAAACTATGAGTGAATACCTTGACAAACTTGATTAACAATAGAAAAGGGGAATTTCAGGGTTAGCGAAAAGTCGATGATTTCGGCAAGTGGTAAACAAAACAGCTCAAGTGTCAATTAAAATATTATGTGGTAACAAGAAACGGATGATGAGACAAATTGTAAAGACGATTAGATTAAAATAAGTGATTAAACAATAGAAAGGTTACAAAAACCCCATCAGTGGTAACTTAGAAGTTTTATTGCTTAAAAATCGATGAGCTATTGACCAAAATAGCAATGTCAAAATAAACAATAGCGGTAAAACAATTACTGTTGACAAATGCGGGCTGAGATCTGATGCAATTGTATTAATTATATACAGGGTAATAAACAAACAATGGTTGGTACGCGGTTATCACTGAAACGCAATCAAGAGTGAATTGATTTACGTGACGAAGTGGAATTTGAGGGAATTGATCAACTTTATGCTTGAATGAGTTAATTAATCCGTTTGAAAAAGTTAATTTAAACGTTCTTATGATTGTAAATCAGTTGATTAATGCAGGACATCAACTTCAATGCATGATATTGTCAATGTAGTGTAAAAATTTACAATCAAATTGTGCATTTTTTAAGAGGCGTTTCAACAAATTTCACATAAGGTTAATTTAATTTTTATTTTATTTAATCGAGTAATTTAACCGTGCCAATACTTGCTATCATAAGTCCCCTTAAATTGGTCGAATCTGTTTACAAATCCATAATTCATTATTTTGTTCAAGATCATATCAAAGTAGTTGACCTACTTTATTACTTTCATTAATTGTTGACGTAGCAAAATTATATTGATCTTAACACCTAATTGCTAACGTTAATTCGAATTATTTTTGGTGATCTGTTCTTTATTGTTCCTGATTAGTTTTCACTTTTCATACTAACTTGCATTCGCTGGACGTTTGACTATTGCATTTTGCATTACGTACTTTCACTTTCTCACTGAGATCATTTTGAATTTCAGTTTAGTTTTAACTTCATCACATTGAATTCTTCACTGAATTTCAATTGATTCATTATTTGCATTCTATTTGATTAGTGATCTTTTCGGTTTCACTTTTTTTCATTAGTGAGTGATTCCCTAATTATGCAAGATCACTCAGCTAAATTACTATCTCCTAATGTTTTCCAATCAAAAAATCTCGATACCAATAAAAGGAATAGGCCATTAAGTAGCTTCTTGGATTCACCAACTCCTGAAGTTAATGCTTTCCTTAAAAAATCTCAAAATCATTTGCAATCTCTGCCAATTAACGAACATAATGAAAATTTTACATCTCCTTTAGTCAATAGGAAACCATTTAGAAACTTATCAAATTTGGTCAATTTCAACTCAATGAAGAAGAAACTTACCTTCTCTATGAAAAAATCTGATAAACCTGTTTCAACTCCCAAAAAGAAAGATCAAGATTCTGCCGATGAACTCGATTCACCAATCCAAAATAGACAACCAAAAACCTTGAGACGTATTCACTCAATGTACCAAACTCCAAAAGAGAAACAATCATTCGTTATAAAGACCAACAATTCTTTACTTTCGTCATCAAATATCGATTACTTCACCGTTGAAAGTGACCACATACCTCGAATTGACCAACACGCATTACATAAACTTACAACCGATCAGTATGATCATAAATTCAGAGACGTCATCATTGTCGATTGTCGCTTTGATTATGAGTATACTGGTGGTCATATTAAGAATGCCATCAATATATCAAACAAAAAAGACCTCGAGGAGAAATTCATCAATAACTCAATTTTAGACAAAGTCCTCATAGTTTTTCATTGTGAATTCAGTGTTTTCAGAGGCCCAACTATGGCATCACACTTGCGTAAATGTGACAGGATTCTTAATGCTGATAATTATCCTTGCTTGAGTTACCCTGATATCGTCATACTTGAAGGAGGTTACAAAACATACTTCACAACTTACAAAACCAATTGCATTCCACAAAACTACATCGAGATGAAAGATTTAAACCATAAAGTCAACTGTGATAAAAGTTTGACTAGCTTTAAAAGATCTACTAAATTAGTAAAATCTAAATCTTTCAATCATTTTAACCTTGAGCAAAACAGATCGAACTCATCAACAACTATTATGTCACACACTGAGAACTTGAAGATCCTCAAGAGACAAAGATCTGCTTATAAATTGACTGAACCAAAGCTCAATAGAGCTTCAACATTTTCGTATACTTCCAATGGAAGTATATTCAATTATGACAACGATAATGATTCCGAACTAGGAGAAAACATAACAGAAGAAGAAATTACTGATGAATTGACAACTAGTTTTCAACCTCCTGCTGCACTCTTTAAGACAAGTAGTCGCAGTAAGTCTAACTCTTCAATTAACTCATGCAGCTCGTCATTATCAGAACTATCAACATTCTCATCGAATGAATCGATTGAGTCAGAGCACTCTCAATCACCATTATTTGAAATTAATGAATTTTTTGACACATCTTCTAAACCAAGACCCAAATTGAATCCTTTGAGGTCAACTAATTCCAGCTACAAATTCCCTATTTTCAGCTCACCCACGAATGCAACATTAACCAAGTCAAAATCGACATCTGGCTTGAGACACTTGAAGTTGAAGCCGGTCACCAATCCTAGAATTAATGGTACTACGGCATCACCAACTGTGAGCTCGCCTCTATCGAACACGACACCAATTCCAACACCATTTTCATCAGCATTTGACTCAACTATATCAATGAGTAACGCTTCCTCATTGATTGATCCTATAAACGATACACCTGTGGATTTTTCCGTACCAATAACTAAAAAATTTCACCATCGTCAAAGTTCAATGTTCTCCAGCTTTGGCCAAAAATTGAATTTTGTTGATATTGATGAAGTGGATGAATCCGACGACGGTAAATCATGATTGCATTAATACTACGGTTTCAGTTTTAATAAATACCAACATTTATTCGTAACATATCAAAGATTAGCCTTATCGCTTATTAACTTGATAGCAGCATTGTTAATAGCAATTGTACCTCTTTCAATAACATGAGATTGGAAGATAACAGTATCACCTTGCTTCCAAGCAAGAACTCTCAAAGTTTCACCAGGGAACACAACTCCAGTAAATCTGGCCTTGATTTCGTTGAATGGACCATACTTGTCTAACAAAACTTTAGCACTTAATCCATAAGTACACATACCATGTAAGATAGGTTTATCAAACTTAGCACCAGCTGCAAATGCTGGATCAATGTGTAATGGATTTCTGTCACCAGTTAATCTGTACAAAGCAGCCTGATCCTCTGAAATCTTGATTTCAGTGGTGAAGTCTGGATGAGATTTGGGTGCAACAAATTGCTCAGTAGCAAACGCCCTTCTCTTTCCATATTGTTTGGTCTCACCTTCACACTTTCTTATGAAGAAAGTAGCTTCATTACTGAAAAGTGGGGCGCCAGTTTCTGCATCAACTGATTGGGATCCATGAACGACAATAGTGTTAGTTCCCTTTTGTGTGACAGCTAATGGGTTGAACACCGTCTTCACTGAAGCCTCAGTTGGTATGGGGAATTGTTCAAGCTTGATATAGTGTTCACCATGTAACAACAACATTGGGTTGAAGTTTTTCAACAACTTGGCAAACGATAACTGGGAAGCAGTTGAATTAAATGTAGCCAAGTGGCCAAATGTTGGAATAACTTGGAAATCTGAGTCATTCTCATAAACGTACTTCAATTCCTTTGATGTAGCACCAACAGCAATATTGTACAAGATGACTTCTTTGTCTCCGTAATGGAAAACTGGATCTTCTTCATCCTCATCGTCATCATCTTCCTCTTCCTCATCATCATCACCTTCAACAGCACTTAAAATAGCCATTGATGATTCAGTTGTAGACTTAGGGTTAGTTGAACCGCTGGAGAAGTCAGTAATTTTTGAGAAGTTGTCTCTGATGAATTCTGGGGTAACAACTTTTTCTTTGCACACAACACCTTTAGATCTTTGCCATCTGGTGTTACCGATCCAACCACCACCGCCTTCGAATAATTCACCAGTGACTGGAACAGCATCTGATGCAAGGTAGACTAATAATGGTGCAACCAATTCTGGTGGGAACAAGTTTCTGTCCTCTTCCCTAAAGACTGTCAAAGTCATGGCAGTAGTAGCATGGGGAGCAACAATATTAACCTTAATGTTACTCTTAGCACCTTCAATGGCAATAGTTCTGGAAAGACCAATGATAGCTGCTTTTGCAGTGGCATAGTTAGCCTGACCAAAGTTACCATAGATACCAGATGTCGATGAGATATTAACAACTCTTCCGTAACTCTGTTTGAGGAAGTAAGGCCATGCCAACTTAGTTAAGTTGAAAGTACCGTTCAAATGAACTTTTTGAACTTGATCCCACTCTTTGTCGGACATCTTAGCAAATGATTTATCTCTTAAGATACCAGCGTTATTAATTAAGACATGGATAGTACCATATTTGTTGATAACATTGTCAATGATTTCCTTTGACTGAGTAGCCACATCATGCTGATCTGGATGAGCTTCACCACCAGCAGCCTTGATTTCTTCCACTGTTTTACTTGGATCAGCAAAATCGTTAACAACAACTTTAGCACCATATTTAGCAAAGAATAAAGCATAGTCTTTACCTAAACCGGCACCAGCACCAGTGATTAACACAACTTTATCTTTCAAAGTGACTTCTGGGGCGCCAGAAGCATCATTAGTGACCTGACGAGCAGCTTCATTCAATGAATTGTAGTCATTGATCATGAAAGGATGTTGGTTTTTCAACAAATCAGGCTTGTTAGAATCATCAAAATCAAGAATTTCATCAAATCTCTTAGCAACAACTTCAGCGGAGAATGATTGATCTGGTTTGAATAAAGCACCACCTGATCTTTCCCATCTGATTTGAGAATAGAAACCAGCAGCTAATTCAAAAGTGTTACCCGTAGATTCACTGGAATCATGAGTCAAATACAACACTAAAGGAGCGATTTTCTCTGGGCCTAATTGTTCTAAGATTTCTTCAGGCATGATATTTTCAGTCATTCTTGATCTTGCCAATGGAGCGATAACATTGGCTTTGATATTATACTTGTCACCTTCTTTAGCCAAAGTTTCAGCAAAACCGATTAAACCACATTTAGCAGCAGAATAATTAGTTTGACCGAAATTACCGTATAAACCAGCAGGAGAAGCAGTGTTAATAATTCTTCCATAACTTTGCTTTCTGAAATATCCCCAAGCAGCTTTAGTAGCTTTATAAGCACCATTGACATGAACATCAATGACCAATTGGAAATCCTTTGGATCCATTTTTTTGAAAGAAGCATCTCTCAAGATACCGGCATTATTGATCAAGACATGAACAGTTCCGAAATTCTTGACGGCAGTTTCAATGATTTTATCACCATCCAACACATTGTTGTAATCAGCCACAGCGATACCACCAGCCTTTTTGATTTCATCTACCACAACGTCAGCAGCTCTTGAATCACCACCTTGTCCTGATAATGAGCCACCCAAGTCATTGACCACGACTTTAGCACCTCTTTTAGCGTATTCCAAACAGTAATGTTTACCCAAACCACCACCGGCGCCAGTAACGACAACGACCTTATCTTTAAATGACAATTCAGACATAACGATAATTCTGGGGAAGTGGAAATTGCTGTTTAAATATAAATCAAATGTCTTTGAAATTAAATTTGCGGGGTCTGCGTCGTTGCAGCTCGGTAACTACTGATGGCCTGGGCCGCGACCGTGGTAATTACTGGACCCGAACTGAATTATCGGGTATCACAGATAATTCCCCAGTAGGTTACTAGAAGAACGGCAATTGATCCTGCAATTGCAATCATTGATACCATCATACTTACAGTACTCAATTATTGTGGCATTCGCTGTTCCACGGTGTGAGCTTAACCGAGGCAATCTTTTTCATATGACCCTCTGTGGTCGTGCACAAAATCACAAAATCCAGTAGGCTTTCTGGCTTGTGATTGTTACTAGAGAGGTTGGTGTTCATGTGCAGTTACCATTCTTAGCATTGATGTAATTAATTCCGCCAACTGATCTTGTAACTATTTCTGACTCACAATACCGTTGCAATAATTTATTGGTCCATCAACGCTTACTGAAACATGTGCCCGTTGCCATTTGTCTTGTGGTTCCCCCATTAGTGGTGGTGAACTAACTGAGTCAATTTCCTGCACAAAATCCCTAGAATAAAATCTCATACTAAACAAATTTTACCACACTGTGATCCTCACTATGGTGGAGTCCAAAGTTAGCGAAACAAATCCGCTCTTAGAGGCATCCGAGGAAAATACTTCCACGTCTTATCCATGGTGGAGGCTTGTAATCTATGATTTGTTTTTGTGGATTTTTGATGTGTCGTTTGATCTTTTCTTTCGAGAGATAAGACCAAGAGGCGCATTCAAGTTACCTCGTTCTGGCCCAGTTATCTTTGTGGGTGCACCTCATGCTAATCAATTCGTTGATCCGATGATTCTAATGAGTCAGGTTAGAAGAGAATCGGGTAGAAGAATATCTTTTTTGATCGCTGCTAAATCTTACAGATTGAAATTGATTGGTGGATTGTCCAAATGTCAACTTGCAATCCCAGTTGAGAGACCGCAGGATAATCTTAAACCTGGCTCTGGTAAAATTTTCGTGGATTATGATACTGACCCAACTTTAGTGAGAGGTGAAGGCACGAAATTCACTCAAGAATGTGATGTAAAAGGTTTAATTGGTCTTCCAAAGTCAATGGGTGCAAGTGAGATTGTACAGATCATCAGTGATACTGAGTTGGTTATCCGTAAACCTTTCACTAAATCAGAAAAGGTTATTGAATTGTTGAAAAAGGGCACTAACTACTCTAAAGCCGCCAAAGTTGACCAGAAAAGTGTTTACAAAACTGTTTTCAATCATCTTGCCGGTGGTAACTGTTTGGGAATTTTCCCAGAAGGTGGCTCCCACGACCGAACTGACTTGTTACCCATCAAAGCTGGTGTTGCAATTATGGCATTAGGCGCCATGGATGCTCATCCTGATTGTAATGTTAAGATTGTGCCATGTGGAATGAACTACTTCAATGCTCACAAGTTCAGATCCAGAGCTGTCATTGAATTTGGAAATCCTATCGAGATCCCCAAAGAACTAGTCAAGAAGTACGCAAACCCTGATACCAACAGGGAAGCAGTTAAAGAGTTATTGGACATTATAACCAATGGTTTAAAAGCTGTAACTGTCACTTGTGATTCTTATGAGACTCTTATGGTTGTTCAGGCAGCGAGAAGACTCTATGCTAAAAATTTAGCACAACAATTACCATTACCTCTTATCATAGAGATGAACAGAAGATTGGTTTTGGGCTATCAAACTTACAAGGATGATCCTAGAATTCAAGAATTGAAGAGTAAAATCATGATTTACAATGCTAAATTAAGACAATTATCACTACCTGATCATCATGTGGACTTTTTTGACAATCAGAGTACCAAGTTGAGAAACTTCTCAATCCTTATGTTCAGATCTCTCAAGTTATTGCTATTCTTCATCCTCGCTTTACCAGGATCAATTCTTTTTTCCCCAGTTTTCATTGTTGCTGGTAGAATTTCAAGTAAGAAAAAGAGAGCAGCATTAGCTGGTTCTATGGTCAAAATCAAGGCCAATGATGTTGTTGCAACTTGGAAGATTCTTATGAGCTTGGTTTTTGCGCCAATTTTCTATGTTCTTTATGCATCAATCGGAACCTTCATGATTCACAGATACCATTTGGTTGATTGGTCTTTACTGTACGTTTGGTGTGGATTATACTGCCTTAGTGTTTTAATTACTTATTCAGCTTTGATCACAGGTGAACAAGGTATGGATATATTCAAGTCATTGAGACCTCTCTATTTGTTATTGACTGATGGTTCTTCCATCAAGGAATTAAGGAATTTCAGAAATGAATTATCCGAGGAGATAACTGAAATTGTCAACGAATATGGACCACAACTATTCCCTAAGGACTTCAACTTGTTAGAATTGAAGGACAACTTGAAGATCAATGATCATGTTCATTATGTTGACTCTGACGAGGAAGAAGAACGAAAGACACAAGAACTTCGGGAAAGAAGACAAAAGTCCCGGAGAAGAAGAAGAGAACAAAGAAAGAAGGACAATGGAGATGGAGTTGCCTCATCGCGTTCAAACTCTACAACTTCTATCAATACCGAGTTATCGTTGGATGAGTCTAGAAGGTCTGATTCAATGTCTGATGGTGTATCTCTTTTGAATTCTGACAACTCTTTGTCGAACATTCCTATGTTCTCAGACTATCACCTACTTAAGAACAAATCTTCAGCAAAACTCAATTATCAATATCTGGATGCGTCAATCGATGACTTCAATTTTAAGAGTCGTCAAGAAGGAGATGTTTCTCGCTCATCAAGTACAATTGAACTCAACTTTGGCAGTCTCCATCAAAGAACCCCATCAGATCATTTGCACCGTACGCAAAAGGCTAAGCTTAGCGATAAGATTCAGTCAAAGGTCAGAGAGAATAGGGACAAAACTGTATAACTTATTTATACTTGTACATGCATCATTCATCTAATATTTAATTTACACTAGCTTGTCTCTCATAGAACTCTGCCACTTGTGATGAAGTAGTGGCATCTTCCACACCTTTATCGTCTCTAAGTCTAATGAATCTTGGGAATCTGAGTGATATACCTTTACCGTACTCTTGATGAGCGGCTTTATAAATAGGACTCAATGACAAATCAGCAGTTAACACCTCGAATACAGTAGTTGGCTCAACCCACACATCAGGCACAGCACTAGGATCAAAAACGTATGAGCTCTTAGGAGCGCTTACTTCTGTAGGTTTGAGTTTAGTGTAGAGATTAGCGAGATCTTCATCAGAGAAACCTGTTCCAATCTTACAAGTGGACTCATACTCTCCAGTGTCATCATTATAACTTGCCAAAAGGAACCCTCCGTATGCTCCAGTTCTTTTACCTTTTCCGTTAAAGGCACCAATGACAACCAAATCCAATGAATCTCCCACACCAGCCAAATAATCTTTCTTGAGTTTTAACCAATTTCTTGATCTCTTTGAAGGCTCGTAATGAGACTCTGCCGAATGTAACATCTTCACCATCAATCCCTCACAAGCATCATGCACGGATTGATCCAAAAATACCTGCAATTCATCAACAACAGAAGAGTTCTTGTAAGTAGCAAATTGAAATTTACCTTCAATTGGTACCAAATTTTCGAACATAATATCTCTTCTCTCTTGTAAACTCTTGTTGACCAAAGGTTCATTGTTGAAGTATAGGATATCGAATGCAAAAAGACAAATATGAACTTTGATGTCTTCTTCTTTGACATCTTTACGTTTTCTGGTGGACAAGACTTGAAAAGGTAATATTTTCTTGTTCTCTCTATCCCAAGCTACCGCTTCACAGTCAAGAATCATCAGTTTGATATCTTTGTTAGAATCTTGATCTTGAACCTTAATGAAATCTTTAACAATTCTGATCAAGTCAGGATATCTTTGAGACATATCTTCTGAATTTCTGGAGTATATTCTTACCTCACCATTGCTCAAGAGATGTAATTGGGCTCTTTCACCATCGTATTTGTATTCACAAGTGAATTCCTCACCTTGAAATCTGTCTAATACCTCACTGATTGACTTTGTGGGTTTTGCTAACATGGGCTTCAAGGGTATACCTGGTGTTAGTTGACAGTTGTCGAGTAAGTTAAATATTCCATGTTCATAAGCATTTCTGATCAAGATTTCATGATTTGGGGTAAGTGAAAATGCTTCTTTTATTATATCCTCAGCCTGACTCAATTTATCTGGAGTGATCTTACCTTTCTTACCGGCTTTCAAATGCTCGTAGTTGACCAAGGCTTGGGCCAAACCTATTATAACCGTTTTCTCTGCTAAACCTAATCTTAGCTTTCCTTCTAGAGATCTGATAAGAAATTTAGCTTCACTATTTTTGACTTCACAAGCAGTTAATAACTTGTTGATGATACCAATCTTTCTGGATTGTGAATCTTTACCAGTCATTTTAGCAATTTTTGTTAATGAATCGAAGACTTGGTCCACATCAAGAGGTTGTGGTTTGAACATGGCTGGCTGACCAGATCTCGATTTTTGAGCTACAGTACCCAAGTCACCAAGCTTGATGTAGTCTTCTTTGATTTTGGATGGTGGTCTACCGTAACATTCACTGATAGCTTTTATAAGCAAACTTTCACCCAAACCAAGTTCCAAATCTGGCTCATAATCGGGACCTAATCTACAAATAGATAAGTAAACCACTTTCACAAGCTTGTCAACGGTAGATTGAGTCAAAATTTCAAGGAAAAACTCTGAAATAATTGAAGTCATCTTCAACCTTGCCGATTCATTCTCTATTCTTTCAAAAACTGATGTGAGTTTAGCGTACGGTATCTTTGATGGAAGTTTTTCAGATTTATGTAAATCATGTTCTTTCTGTGTCAACTCGATCAATTTTTTGGTGTCTTCTGTGGACTCTGGTTCACTCTCTGGTGGATCAGTATCAACCTCTGGTTGTGGTTCATGTTTCTTGGGAGGTGGTGATGAGGGAGGTGTGGTTTTCCGCTTTGTAGGTAAAACCTTGGGTGTATTCTTTGATGCAAAGAATCGAGCTATTGATTGCTGTTGAGCCATCACAGATCTATAAGTTTTAAATGAAGTAGTTCTGAAGCACCTCAAGCTAAGCATACGCGGTCGCGTTAAAGCTACATAATTATACAACAAGGATATGGTCTGTGCACGCACATGAATCAGTCAGTCTATGAATGTTTAAATTTTTGCATTCCAGATAGCTTGGGGGCCTCTTTCATCATAGGATTCAGTGTCAACGAAAAGTTCACCATTCTGATTAGAGTTACCACCAAAAATTTGTTTGGCATAAATTTGTCCTCCCAAAAAGTAGACGTCTTCCCACGATCCACCTCTGTCCTTTGGGTTTTTCCATTCTGGAAAGTAGTCTGGGTGTTTGGCTAATTTGATGGATGTAGGTACTTGTGCTACCACATACTCACCTTCTGCGGCTTCATTTGTATCTTCAGCTTGTTGATATGCAAGAATAGCTGAATTCACTCCATTAGATGTCTGAGCAGTAGCTTGTTCTTGTGGGGTTCTCACAAGGTAGTCTTCAGATAACTTGATTAACACTGCATGCTTGAAACCATGAATCTTTGCAGAAGCACCAGTGAACACCAAGTTATCAAAGCACTCTTGTTTCCTTTCGAGATCTGGTAATCCAGAAATTGCATCATAAATTCCTTTAGCTACTGCATCCACGAGTTCTTTTGTTCCTTGAAATCTTTCCTTACCTACCCAGATCTTATCTTCAGTTGTTGAATCAGTAAAAAAATTCTTCTCTAGTTGATTGTTTGGTTTATCATCAGGGTTGTGTTCTTTAATACCATTTTCAGTGACGATCCTGGCCACATCAAATTTATCATCCTCATTTTCTTCATCACTATTTTGAGCTAAATCTGCAAGGGAGTAGAAGGCACCTTCATGATCATTGACGACTTCGTAAATCCTTGAACATTTAAGTGCTTCAATTTGTTCTGGGGTAAAACTTGGTAAAATCTCAGCCAATGCTCTATTGATTGACGAGCCTCCAATGTCCAAACTTTTACCCAAGTATCTTATGTTTTGATGTCCTACCACCACAGATATTTGAGTGGTATCTTTACCTATATTAATAACACAAGAACTTGTGCCATTACCCATACCAAAGTTTGTAGCGTTTGACAAGTCAAGGATGTTGAAAGCAGTGAATTCTAATGACTCAAACACGTACTTTGTAATTTGCTCAACTTGGACTTTTGACCATATTAAAGATGGACTTATCAATAATAATGGGACTTGATTGATAGTAATAACTGGATTGATTGCAATAACACTTTGAAGAACTACTTTGAGTAAGTATTTGAAAGCATCTAAATCATCTATTCTACCTTTAACCACTGGTTTAATTGGTTCATATCCATCTTGTTTAGAAGCAACAAACTCATTAGTTTGATGATTTTTGAACACCACCGTTGGAATCTTATAATCTGGTGGCGACAAAGAGTCTTGAAGACCAAACAGAAACAATGTATGCTCCAGCCCTACGTGGACAACTAAGAAGTTTTCTTCTCTATACAAAGGCATATTGGTGCGAACGCTACAGTTGAAATTGAGTTTTTGTTTTCAATGTTCATTTTTAGTGCAGGATTAAAATCATTAATTAGTCGTAGTCCAATTCTTCAGCAGTTTCGAGGAACTTATTGTAGTTAGCTCTGGTTCCAAGAATGCTCTTCTTACTGGCAGTGGTATTCAGGCGTTTAAGCCCTTGGGGATCTCCAATCGATTCTTTAGAGCCCATACTAGGTTGAGTGTGGTGGCCATAAGACACTGGCTGAGGAAGTTCATTGTCATTTTGACTTCTGAGTCTCACCTCGTTGATGAAGGGCAATTCCTCATTTTGAGTTCTGTTTGGCACTCTGTCAAAAGACTGTGTTCTGTGTTTGGGAGATTCAATCGAAGAAGTTGAGGTTCTTCTACTTGATCTGTCATCTGGTCTTCTACGCATCATTGCATCGGCGGTTTGAACACGAGTAAGTTTCGGTTGATGTTGTGATTTGCGTTCAGTTAAGTCAGGGTTACTTTGGAATCGAGCTATTTGATCTCTTGAGAGTGGTTTGAATGGTAAAACATTGGTGACAGTGCTTTGACGACTTTGAAGAGGTGCCATATGGGGCCTGTGAGATCTAACTGGTGATCTCAGTCTTGGTGATACCAGTCTGGAGATAAGATGATGCGGTTCGAGGTCAACATTTGATGACAAATGATTTAAATGTGGTGGTGGTGGTGGTGGTGGTGGTGGTGGTGGTTCATTATTGGTTTGACTCAGACCAGAAAATAGCGATGTTATTGAACTTTTGATATTACTTAAATCGCCAGGTTTGATCAAGCCTCCGTACCAAGCACCTATTCCCATTATTGATGTCCACAAGATTCCAATTTTTGCATAACTTAAAACAATTTTCGAGTAAATCCATATTGATGGGGCTAATCTTGATAAGACTAATGTCAAAACAACACCAACACAAAAACTTGGAAAGTGAAGCAGACTCATTGAAGTTGGGACAACAAGTTTCATCTTTTGGGCTGGTGGAATTGGTTCAGGTACTTCATGAGTGAACTTTGAGTCTCTTGTGGAGATGGATGAAGACTCTGAATTCAACAGTAAATCATCGTCAGTTGTTTCTTTACTTGAAAGTTCCTTCTTTTTGTTTGGATCAATCACTTCATAAGCACAGCTCATCAAGTCATTCAAGTAATCATCAACAGATTTTTTATCGGGCAATGTCAGAGGTTCATTTGATTTTTTCAATCGGAAAACTCCATCGGGATCTTGTTTGTAAATAAGTTTTTTCTTACTTGTGGTGACCGTGGTCATTGTGATTCTGGTAAAGCTAGTGGCTCATAAACTTATAACTATTAAAGTTACAGGTGGCCCAACAGCACAGTACAAAGTAAATTGAGTGCACAACAATTACTTAACAATAGACTCCTGATTTAACCAATTAAAGTTGGAATGTACAATTGATAAGTTGACGATCTGATATTGTATGACAGTGATTATACCTAAAACAGATAAAGAGCTATTTTGAAATTGACCTAAATGGGAAAAGTAATGAAAGTTGTCAAGCACATAATAAATTGTGAACATTAAAATTACAGATGAAATTACACTAAATGGTGACTAATGTTACACTAAATGTTACCCCTTATTCGTCTTGCAAGTTGAATATCCTTTTGCATAATCGTTACTCTTCTAGCATGAATTGCACAAAGGTTTGTATCTTCTAGTAAATGCACCAAATATGCTTCACATGCTTCTTGTAATGCTAAAACGGCATTACTTTGCCATCTTATACCATAATCAACTCCTATATAATTCTCTGCAACTTCTTTCACAAGTCTTGCAAATGGTAATTTCCTTATAAGTAAATCTGTATTTTTCTGAAGCTTTCTGATTTCTTGTAGAGCTCTTGTTCCAGGTTTGAACCTCCTTTTATGTGTGGTTCTATTAGTCGTCGTTGCAGGTGGATCTCCTGGTAAATTCCTATAAATTCCTGTATCTCTTTGGCTATTTGTTGGGGTGGATTGAATTGATCTTCCTCTGGAATCTTCTGATATCCTTCTTGTTACACTGGTGGACTTGGTAGCCCTACTTCTTTGATTGGAGATTCGTGCCATAAAGAAATGTTATCTAGAAGTTTTAGCCAGCCATCTACGCGTACCACTATAAATTAACCATTGGTAGTTTATTGTCATACACGACCCTATATACAGCTAGCTTATTCGATATCATCATACTTACCTTCAAGAATATCATTTAGACCATCTTGAATGATTGAACTCTCTTCATCCATTGGAATTTCTGCCAATTTTCTTAAATTCTCGTATCCACCCATAACTTTTTTCATTTTCCAGCCAAACTCTTGGAATGATGCAACATCGATTATCCAACAGGTACCAAAAATCGCCATCAGTGATACACTTGTAGCAAGTAAAGTACCAGTACCAACGGCTATAGCTGCATCAGTTGTAAAATTATAGCTCGTTGGCGGTGAATGATTACCCTGAAAAAATCGTGGTATGAATTGTCTCGATATCGTTGATTTGTATGCAAATCTTGACGCTAAAATTGTTACCCCTGCAGATGTAAGAAATAATGTAAGTTGCCTTTTCCTCCTTTCTTTATACTCATCTGAGGCTTCAAAGGTTTTAAATTTACCAAATAACATTACAATACCTCAATGAATATTTCATCGCACAGTTCGAATAATACATTTTTTAACAAAACTAAAACAAACTACTACTAATAAAACAGGTAATTATCAATGACAATTGTCAATTAATTGTCGATTAATTGTAGATGCATGAAGAAATCGAAACTAATAGAATTCCCGATTCTAAATTTCTTCTTTAAACAAACCACCTTTGTTCTTATTCTCAATAGAAATTCCATCGTAATCAATGGATTCAGCTTTATCGGATTTTTCAACAGGTTTACTTGGTGGTTGAATTTTATTGGTTGTGGAAGATTCTGGTTCTTTTTTGGGTTGTGACTTTGCGTCCAGTTTAGAATCTGGCTTGCCACCCAAAAACAGTTTAAACTTGTTGACGACTGACTTTCTTCTTGACTCTTTGGTTGTTTTAGTTTCAACAAGCGGTTTGGAAGTTTTGGCTGCTGTAGTTTGCAGTTTCGACTCTTTAGCTGGTTCAATCTCATCATCAGAGAAAAGTGATGATGTGTCCTTCAATTTCTTTTCGTTAATATCCTTCTTCAAATGTTCAGGTAATTCAGCATTGATTGCATGTTCGTCCTTAACTCTTTGATTGAGTTCACTCTTGATTTCTTCTTTTTGAGTCTTCTTCTTATTCAAATGGTCTTCTTTAGTTTTCTCCAAAGTTGCAATCTTTTCATCTAAATCATTATGTTCTTTCTCAGCGTTAGCAATTTCTTCGTCATGTTGACTCTGTAAACCTTCCACTTCTCCACTGATTCCACCTAATTCATTGTCAACTTGTTCCAATTCTTTAGTTAATGTCTCAGTTTCTTCCTCAGCTTCTTTCAACTGTTTGTTCAAAGCTTCAACTTTCTCCTTGTACTCAGTGTTCAACTCACTCAAATGTTCAACTTCAGTGTTCAATTCTTCTTTAGCATCGGTCAATTCTTTCAATTTATCAGTTTGAACCTTTAATTCATCTAAAGTAGGTTGTAAAATTTCATCCTTTTCAGCTTGCATTGATTCTAATTCCTCTTTTCTGGAATTGATTTTACCTTGCTCTTCTTCATCAATTGAATCTTGATTTTCTTGTTTTTGAGTTAACAATTCTTCCTTCTTAGTAGCATATTCTTGTTCGAGAGTTTTCAATTCAAGCGCTTTATCAGCAACGATTTTTTGTCTTTCTTCTTGATAAATTTTATATTCATCATCTTTAGCAGACTTTTGTGCCTCATTTGCTTCAACTCTTTCTTGCTTAGCTTTCTCTAAAGCAGCCTTTTCAGCAATTTTTTCCTCAGCTTCCTTTTGCTTTGATTCTGCATGTTTTTGGCTCAATTCTTCATGCTTCTTTTTTGAAGCTTGATCAACTTCTCTTTGTTTAGCAGCCTTTTCATCAATATCTAATAAAACTGGTTGAACAATTGTTGCAGCCATTTTTTCGAGTTCTTCTCTAGTGACAGTTAAACCACCACCTAAATCAATATTACCAGATTGATGATTGTTGATTCTTTCATTACTCCTTTTTTGAGCAACAGCAAGAGCATTAGCATATAATTGAGCTTGAGCCTTAAAATCTTCTGGCTTTTTGTACTTCATACTGTTAATCCTGTCTGTGGCTTTTTCTGAGGCAGCACTTAACAAGTAAGCACCAGAAATGTCAGATGATTGGAATGTTTTGGTTCTAGTTTTAGAACTAAAAGAATCGGTGAGAGTACCATTATTTTTACCAGCAATTGTAGCATCTTTTTTGTTTAAACCTGAACGATAATCATATTCAGGATTAAATCTTGAATCAAGAGTTGCTGAAGAATTCTTGTTAGCAACTTGAGAAAGATTTGCAATATCAAAAGAAGGAGTTGCTGAACTTGGTTTTAAACCACTCCTATAATCTTTATCTGGATTAATTCTCGAGGTCATAGTCGACGAGGAATTTTTATTAGCGGCTTTATAGATTGCACCACCTTTTAATGAAGGAATTCCAACATTACTTGTTGTTGTTGTTGAATTTGAAGTAATTGAACCTGCCCTTGCATTATTTGCTGCAGAAGTCGCAAGACTATCAACTTCTCTCGACCATTGATAAACTTTTTCTAATTTAGCAGCTAAAGCAGCGTCTTGAGCTTCTTGTGCTACAACTCTTTCATAACTCGGTTTAACAGTTAAATCAGTTGATGCAGCTAATAAAGCAGCAGTATCTGAAGCATTTGAATTAACTCCAACAGATGGTGCTGATGGTGAATTATAAATTCCTTGCTTCAATTTTTGTTGATATAAAGCTTGCTTCAGCAATGGTTTACCATTACTTTGATAAACTGACCTTGATGAAATTGACATTTTAAAGTCAGTAGATTGTGAAGCAAATTACGCAGTTTAACAAATTTCAGTTGTTAAGGAGCTACCCTTTTCTTAGAAGTGCGCCAACCATTCACCGAACAGTGTGATGATTAAATTTGAGTTGCTCAAGCTCAATTAAGTTAAACTACGTAACAATAAATTTATGTGCAAATGTTAATTGTTATTGTTATACAAAACAAAATCATAAAGTCATAGCTTGAAGTGATTCAAATACAAAACATGTTCATAAAGTCATAGCTTGAAGTGACTCAATTGTTTTCCTTCTACCACCTCGATTATGTTGATTAGGGTTACCATAAATGATTGTAGTTGTACCATTTGAGTTAACTTTGTAGTGAGTTTTAAGGTGCTGGGCCAAATTATCTGACCTACTGAATTGCTTCTCACAATACTTGCAATGAAAAGGTCTAATATTTGAGTGAACTGACCTAATATGTCTTTTTAAATGTTCTGACCTTTTAAATTGTTTACTACATTCAGGGCATGGGAATGGTTTTCCTTCTTCTTGATCTTGTGATAAATGAATTGGTGGATGTTTTTGAGTTGTTATCGAAACCAGCGATATTTGATTATTATTCTCTTCCACAATTTCCATACTCTTATTATTTGATAAACTCTTGACTTCATCAATATCAGGTTTATAACCAAGATTATAAGATTTCCTTCTTTTCCGTTTTTGAATACTATTATTTGTAATGATGTTTTCCGATAGACTCGATGGGGTTGTTAATTGAATTGAATTTCGGCGTCTATAAGTTGTATTCTTTATTATACCTGTTGGATTAACAATCAAATCAGTATTATCATTTGTTCGGTTATTTGTTAGCCAATAAGATATAGCATTGAGACATTCATTATTCATTTGGAAATCAAATTTGTTGAGATTGGCATTGAAAACTGACAGTAAATTTGGTGACAGTGATGATGATGGTAAAATATACTTATCATTAACTATGCCTAAACCAGTTAAATTTGTATTTGAAGCACTCTTTTTAGCACTTTTAAGTGTTGGTGGTTGTTTGGAATAAAGTTGTTTTGGGTTAATTGTTCGGTCATCAAATTGAACATCTTTAATATAAGCATGAGTATACTCGGGACTTGGCAGTTTTGACAGTTGGGAATTGTGACTAGATAAGGGTTTAAGTGATAGTAAATTGAGTTGGTCTATAGGTAATGAAAATGAATGTTGACGCTGATGTTGTTGGCTGTCATCTTGTGATGGATGACTAATGGTATTGTTGAAACTATGATTGTAGTTATAGTTATCAGGATTCATTAGGAACTCGTTCTTCGGTGGCAGCAGGAATTCTGGTGTTGTATTGGATGTGGAATAATCAAAGCTTTGATTAACTAAAATATCGTTAGCAATCTCGTGAGTTGGATCTAGCGTTGATAAGAACTCGTCATCTATATTACTATTCAAATCAATGTTTGAATTACTGGTTATGGTCATAGATCCTAATGCTGTTGTATCGTCAATTGAATGAATGTTTTGTGATGAGACTGATGTCATAAATTGAGACGTCATTGTTCAGTCTAGATAAAGAAAAGTGTGGTTATTTTTAATTTGACGAGATTAATAAATTGGCGTGACGTGATATACTCTCGTGCGCAAATTTACTCAGATGCCTATTTAGTTCAGTCGCCTTAGATACAATCAACAACCTCCTACCATAAGACATTTAACCTTCAGGTTTCAATTCCGATAAGTTCCGTAGTATTTTTGTTAACTGGCAACTCTAGCAATTGTTTGAAAATACCGCAGATTCTCGCTCCTACATAAAACTTGCTTCACTGAGAACCGACTCGGACTCTTCATGTGATCATTCGTTGATTATGCACTCCAATTATTGCAAGAATTTTTTTCTATTGTACTACACAATTTGCTGGCTTACCCTTATCGTCACTGATAAGTAGTGGGGGTTAATATGCAGGATATGTAAAAGAGAGGAAGAGCTTAGTTTTCTTCTTACTGGGGGAAATTTTACCCAATTGAGCACAAGTCTATGGTCAGCGTACTGCAACACGCTACAAGCAGGAAGTCTCTTACACCGCATTCAATTACCAAATACATCTAAAGACCGTTGAATGCGTTTGGTCGCCCGTGATTGAGACTTTTCCCAATGCGGTAGCAATCAAGATAACCCTATATTGATAAGCTAGCTAGGCCTATGATACTTTAAGAAACCTGATTTAACACCAATCTTGGTGTACAAGAGTTGAGCTCTGTGATTCTCGAATTGGGTGGTCCAGTAAGTTGAAGCACACCCAAACTTATCAGCTTCGCTAAACGCGTACTCCATAAGTTTCCTACCAGTACCTTTGAGTCTGCTCGTTGACAGCACAAATAAATCATTGATGTACAATGTGTTCTCAACAGTCCATGTATTCCTGTGAGTCAAATAGTGTACAAAACCAATTAATTTTCCAGTTGAGTCATCAACCGCAACAGCTGCAAAAACTGGTTCTGACTCGTCAAGAAACCGATCGAATGTAGTGTTTGTTGCTTCATCTGTGACTTTGTCCAAAGATTTATAGAACTTAAGATATGAATCTTCTGGTGCTTTCCATAACTTCAACCATTCCTCTTTATCCAGCGCCTCAATTGGCCTAATTGTAGCAGACATACTTAATTACGGGAATCTGATCTCTTTTATACTTTTGGAAAAAACCTTAGCGTTGCCCAGAAAGGGTAACGATTCCCGTCTAGTGTTACTATGTACATATTATCCCACACTAAACTTTATTATGTGCGGCTTTAACACTCTTTAGCGGGTTTCACACAAAGTGTGAGTCACGAAAGATCAGTGAAAAGTTCATCAAACGTCATCAGATTAAGAAAATCATCTCCCACTTCTTGCGGAGTTGGTACATATGTGTTAAGTGCTTCATTCATATTTGATTCAAATTGATCAATATTGGTCCTTAACACAAAATGTTCGAAATCATAGCTGGTGAAATCCTCCCTCTTCTTTGTATCTTGTGAAGACTTGAGATTATACCAGAGCGAGTCTATTGAGTCAGTATTAGTAGAAGTAACATAATCTGGTTCAGTACTAGTACTAATGCTTCCATTCCTGAATCCACTCAGATTTGTCGCTTCACTGGATCCTGACACTGAACCAGGAATATCATTGAAAACAAAATCTGACACAAAATTGTACGAGAATGGCAGTGCAGGTTCTGCTGATTCTCCCTTATGAATACCTTTAGCATCCCGTAGAATAGTTATTATCTCTTTGACTTTATCTTGGTCTTTAAAAATACCAAACTCCATAGGTTCACGATAAACTCTTTGTTGAAAAAGACTAGTTCTTACCACTAATGATAGAAATGAATGTAGTTTTTGCATCAGCCATGAATAATAATAACGAGTGCTAAACATCTTAACAACTTTCATCATCAAATCTGTTACTTCAACTGATAGTTTAGCTAATTCTTCCAACATTTGATATTGTTGGTTATACTCAACGCTAGTCAAGCTGCTTTGCCTTTGATTGTAATCGTTATTCAAATTCACAAGTGTAGCTTTAGATCTTATGAGGAGAGCTAATAAAGTTACCACTGTTCTGTGCATCATCAACTGAACACCAGCCATGAACGTTATATCACCATAGCATCTGTAAACCTTTTCACACCTGGCAATCTGACAATAAAATGGAAGCCAGTGATGAAGAAGCCTGACTAAGATCAATTTCAAAAGAAAGAATGCAAGATCATTCATATCTCTCTTTTCAAAGTAGTTGAAAATGAAATAAGAATATGAAACCAGAAAGTAACCAAATTGAAGTTGTATTCGATACTTGATCAAATCTGTTACATCTTTTGCGTAACTTTTCGAGTCAACAACATAAATTTTGGGCTCCTTTAATTCATCCAAATGAAAAACATCATTTGCAAGATACGTCAATTGTTTCATGAGTTTAGAAAGATTGGTCTCAGATTGGTAGTTCAATTGAGTGTTTAGGAAACATTTCATTGGCTCATAGATTTCTGATATGAATTTGAATCTTTCAATAACTGCCATTTCAACTTCTGGGTTGTCGAAGTGCAGAACATCCACACCAGGATATGGTGGTTTAGTATCAAAATTGAACGTTGAACTGCTCAATGGATCACCATACTCCAAGCTTTGACAGAGATCCAAGTGCAATAAATAATACCAAACTTTTCTTGCTAAATGATCGAAGCGTGGAGTTCTCGGTGCACCAGAACTCAATTCTGGGTCTCTATGAAGGCCCAAACTGTAAGCCATTTGGAAAAGTATTGAAATTTGAATCCTTGATTCACCGCCCATATCACAACTATCACCAAATTCAGGAGCATGAGATTTGTATACTCTTAAAAACAAAGCTAATTGAATGATTGGGAATCTGGTGAAACTAAACATATCAAACTGTTTGAAACAATCTCTAGCCACACAAAATGCATTACCTTCGATAGGATTTTTGAGCAAGAATTTGGTTTCAAGTTGAGTCGAATTAGATTCATGTGGTGGAGTGGTGGATGCATCTAAACCTTTTTGACTTATAGATAATGTGATATAGGTTAGTCTCAAGACTATGAGGAGGATTCCCAAAGAAGCAAAGTCCAATGAACTCTGAAGTTTTATGGAACTGGGTTTTTCATGAAGTTCTGTTTTAGGAATGAGTCTATGGAGGATAGCTTCAAATTCAGTTTGATCAAGCAAAGGATAAAATGGATATAGATCAGTAAAGAATCGACTTACTAAAGTGTATATGACATCCTTAGTAGGTAGGATCAGTTGAATTTTTCGTATGAGAAGGGAGTCACGATTCTCAGTAGGATACATCAACAGGTCAGTACTCGGTAAACCACTTGGTATCGTTGGGAAAGTTTCCATTGGTCCTTCATCTGTAGGTGCGTCGAATTGGCCACCTCTGATCTTTGAGAAAACCAATGCCTTGAATTTATCACTAACTTTTGTAGAGACAAATTTCCAAACTAGATTCATTGCAGGATCAATTGTGGTTATACATTTAATTGCCAATGGACCATAATGACGTCTCCTATTTTCATCAGGAATAAATAAAGTAGAATGACCTTCAAGGAACTTATGAGTTGTATCTTGAAGTGGTTCAAGTAGTTTTGTAAGGTCATGAGATAACTCTACATACTCAGCAGAAGCTAAATCGAATGAATTACCATTTTGTACTGATCTTTCGAGACTCAGAATTTTCAGTTTCAACAACCCAATCTCTGTTTGGATACTCAGTTGTTTCAGTACACGTGGTTTCCTTGTTTTCTTGTGTTCTACATAAACACAGTCTTTATTATCAAACTTGATACATGAGGAACATGGATTTTGACGATCGCATTTAATCTTCCGTTTCTTACAGAATAAACAAACTGGCGATAATCTTTGCTTCTTTGGATTCAAGTCGTTAGAAGGATTGTTATCGTAACGATTCATAATGAAACGTTTGCCTCCAAAAACTTATAGTAGCCGCATCGGTTGTAACGGAATTAATCCTGTATATATAGGGGTACATTATATTTAATCGATAAATTTGTATCTTTAACCCCATTAGTAAAAAACTGAGTCATTTTGTCCCATTAAAGATCCCATCAATAATTGACCAATAAAAATCAGTTTTGTTGAGAGACGCTTCAGGAACTGGTGAGGGTACTGTTGCCTTTTTCCTGTTCCTGAATTGTAGAACTTTGAACCAAAATAAATCGTAAGTTGGTTTCCCATTATTAGAGCCTTGTTGTAATTTTGAAGGAGCCTGTGACTTGGAGTTTTCAAGTCGAGTAACAATTGGGGACATTAAAGAGTTAAACTGCCCAACATCATTGATATTAAGCCCAAAATTCGTTTCATGACCTGGTATTTGACTTATAGCATTGACATTTATTCCATTTGAGCACTCAAGAAAGTGCTCGAGTGTTTTGGTTATGACCCACGAGTAATAATAGCGATCTGATAAACTGCTGGTGTACCTTATTAAGATCTTTAAAGCTCTAATCAAAGTCTTTTGGAATCCTGCAATAACTCCATAAAATACATTACTGATTGTATTAGTCTTTGAAAGGTCCTCCATGACAATTTTAGTTCTTGTTAGTAATGATACCAAAATTAATCCTGTTTTATGCATAATTGACTGTAAACATGGTGCAACAAAATGATCCCTTATTCCATGATAATTGGTAGCACAATTATCGTAATTGTCTTCTAACAATGGGAAAACATTCTTGAATATTATGTTGACCATTTTTTCAAGATATTTATCAGCTTTATCGTAATTTTTAACTCCAAGAAAATGATTATAGTAGTTGAAGTAAAGGGCTAATTGTACAAATGTTAACATGTACAAATATTGCAGTATGGCTGCATTGAAAAACATACAAGTGTATTCATCAAGTTTTTCAATATCATAAGTTTTGCTGGGGAGAGTCTTTCGTATTTTGTTATAATATTGATCCAAAATGCCATCGACTTCATTCACCCTGAAAGAATTGTTAGCATCACAAACTTTCTTGAGTATAGTAGTCATTATTTTGGTCACTGCTGGGAACGTTTCCACATATAATATTGCTAGAGTTTCAAGTCCTGGATCAGTAGTATTGGCATTATTCCCCATTATATAAGGGATTTTAACATCACTCTTGTAAGTGGTGAAAGATACGGAGTTTCCAAGGAAACATGCAGATAACAGTATCAAAGAGGTGGCCACAAACCATAATTTTCGGCTAAGATTATTCGTGCGTTCTTCCATTGAAGTTTCGGCCTTACGTGGTTCTCGATTTATACCCAATGAGCAAGCAGTTTGTACAATGATGGCATTGAAGATTTGAGGATCAACATTTGCTGTTGCATCTCCATATTCTGGTCCATACATCTGATAAAGACGAACAAAAATTTGAAGTTGAAGCACAGGTAAACCTAGTGGGGCTGTCCAATCGACTTTGTTAAGACACAATAAAGAAACATCATAGACATCAGCAGAAACTGGATTGGCAAGGATGTAATGGAACTCGACTGATTCACGATCATTAGCTTCACTGAAAATTTTCTGTTCATTGAGCATACGGTTGTTTGAAAAGTATGATAAGTAAGACATCCTCAACATTACAAGGAGTATACCCAATTTTGGTGCATCTGTATGAGGAGTGTATCTGAATTTGGCTATTGGCTCATCAATGTATTCTTTATTACCGATTATTCGAGTCCAACTAGAAATCATAGTTTCTTCATCAAGAATTGGAATGAAAGGGTAAAGTAGTTTGAAGAATCTGTCAACCAAAGTCCAGATCACTTTCCGTTTTGGTAAAGCGTTCTTTATGGCAGATTCTATATCATTTGTCATTACTGAAGGCACCATAGGGTTGGTAGGAGAAAAGTGGGGTGTTGAATCTGTTGGGAGTGGCAAAACATCCTCCAGTTTGAGCTCGAATCCTTGACGGTTTGTTATCAGGGCGGTGCTTGAAGTTGAGTCCAGTTGGGGGCTAAGGAATTGAACACGATGTGATGCTTCATCACTTATATAGTTCCACAAGAAAGATAATATCGGGTCAAAAATGATCATTGAGTTCCACGACAAGGGCCCATGTGAATAATTGCCTTCAAAAGCATGGCTAGTACTGCGATTGTGATGATGACTATTGTTGGTGGTTGAGTGAGTGAAATTAATTTCAGCATCACTATCGTCCGAGTCATTTGAAGCTTCGTGGTGATACTTATTTAAGACATTGAGTAAGTTGAATGTTTGAAAGGTTGAATCAAAATTTGATGATGGATACTCAAATGCTCCCGGAAGTAAAGTTGAAGAGGATTGGAAATCATCTATGCCATGAGAAGCAAAATCCACTGAATTTTGCGGGAAATTATCAGATAGAAACAGATCTATTGAATGACCACTTCCAGAATAAGGATCGACATGACCTGGTGATTGGTTGGAACTATCTATTGATGATGGAGAATCAAAAGTTAATGGAGGCTGGTCTTGCAAAGATTCATATTCACATTTAATACTGCTATACCTTATACAATTTGAACAAGGTTGTTGTTTGTCACATTTTATCTTCCTCCCTTTACAAAATCCACATACAGTTGTTGGTCTCGGTCTTTTAATTCCCATTATGGGATTCACAATAGCCTCACTATTAAAACTCACACAGAATTTTAGTGCTCCACGAAATGCAAGATAAAAAGCAATTATTTTTAGCTACATAAATATGAACAAATGAACATTAACTTGCAAAATAACCATGATAATTTTGATGATCAAGGGAAAAAATTTCTTAGAGCATCGTCCATTGAACTCAAGTAGTATAATAAATCTGATGATGAATCTGGATCATTAATTTGATAATTGAATTCTTCTTCACCACCAGTACCAGTAAAAGTATCTTGAGTTGAGTTTCTTTCACCTGAAAAATCAGTATCTTTTTGATTCTTTGCCAAACCGTGTTGAATGATTTGATTTAATTTAATAAGATTAATTTCATTGAAGCCAAAAAAATTAACGGAGTTGAAAACTGTGTTTGTTAAATCAATTTGATTCATGAACTCGACTAGGAAGTTTGTTAATTTTGTAATCCTGAATGCGTAATTGTGCTTACCAGTGATTGAACTGAAATGATTCAAATATGATGAAAACGTTTCAATACACCTAAGGATTAATCTTTCAAACGTTTCAATCAAAAATTTGAAGTTTGGATTATTTTGTATAGTCCTGAAAATTAATCTTGATTTTAATAATAGTGAAACATCAATCATGAAAGCCCTTTGTACTAACAATAACAAATCTGGTGACACAACAAATTGCATTAACCTTGAATATTTCTTATGTTTTGACCCTTGTAGTATTTTATTAAGTATTGGGAATAACTTACCATGAACAACTTCAACAACTCCCAATAAATAAATGCCAGCATTTTCAAAGTTTTTAATTCGGATAAAGTAATTGTATAATTCAAATTGAATTGTTGTTATAGGGTAGTATGATATACAGAATCTATGGAGTTGTTTTATCAGTATAAAATAATTCCTAAATTCTGTGTCACTGTCAGTACCATAGAAACTTGGTTTAAAGTTTATCAGAAAATCAAATATTCCCCCTAATTCCATTAGTTTGTTAAGTTGTCTTAACTTGATCCTTTGTGTTCTATCTGAAACTAGATGCATTAAATCAACAATAGGATCTTGATCACTTGTAACTTCATTGTAAACTTCAACAACAAATTTTTCCATCTTTAGATCAGCATTGTTACTTGTAACTTCATTGATGAGTGATGTATCAATCTTATAACTTCCTTCAGTTAATGTTACTGAATCACCAACATAGTAGTAAACTGCAAAATTCCATCGAAGTAAAAGTTGCCAGATTTTCTTTCCCAAATGAACATTCTTGTCATACATGACACCATATTGTCGATGTAAACCAAGTGACCTTGCAATCTGTAATAGTAATGCATTGAAGGTTTGTGAATCTGCTTGATTCAATCCAATACTAAACTCTGGTCCAAACCTTTGATAAAGTCTTATGGCAATAGCAAGTTGAAGTATAAGTAGATGTGCATGACTTAGAATGTTTAATTGGTTAAGGCAATTCTGTGCCAACTTAATAAGTTCCAGACTAACTTCCAAGTCTAAATTCACTTCAGATTCCTGACTACCAGATGATGAATCATCAGTAGTCCGAGTGACATCGACTCGGAAAACATATGAAAGTCTTAAGATCATCAATATGATACCAAGTCTGATGAAGTCAAGCTTCGTGTTCACATTGATACGACTTGGATGTGTATCATTAGGATAGTTATAATGTAATAAAACTTTGACATCTCTTTTAACATCATTTTCGTCAAAAATTGGAATAAACGGATAGATGACCCTAAAAAAATATTCAATATGATCCCAAATGGTGTTAACCGGAGGTAGATGGAGGATGATTTGCCTTAGAAGTTCCTCGGGTGGAAGAATTTTCAGTGGAGCATTGGCAAAATTATCAGGAGTTGTGACTCCGCCTGAAAAATGACTTGAATTGGGGACAATAAGGGAGTTCTGTTTCAATAGATCAGTGGTGGCTGAACCCATGAACAACATCTCTAATTCATTAGGATTAGTTATGTTTCTTATTAGAGTTTCCCTTTGTTTATCGTCCATATGACGATGAATTAAATTTCTTAGGAGACTTAATTCATTATCCATAATTACCATATTAGTATATGATAGAGGACCATAATATCTTCTGGAGAGAGTATCTTCAGATCTCATAGGGTTTGGATGTTGTTCAAAGGTTATAAATTCATCGTTCAAGACATCGTCAAAATTTAGTTGATGTTCGTATAAAGCATTTAAAAAACTTTTTCTTTCAATGAAACTATCGATTATCCTTTGGTCTTTTGTATGATTACAAGCATAATCAATCTCTTTAATCAAATCATTCAAAGAAGCTTTGAAGTCTGAAGTTGTTAGTTGATGATTGGGAGGATCAAATGGGAAATAACGTCTTGAAACTTGAAACTGATTCTTGGTGTTCATTGACTCTAAATCGGATTGAAGTTCATGAAACTGGTCTCTTAAATTTTTCAATTGTTCAATTATATCTTGTTCAATTTTCAGACAGGGAAAGTCCGAAGTCTTGTTAATTTCATAATCATAAACACAATTGGGATTTTTGTATTTGATGCAGTTGGAGCACGGAGTTCCTTTATCACATTTGACTTTACGGTGTCTGCAAAAACTGCAAACAGATATCAATCTTGACCTTTTCCTTGTCATTTCAAAATGATTGCAAAAAAAATCAAATGAATCGATTGACTATTTTGCGGAATCAAGCTTGGATTTATTTAAGTCGAATTGACTTGAATTATTGAGACTGTATAAGTCAAGGTCCTAAATCGACCTTTATAAACAATGCAGCCAGGTTATGAATATTTCTTTTGTAACCTTGACATGGTCATAATATTTCCGGAACGGTTAAAAAAGCGCACTTTATTTTTTCTGGTAGTCATAAAATAATGGAAGAACTTTAAAGAAGTTTGGGGAATCGGTTAGAATTTCCATTCACTTTTGTGATTAGCTTCAAGGTTTCATCGTTACTTTGTCCACCATTTGTATATATGCCGTACTCTATCACTGCTTCAATTCCGATTCAGTGATACGTCTTGATCATTGGTGTGTGAAAGAACGTAGTGCAATTCGCGCGGTAAAGCCTCACCAGAAAAAACTTCTAATTCTGATCACTATTAGCACTCGGTAATAGTTTATGTTTTCAAGCCGCTCTACACTTACTAAACGCATAACTAATTCAGTGACCAATAAAAATATTCATTTGTTCTGTCACCGTAATCAATATGTCATAATAGTCATACATCATTGGTTTGATTCTGTTGTTGTAGATGCAATGGTTCTAATCTAATTATAGAATACTTCTCATGCATGGGCTTTCGATCTATGGTTATCGCTCAACTATTTTGCATCCATTCTCTACAATAAAATATTTGGATCGGTGTTCAATGTCCACTCCTTCCTTTTGCTTGTCACAGCAGTCTTGTGTTGGCGGCTAGTCATTTTTGGTGGGTTTGAACCCCAGATTTTTATTGAAACGGACTTTAACGGCCTTAAATCAATTGAGATTCAATTACGTATCGAAAAAAAAAAAAACTTCATGTAGCGGGTTCCTTAATGCTTCAGAATTCCTTGTCGGTCCGAACAATCATGACCTCGCTTGCTATTTATGCATTTACGCTATAGAAAATACGTTCATACATGGGAACCCTACATTTCGAATGCTTCCACATGGCGCCATTCACTAATTGGGCATCCCGCTCGTTTGCAATTCATTAAATCTCATACACTAAACCTCATTATCGAATCTCATAATTTAACCGCTACAAGGCTCAGTTGCCAATTTCAGCACTACCGTAAAATTTTATAACTTGTAATCATGCATTTATTGTCTAAATTCAACTAGTAACTTCAAAAAATGTCAGCAGTCCCCTCCAATCTATGCTCTTTCCTCATCTTCCAATACTCACCTTTGAACTGCCAAAAACTATCACCAGTTATTGGATGTTTCGCTCTAGCGAACCAATTTGGTTTATAAGTTATCTTTTTAGCCTCCCTCTCTCTTTTCGCAGCTCTTTGCTTCTCTTCAACTCTATGCTTCTCATCAGCAGCTTCGTCATATCTACCTTCTTCCATAGCTCTTTGATCAGGACGTAATCTGGTGTCTGAAGGTGCGACCCATTTCTTTAGATTTTCATCAAGTCCATTCAACGTAACAGCAAATGATGTCAAGTTGAATGGGATCTTAGGTCTAGGTGCAACTTGCCAAACCAAGAAAATTCCATGATCATTTGGTGCATCACTAATTGTTTGCTCAGCGTCAACACTTGAAAATCTCCTGGTATTATCAGCACTTGAAGTATACTTCTTTGCATAAATCTTTGAATCCCAGTGTCCTCCCATTGTCCACCTAGGATTACCTTTAGCATCAAGTGCAACACCATTTAATTGATACGCAGATGCCGCTCTCCAACCTCTTTGCTTTAAATCAACTATAATTTTATCTCCAGTAGTGTGATTGGTAACTTCCATTTGACCATAATTGTCAACAGTAGGATTTCCAAGCATAATACCAACAACACTAGTGTTGACCTTCTTCCAACTGTACAATTCTTCTTCAACTTTCTTACCCTTCTTGTCGATAACCCCATTGTCTGGCCTCAATACACAGAACATCTTACCTAAATGCTTGAAGTCAAATGATCTACCTCTAAATTTAGAGTCAACAGCATTCTCACCATAATAATCCCATTTTGGAGCTTCAGCACTACATGCACTGATAGGTGGATGATGACTGACTTGTTCCACTAATAATCTGTAGTTCTTTTCAGGGCAACAGTACTCAAAAGTCTCACCTAATAAAGGATTGAAAGGCTTAGCAATTCTATTGATTGTTGAAGAATATTCTGTAGCAGCAAAAGAAGCAACATAAATTAATCTCAATGTAGAGTCATCAAGCGTTGCTGCAAAGTTTAACAAGTCACAATACTCAATATCTTCTGCTAATCTCTGTAATAATGAAGTACATTCATTAAAAGAAACAGGCAACGTCATACGAGTCATATCCTTACCAATCATAGATTTTAAGATCCCCCAAAGACCAACCTTAGGTCTATTATCCTCATCCATACCCAACTTCGTACGAGGTGGATTCTCATAACCAAGGAATGATCCTTCTTCTGCAATAGCCTGCAGCTTGAGCCTCTGGCTTTCAGTCACTGAAGTCTTCTCTAACGCTTCAGTCTCCTTCTCAATCTCTTCTTCTACAAGCTCTTTATCATCACCAATTCTTTCCTTAGGATCAACAGATCCCACTTTACCTTCAAATTGAGGCTCCTTTTTGGTAGTTCCGGCCTGGTAAGCTGAGTCACCAACCACGGCTGATCCCGCCAATGCAGCAGTCTCAACACTTTCACCGTGCTCATCATCATGCAGTTTCTCGGTGTCAATTACTGATTCTTTGATTGGTTCTGAATGGTCTTCTAAATTGAGTTTTGGTGTATCTGAGGTCACAACAAAGTTGTCAGCTTCTTCGAACTCATCAGCATCAAAAAATTCATCATCAGAATCATTCAAAATTTCCTCAATAACATCATCAAATCCTGTGTCTTGTGGGGCTGCTTCCAGAGCATCTTGAGCCAAAGATTCTGTTTTCGAAACATCAGAAGGTGAAGTGTGTAATACCCCGGTTGCTGGTGAAGCTGCACCAGACTTTTGGGATAAGTACTTCTTCAATTGTTTCTTTTGACCTTCATACTCAATTAATTTCTGTTCTCTGTTGGCGATTTCTTTCTCTAATTGCTCGATTGATGTTTCCCACAATTTGTTAATTTCAACTTGTCTTTCGAGCCTTTTGTTGGTCTTCGAATCTCTTTTGAGAAGGATAGCATTGTACCTGTTGAACATGTCTTGGATCACCAACAAAGTGCTGTGACCAACTTTTGTAACTTCAGGGTCAAAGTCTTCGGTAGAATGTGTAGCATTCTTAAACAATTCCAAGAGACTTGAAATCTCCACATTGATTGACCGTTGTAACGTTGAGGCTTCTTCATTGGATGCGTTATGATCTTGAGATGATTCAATATCGGATTCTTCGTCCTCAAGTTCTTCTAAGTCAAAATCGAAATTCTCATTGTCAGTGTCAACGGTGCTACGTTGGCTTGATTGTTCATTGGCTGAATTTGGAATTTTGAGCCTTTCAGATTCATCAATATGAACAAGATTCTTGGGAGCTTCTGACTTCTTGAAAGTGTTGGATCTGGAAGGTGGATTTGAAAAATCTTCATCGAAACTGCTTTGAGAATTAACAGAAACTGAACTTCCTGTTCTCTTATGCTTTCTCCTACCGATGTTCAACAAATGATGTCTCTTCAGTTCATGATCATCGAAACTTGCTTTGTTGGAAACTGGGCTGGTTGGCATTCTTTCATCATGATCTTGCGTATGACCGGATTTCTTTTTGATTTCATCTTTGGCGATGGTGATAGCATTTTGTAACGTCCATACCCATCTGTTTGTCTCAATTGGATGATTAGCTTTGAGATGCCACCGAATACCGTTTTTACCGAAGATTTCAAACTTTAATTTTTCAGAAGAATCCAAGTGCAAGAAAGCGTATCCCAAATTCAAAGAGCCTCTGCAAGCATTGTTTGTATCATCTTGATTCGTATAGTAAGACAAGATCCCATTCAGGTCCAAAACGAAATAACGCAACTTGTAGCCTGAGGCAAAGTTTGTCCATTTCTTCAAGTACCCTTTGTAAGTGGGGGCGTTTCCTGCTTTAATGGCATTACTGGTATTGACAACTGGATCCATAATAGTTTGATCCTTTGAAGCGGTCTTGAGAAGCTTGCGGATAGGATCAGACTTATCCTTGATCAAATCAATTGGGAGTCGACCCTTTTTGTCTCTTTTGAAAGGGTCACCACCATGTTTTAAAATCCAATCACACATTTGCAAATCGTTTTTGAGAATGAACTCGTGTAAGACAGTATAACCAGTTTCAGGATCACTTCCATTGATATCAAGAAGTTCTGAGGCTCTAGGATTTGAAATCAATAACTGTTCTAAATGTTCAAAATCACGGTGAGTGAAGTACTCTCTCAATTGGGTAGCAGATTTCTCGACGAACTTTGCCCTTTCGAGCTGCATGAGCTGAGCGACATTCAAGTCCTTGCAGAGTTCGACCGGTTGCTTCTTCTCGAGATTAACAGTGGTGTCGTTGATACCTTTAAGTTGGAGCAAATACTTGACCACTTCGAACCTGGAAGACAAAGCTGCCAAATGAAGAGGAGTATTCCCGTCTTGATCTTGGGCATTGATATCAATCTGGAACTTATCACTGTTGTTAACAAGGTACTGAATCGTTGATAACGGAGCAACTTGAACTGCATAATGGAGAATGGTCTCTTTGATTTGGGTGATATCAGTGGTTTGAGTTGTGGCTTTTGTGGCTTGTAAACTTGCAATAACTGAGTCTACTTTAGAAGTATCACCGCTTCTTAAAGCATCTAGTAACTTCAATCTAAGGAGTGAAGCATTCAATGTACTCATTAGTTTTTTTATGGAAGTTGCTCCTCCTCAATTGAGATTTCGCATTACAATGAAACGGCCGGTGGTTGAATCGGGACCGCAACCAAAAAGACAAAAGGTTATCGATGGTCATACAGTCTATGTTAACAATCTAAACGATAAGATAAATGTGAATGTGGTTAAACATAACTTATACCTACTATCTAGCTCATATGGTGATGTCATAGAAATAGTGATGAGGCCCTCTAAATTAAGAGGTCAGGCTTACATTATTTTTGGTAAAGTTGACGATGCAGCTGATGCTGTTAGACAGTTGAATCTGTTTGTATTCTTTGGCAAACAGATAAAAGCTCAATTTGCAAAATCGGAATCCAAACTTATTCAATCTATAGAATCTGTAAATTAGTGTATTATAGTTATAGCAATGAAAATTTAACTACTGTTCTCGACTTTGTAGTACATCTTCTAATGAGTTCATCACACAGTCTGGAACTCCTATACTCTTGCCAAAGCACACTCCTCCAAAAGAAAAATTCCAGTCTCCAATGAGCCTTTTGACTTCTTCCTTGGTGTCTTCGTATCCAACATTGTACTGGGGTATGCAATCTTTGTGGACGCTGTAGGAAACCAAAATCTGATCTGGCCTCAATTCCACGTCCTTGTCGGTGGTCAGGGCTTCGTCCCTTACCACTAAATCTGCTTCTGCACCAAGTACTTTGCTCAAGGTTCTTTTGACTGCTTTCACCATCACTGCGGATGATGGAAGTCCTGCCTCGTTAAACTGGTAACCCCCGAACATGAATGTAATATTATCACCATGTTCTTGGTCGCCGTGGGCTTCTCTGTACAATGGTTGAGAGAAATTCTTCAAATCCGAGTCGTAGATGGTGCCCAAAAGAAATTCAGGCGATTTGGTACTTTTGGGCACCAAGAATCCAAACCCAGGCAGGGGTATGAGTTTCCGGGTTGGTGAGTAGATGTTAGCCATGAAAATTGTTACATACTCAATTGAATTGCATTTTTCTGCTAGCTCTTTTGAAGTAACTAATTGAGCCAATGCTTTAACACTGATAGTTGATCTTATGTGGTCGAATTGCAAATTCCTACCTTTTTCAGTGATGCTTCCAGACTGCGGATCGATGCTGGTGATTTGAGAGTTGTAAATGATCTCATTCTGAGGATTCTTGAAAACAGCTTGCTCCAAATATTTGGGGAATGCTGTGAGACCATCTCTGAAACTGAGTATTGGCATACCCTTCAACGATTCCTTTAGAGTTTCAAGGTTGGCTTGTGGAGATATAGTCTCTTCGTACTGATGTAATACATCAGGAAGTTTTGGTTTGTCATTTCGTTGCTTCATTAAATATCCGTATAATCGTTTAATCATGGTTTTGACAATGGACCCGTTTTCTACTTCAAACATCTGCATTCTGGGAAAGGTAGACTTGATACTGAGTTTGGACACATCTCCAGCGTATATGCCATGTATGATAGCACTGAATACATTGTTAGTAATGTTGGTGGAAGAGAACCTTCTCTTGAAGAAACTCTCTATGCTCTCGTCATCATAGTTTTTTTTGGGCTTAACAAAAGGCTCTCGTAAGATCCCAGACCACAATCCAGTATGCAAATCGGAATTGAAAAACTTAATGAAACTAGACACTGAGTGTGGTACCTCAATTATTTTGTTTTGTGAGTTTAGCAAGTATTTGGTATTAGCAGGTGAGGTAGATTTCATCACCTGAATCTGATCAGACTGTCCAAACTGTTTCATCATGTCAAGAATAACCAAGCTACCTTCACTGATCCCACGTAGAGTACGTGGACCCTTTTCAAACCGAATTTTTCTATTATTCCTCTTATCGTTTAGTTCAACTTGCGAGATCCAACCTCCTGGCTTATTGCTGCGTTCAAAAATCGTAACAAAAACATCAGGCCGAACTTTGTTAAGAAAGTAAGCAAACAGTAGTCCTGAAATTCCTCCTCCAATCACACCCACTCTCCCATTTTTAGGAATTATCATTTAAGCGAATCACTGTCGTACTAAATAATCGCGAGATGTCAAAAGTAACCCTATTATTACTAAACTATTATACATTCACCGATAGGCATGATAGATATCCTGTTGTTGATTCTCTCTTAAGATCGAAAGCGTATCAGTAGAATCTTTCTTCGGATCAAGATGCTTCTTTAACGTTATTGAAGCTGTAGAACTTGCATTCCTCAACAATGGAATCCTCTGTTCAAATGCTACCTCCTGGGTAGCTAAACTAGCCATATCAAAAACACTCTCACTGTCGTTGGCATTAGATAAGTTTTGCATGCCTTCGTCGCCGTTATCAGAGTTTCCATTAGAAATTGTAGATGTTAAACTCTCAGTATCGTCAGCAGGTATGGGGCTGTCAACTGATCCCAGACTCACAGAAATGAAATTTGAATTGCTTGAATGCTCAGTTTGTGCTTGTGAAGAGTCTTCCACTTCTTCAGGATTACTGAAATTCCCGGTCGATTTTTTCACATTTGTTGGGCCTTCAAGTAATTCGAGCGATGTTCCTGAAGGTTGGGAATCTGATGACTCTTGTGACTCACTGTGAACTGCCACCGAAGAAGTCCTGGAATGGACACTCTCTGCTGATTCAGTGGATAAAGAATCTGTCTCATCATCTTCAATTGCCTCAGAGTTGCCAGAAGACTGTGATATGCTCTCAGCTGGCGCAAAAGAACTGACTAAAGATTCTCTGAATCGGGTTAACGCCACAGGATTAGATATGCTGTTTCTTGTGTCATTTCCTCTCACTATTTGATCAATTGTTGTTGGTTGATTGCTTTTGGTTCTGTCATAGTCGTAGTCATAAGCTGGTGCTGGGTAGTCTGGCACAATTGATGGAACTCTACTCAATGGATCTTCTGAGATGGAAACAGACCGAATAACAGGCGAGGGTAATCCAGACGTAGCCTCTTCAAAAGTAGGTAAAGCATCTTCTGCTCCCATATCAAAAGGTGAGATCGTGAACCCATTACCTTGAACAACACCATTTATAGCTTGATGGGATGAATTCTCATCTTTTGCTCCAAAAGTGGGCGTTCTGAATGATATCGACGTTTGAGGTGGTGGTCTGGAATGAGTTACATCAACAGCATTGATATCATCGTATTTGGGCAATTGAATAGCTTCATCGCCACATTTTGAGCTCAATAAGATTAATGGTGTATCAACAACAACTTCATAGTGATGCATTTTGAAGTCGTCCTTTGGGTCGGGTTTGGAAATTCTGAAGCACACTTGCAATCTGTGATGGATTTGAATATGTCTAAAGTTTGAATCAGGATACAAAGCTCTTCCAATTGTCGTGAAACCATACTGGATATTTTCTTTGAAATGATTACGACTGACCTCATGCATCAAAGCGGTGGAATCCGGGGTTAAAAATTCGATTTCATCATCATTGAGGTCATCTGCATTGTGAGCGAGATTTGTTTCCAACGACCCAATGATTGGTGATGACGGTGGAAGTAGTACAGGTGCACCGCTTACTAAGTCATTATGGTGATTTCCAGAGTTAGAAAGTGACATGATGGAAGCTTTCCGTGAAGTTGGATTTGATAAAGTAGCAGCCGCTTTTATATTTTTCATCTCTTGCTCGAGAGAATTCTGGTAGACTTTGTCAGTTCTTGTAGTGAGGAATGGGAGGGCTATATTTATATCCAAAGGAGCAGCGATCATACAATCTTGATCTCCCTCTTTAGAAAGGGGGTCTTGTTCTTGATTCCTCACATCAGGTTCATAGCAACTGAATAGTAAATTGTTATTGTTGCATTTGATGACCTCCTCTTTGTAGGGTTCATGAAATGTGCTTGTAGCTTTGTGTTTGGTTTTCAACTCGCAAACGCAAACCACCCTCTCTCTTACTTTATTACTGTCACCTTGTCTGAGGCAGTAAGGATCATCACCATCGTAATCATATTCTCTTGACAAATCTCTTGATACGTAAGTGATTCTTTCGAGGACATTGAATTTTATCCTTTTGACAATTACATCTTTCACCAATGGAACTAGTTTCACATTCATAACATGCTCATTTCCTAAGGCCACATACTTCTTAGGAAAAGTTATAACATAATGCAAGGAATCATTCCAGACTCGATTGACATAAATAGGCTTATCAGCAATGGAATTAGCAAAGGATGGAGGAGTTCTTACCATTGGTAATTTGTACACTGACTGCAACTTGATCTTCCTGTTGAGTTTATCACTAACTTTGATCAAAGAGATTGATAGTTGGTGATTTAAGGAACCATTAAGAGAGGTAATTGTTGGCGGTATATGTTGAGGGAGCAAAATGGGAAGCACAAACACATAAAGGCCAGCTTTATAAACTTGAGTTTCTGAGTCCTTATACGTTTTCATGTAATTTTCATCCATTTCAAAATCTGAAGGACCATCCTGAGTAGCTAATGACTCCCTTTTACCTAGTAATTTATAGAATCGAGTTCTTTCAGCCAAATCATTTGGGCTTAATTTGGTGGCTTTACCATCAGCAGAGTTTACATTATTAATGAAATAATCTGCTGAAGACAAACTTTTGAACCATTCCAGTCTCCCGATTCTGAACTTCTCTTTGATGTAAGTTTTGTTGTAAGGGTCCCCTGATGGCCACATTATATTGGTGATACTCAGGAAATCAATTTTCAAATGCCTAACTGCTGTATCCTTATTGAGCTCTATGATTACAGCAAAAGTATGAGGTATAGGTACATCGGCATCAATTTTTGTGCACAAATAATTTGGTGAATTGAAAGTTTCGAGCTTATCTATCAAATCCCGTGGAGTCTGCTCTATATTGGGGTCAGAAAAATCATTTGTTTGTGGTGGGGTATCAGTCACTTCATTCAAAGTTTGATCTGAATAGTTTCGTTGGGGCATTCCCCCATTTTCGACATCTTCATAGGTGAATGAGGCAGAGCTTGCTGGTGCTAAATAAATACAATCATTAGAATTTGCCACATAGAACCTTACAGATTTTGAAGTAGATGAACCTGATCCTGTTCCTTGAGTGTTTGAAAGTGGGATTGGTGTTTGAAGGCCTAAATCATTGAGGATACTGTTCAATTTTTTCAGGATGACTAAATCAGTTTCTTGTTTTATCAACTCCTTCGTCAGTTTTCTAGTGACACTCTTTGAAACTGAACGAGATCTTGACCCTGGTGCTTCTGATGCAGAAGATACCATAGATAGCGATCTAGCCCTATTTCTCGTTTGAGACCCGTGCGAGCCGACAGCCGTTAAGGGATTAAGAAACTGGCCATCAGGCTCTGATGATCGTCTATGTACACGATGAATTAGTTTGTCTAAACTAAAATTTATGTGACTCATAGTCGTTACCACTGGGAGGAAACTGATAAGATAATTCGCAGCAGCAAAAGGTCTGCCAAGTTAACCGCGACCAGCAGTGGAGAATTACACAAGTTGTCATGGCACTTGGCAACAACTAGTCTACTTATACAACAGATTCACTTCGCAATCGTACATTCGTCAGTCATAACTGTTTAAGCCTTTTGTAAGTCTTAGTGTGCAACACTTCAAATCCTTTAATGACATTATCAAATTTCAAATTGTACTTAGGTTTAACTCGAGTGTCGTGGATATCGTAAATGCTAAAACCCCCCATCAAAGTAGATACGAAAAGTTCAACATGATCGTTATTGAGTTGTAATTTGACTGATTCAATAGGTCCAAATTTGAACTCAACACAATGATTTTGAAACGTAGTGCAGTCCAAGTACCCAAATTTCGACATAAAATCAACATAGTAGAGTTTACCTTCATTCAATTTAAGACAAGTAATAGGCATTGAAGAAACTTTGATGGTCTTGAGTGGGGTTCTTCTTACCCTGTGGTAAATAGCGATTTCTCCAAATTGAGTACCACAAAAGATAAGATTTGAAAAGTTCTCGAGTAATTGATCATCCGTGGCATCAACTTCATCATCTGTATTTTGAAAATCACCCCATTCAATTGCTTCAATCCAATAATTATCATCTGTCTTTTGAGCTCTCCAATAAGGCATCACTTTACCCTTCTCTTTGATGTTTAAAGAATTCTCTCTTCTTCTGAGAACCATTCTCAAATCACTAATTGACCATATCCTAATAGGATCTAATTTACTGCCTAGATCATTGAAAATTTGATCATCACAGCAAGCAGTCAAACTAATCTTGTACAACTTGAATTCACAGTTCTTGCCACTGCTTGCAATATGCAAATAGTTTTTCAAAAACTTAACACTAATATTTATAATTGGTCCATTTAGCTTATAGCATTTGTAGCTTCTTAATTCTTCATCATCATGAACTAAATCTCGAATAATTAACTTCCCTTCTTGTGAGCAACTGTACAAATATTGGCTATCCAAAATCCCAATTGCCAAAACTCTATCCTTATCATCCTGACAATTATTCTTCCACTCTTTAACCAATTTATACTTTTCGTAATCATGAGATTCGTACAATTGAATGACTCCCAGTTGTCTTAATATCACGAGGTATCCCTTATCATTATCATTATTGTACTTGATGATATCTGATATTGGATTATTTGTCTCGTGACAGATCTCTCCTGAAACGTCAATGCTCAGGCTATTATTGAAACCAATAACTACCATTAGTAATGCAGATCAAGGTTATGGTTACTTACCTCTAAGGCCACCGCTTGCAGTTGCCACAAGAGCTTTCATATTGATTCAAACAACCCGTTGACAACCGGAAAAGTATTGTCACTTATTCGTGTAGCTTACTTATAATGATCCTATTTTGGGGTGGGGACGTTACCCGGTTCAAGTTTCGTGCCGTTACCCGGACCATAAATTGGTTTTACCCCATATTATCTTGGTGAAAGTGAGTTCAACAGTTGCTTCTTTTTTATGGTTGAATTCAACGTTGAGGGTAAAACTGCTTTAGTCACCGGTGGAACTCGTGGAATTGGCTATGATATCGCTGAATGCCTTGTTCTAAATGGTATCACCACTATTATCATCACTTCTCGTAAGCCAAGTGCTTGTGAAGAAGCTAAAGCTTCGTTAGAAAAACTCGCTAAAGCCAATAGAAAATCAACCACTGTTATCGCAGAACCTTGTGATATCGGCAATGATCACAGTCTTAGAAATTTCGCAAAACTGGTATCAACTCACATTGACAAATTGGATATCCTCATAGCAAATGCTGGAATATCTTATGGTGCAAAATTTGACGATCACCCTCCGGAAGCTGTACGTAAAGTGCTAAACCTAAACATTACTGCTGTTTTCCACTGTATTCAATTATTTGCACCTTTATTGCAAAAGGCTGGCACCAGTGAAGACCCTGCAAGGGTAATAATAACTAGTTCATTTGCCGCAATGGTTGCAACCGATTTTGGTGGGACTTATGGTTACATGGCATCAAAAATTGGAGTGGCTCATCTTGGTAAAAATCTCGCCTTAACTTTAGCAGACAGAAACATCAACGTTAATTCCATTGCCCCGGGTTTCTTTCCCACCAAAATGACAAAATTTCTTATCGAAAATAAACGTGATGATATGAACTATGGGAACCCAAGAGGAAGATTGGGCCACAAGTCTGATTTGCAAAATGCTGTTTTGTTTTTATGTGATCAAAAATCAAATTACCTCAATGGTATTGTTCTTCCTGTGGACGGTGGTTTGCATCTAATCGGTACTCCTAGATTATAGCTCACCACTTACTCAAAAGTTGTATTCTCTTCATCAAGTTCCCCTCCTCTGATAGGCTTGACAATTTTCAAGTTCAATCCTCGTGGCGATAAAGGTGACCTGGGTTGTTTGTTTGAATCATGGAAGCTTCTCTCATCTACTAGACCACGAAGAGCTGATAATCTTCTCTCATATAGACCTGACTTCTCACTTAAATCTTCATGCTGTTCAGCCAAAAGTTTCTTTAGGTTCTCGATTGTACTTTCTCTAGACTCTATGACTTTCTCACTTATCATAAGATGCTTACGAAGATTGACATTGATGATTTCAACATCACTTAATTTTTGGTTTAACTTGTTGAGGGATTTCTCAAGCCTGTTGAGTTTAATCTCTTCATCATTTGCAAGCTTCAAATTCCTGATTTTGTATTCTAGAATCTCATTCTCAAGATCAGTTATCTTTGCATCTTTCTTGTTGAGTTGCTCTAGTAATTCAAACTTGTTGTTTGACAAAGGTGAGTTAGGTGCTAAAACTGGAATTCGACTTTGAAAGTCTTTCTTAGGCGTAACAACCGGCGAAGAACTTCGGGGGTTGTTGTTAGGAAACTGAAGATCGTTTTCAAGTTGTTTGATGTACAATTGGTTCTGCTCATTGACTCTTTCAAGCTGTCTGATCTTAAGCTTGAGATCGCTAACGCTTAATTCTGTGTTGACATGAGCATGATTCTTTATTCTCTTGGCTCTTGAACCAAATCTCAAAGTCGAAAGAGTCTCAGGCTCATTGCTTGCATTAGGAGCAATATTAAGTATGAGTGTTGTTCGAGAATTCCCACCGAGTGATTCCTGTAAAATTCTAGTAAGCTTTGAATCCCTGTAGGGTATATGTGTAGACTTGTGATCTGTGAGTGCGTTGATAACGAGGCCCAATGACGATAAAGAGCTGTTGATGTTCTTTGCCTCTTGGAGAGTATGACCCACAGCACCAGTCTTGTCAACTTTTTCACTGCCTGCTAAATCAACCAAGAACAAATTGGATTTTTTAATGGTGTCAACGTTCAAGTCACGTTGATTAATTTTGATCTGGAAGATAGCATGACTCCTTGAAGATTCAAAATTCATATTTGTGCTTGAAGAAGTTCTATTCTTGATCCCTGTTGTCAACAATCGATATAATTCTTTGGTATTGGAGATGAACCCTTGAGATAAGCCCTTCACATAAATACCGTCCTCTTTATCTTCATGTATTGCCAACTTGGAGTTGGTCACATCAAGCAAGTCATTGATCTGTTCAAGGTAGATTTCCATAATAGAAAAGGCCACAGTGTACTCGATGTGATTTGGTCCATGCCTGATGGAAGAGAAAATCTCGTCAGATATTCGAGGAATTAAACCTTTGGCGTCTTCTTCTGTCACTGATGGCCCAAGCATCGTGTATGATTTCCCAGAACCGGTCTGGCCGTATGCTAGCACTGTACCATTGTACCCATCAAGGACATCATCGACTATGTCCTTGATCGCGTAGTCATAGACCTCTTGTTGACTGGCCAGTCCACCAAACACGCGGTCAAACGTGAAATCATGACTCATATTACGCCCTGTCACGTCAATTGTGTTGTAGTTAGTGACATCTGTGACTACACTTTCGTTCTTCTCCAGTTCAAGCAATGGCCTGACTCTGCAAACAACCTTGATAGCATTGGTGGGTGTATCTCGTGAAGTATGGGGTGTACTTGTTGGCGTGGTAGTGGTCACAAACGGTGCTGCCACTCGCAATGGAGTTCTAGGACTTGACATATCTTACTCGTACACTAAACAAATGCAAATGTTTGATCTGATTCGGTCACGTGACATGATGATAAGTCTGCTCCAAATAAATGAAGTATTGCCAGGTTGATAGTCTATGGCCCTCTGAGTACGTTCATAAGCAGCACTGGAAGTAGTTGTGTAGGGTTTGATGGCTCTAGGAAGGATGAACCCAGTTGTTTCGTATTTGTAGAATTCAGCTTCCACTTAGAAACCAAGTGAACAAGTGCCTTCATCTGTTATAATTCATGGAACAGCAATGGTTTCTGTAGCAAGAATAGATCTTTTGTTGGTGGCTCTCCCTGTAAATAGCCGCATTATTGGCCCTAACCTTTGTACTTCTTTGATTTCAGGACCACGAGATCAAGACTGGTCAATCCCTGGACGGTAAGATGAGAACCAGCATTTGTGAGACTAAGGCGAAACGAGAAACTTGTTCTTCTTTATCTGATGATCACACATTTCCTTACAAGCATGTTATCGAAAAGTTTAAGGGTATGGGTCTGATAAGAAAAAAAATTGAAAATCAGGTTTTTTATCCACCATGGCTTAGATTTCGCCCTACTGTTTAGCGACTTCAGTGTTCGTTTGTCTTGAGTCCTAGTAGTTCCAGATTTCTAACACTCATTTGGCTACAAGTAGTGGTATCAACCTTCATAAATTAGGCTTGAAAGCATTCTCAATGCAACCATGTTCGCTTGTTTCATCAAGGCACGTTTTGCACATTTCTACGTATTGTTTCTACGAACAATTTACTATTATACTGTCGGTGTCATTGACGCTGGTGTCACTGTAAAGCTCCTTCTTTCGATGGTATCAAAGAAACCAACTTCATGGCTACTATCAGACTTGAGCCAGTCAAGCAGATTGTCAAGATGAGTGACCGACATGTTACTTTTGGCGTCATTTTGTACCTTTATGTTAGTGACGCTGGGGTCCAACTGCGAAAACTTAGCCTTATCAGGTACATCCACTACTAATTTGAACATAGTACTCTGGGTTCACAACTTATTTGCATTAGCACGACTCTGTATCATTTACGAGATTTGTAATTTGCGAATTACACTATATGGCTGAAGTTGTGAAGATGGAGCAAGCTGCTAAAGCGGCAAGTAAACTCTATAATCTTCTTGGGGACAAGGATAAGGAAGCAATTAGAGTCTTCGAGCAAGCAGTGGAACAAGAAGGTCATGGTTCGATGTCTGAGGCTCTCGATTTGTATAGGAAAGCATTCAAACTCAATGACAAAGTTGATCTTTTGTATAGGAAAACTCAATTACCTTCAAGAGTGAGTCAATTGCGTGAGGCTGAAGGTAAGAATGCTGGAATCAAACTTGATGAAGATAAAATTAAGAGTATAGATGTCAAAAAGCTCTTAGCGTCATTTCAACATTCTGAGCCACAACCTCCCTCAGAGGAAGATGCCATTAAATTCGCTGGTGCTGGCGCAGACGGAAAAGATTTGGCAGTTATTAAACCTGTATCTAAATTAGTCCATTTAGATGATGACGTTTGGACAACGATTTTAGAAATGTTACTCACAAAAGAGCCAGAGAGTTGGGTTAATTTTTCTCTTACTTGTAAGAAATTTGCTTACTTGGGATTCAGTTCGAGTATTTTGTGGAGAAAATTGTGTTATTGTATCTACCCCAGACAAATTTACCTTGAAAACAAGCAATTGAAGGAGACTTTACGGTCACAACATGAGGAAGCTATGGAGGATGAAGATGATGAAGAAATTAGAAATCAACCACTTGTAATTTCTGATGATCAACTTCCAGTGCCAAAGAATTTAGAGAAAATGGTTGGTGCATACTCAAATTCTTGGAAGAGTATGCTTGACAATAGGCCCTTTATTAAGTTTAACGGATGTTATATTAGTGTGATCAATTACTATAGTGAGGGAAGTAAAGCTGAATTGAGTTCGTCATGGACAAATCCAATAAAAACTGTCACTTATTACAGGTACATTAGATTCTACCCAGATGGAAAGTGTTTGAAAGTGTTGACAGTTATGGAACCATTCAGGGTGATTCCCTTTCTTAATCGAGAGAACGAATCAAGATCTTTGACTGGCCATCTTAATGGTGGTAAAACTATGGATTATGTTAAAGAAGGACACAGGATTTATCATGGTCAATGGACGATAAATACCGAAGGAGAAATTCATATTGAGATAGAGAATGGAGCAGTTCTGTATCAAATATTCCACTACCATCTTAAAATAAGGACGAGTGGACATAATATGAAATTTAATAAGCTCAATTGGGACAGATTTTATGGAATACGTAAAAGCATGTATGAATCTGATCAAAGAGCAGGTGAAGTAAGTGATTTTTCATTAAGAAATGAAAAACCTTTTAAATTTGTTAAGGTAAAGAGTTTTCGCTTAGATTAAATGTCGTTAAAAATCTCAAATCGTTATCTCATTTTTTTTGTCGAGTACTATAAGAAAATGAAGTGGATGACATATAAAGAATTGCTTCCTATTGGAACATGTCTCATAGTTGGAGCAACATGTTTTGGTCTTGGTGCTATTTGGGGTAATTTACCTTATGATTACTATACTTTGTGGTCATCAGCTGGTGACAATTACGATAAAGTATTTCAAGATTCATTAAAACATTACACCCAATGGGCTAATGTTCCTTATACTGTTCACTACTTCTTGCACTTTGTTATTGGTTTAGGTTATGTGGGATCTCTTATTAGATTATACAAGCCAGCTGAAGATGCTAAATATTTTGAATACGCTTCAATTGGTTTATATACTCTTGGGGTTGTTATTTACTTGACCAACTTAAGAACTGGAATTAACTCATGTGTTTATGACAACTGGGGTGAAGTTCCAATGGAAACAGGTATTAATGTTATGGCTGCATCCCAATTCATGATGGTTATCGTTTTAGTTGGTGTGTTGGTTTTACAAGGTGGTTTGTACTATGCTGAATGGTACGATGGCAAACTTAAAGAAGAATTCTTTGCTGAAGAGGCAAAAGAATTAGAAGCTGCCAAAAAAGCAAGTATTGAATCAACCACTGAATCATCTGTAACTACAAGTGCCGAACCAACTGAGTCAAAAGCAAAAAAGACTAAAAAGACAAAGAAAGCTTAAACTGTTGGTGAGTTTTGTATTTAGTTTATAGGGTGTGTACCATAATCGCACAACCAATTAAATTTTTCCTATAATAACATTATGGGTGTCGCTGAACAAATCCATGGGGAATACCCTGTGTACTATAAGCAACCTATTAGAGTATGTACTGATACTATGGTATCCTGGGACTCGTTTGAGTTCTTGATTTAGTTCAAAGTCAAAGAGGTACTCATACAAGTTTGATACCTCCACTTCACCTATTGGAAATACTAACAAATAGTGGTTACGTTATCACGCCCATGCTAGACCACATTTCTTCTTCTCTGTGGCTATTGGATTATCTGCTCCACTTTTGTTGTTTGCTACACCATTAAGAAGAAAATATTTATACAAAGATCACGAACCTATTCCTACGCTGTACCCTATTCCACAAGGACCTAGAAATAAGGATTTGAAGGGTTACGAAGATTAGTAGCATATAGAATACATCATACATTTGTTAGTTGTAGAGTGTCAATCTTTGATTGTGATACTTGGTGTGAAGCCAAAGTTGATGAAATTTGTGAGTGGGTGGATTTCAGCTGTGATTATGAAGAAACTCTTACTACATTTCCAGCGCCCTGTAATCACTCCAAAGGAAACGAGATCCCAGGGTAATTCTGCAAACTTGGAGGTTCACCGTCGGTGGATAATTTTGTTACGCACTGAGAAAAATTTTCAACTATGCTACGCTTCTTCGCCAGGCCTATAGCGGCTGGAGGACGTCGTTACTTCACTAGTGGACCACGTATATTGAATGGTAATGTGTTTGGAGAGTTAACGAGAAATGAGTCAAAACCTGTGGATATCAAATCATCAGAAGCCACTGAAATTGAGGATATAACCCCAAAGAACGATCAAGCATTAAAAGAATACTACATGAATGAAGCTGTTAAGAATCAAATAACAGAGAGTAAACTTCTTACACCACTCAAAATCGAGTTGTTCAAATTAAATGTTCAGCAAAATGGATTCTTCAAAAATAATCAAATAATTAACACCCCAGAGGGTAAGCATTATAAATTATCATTAACAGAGAAAGAGATTGAATTACTTGAACCAACAATTTACTTGCAAAGTTACAGACTTAAATCTTCCATGAAAAAAGCAACAGTTGTTAATAGATTTGTTAGAGGGCTTAATGTTAAAACTGCAATTAATCAACTTCATTTCAATCCAAAGAAGATGTCAACTGAATTAGAGAAACTCTTGAAGAAATCACTTGAACAAGCAAAAGAATTAGGACTCAATGAGGATTCACTTTACATTCAATCATTATGGACAGGATCAGATGGAGGATGGTTTAAGAGACTTGACCCAAAGGGTAGAGGTAGAATTGGAGTTATTAACCACAAGTATGTTCACTTGAAAGTTATTATAAAAACTGATACAACCCAAAAGAGAATTAACTGGGAAAGGTCAATAAAGAAGCAGGAACAAAAACCAAAATTAGGTATGAATAATGAACCATTAAATTTTAGAAATGTTCCTTTCTATAAATGGTAGATTTACTTACTTGTACATAATAAATAAATTAATTACGCAATTATCGTGATCAATCAAAACCATTAAATTAAAATTGTAAGGGATTATTCTCATTTACTATTCTTAAATTGTTTTACTTTAATTGATTTAATTCAGGTCTTAATTCAAATTATTGAAGTATCAAAAGGATACTGTCAAGATTGACAATGGGTCTTAAATTTGAAACTTTTTTCGATAATTTCGATTATCAACTGAAGGATACTCAAATAATCGTTTGTAAACATTGCAGTTGTCATTTATGTTTACTGACATTTGTTGAGAGTGACAGATTTCTGGGGTCTTCAGGTCCAGCCCTATTAGTCATTAAATTAATTAATTATATTACTGATAATCAATTAGAAGAATCTCCAATGAGAACGGGGATGTATTTAATAAAGAAAGTTAAATGTCATCAATGTGAAACAGTTATTGGTTGGAATTATATTAAAGCTTATAATCGTGCAGAAAATTACAAAGAAGGTAAATTCGTTATTGAAAAAGCCTACATTGATTTCATTGAAAATAATTCTTCAACCTATGACCTTGTTAGAATTGCAAAAAAGAATTTTAGAAGGAGGTTAAGTTCAAATTCTACAATAACAAGTAGTGAATTAGATGATGATCAGTCAATTCGTGATTTTAAATTTAATGATTCTCATTTAAATTACATCAGAAGGATAAGATTGCAAACTGTTGATAAGTTTAGCAAAGATAACTCAAATGAGGATAATGATAATTTTTTGCATCTTTAAACTCAATTTGTTGCCATATCTACGAATGAGGGATCCGGTCAGATCCACTATTAAATAAGTTTGGTATAAAGGGTGGGGTATTTTGGTACATTGACAACTGGGTTAGTTGTTAATTGGTAAGGTATGTAGTAAATGTTAGGTATGGTTAAGTTAATATAAATTCTATTACTAATTCATTATTTGGGCGTAAGCTTGGAATAGATTAAAACGTATGCTGATGGATCATTTAATGCTTGAAAATGATTAATTTTGTTGATGTACTCATCATCATAAGTGGACCATGATTGATCAGGTTGTAAGCAATGTGAGATGTAATGACCTGACAGTATTGATCTTCCCTCATGACTTATAATTGATACTAATTGATAGAATGTTGGGGTCTTTTTTGTAGTAAATTCTGTTAAATTAAGGTAATTGGAGTACTTTATGCTTTGTTTAACTTTAAGTGACTTACTACCATTAAACTTAAATCTTTTCAAATGTACTATCATGATTTCAGGCGAAACATCAATTGTTGATATCTTTGTAGCATTTGTATGTTGTTTGCACTTTTCACAGTAGTAACCATTGGATTTGTCATTTTTGATCAACTCACTGGAGAAAAAATCTTCAATTGAATTTTGAATTGAGTACTTGGATTTCGTGTCTTCTCCAGCTTTCCTCTTCTTGTTAAAGCCTAATGACAAGTCATAGAATTCTTGATTTGTTTTAGATTTGTTTTTGCAATTTTGACAGACAACAATTTGATTCAACACTCCTCCAAAAATATCATAGATGATAGAGCTGTTTAACTTTTCCCCTTTAGGAGTAGAATCTTCTTGTAATCGAGATATCAAACTCATCAAATATTCATGACTATCTTCTTGTTGCCACTCGGACATCATACAATTGATATCTTCAAGCCTGTTAATGATTTTCTTTGGGTGAACAAATTTTTTATTAGAGTCATCAAGATTCCAAAGTCTTTGTGATAACTCAGCTAGCACATGACTGACTGACTTAGGTTTCAACTTTGAATCATGCTTGCCTTTGTGAACTTCGTTGAGATAATTTTGAAGTGCTGGAATATGAATAAGTGATTGTACAGCAGTGTTCATATAACATGTTACACCTTTGTTGAGTAAACCAATAGGTTTCTTGTTTAAGAACTGTTTGGTCCAACTCTTATTGATACGTTTGGAATTATTCGAACCTCTGTCCACTGATAATTCATTCAACAGGTACAATGTTTTAGAAATTTCAGGAAGTTCATCTGGTGACGCTGGTGGAGTTGAAGGCTCTTTTTCAGTTCCAGCAGGTTTGGTAGCATCAGACTTAAGATCTTCTTTCAAAGCTTGAAGGTCTTCTGGTTCCTCGCTCTCTCTAGATTCCGATTCACTTGTACTTTGAATTTTGTAATCTGAGTCTTCTGACGATTGATACTCATTTGCAGATTCATAGTCACTAGATGACTCCAGTTCTTTCTTGAGTTCTTCTTCTTGATGCTCGGGAGATTTTTCATCTGTTTCTATTTCCTCTCCCAAATCTTCACTCTCACTATCAACAAGATCAAAATTTCTCTTCTTGGGTGTTACACCATATTTTTTACCGGTGTAAGCAGCTACAGCTTCTGCCATGCTTCTTGGTTTCTTTTTCTTAGGACTGACAGGTTCCTTATTTTCTGGCTTCTTCTCCTCTTTCACAACTTTCTTCTTTGACTTTGACAAAACCACAAATTTACTAGTGTCAATATTCTCGGACTCAGGTTTGCTGCTCTGGATGAAGCTTAGCGGATTTGATAAAATGCGGTCAATGAAAGGATTTAACTTTCTCTTCTTTGATGATTGGATCATAGTAATGAACAATAAATCTATTGGGTTTTTTTCAAAACGGGTTTATGTAACAATTCAATTTTGTATTGACTGTACTGTCAAAAAATCTCAACTCAGAAACAAACAGGAATATGAATTTTCAATGAGCGGAAAAATGTGAATATAACGGGATTTGGTGAATCAGTGAACTTTGAAGTTGATGATCTGGTTGCCAAGATTCGCTATTGTTTATTACTCGACGCCTTCTTGTGGCGTTGATACCTTATCAGATTTTTTTTCTGCGATGGAAATCCACTTTGTGGTCGTGAACAAACCATCATCGAAACTTTTTTCGATGTATTTGTCTCAATTGGGAAATGGTCCTACACAACTGGGGAGTTAAGTGATTGTAGTTGCGTTGCAGAGAGTTATGTAATAAATGAATGCTTGTAATGTCCCGTGACACTCATTGGTAAGAAACTGTAAATTTTGAAGTTTTTGTAAATTCTGCAGAATTCATATTAATTCTCCATTTTATTCATTATCATCACTCTAGCTATGAAAATAAGGTTCGTTTTCTCTGATGTTCCAAAATCTCTTTTAATTCTTGTTGACACAAAGACTTGACAAAGTTATCTATCTCAATGTACTCTTTGAACCGACTTGGGGTTTCGTTTAGCGGTGTGGGTTTCTTGGGTTTAGGTGCACTGAACTTCTTATTTCTAATAGACAAGTTGTCTTCACTCGTTGCATCATCGTCATCGTCAGAACCCTCGCTATCATCCCCATCATTATCATCATCCTCATCCTCATCAATGAGTATTCTGTCTCCTGCATCTCTGGCATCTCGTTTGGCTCTTTCTGTCTCAGACATCCCTACCAAATGATGGATATGCTTAGCAAACATCGAATCAAACTGGTGACTAGTTAATGGCATACGTGATGGCCTCGAAACAGACTTAGAGCCTTGCCCCCTTTCAGTAGCACGTGCTGATTCAATTATCTTATCATTGTGCGTTGCCTGCTTCCTATTCTGCAATCCCTTTGGACCATCTTTGAAGAATCCCACTTCATTCAATAGATAATTGATGTTCTTGATCTTGGTTGCCTCTGTTGTTATCTTGATTTCACTCGGACTTATTAAATCGTTGATCCAAGTTTGTTCATTAATGAACTTGATTAATGCACCTTCTCTGGACGACTTAAAAATTTCAATATCAAGAGAGTAGTACTTGTTGGAATGGATTCCAAATTCTGCTGTATCAGGATGATTACTCTTTACTTTGGGATCTGCTTTTTGAGTATGTTCTTCTGGAAATGTTCTGAATGCACCTATCTCAATCTTTCCCTGTTTAGCACTCTTGATGGGATCAACTACAATTGCCAAGTACGGATCTTGGAAATTCTGGTTGAGACTTTGTGTAGCAACATCTATCCCACTCAACCAACATCCATAACCTGGATGTGAATGGTACCAGCCCACTATATTTTGATCCTCCTTTAGCACTTTGTTCATCTCAAGGTATTGAACCATATACTCATAACCTTCCAGCTGAGCATTCACTCTGGTTTCTGTTCCTTCAACTGGTAACAGATACACATCATCTACTATTATACAGCCTTCATCAATTTTCCCAACAAGCATACCCATGATCTCAATGTTTCCTCCACTAACAGCATGTATGGCCATCTTCATTGTGGCTAATGATGAAATATAAACCTTGGTAAAGTACATCAAGTTATTCTTCCAAGGCCTTGCTTGAAGAATTTGGTTATTATTAGTCAAACCTTTGAGGTAATCACCATCTTTAACCTGTGTCTTGTTTTGTACAGTTCCGGCTTCAGCCTTTTGACTCTCCACAATAACTGCATTTATCAATTGATCCAAAGCTTCCATTATAGTACTTCGCTTTTTATTTCGCATACAACCCAGATAAAATCTAGCAAAAAAACAATAGATTGTGATTTGTTAATCACTTCTCATCATAGTAAACATATGATGGTGAGACCGGATAGTAATAAGGATTACCATATGTCCCATAGTTACTGCCTTCAGGCGAGTAAATGGAATCTGGTCTGTAATTTGAGTCAGGCACATAGTAAAAGTATGGGACATTGGAGTTATTAAACCGCCTCTCCTGTGATCTAGCAGAGCTATAGGATCTTGATCCCTTGGGGTTTGGCACAAACGACATGGTAGATTTGAAATCACCACTCTTTGCTCTAACTTTGTAGAAATTCTCTTTATCAGCTCCACCAGTATTCTCGTTAAAGATCTTACCTCTCGAGACCTTGTTACCATTAAAATTGACAATTTCACGTAGTTTTGGAGCAGTAGAAATTCTCCTGTCATACCCTTTTTTCATCACATTGATAGGAGGAGGAGCAAGAGCTATCGATTGAAACGAATTCCTCAAACTTGATTGATTGATACTAGTGCTTTGTTTACCAGCAAACCTTGTGTGATTAAGCTTATAAGAAACATCATGGAATTCTTTGTACTGAACATGAATGGTTTTATCCTTAAACATTGAGTGATTTTCAACCTCAACGGCACGGGCAGCACTTAGTTCCTTTTCAAATTTTATAAAAGCAAAGGCATTATTGGGCTTCTTGATAACGGTGACACTTACGATATCACCATGACGGCTGAATCTTTCTCTCAAATCTTCTTCAGTTATGGTAGGATTGAGCTGACCCACGAAAACCGAAAACTTGTCGAATGAATTCTTGATGTAATCAGCATTATCAATATTTTGGGCCCATTCGACTTTGTACTTTGTATCTATGGTGAGACATGCAAAAGCAGCAATTGCATCATCTCGATAAACAAATTTGATGTACCAACAATTTGAAGCATGAGTAGAATTTAAAATTGTACCCGATCTTGTTGCAGGAAGAGTTTGTTCAATTTCACCAAATTTTGATAGAATTTCACGAATCAAATCATTTGTAAGTGCTGACCAAAAATTAACGAACAAAGTCCTATTAACTTTTGCTGCTTCACACCTTAATGGTCTGCCATCTAATACCAGATTATGACCTAATTTGATTGCATTTTGACAATCTTCATCGTTAGAATATTGAACAAAAGCATAAGGTCTGTTCGAAGTATCACGTAACACTTTAACAGTTGATAACTGACCCCATTTTTCAAAATGATTAGTAACATTTACACATAGTTCATCATCAGATTTTGTTGAGCATAAACTAGCCACAAATACACAAGCTGATGGTTTACCTCTTGTTGATTTTACTACAGTTTGATTTTCATTATTTTTACAATCAGTTACACCTGAATTACTTTCATTTGTTTTAGTTGACATGTTAAATTGGGTTGCAAAAAACTTCATTGAGAATAAGTCACCACAAAAAAATAGTCGTGTACTAATGTATTACAATGTGTCAGTTGGAACGGCACAAAGTATGCCGAAATGCGATGACAAGTAGATCTCAACTTTAAGTGGAGCACGATGTCAAGTGACAACAATAATAATGGCGTTAAGAAGGTTTAAACTCCGTAAATTAGGGGTGATAATTTGATAAAATATGAATGATTCCTGTACATTTACAATGGTTATAGCTGTAGTTTGCTAGAGCCGCAAATAGGCGCGATTAACCCACATCGCCCTATTTTTCGTGCCAATCGGTCGAATTTTGCACAACGGCTTCCACTCGCACCCCCATATCCCCACTAAAATTTTTCCTCCAGGTATTCCTTGATAATGTCAGTTAAACTACAAGAGAGTCCACCAAAATCTAAGAAAGATCCTTCTTCAAGACCTTATAAATGTCCTATGTGTAATAAAGCTTTTCACAGACTTGAACATCAAACTCGTCACATAAGAACTCATACTGGTGAAAAACCCCATAGTTGTACTTATCCCGGGTGCTTTAAAAAATTTAGTAGAAGTGATGAGTTGACACGCCATTCAAGAATACATACAAATCCAAATTCTAGAAGGAATAAGAATTTAAAGAAAGCTGGTGGTCAAGTTGTGGCGACTGTTGTTCCCCCACTTTCTACATCATCATCACAAGAAATCACAGATAGTACCAATTTAGTCCGTCCTGCAACACCACCAGATTCATCAAATTCTACTATTAAGACTGAACTGCCAAAATATACCGTTAAAGAAGAACAAACGCATCACATTTCATCACCTGATAACTCAATCGAAGCTAGCCCCATCAACAAAACAACTTCTCATCAAAGTACAATGAATATTGATATGTTAGCATCTGCAGCCACGCAAGAACTTCAAAATCTAAATTCAAAGTCACTACCATCATTAACTGATTACTTTAAAACTTCAACCAACAATTCATTCTCCACAAATAATTTACAATATCTCAGTAATTTAGCAGTTAATCATGGTCATGGTCATAATCACAACCATCCTACCTTACTCAAACCCAAACCACTTAATACCCTTTCATCTTTACAGAGAATGACGCCATTACAACCAGCAGGTTTGAAAGAATCAGATTTAGATTATGTCAAACAACGGTTGAAAAAATCTAGACCAAATTCGCCAAACCTAATTCAAAAGAATTTTACATTACCTAATTCACCAGTACTTGGACTTTCATCAACAACAACGCCTATTGTGTCTGCTGGTAATAGTTCAACAAATTTATCATCATTGTATATGACCCCTCATAACTCACTTGCACCTCCTCCAACAAACTCCATAGTAAAGCCGAAATTTTTACATGGAGATGGTGATGATGATGATATGGAAACAGAAGAGCAACAATCACAATTACCAAGTCTAAGATCTCTTAACCTTGATTTGCCAACAAATCTAAACCTACCAAAAGTTCACATTAAGGAAGAAAAATTGAAATAACAGGGAAGCCGCTTTTCTAACGATTAAGTATATATGTAATATAGATGTAAAGTATCACCAAATTTGATTCATAACTATAACCCACCAACTGACCAAATCTCGTTCTCGTCTTCTATACGATCACTGAAAACGGTCTCTTCATCACCACCTTGTTCTATTCTCTCCTTTTCAACTTTAGCTAGTCTCATAGCTACTCTCTTGGTGTAGTCAGTAATTGACCTGAGAACAATCTTTGTTCCTGCAAGATTTTCAATGTCACCACTCTGCTTGGAGATCCAACTCTCGTAAACAGAATCAGTGTCAACAAGTTGTAATACTGATAAGTACGCCTTCTCAGCTGCCAACTTGATAGGAATAATTGGGTCCCTTACTCCAGAGAAAATAGATGGGATGAAAAAGTCAAGTCTTTCCTTGACAACCTCATCAAACTTCAATCTTCCTAATGCCCTGGCAATAATAATCGCAAACCTTCTAGTATCAGGTGAATTAGAGGCTGGACTTATCATAAGTTTGCACAATTGTTTAACCAAAGTGTCTAAAATTTCTGAGTCAACTTCGAAAGTCTCTTCGCCTTCCCTAGTATTGCCAACTTGCAACAACAACTTACCGATAGCTAACGTAGCATTGTCACTCATCAAGACTTGTGAAGAGTCACTAGCTTCAACAATGAACTCGATAATTTCGTCTTTCAAACCAGCATTGAAAATGTTTTGTGGAGACTCCTTCAAGAAAGCATTGATAGACAAAATCGAAAACTTTTGATCTTGACTGTTGTGCAAGATCTTATTCTTGAGGATATTCACTGATTCTTCTTTTGTCAAGATCTTGGAAATTGAACCAATCAATTTAGCGTATGAAATACTAGATTTTCCTTTCACTGTGGAGATTTCTTCTTCGATTAATCCCATTAATGATGTTTTACTGTTTTCATTCAATTTGTCACCACTCTTGTTCACAATCTCTAAGATAGCCTTTAACATAGTCAATTTGATGTCTTCAGTATCAGCACTCTTACAACCACTGATTAATTCAACAATGAGTGAGTCAATTCTTGGTTGAAGTTTGATTAATGTTCCAAGTGCCACAACTGCTCTAGTTCTCAATTCATCATTGGTTTGATCACTTAAGGACCTAACGAATGTTCTTTGCAATTGAGGAATAAAAGGCCTCAAGAATTGTGGGATCTTGATCAACAAGTTATTCAAGGCATACAAAATAGCAGACTTGATGTTAGATGAAACTTTTTCACCAATGATTCTGATTAAAGGACCAGTGATTGTAGTTGCAAATGGTTTCAAAATGTCACTAGGAGTCTTCTCAATGACATCAGCAATACCCATAGCACTTAATTCCTTTTGTTCACTGTTACCATACATCAAACCATGTGAGAAAATTGGAAGAACACAGTTGGGTCCTCTTTGAATCTTGAAACCTTCGAGCTCTTCTCCCTTTACACCAATAATACTCAATGACTGGCTAGCAGGCTTGACCAATCTACTCAAGGATTCCTTATCTTGAGCTTTCACCAAAGCTTGTAAACTCTCAAATGTACCCTTGACCACTTCAGGTGACTTGTCTCCTAATGATAGGATAAACTGTGACACCATATCAGGAGTGTAAATGGAATAGTCCAATGTGGTGTGAGTGAAGAAGTTTCCTAATCTTGCGTATACAGCTGCTCTCTTTCTGTAGTCTTCGTTCTTTGCCAACGACAACAATTGTTGCATCAATGGATTAACACCTTCTGAATCATTAATGGATAACAAGATTTTATCAAATGAAGCGTTGATTTCTTCTCTTTCATCTTCACTCTTAGCATCAACAACCAAGTTCACTAAAGTATTTATAATAAGTGATAATTTCTTGTACAATGCTGTACCAGCAACTGATGCCAAAGAAGACAAGGCCTTGACTTTGAAACTGTCAATAGGTGGCGACAACAATGTTGGAATCAAAATAGGGAAAATGACATCGGATTTCTTGGACATCAAATCTTGTAAAGCTCCCAAAGCGTTTTCGGAGCCTTCTGGAGATTCTAATAAAATCAACAAGTTTGGAACAATTTCATCGATAACAACTTTACCCAATTCACTTTGTAATGCATCGAAAGCTTCTGAAGCAGCATTTCTAACATTTTGGGAAGAGTCAACCAATGATTTTCTGATAATGCTGATGAAAGTGTCTTGGTACTCGTGTAATCCTTCTTCGGATGTGGATTTGATTAACTCAGTGACAGCAATACAAACACCTTCTTTAGAGTTCGAGTCTGAAGCAGAATCGAGAGAGTCTTCTAAAGTTGGCATCAATTGAGCCAATGCATTTGATCCAACTCTACGAACCATTTCTCCCAAAGTTTGAGCAGCGATAGCCTTTTCAACTTCATCTTCAGAAGCCAACTTTTTGACAACAATATGAGTCAAACTACCCAAAACTTCTTTAACAGTCTTTGGAGTGTTTGCAACCAAAGCCTTCCAGATTTCAACAGCTTTGTTACGAACCATGCTATTGATGTCACTACGACAAATGAACAACAATGCCAAAACTTTGTCACGACGGTCTTGTCCAAGAACTTCCACTAATGTCTTGTTAACTTCACCACTAACTTCAACTTCATCTTCAATCAATTCATTCTTACCGGAAATGCCAGTAACTTGGAACAATAAATCACCAGTCAATTCAACGGAAGACAATCTGATTCTATAATTGTTATCAGATAAACCAATTTCTAATTCTGGTAACAACAAGTCAATAGCTTTCTTTGCGTAATTCTTGACGATCAATCTTCCAGCTCTTAATGCTGTATCCCTAATATCTTCATCAGTGTCAGCCAACCCATTCAAAATTGGAGGAATAATCTTACTCAAGTATGGAGCAAACTGAGAACCAAAACAAACAGGTAAGTATAGTAACAATGGCATAAATCCAGCACGAATATAACTCTTTGGAGATTTGGCATTCGATAAAATGGTTGGCAACAAATCTTCCAATTTGTTAATTCCAAGACCTGAAATAACTTCAGATAAAGCTTGAGCTGAACCTAATCTATCACCTGCCTTGGATTCATCTTGTAAGTTACCTAATAATTTAGGAATCAAGTCTGGGAATTGTTCTTCACCTAGTTTTTCAACCAAAGATCCTAAAGCTCTTGCAGCAGTAGATCTAGTAGATGGAACAGGATCAACCATTGAAATCTCCAACTCATTGATCAAAGAATTGAGGTAAGGCTTCAAGTCCTTGGTATCAACCAAAATAGCCATATTACCAACGATTTGACACGCTTTTCTCTTAGTGGAGGCAGATCTATCTGTCATACCTCTATGAATGACATGGATAATCAAGGCCAAAGATGGTCCATCGATGTAATGCACGAATTGAGTTTTAATCAATTTGTCTAACGCATGATCGGTGTACTTAGTAGGATCACCAATAGCTTGAATCAAGTCAGGAACAATCTGCTGAATTTCAGGATTACGGATGACTTCTCCGAATCTCTTTAAAGCTTGATCAGCAGCCTTTCTAACTTCTTTATGAGTATCGTTCAAGACACCAACAATCTCAGGCACAATGGAAGACAAGTTTGCAGATAATTGGGCAGGATCTAAGTAAGCCATTGAACCTAACAATTCAACGGAACCCTTCTTGGTTCTCCATTGAATCTCATCCAAATTGGAGATAGCCAATGGAATCAATTTCTTGACACCGAAACTTGTAGTGTTCTGCATGATTGTTCTAGCAGTCAAATCTGTAGCAGCTCTAACTTCAGGAACTTGATCACCCAATGCTTTCAAGATGATTGGTAAGATTTCCACAACGTATGGTTCAAAGTACTTACCAAGACTCGAAGACAAACATTCAAAAGCGATAGAAACAGATTCTCTTTTGATAGGATCTCTCTTATCATCCGAAGCATCAGTCAATGTTCTCATAATGTCATAACTCGACAATGATTTGATACCTGCACCTTTGACCAAACCAGCAATACCATGAGCAGCACCACGCCTAACGGAACTCTTAGCTTTAGGATCGAACAATTTCTCGAAGAGCAAATCGAAATAGCTTTGCAAGCTGGACTCAAAAAGTTTCACAAGAGGTGGGAGACATCTGGAGATGGCAACCTGGACGTTTTCTGATGGTGTGTCCAATGTCTTCAACAATCTTTCCACGATCAAATTTATTCTTTCGTCACCTTGCTCCAAGTGACGACCTAAGGCACCGTATAAGATGATGACAGATTCTTTGACGTTATTTTCCAAAGAAGCATCTGAAAGTGCCGATTCAAAGACCAGGATCAAACTTTCAATGTTTGCTAATCCGTATTGCTTAATTAATTCTATACCAGCATCTTGTAATTCCTGTCTAACCAAGTCAGATTTGTCATTTAAAGCTTTTTCTTCAATCAAGAACTTGAACACTCTCAACAAAAGAGTTGTTTCTGTTAACAAGGGGGTGGCCAACTTCAAAGCAAGGGCAACGGTGGATCTATATTCCCAAAGATCCTTGTCGACGATAGTGGATTTGATAACCAATCCGTACTCATCTAACTTTGGTGGAGGTGGTCTTGTCTTCTCGTCATAGAATGTTGATACAAACTCCATGAAAGAAGACATAACATCTTGATTCTTTTCTTGCAAGATTTTCAAGGATTCCACAATAGATATGGCAACAGATAATCTCAAACCACTGCTTTCCTGGTAACTAAACTTTTGTAAAAGTTCGTACGGTGTTGATTCGGTAACACTGAGATCGTTATCCTCCCAAATGGTTTTAGCAGTATCAGAAATCAATTGGTCGTTATCATGCAGAGCAATCCAGATTTCATTAGATGTTTGGATCGTCTCTGTCAAGTCAAATTCGGCATCCAAACTCTCTAATATAGTTTGTTTGATGAAAGATTCAGGGGTTACCAAGTTGTCAAAGAAGATTTTCAAGTCATCCTTATCAAAGTTGACAGAAATGTTTTGACAGATTGACAAGAAACACTCCTTAGCCAATTTTGCTTTAGAGGGAAGTCTCATCAAAGACAACAAGTCGTTCAAAGTTCCATACCTTGGTATACTGGATTCCTGGAAGATATCAGCATGAATATTGATAATTTCGACAGCTAAGAGCAATTGCTCTTCTTCTGGATCCTCGTCGACAAATTCAGACACAACGGCTTGTTTCTTGGAGTTTCTGATAGCAACTAATTTACCATTTTGAAGAACCTTAGTCAATAATGGTAGCAAATACGAGATGGTGATAATGTCTAATGGTGATTGGTCGGCAGAGATTTTAACTCTAAACAAAATCCTGCTGATCAATGTGATTAGTGGCTCTTCAGTCCATGAAGCAGGGATGTTGGCAATGTCATTGATTCGCAATGATGCAATACCAACATTGAATGAACTATCAATCCTTTTACTGATTAAACTGGATAGATAATTGTATGTGTCAATGAATAAAGAGTTGGTTAATTCAAATATCAAATCATTGTATGGGAATATTTGAACCATGAGATTCATGAGTCTTGGGAACCAAGTTTCTTTCTTGGTTTCGAAACTAGAGGATACTCTGATCAATTCGTTGATAATTCTGAATGCTATGGTGAGATTGTTAGCGGTTGATTGAACCTTTGCTCTTATTTCTTTCTCTTTCACCAATTGCTCATTGACAAGTGCTTGTTCTTCTCTAGTCAATTTCTTTGGCTTACCCTTTGCTTTAAGCTCCTTTTTCAAGTCTTCCTCCCATTTCTGGGTGGCATAGTCTTTTGAGTTCTTGTTGGTCACTTTGGCGCCCTTGGTGAGAACATCCAAGTAAGGCTCCGTTTCTGATTCGTGTCTCCATATCTTCAAGTCAAGCTCATTAACATCACTGAACTGATCAACATTCAATTTCGATTCGAGGAGTTGCAACAACTGGGTATTAAATAGATCTGGCGCAACATAAGAGAGCTGACCAAATGATGTAACACAACTTTCATACACGGCAAACGAACTGTCAAGCTTGAGGTAGGTTTGCAAGTGATTGAAAAGAGTATTGAAGTTACCAACAACAAGTTGACTGACATTTACACCACTAACTTGACAAAGCCCAATAAATCCATTTCTAATTGGGATCAACTTGTGATTTGAGATGACAAGTAAGTCAAAGAGGATATCATCAGCTTTTGTGACCTCCAAAACTTCTGATACGATCCGTGGGAAATTCTTGAGCTCAAGGTTCAATGACAAGATCTCATCCAGTTTCTCATCAAGAGAAAGTAGCACTTTATACACGGTATCGACCATAATTCTAGTTGTAAATGGAGATTTAAGTGCTTGTTTGAAGCTGTCTAAACCTGCGAGACGTAACTCAGGTTTGACATTCTTCGAAGTTAAAAGATAAATCCAGCCTAGACCATACTCCCATGAATTGGTTGGATGGTCTTGTAATAAATTCAATTCAGTTGATACAGCTTCCAAAGCCTTGAATGCCCAGAATATATCGGAATCATCATGCATCTTAGTGAAAATTTTTGTCGACACAACTGGAATCTTATCACCTTCCGTAGTCAATACCTTGGACCATAAGCTCTCTGAACCTTTGCCAATAACTTTAGTCAAGTGAATAGCCACGAATGCAGAAGCAATACCTTTGTTAGTTGCGGTGATTAAAGGTGAAGCAATTGCCTCTAACAACGATTTTTCAATGCTTGGGTAGAAGGCAGAAAGAACAGATGGATCAATTGAAGTCTTTAAAGAGCACGATCCCAAAGCAACAAACCAAATCTTTCTAAGATTGAGTTTCTTATCACATAAACCGGCATTGATAGTATCAGTGAACTGTGATTTGTCCACATCTGCATCTATGGCAACGTAGTTGGAGACAAATGGTTTTACTGAGTGGAACAATGTCAATTCATTCTGATCCTTTTTGATCAAAGGAGACAAGCTTGTTAACAAATGTTGCTTGTTGGAACTCGAAGATAAGTCGAGACACCCGAGAAGTTCATATGAGTATTTCTTGCTGTCAACATTTGAGTTGAGTTTATTGAATGCAACTAATTGGTCGATGAGCTCTTTGAAAGCAGTTTCCACCGAGGCCACATTATAATAATCTGAGATCAAAGTATTGATAGAGTTGAAGGAACCCAATTTGACGTTATCTTTGGCATTCTTCAATCCATTGACCAAACTTTTGAAAAATTTAGAAGACAAAAAATCATCTGGAAGCTTGACACTGTCAAAGTTGATGCTCTTTAATAATGCAGGAATCAACAAACCAAGAGAACTCTCCGAGTTTTTGATGATAAGTTTCTCAAGCGTTGTCAAGATAGGCTCCAAAGTTTGGTAATCACTAACAAAGCTTTTAATGAACAATGAGTTGAAGGTTTCAAGACTAAACACCTGAGGGAGATCTTTACCCAAAATAACACTGGAGTTGTAGAAACCGATTATCTTTGTATCTCTGATTTCAGGATTGCTCAAATATGCAAACAACTTGGGATCAACAGGCTGTATATCATGAATTGCACCAGCTAATATTGCATAAGAATTCAAAGGTATGTTTATGTCAGAAGATTTGCTGGTGGCTTCTATAATAGCATCGATCAACTCTGTTGAATTCTTGAATGCAACTAAGGACTCGGTAACACTAAATTTTGTTGTAGCTATAACAGACTTGAATACTCTTTGGCATTTCTTGGTTGGCTCGTTGGATGCAGCCAAACAATTGGTTAGAAGGTTTGCCTGGCAAATCAATAGATCACTGTGGATAGCTTGATCCTTCAGAATCAATACTTGGAAGTGGTTTGACCAGTTCAATAGAGATAATAAATCAGATAAAGCCATTTTAACTGTTGATAGTGGTTTGATAAATTTCACTATAGCATTGACGTAAGCATTATCGAAATTATACGCCTTCTCAAGAGTAGTCAACACTTCGTTTCTGGAGTTTGTATCTTGATAATAGTTGTACGTATTGAGAAGCAGAAGCAATATCTGATTCAATTGAGGTTTTTCAAGAGTTTTATTGACGATTTCATGCTGAATTTTCTTAAGAAATAGGATCCTTTCACTAGTCAACGAGCTAGAAAGTATCCTCTTACTTTCAGACACTAATTGACTGGAATCGTCATTTTCACTCATTATAAATTTGGGTCTAGTGACTAACAGTAGTTTTTTTTCAGTCGTGCCGTCGATAAACTAATGAAAATTTTACCCGGATCTCATGGCTCTAAAATAATCAAAAGATCTTGACTACACCACAAACAAGCATATATAGATGTTTAAGCAGTGGCTGTGGGTCTTTTCGAAAGTGGTAATCACGTTGACGTAGAGATCTTCGATTTTACATTTTTTGTGTATCCTACAGATAATGCAAGCACTACTGAGCTCGAAATATACAAATTCATGTCATTTTGATTACTCTTTGTCACTTTGGATCTGATGGCACCTTTCAGCGACCTACGTATACAATTACCTTGCACCTAAGTTATGAAATTACCCGGACAGTTATATTTAAGCTCGCCTGTCGCACCAACAAAATTATCAACTATAACAGTCGATGAAGAGAGACTTTTTCCGTTGCAGCAAATTACTGGTTCTCGGACTAGTAAACTCACTCAGTGGGCGCTGTGGAGAACATCATGGTCATCACCACACTCTAATGATGTGTATACCATCTGAGGCTGTTGTTGATCAATGGAGTAATTGTAATTTACAAACGGCACAATTGCCTTCTGCGTGTCTGCTCCAGTCTATGCGAAACCCAAGACTCAGTAAGATAGGCACTAAACTTAAACTATTTGATCGAAGTAAACAAAATTTGTAATGGTAGTTTCTTCAACCAAAGAATAACAATACTTAGACTCATTTGACAGCACGGGTGTATTTCCACCAAGTTTCGTAAGTAATTCGGAGTTTTGTGTGACTCAAGTTTTTGACTCCAACTAATTAATTTGAAAATTCGCATCTCTGCTAATAACGTCTTATACTCATTGTGATAGCTCCAAACAATGAGCGACAAGTTCCTTGTTTTGCCTGGCCCCAGAGCCTTATCTGACTTTAGAATCAGTAACTTGGTCCAAGAATTGGAAAAAAAGTACCAAAAATCAGGTTTCATCAAACAAGTTGACTCAATCTTCACTCACTATGTTTCTTTAAAACAATCTTTAACTGAAAACCAGTTACTGTTAGTCAAGATTTTGTTGACATATGACTCACCAGTCGAGAAAACCTCTTTCTCTGACCAGCTTGTGTCTTTTGCTGCTTCTGTTGACGCTTCAGAATTGAAGTTAGACTCGAATACTTACTTGATAAGAATTTTACCCAGATCAGGTACTATTTCTCCTTGGTCTTCGAAAGCCACTGACATCGCCAATATCTGTGGTTTGACAGACCAAGTCGAAAGAATCGAGAGAGGTTTAACTCTTTTGATCCAGGTTGAAGATGGCTTCAGTTTCGGTAATGACTTAGTCTCTGGTCAAGCTTTAACTTCTGTCTTCGATAGAATGACTCAAACTTTGTTCATTAATCAACAGGTACCTCAGTACAATGACTTGTTCGAGCACCATTCTCCAAAGCCTTTAGTGCACGTTGACTTATTAGAAGATACCAATAATTTGATTGTTGCTAACAAGCAAATGGGTTTAGCTTTAGATCAAGGTGAAATTGATTACTTGATCAACGCTTTCAAACATATCATTGGTAGAAACCCTACTGATGTAGAATTGTTCATGTTTGCTCAAGTTAACTCAGAACATTGTCGTCACAAAATCTTTAATGCAGACTGGACTATTGACAATGTCAAGAAAGACTTGACTTTATTCAAAATGATCAGAAACACACATGCTAAAAATCCACAACATACAATCAGTGCTTACTCGGACAATGCTGCAGTGTTTGATGGTCCTGAAGGTTTCGTGTTCACACCTGACTTCCAGTCCAAAAAGTGGATCTCTATCAAGGAGAAGGTCCAAACTTTAGTTAAAGTTGAAACTCACAACCATCCTACTGCTGTTTCACCATTCCCCGGTGCTTCCACTGGTTCAGGTGGTGAAATCAGAGATGAAGCTGCTGTTGGTAGAGGTTCAAAGACCAAAGCTGGTTTGTCTGGTTTCTCCGTTAGTGACTTGAATATCCCATCCTTGCCTCAACCTTGGGAGAGAGATGTTGGTAAGCCAAATCACATTGCTTCTTCACTCGATATTATGATTGAAGCCCCACTTGGATCAGCTGCATTCAACAACGAATTCGGTAGGCCTGCAATCAATGGTTACTTTAGAACTTTAACCACTGAAGTCAAGAACTCCGAAGACAAAACTGAAATCAGAGGTTTCCATAAGCCTATCATGTTGGCCGGTGGTATGGGTGCTATTAGACCTGACTTAGCTTTGAAAGATACTAGAATCACGCCTGGTGCCAACTTGATCGTTTTGGGTGGACAATCCATGTTGATTGGTCTTGGTGGTGGTGCTGCTTCCTCTATCTCATCAGGTGAAGGTTCTGCTGATTTAGATTTTGCTTCCGTTCAAAGAGGTAACCCAGAAATTCAAAGAAGAGCTCAAGAAGTTATCAGTACTTGTGTATCTTTGGGTAAAGATAAGAATCCAATCCAATCTATCCATGATGTTGGTGCTGGTGGTTTGAGTAACGCCTTACCCGAGTTGGTCCATGATAACGATTTGGGTGCTAGATTTGAATTGAGGTCAATTTTGTCCTTGGAACCAGGAATGTCTCCTATGGAAATTTGGTGTAACGAATCCCAAGAGAGATTCGTTATGGGTGTTGCAGAGAAAGACCTCGAAATGTTTACAGAGATTTGTAAAAGAGAAAGATGTCCAATGGCAGTTGTTGGAGTTGCAACTGAAGAGAAGAGATTAATCTTAACTGATTCCTTGTTGAACAGTACACCAATTGATTTAGAGATGTCTGTCTTGTTCGGTAAACCTCCTAAGATGTCCAGAGTTGCTGTTACTCAACCATTGAAGTTATCTCCTTTCGATACTTCTAAAATTGACTTGTCAGAGTCCATCTCAAGAGTTTTGCAATTACCTTCAGTTGGTTCCAAAAACTTTTTGATCACCATTGGTGACAGATTCATCACTGGTTTAGTTGATCGTGATCAAATGGTTGGTCCATGGCAAGTTCCAGTTGCCGATGTTGCTGTTACTAATACCTCATTGGGTGAGAAGATCTTACAAACTGGTGAAGCAATGGCCATGGGTGAGAAGCCAACTTTGGCTTTAATCAGTGCTGAAGCTTCTGCCAAAATGTGTGTTGCAGAATCTTTATTGAATATTTTTGCTGCTGATGTTTCAGCTGTTGACAGAGTCAAATTATCTGCCAATTGGATGTCTGCTGCCTCTCATCCGGGTGAAGGTGCCAAGTTATACGAAGCTGTTCAAGCTATTGGGTTAGATTTATGTCCCGACTTGGGCATTTCCATCCCCGTTGGTAAAGATTCCATGTCCATGAAAATGAAATGGGACGATAAGGAAGTTACAGCTCCTTTAGCTTTGACCATCACTTCATTCGCTCCAGTTGATAACACTTCCAACACATGGACACCATTAATGGAAAACAAAGATGATACCATCTTGGTTTTAGTGGACTTGGCTACTGGTGCTAAGAAAGCTCTCGGTGGTTCAGCATTAGCTCAAGTATACAAACAAGTTGGTGATTCTGCCCCAACCGTTCACTCCAATAAGATCTTGAGGGATTTCTTAGAATCTTTAGTTGTGTTACACAAGAACTTCGAAGTGTTATCATACCACGACAGATCCGAAGGTGGTTTACTTACTACCATTGCTGAGATGATTTTCACCAGCAGACTTGGAGTTGAGTTGAATTTGAAAGGAGAAGATGCTTTCGTTGAGTTATTCAATGAAGAGTTGGGTGCTGTTTTCCAAATTGACGCTAGTGAATACGACAATTTTGTCACTATTCTTTCAACAACCGGTGTTCCAGAGGAGTTCATTTCTGTGATTGGTAAACCAACCAAGGAACAAACTCTTAAGGTGAATTTCAATGGTGAACTGATTTACGAGAACACTAGAAAGGAATTGCAACAATTATGGGCCAACACCTCTTACCACATCCAAAAGATGAGAGATAACCCTAAAACTTCTGAACAAGAGTACAAGGCTATTTCAGATGACAGTAATCCTGGTATTTCATACAAGGTGTCATACAAAGTGGGTGACAACTTAGGTTATTCTAACCAAGATACCAAGAAGCCAAAGGTTGCTATTTTGAGAGAGCAAGGTGTCAACTCACAACAGGAAATGGCGTGGTGTTTTGAGCAAGCTGGTTTTGAAGCTTATGATGTTCATATGTCTGACATTCTCAGTGGAAAAGTTTCATTGAAAGAATTTGTTGGTTTTGCCGCATGTGGAGGATTCTCATACGGTGATGTGTTGGGAGCTGGTGCAGGATGGGCCAAATCAGTCTTGTTCAATGACTTAGCCAGAAAAGAGTTCTCAGATTTCTTCCAAAGAGAAGACACTTTTGCTTTGGGTGCTTGTAATGGATGTCAATTCTTGAGTAGAATTCAAGAACTTATTCCAGGTACCCAAAACTGGCCAACATTTGAAAGAAACTACAGTGAACAATATGAAGCCAGATTTGTTATGGTTGAGATTGTCAAAGACCAAACTAACAATATCTTCTTACAGGGAATGGAAACTACTCAAATTCCAATTGCTGTTGCACATGGTGAGGGAAGAGCATCATTCGGAGTGAAGTCTAAACAAGAACAATTTGTTAACGATGATAAACAAATGGTCATTAGATACGTTGACAATTACGGTAAACCAACTCAAGAATATCCATTCAATCCAAATGGATCACCTGAAGGAATTGCTGGAATTTCATCTGCTAATGGTAGAGTATTGGCAATGATGCCACACCCAGAAAGAGTCAGTAGATTAGAGTCTAACTCTTACTATCCAAAGGACCAATCAGGTGATTGGGAAGGATATGGACCTTGGATCAGACTTTTCAGAAACGCCAGAAAATGGGTTGGTGATAATTTTTAGTGTACTATAACGTTTGAATGCATAAGTTAGAAGTTGAAGAGAGATCTGTGGATAAGGGAAGTATTTGCTAGAAGAATTGGACTATAGGACAGTGACAGGTAGAAGCAGTAGGACATTTACTTGAAGATATGATCACGTGCTCTTACTAAGCAATTACGTTACCAATTTTTCAAATTCTGAAATTTTGTCGTGTACCAATCCTAACTACTTTGCAGAAAAGTATCGCAAAATTTTTCACTTTATACATCCACAATGGTTAACGCTATCTTATCCAAGAAGAGAAAATTAGTAGCTGACGGTGTCTTCTACGCCGAATTAAACGAATTCTTCACCAGAGAATTAGCTGACCAAGGTTACGCTGGTGTTGAAGTTAGAAAGACTCCAACTAAATTCGAAATCATTGTTAAAGCTTCTAACACTCAAGGTGTTTTAGGTGAAGAAGGTAGAAGAATCCATGAATTAACCTCTTTGATCTGTAAGAGATTCAAGATTGCCAAGGAAGGTGTTGTTATCTACGCTGAAAGAATCGAAGAAAGAGGTTTATCTGCTGCTGTCCAAGCTGAAGGTTTAAAGACCAAATTATTGAGTGGTTTACCATTAAGAAGAGCTGCTTACGGTGTTTTAAGATTCGCTATGGGTGCTGGTGCCAAGGGTGTTGAAGTCGTTGTCTCTGGTAAATTAAGAGCTGCTAGAGCCAAATCTCAAAAATACTCTGACGGTTTCATGATTCACTCTGGTCAACCAACCAAAGATTTCATTGATGTTGCTATCAGACACGTTTTAATGAGACAAGGTGTTTTGGGTATCAAAGTTAAGATCATGAAGGACCCAGCTACCAACAAATTTGGTCCAAAGGCTTTACCAGATGCTGTTAAAATTGCTGATGCTAAAGATGAAGACGAAGTTATCCCAGCTCCAACTGTTAAGTCTTACAAGGCTCAACCTGAAGAAGCTGTTGAAGCTTAAATCTTGTAATAATACATTTTTATTTCATAGTTGTAGGTTGAAAGCGGACTTTGAGCTGTAGGACTAACACGTGACTCAATAAAAATTAGAGTAATTGTTAAGACGACATGTTGTGGATATTTGTAGTGTAACCACCAATTCATATGACATGTAACGCTAACAGTTAAAACTGGTGATAATCGGGTTAAGGGAAAAAGGTTTTTCAGAAGCCTTCACAAGTGTCAACAGGAACTCACAAAACAATCGATTTGGGAAGCAGTCATGAGATGAGTACTAACTCCGTCATGCTAAGCTAAATCCGTAATTATAGGAGTGATTTCTCAGCATGTGATTACGAAATGAGGGTTAAGAGGTGACGCCATGCTGATAACGTCGGTTCTTAATTACCGGAATTTTATCGGTTATAGGGGTGATGACTATTAAAAATCCATTTAACCGAAAATGACTAAAAAAAATGGGGTTTTGTGCAATAAAACCGGTTATATACCAGAATCCATCCCAAAGTAGTTTGTGTAGTTTCGGACTTTTTGTAATAATATTATGGCATCACGGACATTTATTTCCAGTCTCCAGAATATAAAAAGTCCCCCAATTCTGTAGAAATCATTACTTAAAACAACAATGTCTTCATTCAAAGAAATGTTCCAAACGTTACCAAACACTTTTTTACCATTGAACAATGAAATTTCACAGCCATTTGTCATTCCATCGGTGTCCCCTACATCGCCAGAATTAGATGCTACAACACCAACTTTGGCAGCCAGTTTACCCGAGAAAGAGAGATCAGTTTCTATAATTGAACTCAATTAGCTCGACTTTTGAGTAAACTAGATGAGTAATGATAACGACTTTTTATTGCATGTTTATATACAGATTAAATTTACATTGATTCCCTTAAAATCTAAACTCAATTCAAGAATGGGTAAAACTCGTTGTACTTTTTCAAGTAGTAGGCCGTTGAAACACCACCGAGCGCTAATAACACCAATGGGATTGGTTTGGAAAAACTAGTAGGCACAGATCTTGCAATTCCAGCAATGAACAATAAACTTGACGACCCCAAGGCAATTTCAAGCCCCCAGTCAGCATTTTTACGTAAAAGGTAGCCTGCAGTTCCATATAAGATTGAAAAAGTTGCACCAGCAATCAAAGATGGCATTGAACCTTTTCTGGTGAATCCCATTAATCCACCAATAGCGCATAATCCTGAAAGTGTAAAAGCTGGATGTTCCATTTTGTCTTTACTAATGATTGGGCGCACCACAGTTTAAATATTTATTAAATTATCCACCAACAAATCACGTGGAGTTATCGGTTCTATTAAGCTGAGCGAATAATTGGGGGAAGTCATCGGAGTTGTGATTCTTGTAGTCCGCTTCATTGACTTTGACAATCCCATTTTGCTCTTTGAGTTTGAATTGAATCATTGTAAGTAAATGATACAACACTGTCAAAATTGGAGTAGGAACTCCATTTCTCTCTGCTACCTTAAGTGGGTTACCCAAAATAACTTGTAATTCAAGTAATTGGCCCTTTCTTATATCAACGCCCATTGAAGGTAAGTAGAAAATCCCATCACCCAAGTGAATGTACCGGTGAATAGTGTTTTCATCAATTTCATAGCCCTCTGATTTGGCTATAGCCACAACTTCTCTCATGGCTGGCTCAAAAATGGTTTGTGTTGCATTGTTGATCTGACACCTGTTGATATCAAGTCCAACGATTGCTGTAGTTGTGTTCAAAACTGAATTGTAAACGAGCTTATCCCACCTACTTAACTCAACGTTAGTATCCAAAATGACTTTGTTCTTGTTATCTGGGGTCTGGTAAATATCAATGAACTGTTGAAGAACTCTATCCTGATGCTCCTTCGAGACTTTGTTGGTTTTGAAACATCCGATCTTCAACTCCTCAACGTTGGCATGGTTGATCTCGTTGATTCCAATTTTCGTCGACCCAATCAATGACACCCCACTAAGGACACAGCTTTGGGGAAAATTCTCCACCATGGGAACATCAATGTCTATACCATTTTGGATTAAAACAATGGTGGTACCTTCACTGATGTATGGTCTAACAATATCTTCGCAGGTCATTGGCCCATCAGGAACGTTCTTGGTGGTAAGCACGACGTAGTCGAACTTCTTATCACCAACTTCCTCGGGTGAAGAAATGACATGTGCTGGTTTCCAGTTGAAGTCGCCAAAAGCCTTGGACTTGATATGGTAACCTTCCTTTCTAATTATATCACAACCCGACCGAACAACTATAGACACATCACACTTGTTGTTGTATGCGAGTGTGTATGCCACGATGGTGCCCACTCCTCCAGATCCAATTAATAAAACGTTAGGCGGCATATGTAGTAAAGATAACGGAATCGATCAAAAGTTAGCGACATAAAACGGAATCGTGCCCACTTTTTTTCAACTTGTCCAAAAAGAGTGCAACTACCAGAAGTACTGTACTGGTACGCCTGAACGAAGTCAAGTACTGATTTGGCAGTTGTAGGGGACAATGCAATGAGAAATAGACGACCTCTTGTAGTGACATGTGTGCGACATTCCAGAAATGTCGTCGCTACCCTTGAAACACCTACCTCCTGCAACCATCAGCTCTATAAGGCCATCTGCTCTTGTGGAATGAAGAGTTGGTTTGCTCTTCAGTTCAACAGTTTTTACACCAGTGTCCAGGAGTTGCCCTACACGTGACCCATTTGATAGTATCTACAACTACACCAAAAAAATCAACTGGGCTTCTTTGATCACTAGAAGCGTCTGTAATACAGCAGTGCACTTATACAACCACCAGAAACATAATCAACACGTTTTGTGTTCAGTAAACAAACATTCAAGTAACAAGATCTGAGTGAAAAATTATGTTATTGGACGATCAACCAGAAAAGGTTTGTGAGGAATTCAATAAAACAAATTAGCTCGCCACGAAAGTCATTAGCAACTGATAATGAATATTTCATCGATGTTATCCACTGATGTGGAACAGCATGATGATAAAATCAATGGTGTTAATGACAATAGTAATGATGAAACAATCATCAAATCATTACTACCCGTTTCACGTATGGAAGTTCAATCAGAATTAAATCAAAGTTACTTGAATAATTTTGAAGTTAAAATCAACAAATATAACCAAATTGACGAAAATTTAATCAAATTCAATCATTTACAAACTCTTGATAATGAATTAAATCATATTGATGCTACAAAACTTCAGAATTTCCATCTGATGGATTTCATAAATTCAAATTTGAACAAGGTGTACACTGAAAACAAGGATATTTTACATCACAGTGTTTCAAGAAAGTTAGATTTAGGTTCAACAAGAACTCATGATTTAGATAAACTTGATAATATTATTAAACTGAACTCTGCAAAAGCAAGAGCATTGAATTCAAAACTGAAAACAACAGCAAATTCAAAAGCAAAACTGAAAAGAAGAAATTCAGGTCCAGAAGATGATCCAAAGAAACGTAAAAAAAGATTGGCTACTTCGGGTGCAACTTACAATGAATTTGTTGAATTTGATGATGACGATGATGAATCATACGACGAAAAGAAGTCTGAAGTTGGTAGTGATGAATCAAAAGATCAAAAGATTATTGCTAAACAGTATGAAAATGTTCTTATTTCCATTTGGAAAGATATTTCAAGAAAGGATGGTCCAAAAGTCAGTAGACTAATGCAACAAGCATCTCAAGCTAGATTAATTAACTTGAGAAAGACATCAATTCTTGCTGCCAGAGAAGCTAAGAGATGGCAACTTAAGAATAACAAGAACCAAAAGGATCTCAGTTCAAAGGCAAGAAGAGCAATGAGGGAAATGTTCAATTTCTGGAAGAGAAATGAAAGAGTTGAAAGGGAATTACGTAAAAAACATGAAAAGGAGTTGATGGATAAAGCAAAGAAAGAGGAAGAAGAAAGAGAAGCAAAGAGACAATCAAGAAAATTGAACTTCTTGATCACTCAAACTGAATTGTACAGTCATTTCATTGGTAAGAAAATCAAGACTGATGAATTTGAAGGGGTTGATTCTGATCCAAATGTCAATTTCAAAAGCACCAATGGCAACTCATATGATAAATATGAAGGTGTTTCGGGAGCAAGCACAGATTTCAATTCTATAGATTTTGATAATGAGGATGAGGAATCTTTGAATCAAGCCGCTGCAAGAAATGCTCAAGCAGCTTTGGCAAATGCTCAATCGAAAGCTAAAGAATTCAATGATAAAGGTCAACCAGAAGATCCTTTAAACAATCCTGACACCAATGGTGAAGAAATGAATTTCCAGAATCCTACTTTGATGGGGGATATCAATATCACACAACCAAACATGTTGAAATGTGTATTGAAAGAGTATCAAGTCAAAGGTTTAAATTGGTTGGCAAACTTATACGAACAAGGTATTAATGGTATCCTTGCAGATGAGATGGGTTTAGGTAAAACTGTACAGAGTATTTCAGTGTTGTCTTACTTGGCTGAAACACATAATATTTGGGGGCCTTTCTTGGTGGTTACCCCAGCATCGACATTACATAATTGGCAACAAGAAATCACAAAATTCGTCCCTGATTTCAAAGTTTTACCTTATTGGGGTAATGCTAAAGACAGAAAGATCTTAAGAAAATTCTGGGATAGAAAGAATTATAGATATCATAAAGATGCACCTTTCCATGTCTTGGTGACCAGTTATCAGTTAGTTGTTGCTGATGCCGCATACTTTCAAAAAATGAAATGGCAGTATATGATTCTTGATGAAGCTCAAGCTATTAAATCTTCTCAGAGTTCAAGATGGAAATCATTATTGTCATTCAATTGTCGTAACAGATTGTTATTGACAGGTACACCTATTCAAAACTCTATGCAAGAGTTATGGGCATTATTGCATTTTATTATGCCTTCGTTGTTCGACTCTCATGATGAATTTAGTGATTGGTTCTCTAAAGATATTGAAAGTCATGCGCAATCCAACACCCAGTTGAATGAACAACAGTTAAAGAGATTACATGTTATCTTGAAACCATTCATGTTGAGAAGAATCAAGAAGAATGTTCAAAGTGAATTGGGAGACAAAGTTGAAATTGATTTGTTCTGTGATCTTACCAACAGACAAAAGAAATACTACCAGATGTTGAAATCCCAAATCTCGATTATGGATTTGTTAGAGTCTGCAAGGAGCAGTAATGACGACTCTGCTCAATCATTGATTAATTTGGTTATGCAATTCAGAAAAGTTTGTAATCATCCAGACTTATTTGAGAGAGCTGATGTTAAATCAAGTTTTGCATTTTCAAAATTTTCCGACACTGCTTCATTCTTGAGAGAGTCGAAGGATGATTTAGAGTACAATTACTCTACAAGAAACGAAATAGAATTGGATCTCCCCAGATTAATTTTCGATGAACTCCTTTCACCAAGTGAGAATGGAAATGTTGGAAGTATCAACAAAATACATCAATTGTTCAATATTTATGACCCTATCAACTTGGACAAATCCAATGATGGTTGGCTCAATCTTGTTGACACGTCAAGAACTGAGTTGTACAACTTGTCAAAGAAAAACGTCCTCGAAAGAGCAATTGACCATCAAGCATACACTGACATCAACTACCAGAAGGCAAACAGATTGAAGTTGCTCTATGGAGGAGACTTCCAGCCACAAAATAAAAAGTTACTCATAACAGAATACGAGAACAATCATGCATTTATGACCAGCTCAGATGTAATGACCGAATTGTATAACGTCAGAGGAAGAGTTTATGATGACATGTACATTAATAGTTTGGAACCAGCAGCTGAACCAATTGCAGCAGCACCTCCAGTGGAAATTTACTGCAATTCACCCAGATTCACAATGAAGAGAGATGATGTGCTATTCGATCCTAAAGTCAGGGCTAGTTTAATGCCAATGAACTTGAATACAGAGTATGAACTCCTTCATAAAGGTGTTCCTGTTCCTAACTATCCAAAGTCTGATATGTTACCTAAATCACTCAACAAATTGATAGACTATTCCAATATCAGAATGCCATCGATGACAAGATTCATCACTGAGTCTGGTAAATTAGCTAAATTGGATGAGCTCTTGGTCGAGTTAAAGAAGAATGATCACAGAGTTTTGATTTATTTCCAAATGACCAGAATGATGGATTTAATGGAGGAGTATTTGACATACAGACAGCATACATATATTCGTTTAGACGGATCCTCTAAGTTGGATGATAGGAGAGATCTCGTTCACGATTGGCAGAATAAGCCAGAAATTTTCATTTTCCTTCTATCAACTAGAGCTGGTGGTTTAGGTATTAACTTAACTGCGGCAGATACTGTGGTGTTTTATGATTCTGATTGGAACCCCACGATCGATTCACAGGCTATGGACAGAGCACATAGATTGGGACAAACGAAGCAAGTTACTGTTTACAGATTGCTCACGAGGAACACCATTGAAGAGAGAATGAGAGATAGAGCTAAACAAAAGGAGCAAGTGCAACAAGTGGTTATGGAGGGTAAAGCAATGTTACCGAACAAGAAAGAAGATTCACAAAACAAAAAGAAGGACGTGGCTTTCCTTTTGCTAGGGGGTCAAGATGAGAGTAGCTTAGATCAAATCCCAAGTTCGGGTAATAGCACTCAAGTCAGTAAGAGTAACTCTAAGACGAACTTGGAAGACATGTATCATGAAGGAGAAGGAGAATTCTCCACACCATCATAGTTAGTACCAATAAATATGTATTAATTAGCCTGTCGAGTATTGAGTGTTGCTTCGAGGTCACTGAGAAATGATTTGTTGATGGTCTCATGACTGTCATTCATTATCGTATGAGCGACGTCATCAACAGGCGGTTCTTTTGGAGATTGTTGCTTCTCGAGGTTATAAATCCTGTTAAGACTCTCTTCTAGCTTTATACGTAGCTCTTCTTTCGATAGGTGACTGATTTCCTCGTCATCAAATGATGTTACTTGCGTGGAAGTTAGGAACTCAGACGAATTAGATGTCAATGAGTTGACTGAGAGACGATTTCTTTTAGATAATGAATCGAGTGCTGCTTGGTTGTAGGTTTCATTGTAATAGCCAGCTGGAGGTAATATGTTGATGTAGTTGTCATCAAATGATACTGGTTTCCCTGAAGCTTTAACGGGCTTGGGCTCTTCTTCAAATACGGTGAGAAGGCCTAATTTCAAGCCAGTCGAAAGACGGTTAAAAGAATCCCGCTTCTCTCCCTCATTCTTCTTGAACTCTTTGTTTAAAAGTGTTGGAGAGACTTGTGTTTGTTTAACAGGCAAAGAATATCTTTTCTTGATGGTGCTCGAATTGGTAGTATGAAAAGACTTTAGGTTGAATTCACCGCTATTTCTTGAGTTTCTTGCTGAAGAACCAGCCGACTGATTATTGTCGGACTCAGAACCGATGCTCTCACCCTTGAGATCTTTAACATTTAGGTTATGCAATTTTTGAATAGAAGTCAAATCCTCTTTAAACTGTTGGAATATGAACAATTTTTCATTCAACTCCTCGGTGTTATTCAAGGTGGATTGATTGTATTTCTTGAAGAATCTCAAGTTTGTTAGTAGCTTTGACAAGTTCGAAATCATATGATCCAAATTAGTATCATGTGCTTCATTTTCGATATTTGACTTGAGAATGTCCTCATCTTTCATGTTCAAGTTGTTGATTTTATTGAGTTGTTGGAACTTATCGAACAACAAGTCAAAATTCAGAAGTATTTTGTTGTGATCTAGAAGGAATTCCTCAAGAATCATGAGCTTCTCAAATATGGTTAAGTTTTGTAGCTCATTGATCTCCGATTCATAGTCCTCAAGGCCAAATAAATCAAAAATCTTCAAGAGAAAATAGTTTCTCTCTGTTAGTTCATCAATTGTTAATAACTGACAGACAAGGAACTTTCGTAGTTTATTGAAAAGATTGATTCTCGCCACAATCTTGTCAACGCTTATGGTATGGTCATCTTGCTCAGGTTCATCTTCATGGCAAGAGAAAACATCTATGTTGTTCACATTGCAGTACTTCTCGAGAACAGGGCCACTAGTTATTGGAAGAAGCTTGATAATGGAGCTCTTGAGATTAAACACTAGAAAATCCACTGTATTGTTGAGATGAGCTTTCAATTGGTAAACATTCTTCTTGGGGGTCAAGTTGTCTTTATTCATGAAGTTGAACAATTCCATTTCCTTGAGGTGAATCAAGCTCGATATGAACTTCTTGTTGATTTTGAAGTTGTTGATTAGGAACTCATCTAGAAGATTCAATAGCTTGGTTTGTTGTATAACCGAGTTGGCCCTCTTAAACTTTATTAGTTTGGTAGCCATGATCAAAAGAAGCTTGAAAGTTTTGAAAATTGTATCTCTGGGTATGGAGGCGTCAATTGACCGCTTCATGAGATGTATTATGAGGTTGATGATTGTGAGTATGTTGAAACTGAAAGATAAAGTATCAGGGAATCTTAATCGATAATGACGGTTCTCTAGAGTCAACTCAGTTCCATCATTATTGAAACAATTCACTAGAGATTTGAGTTGTTGGGTTTTAGATGCCCTTGTGTTGATTAAATTGGTAAGAAGTTGGTCATTCTTGGACAAAATCATCAGATCATCAAGTAAATTAGACACAATCAAGTTGTATTTGAATTTGTCCCAAAAGAGCAGAGGACTCTGAAAATGTAGATATTTTTGTATATATTTTGAGAAGTTTGTTGTGGTTGGAGGGATGGGTGAATCGTGATATTTGTGATAATAATGAGTGAAAGGTCTATCTTCATCATGGAATAAAGTAGACGAGTTAAAGTCGTGAACCAAATTTGCATTGAAGGGTTGACCATAATGAGACGAGCCTGCGTTACTTATGGTCTCTTCAATGCCCCAATCACTAACAGCAGGTCGCTTATCAGTGAAATAGGACGCAAGCGTGAAGTTCATGGCATGAGACCAAAGCTGGAGATGTTTGTTTTTCCGCAAATGGATTCACATGATTGTTGCGAAAACTAACAAGATAGAGTAATCTATTGTACATAACTAAGAAGTAAACCATGAAGCGTCAATAAACATTGGATCGATTTCTGGATTTGATGGAACCGAATGAGTGTTCATCATATTCATAAAATCCACTGGCGCAGATGCTGGAGTCGGTGCAGACGCTGGTTGTGACATTGGAGTGTTTGGCATTGTTGCAACTTTTGATTGAACTCTTGGACCTTTTGCACTTTGCATTGATAATCTACGATATTGATTAGCATTTGGTGGTACTTGATTCTGCATCATTGGTGTTACAATTGCAGGATTGTTCATAGATTGTATTGGAGGTGAACCATGAGGGTGTGGAGTTGTTGCTTGAAGTGGTATTTGTTGAACTTGAACTGGCGCCATTGATGGCATTGTTTGTAAATTTTGATTAATAATTTGTGGTCCTTGAAATTGTGGTTGTGGTTGCATTGATGGTTGTTGCATCATCATGTTTTGCATTGCAACTTGTGGTTGATTCGATAAATTTACTGGTTGTTGTTGTAATTGCATACCAGGCGAACTCATTTGTTGAGGCTTCCTTCGAAGATCTTGAACTCTTTGAACTGGTGGTCCCATTTGTGGGGTATTGAGTGATTGGTTCAAATTTGGATTAATGCTTGAAAATGTACTCCATAACATATCCCACCACTCAAGTAAAAAAGGTTCACTCAGTCCTGCAAGTGAATTATTAAAATCAAACTCATTCTTTATTGAATTGAAATATGCAGTATTATGCTTGGTTTCAACAAGTAACAGACTTGCTGCTTCATGCATCCCATTCTCTGTTAAATAGAAATAAATGTATGCCAACAACACTTGGTATGGACTGGGTTTTTTCTCGTAATATTGCGGCTCTTGAAAACTGGGGTTTTGTTGGTAATTGCCCACTTGTTGATCATCGTATGATCTATTAAAATCGTATTCCATCAAGTCTAAAACTGTGTAATCTTAATTTAAACTATACTCTAAATTTAGTCAAAAAGAATATCTGTCTAGATAATCTTATCGAAAATTTTGCGACCCCTCGCTCTTGTTTTATTGCGTTCTATTTACTGTAAAAATCATTGATACCTTTACCAAATCGGCCAAATTCAGTGATTTCCGTTCCAAGATCTTGTTTGTAAAGTTCGTCCGGATAATTTTCTCGATCAAAAATTGGTGTAAACCTTTTTTCCCCATGATTGAATTCATAGTGAACTCCATGAATCATTAAATTTTCAAGCTTGTAGAAAATCGTTTGCAAATACTCAACAATTGGCCATAGTTGATGTACAATGTAGGTAGTAACAAGGTTATCGATGTTCATCGGACTCCTACCATAAGGATCCTTCTCGATATTACAGTGACAGTTCTGATCTCGATGAAATTGATGGTGCAAAGTGTGTGGTTGCCCTTTGTGAATTGGATAGTGTCCAAACTTAACAGCCCGCTGCTTAATGGGAACACATACTTCTCGATCTGCTTGAAGTTTGCCAAGTATAAACCCAATAAGTATATAATTAGCTGACTCCAGATCTAGACTCTCCTCGTCATCATCGTTATCTTTCAACGTGGGAAACATTTCCTTGAGCCTGAGCAATAGTGCGTGACACCCTTCACATTTACACGTATGAAGGAGTGAGCTGTTGAAGTCAGGTTTGTAATAGACAAACGATGTTAGAAAATCTGATAGTTCAAGCGTTTTCAAATTCAAGATAGCTTGATTCTTATCAGAGGAGAGAAAGCTGAGGAAAAAGGCTTCCATGAGCCTCTCATTCAACTTATTGAGTATAGAGGAAGACATCTCCATGCTACTATCAAACATCTTGAACCCTGGTGTTGAGAAATCAATGGTTAATCGATGAAGCCCACTCAAAGTTCGTAAAAATGATCCTAATGGTGACAAAACTGTTTCAAGAATTTGATGAGGACGAAGCCAGTCAACATTAGGAAACAACTCAAGTTCAAAAGATCTTAAATTGGGAAGACCTTTATTGTTGAGAGAGAATTCTGCTAGCTGCTTGAAAAAATTGGGGAAGCAAGAGCACCCATTGACTCTTTGCTCGTTACAATCAATTTTAAGATACAACAAGCTCAAAGATGTCAAGTCCACTTTTGACGTCAAAACTTGAAAGTTCAAGTGCTTTGGTATTTCATTAACATAATCAGCATACTCGATGGTATCTCTGTAAATGTCAGGAAATTCATAAGCCAAATTGCGTCTCAATTCCTGTCTGTCTAGTTCAAATAAGTGCTCCTTATGACGGTGAAACACAGTCAAACCTCGGAGTTGAAGTTTTGTATCTTCATTAACAAGTTTTATTTTATCGAGAATATGGAGTCCCAAGTGGTAATTCGTATTGCAAGTCAAAGTTAACAAAGAGTTGAACATTTCATAAGGAGCTTTAGAGACATCGATGTTACCAACTCGCTTCAATGATAGTTCACGTGCTGTTAAGAAGAGATTGGTTAAACCTCGGGGTAAAGTTGGAGTATGAATTTCGTCAATGTCTTCCACAAACAATTTGAACAAGTTTGTACGAACATTCTCGTTCTTGAGAAACATTGCTAGGTTGACTTCTCCGACAGCGAAATCAAGAAACGTAATGTGAAGAAAGTTGAGACTTGAAGAGTGCTTCCCAAAGAAGCGAAGTATGTCTATTTGTAGTCTTTCAAGTTGCTTCTTGTTCATCAGCGGAGGAATGTGACTCTTATCAAACACAAAGTACTTGATGTGTGTTATCAATGATTTGTTTCTGTCAATCAGGGTCATAAAAGTATGGAGATTAGTGAGTGATAGGATAAGAGTGCTGTCCATGTATCTCATTCCACACTCACGAATAAATTGGGTGTGGTCATGGTACCGAATGGGCAACTCGGCATCCAAGATCACTGTGACCTTCTTGTAGAGCCTTATCGTGGCTAGATCATAGAATTTGCGGCACACAAGTAGAAGGTTGAAAAGATCATGCTGATTAACATACTGGAATATCTCGTAGATAACTGTTTCTGGTAAGACACTCAAAATACCAGTGTTTTCCTGTGATACTTCACGATGATGATAGTAGTTTTCAGGCATCTTTAGCTTCATAATGGCAGGATACTCGCATTAGCTGGTGACAAATCAATATTTGTGCAGAGGTTCTGCCTTAGTGATATGTTACTTCCGTCGTGAGCACTCAGGTTACGCTTGAAATGGCTGACAGAGATGTGGTCACAACAACTGTCAATGTGAAAGAAAGGGGAACCACTTCGGGTGCAAAATTGCGACTCCTATTTAAGGCACACCACCGGCCAGAAAGGCTGCACAATGTAGATGGGATGTATCCTACTGTATATTGGCTATTACAAGGTCTTATAAAGTGAGACCGATATTGACGTGAACGGCTTTAGCTTGGGTGTAGTGAGTTAAACCATATTCACCCAATTGTCTACCTACACCACTCATTTTAACACCACCGAATGGGATATGATAGTCTGAGTCATTAGACGAATTGATCCACACCATACCAGCTTCAATGTCTCTAGCCATGTTGTGAGCAACACTAATATCTCTAGTGAAAATAGCTGCACCCAAACCGTAGTCGGTACCATTAGCTAATTCAAGAGCTTCATCATCACTGGAGAATTTACCAATTGCAAGAACAGGACCAAAAATTTCTTCGTTGATGATTCTCATGTTTGGTTTAACATCTTTGAAAATAGTTGGCTTGATAAAGTAACCTTTGTCGAAATCAGAATTCTTTTCACCACCAATAACCAATTTGGCACCTTCTTTTTTACCAATATCAATGTACAGTAAAATTTTATCGTATTGCATTTGTGAAACTTGTGGACCAACAATGTGTTTGTCGTCGAAGGTTGAACCTTGAGTGTAAGCTTCCTTTGCATGAGCTGCTAATTTTTCAACGAATTCATCATAAATATCTTCATGAGCATAAACTCTTGAGGTGGCAGTACAAACTTGACCTTGATTGATTAAAATACCAATGGCTGCCCATTTAACTGCTTGATCAATATCAGCATCTGCTCTAACAATCAATGGAGATTTACCACCACATTCCAAAGTAACAGCTTTAAGGTTTTCTGAAGCAAGCTTAGCAATAGTTTTACCAGTTGCTGTTGAACCCGTGAAGGAGATTTTACGGATTCCCTTGTGAGCAGCAATTGCAGCGCCGCAGTCTTTACCTTCACCTGTTAACAATTGGAAAACACCTGGAGGGAAACCAGCCTTGAGGAATAATTTAGCAACGTACAACATGGACAAAGGAGTAACTTCGGATGTTTTTAAGATTGAAGTGTTACCAGCAGCTAAAGCTGGAGTGATAGCCCAAATAGACATAAGGAGAGGATAGTTCCATGGAACAATTTGTCCACAAACTCCATAAGGTTCATGAATAGTGTAAGCTAATTTTAATGGATCATTTTGAATAACTGAACCAGTAATTTTATCAGCCCAACCAGCATAGTATCTTAAAACGTCAATACTTTCTTGGACATCACCAACGGCATTTTGAGTCTTGTTTTTACCGGAATCCCAAGCCTCAATTGATGTTAACAATTCAAATTCTTCTTCCATAACGTCTGCTAATTTGTACAAGTATTTACCTCTTTCGACACCAGAGAGCTTTCTCCATTTTTTGAAAGCGGCCTCAGAGTATGAAACGGCGATGTCAACGTCATCAGAGTCTGCAGCATAAACTTTGGCATTTGGTTCAGCGGTTTCAGGATTGATTGATTCAATTACTTTACCGTTCTTTGATGGGACAAACTCGTTATTTATAAATAAACCAGTTGGTAAGTCGAATTTTTGACCGTCAGGTAAAGTGATGTGGTGCTCAGATGGAAGTGACATTTTGGAGATAAGGAGAATTGAGTTGATCTTTATAGTTAAGAAACGAGCTATCCCAAACAGGTAAAGTTAGGAATAAAAAGCGCACCTACCGATTTAGGTAGTTTAATCCGAAATCGTTAAGCGTCTCTTTCGCCTTTGATCCAGCACTAATGGGTTCAATTGCATTCTGCTGAAGGTGGCAAAATGCAGTGTGACTGTATCATGAGTTGAAATCCAATTTTGTACTGATTTTCTTGATTTTTTTTCGGTCAATTGTATTGTCGACCCAACAATTGTGTCAGTTCAAAGACTGATTTGTTATCAAGACATCCTCGGTGCATGAACTCATCGCATTTGGTCATTGTCTTTGGTGTGCTTATCGGATAAAACTGGCACTGTACATTTGCGCTTTTCTCACAGAATATTTCACTCAATTTGATCAAGCTCCAAGATTATCATGGCGGATTTTTCAGTTTTTGAAGCACAGTCTCCAGCTCACAATGAGTTCAGAAGTGACACATTCACCACTCCTACGCCCAGTATGGTCAAGTCGATCTTTCAAACCTCCTTGGGTGACGCAGTTTACAACGAGGATCAAGCAACAATTGATCTCGAGAACAAAGTCGCCAAAATAGCTGGTAAAGAAGCTGGATTATTTTGTGTTAGTGGTACTTTATCGAATCAGCTTGGTCTCAGGTGTAATTTGTTCCAGCCTCCATACTCTGTGTTGTGTGATTACAGAAGCCACGTCTTTGTTCATGAAGCTGGAGGTATGTCAACATTATCACAAGCAATGCCACACACTATTAAACCTAAGAATGGGATCCATTTGACTTTGGAAGATGACATCTTACCTAATTTCATTCCTGACGATGGTGAAATCCATTCGGCACCAACTAAATTAATCTCGTTAGAAAACACACTCCATGGAATGATTTTCCCATTAGAAGAGATCAAGAAGATCTCTCAGTTCTGCAAGGCCAATGATGTTAGATTACACTTGGATGGTGCAAGATTGTGGAATGCTTCTGTTGCTACTGGAATTCCAATTGATGAATATTGTAAGTACTTTGATTCTGTATCTTTATGTTTGTCCAAGACCTTGGGTGCACCTATCGGTTCCGTTCTTGTTAGCGACAAGAAACTCATCGCTAAAGCCAATCACTTCAAGAAACAGAATGGTGGAGGTATCAGACAAAGTGGATTTATCTGTAAAATGGCTGCTACTGCCATTGATGAAAATTTGCCAAAACTTAAGAGAACTCATGAAATGGCCAGAGAATTGGGCGATCTATGTGATAAACATGGTATCAAACTAGAGCACCCTGTTCATACAAATTTCGTATTCATTGACTTTGTGGCTAACAAAATGGATATTGACTACTTGGAGAAATTGCTGGACAAATATGGCATTGAACTCAGGAGTAGCAGAGTAACTTTCCACTACCAAATTTCAGATGAATCTTTTGAAAAGTGTAAGAAAGCAATTGTTGAATGTTACGAACACGCTAAAGAAAATCCTGTTGAAGTCAAACCAAATGTCAAATTCTACTCAATTACAGACGACAAATAAATTCCGCGTTTGTAATGAACACCTTTGTTCATGATGTTCAACTACTGGAAACCAGTGTCAACGTTTACGTTATGGTATTAACCCCAGAAGTTTATGAATATTACAATAATGATTACAATTTCGAAGTAAGTTTGCGAGTTCTTAGTCTAAAGGATCAATTGAGAGTGAGATCAATTAAGGATACAAAAATTCGATGTAAACTGCTACTAAACAGAGTTTTCACCAATATTATACTTAATAAAGCAATCAGTGTATGTACTGGTGAATCATATGAACCATTGAAAGCACTAAATTTTCACTATAATCAGTTTGGTAAACCATCTTTGCCAAACCAACAATTCTCGTTTAGTGCAACTTCGTCGAATGATGTGGTTTGTGTGGTTGTAGAATTAGGAAACTTCCCTATAGGCGTAGACCTTTCCCACTCAGTGCAAAACATTCACCCTGAAACTATTCTACAAGACTTTAAAGGAGTGTTTGATGACCGTGAACTCCATCAGCTAAGCGAATTGACTGATACTCAATACCTCGTGTTCAATCAGTTTTGGACTCTAAAAGAAGCATTCACTAAACTAATTGGAACTGGCCTCAATATTGACTTATCGAAATTCTATTTCGATATAGAGGGCAATCATGTCGAGAATAGCTCAGATTTGCAGTTTGATCACCAGGAAACATCTTTGAAATTAACCCCACAGTGGAAGAACAATATTCACATCAACACTGATAACATCAGTTCACATGAATCAGTTAAACCCATCCTAGGAAAACCGTTGAAATGTCGTTCAGCAACTCTTATTGAAGGCTACGAGAACCTTCCAGTGATCATTTCGATCATTAACCAGAATTTGTCTTCTGTTGAAACCTACAGTATCAGTGCTTCGAAATTGCTGCATGCTCTTACCCTGACCTGATCATGTCATCGTTGTTCGAGAGACAAGATGACAGGGACACTGAAAATAGTCAAAGTATGGGGTCAAAAATTCAAGAACAATTTTACGACGACTTGGTCCCGAATTACCGAGATGCTTGATAGGAAACACTTAGAACGAAGCTTGTGAAATTGTTGAGCTACAGTGTCAAGCATAGTTCTGGGTATTCCGAGCTCTAGACTACTCTCACAATTGAGTTGACAACATAATACGCTTCTTAGTCATACAGGACTTCCATTTCCACCGGTAAGGCCTTGAACAACAGCTGGAATCATTCCCACTTGGGAATTACTCGAGGATTTGTAAAAGTTTTTTGCATTCTATACTATTATCTACCTTGAGAGTTCTAGATCAACATGTTTGCAATAACGAAAGCAGCAGCTGCACCGTATCCAACTGATTGACTGTTACCCATACCTTCAGAGCTACCGCTGTTACCTTCACTTCCAGCGCCACTTGAACCACTGGCTCCAGCTCCACCAGAAGCTCTAGAAGATGCAGAGCTACTTGATCCACTAGCTGAACCAGAGCTTGTGGTGGATGCACCAGAGCCACTAGCACTACTGGATCCAGCAGCAGCTTCTGATCCAGTTGAAGATGCAGATCCTCCAGCACCGCCAGAGCCACCAGCAGATTCTGAAGCAGTGGCAGAGCCACCAGAACCACCAGAGCCACCAGTAGCAGAAGCACCAGATCCTCCAGCACCACCGGAACCAGAAGCACCTGGAGCACCATCAGCACCAGAACCAGATCCTGAACCGGATCCACCATTTGCACCAGAGCCAGAGCCAGAGCCAGATCCACCATTGGATCCGGATCCGGAACCTGAACCTGAACCTCCGTTGGATCCGGAACCTGAACCAGATGCACCATTCGAGCCAGAACCAGAACTAGAGCCTGGAGCACCGTCAGCACCAGAGCCAGAGCCCGATCCAGGAGCACCATCAGCTCCGCTTGAGCCAGATCCTGAGCTAGAGCCATCAGCGCCATCAGCACCATCGGCTCTTCTTTGAACGGCTGCGTCTTCGTGAATGTTAATGTTTAAGGCACTGATTGAGGCCAAAGTTGAAGCAATGATAATTAAAGTGGATGTCTTCATTTTAATTGTGTCTAAAACTTAGGAACTGATGGGACTATATATAGTGGTCAGAAAGAAGGTTACGAATTTGCATTGTGGTTCCTGGTAAGGCATTTGATCAAAGTGTTCGCCTAGTGTCATTTGTTGCTTCATCAAAAGTCTTGGAATTAAGGGCTCAAATTTTACCAGCAATCTAGTGCCCTAAGTTGAAGTTTAATATCGATTTGGTATACACAGCAACCGTTTAGGTAAAAATTGCTCATCTCCTTTTAAAGCCAGACGCCGACATTGATTGGATCTATTTTTACGGTGTGTGACATGTGAATAGATGGATCTAGATGTCACAGGTATGCAATGTTGAGCCTACAACGCCACAATCTCAACACGTGGGAACTACAAATAGGCGTGGTGAGGCAGTTCTGCTGGTGACCACCTCCTTACCGTTTACGCATAATTACGTTTTGACAAACTAAAAGGGTCCTTAAGCCTCTTTTAGGTGACTTTAAAGTTTTTAAACAGGGAGAAATTCTTGACCAAGGTCCGAGGCATGTAGCGGACGGAACAATTCGGACTCGATCAACGGATGTTATGGGTGGCTTTTCAAAACCCGTTAAACAGCGTCTACGTAAGTGCAACTGAGAGTTGTGTTTATTTCCTAATTGGATCGAAATGATACCATTCACAGAATAAGTTAAGCAACTGGGATTTAAGGTATTCTTAAATCAATGAGCCAATCAAACCCATGAACAATAAACCAGCACCAATTCCAGTAGTTCCAGCATCATTTTTTGAAGAAGATTTACCTGAGGATTTGGCGCTTGAAGTTTTTGAGCTTGATTTGGCAGCACCTGAGGCGGAAGATTTAGCACTAGAAGAGGCAGCAGTGGTGTTTGAAGCATCAGAAGTATGAGCAACACTTGATTTTGCACTTGAAGAATCAGCTCTGGCTTCGAGATCGAGAGCGCAGACAACAGTAGCAGCAGTTAAAGCAGTAAAGGCAGATTGGAATTTCATTGAGATTAAATTACAATGAAGAGGTGGTGTCTGGGGTCTTTTATACACTGCAGAAAAGGGGCCATGCTGGAAGGGTATCCGAAAATGTAATCGTGGCTCTGAATTCAGTACGCCCTAATAGATAACACGGCACTGAAGAAACGTGTTTCGGAAGTCTGACGGAAAAGTAACCTTATTTGACACATAATCAACATCAAATTGGCAGGTGGCTATGTTTGACGTCTGTCTAAAAATACTACAGGGCGCATTAATACCTGAAGTAGAAATCGAAATTCTCAAACAATCTCAAAATGACCCCATTACCAGAATTACTCGTTGATAAGCATGCAAGATATCTACAAATGTGTCTTAAATTGTTACCACTGAAGTTTCAACTGGAAGATAACAACCGATTATCATTGATCTATTTTTGTCTACACGCCATAGACTTACTTGGTCAATGGAATATCCCTCAACAGGAAAATGACGAGTTTGCTAATTTTATCATTCGTGATTTTGCCATATCTGACGGTTCTGGTTTTAGGGCAAGCAGTGTTTTCAAATCAATTGGTGAATACGAGAAGCCTAATATTTCACTGACATTTTTCGCTTTAGCGAGTCTTGGTTTACTCAAATCTCCACGTATTGGTGAACTTAATCGTGATGCCATAATGAAGTTTTTGAAGCAATGTCAATTGAAGTCTGGTTCACAAAGAGGCGCATTCTGTCCTACTTTGACTAATGATGACGACCCATTTGGCGAATCAGATATGAGAATATGCTATATGGCTGTGTGCATTCGTAAACTTTTAAAGTACGATGATGATGACATAAGTGCAGAAAATGACATTGATGTTGACAGTTTGTCTAAATACGTACTTGAAAGAATCGGCTATAACGGGGCTGTTTCTTCAAATGTATCAACTGAGGGACACTTGGGTTTTACTTATTGTGGGGTGGCTATTTTAAGATTGTTAGGTTCGGATGTGAAGTTGCCCGAAACTGCCAATTGGATCGTTCATCGCCAGATAAATTATCCTGACCTGGTCTACGAGAGTATAGAGTACCCATACTATCGTCATGAAGATTATGGTGGCTTTAATGGTAGAGAAAATAAATTTGGTGATAATTGTTACAGTTGGTGGGGGCTTGCTTCATTACATATGTTGGATCATGTTTCAAGTGTTGACCTTCTGCTGAATGCTCAATTTCTCTTAATTAATCAAAACCGAATTGTTGGCGGATTCCCAAAAGATTTTGAATCAAACCCTGACCCATATCATACTTTCTTATCAATTGCAAGTTTGGCACTTATCAAACAGTATACCCAACTAGACTACGAGGGACAAGATAAACTAAAAGAAATTGACCCATTACTTGCTATTAGTGAAACTCTGAAACAGTTCTTGACGTCAATAAACTGGAGTAATTGAGTCACATGATTCATTTGCCAGGAAAATGACTGGCTATTCTCGGGTCGAAAAAATTGAGTAAAATGAGATGAATGAACTCTCCGCCAAAAAGTCTTTTTTGGCTGGTGGGGCTGCTGGACTTTCGTCGGCAATCATCTTACAACCGTTTGATTTATTGAAAACTCGTCTTCAGCAACAGCAACATCAAAATGCTGGATATGAGACAACTTTAACTAACGAGCTCAAGAAGTTCAAACATTTTAAAGAACTCTGGAGAGGAGTCATTCCTTCCACGCTCCGTACATCAATTGGGTCAGGGATTTACTTGACATTGTTATCGAAATCCCGGTATTACTTGGCTAGCTTGAAGAAAAAGGTTGTGAGTGAAGAAATCACATCCAGTCAACTCCCGAAATTATCGCCATTGGAGAATTTATCCACTGGTTTTGTGGTGAGAGCTATTGCAGGGATAGTGACAATGCCAATAACCATCATAAAAACCAGATTTGAGTCAAATTTGTACCAGTACAATTCGATGTATGAAGGTGTGGAGAGTATTTATCTCAATGGATCAGCTTCAGGGCAAAAATCACTTATGAATTTCTTTCGAGGTACATCAGTGACATTAGCAAGAGATTGTCCGTATGCTGGACTCTACGTTTTATTCTATGAGTCTTTTAAGATAGACCTTTCACGGCTTTTCTTGAAAGAGTACAATGAGACATTAGCTGGTGCTATTAATACTAGTTCTGCGATTTTGGCAGCTTCAATGGCCACCACTATCACTGCTCCATTTGATACAATCAAGACAAGACTTCAGTTAGCTAAAGGTTCAAGTATGAGTATCTGGCAAACCTGCAAGATTATAGTTTCTGAGCCTGGAGGTGGTCGCAACTTATTTAAAGGTTTGAGTTTAAGGTTAGGGAGAAAAGCATTGAGTGCAGGTATCAGCTGGTGTATATATGAAGAGCTCATCAAGTATTTATGATCATGTACATAGACACAATAGTATAATGAATGGTACGACCCCATCAAACTTCGCACCGCGGCCCCAGATTTCATATGCTCACTTAATGAACGAAGAGTTGATTCAAAGTGCTGTAAGTTTCCTTAAGGATGCCAACGTTGCATCATCGCCACTCAACAAGAAGATCGAGTTCCTCCAACTGAAGGGACTCAACGAGCAGGAAATTGAAGAAGCTATCAATAGAGCAAATTCCAGTCACAGTGTTAGCGCCCCTGCAAGTGCCACCACTACTCCCACTACAAATGGGCCTGCACCCGCTACTTATGGTCCACCGGTGGACTACTACCACATGCAGCCACCTGTTCCCGAGAGATCGTGGAAAGATTACTTCATAATGGCTACAGCCACTGCAGGTGTAACTTATGGACTTTACCAAGTGGTGTCGAAATACTTGATCCCCACCATCATTCCGCCTACTCAAACGACCATCGATGAGGACAAGCAAAAAATCGACGAGGAGTTCATCAAAATTGATAAGTTGTTGGAACAAATGGCAGTTGAGCAAAAGGAGATCAAGCAGGCTAATGATGAAAAACTCCAAGAAATAGGAACAACAATAAGCAGCGTTAATGAGTTCTTATCGAAGTACAACAAGGACAAGTTAACATTTGATGATGATTTAAGACTTATGAAGCTTGAAATTGACAACTTGAAGAACAATCTTGAAAAGAATTTGAAGTTGACTAAGGATAACTTGAAAGATGAGCTCAAGGATATAAACGAGGAATTAACCTCACTCAAGAACTTGATCAGTCTTCGGTCTCAAAGTAAAGATAATGGCAGAAGCAAATTGACACCAGTGAGTTCGATTCCATCTGCTTCAGAAATTTTAAAGAAAGCTAAAGCTGCCAAGCCAGAGCCAGAGCCCAAAGAGCCAGAGGCTAAACAACCTGAACCCAAAGTTCCTGATGTGTCGGTAAACAGTGCTCCCACTCCGGCATCGTCGTTGAATGGAGTAACAGCCGCTGGAATCCCATCATGGCAACTTAAACACAAACTACAAGAGGAAGAAGAGTCAAAGAAGAAGCAAGACGATGTTGTCGCCAACACAATCAAGAACGTTGGTGTTCCATCGTGGCAACTCAACCAGAGCGCTTAATAAATTTTTGTACATTATTTGTAGGATACCAGTAAAGACTCAACAAACGGTTTCAGTTGGAGCTCGCTTACTTAGCAGCGGTACAGATTCAGGGTCAATTCAGTGATACCTGATACTTTTGCATAGACGCAAAAGAAGTCAAGCATTGAGATCAAATTCTTACGCACCACTTCAATGACAGTATCGTTCGAGAAAGTGATAGCCACAGCAGTGCAAAGGCAAGTGTCACCAGAGCAACTTCTCAAATTCTTCAACCAGATCAATGAGCTAACTCCCATCACCGAGGGAGAGTTTGCTTATCTCCTTGAGTCACCAGAGAATCATGACTATCTTGCTTTCTTAGCCACTAAAGCACCACCTTACGTTGATCTATTCTGGGATTCCATGGTCCAGTCACCTCACTCCACGCAATTGAAAGTACTCAGGAGCTTTCAGAGCCACATCGATGAAGTGGTGACTAACTTGTTGCCTGATTTGCTTCAAGGCTTTGCCAAGTATATCAGGTACTTGATAGATGATTCTCTACAAGAAGACAAGAAAATCCTACTCTTGAATCAAGTCATCTTCATCTTGGATAAGCTCATCAACACATTCAATGTCAAGCATAACGAAACATTCACTAGCACCATCACTGCTCTTGTCAATTATTTCTTCGAGAGTGGATACTACAAACAATATGAGTACTGCAACGAGAAATTCCAGTCATTGAAGTTTGAGCAGCATAATGTTGACAAAGCACACCCTGTGAAACTAAACAACATAGTAATCAACTACAAATCGAAAAACTATCACCATTACGAACATTTCAAAATATACTTATGGCTCACAAATATCTTTGCAAGATGGTCAATTCCTACCAATGAATCTTTGCTAGCTGCCTTGACTGGAATGTTCATCACTCCTTCACAATCCATGGCAACATCTATCCCCACATGTCAGTGTGAAAAATTAATCTATGTCTCATTATATGGAGTAAACTTGAGTCGAGAGTTAGGCCAGCCACAACATGTACAATTCTGTTGGAAAAACTTCCTCCTAACAAGGGTCCCCAAATTATTATTAATGACTACTTTGGATAGTCCTAGCATTGAGGAAGTGATCATAAGAGTGTTTGCTAACCTCAAAGATAAGTGTGATACAGCACTCTTACAGTCGTTTATCAGGCCATTGATGTTCAACAAAATATTATCCATCAAGTCATTCAGTAAAATATTCCCAAATGAAACGAAAGTAACTCAGCAAACTCTCATTCATGACTTATCGTTCTTCAATCTCAATGATAACTTCCATGAAAAGATAAACGAGAAGCTTGTGAGTGTCAATTGTGAGTTTGTGTCCATGGAGGAATCCAAAATCTTTGAATACCTCAGTGAGTTGGCAGATAAACTAGATTATAGCATGGAACGTCAAGAGGATTTCGGTAAATTGATTAAAAGGATTATTGAAGACTTCATTTCAGAATCCAACTTCGAGAAATTGAATCGACTCCTCTTGTCCTTATTGAATAATGAGAAGTTATTGAACTTGGTCTTGTTCAACTATCCTGGTGGTTCTACCAGTTTATTGGTGAAACTCATCTCTCTAGTCGACGCAAGTGATACCTTCAGAATCAATGATGATAATGAAAATTCTTTCCAGGACTTTTATGCTTATTTTGGTACTATATTATTGACAATAAGCTACTTGATAAAGCATTATGAAGTTGATAATTTTCGATTCAAGGTCAAGGATTCTTTCGCTTCCAACTACATTAACAACTTTGAAGAAAATTTGGGAGTGAGTTTGACTAGTAAAGTCACTGACTTGAAGTCAAACGACTCGATCATCATTGAGAACTACGATAATTTACTAAGGGAGTGGATCAACTCCCTTTTTGATGAGGGAGGAGTTGGCTTATCGGATGAGTTAATCAAGTCAATTGAGATCAAGCAGATATACCAATTGATTCCTTCAATCTATCAACAAGCCATCATTGCCACGGTGGAAGGACAAATCAACCTCAAGATTCTAGGTACTGGTCTTGAGTATCTTACACAAAACTTTCTTCTTCCATGCAATCTCAGCATTGTTAAATGGCTCTTGAGCAAGATAGCTACCAAGAGCAAGAACATGGTGACATACTTGACTATTCTTCATGAGATTGTTAAACTTATCAACAGTGTCAAAAAGGAGTCAAATAACGAAACAGCTTTGCTTGCTCAATCATTGCTAAGAAAGTTTTATCTGCTCATATCAAAGTGTTTTGATCAATTGAATATTCATACGGAAACTTCAGAAGCAATATTGAGCACCCTTTCTGATTTCAAAGACTTGTCCAAACATAACTCGTTCACGAAAGTCAACACCACCAGTTTCTATCAAGACTTCAAAGCTAATGTTATTTTATTATCTACAGGCCATACAAACATTGATTATAACTTGATAGCTGCCGGTTTGAACGGTTACAAACCTTTATTGATTCACCTAATTACAGAGATTGACTTGTTGAAACGATCTAATAATAATGAAAGTCTCAAGTACTTTATAGACTTCCTTGTGTTTTCAATCTTGCTCAATACAGTCACTTCTCATAGCAGCAAAGTCTTTTGGCTCAAGAGGTTAGAGCAAAACGACAGCACGTTGGAAGGCTCAATAAGCGAGCTAGGGGACACCAAGTTTAGTCTCTCAATGGACTATCATTACTCCAGTATCTTTAACACGGATACCAAGGAAGAAGATGATGATGCAGACGATTTGTTCAATGATTTGAGTAAATCGACCAACAATTTTGGAAGTTACTTTGAAGAGATTCACAATAAGAATTGTGATTTAGTGATGTTCACGAGTTTCATGACCAAATATCGCTACCTTGATGACCTGGATCCTCTCGGCAAGACTCTACAACTCATACATGATAAGCTTCTAGTGGATTTAAAAAATTTGTTACCAGTTTAAGGTTTTGGGGCCTAAGAAAGATGATTTCCAAGACCAGAAATGCATTGACTTACCAAATTGGTCTTTCAACCGTTATGCTGTGCCCCAGTTTTGGCTTGTGATAGTTCCGAGTTTTTCCCAATGAGTCCGGGGCAGAACTCAATTTTTCACCGATTTCAACAATTTCAATGACCATAACGAGCCATACTTCTATGCATACAGGATGTTACATATCACGATGTTTGAACAAGGCATGCTGACCATTATTGAATCTGTTTTCGTCACGTGGAGATTAAAATCTATAGACTAGGCAAGACCTACCCTTTTAGACCATGCCTAATTAGGAAACAGTTACCGTGATAACGAACAAAAAACAACAGAGCTCTTCCAGATGGATCATGGTTGATTGAACAGGGTGTTGCAGCAGCTTGAAGTGGTTCTACAGTAGCCCACAGATGAGTGGAAGGCATGGTAAAAAAAATGGCGAAAACCCTCGAGCTGTCACTTTTTTTACCGCTAAACTTTTTGCTTATCGTAATCTGTTATCTATGCCTGTACAACGCTATCATTTTGTGGACTTAACGACTTGTTGCCATTGAAGATATATATACTGCAAAAGATCACCTTGAAATCAACAATGGATAATCTTAGGACAGTGACATCTCATGGGCTTCACAACTTGAAGTCAATGACTTCTAATGGTGTTTCTAATGTTAAATCAAGAGCTCATTCACATCTTCACCAAATAACTTCTAACAGGTCGGAAGTGCGGTCTGTTGATGCTAGACACGCTGCTGGCGATGAAGATTTGTTAGCACAAATTGGCTATAAGCAAGAGTTAAACAGACATTATACTACCGTTCAAGTTTTTGGAATTGCATTTTCCATTATGGGTTTGTTACCATCTATTTCTACCATGATTTCTGTTGGTTTAGCAGGAGGTGCTGGTTCATTGACATGGGGTTGGTTCTGTTCTGGTGCTTTTATCTTAATTTTGTGCTCTACAACTGCTATTTTATCTTCAGCGATTCCGACCTCGGGAGGTTTGTTTTACTGGGCCAACTATTATTGTCCTGATGCTTATAGAGTACCGTTGAGTTTTGTGATTGGTGTAAGTAATTCATTGGGATTGACTGCTGGACTTTGTTCAATTAATTATGGTCTTGCTGGTGAAATCCTTTCAGCTGTCACCATAAGCAAAGATTTTGACTTCACTCAGTCAGATGGAATGTTGTATGGTGTTTTTGCTGCTGCAATTTTGACTCAATTGGTGCTTGGTTCCCTCACAACTCAGCATACTTCACACTTGCAGTCGTTTTCAATCTATGTTAATGTTTTTCTTGTTGTGCTATTTTTGATTGCTGTTCCCATCGGTGCATCAAAGAATGGATTCAATGATGCAAAGTTCATTTTCACCGATCTTTCCAATTCTAGAGACTGGCCAACTGGTTGGTCGTTTATGCTTAGTTGGCAACCCGCTATGTGGACAATTGGTGCTTTTGATTCATGTTTACATTTGGCAGAGGAAGCAAAAGATGCACCTCATTCAATTCCAATTGGAATCATTGGAAGTGTTAGTGTTTGTTGGGTTGTTGGTTGGATAATCTGTATTGTATGTGTTGCTTGCATCAAAGACGGTGATATTTCTCGAGTTCTCGAAACTACAACCGGTAACCCCATGGCTCAAATCGTATATGATGCATTGGGGAAACGTTGGGCTATTGCTTTTATGTCATTAATAGCATTTGCTCAATACCTTATGGGATTGTCACTCTTAGTGGCAGTCTCTAGACAAATTTGGGCATTTGCCAGAGATGATGGTTTACCAATTGTTTTCAACTATATCAAAGTGGTGGACAAAAGACTTAAAGTGCCTATTAGAGCAACTATTTTCTGTGGAATACTAGCACTTGTGTTAGGATTATTAATGTTGATTGGTCCAGTTGCTGCCAATGCATTGTTTTCTTTGGCAATTGCAGGAGAATATTTGTGTTGGACAGTTCCAGTTTTTTTGGTTCTTTTGCCATATGGTAAGAGCAAATTTCACCCAGGTCCATTTTACCCTGGCAAAGTTATCAATAACATGCTTAATGTGGTTACAGTTGCATGGGGTACTTATGCAATTGTCATGGTGATGTTGCCTGACGGAAGATCTGTGGATAAAATGACAATGAACTATACTTGTGTTGTTAACGGAGGTGTTTGGTTACTTTCCATTATCTATTACTATCTGTGGGGCTACAAATTCTATTCTGGACCAAAATCCAACCTTGAAGTCGAAAGTTCTGGTAACGAGACCGTGACTCAAATTGATGAAGTCATCGAGGGAGAGAAACTCTGATTTAAGTAGAGACTTAATATAATGGTAGTTTAATTGGTTGGTCACTACACGTACACGTCTAACTGTAAAATTGTACGCGAATTCAGTTCGATCGCGTCTTTAACTTTTGACTTATTTGCAATGACCACATCTCTCAAGAGACAGCACGATCATTATCATGATCAAGCTCATCTGTTGCCTGTGGCCACGCAAATGACAAACTCATCACAAATAGAATTAACTGGAAGTCAAAAGCAGTTACTCAAAAAGATCAAACGACCTGAAGCTGATCCAGACAGATCAAGTTTTGAACAAGAATTACTTGACCTTGCTGATGTAACAGAAGAACAACAATCTTGGACAAGACCCCCATTATCCAAAGATTACTCACAACATGACATTAGCTTCCAGCAATTGGATGCGGAAGAGACAAACGTTGGAGATTCCACACTTGCTAGATTTTTTGGTATAACTGATAAGGGAAACTCAATTTTATGTACCGTTACTGGGTTCTTGCATTACCTTTACGTTCCAGTGCCGAGAGGATTCTTCAAAGATGAGCATTTAGATCGATTTACCCGTCAATTAAAAAGCCATTACGAAGGTGTCATGGATGTGCAAATCGTTTTCAAAGAATCAATTTGGGGTTTCAACAATAATACCAGAACCCCATACTTCAAAGTTGTCATGAATAATACCAGAAATATAACAAAGATAAGAGGCTGCTTTGAAAGGGGTGAAATACAATTTGATGATTTATTTACTGGGTCACCTATCACCACTTATGATAATATTAATTACTTGCTTAGACTAATGGTTGATTGCAACATAACAGGTATGTCTTGGATAACATTACCCAAGGGCAAATATCAACTCACGGAAACTAATAGCCAAATTTCTACATGTCAAATTGAATGTTCAATCGACTATAGAGAATTAATTTCACACCCTTCAGAAGGTGAATGGTTGAAAATGGCTCCTTTACGTATTTTGTCATTTGACATTGAATGTTCAGGTAGAAAGGGTATCTTCCCTGAAGCAGAGCATGACCCAGTCATTCAAATTGCCAATGTTGTGTCAAAATATGGTGAAGCCAAACCATTTGTCAGAAATGTTTTCACTGTGAACACATGTGCACCAATCATTGGATCCCAAATCTTCGAACATGAGAAGGAAGAAGACATGTTGATGCACTGGAAAGAGTTCATTGTCAAGGTGGACCCGGATGTCATTATAGGTTATAATACTACTAATTTTGACATCCCATATTTATTGGATCGAGCAAGAGCATTGAAATTGAACTCTTTCCCATTCTTTGGACGTTTGAAGCATGTGAAACAAGATATCAAAGATACAACATTCAGTTCAAAAGCATATGGTACAAGAGAGAACAAGGTAGTCAATATTGACGGCAGAATGCAATTGGATTTATTGCAATTCATTCAAAGAGAATACAAGCTCAGAAGTTATACTTTAAACTCTGTATCAGCTCACTTTTTGGGGGAGCAGAAGGAAGATGTTCAGCATTCTATCATTACAGATTTACAAAATGGAACAAAGGAAACCAGAAGAAGATTGGCAGTTTATTGTTTGAAAGATGCGTTTCTTCCCATGAGATTATTGGAGAAATTGATGTGTCTTGTGAATTACACGGAAATGGCTAGAGTTACTGGTGTTCCTTTCTCTTACTTGTTGGCTAGAGGTCAACAAATCAAAGTTATCTCCCAGTTATTCAGAAAATGTTTACAAGATGAGATCGTAATACCAAACATGAAAAGTGAAGGAACTAATGAGGAGTATGAAGGTGCAACAGTTATCGAGCCGGTCAGAGGATATTACGATGTACCTATTGCTACATTAGATTTCAGCTCTTTGTATCCATCCATTATGATGGCACATAACCTTTGTTACACCACATTACTCAATAAGCAAACCATCAAGAACTTCAATCTTTCGGAAGATGACTATACACTTACACCAAATGGTGATTATTTCGTGAAAGATCACAAGAGGAAAGGTATCTTGCCAACCATTCTTACGGAATTGTTGACAGCTAGAAAGAAAGCCAAAGCAGACTTAAAGAAGGAAACAGACCCTTTCAAAAGGGATGTGTTGAACGGTAGACAATTGGCTTTGAAGATCTCCGCCAACTCTGTGTATGGTTTCACTGGTGCCACTATTGGAAAGCTACCTTGTTTGGCCATCTCCTCCTCCACTACCGCATTTGGTAGAGTCATGATTGAAAAGACCAAGCAAGAAGTGCAAGATTATTACTCTACGAAAAACGGGTATCCTTACGACGCACAAGTTATTTATGGTGACACTGATTCAGTAATGGTCAAGTTCGGATATTCTGATTTGAAGAAATGTATGGAGTTGGGTGAAGAAGCTGCCAATTATGTCTCTACTAAGTTCAAGAATCCTATCAAATTGGAGTTCGAAAAAGTTTACTTCCCGTACTTATTGATCAACAAGAAGAGATATGCTGGATTGTACTGGACGAATCCCGATAAGTTTGACAAGATGGATACCAAAGGTATTGAGACTGTGAGAAGAGATAATTGTCGGTTGGTACAGAATGTGATTACTAGAGTGTTGGAAATTATTCTTGAGGAGAGAGATATTTCTAAAGCAGAGAGGTATGTGAAACAAACCATCGCTGATTTGTTGCAAAACAGAGTTGACTTGTCACTATTAGTTATTACTAAAGCGTATTCCAAAGTCGATTATGCTTCTAAACAGGCACACGTTTCTTTAGCAGAGAGGATGAGGAAAAGAGATCCAGGTTCAGCTCCTAATTTGGGAGATAGAGTGCCTTATGTGATCATTAATTCTTCTAGTACTAAAAACTACGAGAAGTCTGAAGATCCACTTTATGTTTTGGAGAATTCTATCCCAATTGATGTTAAGTACTATTTGGAGAACCAGTTGGCCAACCCATTGATGAGAATCTTCGAGCCAATTCTTGGAGAGAAACGAGCCAAAGAACTTCTTAATGGTAGTCATACCAGAACAATAAAAATGGGGGCACCCAAATCAGGAGGTATCATGGGTTTTGCAAGAAAAGCAGAGCTTTGCAAGAATTGTAAGTCACCATTAAAAGCTAATAACAAAGGAGCTCTTTGTGATAACTGTTTATCAAGTGGGCCTGAGCTCTACTGTAATGCATTGGCACAAATGAACTACTTGGAGAACAAATTCTCCAGATTGTGGACTGAATGTCAACGATGTCAAGGGTCACTTCATCAAGAAGTCTTATGCTCCAACAAAGATTGTCCTATTTTCTACATGAGGAAGAAAGCACAAAAGGATGTTTATCAACAGGGACAAGAGTTGGTAAAGTGGCAGAATACGTCGTGGTAGTTCAAATATTTATTTCATAATTAATGTGTAATGAATTATCGTAGCATTATGTCATGGTCATGATGATCAATGCTCCATTTCGTCTTTGCTGGGCTTGATGGTATTGATAAAACTCTCGGTAGCAGACCTATTCTGGACATCTAGTTGACCCGGTCTTCCGCTGCTTATGAAGTCGTTGGAATTGGCTTTTCTGATCTTGGGATTCTCAATGAACTCGTCTTGCGGTGATGGTAGAATCTTAGCTCCATTAGTTGGGGAACTTGTGGAAGTAGATGTGTTTGAGGATCCTATAGTACTAAGCTCCAACGACCCGTTCTTCAAATTTTTAGCAAATGAGGAGGTACGGTTGCTGTTGTTCTGCTTTGACAATTCCTTCAATTGCTTGATATTGTGTATGCACTTGCTGATGGTTTGCATCAACAACTTGGGCTTCAATGGCTTAGAAACATAGTCATCCATACCTTTAGCAAGAGACTTTTCTCTGTCTCCCAACATAGCATGTGCTGTCAAAGCAATAATGGGAGTTCTGAAGCTCAAGGAGTCGATAGGATTAGATTTCTTTTCCCATTGTCTGATCTTCTCTGTAGCTTCGAATCCTCCCATAACTGGCATTTGCACATCCATCAACACAACGTCATATTTGTTCTTCTGTATTGCTTCAAAAGCTTCAAGACCATTCTCGACCACCTCAACTTGATGTCCTTGTTTCTCCAAAATTCTAACGGCCAACTTCTGATTCACAAGATTGTCTTCAGCCAATAAAATCTTGTAGCTAACAGACTCATCTGTGTTTTGTGAGATTGATCTCGATTCAAGAGCAGGTATAATAGCACTAGCCAAGTCACTTATAGTGCATGGAGTATTACCATAAGATGAAATTCCCAAATCAATACAAACTCTCATGTTTAATTCGGGGATAGAGTGATGTAATAAGACCAATGGGATATACTTAACTTCAGGTAACAATCTCAAGTTTTTTGCTGTTTCAATAGAATCAATCATAATAATATCATACTTCACTGGTTCAGTCAAGTTTGCTTCACCAACATCTCTAACAACGATGGGACTCAACCCCAACTCAATTATTCCAGCCTTGATATCTTCAAGTTCACTTTCACTATGCTCGGTGGAGACAAACAATACATAATGACAACTAAATGGTAATAGCTGTTCCGTTTGTCTTGTGTATCTAATACCTGATGGAGAAACACTTACTGTGAAATAGAAATTTGAACCATGGCCGTACTCAGATGTCACCCAAATTTCTCCTCCCATTAAATGAATCAACTGCTTAGAGATCGATAAACCTAAACCAGTACCACCGAATTTTCTAGTTGTAGAACCATCAGCTTGGCAAAAGGTATCAAAAATTAAACCGAGCTTGTCCTTCTCGATACCGATACCAGTATCACTAACGCAGAACTCTAACAAAAGCTTCTCACTGTTCTCAGTGACTCTGCTTGATTTCTTCACACTGACACTGACCTTACCTTGCTTGGTGAATTTAATGGCATTTCCTGCTAGATTCAAGATGACCTGTCTTAATCTGAAAGAATCACCAATTAAATTGTCAGGGAATGAAGAGTCACATTGATAAGTCAAGTCCAAAGACTTCTCAATTGCTTTCACTGCTAAAGTCTTAAGTGCACCAAATACAGTACCTCTTAGACTGAAATCAATCTGTTCAACAGTCATCCTGTTGGCTTCAATCTTAGAAATATCCAAGATATCGTCAATAATAGTTAATAAAGAATTGGCCAAGTTGTGAACAATTGAGAGCATTTCTCTTTGATATTGAGTGAGTTCAGTATCCAAAGACAATTGTGTCATACCGATAATACCATTCAATGGTGTTCTAATCTCGTGTGACATATTGGCCAAGAATTCTGATTTAGCACTGTTAGCTAACTCTGCTGCTTCTCTTGCTGCAGTGTTTCTTTGGATAGACTCTCTTAGATTTAACACCATCTGATTGATTTTAGTCTTTAATGCATCCATTTCACCAGAAGCTTCAACTGTGATGAATCTTGTGAAGTCACCATCTGTTGCAGCAGCTGTAATTTGAGCGAAAGCTCTGACTTGTGAGGTCAAATTTGAAGCCATAGTATTGACATTAGATGTGATTTCTTTCCATAATCCATCAACATCGCTTACTTGTGCTTGGATACCCAATTTACCATTGATACCCACATCTCTTGCCACTTTGGACACTTCACTAGCAAACAATTGTAAAGAGTCCACCATTTTATTGATAGTGTTCTTCAACTGTAAGATTTCACCTTGAGCATGAACATCAATTTTCTGAGATAAATCACCATGGGCCACTGCAGTTGTCACCGTGGCAATTGAACGCACTTGATTTGTTAAATTTGTTGCCATTAGGTTAACATTTTCTGTAACAGCTTTCCATGCACCTTCAACATCTTGCACATTAGCTTGACCACCTAGAATACCTAAAGTTCCGACTTCTCTTGATAATGTAGTAACTTCAAGAGCGAAATTTTGTAATCGATCCACCATTTGATTGATAGTTAATTTTAAATTCAATATTTCACCTTTACAGTCAGCAGTGACCTTCTTGGATAAGTCACCTTCGGCGACAGCAGTAGTAACATTAGCAATATTTCTCACTTGAGTTGTTAAATTCAAAGCCATAGCATTGACGTTATCAGTAAGTTCTTTCCAAATACCTTCGACATTTTCGATTAAAGCTTGACCACCTAATATACCTAAAACACCCACATCTCTTGCTACTTTTGATACTTCAAAAGCAAAGGTTCTTAATTGGTCCACCATTGTATTAATAGTCATTTGTAATTGTAAGATTTCACCTTGGGCATGCACATTAATTTTTCTTGATAAATCACCTCTAGCAACAGCTCTTGTAACATCAGCGATTTCTCTAACTTGATTCGTTAAATTTAAGGCCATGATATTGACATTATCAGTTAAAGATCTCCAAATACCAACAGACCCTTCATTTTTAGCTTGACCACCTAATTCACCATTGGCCACTTCGGTTGCAACTTTTGTAACTTCACTAGCAAAAGTTTGAAGTTGGTCCATCATTGTATTAATAGTTATTTTAACTTTCAAGATTTCCGGATCGGATTCAACAGTATGAATTTCAACCTTCTTTGATAAATCACCCATTGCAACGGATATAACCACTGTTCCAATTTCAGATAATGCTTGTTTGAAAGCTTTATTTGCTGATTTTGAGGTTTCTAAATCATGCTTCACATCAGCAATCAAAGTATCTTGACTCTTTATATGAGAAATTAATTGAGTTCGTAGACTTTGGTAATCTTTCTGATAAAGATCTGGATCTTCAAGGATACTTAGTAATCCAGCAGAATCCATTGAATCTTTATCACCACTCAATCTTGGTTTCTTAATGAGGCGTGAAATTTTGGCGTTTTGAATTTGATTGTTTACCCTTTATATTGAGTAGAAATTGAAACTGTGGTAATTACTAACTTCTGGGATACGAGTCAAGATAATTAAAAGTTAGCTTGATATTTTTGTCACCAGGTTATTCACTTTGCTATTTTTAACCGTCCCTTAACAAAACTGTCAACTAAAATGAGATATTTTTGTGTAAGGCTTTTTTATAGATTGTAAATTAAGTTGGACAGCGGAACTATCACCCAAACTCCTGTAGAGGATTTTACACGCTGAGGTTAGTTTATTCGTGACGTCACTACTACTTAAAAAAATAAACTAAAGCTTTGTATGGGTACTGAACCCTGTTTGGTGAACAAAGTTGAATTTTGCCAATGACAAACGGTTGTAGCATAATTGAATGTTAGCTTAATTAGGCTAATTATGCTGCCAGAAGAGACTCAAAGCTCATCTTTATTGTTTAATTATATAATCAGCATAGTGGAAAAGAATTGCTAAAGTGAGCCAGGGTGACTGCGCCAATGAGATTGAGTAGCCGAAATAACAAAACAAGAAATGCCTGGCTAGCTCAATCGGCTAGAGCGTTTGACTTTTAAAGCAATTTAAGAGCCATCAAAAGGTTGCGGGTTCGAGTCCCGCGTCGGGCTTTCTTTTTAATTTTTTACTTTTCTAATCTGCTACTGCTGCCATTACTGACTATAAAAAACTCCAAGAATGACTTTCCCATTATTATGTTTATTGCAATCCTTTTTCCTGTGCTTGCTTATGGCTTAGCATTTAGCCCTCCAGTTTTAGTGACTCGTGAAGTAATTGACGTTAATGCACCTGCAGCAATTCCTTCTAATGCAGTGGAAATCCAAATTGAGACGGCTGCTAAATTAAATTTCAAGGCTGTCAAGAAAGCCTTTAGAGACTCAGACAATTACGTTATACATGTTATGGATACAAATACGTATCTTGTAAAGGATCCAAATGGGGTTGAGTCAAATGAAGAAATTGAATTAATTGAAACTGACTTTAACAATATCTATACACAAGAGAAGAAGACTGTTTCTGTACCCATTTCACCTTGTGTGCACCAAACTGATAAAAAATCTTCAGTGACTGTTGGTACTTCACTCTCGACAAAATGGCAAGTTAAACCAAACACAAAGGGTAAAGCTCAAATTGGTTTGATGGTGCCTAACTTAATGTTACCATTGACCTTTTCCACAACAAATAAAGTGACATTACAATTCTCTCAAACAACTGAAAAGGCTTATGAATGCTCTGCCAAAAATGGAGAGTCTGTTGTCCTTATGGCAGAAGTAACAACCCCAAAGTATCTTAATATCAAACAAAGAGCTGTGAAGTTCTTCAAGTATAAGGCTTATGTAAAGCCATGGTCAAACATCAAAGCCTTTATGAACCCAATTGCTGAGTATTCGTGTGCTACAAGTGATAAATCAATCACTCATTGCATCAAACCTCAATTTGAACAGGATACTTTTGAAACTCAGTCTGTAGCTGATTATTCTTCAATTCATGAAATTGAGCTTGATGATGATTATTCACTCCAATTTGAGTTACCGAATGGTTGGACTATTGGTAATATGACTAATATAATGTAATGCATGGCTTAGATAAGATTTAACCTCCTTAACTCTTGACAATTTGGCATTGGCATATTGTGCGCTTTACGCAATTTATCTTGATCAGTGTAAAACCAACCTTGTGCTTCGTCTATCATTTCATTCTTGTGGATTTGTTCTCTTGAACATCTGACTCGTTTTTCTTGAACGTACTTACTCTCCACTTTTGAATCAAAGTTGTTCAATTGTTGCTTAGTAATTTTTTTCTTATTCATGAATTTATCAGTAACATAGAATGGTATTTTATATGTTGGAGTTTTCCTTTGCACTGAGTATTGTGAGGTTTTGGTGAATGAATAGTCTGGAATGTCAGAATCAGAGAAAAGTGATGATAATAATGGGAACAAGAACAATAAAAGTATTGGCAAAAATGCTTTAAATGATTCAAAAGAACTTTGCTCTTGTTGTGTTGAAGTTGACCTTCTTTGCCTTGGTGGTTGTCTGAATCCATTCACACCTGGCCCACCAAAAGAATGGAATGTAAACCCATTATTACCATTGAACGAGAAAGTCTGAGCACCTTGTGGTTGATTACCGAAAAAGAATGAGAAGATATCATCTTCAAAAGCACCACCACCAGAAGAGAATGTAGCACCATTTCCAAATGGGTTTCTTGTTGCACCACTTGAGAATCCACTCGACGGAGAAAACCTTGAATCTGGATCAGAACCTGTTTGATCAAATATCCTTTTCTTTGACGGATCACTCAACACTCCCCATGCTTTATTGATATACTTGAAAGCTTCATCTGCTCGTGGATGAGGGTTCTTATCGGGGTGGAGTTTTATAGCAAGCTTCCTGTATGATTTCTTTATATCACCATCTGAAGAACTCTTATCAACCTGTAAGATTTCGTAGTACTGATGGGGTTTGTATGATAACACTTTTAGCACGATCTTCTCTTGCTCTTTCGTGTGTGATGACATGATTCACGTTGCAATTTGTGCCTGACTTTGCGGTGAATGTACTCAACAGTTGACTTATCAAGCGAGCGCCTCTTTTTTCAGCTATCAAGATTGATATTCTTTGGTAAAGACACGTGGATCGTTTTGGTGTTGATGCTGAGTTTACCACCATGTATTCTACCGCCATTACTTCTAGCTCCAATTGTAGGCTCTAATGATAGTTGTGGGTCCACGGTAGTGTGGATGATTTTTAGCTGATAGTTTTTGCCTATCTCTGGTAATAGTCTCGAGATAGTGATTTTAATCTTACGCATTTAGTGAATTTTGCAACTTTTACTTAAACTTCAACTTGTCTCATGACGGAGCCTACAATATGCAATCTTGGGCAAAAGACTACCGTTCATTTGAACGGTAACAACGGGCCTCATATGTTGCAACATCACAGCAGACAAGGTCTCTGGGAAAACGAAAAAAAAGAAGCCCGATGCGGGGCTCGAACCCGCAACCTTTTGATTACTTTTCAATTGATGATTAAGAGTCAAATGCTCTACCGATTGAGCTAACCAGGCATTTCTTGTTTTGTTATTTTCCTGAATGTCTCATACTCAGAGAGACCACTAGTTCACATGTTACCTAACTTAAGCCCTCGGTACTACCCCCACATTTTTTCTTGATAAATAGTTGAAGAGGCTCTTTTTGATATTATACCAATGGTGGCAATCACATTAGATAAATCTTACTTGGACACATGTCCATTCAAACCCGACTTATTCAAAGGTAAAGTTGTTTTCGTTACTGGTGGTGCTGGTACAATTTGCAGAGCTCAAACTGAAGCTCTAATTCTTTTAGGAGCTGATGCTGCAATCATTGGTAGAAATCAAGAAAAGACAACAAAAGCGGCTGAAGAAATGGCACAGTTAAGATCTGGTGCAAAGGTTTTGGGAATTGGTAACGTTGACGTTAGAGATGTCAACAGTTTGGTTAAAGCTTCAAATGAAACTGTTGAAAAATTAGGAAGAATTGATTTTGTCATTGCTGGAGCTGCTGGTAATTTCTTGAGTGACTTTAATCATTTATCTGCCAATGCTTTCAAATCAGTTATTTCAATTGATTTGTTAGGATCATACAACACTATCAAGGCAACTTTTGAACAATTGAGAAAGAACAAAGGTGCAATCATCTTTGTTTCTGCCACATTACATTACTATGGAGTTCCATTTCAATCACATGTGGGTGCTGCAAAAGCAGGTGTCGATGCTTTGTCAAACGCTCTCGCAGTTGAACTTGGTCCTTTAGGTATAAGATCAAACTGTATTGCACCTGGTGCAATTGATGGTACTGAAGGAATGGCAAGATTAGCACCTCCTGGTGGCAAACCACTCTACAAAAAAGTCCCATTGCAAAGGTTAGGCTCCACTAGAGATATAGCTGATGCAACTGTTTATTTGTTCTCACCAGCCGCTTCTTACGTCACAGGGACAATCCAAGTTGTTGATGGTGCAATGTGGCATTTAGGTTCTTTTGGTAGTGACATGTACCCTGAAGCAATACAAGCTCAAGGTGAAGACACTCCAAAGTTGTAGTAAAATAGGTCTTTAGTTCAATAGTAGTCGCATCGATTTTCAGTTCCACATTTAATGTTTCCTGGTTCAGGTCGTCAATCTTATAACAACAACGGTGGGTACCAGAGACCATCTGCTCCTCCACAGGGGTACAATCGACCCAACGGACCACCTCCTCAAGGCCACCAGAATTATGCACCTCCACAGGGTCCTCCTCTGGGGTACAATGGTCAGCCTCAAAATTACGGGCCACCTCAGGGCTATAACAGACCTAACGGGCCACCACCACAAGGATACGGAAGACCACAGGGCCCCCCTCCAGGCAGAGGTGATGGCGGATTCCAAGCACCGTCAACCGCACCCCAAAGATTCAGCAATAACGTCGACATGACTTTCCAATACTCGAATTGTTCAGGAAGAAAAAAAGCTTTACTTGTTGGAATCAATTACACGGGGACGCTGAGTGCGTTACGTGGCTGTATTAACGATGTCAAGAACATGAGTCAATTCCTCATTGATCACTTTGGATACACTTACAATGACATGCTAATTCTTACTGATGATCAAAGAAACCCAGACAAATTACCACTCAAGGCGAATATAATCAGGGGAATGCAGTGGTTAGTGAGTGGAGCTCACCCCAATGACTCGTTGGTTTTCCACTACTCCGGTCATGGAGGTTTAACAGAAGATCTCGATGGTGATGAAGAAAGTGGATTTGATGACGTTATTTACCCATTGGATTTTCAACAAGCTGGTTTCATTGTTGATGATGACATGCATGATATCATGGTCAGACCTTTACCTGCTGGATGTCGTTTAACTGCTTTGTATGATTCTTGTCACTCAGGAACTGCTTTAGATCTCCCATACGTTTACTCGACTAAAGGAGTGGTTAAGGAACCCAATTTATTGAAGGATGCTGGTACCGATGTATTTGGTGCTTTTATGAGTTATGAATCTGGTAACATAGGTGGGGCAATATCTACACTTGGTGGTTTAGCCAAAAAGTTTGCAAGACTGGGTTCAGTTGATAAAGATAGAGTAAGACAAATGAAAGCTTCACCTGCCGATGTTATCAGTATCTCTGGGTCTAAAGATGACCAAACATCTGCTGATGCCAATATCAATGGCGTAGCTACAGGTGCAATGAGTTATGCTTTTGTTACGGTGATGTCACAGAACCCAAACCAATCTTACTTGACACTTTTGAATAACATGAGAAATATCATGGCTGGCAAGTACTCTCAGAAACCACAACTCAGTGCATCTCACCCTATGGATATGAATGTTAGGTTCATTATGTAAGTGTATGTAATGTAGGTTGTTTTACAGTGGGAGTTTCGCACAGGTATTTGAGTTACGACAATGAGTGACAAGTTTGTTAGACACAAATCAACTCGTTGGGTCCGTGCGTCCGTGCCATCGTATGGCGATGAATGGAACGATGATTACGACTACGGAAGCAATTCAGAGGAAGAAGAAGAAGTTAGTTACGAAGCTAATACTGTAAAACCTGAACGATTCGTTTTGCCTCAAGATAAATCAGATAATCCTGAGCCTGAGCTGCCAGTGGATGGCAAGTACCCCTTTTCAAAGGAGAAATTGGTGTTGTCCATTGATAACCTTGAAGAACATGATTCAGACTCAGATAGCGAACTTAAACCTAAGCCACCAGCTCTCACTACTCACACTGACAACAGTACTGGTAGTTTGAACTTCACATCAGTGTTGAGACAACAGCTAGGAGAAAGTCAAGATGCACCTGTTGCGAATACAGTGATAGCAACTCAAGAAGATTCTGATTTCCAACCCCCAACTCCAGTGTATACCCTGAAACCCAAATTACCCGACACCCCTGCGTCTGAGACGAGCTTTGCTTCAGATGCTGACTCTATTCAACGAGAGAGTGATCTCAAAGTATATCATAGGGACAACTACCCGTTAGGTGAAGACAGCGTCATAGATGAAGCTCCAAAGGAAGAATCCGAACAATCTGATGCTTTCAAGACACCAATAGATGTAAGTCCTCATCCCGAAGAGACAAATCTTAATGTTAATCCTTTGGTGCTTTCCATAGACAGAAAACCATCCGACGAGGCTGAATTCAATAACTCAGCCTCAGACAGTGATGATCCAGTGCCTTACTATGAAAAAGCGCCGCTGCATCCAAGTTACGACTTTGACTCTGATGAGGGGGCTGATGCTACCCATTCGTACCACGAAGATTCTACAAACAAGACAAATGAAGCTCTAGACAACCTTATACATGATCTTCAAACTGCTTCAATGAACGAAGAAGGTAAAGAAATGTTGCCAACTCTTGATTCAATACAGAACTTTCAACTCCCCGATTTCGAGAATAATTATGACTACTATGACTACGATTTGGATGATGATGAAGAACCCAAACAAAATGAAGTTACTCCAATTGCACCTTTATCATCGCAAGACGAGCAAGAGTTTCACGAGAAATATGTCACACAGTTAAGTGGACACAGACCATCTGTCAGAAAACCCCCAAAAGCTGGCCCCACATTGAATGACAATTCAAGTCGTTCCTCATCCATAAGGAAACCTCCACCAGAGACAGTTTTCTCACCCACATACAGCACATTTGGAGATGCAGTTGATGTATACATCAGCGACAAAGATTCTGAAAGCGTGCAAAAGGAAGTTGTTGAAGAACCAGAAGAGTCCGAAGTCAAAAACGAACTCAATGAGGATCATTCAAGGCAAGAAAGTGAAAATGAACTTCACCCAGTTCAATCTACTGGCTCGTTATCGACAGGTAAACTCTCAGTGGAAACAGGCTCACATATCCATGAAGCATCAAGCATCAGTGATAGAGATGTCAATAGGCGTGATTCTACCAACACCTTGAACATGGGTAGCTGGAAACCCAACACCAACAATTTTAGAGAGCAGTTCATCAATGATAACGATAATGAGTCCCAAATTAACTTCAACATGTATGGTAACGACAACAGTGGCTACAACAAGTTCACTAAGAGACTGGTTTCTGATGCTGTATCTTCCAGGAGCTCGCTTTCCATTCCAGAGACTATTGATGTTGCACTCCCAAGCATTGATGAAGACCCTGACGATGATAATGAAGACAATAATGATACATTTGATAGTGGTGATGGGCCTCAGCCACATGGACACCCATTGTCAAACGTTGTAAGTCAAGGCGAGTCAGTTAACTCGGGGACCTCACTTTCGAAAATTCCCACATCACAGCAAAAGTATTCCAGTCTTTTGGGAGCTTCAGATGACACACCTACTTCTAGGGTGATATCGCAAGAGACTGCCAATAGTTTTGAGACTGCACCACTGGCCCCACTTAGTGAAATACCTACAAACACCCTCGACACTAAGAAAACATATGTGCCAGCAGCTTACCCTGTTTCCAACTGGAATAAGATAATGAAACCTTCACAGTCGATAGACAGAATCAGATTGCTTGAAGAGGCATTGCAAAAAGAGAATGAGTATGAGACAGGACTCAAGAATTGGCTCAACGAGACACTCAAGAAATCAGACAACACCAACAACATGCACATTGGGAAAATAGCCAGTCAAGCGTATCAGAATGCTCCACATAATGACCTAAGAAGACATGCTTCAATCAGAAGTCGAGTTTCGAGTGTCAAAGATAAAGTTGAAACTTCATCGATATCTGCATCCAATCTTGGAAAAAGGTTCTTCAGTCGTGGTAAGAAACTCATGAAGTCAAGTCAGTAAGCAAGAAGTTAGTTAGTATTCGGTAGTGTTATGAACAAGTTTTATGTGGATGTTTTGCAGTCGATTGCCTAAACGAGAATTCGCACATGCTGGGGTAATTACTTATGATCAAATACATGATTGAAACCTACACATTACCATTGCTTACGTTTGTGTTTCAGCATACCCCATCATTTATTTGGGTCTTTGTGGACTTTATTCTTGATGTGTTCTTTTTCTGGGTACGAAAATTGTACAATTTCTACTATTCAAAGGACCCTATAAAGGAATACTTAAAACAACTCAAGAATGTCCAGAGTTACAATGAGTGGAAGAAGACAATAGCAGAAATCGATAACGTCACAAATTTAGACTTATGGAGGCAAAATTTCATTTCAAAACACTACGATTACGTGCTAGTAGACGAGAGAACTAAATTGTTGAGAGAGGCAAGACTCAACCAGGATTCTACATTGATCATGTCGTTACTTCGAGGTGGACTAATCCGGAATTTTGGTGGTATAGCCCAAAAAAAATTGTATATCAAGTCGTTTATGGGCACCAAGTTCAAAATAGAAGAGTACATCGCCGAAGTCCTCAACTGCTTGAATTACTTGAATGATACCATCAACTCCAACACAGACGGGAACGGTGTGGGATACATTATGAACACTAAACAACTCACTTTGGATTTCTTTCATGACGCCAGACAATCATTTGGCTCAACAGCTTTGATCCTTCAGGGTGGCTCTTTGTTTGGATTGTGCCATCTTGGTGTTGTCAAAGCCCTCTATTTCAAGGGACTCCTTCCCAGGATCATTGGAGGAAGCTCAGTGGGAGCAGCAGTGGCATCTTTAGTGTGCGCTTTAACTGATGAAGAGTTGATCCCCATACTTATATCCATTGCAAGTGTCATGGGAGATGTTGATAGGTTGAATCATGACGTGGACGAGAGATACGGCAATGTCATTGATAACGTCATCAAGAAAGGCTACTCTCAAGACATTTTGTTGTTCTTGAAATTTGTACGAGACACAATTGGTGACTTGACCTTTGAAGAAGCATACTTGAAAACAGAAAAAATCTTGAACATTGCTGTACATCCAACAAACCACTCTGTACCTTCGTTGCTCAACTATATCACATCACCAAATGTCATTATTTGGACAGCAATTTATGCATCTATTGGTACAGGAGTTCTCTCTGATAATGTTCAGTTGTATGTTAAAGATTTCAACAACAATATAGTTCCTCAGTCACCAGGTGTGAACGTTGTGTTCCTCAAACCTCAAGATGTGAGTTATCAACAGCACTACTTTTCATCATCAAAAAAACAATCAGACAAAAGTTCCAATTATTCTGAACCATATTATGACGCTAACATCAAGGCCAAGTCCGCATACACAAGGTTGACTGAACTCTTCAATGTCAATCATTTCATTGTAAGTTTAGCAAGACCCTATCTTGCGCCTCTTATCTCGAATGACTTGAAACAATACACCGAGTATGGACGCACGACTTATAAGCGGGTTCCTTCCAACAAAGATGATGACCGGTTCAAGACCAAGAAATATGTGAGTCGAAAGTCCGATTTTGTCGAAGTTTACACCAAAGACACTGGATTCACATTCCTCAAACATTTGAAGAATCTAGTGGGTATGGAGATACAACACAGGCTCGAAGTTATGAACAAGTTAGGGCTACTTTCGGACGCTGTTAAGCGTTTTTGTATTGATGAGAAGCCATCATACCCACAATCATTGACCAATATTCGAGAGATTACTATAGTACCTGAATTGAGATACTTGTTGAAGGATTTTGGTAGAGTTTTTGATGTTCATAAAACATTGGAGAATATTCCATATTGGGTACTTGTTGGAGAAAGATCCGTATGGCCATTGTTCCCTCTACTCTCTGCCAGATGCTCTATCGAATTTGCACTCGATGATTTGTACAACATTCATCGCAAGAAGTTCTGATCAACTGAAAAACAACTTAATATTGCCTTCCCGAGACACATGATACTTATAGTGCCTTTCAATAATTTTGACATCTTTGTACGGTGTTGAGCCTTCGATCACTGAAAGTGTACCTGTTATATCTTTAGCTCTGCCTGTGGCCAAAGGAGCAAGAGATATGACCAAAGACGCCCTGTGATGGAGTTTGAGAAAAAAATCAGAGATGGCGTATCTTGGGTCATACACTGAGTCCACACCCAAATCCACTAGCTGAGGATGATTGTGATTGCTGATGACATAAAGTTTATCACATTTCTTATTGAGGTTGTGGATGTTTCGTATGAGATCATTACTGGAGATATTAGTGCTGGTCAAAAGTATCTCTGGACACTCAAGAAATACCACACCCCTAGACTCTAGAGGTTCAATTGAGTCGAACAATGCTGCCACGTCATTAGTAGCATTCTGAGGATTGGTGATGTGTTTTGTGAACAAGTCAGTGAAGAAATCAAAGTATTTAAAGTCAGTGCTTCTGTCTAAATTCAAACCATTTTTTTTGCAGCCTTTAACGTAGAAGTCCTTTTGATTAACAAACGACACAAACCTTACAGTGCAACGTTTGAGTGATTTTTTGGTGAGCTCTTTGTTGACCAAAGTAGCAGTTCCACCAAGTGCGTTCTCAATAAGAGAGTTAACTAACCAAGTTGGTTGTGTCCCGTCAAGGTATGAAACGATGCCAAGAGATGATTCTCCTGCAATCACCTTATCTGAGATTATCGTATTGTCATTGTAAATCACGAGATCCTGTTCCTGCGATGCCATGGCCACTGTGAGATAAAAAAGAATCACACTAACGAAGTGAGATACAAAGCGAAGAAGCAAAAAAGAAAGCTCCGCGACGGGGAATTGAACCCCGGTCTACCGCGCGACAAGCGGTAATTCTAGCCACTAAACTATCACGGATCCTGTTGTTGAATAATTTTGCCAGAAATAGATACCATGGTGAGGTAGTTCATGAGAAAGAGATAGAGTCATTCTCATGTCAGAGTCCCTCCTTATACTGTGATGTCCGTCAGAGTCGTTGAATACATGAGATCTACATGAATCTTCTACACCACCCGCATTTACTAGCAAACCGTCACATTATTCTATTTACAGATCTATGATACACATAATCTAATCTGGTCTAAAAGTATTACCATCTAAAATTGTATGAATTTGTCTCAAAGACAATTGGTATAGGAGGAGCATGATTGAACTTTGAAGACCTGTCCAAATGAATCTCGGGCCAACACCTGAGAATAAACCTCTAATACCTTCATTTTTATAAATTAGTCCAAGTGCATTCAAAGTTGAAATTTTGTTGGAAGAGTTATGATGAGACGACCCTTCTAATGAAGTTTGGATTCTCGTTTTGATGACATCCAATGGTGTCGTAAGTATACCTGCTAAACCACCAGCAGCAGCTCCTGTAAATAACTCCAATGGTACAGGTAAATCAGAAGATTTATGATAAATAATTGCCCAACTTCTAAATTTTTCATAAAAAGCAAACTGCAATGCACTGAATGGCAAATCTCTTAGAAGAGTTTCTTTGTAACCGAAAACGAAAGCTCCTGGTCCTTCAGTCTTTGCAATAGTTCTAATAGCATCAGTTAAACCTCTATAATTATAGCCACAATCTTTTGTGAATGGATTATTGTATCTGCCTTGCAATTGTAATCTCGTCTTCAAAACTTCTGATGGGACATAAAAAACCGATGATGCACAATCTCCTAGTATGCCTGCAATTAAGAATGAAAAAGTTTCATTTAAATGGTATTCATTTATAAGTTTTCTTTTTGTGAATTCATAAGTTCCAAAAAAAGCAGCCGTTGATGGTATAGAACCTAATAAAGCAGGGGAATAACCTCCATATAAACCTCTAAAGAAACCTTCTTCTCTTAGAACTGTTGCATATGCTGGAACCATATTTTTATATTTTTTCAAGTGCAGAAGTCCTTGTTGCCTGGTCTTCACTGTATCTAATGAATGCATGGATGAATCACCTACAACACCTCCAAGTGCTCCTGCAATCATACAATTTAGTATTGGAGGTTCTTCATCACCATCAGGAATAACTTCAATTACAGGCTCATGCACTTCATGATGAAACCCTAATGGGAGTGTGGAGTTGGAGAATGAAGCCATTCAGCAAAGTTGACTGGCTTCGTTATTGCAAAACAAGTCTGTGTTTTATTGACAGATCCAATCAGAAGTGTTTTCTGGATTGAGTCTCATGTCGCGATGTCTTTAAACTTATTGAGCCGTGTCGCAATTCGACGGTACCATGTATTGGCTATTGAACTGTCATGCGATGACTCATGCGTGGCTCTACTACGGAAACTGTTAGGTTCACGCCCGGTGGTAATAGATCATGCTAAAATTACTCTAAATTCAGCTGATAATGGTGGTATAATCCCAACAAAAGCTCATGAATTTCATCAAATGCAACTACTGTCACTCGTGCTGGACTTCATAAACAAGAACAACCTTCTTGGTCGATATCCAGATATAATAGCGTGCACTAGAGGCCCAGGTATGGTGGGGAGTTTACTGGCAGGTTTGCAATTAGCTAAAGGACTCTCTATAGCTTGGAACAAACCTTTGATTGGCGTTCATCACATGCTAGGGCACATTTTTATTGCTAAATTGGAAGCAGACCTTCAGTATCCATTCTTGAGTTTACTTTGTAGTGGCGGTCATACGATGTTGGTTCTTCTGAAAGCTGTCGATGATCATGAAATCATTATAAACACGATGGACATAGCTGTGGGTGATGCTCTCGACAAGTGTGCTCGTGAACTTGGCTTCACAGGTAACGTTTTGGGAAGAGATCTCGAACAATATGTGAACCAGTTGACGCCTGAACTAAAACTGGAATTTGCAAACATAGACACCAGAACAAGACACAACAAGTTTGGCTTAATACTGAAGTTGCCATTAACAGGACCCAAACAACAAGCTATACCTGAAACACTCGAGTTTTCTTTCGCTTCCTTCTTGAGTTCAATTCAGACTTTCAAAAGAGATTACAATTTAGATGAAGCTAAACTGTTCATCGCCTACAAGACCCAGAATATGATATTTGACCATATCATCAACAGGGTTAATATCGCATTCAAGAAACACGGCAAGCATGGCGACGGGAAACTCCTTGGAGTAAAGGATTTTGTGTTCTCTGGTGGTGTGGCATGTAATCAACTCTTTAGGAGCAAACTTCGAGACCAGCTCAAAGCAGATGTCTCTGCACCACTCAGGTTCCATTTTCCTGACCCGTCATTGTGCACAGACAATGCTGTGATGATAGGAATGGCAGGTGTTGAAATATTCGAGCAGCTCCACTACGTCTCTGACTTAAGTATAACGCCTATACGAAGGTGGCCGATGAACGAGTTGCTCTTACCCGATGGGTGGAAGAAGGTTAGTAACGACTACATCGACACAATAATTAATGAATAATGTACATAGACTATAATACAGTTAGGAGGTATCAGTGTCAGACTCCAGGTCGATGTTAAAATCATCCTCTTGTTCTTCTCTGTGGCCCAAATAAGCTTCAGTGATACTGAACTTGTCAATGAGAGCTTCCCACACGGCGTAGTTGAACCCAGCGATATGGTGCTTAGTGTCTTGTGAGTCCAGAGTTCTCAAAGAAAGTACCTCTGCTGGCGTAGTTTTCTGTACCATGGGTATATCATCCTGTAGAAACAACTTCAACTTCCCGTCTTTTATGAGGAAACTTGTGAAGAATAAATTCTCGACAGACTGGCTGAACGAGTTGGGGTTTATGAAGAAATTGAAAAAATTCACGGGGTTGTCTTCTCGTTTGTTATGGAAAGTAGCGTAAACGCTCTTGACAAGATTGGAAGTACTTTGATCTTCTTCATTGTTAAGATCATCTAAATTCAACTGTTGTGCTGTAGTGGAATGGCCACTTGAAATATCATTGGGATTTCGAGCTCTCTGTACTCGAGCTTTCTTCTCTACACCAAATGGACCATGCAAAAACAGCATAGGAATGGTCTTGGGTGTCACTTTATAAGCCAAAAGTCCTAACTTGAGCCAATTATGGTTATTGAACGTTTCCTCCATCATTTCTTCGTCTATATCTCCGTGAATTTCATTAGCATCATCCATTAAAAACTGTTTCATGGTGGTGACAAAATCATTTTGATCTAACGCTGTTCCCAAATCTGCTAGTTTGATGTTCTGTGCATTGACAGCAGCAAGACTCGACGCATCGAGGAACGACAAAGTGTCGGCTTGTTGGACTCGCGTGTCTCTGTTGCTTTCGGTTTGCACTTTACGATAAATCGAATGCAATTCTTCGAGATGTTTCAGAACCGTCTCGGTGGCTTTGCCTTTATAGGCTTCAGCCATCAGACTCTTGATCTTATCTCTGTACTCATCGTACGTATTAAGGAGTTGACCATTCTCCGTACGTCGTTTTGGTTGTCCATGAACACTTGGGGCCATGAATCGAATCGCGTAAAGTCAGACCAAAAGTAAAATACATGGCTCACCGTATCAAAAAGCTTGACGTGTCTGTGGTCAATAAGATTGCAGCAGGTGAGATCATTGTACAACCAGCCAACGCTCTCAAGGAAATTCTAGAGAATTCAATTGATGCTGGTGCTACAGTTATCGATATTGTCGTCAAAGATGGTGGTACAAAACTATTGCAAATTAATGACAATGGCCACGGCATAAATAAAGATGATCTACCATTGCTATGTGAAAGATTTGCTACTTCAAAGCTCCAAACGTTTGATGACTTGCAAACGGTGTCAACCTATGGATTTAGAGGTGAAGCATTAGCTTCAATCTCTCATATTGCCAGACTATCAGTCGTTACGAAGACTCATGACTCACCAGTTGCATACAAGGCATTCTACATCGATGGGAAACTCACAGGACCCAATTTCAAAGATCAGGGTGACGTGACAGTTAAGCCTGTCGCCGGCAAAAATGGCACTCAAATAACAGTGGAAGACTTGTTTTACAATGTGCCCACTAGACTCAAGTCTTTAAGGTCCAAGAATGACGAGCTTATAAGGATCTTGGATGTGGTGGGCAAATATGCCGTCCATACGAACGGCGTGGGCTTCAGTTGTAAGAAATTGGGGGAAAGCCATCAGACCCTATTGACAAGGGTAAACTTGCCGTTAAAAGAAAGAATACGAGCGGTGTTTGGACCCGAGGTGGCCAATGAATTACTAGACGTGGTACTTGATGGAAGAATTTCATCTGCACAAGAGCATCCTTCAGAACATGAATTTGGATTATTGAAAGTGGAAGGTGCTATTTCAAATTCCAACTACAACAGTAAGAAGAATGCTCAAACGATATTTTTTATAAACCATCGTCTAGTAACTTGTGACCCGCTTAGGCGGGCCTTGTTGTCAACATACCAATTTTTTCTTCCACGAGGTGCACTGCCATTTATTTATTTGAGTTTAGAGCTCGATCCCAAAATTGTCGACGTCAATATTCATCCAACAAAGAGAGAAGTTCGTTTTTTGCATGAAGAAGAAATTATTGAAGCTATCAAAACCAAAATCTATGATTTGCTTTCAAGTGTTGACACGGCAAGAAAATTTAAGGCACAAGGACTTTTTAGTTCATTAAAAAGAGAAAGCGAGGTTTATGAACAATCCCAAAATAGTAAAAAATACCGTCAAGAAAATAAATTGGTCAGAGTTGATGCTAGTCAAACCAAATTGAACTCCTTCCTAAAGCCATCTACTAAGCAAATTACCAACCAACAAGAATCTGATCATATTGAAAATGAGGCAACAATTGACGACGGAATCTCCAGTGAAATTCCAGCAAGCGAAAATACTAATTCAGACGACATGCATAAATCATGCATAACAATAGATACAATGAAATTCCAACATGGAACACTTGAGCAAGCTGACCGCAGCAGTCAGCAATCAACAGATATTACAAACGATTCTGGAAAATCATCAGAAACTGAAGACGTGGAACAGCAATTATTTGTTGAACAAGATGCTGTCACTGCAACAGTTGATGAGAATAAAAGTCAAAATTTGAAACAGCTATTTACCTTTGGTGAAGAGCTACAGATACGACCGCAGAAAAATAAAAAAGAAACCCAATCACTGGAATTTCAGATTGAAATATCCGACGAAGAAGGCAGTTCATGCAACAATGATGAAGTCAATCACAATGAAGATCGAACAACTGAACAAGTTGTGAAGCCCTTGTTAGCATTTGATCCGATCGAGATAACGAACAAGAAGTATGTGAAAGTATCGTTGGTAAGTATAAGAGAGTTAAGGGGAGAATTTACTAGTAAGATTGACAAGCGGCTTACCAAGATATTTCAAAACGCATCTTATATCGGCCTTATGGACCAGGAAAAAAGGTTATGTTGTTTTCAATCCGATGTAAACCTTTTCCTATGTGACTATGGCACTGTGCTACACGATTTCTATTACCAGACTGTTTTACAACAGTTTTGTAATTATGGCCAGTACAACTTTAGCGGTCCACTTGATGTGGATGAGGTCTTGGGTCCTCTTTATGAGAACACCACAGGTTTAGTTTCCAAGCAAGAGGTCAAACAAGCTTTAGTCAGTATGAGAGATATGTTTGAAGAGTACTTCCTGCTTGTATTTGACCAGCAAGACGATAAGGTGCTTCTCAAAACCATACCCATGGTTGTGCACGAGATCAGACCCACTTTTGACAAGCTACCCCACTTCATCTATCGACTAGGTACCCGGGTCAACTATAATGACGAGAAGGAGTGTCTTGAAGGAATAATGAACCAAATAGCTCTATTTTACGTGCCAGAAAGCAATGGTGATCCCGAAACAAGAGACTCAACCAATAGTTTGCTCGACAATACCATATTCCCAATCCTCAAGCAGCGGTACCTTGCTACATCTGAAGTTGACCAGGCAGTTATTCAAATAGCGGACCTCCCTGGCCTCTACAAGATTTTTGAGAGATGCTGAAAAATTCACAAGCTGTATGGGGAAATTTTTTAGTGAGAATCGACAAAGGTTTTATTTAGTTGTACGTAAATCAAGTTATGATCATTGAAGATTCTTTATACGAGGAGATCATTCGAACGTTGAATCTTGGAGGGTTCCCTAAGAATGTTGTTGACTTTCAGGAATCGCAAGAATTGTTCCAGCAGTTGGTGTTTCTTGATTATCAGCTTCAGCTCTTGATCCAAAACGAGTTCGATGGAGCTGAACTAGTACCTGCTGCAATATATGGGTCACAAGATCTGTCTTCCACAAAGAAATTGGCTTCGTTGATCACGTACGCTGAGTCTATTCTCAGTAACTACAATAATGTTCATAAGGACTACCCTGAAAAATTGTACAGTGCAGTGTTAATGAGCCACTTGTACTTCTTAAACTCACAGAATGACTTGATGTTGCAATCATTAGAGTCAGTGGCGGGGGAGACTAACCATTTTAGTTCTTCAAAGTACTCTAGAAGCCAAAACTGTTTCTTGAACTATTTGGTCTGCAGGTACAACGTGTTGAATGGGTTCACCGATATCGATAATTCAAAAAATTCATGGACAGAGTACTTGACAGCTAAGGAGAGAACGTTCACCAAGTCTGAAGTAGCAGGAAACTACTGGCTCGAAATATTGTTCAAGTACTTAAGTCTTCAAATCACCGATAACGGTACTCGACAACTATCCTTTGACGAGATCCGAAACTCCAGTCTCAAGAAGAATAAAGTTTCTTTAATAAGGTACTGCAATTTCTTGGTTAACTATAAATTGGAAATCAATATCAACAGAATTATCGATAAATCATTCAGGAAAGAATACTCCAACTTTTTAGCGCAAGAACTCACTGCTTACTTCAAGGGCGACAGCAAAGGGTTCCCACATGCTTCTAGTGAAAATAGCGATGTCGACGAGTTCATTGATAACTTGTACTCTTCATTAAGCTACAAGAGTCATAAGTTCATTGACGTTCGTGAGTCGAAGAAATTCTTGGTTAGCGCTACTGAAAAGACCTACCAGAGCGAAATCGTTCTATCCACTTTGATCAAAGTGCTTATAGAATTGAACGAGTATGACGAAGCTCTAGCTGCTTTCAAGACTTACATCAGTTACATCGAAAAGAATCAGGTACAAGAAAGAGGTGAAATAAAGGATATTTTATCTATCATCGAAGTGTATTCGCTCTGTCTTATTAACTTCAATCCTTTGAATGCTATCAAGTTGAAAAAGTTCAAGCACACAACTGCTAAAACTGTCATGGAGAACCTACACAAATTTGCCGCAGATTTATCAAAATACTTATCAGTGTTGAAAGACCATGCTAGTTTGACCTATGATGAAGACATCGACGACCCAAAAATCAAAAACAATCGCTTATCGTTCTTGTACTACAAGTACAACGCCAATATTCTTTTGAGTGATAGGAGTGATTTGATTAGTTTGATTTCAAGCGCCTGGTACTCGTTAGGTTATATCTACTATTATTTATTGGTGTTCGAAACCCCAGATAGAGATTACTTGAAGCGTTACCAAACCCAGCTTCTACTTGCTTATAAGAATAGTGTTATTGTCAACTCTACAGGGAAGTTGGAGCACTTATTCAGCTACGCATTGGCATTGTCTTACATTGGAGAGGTGAAATCCAGTGTAAAACTCTGCAAGTTCATATTGAAAAAGTACCCTGAATCATTTCAATCGTGGAATTTGCTAGCTCTTTTGAGAAGCTCAGATGAAACTGATAACGATGAAACTGGAAGTAAGAAAGAATCAGAGAAGTTTATCAACAGTGCTTTGAACATTGCGGGCATTTTCATCGTCAAATGTAAGAATGATAAATTCAAGATTCCATTGAAAGTTAAATTTGAGATTCTTCAATTGAAACTTACCCAGTTATCTATTTGGGAATTATTGCATGGACCAAAATATGTTTTGGAGTATTTGAGTGAAGTTTTTATACTCTTTTACGAGCTTTTCGATATTAAATATGAAGAGCAAGTCAAGAATCAAAATAAAAATTACGTGCTTGACTCTAAATGGTCACATAGACCAAGTTTCATTGACCCAAAGGTCAAGATTGGACCAGATCATGCTGCTGATAAGAAGAAACAACTTGCTAAGGACAACATTAAAAGACTTAGTAAGCTCCATAGACAAGAAAGCAGAGTCTCATCCAGAGGAACTACAACCCATAAGGAAAGTAGTAAGCTACTGTCCAGTGAGCGTAAGCTCTTGCAAGATATTTGGCTCTGGGCCAGCAAAGCATACTTGAAAGTGGGACTTCTCGAAGAGAGTGAACAGTGTATTATTGAGGCCGAAACGGTTCATGAACCCAATGTCAAGACGTTTACACAATTGGGATACTTGACCTCAAAGAAGCAGAAATTTTTGTCCTTACAAGAGTTTGAAAAGTCATTGGAGACATTGGAAGCAACGAATCTGTTTAACAAGATTGATTATTTGGAGACGCTTTTAGGATTATCCAAACTTTTTTTGATTGACGATACGCCTACCAACTCACTTTTCATTTCTGCTAAGGATAACAATAGTGGAATGATTAGACTCAAGAACTACTTGGAGAAATTTCTCTATTGCTGGCCTGTGGGGTACAATTCAGTTGAAGTTTGGTACTATTTGAGCATCCTCTACGAGAAGTTCGATGATAAGATTTTACTTGCCAAGTCATTGAATCGGTGTATTGAACTTGAAACTATCAGACCAACAAGACACTTTTACGTTTGTGATGAAAACTTGAATTTCGAGTTTGAGTAACCGATTCGCACTCATCAAAAAATTCATCATTATCATGGCAGAAGTTGAACCAAGGCAAATTTTATACTGTGGAATTTGTAGTTTCCCACCTGAATATTGTGAATTTGGACTTTCATTCAATAAATGTAAACAATGGTTAAATGAGAATGATTCAGAACTCTTCAATAAATTGTATAGTGAAGAAGCATTAGCAAATGCAACTTCGACGTTGTCGATTGAGAAAGAGGAAGCAATCTCTAAAGATTTACAAAAGAAGCAAGAGAAAGAAGAGAAGAGAGCAGAAAGAGAACTTCGAAAGAAATTAGCATCGAAAGTTGTTATCAAGAGAATCGAAAGAAATAAGAGAAAACACATCATTTCGATTAGTGGATTGGAAGTTTTTGAAATTGATATGAAAAAGCTTTCAAAACAATTAGCATCGAAATTTGCAACTGGATGTTCTATTGTTAAGAATGCAGAAAAGAAGGAAGAAATTTTAGTGCAAGGTGACGTTAGTGACGAAGCCAAAGAATTTATTGAAAACTTATTGAAAGACAAAGGATTAGATGAAGTTAAAGTTGAGCAAATTGATGATAAGAAATTAAAGAAGAAAGCAGCAGCAGCCGGAACCACTACTCCTGCAAAAGATTAATAATGATGATATATTAACTAATTTTACAATAATTATACAGAAATGCTATTACGTACCCACAAAAAACTATCATTATGATAGTAATCTAGATATTGTAGGTACTTTATCAATTTTCGGATGATTAGACTCTTCATCGATAATGTTCTTGAGTATTGATGCACCATCAACTTGATTTATAGCTGAAAAGGTGCTTGGAGTGAGATCGTTTTCTTTTGACGTTGGACTCTTTGGTTCTGGTTTTACTTGTTGCACTTGAAAAATATTGGGTACTTGTTGTTGTGGTGGAGGATATTGCTGCTGGAGTTGTTGTTGATGCTGATGCTGATGATGATGATGTGGCTGAGGTTGAGGTTGATGCTGTTGTGGAAATTGCATGAAGGGCACATTTTGTTGTGGAATGGCGTTGACAGTTGACAATAAACCATTGTTGGGCAAGTATGTCATGGGGACTTGAACCATTGGCATAGTTTGCATTTGAACTGGTACATTTGAGTACACTACGTTACCCATTGGTCCCATTGCATAGGGTTGAATCGAAACCATTGGTCCATAAGGTGATTGAATTATTTGAGTTGCTGAAGTATGATTTGGTTGTTGTTGGTGTTGGTGTTGATGCTGCTGTAGTTGATGCTGTTGTGGTTGCTGTGTTTGTTGATGATGTTGTGATTGCTGTGTTTGTTGATGTTGTGATTGCTGTGTTTGTTGGTGCTGTTGTGGTTGTTGCGATTGCTGTGGTTGTTGTGGTTGCTGTTGCTGTGGCTGTGAATGCTGAAGTGGAAGTTGTTGATTTGTTTTAGGTGGCAGTTGGCCATTATTTGTTGAATCAACCTGTGAAGTTTGTTGATTTGGTGATACCATTACAGGAGTAGGCTGATACCTGATTGAATGAAATCCTTGTGACTGATTTGTAGGATTACTTGAATCATTAATGGCGATATTTGAATTACTTGAAGCATCATTTAAACTATCAAGTCTCAAATTTTGATTATATTGAGCCATTCTTAAGGCGTTTCTAGCAGATTGATCTAAATTCAAGTAAGCACAATGAAGTTTACCCTTTAAGCAATTAAGGCACAGAGGTAAATTTTCATCACACTTGATACGCCTCTTTTTACAAGTTCCACAACCAAGATGACTATTCCTATGTTTCCTCCTTGTATTCTTTTTCCTTTGTGATAAATGAGGTTGTGGATTAACAGCACTTCTCAATGCTTTATTAAATGATTTATCATCATTATCCTGAAACAGATTATGAGAGTTCATAAATCATTAATTAATTATAAAAAGTTTGATTTTTGGATATGTCAATTTGATATATAATTGAATTGATAATTTTAATTAAATTAATTATTTTCCATGATGATTATGAATAAAAATCAAAATTAACTATAAGGTTACAGTGTTAGTATAAAATTTTATGTAGTCAAAACAATTTTTTTTTCGCTATTTTCACATTTTAATGTGGAAATTAGTGTGAAAAGCACTTTAAAAACACTTTAATTTTAACCAAAATTAATAGAGGAGAAGTTGTCAATCAAAGTAATGAAAAAAAACTATTTGTAGAAAATTTAAGGTTATGACAAGACATCGGGAATAATTGAAGGCATTGTTATAGTGGAAAAAGTTGCACATGAATTTATGTTACATATTGGCATTTAATTGTTACATTGGTACCTTTTTGTTCGTAAATACACGATGCGATCTCCAAAAATTTTTCTGGAGGCAGAGCAATTGGCCAACAGTTGGCGCAGTTTGGCGAGCAGTTTGAACTTTTATTACCAAGGGAAAATCAAAACACAACAAACTCAATCAGTAGAATTTATCATGTTCACTAGCAACCAGGAACAGTTTGAATTTTACCCAAATAGGCCAAGGCCCTAGATTTTCCGCTCGCTCCACTTGCAAGTGTTCGTAAAAGCAAAAGGTGTTTTCAAGTTATACACAGGACAAGTTTCTGAGGTTTTTTTTTATTTTGGCCATGAAAAAAATACATTGTCGTACTTTTTCGGGTGGGCGATACGTGACTGGTTTGTAGTTCGGATAAACAAGCTTCATCCAGTTACTCGTAATCTTAGTTTGTTATACGAGTCACACCAGATTATTATTTCAGTAATGCTAAGCATAGTTAAGCAGTTGCAGAGCAGTTTTTGCAGCTTGAAACGGGCTGGAACTCGTCTATTCGCTAACCATGGTACTGATTAGCCTTCTTTACTTCTCTCATTATACATCGCGTTACAATTTCACAATAATCGAACTATTTTATTCTTGTACCTGTAAAATTTTCCATTTTTTCTGATGGAAATTCCGCCCTCTGTGCCCATTTTTGCTTTAGGTTTGGTTAACAACAGCAATTGATGTCACCGCTTACGATGATCAGCGGGCCACCGTACCCACAAGCGAGCTCATGCAGCCCTAAACTTTATTGCTACTCTTTGTACCACCACTTATCACAACTGGTTTCTGCCTCTAGGGAATCTTGTATTTGCTTCAACTCTGACATCGACACTCATGTGCGCTCAAGTGCACTCAGTGCCAGCCTCGTTTGCATCTCACCAAATATCGTCCCTCAAAATTTATGTGCATTACCACCACAGCCAAACTCACACATACCGTTCAAGTGGTAGTTTGAGTGTTACTTTTGTCCAACTGTAGTTGTATCAATTACCTGATTGCTATATCGCTACTATCAAGTTGCTGTTTGTGGAATAATTTAGTTGGTGCTGTGCCTCTCGTGGGCTAGCTCAAATTTCACATTCAATTGTTGCTTATTTTGCACAGTCACCATTCGTTGATTTTATGTCTTGGTTTAAATCTCTTCCTATTGATGACTACAGAAGAGTCAATGAATTCTCTGCAAACAACGTCCCCTCTCAATGTCCAACTGATTCTCCTGTTTCTTCTGTAAACATTAGATGTGGTCCCATTTTAAAGTTGCTGGGGACCTTGGAGAACAACAAAAACAATTACAGAGGCTCTATTCTACTCGTGATCGAGGAAAACAATACCGTCCCCAAATTGACTTATAAAATAGGTCCATTGTACGAGACTGGAAAAGCTGAAGTCGAAGATGGGGCTTTTGAAGGTGTTTCTTTTTATAGTGAAGATGGCCTTGCTTTCATCAGGTACAACATCAACCTCGAGTTCGCACCTCACGAGCAGAAAGTTCAGTACTATGTCAATGATGAGACATTGTCCAATTGGGTGTTTTACCTCCCTTCTCTAGACCAAAGTATGAATGTCATTTCGTTTAGTTGCAATGGGTTTAGTTTAGCCACTAACGCCGACGATTTCAAGTCAAGTTTATGGTTCGACGTCATGAAGAGACACTCAAAGGCTCATTACCATGTTATGCTTGGTGGTGGTGATCAAATTTATGCTGATTCTGTCAAACTTGCTTCGGACCATTTGAAAGAATGGACTCAAATCAAAAACCCTTTGAAAAAAGCGAAATATCCAGTTGGTGATGACTTCAAAGCTGAGCTTGCTCACTTCTACTTGTACCATTACTTGGCTTGGTTTGGAAAAGGTTACTGGAAGGGTAAAGTTTCGTCTACTCTACAGACTTTGTTTCCAATGGCCATGGCCTCGATTCCCTCTGTCAATATTTATGATGATCATGATATCATCGATGGATTTGGATCCTACAAGGACAGAACTATGAGATCTCCAGTCTTCAAAAATATCGGTACCGTTGCTTTCAAGTACTATATGCTATTCCAGCATCACCAGCTTCCAGAAGAGAATAAAGATGACCCTAGCTTGATCCTCCCAAGCAAAAAAGGACCTTACATCGACAGCGAGTCAAGATCTGTCTACACCAGGCTCGGTAAGAGCATCAGTCTCTTGGGCGTCGACTGCAGAACCGAAAGAACTTTACATGAGATTGTCAGTCCTAGTACTTATAAGCTTATATTTGATCGCTTGAAAAAAGAATTCTCCAATTCCAATGGGGAGGTCAAGCATTTGCTTGTGATGTTGGGAGTTCCTATCTTGTACCCCAGATTAGTGTGGTTGGAGTGGCTTTTAACATCACTGATTTTGGCCCCTATCAGGAAACTTGCATCGAAAGGGGTAATCAGCAAAGGTTTAGTCAATGAATTCGATGGTGGAGTGGAAGTCTTGGATGATTTGAATGATCATTGGTGTTCTAGACACCATAAACGTGAGAGAAACAAGCTCATCAAGGAGTTACTCGAGTTTGGTGCAGCCAACTCCGTCAGAGTAACCATTTTGAGTGGTGATGTACACTTGTGTTGCATTGGAAGATTGAAGTCAAAGTACCATCACTACCCCACATACCACAGAGTGGACAAGACAAAGGAGAATGAAGAAATCCTAAAAAATCCTGAACATGATCCAAGATTACTTTTCAATGTTACTTCCTCAGCTATAGTGAATGCCCCACCACCTGACCCTATGGCCAAATTGTTGAATAGTAGATCGAAGATTCACCGTTTCAGTGCTGATTGTGACGAGGATATCGTGCCTTTGTTTCACGAAGACACAGATGGTGAAAAAAGAGATAACCACCAGTTTTTGAACAAGAGAAACTGGAGTGACTTGATCCTTGCAACACAATCAGTGTACAAAAAGGACATTAACGAGTCAGACCCAGTCAGAAAGTTTCCTGGAGCCACCGATTGTGCGCTTGAACACAAAATTGATGAACATAACGTCCAGTATCCATTACTACAAGATTCCTTAGTGACTACACTTCATGTTGAGAACGATGCTAATGATTTTGATTGTAACACCAAGGACTACGAGGTTCTTGTTCCACCATTGAAAGGAGCATACAAATTGAACCCTGCCAAGATCAAACACTTGAGCTAGATTCAAATTGGAATAGTTCTCTCGTGGCCAAATATGAACTACACTGGAGCAAGACTGATGAAGTGTTTTTCATTGTGATACGGTATCACAGTAGTGAACCGTTTTTCCGGTATCAGATGCTTTGCTTGCCGTTCGAGATTCACCTTAAAATGTGTTTCCATCTCCTTGTTGCTTCGGTAGTCATTCTTTCGAAGGAAGAGGATTATACGTCACCTTATCTAATAGTAAGAAGAGTTTTATACCGAGTCGCACTTAGACGAATTGCAAGCGAGTTTAGTGGAAACTTCACAGTAAATTAGATCGCGCCTTATCAGTTTGCAACGCACTACCGTGGGCCAGAATGCCTCCTAAGAAAAGGGTCGATGACGACGAGGCAACTGCAAGTAAACGAGCAAGACCATCAGCTCAAATAATTGGCATATCTCGTGCGATTTCTGCGTGTCAACGTTGCCGTGCAAAGAAGGTCAGATGCGATCAGAATTTTCCCAAGTGTAATCGATGTGCAAAAGCCGGAATTGAGTGTATTGGTATTGATCCTGCTACTGGAAGAGAAGTACCGAGACTGTACATTATCCATTTGGAAGACAGAATCAGTTTATTGGAGCACAAGCTCAAGGAAAATGGAATCGACCCTTCTGACGAGAACAATTTGAGCCAGTACCGAGAAGACAAGAACGGTGATTCTCAAACGGGGGAAAACCGTAGAAATCTTGATCAAACCAAAAGCATATCGCCGTCGTCGACATTTGGCGTGGAAATCGAAGAGCCAAATGAGCAGAAACAGCACTCTGATCTCATGGATGAAGTGAAATTTAATACCATTAATCACAAGGACAATAGATCTGTGAGCACCACGCATGCAATATCGTTTGCAAAATTGATGTCTACAGCGATAAAGTTCCGAGAGAGGACTACAAAATCTACAAACACTCCTGAAGTCGATCCCACTACGAATCTGGAGAAGGAAGACATTCATCCTGCATTATTACCGCCAAAGAAAACAGCACAAGAGTTCTTGAGAATTCATTTCGCTCAGTCAAATAGTCAATTACCCATTCTTCATCGTGAAGAGTTCATAAGAGACTGTTTCCTTCCCATTTATGGTAAACTTGACCCCAATGTGTCGCTTGCGTCAAACTACACGGCAATTAATACCTCGTTGTTTGAAAAGCTGCCATACTACTGCGACGAGTCATTATCCTGGTTCAGCCAGTATAAAGAAGAGTACAACAAGAAATTACAGCAATTAAAAATCACGGGAGCTCCTATTGATCCAATAAAGCTAGCAAATGAAATTGTTACCCCCAAGAAGTTCCATACTGCATTGTTCTTTCTAAACATCATCTTTGCTATTTCTTCATCCACTCATCACCTTCAGTATCCCTCAACTGTTCCAGACTCATTTCGATTGGCTGCACTCAAGTACCTCGATGATCTCTACAGCGAACCTGATCAGCTCAACATTCTTCAAGGTATTCTCTTGATGGCACTTTATTCTATCATGAGGCCTGCTTTACCTGGATGCTGGTATGTGGTCGGGGCCGCTTTGAGATTGTGTATTGACTTGGGCTTGCATAACGAATCTATTACCCAAAAGAATCCATATGACTCTTTCATAAAGGACAAGCGGCGACGTCTCTTCTGGTGCACTTACTCAATTGATAGACAAATTTGTTTTTACCTTAATAGACCGGTTGGTATACCAGACGAGGCCATTTCCACTCCATTCCCCACAATACTCGATGATGCCTTAATTATTCCCCGTGATAGCACTAACTTGGATTACTTACACACTAATAGTAAGATGTCAACATACAAATCAGTATCGATTTTCATGTTCAAGATCAGAAAGATCCAGCTGGAGGTACAAAGAATGCTCTTCCAGAATTATGAAGTCCCAAGGTGCTTCAAAGACTTAGATGAATGGAAAGCGTTCATGGTACAAGAACTCAAGAAGTGGAGGAACAAATCGCCCAAAACCATCAGGAAGATGAATTGTGATTTCAACTTGGACTTCTTTCACTTGAACTATAACCATACTCTTTTGATGCTTCATGGGTTATCACCCAAGAATTTGAAGTTGAGTGAAGATGATTTCTTACAAGTGAACGAAGCATCGAAGGAACTAATCAACGTTTATACTTCACTCCTTGTCAACAAAAACATCAATTACACTTGGGCAGCCATTCTAAACTTGTTCATGGCAGGAACTTCGTACCTCTACACCATTTATAATAGTGAGGAACTAAGAAGAGATAATAGTCTATATGAGGTTAAGAAGATCACACAAGAATGCATCACAGTCTTGAACTCATTGAAAGATAAAAGTGACACGGCAGTAAGCTGCAGGGACACATTTGAAGTATTGACAGCTGCAGTAGTCAAACTCAAGTATCACGAAAAGATCCATGGGAATATTAAAATACCAAGTGCTCTACAAATCTCACGAATGCAACCAGCAGGCCACATTAACTCAAATTTGAGAAACCTTGTTGAGACTTTGGAGACTCAGCTGTTTACACCCAGACATGACTCCTTGGAGGATCTTCAGAAATATTCTGTCAAGCTCGAGAATGATCTCAATCCGTTTCTGACATTAGACGAGGATTTCATGCCTCAACCCCAAGTTCAGATGAATATCATGGAATCACAAGTACCGGAGATGCAATATGAGATGGAAAACTCGTCAAAGCAATTTGTATCGCTGTATTTGACAAACAGTGTGGGACAGGAACTAACCAATTTCCAGTCACCAACGACATTTGAGTGGGTGTCCAGTGGCAACAATGAGAGCTCAGAGGAGATGGCATTGGACGAGCAAGCTGAATTAAGACACTTTTTCTCAGAGCTCGAGAAGTCGCCCTTATCGACCAACTCCAGAAGAAACAGTTTAAGCGAGACAGACCAGCGTCAAGCATATCATTCCACACTTATGATCCACAATAATTCTGCATTTTCTCATGACAGTGATTCTGGTCTGACCACACCGGCGGTGCCTGTTGGTTCAGTAAGCAGTCAGCCATATCATGAAGCTCACTACAACGACTTCTTGAATGCCCGCAAGCAAACGTTTGAGAACCAGCTGACTGGTGAACCTGCAGTCAACAGTAAAGATGGTAGGAAAGTGTTTGAGATGCTACACACTATCCCCGTCGAGTCGTTGTGGGATCAGTTTTTCACGCCCTCTGCTCATGGAAACTATCCGGGGTTGAACCCCGATGGTCAATTGTAAAGTATGAATGTATATTAATTCAGTGTCATCATCATCATCGTCATCATCATCATCATCATCATCATCATCATAAGTCGCTGAGAGCTGTCATTTGGCTGACAACGTTGAAAGCGGCTGGGTCTAAGAAAGCAGACTCGTTTTCTGCCTCACAAGAAGTCACCACCAATGTCTTCCCGTCGTAATAACCGAGAATGCTAACAACGGTACCCCTGGAAATAAGGCTAGTGATGGGCACGTCGGTGATATCGAGAGGCACGGGCTGGTTTTGGTGGTGTTGGGTGATTTGAGCTACGGTGATTGTAGACTGCACCGGGTCGAACAGCACTGTTTGCACCACAAGACGAACTTTAACTACAGACGACGGGGATGCGTGTGGGAATTGTTGATGAAGCGCTGATGGATCTAGCACCAAGATAGTCATGGCGAAAAACCATCGCGACACATGAAAGTGCTTACGGAGAGAGACAAATTTCTACTGGACTATGAAGTGTTGAAACACCTCCAGGACATGAGAGCCAAGAACAACTGGAAGGGAGACGATAAGTCGAAAAAGCCACGATCTTCTGGTGGGGCTGACCTCGAAGTTATCAATAAGCAAATTTTATCTTACTTGGGGACGAAGTCCTGCAACACCATAACAACTGATGACAAGTTCAAGGAGTTTGCAGTGTTCTTGAACCAGTTCTCGTTGGTCAAGGTGGAAAAACTCCAAATAATCAACTCACTACCTCGTTCAATGGTCCATTTGTATGCTTTGATAGAAGAATGCGATCAAAGATTCGATGAAGATGCTTGCAACAGCATTATCGATAAAGTTAATGAACTCTTCCCCTTGCCAGAAGAGTAACTGTATATTAGGTATTAAATAAATCATTCATTCCCTCGACTTTTAGGTCTTGGTCGTAGTCGTCAGCGTTGGTGGCAGATGCAGTTTTAGGCTGCCACCATTGATCTCTATACTTGGTGAAGAGTTCCCCCACATCACTCAACATTCCTGTGGGACCCACAGCAAATAGAGAGTCCGAGTTGTCTTTGGAATTTATCCAGCCGTGGCTCGTCTTGATGTCCTTGTCTATAACTTCATTTTGCTTGGAGATGAGGTCTCGTGAAAGAATCCCAGAAAGGTCTTGGTTGAACGTCGAAGAGTCCAAGAGTCCGATACCCTGGTTTATATTCCATTGGGAAACGGGCTCTTCCTCTTCGAAATCACCCTCAAAATGATTCTCCACCAAGTGATCTATTACCGCCCAACCATAAGCATTGGCAAATCTTCTTCTCACTATAATATTATTGTGGGCATCTGGCTGCAATTTCACCAAAACTTTTCTCCAACTCATGCCTTTGTGATACCTCCTTGCTATTTCTTCCTCAATTCTCTCAAACTCTTCATAATCAATAGTGTTCATTATGCGATGACGAAACCCTTTTTGAGATGCTGGTTTGAGAACTTCGTGGTTAGGAACTGAGCAGTCTGATAATCTTCTCTCTAGCGAGTTGCGATCTTCAGTGGTGCCTTTTTTTGGTAACAAATCAGTGCTCTCGTAAACTCTATCATAAACAATCACATTGTCTCGAGACCCTGGATCTGTAATATGCTTGACTGTAGGTATATTTGGAAGTAACAACTCGGATAAGGTATCAAGCATGGACGCTTTTGGTAGCTTGTCTAATCCCAAAATTTCACTACTCTTCACGAGAGTTTCACTCTCTTCAACCAAGTCTTCCGAATCACCAGGCTGCAATTCCACAGAAGAGGGCGGTGCTTGCTTCTGCGGCAAGAAAAAGGTTTTTAATGCTTGGAATGCTTGAGGAATGTATGAGTTGTTAGTATTATTAGCACATTCATCATCGGGTATTTTGTTCACTTCTGAGCCCAGTTCAATGTTATGGTTTAACATCGCTTGTTTAGTTAACACTGAAGACATTCCCTTGTAGTCCAAGTACAATAAAGCTGCAGTTCGTAACGATACAACTCCATCGTTGACGACATTAGCGTAAACAGTTCTATTCACGAAACGTTTTAGCACCTTGTGAGTAGGACCAGTTGGTAAGACCAACAATAATGGATACAGATAATCTTCCATATATCTGAGACTTAAATCTTGGCCTGTCTTACCCACAATACCAGCCTGCATAGCAAGGTTGACATAAATAGGGTTCTCTTTACTGACACCAAGTAATGGTGATGCAACAGCAATGAAGTTAATTGGCTTGATAGTCTTGAAAAACCATGGAAAGTTGTTCTGTATATATGCAATTGCAAACGTTTGTACGAGACCACCAAGAGAATGGCCAACAAACGAGATTTTTTTCACTCTGCCTTTATTCAAAAGTTCGTTATTTTGAACGAGATCCACAATGTACTCGGCAACTCTACTTCCCAAGTACTTGATGCCTCTTTCAGTTTTGCAAATATTACCGAAGTAACCTTTGACAACGATGTTTTGATTGGTTTTAGCCTTATCAATTTGTTCTTTCAAGTAGAGCATATCTGCACTCACATTCGAGTGGAGACCGTGAGTGAGAATGACAAGGTGGATAGGTTTATTTGCTTGAGGCACAGGCAAGTTCCATAAGTCTAGGGTATCGAGATTCACGACTCTAAGAGTTTCTAGAGACACAAAAGTGCCAGTCTTTTCACTGTTAGCCACTTTTTTCTCCGACACTGAGGCTTCATGAAGAATTTGTTTTGAGGTTCCTATAGTCACTTCGTAACCTACCTCTATGGCAGTGTTGAACAAGATCTGCGACACCACATCGACAGTCCATTTGTGAGTTTTTTTGAAAGTGTGACAGGATAATTCACAGTAGAACGACTTTCCTGGGATCAACTGAGACTCAAATTTCGGCTGATCTGCTGTCACAAAGCATTTCTGGCCCTGATCATAGTTTTCAGACCGGCAATCAACGTACAACATGCAAGGACCAGCGAGGAAAGCTGCTCTCATTGGTAGCGGCTCGCGATTGCGGACTTTGACCCAGAGATTTGAGGGAACACCATCTCCTAGTGGTGGAGGCGTGTAATTGATCTCGAACCGGTGGATGTCTCCAGCTTTTAGTGAACGAACCTGTCGGTACAAGAGGCCATCAGCACATGACATTTGTGCGATAGGGTATCGCGACAAGCTGCGATAACGTCACTGAAGATGGAGGACGCGCACGACGCTCGATCAGATGTCAGTTACGACTATCACCCAGTTGAGCTCTTAGCGCTGGCGGTGCTCAGCGGGTCGCTTGATGGATTAAGCGAGAATTTTGAGCTGCTACATAAGTCACAAGTGATCTTGTTGACGCGACTCAAACTCTTGGAGCAGAAGCTTCAGGGTCTCAAAGACTCAACGATGCACCATGACGTGGCAGGCGACCTCGCAAGGATCAAAACTATACGACAAAGATTACAATCTACGGACAAAAGACTCAGAGAAGTCGACAAGAGGGTAGAACAAATGAACTTGAAGTTGTGTATGGATAATGTGTAACTAGATTTTGATTGGAATGAACTGGAATGGGAAACCAGGAGATTTCGAGGAGAATATCGAAAGCAAAAGGGAGAAGAATCCTAAGACTGCACCAGAAATAAGAGCAGCAGCAAAGAATTTGACTTGACCATTTTTGAGTTCAGGGACTTTCTTTACAAGTATCACCACCAAGAGACTCAAGATCCCGTAAACGAATGAAATAATTTGAGTCTCCACCCCGAGTTGACTCTGCTGGCCACCAACAAAATACGAAACGGTTCCATCACGATTTTCTTGCACGAATGGAGTACGACGAATCTTATTGAACATGTAACCAGATGTCAACAAGAGAATTGCTGATGTTGAAATACCAGTCCAAATAATTCTTGAAGTAGCGAATCCGATAATGGGTCCACGACAGAAGTATCCGAAAACAACCACGGCAAATGTAATTACTGCATTGATTGCAACTCTTGTATAGTTAATTGGAACAATAATGTCGATATGGTGACCAATATTAGCTTTAATCCATTCCACCATCAACTCTTTATGCTCACCTTGGAAGAAAAGGTACTCTTCTTTTTCCTTCAACCAAGTGTTTGGAGAAGAGTTTTCGCTTGGGCCAAAGTGAAACATCTTGGGGATACTCTCCAACTTCAATTTTTGGAACAATTCTCTAGCGTCAGCAAATTCAGAAAATAAAAAGTAAATGTCTTTACCTTCTTCCTTGTCCAACCCATTTGGATGAGCTTGGGCCCACGAGTATGCAACTGTCTCGAAATCTGGCTGGATCTCTTTACACAAGATACAGTTGAATTGTGGAGAGTTCGATGTCAAGAAAAGCATAATGTGGTAATCTCTTGGTCCTTCGAGTAACTGTTGATAATTAGCTTGCGTTACGGGGATCATTCGATTTGGCCCATTTGACTTGGCCAATTTGAACATCTCATCATTCGTGAGACCGCCAACGGACAACCCAAATAATGACACGAAAACTGTCAACAATTGTAACAAAAGTCTCATAGTTCCACTCGCAGGTTCACTGACTTTTGGCGTTCAATGTGGGTGCGATTTGATGGTAGTCGTGTCAAGATTGAAAAATCACAACCTTAGAACTTGATCCAATATCAACAGCAATTGTACCGTTGCCGGGCTCCAATCGTTCAACCAACAAGATGTAATTGCCAGGCTTAACAATTGTGTGATCCACAAAGATTCCGTAGACTGAATTGTCCCACTCAGAGTTTATGGCTATTGGCTGAGAAGTCACCCCATTGAAAATAGACCCTCTCATCATAGGACGCACACTAGACACCGTGGTAGGCTTGGTGAAGTGGGTATCCAGATGCTGGAGATGAAACGTGACGCGACAATTGTAGTCTTTGGTGCTGAATTTGATCTTGTGCCTCGTGCCTCCATTCCACTCATATTGAACTGAGTCCTGGAAAAGTCCTAGACTTGATGGTACTGGTGTTAGCTTGCACCCTTGAGCACCTTCAACATGGAAAACAGCAAGCTGGAACTTCAGTCTTGTGCCGGCTTCCTGGCAACTGCACACTAATCTATAGTTTCCAGGTGCAAAATCTCGTAGTAAGCTGTATTGGTGGTTTGGGGCATAGTCTCCTCCAGAAATCAATTTGGTGGTATCAAACAGCCTTAGTGGTTTCATTGCCTCGTTGCTTTCACAGTGGAACAAGTAAAATGTGATGTGTTTGTAGGTATGTGGTGCAAGAATACAGATGATTAAATCTGTTGCCAGGGTAACTTCAAGATTGAACTGTGGGTTTTTGATGAAACTTGCAAGTTCCACACCACCACCAGCCGTAGAATAGTCCCATTCCCCATCTACTGTTACTGGTTGTGGATACGTTAGTTTGCTTTTGCCCAAGAATATTGGTGCTTCTGAGTTGTCATAGACTGTGAGGGTCATTGGTCCGTTTGTTGTGCAGTTTATAGCTACTGTATAACTTGAAACTGGATCTAGTCTCACTTTTACTAGTCTGTACCTTGCATTAGTACCCTCACCAACATGTATCTGTGGGTACTGGCTAAGAAGAACTAACTTTTCACCACACTCAGTCTTGAAGATATCGAGATCCATGATTACATCTTTATTGTTCAGCTCCAGTCTGTGTTTCTCTAGCAAAAGCCAAACTTCCTGTGTGCCGTGATCCTCGTTTCTTAAGCAGAACTGTGGTCTGTTGTATAGACAAACGGGACCTGCTTCAGCTCCATGTAGATTGTAGATGAAATTTATCGATTTCGAGCTCTTGAATAATGACGGATCCCAATTGACATACAAGTACTGGAATTGAAACAAATCAGTGGTTGAAACCTCTATGAGTCGTTTCTCATCAGTACTGGCTAGCCAAGAGTTTTTCAATACGATTTTGTTGGTACTAAATGATTCAATCATATAGTCATGATGAGATATCAACCCCACAATCTCTGATAACTGTTTGCTGATCTTCCCAGTACCCAAACCCATGAGCACCTGTTTGTTTTTGAACTTCTGCTCCAACGATAGCACTTCCTGTGGTAACCTTCCATCAACGATTCGGTGAATTTCAGGGATCCAGCCCACTAATCCACAAGTGTCAAGAGCCATGTTTGACCCATTGATATTGTAGCCTTCTCCAATGACTTTGAGGTACGCTTTCTCAATGAGAGCCGGCCAATAGAGATTCTTATTCGTGTTTGACCTTATGGTGAGGTGCCTTGAATCATCTCCAATGATTGGTAGCTGGCTGTCCAAGTAGATGACTCGTCGACACCCATTGAATTGGAACAATACTGTGTATAATTTGCTGTCACAATGAGGTTCTATCATGTCTAGTAGCAAATGGGCATTTCCACTGTGCACAATCGATAGGAACGAAGACACAAAAGAACAGTTTGACAAAAGATCCTGATACAACCCTGACAAGTTTTCTGTGCTAGACGACCAGTCTGTTATGGGCACAGTTTTGAAAGTAGCATCAACGGACGCTGGGAGTTCTAAATTATCGTTCAAAGCATATTCCTTATCAATAAAGACCAAATTTGAGGACATCAACCCGTCTCCAAATTGCACCAAAGGATAGTAGAAGTCAGTCAAAGGACGCGAGCTCAACCATAGGAGCTTTGTGTTTGCATCCAAGGGATTTTTGTTGCATATTCTGTCGTAAAAGTTCAAGATCCAGCGAGAACACTGTTTGAGTAGCTTTGAATCAGTAGTTTTCGAGAGCCCGTTCAACAACTTTACGCCATCCAATAGAAGCTTCTTAGCGTCTGAATCTCGGTTCAATGCGAGCTGCAAATGGCACTTATTGACAATCTGCACAAACTCAAAAAGATCAGAGGACGCCATTTGCGATAATGCAGTCGCATCTCAGATCAAGAGGGAAAACTCCGATCGAAACCGCAAATGATGACGTATTAGGACGCTCAGTGGATGACAAGACAGACTACTGCACCGAAGGAACACAATACACCGATCATTGGGTGGTAATGGCAATTTTTGCGCTTGCTTTAAGGACACTAAATGCCCTCACTATAACCACCTTCTTTCAGCCTGACGAATACTACCAGGCACTTGAACCAGCACATCGTTATGTATTTGGGTATGGACACATCACATGGGAGTGGAAAGAATCTCTACGCTCGTCCTTGCATGCTTACTTGTACGTTTTAGGCTACAAAATAGCCCTGAGGTTTGGTGATAGTGCTGTTTTAGTTGCACCCAAAGTAATTGGTGCAGTTATAGGAGCTTTGGGCGACTTGTACTTATACTGTTTCGTGTTACGAACTACCCAGAATAGAAGAATTGCAAGGATCGCTTTGTGGTTGTCCTTCTTAAACCCTTTCAATTGGTATGTTGTAACTAGATCGTTCTCAAACAGTTTTGAGATGGTAATGACAACTATTGCTCTCACACACTGGGATTTCTCTGTGGGGAGGAGGTACTTCCTTGCATCACTTATAGCGATGACAACTTGTATTGTGAGACCCACTAATGCCATTATTTGGTTGGTGCTAGGTATCAAACTCTTGACCCAAAGAAGAGATTCGACTACCAAAGTCTTATTGATAACTATAGCAAGTCTATTATGCTCTCTTGGTGCCACCAGTCTACTTGACCTCATGTTTTATGGTTACTTGACATTTCCAGTTGTCAATTTCATTAATTTCAATGTGGTTAAAGGGTTGTCTGTGTTCTATGGCACAGCACCATGGCATTTTTACCTTTTCCAAGCTATTCCTTTGATCCTCATGGGTTACCTTCCCTTCCTATTGTATGCGGTGTTCAAGCACAAACTATATTCTCAGGTGTATGGTGTTGTTTGCTTAGTGACCATTCTGGCTTTCTCCATCATACAGCATAAAGAGTTCAGATTTATTTACCCGCTTCAACCGATATTCATGCTCTTCACCGCTATAGGGGTTCATGATACTTTGAAAGTCAGAGCCAGAGCCGTAAAGGTGGTGTTGAGTGGTTTGATCATTGTGAATCTAGCGACAGCATTCTTCTTCACAAGAGTCAATGAGAAAGGCGTAATAGAGCTCATAAATACATTCAGAACCGAACATACAGACTTTGGGTTGTTGCTTCCTTGTCACTCTACGCCATGGCAGAGTCATTTGCATGATCCATTCTTTGAATTATCGTGGTCGTTGTCTTGCGAGCCACCATTGCATCTACAAAACACAGACCTGATAGCATCATACCGAGACGAGTCTGACCGATTCTTTGACGACCCCAAATCTTTTCTTGCACAACTAGGACAACTGCACTCGTGGCCCAGCCGTCTTGTAGTGTTTCAACCTATGGAAGCCACTCTTGACGAGCTATTACCCTCGTATGGTTATAAGAAATGCCGACGTTTCTTCAACAGCTACTTCCACTGGGATCCTCGTCGTTCAGGCGACCTCATAGTTTACTGTCAACAATAATCACGACTTCATGTTTAGCAAGAACTCGTTAGCATCGTTCAATTTTTCTGCATCTTTTTTCACTCTGTCCATCCACCGCTGAACCAATGCCTCATTCTCATTCTGGAGCTCTTCCACACGTCGACTGAGTACATTCTGCTGAATATTATGTGAAAGTAGCTCATCGTTAATGATCTCAATCGACTTATTCTTCTCATTTATCTCCAACGACAAGCTCTGCACTTTCCCTTTCAACGTTTCTACTTGCTTGGAAAGAGCCACATTCAGTTTCTCCAGCTTTTTGAGTTTTATCTGTAGCTCTTCGTTGTCAAAGGTCAACTGATTGATCTTATCCACCAACAGCTGCGATTGCACTAGAGGAGCACCTCCAATGCGCTCCCACAACGTCAGGAACGCCTGATAGTAGTGCTTGTCACGGTGCTCGATCTCGTCTCTTGCGCTCAATTGAGCAAGCACGTCTTGAACCCATTGCTCTGACATGAGTGTTTGTCTTATCGCGATACTTCTTTATCATGGCACTAAATGGTGCATCACTGGCGCTACGACTGGGACTGGTATCGCCTGCCGATGACGAAACGCATCAGCCTCGAGCGGGCTTGCTTGGGGTACAAGATAACGGTGGTGCAGTGAGTGGCGCAATTGAGGAAGCGACTCACGGTAATGACACCAGTGCTGTCCCCAACAAAACCTCCACAGAGAACAATGATGGCGATGGTGGTGATGGTGGTGAAGCTGTTGCTACCACGACCACTGTCACGGAGGGGCCCTCCAAAAACACAAGCTGGTGGTTCTGGAAGTCAGAAACTACTACAGAATTCAGTGACGTGCAGTCTCAACACATGGTGAGCGAGACAAACACCGACTGGTGGCTCACTACACGCCGTGTGGCATCTTTTGGGTACTTTTCGGCAATCGATGAGACGACTCCGCTTCTACAGGAGCCTGTAGCTGAAACAGGAACTACGCAAACGTGGTATTCTTGGTTTTGGAGCAGACTGCAAGTCCCACAAGACGATAGTGATGATGAGTACACTAATGACGTTCAATTGTTCAAAGCTGCTAAGCTGACAATTGAAACAGCAAAGGATTATTGCAGTTATGCCTGCAAGCACTCAGTTCACAGCCAGTTCTTAGTTAATGACTCAGAGTTGGCAGTAACAGGTACAGAAACAGAGTGTGTTCCGGTGAAGTTCAACACCAGGAAGACCCCCATCATGCCCATTGAAACGCAGGAGTTAATTATTTCAGGTCCTGTCAAACCGGTAGCTTCCAGCTCGTCTATACGATCTGATACACAAGAACACCATGAAATACTACAGCATAATACGATGGAGAGTCAAGTTGTTCCAGAAATCGACGAGAATTTTCGTACAATCACATTCTTGACCAAATTAAGACTCTTGGGTCAGCACATTCTTTTCCAACACAACACCTCTGAATGCCATTTGTACAAACAGCATGCTTCAACAATTCTCTCGAGGAAGAAGGACAGAATCAAAAAGATAGTCATTGTTGGAGTTCATGGGTTTCTCCCCACAAAATTCGTTAAGGCAAATGTTGGTCTAGCAGTGGGAAGTGCCAGTAAGATCTTGAACGAAGCAACCACAGCAGTTGAAGACTGGCTTAAGAACTCGTGTGAAGGTGAACTTGTGGGTAACATGTACACCATCGATACAATTGCATTGGAAGGTCAAGGACTCATAAAAGATAGAGTCACCGATGGACTTGATTTGATTGCCAACTGGTTGGATTTGATCAACGACTGTGACTTCTTGTTCATGGCAGGCCATGGCCAAGGGTCAATTATTGGGATAGAGTTGTTGGCAAAGATGTTGACTTGTTCTTCATTCAAACTAGACCACAAGAAAATAGGATTTCTTAGCATGGCCGGACCACTTATGGGCCCACAAAAGTTAATTGAAGCCAAAGTTGTTGTGAGGGCATACTCTGCTAAGGAGAATGAAGTTTTGAGTGAATTGTTTCGGTTCAATGATCGTAACACTAATGAGTCTATTACACTTCATCAAAGTCTTCAGACCCTTGTTCACAAGAATGTCAAGATCACACTCGGTGGGTCTGCTAATGATCTGTTTGTACCTATCGATTCAGCATTAGAGTCGTCACTCTACCACCCCAACATATTTCGGTGTTTGTATGTGGACAAAGACTCGAATGTGCCATTATTTATCACACATCTTTGGAGACTAGTGTTGCTCACCAGGAACGTTGGGCATATGGAGCATGGGCTTACTGGTTTTTTGAGTGGTGTTTGCATGGGTCTGGTAACAGAGAGTGGTCACTTTAAGATTTTGTCAGACGGCCGTATTTATAAGACAGCAATTAAGCATGCGTTAGAGACGACCGACTTGAAGCACGGGCGTGAGATCGATGTGCATGAGGATGCGCCTGCTGATAGTCTATACAAGTTACCATGGAGTTTACGAGAGCTTGTGGAGGATGTTTTGCAGACCAAGCACATAACTAGCGCTGAATTAGTGAACCAATTAATTCACCAATTCAATCAATGGCAAGCCACCACCAAAGCTTGGCGAGAGATCAAGCAGAGCCTTGAAGCACTCGACACAAAAGACTACGATGACTTAGTTTTATAGGATTTATTTGCATTAGTGGCCCCACCACGTGAAACGAGAAATGTCACAAAAGTATTCGGCTCAGCGAAAGTACAAAACCGCTCTTATTGACCAACCGCTTGTGGCACTAACCTACGGTTGTCGTTACATTAAACCGAAATTATTACGGTCGTATACTCTCTTGAGTTTAGAATCGGTTTAAAACTAATTTAACTATGTCCGACGACGTGGGGTCAACCAAAAGGACACGAGCTTCGGGGGAAGTGTTGGACTATCTCCTTCAGGAGTTCGAAAATAATCATAATCCAACCCCAGAACAAAGAAAGGAAATCTCCGATAAGACAAGTATGACAGAGAAAGCTGTAAGAATCTGGTTTCAAAATCGAAGGGCCAAGTTACGAAAATCTGAGAGAATGAACAAGACAACCGTTTCAAGCATTCATTCAAGTCGCTCAAATAGTGTTAGTATGAATGAGTATCAAGCACCAGTGACCCCTGTGTCATCAAGTTTTGATATTAATGACAAATACTGTTACATTGATTGTTCTTCATTGAGCGTTGGTTCGTGGCAGAGAATAAAATCTGGTTATCATGATGAACAATTACTTAAAGAACAACTCGTTAATTTAGCACCATTTACATTGAATTCAGTCATGCAAAATGTGGACCTTTTAGTGATTTTATCAAAGAAGAATCTTGAAATCAATTACTTCTTTAGTGCTATATCCAACAACTCAAAAATTCTATTCAGAATTTTCTACTCCATTACCAATGTTCTCACTTGTTCCTTATTGGATAATAATATTGATAAAGAAAGCAGTGAACTACGAATGACTTTATCACATCAGCCGAAATTCTCGGTAAATTTCTTTAATGGGATCAACAATAGTTCAAATCAATGGTCAATATGTGATGATTTCAGTGAGGGACAAGAAGTAAGTCATGCACATAGTGACGGAGGAAATTCAATACCACATGTCCTCGTGGGTTCAAAAGATTCATTATGTTTCTTAAACGATTTTATACTTGAAAAAAATCAAGCACACGCCGAAGCAACTTCAAAGTATTCAATGGTAACATCACAAGGACTTGAGGATGTTGATAACTCTGATCATAATAATTTCCAATTCACTGATGAAACCAATTTTAATGGAGTTTGGAATGAAAATAATGAATTAAAAGCCAATGGATTATCACCACTTGGACAATTTGCATCTGAAACGTCACCAAATTCAATAGCTAGTGAACAACAGCAAAATGGTTCAAATACAACCGATATAACAACTAATGGTAATAACGATACTATGCTTATAAAAGAGGAACCAGGATTTCATTTTAATGAAGTATTTTCAGCAAACACTCCCGACTTTTTCAATTCAACTCATACTCCAAACATGATCCTGTCATTATCAGGTAGTCTTCAACAAGATAACGAAACTCTTGGTAGGAATAATGGATCTCCTTATCATCCTATAACTAATCTGGATAACTATGAAATGGCACCACCTGATCAAACTTTTGATTTCCCAGTTGTCAACGAATATTCAGGTCTGGATAATTCAGGAAATGAACCTGCAGAATCACCATCTTTACATCAAGTGGATAGCTTTATAGATTACAACAGTAACTATCCATAATTTAATGTATAATGAAGTAAGTACCATAGACTGAAAAGTTGCGAGGTTTAGTTTTTTTGTATGAACCCCATTAGAGTTTCCCCAGCTCATCGCTCTTTGGTGAGTCGTGTGAGTATGATACGACATGCATCCACCACGTCAAAGGTAAGACCCCCTATACTGGAGCTTTTGCCCAGAAAGAAGGCTTTGAACAAGATCTTGTTTGACCAAGATAGTCGCTTGAGGTACCCCAAAGTTGTCAAGGTTTATGAGTCCATTTACAACAACATTGATACCCCTGAAAGCATCCTATTGCCCAAATATGTACGAGGAGAAGACCTCATGCTTCTAAAAGATGTTTTGGCTGTGATACGGAACACTACCAGCACCATAAATCCCAACCTAATTGATTTAGAGAACGAATTAGTGGAGCAAGCCAGTGAATTAGGCAACAATGACGCTATAGCCACGCTTGCTTTCAAGGCCATTCAAGACAAAACCACTACCAAGGAAGACTACAAGTATGCCAACAAGTTGATCGATGAGTTGAGTCAAATAAAGCACCCATTAACTTACAAACTAGCAGGAGATTTGGCATACAACAAGGGAGTTCTTCAACAGGCCGAATCTTATTGGCTTCAGTTCGTGGACTTGGAGCCTGACACCATCAATGCCAGTCATGTGTACTCCAATTTGGGGATACTATACTTCACGAAACAACCTCGAGCTGATTTGAATAAGGCCAAATTCTACCTCGAAAAAAGTATCAAATACGGACAACTCGACTCAACTATAGCCAAGTCTCATTACTACTACAGTCAACTCTTTACACTCACCAACCCTGAACTGGCACGTTACCATTTAGAGATATGTGCCTCAAGAGGGTTGAAAGAGAGTTTCGCCTCATTGGGGTTCATGGAAATGAACGTTTTTGGCAACTACACCAAGGCGTACGAATGGTTCAAACTCGGTGTTGAAGCTGATGGTGACGTCACTTGTCAAATCGGCCAATTTGACTGCTCTGTGTTCCTCAAAGACTACAAAAAGTCCAAAGCAGTGTTGAAAAAATTAGTGTCTATTAATGAGAAGGTCAACTCCGGTGTGAAAGTACCATCACAGTTGGTAGCCACGGTGCGAGCAAACCAACAACTTCTTCGTCTTTTCTTCTTGACGAGGAAACTGTCTATAGATTTGGTGCAACAATCTTAATGTACATAGTTAGATCCCGTTGAGTTCAGATGCAAACCTATCTCTTAGACTGAGAGGTTGACTATTGGCCCGCACAGGTTGCCTTATCTTGGAGGAGGTAGTAACCATCATGGAGTTGCTTCTGTCACTCATGAGTGACTTCATTGAATCGTCTTTAGAGTCATCAAGACTCATATCTGTTTCTTCTTGAAACCATGGATGCAACGATACCTGAAGAGCATCAAACCGCTGCCTTGGATCGAGTACAAGCATTGAACTTATTAAATCTAATGCAGTATCACTTATATGGTCCCAATATGGCGAATAAAATGCATATTTGGCAGTAATGATTTGCTCTCTCATGTTTGGAGGTCCAAGCTCATCACTGAACGGCGGAAAACCACAAAGGCACACATAAAGTAACACACCGCTCAGCCAGAGATCAGCTTTGGTAGAATAATTACGCTGATCACTTAGTATTTCTGGTGCAACATATGCTGGCGTCCCACATAATGTGTTTGTGAACTGAAGCTCCCCGATAAACTTAGCCAAGCCAAAGTCAGCTATCTTCACTTGAATATCATATTCGTTTTCGTCCCAGGGCCCCGTTTGTTCTTGTTTTGGAGAAGTTCTTGGTGTGATGTCCAATAGTATATTTTCCGGTTTGATGTCTCTGTGTATGATATTGTTCTCATGCAAATATGCCAATCCAGAAAGAAGCTGCCTGAATAATGCTTTCGTTTCATTCTCCCGAAGTTTCAGTTTATTAATGATCCTCTGAAACAATTCTCCACTATTGACTTTCTCCAACACCAAATATGTCGCCACAGAATGTGCATTGACAGGCTCAACGTAACGAGAAATAAACTTGACGATATTAGGGTGGTTTATGGATAGTAAGAGGTCGATTTCTTGTTGAAGTTTTGCTTCTTCTTCTTGACTGTTCTTGGAAGTCTTATTTGGGTGAAAAATTTTGACAGCTACGACATCACCTGTGAATCTGTTTCTTCCCTCTTTCACAACAGCATAATGTCCAGACCCCAATTGGTTTCCTATTATGTAGTCATCAAATAATGATCTTTTCTGTTTCAGGTCTTCGTCCACTGTGTAACGAAAGACGTATTTGCCACCAGTTTTGGCAAACGCAACCACATCACCACTCTTCAAGAGTATGGTGGATCCTTTGCCTAGTTTCTCGTCGTTGACGAATGTTCCATTTGAGCTCAAATCGGTGATGAAGAAATAATCACGATGATCGTGCTTTGCAAGTGATAACTTGGCGTGTTTCGAGGACACATCAATCCCATCGACGCGTACGTCACATGAGCTACTTCTCCCTATCAAGATTCCACCTGGTTTCTTCAGTAAAAGAACGTGTTGTTGAGCCTTATCAATATTGTACAACTTGGCAATAGTGTCAAACTTCAATTCTTGTCGCTTTGTCAGGTCTGTTATATCATCACCAAATTGCTGCTGTTAGTTGGAACGTGTTTGTGGTTATGTTCAGTCATGGCTACTTACTCTTTTCCTAGAAAGCGACATACGCGTAGATCAATTTATTTTCGCTATCCGATTCTCAAAAGCACATCTTTGATCTCGTGATTAGTTAAACTTTGTAGACCATGGTCGAACTCTTCACGGAGTGCACGTTCATCATAATGCTTCAGAAGGTTTCTAGCAATGACAGCATCGAATTTGTTCAACACTTCAATAGATTGTTTGACTTTCTGGAAAAACCTATTGGTAGTTGTGGAGTAGAGAGAATCATGTGGTAGAACCTCTGATAATTGATCAAGAAGGTATTCAAAATCAAGCTCAAGTTGTTTGGCTCCGTTCTTGTTGAACTTATTATTGGTGATAATGTACTCGTACCATAATTGACAAATAACTGTGACAACTAAGTCTGCCGTAAGAAAATAGTCAAAATCGCCCATAGCTCGACGAAGATACCTCATAAACACTGGTAAATCAGCGGTGATTTGTGTAAAGTATGAAGAATTGGATTTGGGTTCTTTGAGCTCCCACTGAGTACTGTTAACGTATGCCTTCAAGTAGCTCTTTATGTTTTTCCTGAAAAAATCCTCATATTTCTGTTTAACTGTCTTGATCAAGCTGGCATACTTGGCAATATGGGAGTCAAAAACAGTCAGATACTGGTCGTATTCTCTTTCAGAAACTGCCTTGTATGAATTCCAAAGTTGAATAAAGATGAGCTCTTCGCTCCAAGCCAGGAGATTGGTACTGATGAATTTAAGTGAGCAAAACACTTGTGTCAACTTCTCAAGGCCCATAAGACCATGTTCACTAGTGGTTTCAGTAGCTTGGTTGTTTTCCATGTGTCCTGGAATCATGTTAAGAACCAGCAGACTGTAAGAATCGTCGTAGTTTTTCAACTTTTGTTTGAGAGACTCAAGATACATGTCCAACAACTTCAATTGGATAGTTGAGGCATACTTGAGCTGGAATTTAACAATACTCATGGTTTTGTAATGCGTGGTTAGGTTATCAAATAACTTGACCAAATTATATGCTGAGTAGGTGGGCTTTGTGACATTCACTGTGCCATCAACTTTGAAATCAAAATCAATTTCCATTGAGTTTGCGTCATTAATGATTTCAGTGTTGAATCTGTTCGTGGCGAAGATTAACTCAAAGTCAAGCCAGTGAGTCGAGACTATTCTCTCTCTGTCTTCATGGTCTAGGAGTACATCACCAGTTAGCCCTTTCCACTTTTTTTGTGGGACTTCATTGATGGAAGTCAAGTAAGGGTTGTACTTGTATGAGTTTCTGAGCCTTTGGTCAAATGATGAAAGCTCATAAATTAAATGAGATAACAATCTACCTGATTTATCAAAATTCTTTGGATCATCATGAAATGCAGTGATACTTTCGTTCAATGTTTGAACCATGGAATTGATCTTGATGCGTACTGGAACCAACATGGTGGTGATGATCTCATAAACAGTAATGGGCCTTAACCCTTTGAAGGCATCAGCAATGACCTGTTCCAAGTACTTAAGGTTCTTGGTCAAGAATTCTTCAATGAAGGTGAATGCCCATTCTGGCTTTGCAAGTTTGTTTGTCTCCTTGTTCTTGGAGTTGAAATGATAATTGAATCTCTCTACTACCGGAGCGAGAATGATATCAATGGCCCACCAAGTCTCAGGGTAACTTGGGGCGTTCACAATAGACTGAAGTTGTATCAAGTTTGCTATGAGCAGATTGAGATCTGATATCTGTCTATCAGTTAATGAGCGAGGAACGAAGTTGGCACTCAACCATTTAACTTCTGTCAAAAGATCAGTAAGAGATTTCGAGAGCTTTGCCTTTAAGGAGTCGACTTTAAACAACAAGTCATTTCTGAGCAGTTCATTCACTTGCGAGTTTACTTCCTGTGGGACTTCAGAAGTGTCTAAGAGTAAAATTTCTTGGTAGATTTGTTTCAAATGCTTAATAGTTTGGGCGTTGGCCTCTTCACTTGAACCGTCAATTTTTCCACTCAAAGTCTCGGCCTTAGACAAGAATTGATCTATTATCTCCTGTTGGTGTTGTTCACGATACAATTGAGTAAGTCTCAAGATTAGACTCAAATTGGGGTGATCATTATTAATTGATTCAAGACACTTCAATGCATCCAAAGAACTCTTGTGTCGTATAGACGCCAACTGATTCATAATATTACCAACTATTTCAGCTGAAACCCCATTTTCAAGCACTGACGTGGAGGTCATAGACATGGCTTTGGCCAGTACTTGGTCATTTACATCGGCAATCAACCCTTCAACTTCCGATATCGTTTCATCAATGGTATCCAAGTCCTTGATTGTTACTAACTTCCCATTAACATAGTCAGTCATCTTTGCTGTTGGTCAAGACAATTCGCGTTTGTGAAAATTTTAGTTTTAGTCAACCATGCAAGCACCAGTAGTGTACATGAATACGTCTACTGAGAGACAATCGGGCCGTCAAGCTCAGATCTCTAACATCACGGCAGCTAAGGCAGTTGCTGATATCATCAGAACATGTTTGGGACCAAAAGCCATGTTGAAAATGTTACTTGATCCAATGGGTGGCATTGTGTTAACTAATGATGGACATGCAATTCTTAGAGAAATTGACGTTTCACATCCTGCTGCCAAATCTATGATAGAACTTAGTAGGACACAAGATGAAGAAGTCGGAGACGGAACCACTTCTGTTATTATTCTTGCTGGTGAAATTTTAGCCCAAACTTTCCCATACATCGAAAAAAATATTCATCCAGTTATAATCATTCAAGCTTTAAAGCAGGCATTAACTGATGCTTTGGAAATTATCCATGAAGTGTCCAAGCCAGTTGATATCAAAGATGATGAATCTATGCTTAAATTAATTAAAGCATCTATTGGTACCAAGTACATCAACAAATGGTCGGAAAAGATGTGTGAACTCTCTTTGAAAGCAGTGAGAACTGTGTACATTGAGAAGGGGGACTACAAAGAAATCGATATCAAAAGATACGCTAGAATCGAAAAGATTCCTGGTGGCGAAGTGGAAGATTCAACAGTTTTGGATGGAATTCTCTTGAACAAAGATGTTACTCACCCTAAAATGAAAAGACATATAGAAAATCCCAGAATTATCTTATTGGATTGTCCATTAGAGTACAAGAAGGGAGAATCACAAACTAATATCGAAATTACAAAGGAAGAAGACTGGAATAGAATTTTACAAATCGAAGAAGAACAAGTTAAACTTCTCTGTGAACAATTATTGGAATTCAAACCAGATTTAGTTATCACTGAAAAAGGTGTCAGTGATTTAGCACAACACTATTTATTAAAGGGGGGTGTTACGGCATTAAGAAGAGTTAAAAAGACTGATAATAATAGAATTGCCAGAGCTACTGGTGCCACCATTGTTAATAGAATCGAAGATTTGAAAGAAAGTGATATTGGTACCAGATGTGGTGAGTTCAAGGTTGAACTTATTGGTGATGAATATTTCACATTCCTTGTCAAATGTCAAGAACCTCAAGCATGTACAGTGTTGTTGAGAGGAGCATCTAAGGATATCTTGAATGAAGTTGAGAGAAATTTACATGATGCTATGGCTGTTACAAGAAATGTTATGTTTGAACCATCATTGTCACCAGGAGGAGGAGCAACTGAGATGGCAGTGAGTGTCAAATTAGCAGAGAAGGCAAAAACGATCGAGGGAGTTGCACAATGGCCATATCAAGCCGTTGCAGATGCATTCGAAGTGATACCAAGAACATTAATCCAGAATTGTGGTGGACATCCAATCAGGATATTATCACAATTAAGAGCAAAACATGCAAATGGTGAACATAGTTTTGGTATAGATGGAGAAGCGGGTAAGGTTGTTGATATGAACGACTATGGTATCTGGGAGCCAGAAGTGATTAAGCAACAAACATTAAAGACTGGTATCGAGAGTGCCTGCTTATTATTGAGAGTTGATGATATCGTCAGTGGAGTTCGTCAACAAGAACTCTAGTTTAACTCTAGTTGACTTTACAGTAAGCTACGGCTAGTGGGTACATTAATAGTAACTAAACATTGAGAGGTGATGACAGTTCGTAACCATGACATAAACGAGAGTAACAGAACTAAAACAACGACTTTTGACAGGGTTGAAAATTCAGTTAGTGCAAATCATGTGGGTGACAAGCGAGTCATTAGACGTCAACGGTTCGTAGTACGGAGCCAAGTGTCACGGGGATGGCTTATCACTTTAGTTTAGACCCATATTTACAAATTGCCTAAAACAGTAAGAAGAATATTTCATCTCTATTGTACCTTGCACAATACCAAGTAGTGACACTACTAGCCTCATAAGCAAACTCAACAGTAAATTGATAGTTGATTCCTCAAGATGTCATTACCACCTCTTCCCTTCAAAGTCAAGACCAAAGTGTCTTGGCCTGGTGAAGAAGAGGGTGATTTAGGATTCATGGAGAACGAAATCATTGACGTTTACTCGATAGTCGACGAAAGTTGGTTGAGTGGAAGATTAAGAAGAAACAAGAATGAAGGAATCTTTCCTGTCGACTACGTTGAGATTCTTGAAGAATCAACTGGGAATTCACAGCCTCAGACTCCTAAAGTTAAGCATACCCCGAAACAAACGCCAAAGCAAACTCCCTTGAAAGATCTGTTGAGAGGGAAACAATTATCACCAACGCCAGGACATCGCTCTTCTACTCTGCTGCCTCAAAAGTACATTGACGAGGACTTAGATCACAGCTTTGATTCAAGCTTTGAGTTGGACAAGTATGGGAGATCATCAGAATACTCCAAAAAATCAAGACAAAAACTCAAGAGCAAGTACATGCATGACGAAAGACAACGAGAGTTCGAACGGTTTAAACAATTGCAACAGCAGCATCAATATCAATTGAAATCCAATGACGCTTTGGACCAAACTAAAAGAGCTCTGGTCCAGGAATTCAGGAAATCGTCTCCCCATAAACTGCCATACAGCAAAAGTACCCCTTATAGTCAAGGATCTCCCTACAACAGACAGTCTTCCTCACCTAATATTTCTGGAAGAGCTCATGAAGACTCCCCCACAAACTACAGATCTTCTTATCACGGTTTGGTCCATGCCAAAACCGTTGAAAGCTTCTCTCCGCAACCTGCCTCCCCAATTTACAACTCAAGGATAATCAATGGGTCTCCAGAAGCTAGCGACCCAGCTTCATATCTTGACGAGATTGCTCTCAAGAAAAGGCAATTACAACTAGAGATTTTGCAGTTGGAGGAGTTGCAGAAATCAACCATGCAACAACACCGTGGGGCAATATCACCTTTGAGTCCATCTAGATCTCCAGGAACTCCAATTAGCTCACCAATAAATCAGGTCCGTTCTCCTATTAGTCCTTCTCGGTCACCTGTCAGTCCATCTCGTCTTAGAGAGAAGGCTTACGATTCCAATTCAAGCTACATCAGTGAAGATCTTCTCTCATCAAAGAAAAACTACTACTCCAGAGATGATCTTAGTAAGAAATTGGCTCAATTCAGTACGGATGACGATATTAATGTTTATGAAGTTAATGGTGTTAGCCCCGATTCAGGCTCAAGAGGTGGGTCTCCTCCTCCCCCACCGCCAAAGCACCATTCTCCAATGAAGCAAATCCAACAGCCTCTTGACAAGCAAGAACCAAGCCAGTTCAAGATTCCTTATGATGCTGACGATTTCAGATTCTCTGGAAACAGTAAAACAAGGTACAATGTCACAGAAGAAGAAATGTTGATGTTGTCACAACTCCCACCAGAGGAATTGAAGAGTTCATTAAAATCTCTTCAAAGTGATGTTTTAAACTTGAGTGAAATGAGTGCTACAAGTGCCGGATCTTACTTGAGACACAAGTATGAGAAAGAGTATCAAACCGAAGAGATCAAATTGAAAAATTTGAGTTTGAATGAGAAACCATCTCAGACTGAATTGAATGGTGCAATGGAGAACAACGGTAAGAGCTTGATGGATACTATTTTTCAAGACAAATCATCTTCCAAGCAAACGAATATCTTTAAGAAACTTCTTCGTAAGAAGGAAGACGCAGTCAATCCTCTTGAACAGAAAATGATAGAGGAAGAACTGGTTGATTGGGCCACATTCAAGCAAGAGTTGAACAGAATGAATACGTTGACGTCTCAAGACAAACAATCTAGAACCAAAAGAGTGGTTAGAGAAGAAGGAAATATAATTGTCAAACCATTTGATTATGTTTCTGATATTAATACTGATGAGACTGTATCTGACGATGTTGTTCCATTGCAATTGTCTGAAGGTTGTTTCAAGAATGTTGATATTTTTGCGTCTCGCTACTCTACTGATACAGATTTGAATGAAATCATTACAGATATTGGAGTGAAATTCACCCAATCCAAACTCAACCAAATCAGAGCAGTTTTAATTCACTTCACAAGTTTTCGAGTAATTGAAGAGAGTGGAAAGATTTCACAGACTAAGCCAAAGCTTGCAGAGATGCTTTGTAAAGGAGAGGGTTCAATTTATCAGTTGAACTATGTGTTTAAGAAAGTTTTAGATGCATTGAGAATACCAAGTGAGGTCATTCTAGGTTTCTGGAAGAAGCCTAATGAATTTTATCACAATGAACAATACCTAGTTAATCATTGTTGGTTATCAGTTCTTATTGAAGGTCAATTCAGGATGATCGATTTGTTTAATTTCAAAAATGGGACTCTTTGCAATGTGAGAGATCATGATAGAGGATTTAATGAGTTTTACTTCTTGACTAGACCGATGAATGTGATGACAACACACATTCCTTCAATCGTTGATTTACAACATATAATTCCCCCAGTTGACCAAAATATTGCATTTTACTTACCCAGATTGTATTCTGGCTACTACAATTGTCAACTAAAGATCAAGAACTTCAATAATGCATTGACTAGACTCAATGATTTGGAAGTTTTCGAAGCTGATATCGAAGTTCCAATCGATGTTGAGCTATTTACGTTGGTTAAAACATCCAAAGTCACCAGTAATGAATACAGTTTATGCCAAATTTATTGGGACCAAAACAGACGGCTTGCTAAAGTCAAAGCGATTTTGCCAGAGAAAGAGTCCATTGGAGTCTTGCAAGTGTTTGCTGGTCCCAAAGGTTTACAGAAACACTTTGATAATATTCATGAGTTGGCTATTGTTATACCAATTTACCATCAAGGGGAGAACAAACCATGCAAATTCGTTCCCAGATTCCCTACAGTTCAAAGTCAGAACAACGACTTGTATGTCAAGCACCCGCAGACCAACAAGGTTATTATAAAAAATTCGTACAACTTTGAGATCAACCAGCACCCATCAATGGGGATTACACCTGCTTCCAATATTCTCAATCAAGATTTCAAGATGGTTATTGAGTCCCCTTCTGGTAAGTACTTCAAGTTGATCAAAGAAGAGCCACAAAAACCATTTGGTGGGTTTGTTTGCACTATAAAATGTCAAGAATTAGGTACATATAGAGGACTTGTTATTGGTGATGGAGGTAACAGTTGGTACGTTTTTGCCCAATGGGAGTGTGTGGCTGGTAATGTCACCAACTAACCCAAACTACGCTATGTGGTTTCATGATTGTCTTTTTGCATACCCTATAATTCAGTGAAGTATTAATGCATAACAGTAATTTTTCGCAGCTCAACTCTTTATGGAAACCACCAAGACTGACACCAGATCGACGAAATCGGCCACCCCTCACGAGCTTAAATACTCTAAGGAAGTAAAAGTCGGTGAAGGTACTTACGCTGTTGTTTACTTGGGTCAAGAAGTCTCTTCAAAGCGTAAGATCGCCATCAAAGAAATCAAAACTGGATTGTTCAAAGATGGTCTTGATATGTCTGCTATACGAGAGGTCAAGTACCTCCAAGAAATGAAACATCCCAACGTCATCGAGTTGATCGATGTGTTTCTGTCGTCCAACAATCTAAATTTAGTTTTAGAATTCCTTCCCACTGATCTCGAGGTTTTGATAAAAGATCAGTCAGTGATTTTCAAGGCTTCAGATATCAAATCTTGGTTGCTAATGGCATTGAGAGGCATTCATCACTGTCATAGAAACTTCATATTGCACAGAGATCTCAAACCTAATAATTTATTGATATCACCAACTGGTGAATTGAAAATTGCTGATTTCGGTTTAGCAAGATCTTTAGGTAACGCTAGCGAAGATTTATCATCCAATGTTGTCACGAGATGGTACAGAGCACCAGAGTTACTCTTTGGGGCAAAGCATTATACCACAGCTGTGGATATTTGGTCAATAGGTATAATATTTGCAGAATTGATGCTCAGAACTCCATACCTTCCAGGCAAAGACGATGTTGACCAACTTGATGTTACATTCAGAGCTTTAGGGACTCCTACAGAACAAATTTGGCCCAATGTCTCTTCATTACCCTTGTATAACGCATTGAACGTGTACCCACAACCATCAAGACACGAACTTCGATTACGATTCAGTGCTGCTACAGATAAGGCTCTAGACTTATTCATTTCTATGACTCAGCTTGATCCAAGCAGACGTTGTGACCTGACCCAAGCATTACTCCATGACTTCTTTACTGAGAGTCCACCACCCACAAGACCAGAAAATTTACCCAAGAAAGGTGGTAAAGCTGCTGAAGAAGATGCCAATAAGAGAAGGAAAACTTGAGCGACTTCATCCATGATAAATGTCTCTAACGTGGGTTCCAATGGCCCATGAGGCCGTGACACCAGGACTCTCAATACCCAACAAGTTCACAAATCCTTTGAACCCTTGTTCTTCTCTGATTATGAAATCAGCAAAATGCTTCTTGTTGTCTTCAGCAGACAATAACTTTGGTCTAACACCAGTGTATGAAGGTACCAATTCTCCAGGCTCCACGTGGGGGAAGTACAGTTTGACAGCAGCAAGAGCACCCTGTAAGTTTTTATGACTGGGTGTGTAGTCGATGTCCTCAGCTCTTTCTATGTCCAACCATTCCAAGTCTGGACCAAACTTGATTTGTCCAGCAATGTCAAGGGTCAAATGGGTACCTAAAGAAGATGCATTAGGGTTAGGACAGGGGTAGATCAACTTATCAGTGATTTTACTTCCAAGAGGCTTTCTTGGCTGGTAAGTGAAGTACGTACCCTTCGCAAAGTACGGTTTCACATGTCTGTCCTGTGGGAGTAATAGGTTTGACACAAAAGGTGCATACAATCCAGCGGCATTGATGAGATTGTCAGTAGAGATTTCAAATGTATCTGACAGTTCTTGCAAGGTAATTGAGTAGTTAGGAATTGAGCTGTTGTAGTTGATGTCAACTACTTTGGTGTTGAGTGCTAAGGTTCCATTATTGTTTTCTAACTGTGTTTGATGATACAATGTCAAGTCATGAGCAGATACGATTCCTGTTGTTGGACTTTCCAACACTGCACTTGATGCTTTCAAGTAAGGGTACTGTTGGGTGAATTTCTCTTTGGAGAAGAAAGAGGTTTCCACGTCCACGTCGCTTGCAATTGCATGCAACTTGTGGAGGTACTCTTCTTCCAGTTCGTTTTGAGCCACAATGAATTTCCCACATTGGATCACTGGAACATGAACGGAATTTGACGAGTTTTTGAACGCTTCATAGAGCATTTGTTTACCCTTAATGCACAATTGAGACTTGAGACTGGTCTTTGGGTAGTAAATTCCAGCGTGTATGACTTCTGAGTTTCTTGAGGTTGTCTCCATGCCTAAAGCTTCATTTTTTTCAACAAGTAAAACGTTGTTGCCAGGGATCTTTTGTAGCTCTGATCCAATGGCCACACCTACAATACCCCCACCTATGACCACATGTGAGAAGTCAGAGTGGAGGACTCTTGACGTGTGCAAGAATCTCGAGCGTATCATAAATGCGTAAACTGTGAATTTCGCCCAACTAAAATTAATGGATGTGAAAAATAGTGGAATGATGTAGTTCAGTGTCGCAGGGTCAGTTGAAGAGGAGATGAGGTGCACGAGGATTTGGCCACTTCACTTGCTACATCAATTGCAATTGACGTGAAGTTGACTGTAGTGCTTTTATCAATCTCGTAGTCTCAAGACGCATTTGAGAAAACTTGTTGCACGATGGCTGACAAGGTAAGAGACTTCAACCAGTACAATCAGTTGAAGAGCAAATACATTGGGCTTGGCAATCCTGATACTTCTGATGAGCAATTTATAGTGAATATGAAAAGAGATACGTATAGTTCATTAGCTCAGCACAGGAGTTTATTGCTATACAATTCATTAGTGTTAAATGAACCAATACAAGAGACTCGTACTCGTATGATCAAAAACATGGTGAAACCAACCAAATGATTAAGCGGACATAAGCCCAGAATGTTCGTTTGGTCTGGTTTCTACGACAATAGTTTCTTCATTTAGAGGTTTCTTCATGAAGATGGCAGCAATACTTGCAACAAACAACAATCCACTAATAGTGAAACCAAAAATCCACTGCAATGCAATGAGTTTTGTGAATAATTGGTTCATAGCCAAACCTAAGACCAAGAATGCTGTACTGAGACCCACAGTATAATCATTAAACAACACCAAGAAGGCCACACCGAACAACAAGAATTCCCAGATAAACACATTGGCCACGACTCTAGCAGCTAAACCTGAAGCTTTGACCATAACAGCACCGTTCCAAAAAATGGAGAAGAAAACCCATGAAAGTGGTAAAGAACCAGTGGCTGAGTTGATCACCAAGTAAGTGGAAAGTGGCTTGAAAGAATAGATTTTGTTGTTCAAGTATGTGGTCAACAACATAAAGAATTCAATGACCAAAACGATTTCACTAAGGATGAAATGCCTGTTTCTGAAAAGGAGTGCCCATAAAAGGGACATTAAATTGAAGTAGATCAATGATTTGGTAATACTCAAAACATTGGACTCAGAGTTGTCAATGGCTAAGTTCAAGTTTCTTTGAAGGTAAACAATTTGCACCAAATAGTAAATGATCCAATAGATGATAATGAAGATCAAAAAATTAGAGAATGGAGTGATTGAAATTTCTCCGGATAACTTCCCATAATCAATGAGGAAATGAATGTTCCCATACATAGACAAGAGGAGGGATCCAATTGACACAATTTTGTATCTGTAAACGTCTTCTGAAGAGGCCATATTGATTTAACCTCAAATTGACTTGATTGCTACTCCATAAATCACCAGGAAGAAATGAGGTTCACACGCTATTTGGTTTTTCTGTTGTATGGCGCATTTGCGAGGGAAAATGAATAGTCCCCCCTCTGAAGAGCGGGAGCGGCTTTGCCCATAAATATTTTTAAACCAAAGTACCACATTCCCATTTGATGACTACAAGTGATATTCTTGGCTTAAAGAACAATTATTTTTCACTAAAGACTAAAGAAGAATTAACAAGCACCACGATAAGAGTGTTTGTGTTTTCTGTGGCCTGAAGAATGTTTCTCTAAGTGGAGGTGTTGAAGTTGTTTCAAGTCTTCAATTCCATTGGAGGCAATTGACAAGAGTAAATCGTAAATGACATCAGCATTGTGCTCTGGAGTGTCCTTTGAAGTGACAACTGCTCTGATTGAATCACAGGATTTAACTAGCAATTCAGTTGAGTCGATGATTTCTTGCATCAATTTTTCAAGCAAGTTCAAACTAAGAGATTGTCTAACAACGACTCTCAAAATCTCCTTCTCTTGCTCATCAGGAGTCAAATGATAGTTAGGGACAATGAAACCTTTCCTTCTCAATAACAATGACAAGATAGATTGAGGGACTTCAGGGTATTTTTCTCTGAAATCCTTAGAGAATCTGAAGGCAACAACAGGTAATCCCGGTTCGAATTCTTCACTTGGACTTGATTTACCAGTTCCTTTATAAGTACCAGCCTTATCTTTAATTGGTTTGTGGATAACTGATAAAACCTCAAAATATTTCGATTCTTCCAAAAATCTTGACAAAAGTCTAGCGTTGTTCAAACTTGATTCAAAAATCTCCTTGTAACCACTTCTACCATAATTCAAAAAATTAAAGTATTGGTGAATACAAGGGAACCCTGGTCTTGAGAAATTCAACGTGAAAGTCTCTTCAACACCTCCCAAGTAGTCCAATTTGAATCTCAATTCTTCAGGAAGATGAGTGATATCTCTCCAAATAATCCAACCTAAACCAGCAGTTGTTAAACCAAACTTATGACCAGATGTATTGATAGAAACAACTCTTGGTAATTTGAAATCCCAGATTAAGTTGGGATGAACAAATGGAGCAACAAATGCACCCGAAGCTCCATCAACATGAATCTTAATATCAAGACCTTTCTCCTTTTGAATTTCATCCAAAAGGTCACTCACTTTTTGAACAGGTTCAAAAGCACCAGTGAAAGTTGAACCCAAGATGACGAAAATACCAATTGTGTTTTCATCGATGTTTTCTTTGATCTTAGAAACATCAATTAAGTGACCACTCTCTTCATTGATTGGGATGGTTCTGTTTTCAACATCAAAGTAAGCAGCGAATTTTTCAAGGGCCACTTGAGCACATGAGGCCATTAAAATATTTGGGTTGGCAGTTGATTTGCCTTCAGCCTTACGTTTCAATTGCCAGGTTTTCTTCAATGCCAAACCACCCAACATAATTGCTTCAGACGAACCAGTGGTAGCAGTACCAACAGTGGTTGGAACCATTTTACCAAGATGCTCATCTTTTTTTTGTGGGGCATGCCATAAGTTCGATAAAATTGAAATGTTTCTGTCCTGGAACTCAATTAATGAAGGGTACTCATCGTTGTCAGCCAAGTTCTTAACGATGTTCTCTGAAACTAATTTTTGAGCAGTAGCATCGATTTCAGTGTTGACAAAACTTGCTAAATTCAAAGTTGGAACCCCGTCAAGGGACAATTCCTCTTCCAAGTACTTCAAAACCAAACCTGAATCAGTTGGTTTATCAGGAATCTGCAATTTTGGAAGCAAAACGTTGGAATCATAACGAGAAACGAATTCGTCCTTCTGATTCAAAGGGGTCCTATGAACTTTTTTGAACACTTTGGCTTCCAAGCCACTGGCACTAACATGTTTACTTAAAGTCATTCTTTTGAAGGTGAGATTTAAATTAGTTAAATTACGTGATTTCATATTTTACAGGCGATAATTGCCGTTTATATAGTAATAATTATTATTGCATATTGTGGAAATCTTGGGTTAAGATTATTTTTGACAGGATTACTTAATCTGGTGTTTTAACCTAAATTATATTTTTAGGCCGGTTGAGAAGGCCGAACTTGCTAATGTTTCCTAAAAAGTCCTTTCTTCTTTTTTTCTGGCTGTGATGGTTTATTAGTTCCTGAAATGTTCCCCAATGGTTTTGGTGGTACTGTCAATTGAATATCTTGTGGTTCATTCTGATTAGAATTGATTTGTGTCGTTGGTACTTGTAAATGCTGCAGAGTTTGCAGTACTAAATTGCTGGTGCTAGAGGATTTTGGGTTGGTGGGCGGGGCCACATTAGAATTTGTGCTCAAACTCAAATTATTTTGTCCGGTGCCAACAGTTGGCACAACACCACTAGATCTGTGTCTCTGTGTTTTGGTTGGCCCATTAGGCATTGGCATTCCACCTCTACCTCCCATGTCAGCTGCTCCAAGTTCATCATTCATATTAAATCCTGACCTTCTGTTTCCAGGCCCTGGCCCTGGCCCTGGCCTAGCTCTGTTCGGGATCGGCGCTTGTCCTTGTCCTTGCATATGCATGACTCCATAATTACTAGCCTTCTGATATTGCGGCATGTAATTCCCTTGAGGCTGTCCTTGGTATTGATAATTCTGGTATTGGGGCTCATAAACGCTTTGCGACTGTAATGAGTTTAACCGTCCTGGTTGCTGTCTATTGTATCCATACCCATTGCTTTGATAATGTGGTTGGTAGTTGGGTTGGTAATTCATATCATTGTTCATGTTCATGTTCATGTTCATGTTCATGCCACCATCAAAATTTTGATACCTGCTTTGACTCAGTGTCATACCAAAATTTTGCAGCAACGTGGTCTGAGACATCCCGTTTGATGGTAAGCCATGTGGTGGATTTTGATCAATTGGGGCCTCATACCTTTGAGCTTGACCAATCAATACTTGTGAACTTCTATTATTATTGATAGCTTGTGGCTTCTTATCGTTTGCGTCTTGCGCCCTACTTCTCATCTCAATCTGCTGTTCTCGATCCTGTAACTCTTGTTCTCTCCGTTGTAAGGCTAACTCTTTCTCACGAAGATCTTTCGACAAAGCATCCACTTGATTGGTGACAGTTTCCCCATTGATTTCAGCTCCGTAAATCGCTATATCTGTCAAATCCTCAAAATTGTCTTTACCCATCATTGAACCTCTGAATGTCTGAGTTTTTCCCAATAGAGGTGTTTTCTTAGAGATTGGAGGAGTACCATTCTTAGTGTCAGACCTCGTTTGTTCCTTCTGAGCTACCTGTAAATTTTCCATCTCTTGTGCCAAAGAGTTGTAAGCTTTGGAATCATGCTCAAATTTATCTTGTTGCTGCTGCAACTTTCTTTCAATCTCATCCAATGCATTTTGTCTAGCTTCAAGATCATCTGTCAATTGGTTCTTCCTAATCTCTCTTTCCTTTATAGATGTCGTGAGATTGTTTAATTTCAATTCAAGACTCTTGTAATCCTCTATCAATAAGTTTAATTGGTCCATCCTTGAACTATATTCATCGTCAAGTAATTTCTGTTTGGCATCATATTCAGCTTCTAAAGCTGTGAGTTTACCATTACCTTTTTGATGCCCATTTCCCAGAGAACTAGATTCATCAACATTCTTCCTCTTGAAAAAGATCGAATTGACATTTGGATCATTGATCTTGATAAGTTGACAAATCATTGAGTACAAGTTCTCCAAATAAGGAGTTCTAACCCCATGGTCATCACCTAGTAAGATTGGCTGCAACAACAACAAGTCAATCTCCAAATCTTGCATATTGTAATATTCATAGAACAATTTAGGGCTTTCGATGAAGTTGGTATTTTGACTAGGGTCGACTGGTGGGTACAAGTTTGACCAATACTTGAAAAGATTTGCTTCATTTTCGAACCCTTTGACTAGTTTGCATTCCATCTTTTTGATTATTTTTAGTAGTTCACTAAGAATGCCTGACACCAAAGGTTTGCACAAGATTTGATCTTTCAAAAATGAAGGAAACGGCAACTCAAAAATAATCAATATGGGACTGAAAATGATTCGTGATAAGGCCAATTTCCATTGATAAGTCATAAACTCTGTGGGGACAATAGATTTAAGTAATGCAATTTTGTTACTGCTGTCTTCTTGGGTCAACTGAAGTAGTTTATAAATCTTCATGAAGTTTGGATGATTATTCAAATTGAAATCGTAAGCAGTAGAGGAACCGAGGTAAATTCTGTTGTCGTTGTTCCTAATACGAGCGACAAACAGATTAGACAGCACGCGTCTAGCATCTATTTCGTTCATGATAGAGCAAATGACCACGTCAGGGTAAGTGTCTTTCAAACTAAGCTTCATGAATGGCTCTAAGTTGATGTAGCCGGTACTCTCTATCAAGATAATGGTATCATTTGACAAAAATGGATGCAACTGGATTGAAAGTGATTGGAAATCTTGTAAAGAAGAACAGCTTAGAATGACAATATTAAAAGGTATTGGTTTGATCTTTGATAGATCGTTATTAACCACAGATGGTGTGAAGCGACGCTTCCCCCAAGGAGACTCTTGAAAGTCTATTGAACTTGAGGTGAAGTTTTTGTCGACACAAGTTACTCGGCATGCTTTTGTTTCATGTAGCCTCCAACCATAGAAGGATAGATGAGGATTTGAACCAACTAAGATTAGTAAATTGATGGGCTTGATTGGATGACGTACCTATTAATACTTGAACTTCAGACATTACAAGTCATTAACTGTTGAAGAAGCAAATTTGACACTAAAGTTTAATTGCGTTTGTATTTGTGTCTTGCGACAAAAGGCACTGCTGCTAGTGTCGCCCAAATAGTAATAGTAATTGAGGTGCGAAAACGATCACGTGGCAAAAACTGCACTATAAAAGCATCCAAATGTCGCTGTTCTCATTGTAATCATTCTTTGGCGTCGTTTTACTTGATCGTAGTTCAACTTGATAGCTGAAGATATTAATCATGATTTCCTTGGTTTCCTTGGTTTTCTCGTTAATAGATGATGATTCATAAATTAACTAAAGGGTGTATCTCCGGTTGATGAGCTTTGCTTTGACTCTTTCGGTCATAATCCCTTTCACATTTGTACGCATCGTAAAAACTTTTAGCCCGCAAGCACGCACCAACCAACGCGTTTTGAGTAACTGTATGGCTCGTGGTCAGTTGATCTTAATTGAGGGCCTTGATAGGTCTGGGAAGTCTACACAGGCAAGTATACTACATCAAAAGATCAAAAATAGTAAAGTGGTAAAATTTCCTGATAGAAGTACAAAGATTGGTCAAATAATCAATGAGTATTTGACAGATAATTCGTTTGAGCTCCCTGATCAAGCAATCCACTTACTATTCAGTGCTAATAGATGGGAAGTATGTCAAGCACTCATAAATGATTTAAATAATGGGATTTCCATCGTGTTGGACAGATACATTTACTCTGGTATAGCATATTCCCTCGCTAAATCATCGACTAAATCTACTTCCAAGGAGATGCTGGATGTGCATTGGTTGTTTGGACCAGACAAGGGACTTCCGAAGCCCGATCTTACCATGTTTCTCACTCTAGACCTAAAAGAAATCAATGAAAGAGAAGCATTTGGTGAAGAAAGGTACGAAAATGTCAAATTTCAAGGCACAGTCAAGGCAAAGTTCCTCCAGCTTCTCGATCCTGCTCATGACTCAACTATCAAGATCGTGAATGTTGGAACCAAGTCAATTGAAGAAGTAACTGATTGTTTATGGACAATTGTCGAACAAGGTAATCACCATCAGTTGACGGAAAAACCTATTGCATTCCTAAACGATATTCACATTGACAACCCACCACCTATATATGACACCGCAGTGATGGTAGAGACATTGTCGATGAGTGCAAACACTTAAACGTGTGGAACTACAAAAATGAAAGTCATAAATGTCGTATTCTCGCTATTCCAATGAGTCCAAATGGGCTACTCGAGCCAAGACCTGCGACTTCAGGATCTCGTGCAATTGACCTCCCAAGTACACTTCATCGAGAAAGAAGTAAAGTTTGTAAAAATTGAACACCAAGTCCAACTCACACACGTTATCGAAATAAGTGTCTAGGATCTCCACGAAGAAATGCAATGACTCCATGTAAGAGAGTTCATTATCAGTTATATCAACAAGCATTATGAAGTAGAGTCCAGCGTACCGTCGGTAAATCAATTTATTTGAGTGGAAATCAATGAAATTTGACTGTCGTTTCAGGTCCCTCGAAGAAACTATACGATGTATTTCGGAGGTGAGCTGCAGTTTCTGGTCCTTCTTATAACTTTTGTTATACCATTTGCTTAACCGGACTTTCCCCTGACGATTCAAGATCAAGATAAAGTGAATAGCCATACCGCACCGCACTGCGAAATTTCCTGGTTTCATGGACTATCAAGAGGACGAGGACAACACGTACAAACAGTACAATATCCATGAAGGGATCATCTTCTTGGTGGAGCTTAGTGCTGCCATATTTGAGCCCATTGAAGAACTTAATGGACGCAGTCAGCTCGTGGAAATCCTTACTAGTATCAACCAATTGATGCAAGAACTCATAATCACGCTCCCCAATACTGGGGTTGGTGTGTACTTATACAACTCGACTTCCGTGTACAAGAAGTTCCCTGGAAACTCGGGGCTAACAAGACTTTTCAGACTCAATGACTTGAACTCTACAAATATGAAAACACTCAATGACTTACTTACAGACGATGAGAATGGGACGCGTTTGATCAGAAACACGTATCAATACTCCGACACAGGACCACAGAGGCAGTTGCCACTTGTGTTGAACACCATACTTGACGAGTACCAGAATGCCAGACTGAAGTACAACGTAAAGAAACTCTTGTGGTTCACCAATAATGACCAACCATACCGGGACGATCAGATCAAGCAAAGCTTGTGGAAGACTATCAATGATTTTGAGGAATTCAAAATCAATATACACCCTATTTTCTTGGACACATATGAAGACAAGGACCAGAAAATCATCAAAAAGTTCAATATGGATCACTATAGAGAGATTTTTTTGAACACCAGTTTCTTGAGTCAAGAAACAGACTCACAAAGAAACTTGTCCTGGAGAATCATGCAATCTCGATTGAACGAGACTAACTTGTCCAGCCAAATTAAGACAGTGATTTTGAGGTTAAAAGAAATCAAAAGAATCCAATTTGCCTGTCCTTTAGTTTTGAGTGACGGCCCTGGCGTTGGAGGAAGTATGGGCTGTTCTGTGAGAGGGTACACCTTGTACAACCATGAGACACTAAAAAAGTTCAGACATCTCTACAACAAAGGAGAATCAATTCAGCTTGTAGAGCTCAATTCAAAGCTTTATACCCAATCGGGCAAGGAAATTATTGTGCCATTGGCAAAAGAGAAACCATTGAGTAAGAGGAAAGATGAAGCAGGTCTCAAATCTGGCTTACCTTTGGGAGACGGGAATATTCTCTATTTAAACTCTGACCAAATCGACTATCTCAAGACTTTTACATTTGACCATGAAACAGAAGAGGCACGAGAGGATGAGGAGGATGAAGAACTCGAAGACGAAGACGAAATGAAAGCACAACCTGTAACAATCTCCAGTCCTCCATATCTAAAATTACTTGGGTTTAGACATATTAGCAAATTCAAACCTTACTACAATATTAGTCCCCCGGTTTATGTTACTGCAGACTTGAGGAATGGTCTTTCACCTTCAAGTGAGGGTGGATACGATAATTCCTTGAACACATTCGCTGCATTGTATCGTTCATGCATCAAATTGGAGAGGTTTGCAGTTTTGTTTGGTTGCATAAAGAAGAACGCTCTGCCAAATTTGTATGCATTTTATCCAACTAACTTGGCCAAATCTACTAAAGGAGGTGAAGTTAAATTGCCTCAAGGTTTCTTGTTGATCAGATTACCTTGGTTAGATGATATAAGGTCATTGCCAGATCATTTCTTATTGAACGACACCAATAAGTTTGACAAGTTCGATACAACTACTAATCCTGTTGGTTTAACAAATGATTTCAAGATGTTGATGTCTCAGTTCTTTGTTGAGAGCTACAATCCCAGTGATTATCCTAATCCTAGTTTGAACTTTTTCTACAAAATCGTCAAGTCAGACTTGTTGCAATTGGCTGTGGAGAATCCTAGAGAATTGAGTGAGAACGATGTCACATACAAATCACTTAAAGAGTTGAGGGACTTTTTATCAGGTGACAATGAAAAGGTGGAGTTGATACAGAATATTAATTCGAAATTAAGTAAGTTCGACAGTCTTGATGTTGTTTCTCGGTTGAACCAAGAAGAGAAACCAGCAGCTAAAAGACAGAAGGTGGAAGAGTTAACAGATGAAGCGGTGCTCACGGCCTGGAAAAATAACGAATGGAGCAACTTCACAGTGGCTCAGTTAAGACAGCTTATTTCCAGGTACAAGCCCAAGATCAAATCTGCCACCAAGAAACAGGACATGATTGATAATATTTGCAAGTTTTTGGAGTCTAGAGAGAGCCAAACTAAGTGAACGGAATAAAATGGTAATACTTTTCAATGCTGATTGCGTCTAGGAACGTAGCGAATTACGAAGGGCACCACCAGGAAGCGAAAGGTATTAAACATGATCAGGCTGACACGTACGACACAGGCCAAATCTGTGTTAAATTAGCTTCACTAGCTCAGTCGGTAGAGCGTCAGTCTCATAATTTAGGTTGTGTCATCTGAAGGTCGACAGTTCGAACCTGCCGTGGAGCATTCTTTTTTGCATTTTTTCCCAGATTTACGTTAGCCGTGTAAACGTTTCGGTTTCGAAGGTTTCCTGGTAAACTCTTATGCAGCCCTGGGTTGAAAAAGGGTGGTCTGAGGGCATCGATTCGATCTGCAAAAAAAAAGGCCCAGGATCTTCTCATAAGCGCATAACTTTTACAAAGCCGCATAATCTACAGTAGGAACAAAAGTATAAAAGAAGTGAAAAGGGCAGTGAAAAATTAATGGCTCTTTCATCGCAAGGCTACAATGCCATCATTTACATGTCATATGTCTTCCTTTTGGCAACTGGATTATTTTTAGCATGGAAGTTTGCATCCAAGGGTACATTTTTGTCATCTAACGGTACCCAAACAGCAATACCGTTGGTTTTAAATTTCATCGCATCAGGTATGTGGGTTTAGATCTTCGTCATATTGAGTAGTAGCACTGGCTACAAGTTTCAACAAACACGGGTGCTGAAAGGCTGAGATAAAACCGTTTACTCGATCAAGTTAATGCTTGCGTGAGAAGTTTGTTGTAAGTAGTACTAACTGGAACAGCTATGGGTTGTGGTATCTTGAATACCTATGGCCAAGTGGCCAATATATCAGGTTTGCATGGTTTGTTGGTGTACACAATTTGTGGTGCCATTCCAATTGCATCTTTTGGGTTTTTTGCACCTCTCATTCGTAAGAAGTGCCCGGATGGATTTATCTTGACTGAATGGGTAAGACATAGATTCGGGATTGTGACAGCAATGTACTTGTCTGCATTCACTATCTTGACGATGTTCATGTACATGATTGCTGAATTATCTGCTATCCGTCAAGTGATCACCACTTTGACAGGCATGAGTGCTGTTGCCCCAGTCATTGTTCAAGTGGTGGTAACAACGATATACACCTCAGTTGGAGGGTTCAGAGTGAGTTTCGTCACTGATAATTTTCAAGGTGCTTTTGTCCTCGTGTTAATCGTTGTGGCAGCTGCTGGTATGGGTTCATACGTCAAGATCGATACCTCAAAAATTGGTGAGTCCGGATTGTTGAAACCAAACTTATTGGGCTGGCAGTTGATCTACATTATGTTTGTTGCAGTTGGCTCCAATGCTTTCTTCTTAAATCCACTTTGGTTGAGAGCTTTTGCCAGTAAAAGTAACAAAGACTTGCGTATCGGTGCAGGGATTGCAGCATTCTTAGTGTTTTGCATTTGTACCTTGGTTGGGGTGCCTGGGTTCCTTGCAGTGTGGGCTGGTGAAGTCGAAAAGAACGACCCAACAAGTCCAAACACTTTCTTCGTTATGTTGAGTAAAATGCCAAATTGGGTTGGTGCTGTGGTGTTGATTTTTGCTATTGCCCTTTCCACTTGCACCTTCGATTCCTTCCAATCAGCTATGGTGTCTACCATATCGAACGATGTCTTCAGGAACAAATTAAACACCAATTACATTCGTGTTATGGTGGTTCTTGTTATTGTGCCTATCATAGTTTTGGCGTTGAAGGTCGCAGACAACATCTTGCAGATCTACTTGATTGCTGATCTTGTATCTGCTTCAGTCATCCCCACGGTCTTCTTAGGATTGAGTGACAGATTCTTCTGGTTCCTCAGGGGATTTGATGTCATGGCTGGTGGGCTTCTTGCAATTGTTTTGGTGTTTGTTTTCGGAACAGTTTACTACGGCAACGCTAGAGATGGTGCCAAGCTCATTCTCATTTGGAACGGGCTCTACAATTCAGATGACTGGGGTCCATTTGGCGCCTTTGTCATTGCACCTTTTGGGTCCGTGCTAGTAGCGATGATCTCTGCCGGCTCTAGGATCACCGCCACTTACGTCTACTGTAAAGTCAAGGGTCTCCCATTCACTGCTCTTGACAGGCCTGAGCCAGCGCTGGCTGAAGTTTCGGTATCTGAGCATGAGCTCTCCGATGAGTACGATAAATAGACAAGTAAAATAAAAACTGAATCGCACTCATGGAGAAGGTCCACAAGGAGCGACCACAAACACCCCGTAGCGGCAAAGTGCTCGAGATGCTCGAGGACGATGTCATGTTGGTCAACCAACTTAGAGGCAAGCTCTACAAGCGAGCCAAGACCCCCGAACACAGCGATGACGAACAAGATTGGAGGAAAGAATCGGAGTACTATAAGAACATTGATGCTAAATCTTTCAGACAGTATGAATTGGCCTGTGATAGGGTCAAGGAGTTCTATGAAGAGCAACACGAGAAGCAAACTGTCGCCTACAACATTCAGGCCCGTATAAATTTCAAGACCAGAGTGAGAGCAAAGATGACTATATGGGAAGGGCTTGAGAAGCTCAACAAATTGTTGGACGAGAGTGACCCCGACACAGAACTATCACAAATAGACCACGCACTACAAACGGCAGAAGCTATACGGCGAGACGGTAAGCCACGGTGGTTTCAGCTCGTAGGTCTCATTCACGATTTGGGTAAACTACTTTACTTCTTTGACTCCAAAGGTCAATGGGACGTGGTAGGAGACACTTTCCCGGTGGGATGCAAGTACCTGAAGAAGATCATATTCCCAGATAGCTTCAAAAAGAACCCAGACATCACAAATCCATTGTACAATAACAAGTATGGCATCTACTCTAAAGGATGTGGTCTAGACAAAGTCATGCTCAGTTGGGGCCACGACGAGTACATGTACCACATTGCCATGATCAACTCCAAGCTACCAAAAGAAGGACTTGCAATGATACGATATCATTCTTTCTATCCATGGCATCAAGAAAACGCATACTCCTACTTGATGGATGAACACGATAAGGAAATGCTACAGGCAGTACGAGCTTTCAATAAGTACGACTTGTACTCTAAGATAGACAAAGAGTACGATGTAACGGAACTCAAACCTTACTATTTGGACCTTATAGATGAGTTCTTTCCCAACAAGATAATCGATTTCTAAGGTATTGTATTATTTATTATTAAGTCATATTTGGGTGGTCAACTAGAACAAATCAATGGCTCCAAAGTATTGTTCAATACCATATGGACCAGGATCTTTCCAGAAGTCATTGAATGTTGTCAATATCGTTATTTGTGCATCGGTTGCATCGATAATTGACTTGATAGCGATTCTTTGGTTCTCCGGCGTTGGTACATTGAGACCATTGGTAGCACCTTTGGATGGGTATCCAGTTTCAGCAATTTCAACAGTGTATCCAGGGCAAACATCTTCAACCAATGTTTTCTCATTTGCAATGAATGAACCAGCTTGTGAAGCATCAACATTAGTTGCAAAATATGAATGTGGGTTGATGGAAACGTAATCAATTGGAACAGATTTAGCACATAATGCTGGATTTTGAGTGAAGGTAACTGGTGGTTCTGCAGTAGTGATACGACCATGATATCCCACGGCTTGCAATTGAGCTTTAACAGAGCCAATTTTTCTGATTAAATCGTCAACAGAACAGTAGTTGTTGATAATGGCTTCGTTTCCAACGGTGACACCTTCAAAAATATCACCTCCGTTGGCTTTGATATAGTTAATCAAATCGTTTACTGAACCATCAATGGAATCAACACCATTCTGGGAAATCCACAATCCTTGGTTGACAGTTAAGCCTAATTGTTGACACTTTGGAAGAACAGCACTCATTGTGAGGCAGTCAGTACCATAAGTTCTGATATGCTTGATACCCTTGCCAGCAATCATATCAAGGTCAGAATTGATGGTTGAAGCATCTTTACAGGTTCTGTCACCGTTGTAAGGAGAGTACACAATACCATAAGGAGCTTTAATGCCTGAACCAGAGTCAGCTGGTGGAGGATTTGGCTTAGTTGGTTGAGATGGTTGTGGTACTGGGACAGGTTTGTCGTTGTGAGGTGGTTGTTCTGGTACAGTAGCTGTTGGTTTTGGAGCAGGTTCTTGACTCTTGGTAGTTGGCTCGGGAGATGAGCCTTGGTTTTGTGTTGGAGCTGGTTTGTTATCAGATGGTGTACCCTTGTTATCAGATGGGGTGTCATTGTTAGCTGGAGTGTCATTGTTGGCTGGAGTGTCATTGTTGGCTGGAGCATCGTTGTTAGCTGGCGGCTTGTTATCAGTAGGAGCATCGTTATTGGCTGGAGGTTGATTGTCAGATGGTGCGTCATTGTTTGCAGGGGGCTGAGGAGCTTGATCAGTAGGCTGTCCTGGTGCAGGTGCAACATCCACGTCTCTGATTATAGTAGTTGGAGCAGCAGCAGGTGACTCAGTTAAAGTCGAAGTCATGGTGTTACCATCAGATAAGTAAATGAGCACCGGTGGTAAATTTATTGTGGTTGTACCAGTGGTGAAAGTTTGAGTTTCTGTTACCGGAGCAGCTGTGTGAACTCTGGTGACGATTCTTACCGGGGCAGAAAGCACTGAGTTCAAAAGCAAAAGGAGTGTAAGGTAATGTAACATTTTCAAGGATTGACAGGTTAGCAGTTGAAAGAAGACTAAAGTTGGAGTTTGCTAACGGGAATTTTTTAGTGGTAAAATTATGAAAACCTTGTTTAGACGTTGAGTATGGGAATCTGAATCACCCAAATTGGCTGAATTCCATACTCTTATAGTTATTGGGAGGAAGCTGGTTGCTGCAAAAATTACTATGGCAGCCGTCCCAATTAGGAAAGAGGTTCCAGCGATAAAATCAAAATTGCATTAAATTTCAGGAAATTTCACTTATCTGGTTTATGTACAGGAAACTTCATAAAATCGCTGGCTAACCTCATCAAACAAGACATCGTGTTTTGAAGCGAGGTGGGGCGATGTGAGCCGAGTAGCAGTCAATGAGAACCATGCGTCTTGGTTTCACTGTTGTTGGTGTGTCCAGTTGTTTTGTGAGTCCAGTGAAATGATGATGTTGTGTGCACGACTGCATTGACGAGGTAGGCTATCAAGTTGGTGAAAGGGTTGCTGCAAGCATGGGCATCGCGATGACGTCAAAAGTCATTGCAGATCCGGTGATGTCAAGAGTAAGTGGCGATCATGTGATGGCAGTTACAACAGTTGTGTTTGATTCATAATTATGTATTTATTTAATGATGTGAAGCGTCAATAAAAAGGTTAGTTAAATATTGCCAATTGAACGTATGAGGTTGAGCTGTACTGTGATGGATGTGTTGAACTTCACATTAAGCAAGTAGATTATTGGATTTCTACTGTTTCTAATGCCTCGAGGATTACCTGTAGCTGATTTTCACTCAAAACTTGTGATTGGTATAAGAATTTGATCAAACTTTTGACTAGCTGAACAATTTCTGCCAATGATAATGTGATGATAGATCTTTGAAGGATGCTTGTTAAGTTGTGATTGCTGGAACTGATGAAAGTTTGATAGTATAAATAAGTAAATGATCCCATTAAGAATTGACAATCAATTCTATCTGTTATACCACCATGACCAGGAATAGTGTCACCAAAATCTTTGATACCGAATGATCTTTTCAATCCACTGGCGAAGAATCCACCAAACGGAGCAAACAAGGAAGCAAAAGTTGCTAAAACGAACGAGTGTAAGTAAATTGGTTTCAAAATAATGTAATTAATGTTGAAAAATTCACTGAAGTTAGCTGGTAATTGAACAATTTGATCAATAAACACTGAATTTGGTTCACATTGAGGGAAGTTAAGGGCATTGGTTGTCATATTAGCTGCTGGGCAAATCAAGAAGTGGGATCTTGATAAGACGAACGAAAATACCCCAGCAGAAATCACTGTACAAACCCAAGCTCCAAGGAAACCTTCGACAGTTTTCTTTGGGCTGATGGCGATCAATTGAGTACGACCAAAAGTAATTCCACACAAATAAGCAAAGATATCATTAACGATAACTAAGCAACAAGGTAAAACAAACCAAAAAATTCCATTCAAGATGTTTGTTATGATTAAATGACTTTGGAATACCACAATCAATAGAGTCATGTGTGTGACACATAATGAGCCAAACTGGAATTTGTAGTAACCTTTCTTCAAGTTGATAATGAAAATGATAAAACCAAATATGTACAAAAAATAAGAAATGAATTTGTGGTTCACTGACAAGAAAAGCATCACTTTGCTACGGAATATCAAGTCATGAAAGAATTCCAAAAAGGTCTTACCGTCCAAATAGTAAATGGAGGCGAAAAGAAAATACCAATTAATGAACTTATTCAATGGAATATTTTTATCTCTTGCAGGTTCAGCCACCAATTGAATGATTTCTTTAAACACCAATACTTGGAGTAGTACGACAAAACTGATTATTGGTAAGTGACCTGAACTGATAATAAGCAAGAATAGCACTATCATAAATAAAGTCCAGATTGTCCTGGTGATGAAGGCTTGCTTCTTCTTTTCAGTTTCATTGACAGTCTTTTCGACAGTTTTATCAACTGACTTCTCCTTAGGTGATGATTTCTTTACCGTCATAACCAATCACTGTCAATGAATTTATCAGTGGAATGAAAATTAACAAATGTCGCTCATCAGTCGCATTCGGCGACTTTTGCTCGTGTCGTTTGCTGATTACTTTTTAAGGGAATAATCTCAAACTGATTGTAAAAAAACCTTTCATTCTCACTTTTCACCAACACCAAATTTGTATGTCAAATAATATCGAGAACTTAATCAAACACGACCCATTCGCTGATACTGGAGATTCAGAAGCTCAGCCAACAAATTACATTCATATCAGAATTCAACAAAGAAATGGTAGAAAAACTTTAACAACTGTTCAAGGAGTACCAAAAGAGTACGATTTGAAAAAAATTTTGAAAGTCTTGAAGAAGGACTTTGCTTGTAACGGTAATATAGTCAAGGATGAGGAATTAGGTGAAGTTATTCAAATGCAAGGTGATCAAAGAGTCAAAGTTTCTGAATTCTTAGTCTCTCAATTACAATTGCCAAAAAAGAACATTAAAATCCACGGTTTCTAAGGGGTTTAAAGTTAGCTGTGGTCGATACATTAATAGATCCCTGTGGGAACTATCGTCAACTTAAGTCTAACCATGTATAGGTTAATTTATTGCTTTCATGGCTTTTTGTAGTAGGCCCGGTCCGAGTCCGCGATGACCTTGGAGAATGGCTGTGTTTGGTTCTTGATCTATAACCTCTCATGTGTCTTTTTCTCTCTCTTCAATTCTCTTGAACTCCTCTCTCATCGTCTCTGCTTTCTTCTGTATTGGTGTATTCTTACACTATCCGCCCCGTCTTTATCTTATCGACTGCGACTCAATTCCTCATCACTGTGACATCACAACTCGCTCATCCTCTTCTCTCCACAACCGTATCTTCTATTCGGTTTCTGTTACCTTTGTCCAGTGTGCTTTGCCTTCTTTATCGCGTCGAGCTTTAGTCCCTTCTATCTCATCGCACTCCACATAATCGTTTTACTATGCCTGGCGACCTCAACCTAAAGAAATCATGGAACCCAGCGTTGATGAAGAACAGACAGAAAGTCTGGCAACAAGAACAAAAGTCCCTTGAGGAAATAAAACGTATAAGACAACTTGAACTGGAGTTCAAACAGGAACAGGATAATTCCAAACTCTTGAACTTGAAGAACAAAAATAACCAAAAGGTTACGAAGGAAGATAAACTCAAGATCAATAAGATGAGCTGGATGTATGAGAACCCCAATAAATCTACTGAATCCAACTCAGCAGTCAAGAAAGTTGAAAGAGAACTGAAACCAAAAGCCACAACAAAGTTAGACTCACTCGACCCAATGGCATCCATAGCTAACAACAGAAAGCCTCCAGCCAAAAAGGATTATAAAATCTTCAAACCATCCAAGTATCAGAGCAAGTCCAAAGTTCAAAAAGAATTGGAGAAAGCTGATCCAATGAACTCATCTCACCCCAAATTCTCCGGCTCCTCAACCAGCGGTGTCAAAAAGTACAACTACTGATCACCAACATATTCAACTGCTCAATTCAATGGCCGCCTCCCCAGTTTCATTATACGTTTCACCATTGACACACCAAATGTACCACACTTTATCTTTTGACACTCTTCGAAATTCCACCTCAACAACATCACCTATGTTGACATGGAATTCTCTCACTGGGAACACCATCGGGAACCATGAATGGCAATAATTGTTCCCAATTTCTTCGCCCGTGCCCTCTTCTTTGCGGTTGGTTATTTTATGTGCATACAAATCAGCTTCAAAAACTCCTTCGAATGCATTGACGAAGCCCTCAATTTCAATGTGGAAAGTCACAGCTCCTACCTTGTTCAAGTCATTCTCTCCTGGGTACTTGAAGTCCCAAACAGACTTGAAGTTCTTTGTCAATGGGTAGTATCTGTAAAGATTTTGGAGGAACGGTTTCTCCAGATGGATGAATGTGAATATCGGCCTAACTTGTGATCTGAATTCTTGAGGTATCATTATCGTGGTGCTGATGTTTTGCACAATTTCAGGGTACAATTCATTACAACCAAACGAACCAAGCATTTCTGCAACGAACAAATCAGGTAGATTAGCAGGTTTATAAGACCTTAAGTCTTGCTTGAACAAGTTGATACCACCGCCCAACTGTTCAACGAGTGAGTCAAGTATTTTCCATGTTTTTGGATTTTTTTCAATCACATCAAAGTCAAAAGGTTCAGTGAAAACCTCCTTGATTATTTTAACGAATATTCCACTCCCTGGACCTGCTAGAACTACATGAAGTTTTCTATTGCTGGATGTGGATTTTAAGTCCAGGAATGCAGATTCTATGGCTCTGGTGTATTGGCTGTACTTCACTGTGTCTTTGCAGAAAGTTTCATAGACATCCAAATCTAGGTTGTCCACCAAAGGGTTCAAAGGGTCGATGACGAAATTGCTGTCTTTATAAAACCGGTTAAGTTTTAGATGAAGGTCTTTGAGCTCTGATTGTAAGGAGGACATCATGACAATTGAGTGGCAGTTGAGCATCAATGGCCAAAGGACTGGTTTGTTGAGTGTTTCCACGAACAAATTGAGCTTTGGATACATTGAAAGTTTCTGTAGATCCAATGACCATACGCTACTACTAGTTACATGCACATACAAATTAACTTTTGAGGCCAACAATGAGGCAGGAAACTCAATTATTGGGAGCAAGACGCCACACATGGTGTGTTTTTCAAACCACTGAATCCACTCGGGAGGCCAATCGAGCAAGTTGTTGGGCGATATGAGTACGATGAAGTAATGGTCACAAATGGACAACTTTTCAAGAAACGCAACTGTTTGGGACCAAGACGAGAGCTGATCGTCCAAGTTGACAAGAGCAGCGCAATCAGCCTGGTGAGCAGGCTCAAGGTGAAGGAACTGATGGAGGATCAACACTCGTGAGAAGGGCTGTCGCGTCCCATCATCAAACACTGGAAACATCGCGAAATGTTTTTTGAAAAACAACCATGAGTAAGCCAAGGCATCTCAGCGATAGCGAGCGGGCCAAGATTCTTGAGTTTCAAGACATGATTCATTATAGTCCAAGATACAGTGATGATACTCATGAGTATCGACACGTGATGCTCCCGAAAAATATGTTAAAGGCTATACCACAGGACTACTTTAATCCTGAAACCGGCACATTACGGATTCTACTCGAAGACGAATGGCGTGGGTTGGGAATTACGCAGTCATTGGGTTGGGCCCACTACGAGACTCATGCCCCAGAACCTCATATTCTCCTTTTCAAAAGAGCCATCAATTACGGCCAGTAGATAGCACTAGTATATAGTGAGAGTTACAGCTCTCTTAACGTTTGATGAATACACACTCGTGTCGCAGTCGCGTATGATAACTCCAACTCAGCTTGAAGCGTTCCTCGATGATGTCGTGGCCAACACCAATGACTCCATTGACTTCAGGAAAATAATGTTGTACTTGTTGCAGTTCCTTGTCACAGAACTCGAGCTGAACAACCTCGATGATCGTCTCATAAAAAAAATCTACAACACCATCGACGTGGTTCTCTCCAAGAAAAAGTTCGTGTTGAATACTAGTCTCACATCAGTGGAACTCAAGACCTTGAGCGGCTTGTCTTCACGAGCGTCGACTCATCCAATGCTTTACTTGTGGCTTATCGATACCAATCTCAATTTCTTGGAGCTGTCACCGTATGCGCTGCTTATGGTCAATCATATCATGTCTGTGGTCACTACCGCGTTGGGCGTGGTGGCATGTCGCCATGAGGTTCGTGATTGGCTCGTCACCAGACTTTCAACTGACGTAAATCTCGTTTTCAATACTGAAAAACAATTAGGTGATGCTTACCTGATGAAATTATACCTGGCTGTTCACCTCATGTCTGTGGTTGGAGACTACGAAATACGAAGAAAGTTGCTCCTTTTGGACCACAGCTTCGACCTAGCGCTAAAGAAATTGTGGTACTCAATTGGTCGACTACCACGAACTTCATTCTCTCAGTCTTTAAGAGCAACTCTTGTGTCTCTACAGACTAACAACATCATTTCTAATGAATCATACACTACCCTGGATATTCACTTATTGACTGAGTGGATTCTGGCAGCCATTGTGGTCGTTTTTGATCCACTGTTAGAGCATGCTCTCGTTTCAAGTATACTAAAATTGATTAATTGGTCTACCAAAAACGGTACTTTGATAATATTAGCGAATTTGGCCAACAATCTGGCGCTCTTCAACATCTACAAGAATCAAAACGCATACCCAAAGTCTATCGTGGATGTGCTTAAATTGTTGAAGGATCCCCAAACGAACGTCTCGTTCGTCGACACAGAATTGAACGAACTCTCAAGAGAGATAAGGCAGTCTCGTCAGAGCCACTCTTTTGAGTTTCTCGGTTCAAAATTTGAGCCAAAAGGAACTGCTGATATTCACAGCTATATTGAATCCTTGGTGGCTCTGACTAACGATCCAAATTTTGCAGCTGATGAAGAATCTCTTTACACGTTCATCTCTGCGGTTGGTAACATCCCATGCTACTATGGAGACTATGACGAAGAATCACAAGAATGCACTGCCTGCGGTAGTCTACCAATGGAGAGAAATCTTTATGCTGCTATCTCTCCTAATCGCCCAACTGTTTCCGACAATCCTTCAGTTCAGCTTTACTACAAGGAAATCATCATACATTTTCTCTTGACCAAACAGTGGGCCTTGATCAAATCCAGTCATTTGTTACAGACGAATCTCTTGTTGGCCATCTTCAAACTTTTTGCATCTTTCAGGCCCTCAACATCAGCCACTTCTGACCATGTGCTAGACTTCGTTCTGGATAGTTTCCTGACCAACATCAATAGGGAAGTCCGCTTGTTGTCAGCGAGGATCTTCCCATTGTACCTCATCGCTCCTAAAGACGATCCTCTTGAATCGACTTTCAAGAATATTTTTGGTATCATCAAATCAGTGCAGTTTAGTGACTCTTCTCATATTTACTTGGCTGAGTCAACCATCAAGGCATATGGTGAGATTGCTTCAATTTGCGAGGGAGAATGGCTTTATGTGATATCGATAAAATTGATAGACCTTCTTGGTGAATCCAATGAACATCATGTCAACTTGGTCTTCACCTGTTTGTTGAGCATTGCAAGTGCAAAATCATTGACCCCTTACAAAATGCTCTCTCCGTTCTTACCCAGCGTCTCTCACATCATTATAAAGAACGAACGAATTTTCACAAAGTTGTTGGAATTGTTGGGAGTCTCGAGAAGATTCTTCCTCAGTAGAACGAGAGAGTACACCACCCCCAGAGTCTTGGAATACTATAAATATGATCTCATACAAGATATTGCTGAAGCCAACAATTCCTTCAAGAGTAAACTTATACTCAAATACCTTCCACGAATTCTAGCACATTACCTTTGCAAAGAGGATGGGATAAACGAAGCATACATACTCACAGTCATTGGCAATGCGACACCTGAACTTAAAGGTTTATCTATGAGTGATCTAGTGTCCAGTATAGGTGAAATAACTTGGTTCGTTTTACTCAACTTACGTTTTGATGATGCCACTGATAAGATAGTTAATCAGCAGAAAATCTTTCAGGTACTAGAGTACATTGCTAAGTTCAATGTCAAAAAAACACAAGCCAATACCAGAAGCTTCCGGAATTTCAATCAAGAGCAATACATCAGTTACCTTTTGGGTGATCACGTACTTGAGTTAGTTCAAAAATTTTCAGAAAATATCTACAACGTGTCAAGACCGTTCTTGGACAAAGTATCGTCCATCAGAGCAATTGAATTCTTGATGAGGACCAACGTTGAGGCAGCGTCTCTTGCGTTAGGTCAAATCTGTACTTGTTTGCAGTCCACTATCGAGAATCCTGACTTGGAGTATCGAGGAATGAAGTGTTTGCGTATCTTAGTAAAGAACTTGGATTCCAAGAGGCTCATTTCATTATTTGACATAATAATCTCGTTGATTTTCCAGAAGTTCAACGACCTTGAGAAGAGATCAAAGCATATTGGTGTTGAAATCTTAAAGAAATTGTTCGTGGAATTGAGAGACAACTGGAGTGACCACACATTGTACTATTTCTCTGTGCCATTCATACCCCATCTTGATGAGTACTATCAGTTGGATGCTAGTTTCATCAGCACTGTGAAGCCCTCACTCAGAAAAGAGTATTACCCTGAATTCACCAGGAGACTCAAAACTCGTAACAAATATGTCGTCAAGCAAGCATTGGATGACTTGACTAATTACACCACGAAGTATCAAGAGGCCTGTCAACTCGACGACTTCCGGGACTCAACATTTGAGTCAGATATTTCTGACTTGGTAAGGACCCTTCTTGATACAAGTTACGCCTTCAAAAACGAGCAAGAAGAAATCTCCATTGCATGTACTAAAGTTTTGAGTATCATTGGCGCTCTAGACTCCAATAAGTTCAACAGAAGAACCATCAAAACTCAAATGGTCATCATGTTCGACTTCAAAGACTTCAAAGAGAACTCCAAATTCTTGAGACAGTTCATTGAAAATCAATTAGTCACAGAGTTTTGGGCTTCCAATGATCCTATAAAACAGTTGTACTATTCTTATGCTATGCAAAACATCCTTGAAATCTTAAGGTTGGATACAGCAGTCTTGAGTCCAACCACAAACGACATCTCCAGTGCTATTTGGGAGAAGTTCAGCGATATTGCAAAGTCTACTTTGACACCTTTTCTTTCATCCAAATACTTCTGCCTGCTTCCAAAATATAGTCCCCTTTCATATCCAGTCTTCAAAGTGGGCATGACATACGAAAGCTGGTTGATTACACTTACTAGTGACTTATTGAAACGGCCTCCCAACAGTTCTAGTAAAAAAGATCCAACAAGACAAGCCCTCTTTCACACATTTGCTACATTGATAAGGGATCAGGATGTTGCTGTTTGTCATTACGTTCTTAGGTATGCTGTTCTTAGTCATGTTACTGATAGGGGTAACACCAGTAAGAATGATATTGCTACTGAGTTCAAGGCAATTTTGGAACAAAATTCTTCTCTTTTATCTCCTGAACTGGCTGAAGCGTTGAAGTCATGTAACCAGATTGTCTTTGAGGTGATCGATTATCTTTATGCATGGGTTTCTGGGGCAAAGAGATCCACTTCTGAGTCTGGTATATCTGAGAAGGAGCACATGTATTTGGAGGAAGGTATAAGCCAAGTTAACAAGTTCTTGAGCGATATAAAGCCTGATTTAATTGCTATAAGGTCTGCGGATTGTGACTCTTATGAGAGAACAATCTTGTACTTGGAGAAGTGTTTCAGAGATGGCAAAGTTGATGCAAATAATATGATGGGGGACTTCAATGTCGCTGAAACTTTGCAATCAGTGTACTCTGATATCAACGATATTGATGCTTTGACAGGTGTTTTACGAAAATTCTCTGATCAGAGTTTAAGTCAGAAGTTGAATTCGTTTCAATACAACGAAAACTGGTCTACTGCTCAAGAAGCATTTCATGTTCTTGGTGAATCTGTTGCTGGGCAAGAAGGCATCGAGTATCAAACAAAGCTTCTAAAATCATTGAACGAGCAGGCATTGTTCGATGAAGTTATTACTAATGTCTCATCCAAGATTGACCTTGAAGACCTCACAACTATCCCGTTTGATTGGGCAGCTTTGAGTTTGCGGGCTTCTATCATGTCTGGTGAGCCCAAGCAACTTGAGAAATGGCATCATATTACTGAATCAATAGGGAATCCACAAGATGTGGAGAGTTTGATTTCATCAAAATTGGCAGAGGGTTTACTCGATCTCTATAGTAAGAAGTATGATGGGTTCAACCAAACTATTGACTTACTCTATAAGATTATTGCCAATTCATTATTACCATCACTGTCGTCATCATTCAGAAACTTTAATCTTCTTACACAGTTACATGTTATGTTTGACATGAAATTTCTTCTAGGTGATCCCGTGAGACACACTGATGGCTCGTTAGAGCTCACAGTGTCGAGAAGGCTCGAGAATGTCGACCAGACTTTCGAGTCTCAGTGGAAGATTTTATCTATGCACAAGGTTGCAAGTTTGGTCAGAGAGAATCACCAGAAGACTTCAGAAATTCACCTTATTTGTGCTGAGATTGCAAGGAAGAATAAGAGATTTGATGTTGCTACTTCTAATATCATGCGGGCAATGGTATTAGGGGATGATAGAGCCAACTCTGAGTATGCAAAGTTGTTGTGGGACCAAGGAAAAGAATCTGAAGCTATCAAGTCTTTGGAGAGGATATTGGAAGATAACAGATTCAATACTCAGACTGAAAAAGCGACATATCAACTTCTTTATGCTGAATGGATCGATGAATCTAATCACACCTCTTCTGACGTTATTATCGAGGAGTATTGTAAGGCCTACAAACTCGAATTGAAGTGGGAGAAGCCCTACTACTTACTTGGTAAGTACTTTGATAAGCTCAAAGACTCTTCGGGTGTTTCCACGGGATATCAAGAGCTGCAGATTGTTCGTTACTTCTTGAAGGCATTAACTCTAGGGCCCACATACATTTTCGAGGCACTACCAAAACTTTTGACTGTGTGGCTCGACTTTGCTCAGAAGGCTGACACCACTAGAGAAAGTCAGAGGAATTTGAGTCAAATCATGATGGACCTCGAGCAAACTTTTAAGAATGTCCCAGTGTATGTATGGTACACTTCGATCACTCAGATGATTTCAAGAATTGGACACTCTCACAAAAGATCCGTGGAGGCTCTCTCTGCTATTATTTCTCGAGTTATTGAGGCCTATCCAAGACACAGTCTCTGGTTCATTTTATCACATATGAATTCCAATGACCAGACCAGGAGGAAGAGAACTGGTGAAATACTAGCTTCAGTCCAAAGCTCAGGGGGTATTAAAGAACTAGTTCCACAAGCAATGGAGCTTTTCAAGGCTTTAACATCTATTGCTTCCTTGAAATTGAAGAGAGGTACTAGAAAAGTGTCACTTGAAGACGGATTCAAAATTCACAATCTCAAAAAACCATTCCCGTGCTTGGTAATACCAGTTAGGTCGAACTTAGACATCAAGCTTCCATCTCATACTCATTTGAAGAAAACTTCACTCGCATTCCCAAAATCTTCGTCCATTACCTTTGATGGAGTCAATGATACGGTGAAAATATTCAATTCTTTGCAGATGCCCAGACAAATCACAGTACGAGGATCAGATAACAAGCCATATGAACTCATGGTGAAGCATGATGATACAAGAAAGGATGCAAAAGTTGTGGAGATCACTACAATGCTTAACAAGCTTTTAGCCAGTGATAACGAGGCACGTAAACGTGACTTGACGATTCAGAACTACTCTGTTGTACCATTAGCAGAAAATATGGGTGTCATTGAGTTTGTGCAAGATGTGGCGACCTTGAAATCCGTTATTCATGACGAGAAGAGACGACTTGGTTTACCTATCAACGACAGAAAGATATTCCTCAAATTGGACCAAGCACAAAAGTTGCTCAAGTCAAAGAATGCTCAGAACCAACTGCAAGCAAAGGAAGAGTTGTTGAAGGTATTTGAGGGGATAGTCAACTCCATACCCCCAGTGTTGCACAACTGGTATATCAGTCAATTTCCCGATCCCGTGTCGTGGTACTTGGCAAGAACTGCGTTCTCGAGATCATCTGCTGTTATGGCAATTGTGGGGTACATCATTGGGCTTGGTGACAGACACTGTGAGAATATTCTCTTGTTCCAGAAGACAGGTGGTGTACTCCATATTGACTTCGACTGTTTGTTCGAGAAAGGAGCGACACTACCGACTCCAGAAATTGTACCATTCAGGCTTACACAGAACATGGTGGATGCAATGGGAATCAATGGAGTTGAAGGGATTTTCAGAATAACCTGTGAAGTTACTAGCGGGTTGGTGAGACAGAACGAAGCTTCATTGATGAATATCTTGGAGACTCTCTTGTATGATCCTTTGCTTGACTGGAGAAATCAGCAGAACCCACAAGAACACCTCAAGAAGGTTCAGAGAAAGATTAGAGGTCTCATGGACGAGAAGGAAGGTCTCCCCATGAACGTCCATGGCCAAGTCGACACGTTGATCCAGCAAGCCACTTCTAAAGAAAGATTATCACAGATGTACGGAGGTTGGGCGCCATATTTATAGAATTTGTATATTGTTCATGTATCATTAATCGGTTGGAGCCGCCAAAAGATCATTGAGCCTTTTCGTCCACATCGAACGACGGTGACTCTGACGAGTCTGTATCCAACGCGGTGTTGGTTTCTGGACCTGATAGCTCAGACTCTTCGAGATGATCAAGCTCACTCATCATTGGTGGAGGTTTCCGGTGTAATTTGGTGTTCAGTCTTTCTATCAAGGGAACATCTGTGTTTGCCTGTACTGTAGTAGTACTCACTTCCACGAGGGGGTCTTGTTTGAGCAAGTCATTCTGCTCATAAGCTGCCGTCACAGTCTCGTTCAGAGGGCTTGTGTCTTCACGAAGATGGTTGATCAACGATATTTCAGCGCTACTAACACTGAATTTAGAGTCCTTCCTCCGGTGTCCATTGTCGTGTCCCATTACTGTGTCTGCTGTCTTGGTAAACATTTCATAAGAGGGAGAACCACTCGACATGGCGGTGTTCACTATTGGCGAGCCATGCTCCGACTGAGAGTCAGCTCTTGGTTTCCTTCTATTCAGAATCATCTCTGGAGGGTGATAATTTGATTCAGAAGACTTGGCCTTGTCTTCTCTGGTGTTGCTGTACCATGAGCCCAACTTCTTCAACGTCTTTGAGATACCATTATTAGATTCACTACTCGAGATTGGACCAACACTGGTATTTTCTTGTTCTATCAATACACCGTCAGATAGGCAACTGCTTCCATTAACGCTAACGGTGTGAGAAGATTTGGATTTCTTGATCTTCTTTGATAAATCGCTTAGCGTTTCCGAAAGTTTCATAGGTCCCACTGTTGCCTGCACTGACGAGAGACTCTCAGGTGGTGATTTGACAGAACTGTTGGTTATTGAAGGTGCAAGAGACTCTGTATCTGTTGGAGCGGACTGGCTGCTTCTTTCAGTCTTATCCCAAATACCACCCCTGAAGGGTTCACCCTCTGTACTGTAGAAAACCAAGTCATCATAATGAGGCACAACCAAACTTTCTTTTATAGCTTCTTTGAACTTGTTCTCGATGGTCTTGGTAATGATATTGTAGGTGAATTGTCTAGAGCTGATTATAGGCTCTATTTTGAGGTTCATTATGGGCTCCATCTCGAATGCGTACCAGATTCGTTCACTTGGAGGTGCTTTGATTTTGAAAATCATTGGACCCTCAAGCTTCTGAAGTGTGACTGCTAGTGAAACATCCACATCTCTGGGTTTGAAACCAGCGCCGATATTAATAGGTAATTTTGTTAAGATATTGCAACTCACACCACCATGGTAATGAACATATGCAGTGAACACAAGTGTCCCATCAGGATTGATCTCTTTCAAAGTAGGGTAGGTAAAGAAAGGAGCTGAAGTTCCTGCTTTAACTTCTCCAAGGGTAAACTTCTCAAGAAATCCAGGAGTCTTCATTTTGTTTAGTTTCTTGGAGATTCTGTCTCTGAGATAATCATCTAGCACCTCAGTTTTCTGTAGGGCAAGGAAGAGCCTTCCAAACAAGGCATTCATCCACTTTGTATACACTTGACCTTCAGTGCTGTAAAGAGTCTGGATGAGGTCCATCATGTCTCTGGTTTCAAAATGTAAGGTTTTAGCATATACAGAGGAAGAGAATTCCGACGCATCGTTGTCGACCTTTGAAGCTCTGATCAAAGCAAAGTACCAGTCTTCCTTTTCGATGTTGGTGTCACAATGAATGAAGAAAGATGATTTGGGTGGATTGAGATTATTCACCGGATCTAAAATGTCATTGACAGTTAGCTTTTCCTTGCCAAAGTTCTCAGAGAGTCTTCTAGTTCTTGACCAATCTTTCTTAATGAGGCAGATGGTTGTTCTTGCTGTGAACAATGAAGCATCTGAAATGTTGCGTGGCCAAAGTGACACTACTTGGTTCAGCAACACAATCACATGTCTGACGTCTTTGAGGGTTGAATTCTTGTATAGGAACAAATTTCCATGCTTGAGTATGGCGTAGAATCTGTGTTTCTTCTGGTAACTCTTGACTTTCTCTGCTGGCTGATTAGATACGGGAGTTTGTGATCCAGAAGAAGTTGTAGCGGCAGACTCGCCTTTGTCTGAGTTCTTTACGAGTTTGTAGAGTGACAGGTAAGCGGATTTGTTATCGTGTGACTCAGAAATTGACTGGGTAGAATTGGTTATGTCATCTGTTGACTCCAAGTACTCTTGGGTGACAGTTATCCAACCGCTCTTGTAGGCGTCAATGCCGGTGTCCTCATTTTCTTCGATTTCGCCAGCTTTTAGCGGCTGAGACTGCGGGTTTTTGGGGCCAATGAACTTTGGGTGTAAATAAACGAAACCAATCACAAGTAATGGCACTAAAGTGATCCCACCAATGAAATAACCATAAATAAACCACCACAAGTCCATTAAGTAAAGGTTGCGAAATTGAAATCAAGTTGGATATCGTTCACGTGACGAGATAAAACATCTATACATTATACTAACTAACATAAACTCATAAGAAGAAGTCATTAATAAGGAAGTTTCCACTTCCAATCATTTCACTTGCCTTTCCAGACATTAAGGAACGAGGATTAAGAATTTTGGAAATGTCGAAATCGGTTTCCTTGTTGTTGAGCGAAAGGTTGAGGTTGTCGTTGTGTCTGTAGCTGAAACACATTTTAGATTTGGCTAATAAGGGAGAAGGTAACTCGGAGGAATCGGAGGTATTATCGTCAGTTTCAGGCTCATCGTTGAGCGAAAGGTATTCGTCAAACATGTGAGTCTTGGGCTGAGGATTGAAATTAACTGATTTGAAAAATGGAACTGAACTGGGTGATGGTGATGACGATAAATTACTTGATGCAGCGGTGGTGGAACCAGAATCATTATGGTGAGGATCTTTGCGGTTGAGAATTGAAAACGATGAATTGGCATTGTACACTTCAAGGGGTGACTTCCTGGTAGAGTAATACTTGATAAGATTGTCATTTAAAATCTTGGAGAAATTAAGTGAAATCTTATTGTATTCATTTATAAGACCCTCGTGGTCTTCTTCGTAGTCATATTCGTCTTCGTCGGTTGAATTCTCGTATTGCAAGTCCATTAAAATATCATTATTTGTAGAATTCAAACTTAATAACCTCTCAACAGGATCTATTGTATCTTTATCATCAATCTTATCGTTACTGTCACTTACTTTTTGTCTTTTTTTCCCATTAATTTCACTGTTAGCTTTTCGTTTATGACAATTATTTAGGTCAATGGTTTCTATGGCGTTAGTTAATTGTTCATTGGATTCTTTGACCTTAATTGAAGGAGTTCTGGTTCTTGAAGACTTACGAATTGTCATTAGATTAAAGAACTGAAATGCAAATTTGATTACTCAATAATCAATAGTTTACCAGAATTTTTTTGCCTTTATATGTTTTTTCAATCTCTCCTTGAAAAAATTTTTAAATTTTTTCCCGCCGCACGCCGCACGCCGCACGCCGCATACCTAAACTATTTGGGACTATAAGATTTTTTACCCTATGGCTATTGGCTGGTTTTTGTCGGCTTTTATCCAATTAGTATTGGTGTAATGCAGCTGCTTATTATGTGATTGCAAACACTGAACATTGTTCCCGAATTCCCATTGCTGGTTGTCAGGCATAATAAACTGCTCACACGTCAATTGTTGTGGCAGAAAAATGCCATCCTGGATCAATGTAGCGTAAAAGCATTCGAGCTACTCGATTTGTATACAGGTAATTTAGATAAATTTCTGTTTAGATTTTGGAAATTGATTTTTCACTTGAAAAGAAATTCCTGCAGAATTGATGTCGAGGTGTTAGCATGAAATTCACTGCACTTTTATTTGTGGCCGTTTGTGCTGCGTCTCGTGGCGATAGGCTTCAGGAGTATGGTGAGTGCTGTGACTCTTGCTACAAATTGACTGGCTGTGGTGAGGGTCTTGCGTCCAGTGCGTATGATGTCACTGACTTCACCAACAATCTCAACGTCAACCTTGTTTCCAAAAAGCTTTTCCGGTGGGACTGTCGTTCAGACTGTCAGTACAAGTGCCAGCAATATGTCACTGCCATCAGAGAAGCTCACGGCGCCCCCATGGAGAAATTCAATGGCAAGTGGCCCTTCATAAGAGTCCTTGGTATCACTGAGTTGATGTCAGTGTTGTTCTCATTTGGCAATTTCTACATAAGCTACCGTAATTGGACCAAAGTACGAAGGTACTGGGTGCTGAATCGCGGCGGCAGGTCCAACGTTGACGTTATGGCTGCTCAGTACTTGCTACTACTCACCGCTGCCTGTTTAGCGTGGACTTGCAGTATAATTTTCCATGTGCGAGACACCGCCGTCACTGAAACTCTAGATTACTTTGGCGCAGGGTTGTTGATCATAGCGTCGTTCAACGCTATTGTTGTACGCTACTTCAAGCTTTTCAAAGCCAAAAATTCTACCAAGAGAATGATTTTTCAAACTTTGTTGGCCGCAGTTTACTGTGGACACTTGCTAAAGCTCAGCTGGCACTGGGACTACTCCTACAATATAAAGTTTAACGCTACCATTGGGCTCGCATCAACTGTGCTCTGGGTGTTGCATCTGTTGCACACTGCAAACACTTATTTGGGGAATTTTCCCGTGTTCAACAGCTCAATTCAGTTGCTACCATTTGAGAATAGACTTCTTGCAAAGCTTAACTACATCCACATGTCCAAGTCAAAACTAATACCATTTCTACCCATTGGTTTCAACGCGTGGATGGTGGCTAGCATGGGCTTTGAAATTTACGACTTTGAGCCAATCTGGAGGTTGATCGATCCACACTCGCTATGGCACTTGATGACAATAGCGCCCATAATTTTGTGGTACGACTGGAACCTCTGGGACTTGGAGTTGTACAAAGTCAACCAACGTCCTCTAGCATAGACGCACGACTACACAATTCCTGTCAATGAATGTTATTATTACTATAGCTATAGTTATAGTTAGTTATGCGATATTATGAATGAATGCGATGTGAATGAAAAATGATAAAAAGCGAATTACACTAAATTGATGGTTTTTGTTTTCCTCCTCCTTGAGATCCCTAGCGCTGCCAACACAAAAAACAGTACTAGGAACACAGCTATGAAATTAAAGGACGAATCTTCAATGACGTCAGTGTTGTAGTCATTAGAGCCAAGTAGCAAGTGTTTCAAATTACTATCGTACATGGCATGCTCTTGCAATAAACGAATATCAGGTTGTGGAACTGTCATAAAATACCCCTGATTTATAAGTGGTGGCCCGTAGTATTTATATGAAATCCCATCGCAATTACATCCTAAAACTAGGTTAAAAAAGGACTGCAGATTTACCATTAGCTTTCCTAATTGGGCTATTTGTTTACAAGTTTTTTCACCACTCACCTTTTTTTCTTCAATCTGGTAAAAATAGACGTCATTGTGTTTGTTGTGGTGTCAGATTTCCCATTTTGCAGCTTGTGAGTTCCGATTTCCGTACTTCTAACTTGAGCAGCTTTAGCATCTTTATCACATTCGTTGCAATTGACTATCAATTGCACAATGACAAATTCTATAAAATCCTGCCACAATCTGTAGAGTCGCTCGTTTTGGCTAATGTCCATAAAAATTCTGACATTGTCTATGATATTTTCAATGATGTGGTGCGTCAACTCCACCATGATCTGTGTACGATCTTGTAGCGATGACCCAACGGGAAATTGCATGAGTGAATGGTAAAGGTCGGTATGGTAATGGCTCATGACCTGAAATCTGTCGTAACAGGCATCGTCAAAATAAAAAAAAATCAACTTGGCTAGTTTAGCCCTGTCGTCGTCTGTGCACCCCTTTGTATCGCACTTGAGTGTTGACATGTGAATCAACACATAGTCAATGACATCCTTGTAAAAACCTGTTAACTGCTCCAAATTGGGTATAAGCTCAAAGTAATTAATGTGGCTGGATATCTCACACTGATTGTATTTCAAGTCCTGGTAAACATTGTTATGGAACTGGTTGGACTTGAGTAGCTCCCTTATACTCATGTTTCTTGAACTTTGTGTGGGGGTGTCTTTAAGATTTGCCTGGAAATCCGTCAACAGAACTGACCTCAAGGTGGTGGGTGTGGCAGGGAACTCATCATCGTCTTCACTATACGGCTCATAAAAATCATTGCTTTCATCACTACTATTCAGAGTCCTCGAGAGCCCGTACAGCAAGTGCCTCTTCCTATTTTTCAAGTCTTCCATCCTCTTTAGATAGCGAAGCTTAGGCAAGCCATAGCTTTTGGGTTCTTGGTAGTCGGAACAAAACAGTTCAAAAAACGTGTATCTGAGTAGGGCAAGATTTTCCTGTGTAAAAAGAACTTGACCGTCGGCAGTTTTGTATTGGTTAATCGCTTTGTTTTCGCTAAACCTTTTCTTGTGTGAAAGTTTGCTGTACTTATGCTTATATTTTTCAATCTTCAACTCATAAGACGATAAGGTGATATAAGTGTTCGTTTTTGTATCAAATCTTTTGTTCGATGTGTGCTTGTTCGTGGGGATGCTTCGACTAGAGCTTCGAGAACTTCTTGACGACTTGGACGAAATTGACAAGTTATCATCTCCCTTTTTCCTCTTTGGCTCGATAAGATTCTTCTTCTGTTGACCGCCTTGATGGGCAACAATAAACAAGTAAGCACTCATTTTAGATGGAGAATTTAATCAAGCATTATGGTTTTATTTATTGTTTCCGCCAACAGCCACATCCCAATTGGCTTTTTTACCAAGGTTTTTTTTTGACGTTTTCAGTATTTTGTTGACGAAAAAGGTACGACTCATTCGTCGTCAATAAAAAAGGTACAATTTCTTAAAAAAAATTCATCGCCTGTATGACTTTAACAAAGTTTAGAGGTGTTCAAATCAGTAGGTTCAATGTAATAAGAGTTTATAGCTTATGGTGAGACCTTCATGTCAATGGACCAGCAGTCAAAGGAATTGGCAGTACACAGTTTAACGATGATTTGAACGGCAATGTGTGATTGCGGAGTATGATAATGCAATTGAGTTTACGTGATTTGCTGATTGGTTTGATTAAGTGCTACTTTAACCGTTTGATAGCTAAGTTTTCCTAAAAAAGGCATATTCTTGCATAACCGTTAAAGAGCGTCCAATCACAATTGTTTGCAAGCGTAAAATTTTTCGTTGACGGAAAACGTCCTAATTTAAACAATAAGGCTACAAATGGAACGGTTCAATTGTCTGTGCTTCATCCAGCGCAATGACCGAGTTCATTTCAACAACTACAGCTGACGTTGGATAGGCAATATCGAGATCTACAGAGGCTTTTTGTAAATTGTGCGTTTGCATGAGCGAGCAGAGTTCCAAATCCTTGGCTATACCACTTGTTTCTGCAAGATACGATGACGACGCAATTAATGACGTGTAATCTGGCAAAGCCATGCACGCCTCGTGCACATTCATTGGCCAGAAATTTCAGGATTCCTCAACCAGCATTGATCAACATTTCATTGTAGTTAGTATGCATTACCTGCACAGATCACTTGTGATATGTCACATTGGATGTATCACATCGTATGAATCATTTTAATGCAGGCCTTTTCTGTAGTGGGCAGTGACAAGGCGCCAATAGCCAAAAAAAGTAAGCAAGAGCTTGTTAATGGAAAAAGAAGATTCCGATACCGGGAGTCGAACCCGGGTTTGCTGCGTGAAAGGCAACCGTGCTAGCCGTTACACTATATCGGATGAAAATGTTGCTTCTGAGATACTCAGAAACGGTGATTTTAGAAACAGAATGTTCCGATACCGGGAGTCGAACCCGGGTTTGCTGCGTGAAAGGCAACCGTGCTAGCCGTTACACTATATCGGACAATTGTTATACTGGAAATCGGGGTGCCGTATACCAAAATCAAGCAGCAAAACCATCCCAGATAGGAAATCAAGCAACCCTTTGCAACAGACATAAAATTCATTATCGTAAATCACTAATTAACTTGGGTAATTGCTCCAGACTTGACATCGTAAATATAACCAGACACTGGCACCTCAAGTACGAATGGATCATCCTTGATCAATTGGATGTCGTCTTTTACACTCTGGGCGATGTCACTGAAGGGCAAGAAGGCAATATGATCAGCTGACTTGTGGGTGTCAGTTTTCAAAATTTCTCTGAGCTGTGCATCGTCAAATGTAAGCATTCCACAATCAGTGTGGTGAATGACAATTATTTCTCTGGTGCCTAAAAGCCTTTGTGAAATAATTATACTCCGTAAAGCGTCAATTGCTCTGCCACCAGCGTTCCTCACAACGTGCACATCTCCTTCATGAAATCCTAGAGCTGCTGCAGGGTCAATACGTGCATCCATGCACACAAGCACAAGCGCTTTCTTTGCTGGTGGTAGGGGTAAATGTCCCTTGTCGAATTGTGACACGTACCGACCGTTGTTACTAACAAATTCTTTTGCAACTGACATAAAGTTTTGATTGCAAGAAAATCGTTACCTTACACTTATTAATATAATATGTATTGAGCCACAGCCACAACTAATCTTTCAAGTTTTTATCTATTCTACCACATTCGTTTAATTTGTAAATCCCCAAGATATAGGCAATCCGTGTGACCACCAAATCCACTGCCATGCTAATTGAATCACGAGCTAAATCAACTTTTGAGCCATCAATTTCTTGCCAGTTGACAGCAATCTCTTTCATATTTATATTCTGTAATGTGCCAATTAATAAAACTTCAACGTCGAAAATCCACCTTTCAGTGTGCATGTGAGGGAATATCTTACTCACCGCTTCGTAGTTGAACATCTTGAATCCACACTGAGTATCATGAATCTGTCTAATCCCAAAAACGAACACTAAAGTGTGCAACCCATACATCAAGAAATTTCTTATGAAGGACCTTTTGACAACGGCATCAGTGTTAACCATATGTGCTCTCAGGCCTAAAGCCATAGCTGGTCCTGATACCAGATCAAGATATTCCACGAGTTTAGTGGTATCTGCGAACGATGTTGCTCCATCTGCGTCGGCAAAAAGCATGTACTTACCGGAACAGTATAAGGCTCCATGAGTAACTGCTCCTCCTTTACCTCTATTATGCGCAAGTTTGACAACTTTCATCAAGTGAGGTTCTAGTTTTGCTTCTTGTGCTTTCCTTATAGCGTATTCAGCTGTACCATCACTTGAACCGTCATCGACTATTATAACCTCGAACTTTTTGCCGTACTTCTGTCTCAAGTACTCCAAGCTCTCATCAAGCATTTTACCCAATCTCTGGGTCTCATTAAAGCACGGTATCACCACACTGAGCTCTATGCCACGATCGTTGTATTGTGATTGACTGGTGATTCGTGGTGGTAATGGGTGCGAACCGCTTGCGTCATTTGTCACATAGAATAGCTCGCTCTCAACAGGCTTCCGAGGCCTGTGTGAAAGCATATAACACACTCCATACACACCAGCAATGACGACCCCAATTAATGTTGCTAAAATTGTTGTAGCGTCCATCGTGGTTGTGATCAATTGAAAAAAAAATGGCGTATCGCGTTCTTTATTGACATTACTTTGCTAACTTCGTGATACGATTGTTAAGGATTCTGGCATTGTTGACAAAGATCTCGACCAACTCCTCGAATCTTATGGAGTTCTGTCCTGATTTGAATTGATCGAACCCGTTGAAAAGCTCCATTGCATCAATTTCAAGCTCAAGTTCGAACCCTTTTTCCTTTTCAATGATTTTCTTGCCTGTAACAGTATTTTTCAGCTCTTTGGGCGTCGTGACTTTCGTAAGATCAAATGTGGTCACTGTAGGTTTATGCGTGTAACTCGTTCTCTCTTTCACCCTCACTAAATTTGGTTTCTGCTTCTTCACTAAAGCTGCCACTTGGTCTTCGGGTATTGGGTTTTCTAGAGACAACGAAAGTCTTAGATCATGCATCGATGAGGGATTGTAAATGTACAAGTCTGAAATTCTTTGCTTGTTGATTCCAATGTACCGTGGGGGATTAAGATGATTATCCTTTGATATTCTTATAGATTTTGGTGGCTCATTTCTATTGCTGATGTGGTAAATAGAATCCGTGACATCTGTGGCAAGTATATTGAATTTCCTTTTAGGCTTTCCAGCTGCTTTATCGCCTCCTTTGGCGATAGTTTCTTGGTACGTTCTCTCTAGGTCACCAAGGAACTTATTAAGATCGTTGAATCCCACCTCATGGAGACCAGGCTCAAAGAATATGTTGGACACATCGGTATAAATACACTCAGTTGACACTTTGATGTCAATTCTCTGATTGGTCCTCCTGTCCATAATGGAGCCAAATTTGAGTTCGAGTTCGACGTATTTTCTGTTTTCATCGGTGATTTCCACGAAGTTAGCGTAGACCCATTCAGCTATAGTTCTGGTTATGGAAGGTGGTGGTATGACACCTGTCACTGAACACTCAAGATCTACACTGACTGTGGAAGAGGCATCGAAAACAGATTTTTCGCTCAAGGCGGAGTCTGCCGTTGGCGATGGCTTGACATTCTGTACACGTGGAGTCCATTCTTGTGCCCAGATGGGAGGAACTTTGTACCTCGTTGGTTTTTTAGAGAGTTTTAATTTTTGAAGGCGCTCAATCTCATCAGTGCCTTTTTGACTGGCGGCCTTTTTGGGCCTCTCAGCATTCAATAAGTTTGTTATAGAGCTACGGCCCTCTGGTGCACCAGCCTTGACTTCATGATCGCTAGGAGGCGTGTCGTCGTTTAAAATTGAACCAACATTCATTTTTACACAAAGCGCGATACTCACAGAATTTATTTATTCAAGTTCTTATTTAATCTTTTTTGAACAGCGTCAATGAATTCTTCAGTGGTGACGTAAGATGAGCGATCAGTCTTACCTTGAGTGAGAGCCAAGTCCTTGGTCATGATGTTGTCAACACCAACGGTGTCAATAACGGCTTGCTCTAAAGCTTCACCGAATTGCACAACTTCTGGAGTGTTATCCAACTTACCTCTTTGGATAATACCTCTTGTCCATGCATAAATAGAAGCAATGGAGTTGGTTGAAGTTTCTTTGCCTTGTTGGTGTTGTCTATAATGTCTGGTAACAGTTCCATGGGCAGCTTCACTCTCAAATGCTTTTCCATCTGGAGTCATCAATACAGATGTCATTAATCCTAAAGATCCGAATCCTTGAGCAACAATATCAGATTGAACGTCACCATCGTAGTTCTTCATGGCAATGACATATCCTCCTTTAGATTTCAACATTTGTGCAACCATATCGTCAATTAATCTGTGTTCATACCAAATACCTGCTTCGTCGAACTGAGCTTTGTATTTCTTTTCATACATTTCTTCGAAAATGTCTTTGAATCTTCCATCGTATCTTTTCAAGATTGTGTTTTTAGTTGATGAGAAGAGGTTCAACTTTCTTTCCAAAGCGAATTTGAATGAGGATTCAGCAAAATCAGTAATTGATGCATCAGTATTGTACATGGATAAAGCCACACCTCTACCTTCATAGTCGAAAACATCGTGGTATTGAACTTCACCGCCGTCCTTTGGAGTGAAAACCAATTGCAACTTACCTGGTTTCTCAATAACTACATCAGTAGCTTTGTATTGATCACCATAAGCATGTCTTCCAATGATGATTGGTTTTTCCCAAGTTGGAACAATTCTTGGGATGTTGTCAATAACAATTGGTTCTCTGAATACTGTACCACCCAAAACATTACGTAAAGTACCATTTGGAGAAAGCCACATTTTTTTCAAATTGAATTCTTTGACTCTTGCTTCATCTGGAGTGATGGTTGCACATTTAACACCAACACCATACTTCAAAATAGCTTCAGCGGCATCTTGGGTAACTTTATCGTCAGTTTGATCTCTGTACTCAATACCGAGATCGTAATATTTCAAGTCAATATCAAGATAAGGAAAGATCAACTTATCCTTAATGAATTGCCAAATGATTCTAGTCATTTCATCACCGTCCATCTCGACGATGGGATTCTTAACTTGGATTTTTGCTGACATATTGAGTATCCAATCACGAAAAAAATAATTGGGATTTGTCCTCCATTTATAGTTTTTTTATTCCGGGGTAACTGGGGTTATCCGATTGACTCTGGTTGCGTTAATTATGCAATCAGAGCTCACGTCTAAATGGGACTGGAGCTACTTGACAGAAACATGAATGCTAGCACTGACTGTTCTAGACCTTTTGGCGATTTTGAAGCCATCATTTACCCTGGATATCGCTTTTCAGTGGTTCCTAGTATTCCCGAACATTTAATATTGGTCCGAGAAATATTCGGTTTTTGCACCCAGTGATATCAACACCACCAACTCGACTCCGACACTCCGTTTCAGTCTGCAGTACGATGCTGTCAACGTTGACCAAATAAGCTTTCCATTTTTGTACAGGGCTCCTTCAAACCGTAGGACGAGTGGAACTTTTATCCCCCCAATTGCCTGAACCACTTGGCTTCGAACCTCAATTCACTTCGATCCATGTCTTGCCCTGCAGGTATGCCCTGCAGAGAACACTAAAGCTACAAGTTCCACACTCGGGCGACCATTGACTGCACATGTCATGTCAATTGGCAGTTCTACAGAGCAAGTGAATTCAGTTGTGTTTGGTTGTGCACATAATTCTGCCAATTGACTCCTAAGGGGAATCTCCGTGTGACTGAGCTGCCAAGTATAGACGCCACGAACTGCCAGAGCCGTGCAGGGACAGCAAATCGAAGTTTTGGCGTCTCGGATTTATGAGCATGTGAAAAATCTCCGATTTCTGACCACCATGCCCCTCCCGTGTCTCAACTCTGACACAATAATGCAGTGAAAGCATCCAGGACCTGACACATATGTCAAGGTCGTGTTAAAGACTTCACTCAAGCACGAAAACTCCAAGTCGTTGTGTGAGTGTGTCAAAGTCAAGACTATAATCTACACATTTGCCCACAAAGCTCATCAGCGTACTACAAGGCTTCTCGTATTTTCCATTCTATGCTATCAACTCAGCCAGAATTACCACCAACATGTATTGCACCCAAAATGCCCAAAAGATCCAAAGGTCAAAGAAATGTTGCGTGTCTCGCCTAATCCATTCCCTATAAAAATCAGAATAGGAAAATTTTTCACAGTAACTCAAACGTGTATGTATAGTTATGATGATAACTTACTCAGCTCACTCAGAGACAATTATGCTGAGAAACTTTTTTTCCAACATTCATCAAATATCTGAGCTATCGTACTAACTTCAGGAACTAATTCAATTTTTATTTGGACTCTTTGGTCTCAAATCATCAATTTGTGATGTTTGACTGACCAAGTATTGTGGATTGCCATTCTTGTAGTTAACAGACGACTTGCTATAGACTTCAGCCTCGTACTTACCTGGTTCAAAGTTGTTTAGCATGACGTCGGGCCCCATAATAACCCACCCAGGTCTCATTCTAATAGGGTAATTGGTCCTACCAGGAATGATGTGGAGGCGTCTGTTCAGGTTGGAGAAGTTCTCTGCCACTTTGTACATTGACTCTGGCATAAGTCCCGTATTGGACTTATGTTCAAACTGTAAGTCGGTGTCGACGTTACAGTGGATCAAGTGCAGGTCAAAGGATCTTCTAACAGTACCAGTGATACACATCCAGCAATGCCATTGCTGGTTTTCCATGAGGGTGGTATCGGTTTGCTTTGGGTAGAAAGGCGAAGACTTGTCGACGGCAACGAACACCAATTCCTCTGATCTTCTGTACTTTTTGTTGTAGCAAGTGTTCAATAACTTGCTTAACTGGCCAATGTTGTTCTTTGAAGCCCAAATGAAGAGGAACCCAGGCCTGGTGCAGAGTTTATTGAGTGGTAACTGCTCAAGTATGGGAAGTATGAACTGGTTTTCTTGCAAAGCCCCGATCATAATGGTCTCAAATTGTAGACGGGTCTTTGTCCAGTCATGAAGAGTGTTGACGATGTTTCTGGTATCAACGCGGCACCCGTAGGCCTTGGTCAGATGCTTTCTGATCTGTACTTTCTTGAGAGAACGAAGTTTTTGCAATTTCGGGTACCCTTCAAAGGGAGCAGCGATGTTACGGACGTAATTGGTAGGAAATACGCCAGTGTGGACGTAATTATTGGAGTAATCGTTGGCGTTCATTGGTGTCTTTACAAGATAACTGGTTCTTATATGGGGAAAATTTATGCAGTCCTGACACAATAGGAAACAATTTGGTTGCAAATTCGAAACAATGTCTCATTTCCCGGTGGACAAATTATTCAGTGCTTTGTTTCAGGGGATTGGTTCCGTAAGTGTGGCTGTGACGTAATGTAACGTAAAATGAAACACCACTAACTAAAGAGATCTTTCACTCCGGAAATAGAAGCTAGTTTAACTGCTTCGCTAGTAGTTATCACAAAAGCCCTTGAAGATGAAGAACAACAACCCATTCACGTTGAGTCTATGGTTTTCAAGAAGATTTATAGTTTCTTTGGCCGCTTGGGATTGCTGAGCTTCAGGGAAACTATACGTCCTATGGTTTTCTCGGTGATTATGACAACACTCAAAGTGTTGTACCAGAACCCCAAAAGATTCAGCCTCAGATTCGAGACAAAGCCGTACTTGGATGACGTCACGAGGTTCATTGGGTTCTTAGGTTACGATCTATGCGATGATATCGCTAGTCATGATCTGATGGTCATTTTTAACGAAATCTATAAAGTCTACAAAACATTACCCATTTTACTTGACAATTGGCTACAATTCTTGGAAGACTACTACTTGGACATGGAATACCAGCTCCTAAAATCAGACAAAACTCTAGGCGGGATCAGCACCCTTGTGGGCACTCCGTTGTACTGGAAATTCTGCCCCATCTATTCTTATTTCAGGTTCATTGTACCTGAAACACAAAATGTGTTCCTCGAAGAGTTCTTCGACTTGACAGGTGTGTCCCATCGGTTCGCAGAGTGGATAGCAGAGAACACAGAATTCGCTTCGGTGTTGCTTGTTAGATACGAGAGCTACATGAGATCAAGAAGCATGGACAGAACTGCAAGGTTTCACCAGTCTGTTTGTGCAGCCGTGCAGCATGCCGACACTATAATCAAAGGTATCTTTTGGAAGAGATTGAGCGACTTCCTTTGTGAACAAGGTTACAGGGAGTATGTCTTTGTGGCTACCATTCTCATAAATTGTGACTATGACCTGTGGACCCTGATGGGATTAAGAGCAATGGCACTTACTTGGCTCGAAGAAGAACACCCCAAAACTTTCAAGATGTCATTCATGCCTCATTGCAGACTCGTGAGTCATGTGTGCTGTCGTTTGGGTGGTGGGGCAATAGACTTACTCTGCACGCCAAAAGTCAATGTCGATGACTACTCAGTGATGATGGAGGTCATGGCAACCAGGATGCTCCCCGAAGAAGAGAAGATAAACGTGGTTCAAAGGTACAGTGTGGTTGAAGGCCACAAATCACTATTCATGTTGGATACCTCAAAACAGTATACTCAATATCTCTTACTGAATCTAGCAATATTCTTCTTTCTTGACTTCCAGGAGACCAAATACTTGAGTGGTGCATTTGTCTCAATTGCATCTTATCCTTCGTTGTCCACTGAAATATTCATTCCTGAGTTTATCGAGATTTTACTATTCCTCTGTGAATGCTGTCTTGCTTGCATGAAGCAAGTTGAAGACGGAGATGAGCAGATCTACATTGCTGCTCCCCCACAGATCATCAGAGAGTTCACCCCGTTCCAAGCAATCAGAGAGCAGACCACACTATTTCCAGAGGAAGCAGTCATTCTCGTTAAATCATTTCGAGTAGCGTTCAGAGAGATCTATGGGATATATCTGGTGGTGAAAAAATACAACAGCAACGAGGAGCTGCTGCCTCAGAAGTGGTATCACCAATCCAGTGGACCATCGTCATCAGATTTCAGTTCTATTTATTAGTCTGCTATTACTTAGTTGAGTCCAAGTACTGTTGGTAGAGTTTCTCCTGTTGTTGGAAGAGTTTCGTGAGCTTCTTCCTCATGCTCTTAGTGACTTCTTCACCTTTAGAATCTTTGGTGGGGAGTCCCTGTTCGTCCCACTCAGAGTAGAGAGAAGTATCCTTGAACAAATCCTCAGGTTTCACTTTCATCTTATTAAGTCTTTCCTGCTCCTTTTTGGCAGCAGCAGCAGCTTGTTGCTGCTTCTTCTCTTCCTTTTCCTTCATTTGTTTCTCCTTTTGAAGTTGTTGTTCCTTCAATTGGTCAATTTCCTGTTGATTCAAGAACTTCACTAAAGCAACCCCATTAGGTCTATCATCCAAAGAGACTCCTAAATCTATCAACTCCCCTCTGAGCTTGTCAGTTTCCAAGAGAAACTTACTGTAATCTTCCTTGCTGATTGACAATGAACGAATGGAGTCACGGAATGCAGATAAGGCTTTGACATATGGAAGAACTGTTTCCTCCTTTGATGATTCACCACTTCCTTCTTCACTAGCATCGAGCCACCCGAGCTTGTCACTTCTGGTCTCAAATCCAAGAATGTTCAATATCTTCACGATCCAGTTGGTAACAGATACCAAGACTTCGATACGCAATTCGTTGGAGTTGGTGGAACATAACTGAATGTAATTGTTGGACTTGGATACAAGATCCTGTATTATCTTCAACACTTGATGACTAGCCAAGTTGTCACAGAATGCGGCATGGGTTTCATCTTGAGCTGCAGTTAAATCGTCAATTAATTTCTTGTCTGTGTTGTTCAATTTCTTGCTTGGATACCTTTGCTCTGCTACTTCGTGCTTGTAGTCGTTGTTCAATGCTCTCACGACGGTGAAGAATTTGGAGATTGTTGATTCTAAAGCCTTCACTTCCTTCAACAAACTGTCCTTGAAGTCGATTGGTTTCTCCCATGAACTTAATGCAAACACTAATCTCAATTGCCTAGCGGAGAAATCCTTCAAAGCTTCTTCAATAGTGATGAAGTTCTTCAACGACTTACTCATCTTTTGTCCTTGAATATGCAAGTGTCCGCTATGCATGAAGTAGTTAATCCACTGTTTGTTGTCGAAATAGGCTTCTGTTTGAGCCAACTCGTTATCGTGGTGAGGGAAACAAAGATCCACACCTCCAGAATGAATGTCAATATTTGAACCGGCAATGTCAGAGGCCATAACTGAACACTCAATGTGCCATCCAGGTCTACCTTCACCCCATTTGGAGGACCATGAAGGCTCACCGGGTTTGGAGGCTTTCCACAAAGCGAAATCGGCGGGATTCTTCTTAGAGTCTTGACCAGTAGTTAATGACCCTTCACCATCAGCGATCAACGACAAGTCGCCTTTGTTCCAAGGCTGAAGCTTGGCGTATACGTGGTTGGGATTGTTTTCGAACTTGACGGTGTCGAAGTAGACAGAGCCGTCGCTGGTGCTGTAGGCATAACCATTCTGGACGATTTTATCCACAAAGTCAATGATTTCTGGAATGTATTCTGACACTCTCGTGGTGACATTTGGTGGTAAGACGTTCAAACGAGCCATATCTTCATTGAACTTGTTTTCCCAAAATGCAGGCAATTTTTTAAAGATTGAAGGGTCGTTAACAGTTGAGCCAAATTGTTTGTCAAGGTAAGGCATCGTGATCTCTTTAACTTGAGACAAGAAATCGGGCAATGAGATCTCCTTTGTTTGCAAAGCGTCAGCACCTCTTGTGGCAGCCTTGATGTACATGGGGAATTTAGGGTTCTCGGTAGCTTTGGTCTGTACATCTACTGAAGCTGACCAAGACTTGAATTGAGAAACATCATCGGTGAATTCTGGCAAGTTCTTGTTGATGTAGAAGTTCAAGGCGGTTTTAGTCTCTTCAATAAGCTCAGGGGTGACAGCAGTGTGCTGTTGTTCGACTTTCGTTTCAAACAAGTAGCTTTGACGAGCGGCTATGATGATTTTGTCATCGATATCGGTGACGTTCTGGACGAATTTGACGGAGTAGCCAAAGTAATCTTGCAAGATTCTTCTGTTTATGTCGGTGGAAACGTAGTTACGAGCATGACCCATGTGAGAGTAGTCGTAAACTGTGGGACCACAACAGTACCATGAAATTTGACGGGGCTTGATGGGTATGAACTCGTCCTTTGTACGCGTGAGCGAGTTGTACACTCTTAAGACGGGTTCCTGATGACGTTCAGGCTTGAACCAAGGCGGTTGGACCACGGGGCTTTTCGACATTCTGTGATTGTGCAAGAATCTCTTGAGCATAAATGCGAAGTGAGTCAGGACGCCAATAGCGGGCTGGTGCCACGAACGTGCCAAAGCATGCAAAAACGGCGTGGCCATTCGTTGACGGTGCAATGTTACAATGCAGTGGGTGCAGTCCTCAGCGTTGCACTATGACGTTGGTGGTACAGTCTACCGATTACAGTACTACTCGAACTCTCGAGATCAGATTAGAAGTAGTCGCATGATACGTGCACTCTGGAATGAAGCTAGGCATGCTTCGAGTACACGTTCTAGAACGCAAATTAAATCATCATTTTTATGCATTAAACCCAAACGACGAGTCGCTGTTTGTGCTTAATGCAATTCTCAAGAGTTGGCTAACAGTGGGAAAACGTGAGCTTAAGTATGAGGCTGTTTTTCAGGGCTGCAGCCCCAACAAATCACTGGGGCCAGTGCGTGAAAAAATCCAATCGCCACGACTTTTCAATATCAATTTCTCAATTGAAATTTTTTACTCATCTAAATCTACAATGTCTTACTCTACTGTTAAAGCTGCCAACTGGAGATTTGTTGAATTAGGCCGTGTTGTCTTGATTGACAACAAGGACTTGGCTACTATTGTCGAAATCATCGACCAAAAAAGAGTATGTTCACCCCAATATTGATTGTCCATTTGAACTAGACCCCATGAAGTTGACCTAAAGAAGGAAGATATCTCTGCCCAAAGAGTTTCAGCTCTTGTGGGAGCCGAGTCTACTGTTCCTATGCACTTGGAACGGCAACTTTGTGGGTCTGGTAAAGAATGAACCATCGTAATTACCATCCACTTACTAACAAACAGGTTTTAGTCGACGGTCCAAAGATCCAAAGACAAGCCATTTCACTCGGTAAGGTTACCTTGACCCCAATCGTGTTACCAAACTTACCAAGAGGTGCTAGAACCGCCGCCGTCGAAAAGAAATGGGCTGCTGCTGACATTGATTCCAAATGGGCTGCCACTTCATGGGCTAAGAAATTAGCTTCTAAACAAAGAAGATCCCAATTGACAGACTTCGAAAGATTCCAAGTCTTGGTGTTGAAAAAACAAAAGAGATACGCTGTTAAGAAAGCTGTCGCTAAAGCTTAAATATTAAGATAATCATAATTGTATTCTAGCTTGGGTTAGACTTAATGTTTAGTTATGTACACAATAAATAGAACACGGAAGTGAACTACTTGAACTCGAACTGAAACTTTATTTACACTAACTATTTACATTACTTCTTCTCCTTTTGCTTCTTTTCGTACTCAGCGATCAACTGTTTCTGCAACTGTGGAGCACATTGAGAGTACTTCTGGAACTCGAGAGAGAACTCTCCTTTACCTTGCGTACAGGCTCTCAACGAAGTAGAGAATCCAAACATAGAGTTCAACGAACACTCAGCAGTCACAGTGAAATCGTCTGGCCCATTAACAGTTTCCATGATCATTCCTCCAAGCTTGTTGATCAAACCGACAACTGACCCTTGGAACTCGTTAGGTGCATTCACCTCCACGCTCATAATAGGTTCAAGAATCACAGGGTTGGCGTTTAAGAATGCTTGCTTGAACGCACCAGTAGCGGCAGTTCTGAACGACAATTCAGAGGAGTCGACCACGTGAGTTTGACCATCGTTGACGTGCATGTGCACACCCAAGACCCTGTGTCCAATCAATGGTCCCTTCTCCAACGAGTCCTCGAAACCCTTTTGACAGGCAAACAAAAACTTCTCTGGAATTTTACCTCCAACGATATGCTGGGTGAACTTGTTCTCTCCCTCGAGAGGCGTCATCTCTCCCATGACACGACCGTACTGACCAGAACCACCACTCTGTTTCTTGTGGGTGTAGTCGAAGGTGGTGGAGCCGGTAATAGACTCACGGTAGGCCACTTGTGGTTTACCAGTAACACACTCAACTCCATACTCACGTTTCATTCTCTCGACGTAGATCTCCAAGTGCAACTCTCCCATACCAGAAATGATAGTTTCCTTGGATTCAGGGTCGTACTTGACTCTGAAAGTTGGATCTTCCTTCTGGAATCTGTTGATGGCCTTGGAGAAACTTCCGTTGTCCTTGGATTTAGGATGAATAGACAACGAGATAACCGCTTCAGGAACGAACATTGAACTCATGGTGATACTTCTATCGGAGTTGCTTCCCATGAAGGTGTCACCAGAAGCACAGTCAATACCAAAAAGAGCACAAATCTCACCAGGTCCAACTTCTTCGACGTCTTCCATCTCGTTGGAGTGCATTCTTGCCAAACGTGAAACCTTGACCTTCTTTCCAGATTTGACATGGTTCATGTAGGCACCTTTCTTCAACTTACCTTGGTAAACTCTGAGGTAAGTCAATTGACCGTATTTACCTTCTTCTAACTTGAATGCTAAACCAACAAAAGGCTCAGTACTTGATGGAACCAAGTTGACGGGCTTCTCTTCACCACTCACGATCTCCAAACCGGTGTTTAAGATCTCGTTGGGTTGGGGTAAGTAGTCGACCACAGCATCTAAAACTGGCTGAATACCAGTGTTAGCCAAAGCAGATCCCATCAACACTGGAGTGAACTTTCTACCAATGGTGGCTCTTCTAATGGCACCCTTGATTTGTTCAACGGTTGGTTCTTCACCTTCCAAGTAGATATCAGCCATTTCTTCATCGACGTCAGCCAACGTTTCAATCAATAAGGCTCTCTTCTCCTCGACCAAATCTTCTAACCCAGCAGGAATCTCCTTCTCCACCCTGAGTTGTTCACCTTGCGAGCCCTCAAAGTAAATGGCTTGTCTGTCAATAATGTTGACCACACCTTTGAGATCAGCTTCAGCACCAATAGGAACTTGAATAGCAGCAGCTGGGATCTTTAACTTGGTGTTGATCTGCTCGATGGCTCTGAAAGGATCGGATCCCATTCTGTCCATCTTGTTGATGAAGGTGACTCTTGGAACATTGTATCTTTTCATTTGTCTGTCGACAGTGACAGTCTGAGACTGGACACCAGACACGGCACACACAACCAACACTGCTCCGTCCAACACTCTCAATGCTCTTTCGACTTCGATAGTGAAGTCAACGTGACCGGGAGTGTCGATCAAGTTGAAATGGTAGTTCTTATCGTCTTTATCCCAAGAACAGTAAGTTGCAGCCGATTGAATGGTGATACCTTTCTCTCTTTCCAAGTCCATGTGATCCATCTTGGCTCCTACAGAGTCTTTACCTCTGACTTCGTGAATGGCTTTGATTCTACCGGTGTAGAACAACACTCTTTCGGTGAAAGTGGTTTTACCAGAGTCGATGTGAGCAGAAACACCGATGTTTCTGAGTCTAGAGGCGCTGGCGATGTCGTCTTTGGTGATTCGCGTGGCGTTGATCTCATCGATGATCACCTTTTCTTCGTCGTAGTTAGCAGGTGGACTGGCAGCGGTTTTAGTGCTGGCGGTGTGGTGAAAATTTCTCTTGCTTGCCCACAAAGAGGCACGCAACGAATTTCTCGAGCCCAAACTCGACATAGACGTTGCTGTGCATCTACTGAACGTGGTGGCGGAGATCTGGCTTCGGAAAGCCGTTCTTACAGCAGCGGTGACGGCCATTTTGCAAGAAGATCTAAAATTTTTCAGTGAGAATGAGACCACAGCGACTGCCAATTTACGACCCAGCGAGGCGTCGAGTCGTGACAGGAACCGAATTGATATGGAGGAACACGCCATGTAGCTGCTGTGGCTAGGTGACTAGGGAGGCTACATCTACAGCGAATCTATTGGCGAAAGATTCCAGCCAATAGGAAGAGCGACATTACAACGATGACCAACCAGTGTTAGACCAACCAGTGGTAGACCGAAAGTGACAACGGTATATGTGGTCTATAAATTAATCAAGCGGTTTGACTCCAATGTTGTTGGAGTTTCTGAACATGAACACCCCGGTTTTCTTTTCATCGTCGATGAATTGACAAGAACGGAGACAGTCCCATAAGGCAACCCACATGGAGGTTCCGTCATAACGGTAGTGTTCGCCCATGACTTCTCTAATAGCTTTGGTGGCTTCTCTAGCGTTGTAGAATGGGATTCTTGACACGTAGTGGTGCAAGACGTGAGTTTCAATGATATCGTGGAAGATGTGTTGGCCAATGAAGCCAAAGTCACGATCAATAGTGGCAGCAGCACCACGAGCGAAGGTCCATTGGTTGTTGGTGTAGTGAGGAAGAGTAGGGTCAGTATGTTGTAAGAAAGTAACAAACACCAACCAGTGGTTGACCCAGCACCAAGGCATGAACCAGTTGACAAACATGTTGAAAGCACCAAAAGTCTTGTACCAACTGTAAACTCCAGTGAAAGTCAACAAGATTCCAATGTCAGACAAGACGATGTACCAGAACTGGTTTTTTTCGAAAATAGGACTCTTTGGGGCGTAATGAGACTTAGCAAACCAAGAGTACTCTTTCAAAGGTTGGCCAGTGGCGTTGGTGAGAAGGTAAGATTGCAAACCGACCAACTGTTGGAACACAAGAACTGAGAAAGTCCAAATTGGAGATTCTTCCATGACCTCTGAGATCTTTGAGACGTTGTGCTTTTCAACAAACTCTTCCTTGGTGTAAGGAATGAACACCATATCTCTAGTCAAATGGCCCGTGGCCTTGTGGTGTTTGGAGTGGGAGAATTTCCATGAGAAGTAAGGCACGACTAAGTAACTGTGCAAGACCCAGCCAACAAAGTCGTTGATGTTCTGGTAGTCTGAGAACGCACCGTGGCCACATTCATGGGCCAAGATCCACAAACCAAACCCAAAGAGACCAATTAAATAAGAATGGAAGCACCAGGCTGCACCTCTCAAGAGCGTCGACAAGGACTCGTGGTTGGCGATTTCAATGGCAGGAATGACCTTGAGCCCGACGTAGCCGATGGCGCACATCAGCACGATGTCACGAGCAACGTAACCCAAGGATCTCACGAGAGATCTCTCGTAACAGTGCTTAGGAATGGCAGATAAGATGTCCTTGATGGTATAATCCGGCACGTTGAAGTCGTCGCCGAAGGTGGTCTTGGTGGTGATGCCGGTGGAGGGGCCTTCTACCTCGACGGCGGTGGCAGTTGAGCCAACGTTGGCACTGGTAGTGGTAGCAGATGGCATAAAAGTTTTTTTTTACAAACCGCAGACCGTGTTGTAACCAAATCAATTGGTCCCGCCAACGCCTCACCAAATTCGTGCTCGCAAATGCGTAGCAGTTTATTGGCCCGTCACAATGACAGAGGTGTCACCGAGCGAACAGTGACGAAGCGCTGCCAAACTGAAAGAGAAACTGTAATTCCCTGGTAAAAAGTAACTACACACAGGTACCAGAGTCAACACAAAAGTACCACAAAAGTAACCGTACAGGCAACCATAGGGTGTGATTGAGTGCCTGTGTACTAGTGACAACTGCCCTAAGCAGTAAAGTCCTCTGAGGGCACTTACTGTTGAAGACTACTTTCCCAATTGGGTAAAAGTATTTGATCTGTTCATTGCCTAATCGGGAAATTAGTGAACAGGTCCCAGTTCAAATTACCCCAAACCATCGATGGAACGACATTGGGGAAACCACCTCTTTCCCATTATAGGAACTTAAGCAGTAATGTGAGTTTCAGCCAATTTCTCTGCTAAATTATAAATATTGGCCGGTTTCCTGTCAGTTGCAACTCACAAACCAATGAAATTCTCCAATTCTGTGCTCCTCGCTATCTTAGCCACCTCAACTGTTGTTAGTGCTGCTCCTGGTATTGTGGATGCTCACGCTGACACAACATCAATGGTCAAGAGAGAAGATGTCAACCAGATTATGGAAATTATGAACGAGTTAAGCACCCTCAAAGCTAAAAGGGACTCCATTGTCGACCCCAGTGAACTCGCTGAACTTGATAAGAGAGCTGATAATGTTCTTGGGAACTTGGTGAGTGCTTTATTGAATTCGGGTATTATTGGTGACGTTATCAAAACTTTGACCTCTGATCCAGAATTGAAAAACTCAATTCTTGCCATTGTCAAGTCTGCTGTTCAAGCTGCTATTGTTCAAGGCCCCACTTTGATCAGAGCTATTTTCAACTCGGGCTTGATTCCAAATCTCTTCAACAAAATTCTTAACGACACCCAATTAAGATCAGCTTTGTTAGACGCTGGTAAAGCTTTGTTCCAAACTGCTCTCAAATTGATTGGAGGTGGATCCTCTTCTCCTGCTCCTGCTGCTGCTCCAGCTCCCGCTCCAGCCGCACCAGCCCCAGCTGCTCCAGCCAAACGTGAGGAAGGTGTTGAATACCTCGAGCAAAGAGACTTGGCTGACATTGTCACTTTTGTTGTCAACCAAATCAAGAATTCTGGTCTTGTTTCCAACTTGATGAACAAGTTCTTGGCCGACCCACAAGCTTCTCTCAGTTTCTTGACCAACGTTTTGCAGAAAGGAATTGTAATTGGTGAAGACATTTATGACTGGGCAAAGAGCTCTGGTGTTTTGCAACAAGGTATCAAATGGTTGGCTTCCTCGGACAACAACATAATCAAGGCTTTAGGAAGCTTTTTGAGTGGTTCTATTGCATCTGGTGCCGTTACAGCTGAAGAGTTCGACAACAGTGGCTCTACTTCACCCACAACAACTGCTGTTCCTGGCGCTGCTGCAACCCCAGCCGCTGCCAATGCTGCTCCAGCTGCCAAAACTGCTGCTGCCCCTGTTAGCGCTGCTCCTGCTGCCGTCACAGCTCCTGCTGGTGACTTGGGCTTCCTCTCAAAGTACGCTCAGCCTGGTGCTACAACTTTATACAAAGCCAAAAGATTGGTCTACTAATTTCCTAAATAGGTCTGTGACCTGATACCATCCTACATGTTTGTCAATGTACAGTAGCGATTAGTTTGTGAAATGTAAAAAACACAAAATATAAACTGAAAAGTTTCCTGCACTTGAAACAGGTACGCCAGAAAACTTCAGTTGACACTAATTGTTGAATATTCAATACCTGCATAGCACTATAAGAGAAAGTTCGAAAGGTCAAGTATTTTCTTGTTTAAGGTTAGCGTTTTGTGTAATTCTATGGTAATGCTTAGGTGTCATAAATAGATTTGGGGCGGACAACGCATTTGATGTGGCGTCACCAGTTCCATGGAAGACACAATTCGAATGTCAAATGTGCAAGCGATGCTTAAGACTGCAATACTGGTTTGCAACTGAAGTGGTTGACGTGGCTGAATAGCTGGCTTGGGTTTTGTGTAAGAATGGGCAGTTTCGTAGGACCAAACTCGTTTGTGTCGTTTCATGTTTCAGAGAGAAACCCATTCATAACCTTCGAGAAGGTCTTGTAAAAGCTAAATTGTAAAAGGTGTAAAAATAAAATTCACCTCCACCGCTATTTGACCGTTATTGCGTCTGTATTCTGCGGTGGTAGTCCACAATACTGCTGTCACAATGCTTCCTTCACAAGGCTGCTCATCACAAGGGTCAACTGTTGACAAGAGACACCGTTCCTTCGTAGTGAAAAAATAAAAAAAAACTTGTCTGAGAACACCTTGTGCATGCATGCACCATTGAAGCAGGGTCATTCCGCCCTTGGAAACAACGAGAATAAAAGGTGTCACATTCCCTGGTCCTCTAGCTGCCTCTAAATTTGCCAAATTCCAATAATGCTTGAGGCTTTAACAATCAAAGGCTCATCTTTCAAGCCATCAATAAAGAGACCAACCAACAGCTGGAGACTCAAGAAGTTCAAAAGCATCTATATCGAGAAGACATCCAGGGTGAGCTCACCAAGCAGCTCCAATTATGAGACTGAAATTGACTCTGTTTACTAGTCTTTCGCTACCTCAATGGTTCCATTGTTTTTAGCGTGAATCATCAAAAGAGTCTGTGTCTTCAGAGTCCCTGTTCGCTGGGTCCCATGCCGCAGTGGGAGCAGGTAACCCAGTGTTGTTTCTTCTGTCTCTTTCGAACTCCCTCCATCTCTTCATGACAATCTGTGAAGAATCGAAAACTCCATAATCTTCACCGTGACCTTTGTCACCTCCCACAATTGTTCTTGTGTCTCCCCAACTGAAGTCATCGAACTTCCAGAACGAATATGCCGGTAACACAAAATTCCAAATAGGTAATGCCAAAAGGTAGATCAAAAAGTAGATAATGTACGACCATGATGAAATCGTAACCACAATCAAGAGACCTGGCAACCCAAAAATAATACCCAACAACACCAACGACATGACTGGAGTAGGAGTGGATATAATGGCGTAAACAATAACATATAATATGAATGCAATGGCAGCTGGTAACACAACTGTACCGATTAATTCGATAAAAATAACGAATTGCATCGAGAAACAGAATGTACCACATAAATCTTTGACCAACACAAGCTCCATCAAATTGTGAACTGTAGAATTGATCCAACGTCTTCTCTGTGACAATAAAACCCTGAAACTATCAGGCACAATAGTCTTACAAATGGCTTTCGAAACAAAAATCTGTTTCCTCCTGGGGAATGTTTTAAGCATCAATGAAGAAAGATAACGATCCTCACCCAACAACAAGAGATTTTTCTTGTGAAGAGTGTTGACAACATTGTCTGAGTATCTTTCGACGATATCTGGATTGGCCAAAATGGGAACCCAGTATCCATCCTTGCCCTTGGGTGCTTTAATTCTGTACATACAGAAGCATCCAGGTAAACATGTAACACCACCGAAAACACTCTCAAATGCTTTAGCTTGATGATGAGAAATATAGTACTCGAAAACTTGGATTGCTGTAACCCAAGAAGACCTCTTGTTGACAATCTTTGTCTCTCCACAGAGCCCCATAATCGATGGGTCTTTCACCATTTCAGCTACCATGTGAGTCAAAGAATCCGTATAAACCTTTGTGTCTGCATCAACCATAAGCACTGTCTCGTACATCTCTGCCATCAAACCGGTGATTCTCCAAATAGTTGTCAACATCTCGAATTCAAGATCAGTCATTCTTTCATCGAACAAGACCTTCTGCAAGAAGGACATGATGACAACCTGTGAGTCTCTTTTACCTCTGTTACCAGGCTTGGGTAAACTCTGTTCTTCTGGTGTTCCACACTTGACAATTGCCATGATAGGAACTCTTTGTTGCTTCTCTGGAGGAACAGTGTCATCATCATATTTGTAGAACCCACCATAAACCTTTGCCATGTTGTGACGCTTAGCACCTTGGGCAACTGCGACATAGTGGAAAGGTTGAACGTCCTCGGGTTCGATGACAAAATCAGACATCATTCCCAAAACCATTTCGGGTGTAGTTTTGTCATTACCAGCACCTTTCACTAAACCGTCACAAAGGACAACGATCAACTTGTGTGAATTGGGGTAATCAGTAGTGGCAACTGAATCAAGAGACACTCTTAAACCAGCTTCATCTTCGGAGTAACAAGTGATTAAGCACATAGTATGGGCCAAAGGGAAGTTCGCTGGTTGGTACTCAACAGGAGGCTGAGGAACAACTTCAGGATGAATTAGTTCTGGAGCCAATCCTTTGAAACGGCCCGAATTTTCTGCTTCGAATGGATTGACAACAGAAGCAGGACGTAAAAGATCTTGAGAACTATTGAATCTGTCGTTGAGGAAAATGCTGGAACGTCTTTTGTTATGAGTTTTCTTGGGTTTGTTCTCTAATAAAGCCTGCTGCGTACCCATTGTTGTGTACTTGAAGTTTTTTGATAAGTGGTCCTCACCATGATCATAATAATTGTTAATTTCAGCAGGATTCAATGATAATCTTGGGTTGAAGACCGATTGTCTGTTTGCTCTGGTGTTGAAGTTAGCTCTTGATTGAGGAGGAACACTAGCAAGAACTTGGGTGCCATTTGAAGGATCATCCACCCAAGACTCGATATTCCTGTCTCTTTCCGTCATCATCTTGTTTGAGAGCTTACTTGCACCTAGGGTGGGTGCTACCACCCATTTATAATAACATGCCATAAAGAATTTTGCAACAACCACAGACAAAATGAATCCTAATGATACCACTAAAACCACTTTAGATGCAATACAACCAATGGTTGTGGAGTCAATACTTCCAACTTTGATGATTTCTGTCAAACATCTGGCTGCTTGACGCTCCTCACTGTTTGTCAAGAGAGCAGATATATCATGGCCCTTGTAGGTATCATCGTCTCTTAATTTGTTGAAGAGGTCAGGGTATGTCAAATCATCAGTGGAGATCCAGTTGATCAAATTCAAGTCCAAGACATCTCCTGAATAAACCACCAAGTTTCGGGTGCTATTTTTGATATCATCCCAGGTGAAGTAGACGTCACCATTGACTTTCAAATTGTAGAAGACTTCTCTGGCTTTCAGTGCGGTGTGACATGCCCAACCAGGATAGTATTCAGTGGTAAAGTTTGGCTGGGAGGACCCGTATTGGTTGAGGAGACGACAAGGCATGTACCAAGCAACCTCATCATCGTCGTTGGTGGGGATAGAGCAGTTATCTCTTGGAACAATCAAACCTTTACAGTTACCATTGACATTCTGGAACAAGAAAGTAGCGTCTTTACCACCAGCATTGGTAGGAGGGTACAAGATGTTTGAGCCTGGTGGGATTCCTGCTGCACCTGGATGTTGAGATCTCGTCAAGTCGAAGGCTCGCCCATTAATAATAAGGTAGCCGGTGTTGACTTCGTTGATTCTAGTCCGCATTCTTGTGTTGGCACAAACAGTTCTAGTGAAACCGAAGGTGATGAAGGCCACGATGGCAGCCACATAAAGGATGCAAGAGATTAAAGCGATTTTTTCACGCCATGCAAATTGTCTTTCTTTTGTCTTCAAGCCAAAGAGGCTGAGGAGCGGGCCAGGAGCCCAGAAAGTGATGAAGTAGCAGTAGACCTTCCAGAAGTAGATGTCTTGCTCCTTTTTTGGGTTGTAGGAGTCGGCATTAGCGACTTTGATGACGTTGTTCTTTTTTGGCGAATACTCGACTTCGTCATTGAGCCCGAAAACCTCGGTGCCTCTTTCGGGCGGGAGATCCATGAGTGGGATACCCTCTACTGGGACGTCAGCGCCGTTTCCCAGTTCGGGCCCCTGCTGAATACGGAGGTGGCTGGCCTCGTGAGATGCAACTTGGGCGTAGTGGAACCGAGGGTTACGATCATCCATTCGAGACCGTTCGGGCCTCACAAGTGATCTTTTACGACCCACATCGCCGGACTCTGGGTCAAAGCCATGAAACTTGCCGTTGTTTCTGAACGACATGAGAACACAAACACAGATCAAGAAAAGATGTAAAAATAAGAGATGAATGCGCACGACTCACCAAAGGTAAACAATGGGCATTCTGGGGGCAAGGGAACATGTGCTGCGACCAAGTGGCCAAGCGCTGGCGGCATTTGGGGCGAGGCTTAGGGAACGGCTTACCGCCGTGATGCTAAATGTAGTTTGGCGCTGTATTGGCGCTACGCTTGTTACTCCTGCGCAGTGTTTGGTGGTGGTGCTTGCTGTGACGCGTCCACATTCTCGCCTGCGACCACGCCCTGCGGCCACGCCCATTTTCGTGCCACGTCTCGCTAACTTCTCGCTGGCCTTCTGGGTAAGAAAATGCCATGTATAGTTTACGCTGGCACCAGCCAGGGTGCAAACCAGGGAGTCAATGGGGCGTCAATGGGCTGCCAGTAGCTTGAATACACCGCTATCACCGCACTGGGCTAGTGGCGTACACTGCTACGCTACAATGCTGGCGTCGTAACACCACAACTGGGCTCAAATAGTGTCAAGTTAGTCCAGCAGTCTCGTACCACCAGGACCACACACAAGGGCACGGTGGAAGCACGGACGTCCTGAGTCAAGTGTGCTCAAAGTGTGGAGTCGTGGAGTACGAAAGTGACTCTGGCTCACTGAAAAATAATCGCCATGAGAGTTCTTTCTGACCAGGACGTCTGTGACGTGCTCAACCGCACCCTCACCAAGGAGACCATTGTTGGCCAGTACCAGGCCAGGATGTTGCAGACGTTGGCCAACTTGAAGGCCAATCCCGAGTCGCTCCCACCACGAGCAGTGCAGACTACCACCACCGAGGGCTCTGACTGCACGCATCTCTTTATGCCGTGCGTGGCACCACACGAGGTGGGCTTGAAGGTGATCACCGGCGGCGCCAGCAACACCGCCAACGGGCTCGGGTTCGTCGGGGCCGTGGTGGTGTTGGACGAGTACGACGGCTCGTTGCAGGGCGTGGTCAACGGGAAGACATTGACGGCGTTCCGCACGGCGTTGGCGTCCACCATCGCCATGGTCCCGGTGCTCAAGGACAGAGACTTGCTCCCTGAGCTCACGGTGTTTGGCGTGGGAGCGCAGGCGTGGTGGCACGTCAAGTTGGCGCTACTCTTGTTCCCGGTGGCCCGCGTCAACGCGGTGAACCGCACGGCGGCCAAGGCGCAGGCCCTTGCCGACCAGATCAGCCGCGAGTTGGCGGTGGACGCCAGGGCGTTTCTGTGGCACGACGAGGCCGTGGCAGCGGCGGTCCAGAACAGTTCCATCGTGTTTGGGTGCACGCCGTCGACGGAGGCGATCATCCAGGGCCACTACCTCAACCAGGACGACCGCTACGCCAAGTTTGTGTCGCTCATCGGGTCGTACAAGCCGCACATGGTGGAGCTCGACCTCGAGTTCATACGGGCCCACTACAACGACGGCACCAGGATCATTGTGGACTCAGCCGAGCACGTGCTGCACGAGGCGGGCGAGCTCATCCAGACGCAGTTCCCCACGACGCAGTTGCTTGAGATCGTGGACGTGGCCAGCGACTCGCCCGTGTTTACGCGTGGCAACGTGGTGGTGCAAAAATTAGTGGGCCTCGCGGCCATGGACGTGAGCATGGCACGGCTCGTGCTAGAATTGGGGCGCGCGTCAGGCACAAGTATCGATTTCTAGTTAGTTAGTGACAACTTAGTGGCAATGGACGCAAATACCTCGTTGCTAGGCCGCCCATACGAGCTGAAGCCTCGTCCCTGGACGCGTGTGTGGAAGTACGGCAAGTACGTGCTTGTGATTTTGGTGTTGGCGGCGGTGTTCGCTACCCAGGGGCCCCGCCAGCGCCCTGTGAAGAAGAATGTGATTTTCATGGTCACCGACGGCATGGGCCCCGCGTCGCTCTCGTTGGCCCGGCTGTTTCGCCAGTACCGCGACGGGCTCCTGCTCGACGACGTGTTGGCGTTGGACAGACACTTGATTGGGTCGTCAAGGACCCGCTCCAGCTCCTCGCTCGTCACCGACAGCGCTGCGGGCGCCACGGCCTTCTCGTGTGGCCTCAAGAGCTACAACGGCGCCATTGGCGTCGACCCCCACAAGAACCCGTGCGGCACCATCTTGGAAGCCCTCAAACTCGATGGGTATATGACGGGCTTAGTGGTGACTACCCGAATCACCGACGCTACGCCGGCCGCATTCTCGTCCCATGCCGACTACCGGTTCCAAGAGGACTTGATTGCCGAGCATCAGCTCGGGGAGTACCCCTTGGGCCGTATGGTCGATTTAATTATTGGGGGAGGCCGGTGCCATTTTATTCCTGGATCCGAGGGTGGATGCCGTGCTGACAACAGGAACTTGGTGAAAGAAGCCCAGGAAAACAACACTTGGTCGTATGTGGGGGACAGGGCCGGATTTGATGCTTTAGAAGGTGGGAAAAACGTCAGCTTACCGTTATTGGGGTTGATCGCCAACACCGACGTGCCTTACGACATCGATAGAGACCCCAAAGAGTACCCCTCGTTGGCAGAGCAGGTCAAGGTTGCGTTGACGGCGTTGTCGGAGGCCACTAAGGACTCGGAAAAGGGGTTCTTCTTGCTCATCGAGGGCTCGAGAATTGACCACGCTGGACACCACAATGACCCTGCTGCTCAGGTCAGAGAGGTGTTGGCGTACGACGAGGCGTTCAAGGAAGTGCTTAAGTTCATCGATGAGACTTCCATCGATACCGTTGCTCTTCTGACGTCTGACCATGAGACCGGAGGCCTTGTGACTGCAAGACAAGTTTCTCCTTCGTACCCGGACTACTTGTGGTACCCTGGCGTGTTGTTGAACAGCACGCACTCGGGGGAGTACTTGGCACGTAAGATCTTGTCCCACAAGCTCGATGAAGACACCGTGAAAGTCGAGGAGTTTCTTGTAAAGGAGATTTTCCGTCAGGATATGGGAATCCACGATGCTAGCAGCCAAGAGTTGGAGGCTGTGAAGGCAGCCGTTGTTAACCCGGAAGCGTTGTTGTACACGTTGAACAATATGATCTCTGTGAGGTCTCAAACAGGATGGACAACTCACGGGCACTCAGCAGTGGATGTCAACATTTACGGGTACACGAACTCTGATGAGATCAGGAGCCGGATGATGACCCCACAAGCCAACTACGGGTTGTTGGGCAACCACGAGAACATCGAGCTTGGCAGATTTATGGAGTCGCTTACTGGAGTGGACTTGAACGAAGTGACTCAGCTCGTGAAGGACACCAAGCACTCGCCCAAGGTTGGAGTCAAACAAGCAGACGACTGTGACCACTTCCACGGCCATATTGGCGACATTAATGGTGAGGTTTATTAATCTATAATCTATTAATGCAAAGTCGTTAGTCAATTATTTGTTGAAGGTTGGCGGAGTAGTCTTCCTTACACAACTTGGCTCTCAAAGTACCACCGAAACGGTAGAAAGCGAATGGAATGAACATCATGGCCAAGGAGATGAATGCTAGTAACCACGAAGCCCAGTTAAGTCCTAGTCTGCTGTACATCTGGGTGATGAACAAGGGGAAAGCGGCACCCCCGGCAGATCTCAAGAACACCTTGGTTCCAAGAGCACTGGCGGCGTACTTGTGATAGGTGTCCAAGATATAATTGTTCAAGGAGTAGTAAAGCAAAACCATACCAAAACCAAAGGCAATACCCGAGGAGGCAGGACCCACCCAAATGATGTGCTTGTATGAGGTGGCACCCAAGATGAACAAGGCAATGGCAGGGAATGGGGCTCCAATCATGGCACCCACCAATCTGTCTTCTGGAGTTGGACATCTTCTTCTGCAGAGGGCATCGTACTTTTTCTCCAAGATAACTGTCATGACAAGGGCAATGGTGGCACCTATCAAGATAGGAATATACATCATACCGATTTTGTGATCTTTGAACCCGTACAACTTGACGAAAATGGCAGGGAATGCAAAGAAGAAAGCGTACAACAAGGCGTAAATCAAGGCAATGAAAGCACATACCAAGTCCAACACTGGCTCTTCCACCACAAACTTCAATGGGCGATAGAACACGTTGTTGACCAACTCTTTGAAGTTCATTGGAGTTGCTTCTTGTTCAGTCATGATTTTGTTGTTACCGGTTTCCTTTCTTAATCTTTTGGCTCTTTGCTTCAAGATCACTGGGGCGTACGTCTCAGGCATGAAGGAGATGACGATCCACATGACACCAGCAAACGCCATGTTGACCCACACAATCAAGTCGTACCTCTCAGTGTACACAGCGATGAACCCATTGACCAAGTCTCCAATGACGGGACCTGAGTAGGGACAGAAACTGAAAATGGCAATGGCCAACCCACGAGTGGACGAGTGGATGTCGACGATACTTGCACCCACAATCGTCAACGAGGAGGACGCCATGACACCACAAATGAATCTGCACACCAAGACAGTACCGATGTTCTTAGCCAAAGCCACAGGAATGTTGAACACAGTGTACAAGAAGAACGAGAGGAAGTACACCGGTCTTCTGCCGACCTGCTCAGACATTGGAGCCCAAAGTAACGGACCCACGGCGAAACCAATGACCATAAGCGACACCGATAGCGTGGACACCTCTGAGGAGACGCCGAATTTTTCGTTCACAAGGAACAAGCCACCAGCTATACAGGACGAACCATAGGCAGAAGCAATGACCAACATTGCCAACACGAAGGTGTAGAAACATCTGTACCCCATTGACCAGTTTAGTGGGTTCTCCGGGTCGTTAAGTTTGAAAGTAACGAACTCAATCTCTGGGTCCAAGACACCTTCTTCTTCTTCTTCTTCTTGCTTTCTTTCGTGTTCTTCAGCAGACGAGTCAGAACTCGCCGGTTCCGGGCTTTTCATACTCCTTCTGGTTTTCACTCTTCCAAGCGAGTGCAAGGTCGACACTTTGACAAGACCGGTATCAGTTTCCATGGTGTACTCTTCAGGGAAGATAGGGTCCTCCACTGGAGGATTATTTATGTCTGGATTGGGGATTTCAGGCTCCAAGCCTCTTTCTTGAAGCGACTTGACAGTCTCAGTTCTGGTTAAGCTGATGACATTGTTGAAATCAGCATTGCTTTGTCTGGTTGATTGAATTGATAGATTGGATTGAATATCTTCTGGAACATACAGTTCCGGTTCATTTTGCTCAACAAGGTCTAAAGTGCTTGAAGACATTTTTGATTGCTATGTGGGAATCATCACTACTTATATAGACACTGCAAAATATTCTTGCATAATGTCTTCCGATTATCCACATACGCACAGGGTCAGCCTCGTACTGTTTCAAGATCCGAGGGTAAAATGGGTTTTAATCCGAACGGAAACGTCACGTGAATGTCATGTGAGCCTTGTTTTATTACCATTAATTGCAATAATGGATAAGTTAAACCCTCGAATTAAAGTTTTATCCGGTTGATTCTTTTTGAAATTCGGTCACGGCTAACCACTCAATACCCGGCCACATGTCCGTATCGCTTATCGTGTCAAGGCGTGAGTCATGAAATGGCATAGAATGACTTACGACCAAGTCGGTCAACTGATACAGTTGTCTATTACGAGGGTGATTCGATGATGTTCATTAGTGTGTGGATTATAGAAGTAACACGAGACGGCCAAGGAACTCGGATATCATGGATTTTCCAAATTGAAATGATCAGGGCTCAAGATAAGGAAACCAGATAAACTCAAGATTCTAGACCAAGTTTGGTTGGGCTAAAACCGACTTATAATTATAGAGTTTCTTGTTTGAGGTCACCACGTCGTATGGATTCGTTTGAGCGTCTTGGAAGCACTCGAAAATCGATTTCTTTAACTGGTTAACGCTTTCTGCTGACAACTGGAAATGGAAAGCGATTCTTTTTCCCATGACTTTGACGTTGTTACGTGCTGCTAACTCAATAAACAAATCTTCGTTCATTTTGTTGGCTGCAAAATCGATGAAAACGAAATTCGAGTCAACTGGACTTTCGAGCTGGATCCCGTGCACTTGACAGAACTTTCCGACTTCTTTTGCGTACTGATGTGACAATTGAAGCTTGCTGAAGTTCTCGTCGATTGCGGTTATGGCCATGGCGGTAACAATTCCGGCTTGCCGTATTCCTCCACCGTTTTGTTTCTTGAAATGGTTGGCTTTGTTGATGAAAGATTGATCTCCGACCAAAACCGACCCCATTGGTGCCCCGAGTGACTTTGATAAGCACAAAGAAACCGAGTCGAAATACTGACAGTACTCTTTTATTGAGATTCCGGTAGCAACTGAAGCATTCCATAACCGAGCACCATCCAAGTGAATTCGGATATCATTAGCACGAGCAAACTCACTAATACGCCGTATTTCCTCAATGGGCATAACAATTCCGTGCAAAGTATTTTCGAGGGAAATGACTTTTGTAGGTGCAGCATGAATATCACCGTTATCTGGAGTATAATTCCGAATTATATCTTCTAATGTTAAATAATCTTTATTCGAGGGTATAACCGGATGTACCATTGCTTGACTAAGTGTAGCTAAACCACCGGCTTCATGTAAGAAAACGTGACTCCGGTGATCACATAAGATGGAATACGGTGGTTGCACCAAATTTGCTCTTAAACCGACTTGATTTGAAAGTGTTCCACTAACGCAGAAAAGACCTGCTGGTTTACCGGCGAGTTTGGCAACTTTTGATTCGAGGTCGAGGGTTGTTTGATCTTCTTTATAAACCGAATCTCCATAAGTGGCATTGAGTGAAGCTTGTATCATTGATTGAGTCGGAACTGTAAAGGTATCACTCCGGAACTCATTGTGAGTGGGAAATAAGTCAACGGTCATTTCAGCTTTTGGGGGCCATCACCATATTTAAATGGTGACTAATTGCTTTTGATTAGTCATTGCGCAACTGGTGTCAACTCGGTAAAAAGAAATTTTGTTCATGCATGCTGTACATTCTACAACGGTTTGAGAAATTTTGTCTATGAATCAGTAACCGAGATTTTTCTCGTCCTTCCTACTGTTGCCGTGCGAAGAAGGTGACACCGAAAGTCCATAACTACCAATATCTGAACCGGAAAGAGGACTGAAAACCGAAGGTTGAGTGTTGAGCCCAAGGTAAGACGAATTAATCGGGTTCAATTGCATGTAATTGTTGTTCGTTTGGGATCCGAGCTGTGATCCAAGTGAATTACCATAAGTCGGAACTGATAATTGGCTTGAACTATTGTTGATACTGGTATCAAATGGTCGGAATTCAGATTCAAAACCTCTTCTCATCAGCAAACTCGACCCCGAAATGTTTCTCGTATGGGTGGCATTGTCGTTCCAGAGCGTTGGCGAGTATCGGTTGATACTGGAGCTGCTCTGGTTGAAAATCCCCATCAATGGCGGCGAAACGAGCTCTTGTTCCGGTGAAATGGCGCTGTTGTTGGAGTTGTTCCACAACATCGAGCTGGAGTTCACCATGGGCGTCAAGTTGACTTGGTTCATGGGCGAGGAGGGCCTCTCGATGATCATAGGGTTGTTCATGAGCAAATTGTCCGAGATGGGCGAGTCAAGCCTGATGGGAATGGTGTTGTTGAGCGGCCTGGGGCTCTGCTCTTCGATGTAGATGTCGCCGTAGTGGTGGAAAGTGTCCATGGCAGCGTTGGTGGGCGCAGGTGAGGATGAAGACGAAGAATGTGTCGTCTTGATGATAGGCTTCTTCTTGTTCTTGATGGCATTGCTGTACCCGCCAAACTGGACACTAGCAGTGTACTCAGTCATGTAGTTGGGCACGTAGTCGGTGTTCAAGTTGAGTCTTATGTTCTCCAAGTTGTTCTGAAGTGTCACATAGTTGCTGATTTCGTTTTTGAAGGTCTTTCTCCACTCGTGCTCGAAGTCTGCCAACCTGTTGAGCTCGAGCACCATCTCGTTCTCCCACTCGGGCACGAGAGCGAACAACGCCGTCAATATCTCCAATCCTTTGGGGGTCAAAGTGTAGTTTTTATTGAAACAGGCATCGCCGAAACCGTCTGCCAACTCCGTGATGGCCTCGAGCATCTTGAACATCTTCTTCTTCTCGGCCTTGACTCGGCGTACATCGTCTTCACGACTGCGGTTCTGCAGCTTGACAGTTGCAATTTCAATTTGCAAAGAGTGAATAGCGTCTTTTGCAGCATTCACTTCCGCCAACGAGTTTTTCTCGATTAGCAGCTTCTTGTCGTGGAGCTTTGCGAGCTCGGCGTACAATTTCGAGAGATTTGACTCGTGAAGAGTCGCCAGATTCTTGACGTTTTCGAGCTGAGCCGACAATTTTGTCTTTTGATGGAGCAACAGCTCCTTTTTCTTCTGGTAGTCCTTGAAAATGCCACCCTTCTTGCTCTGAGCGTTGGTCTTGTCCACAAGCACTTTCTTCAAATTTTCAAGCTCGGCCTGCAACTGGCAAAACTCTGCGTTGTGGGTTTCGTTGAACAATTTGAATTCCTTGTTGATTTTGAGGAGCTGGTGCTGGTACACGTTCAAGTACGTTTCCAAGAGGGCCATGTCGTCGATTTGGTGGACAGATTTTGCATCCAAGTCGGGTGTTAATGATGAATTTAATGAGACCGGTTCTGGTAAGAGAGTTTCGACTAATTTTTCAGTTTGATCATCAGATCCTGGTAAAGTTTCAATGAAAACCGGGCACAGTTGTGATCGGAAATTTGTCAATGAGTTCACAGCTATAACCTGAATTTGGTACAATTTATTATGCTGAAGATCATTAAATTTGCACGAGGACGTCGAGAGCGTGGCGGCTTCCCGATTATTGACAAGCACCACGTAAACCAAACTTTCGTCAGGACGGACCTCGATGTCCCAGTGAATTACTACCGAATGTTTTGTGACCGAGTCGATGCAAATATTGGGGATATGCGGGATTTCAATATGTAAATCATGAACGATCTCCGAGACGGGGGTCTTGAAAAGTCGGTAACACCGGTAAAGGAGCCAACAAACCGACGGTAGAACCGTAAGTAATAGTTCAATCATGGTTGAAGCGTTCAGAAAAAAAACTTGTGTTGGGCACAACTGCGAAATCGAGACGTACAACACGTTCAATTTTCAGGGACGCAGTGTGAGATGGCAAAAGCGGCTCAAATGTTGAGTGACACTTTGGCCTCGGGAGCCAATTGTTGGTGATTGAGACCGAATTGTAAATACCGGGGATCAATTAGACTTGGCAGCACGTCAAAGAAAATAATCTTTCCATCACCGGATACAGACACGAAAATTAGTTTTAGTGGCACAAATAAAGTAATTCCGCCATCACCATCGTTCTGTTCCTATAATGGCCATTGACCAATTGCGTCTTGTGGTTTTATCCCCATTGGTATATTACCGCACTTATCAGTTATCAATTCCATGTCACGTGCCCGGCTTCTACTGATAAGGAAATGAATAACGATGATTTGAGTGGTTCAGTCGAATGTTTTGAAAATCGGGGGTGATGCAGAGTCGACTTACACTCGTATGAGATGCCCTCGAAATCTGGCTCAAGATCAGACACTTTAGACACCAAAAGCGCAACTTCCTGTTTGGGAAGGTTCATGCGGCCCCACAGTATAAATTGATGGTGTTTCCGCTTTTTCAACTTTATCTACGCCATGGCACCTTCAGTGGAACAATTCTACACCAAAGATGATTTCTCTGGTTATGAGGATCTCGAAAAATACAACAAAGAGTTTGCGCCAAAGTTGGAAGCATACAGGAAAGCATTGAAAGACTCGATTTTACCGGAATACTCAGTCGAATTACCTGATGACGTTGAAAAATTGGCCCACCAGCAGTTCAATCCTCTCAAGTACTTGTACGACAAGAAGTTGTTGACCGAGGACGAGTTCAAGATCACCGATAGCTCGAGTTCCGACTTGGTGGCTAAGATTGCGTCTGGCGAGTACTCGTCGGTGCAAGTGTTCAAGGCCTTTGCCAAAAGAGCCACTATTTGTCACCAATTCACCAATTGTGCACTTGAGTTGTTCACAAACGAAGGTTTGCAAAGAGCTGAGTACTTGGACGAGTACCTTGCCAAAAACGGCAAGACCATCGGCCCACTCCACGGGCTCCCAGTGTCGTTGAAAGAGCAGATGTGGGTCAAGAACAAGATCTGCCATGCAGGCTACGTGTCCCGTATCGACTTTGTGGCCCCCAAAAACGGGTCTACTGCACGTATTTTGGAGTCGTTGGGCGCCATTTTCTACATCAGGACCACCCAGCCCCAGACCATGATGCACTTGGACTCGGGAAACAACTTTGTGGGCTACACCCGCAACCCCTTCAACATGTCGTTGTCCCCAGGAGGCTCCTCGAGTGGTGAGGGTGCGTTGGTGGGCTTTGGAGGCTCCCCAATGGGAGTTGGAAGCGACATTGGAGGCTCCATCAGGGCCCCAGCCGCTTACTCGGGATGCCACGGCTTGAGACCCACCTCCAAGAGAATCGGGTTGTTGGGAGGCTTCTCCGGCGGTATTGGCCAGGAGAGCGTGGTGGCAGTGGCTGGCCCAATGGCCAGAACCATCGAGGACATCGACTTGTTCATGAAGCACTACATCAACGACGGAAAGCCCTGGGAAATCGACCAGAACACCTTGAGAATGCCATGGAAAGACGTGAAGCAACCTGCACCAGCTGACTTGACCATCGCTGTCATGTACGACGACGGCATCGTCAAGCCCACCCCTCCAATCGCCAGAGGTTTGAAGGAGACCGTGGCCAAGTTGGAGAAGGCTGGCGTCAAGATCGTCAAGTTCGAGCCCATCAAGACGCAGCTCGCCTTTGACACCGTCAACAAGATGTACAACTGTGACGGTAACAAGATGCAAAGAAGCCTTTTGGCTGATTCGGGTGAGCCATTGATGCCATTGACCAAGTGGGCAATGAACTTCGGTGAAGGAGCCAGCGCCTTGACGGTGGCAGAAAACCGTCAATTGAACTTCATCAGAGACACCCTCAGACAGGAGTACATGGAGTTCCTCTTGGACAACAAGATCGACTTCATCTTGAGTCCTACCTACGACAACGTGGCTCCTAAACCAGACAAGGTGTTCAACTGGTCGTACACTGCATTGTTCAACATCTTAGACTTCCCAACCTTGGCTTTCCAGACTGGGTTGTTCCAGGACCCAGCTGTCGACAAGTGGGACGACTCCCACAAGGACTACAAGTACAGAAGCGAGTTGGAGGAGTTGGAGTTGGCTTCGTACGATCCACAAGAGTTTGTGGGTGCTCCAATTGGTTTGCAATTGAGTGGAAGAAGGTATCACGACGAGGAAGTGGTTGCTGCTGGTAAGACCATCGTTGACGTCTTGGGCGTAGACTTATATAAATTATTCTAGAGAATAGAGCATGATATGGAGGGTGTAGTGGAGGGCGTGTCATTGTCTTGATGTGGACTGTTGAAGATTTGGGTTGGAGTCTAGCACTCTAATGTCTTGAGATATGTGTCATTTTTGACGTCTTTTTCATGTCTCTGATGTCTTTGTCTATCTCTGACGTTTTTCATGTCGTTGTCTATCTCCGACGTCTTCTTCATGTCTTTGACGTCTGTATCATTTCTCTCCTTTCTCCTGTCTCTCAAACTCAACTATACCGAGGCCTGCTGAGTATAAACACCAAGCACAAAAACGTCAACACCACGCTGAACCCGGCAAGTAGCCCGACAGACGGCACTTGCGAGAACAACAAGAGCGAGAGAACCACAAGCACGCTGTTCACTTCATCCACAGACTCAGAAGTTTCTATAGTGAAAGTGGTGCTCACGTTCACGAGAAGCTTCTTGACTGCCAAACTAATACCCAATTGGCCCAGAGACACCGCCATGTAGAGCATGACTAGCACGCCACGCTTGACTAGCGAGCTGTGAACATCTTGTAATGGTAGCGCGAGCAAGCACGCCAAAGTTGTGTGAGCTGCACCCCAGAAGAGCCCCTTGACCGTACCGAAGTGGTCAATGATCCAGATCCAGAAAGGCGCCGTGCTCAAGCTGGCAGCCAGTGACACAAATGCTATGGGCACAAACGAGCCAAAAAACTCCCCAACTGACAACGGTTTGTCCCCAAAAAGGTGGTAAACCGGGAATACCATGATGACAGGAGCGTTGGCAACAAACACACCGAGTCCTGCCACCTGCACAAGGAAGTTTTCGGCGTATTTGGCGAGCCCCGTTCGCAATATTCGAAGGTAAGCCCTCGATATTGTGATGATAAATGCGCCAAAAACGAAGCAGTCAAAGAGCAACCAGCTCGTAAAGTCCGGTGGGACAATCCCCGTCGCCAACATCATCTGTGCGAGGGCACACAAGCCGAACGTGCCGATATTCATCGTGGTAATCGACCGAAGTTCGTCATAATATGCAGACATAAATTCAGTGAGAACGAGTAAAGAAAACGAGTTTGTTAAAAGTCAACGCAAACAAAAAGTAAGTACAAACACGTGAAGATTACAAACTCGAGACAATTACAAACTCGTTAAGATTACAAACACAAACACAACTCTAACACAAAAATTCAACCAACTATTTTTACAAGACTTCCTCGTCATGGACCAATTCGTAAGCGCCCAATGGCACCGTAACTTCTTTTAAAACCACCGCTGTTGTCACCAAAATGGCAAAGAACACCGCGACGATCATGAACGGAGCATAGACCCATGAATCGCTCCACATGCCACCGACTTGGCTCAATATGAGGATTCCAAGCCCTCCACATAACGACGAAAGCCCACTGACAGACCCCACGAGCGATCTGCTGAACTCGCTGTTCAAGCTCGAGATGTAGCTCATGCCCGTGATGGTTATTCCGAGCTGAGACACTCCAATGAGACTGACAAACACGAAGGTGAGAGCGTTTCTGGGGTCCTCGAAATTGCAAATAACGATCCCCAAACAGCCAATTATGCCAAACACCGACGACATTATGACACTCTTGCGCTTGCCAAAGTACGGCTTGTCGATCAAGATCCCCCACATGGGCGAGGCAATGAGTGCAACCGTCTGAGACACCCCGGTGAGAATGGCTGCAAAAATATAGGCATCTTTACAATTCTCCTTGGAGGGGCCCTCGTCTGAGGGAACACACTGGCCCGACTTCAAGAAGTACTGGAACACTACCAAAGGCACGAACACTGCAATGAGCACGTTGGTGGATCTGGCAACAAACCCAGAAATGCATGCGAGCTGGACCCTCACATCGGTTTTGAGGACAGAAACCCCGTCCAAGAGCACAGTGATGTAGTCCTTGTGGGTCTCCTGGTCATCTTCCAGGTCTGCAGTGACGTTGTACAAGCAGAAGAAGAGGTAAACGGCGGCAGCGAGGGCAATTACTCCGATGATAACGAAAGCGAGTCTGAGACCTTCAGCGCTCGACAAGCCACGAGCGTCCAGCAACCGCACAGGCAACGTGAGGTAGAACGCGACGGCGAAGATGGCGCCCAACCCGCACGAGACGCCTACCAAAGCAGCGTACTTTCCTGATTTATCGGTGTTATCGGTGTGAGACGATGAGGGTGATTTGAAAAGAGCTGAAAACCGGAAATCTGAGTGTGTGAGCTGGTTCAAGAGCACCGGGACCAAGCTCATGCATCCTGTGACGCCAATGGCGAATATGCACCTGCTTATCATGAGAGTGGGCACCACGCGAGTGACGATATAGCCGTTCATGAAGAACGACACCGCAATTAGCGCCAAACTGCCGCCCACAAAGAACTTTGCGCCGCCAAAACCGCCGAAGCCCGTCTTGTGCTTATCGTACAACGACCCCACGAGCGGGGCAGCGATTATGCACGAGATCTCGTCGACCACGGCGAGAAATCCGATGGTTTGGCCGATGTTGTGCTGCTGACCGATGACCTGCGAAAGGTAAAACGGGAGCGAGGACGTCAAGAACACCACAAACGAGATGCAGAAGAAGCCAGACAAATTGAACGCCACGAGGTTCCGGAATTTGTAGTGGTGGTGCATGTCGAGGTACCGAAACGGAATGGGCCAAATCGCAGCCATTCGCAGCCAAAATCTCACCCCAATTGTCCACGTGAATCATGAGCAACACAAGTCAACACGAGGACGGCGGAGCCACGCCGGCGTTTGAGTCCACAGACTCGTTCGAGGAGGCCGAGGGGCTCAAGCGCAGTGACTCGTCGGCGTCAATTCCGTACATCGACCTCCACAAGCTCTTGTACATCCCGGAATTCGATTTCGGCATGGGGCTCGATGACCTCAGCGGGTCTACCAAGAAGAAGCTCAAGGACATGCAGCTCAAAACCAAGCAGAGACTCAGCCGCTTGGAGTCCAATCGAGACTTGGCCAAATTGCAAGAAGCTTTGAACCGCAGATTGACCAAATTCGACGCTAGAATCCACCAAAACTTGCAGTCGTCGTCCACCGAGAAATTGTTCTATGCGTTGGCGGTGTTTTCCATTGCAGCTGGGGGCTTCATTATCGGCAAGTACCCCACATACTTCCATGTCTACTACTCGTGCTTGTTTATGGTGTTGATGCCCATTCGCTTCTACTCCTACTTCAAGATGAGCTTCCAGTACTACCTCGCAGACTTGTGCTACTACGTCAACCTCCTCTTGATGGTGTTTATCTGGGGATTCCCCAGCTCCAAGTCGCTCTTCGTGTCGGTGTTCTCGCTCTCGTTGGGCACGCTTGCGTTTGCTGTCATTTTATGGCGTAACTCGTTGGTGCTCCACTCCATTGAGAAGACCACCAGCTCCTTCATCCACGTCATGCCTCCAATCACGTTGTTTGTCATTGTGCACGAGCTCCCAGACGAGTTTGTGGCCCAGCGGTTCCCGGCGGTAAAGGAAGTGTCTCACTGGAACTTCGTCTACGGCATCATCATCACCTCCGTGTACTACACCATTTGGCAGGTGAGCTACCACTACTTCATCACCATCAGGAAGAAGAAACAGATCCAGAACGGGAAAGTCACCTCGTTCACCTACTTGAGGAAGAAGAACAAGGAAACGACGCTAGGAAAATTCGTCAACTCCTTGCCCTACAGTTGGATGCAGGTGACGGCGTTCACGTTGATCCAGTTCTTCTATCAGATCTTGACGATGGTGTTCTGTCCCCTTTGGTTTCAGTATAAACACCTTTGCGGTGCCTTCGTCACGTTTATATTTATTTGGGCTTCCTATAACGGTGCCACGTATTACATCGACGTCTTTGGCAAACGTTTCGAGAAGGAAGTCATGAAGTTGAGAAGTGAGATCAACGATCTCCAAGCCAAAGTTGGTGATTCGTCACCGGAAATCAAACCAGTTGAAAACCAGCCAGTTTCAAAGTTGGATTTGGCCCACTCGTCAAGCGTGGACCATAGCAAATAATATTTATTGATTCGTGTCTGTCTGTGTCTGTTCTTCCCTGTGTTTCAGTTGATGCAGTTTGTGATTCGGCGCTAAGTGCCTTATGCAAAGTTGGTGATGTCAATTTGCTCAAATCGAGATTTGGAGGTGGCTTGTGACAGACTGCCAAGATCCGGAAATGCACATTTGACGAAGTATTTGTGCTGTTATGACAAGCTGCAGTGCCTGTGACAATAGAACCGCAACGTTGCTACCGTAACGGTCACTGCACTGCCAATGGCGTCAGATGCAACTCGCCTATTTTACTTGTTGCTTGTTAGGCAGCTCTTTGCATCATGCCCAGACGTTTGTACGGAAATCTAAATCATATACCATAGCAACTGACCCAACACAGAAGATCTACCAGACAAATATCTTGTAAAAGGTCAAAAACAGACTTTTTTTTGCAGCAATTTCACCAACCCCAGCAATCGGACACCGTTGCTGTAGTGTGATCAACAGCTTTTTCTGTGGTTTGTAGCTCGTAGGACCACCAGGTACCTGTGTCGGTTCATGCAGACATGGTGACGTTGTATTGACAAAAGTCTGTTTAAGCCATTGCCAATGAGAGCAAAAGGCCAGACAAAAGTTTAGCGCCCATGGCGTGACAGCTATCGTGACACTTGTGGTGAAGATTGCCGTTTATCGTTGCTAAAATCGTTCTTGTGGCTACAAATTATGCTTTGGCGATGTTTGCTAATTATGAACTCTGTGATCACAAGGTTGAAAGTACCGGCACCAGCTGTCAGACAAAACTTACATCACTACGAAGTAGTCGTACCTGCAGAAGCCAGCCATCAGACATTCGATCCATCATTCCATTGGACAATTCAGCTGATTTAGACTACGAATTCAGACAAAACGTATACTTCACCATCTATTCAGACAAACCGTGTACTTTGTCTTCAGACAAAACAGACTCTAATGGGTCTAGTACACTTCCAAAATGTATCTGCCTTCCTCTTTCATGTCTTCAACGACCTTGGCAACATCCTTGATAGTTTCACCTCTCTTCTTGGCCCCATTCTGTACAATGTCCTCAAGACATGCAGTAATGTCTGGCACTGGCCACGTTGGTCCACACAAATAAAACGATCCGTTCTTGTCAACAATTGCATCAGTCAATTCTTCAATCGACTCTCTAATCTTGTCTTGAATGTAGATCTTTTGTGGTTGATCTCTAGAAAATGCTGCACCAATATGGGTCAAAATTCCAGCATCCTTATACGCTTCCCACAATTCTCCGTACAAGTATTCTTCCTTTTTGTGTCTGGATCCCATGTACAAATAAATATCTCCAATCTCCATTCCTTGCTGTTGCTGCCAGATCTTTTCCTCAATAAACGCCTTGAATGGTGCTAACCCAGTACCCAAACCAGACATCACAATTGGTTGTTGTGACAATGGTGGTAACTTCATCACTGATGGCTTGACAGAAACAACAAGCTCGTCTCCAATGCGTAAGTCACTCAAGTACTTCGAACAGTGTCCCCATCTTTTACGTCCCTTAGGGTCTGTCCAGTCAACAACAACGATCAACAAGTGTACTGCATTGGGGTGAAGTCTTTGCGAAGAGGCAATAGAGTACTCTCTCCTCTTTAATGGTGCAATAATCTTCACCAAGTCTTGGAACGCTGGTCTGGCGCTTTCGAACTCTTCCAAAATATCAAAGTACGTGCAATAGTCCACGTCTTGTCTCTTCTTCAACTCCTCAGCTCCTTCACTGCCTGCTAATTTGGTAAGGTGAGCCTTCTCCTTGTCGTCTGTTGCGAATTCAGCTAAAGACTCGTAAAACCTCTTGGGTGGTTTACCCAAAAAGTCAAGCGTCTCCAACAACGCTTGTCTGGCCGACCTGATCTCCACAATTGAAGCATCGTCCTTGTTGGTGACCTCCACCAATGAGTTGCCATCAACGCCATAGAATTTCAAAAATTCTTCAACGTCTTCTGGGTGGTTTCTGCCATGAATACCCAATGCTTCACCAATATCGTAAGTCAATCCAGTGCCAGAAACGTCAAACTCAATGTGGAAAATATTTCTGTCGTACTCTGATGGCGTCAACCTGATATTTTCTTGAACTTTGACAACAAAGTTCTTAACTGGCAAGTCAGGTCTCAAGTCTTTGGTCACTCCGAATGCTTCTGGGAATGTCAACTTGGTTGCTAAATCAACATAACCCTTGTGATTGACTTCCTCTTTTTGCTCGTCAATGACCCTAGGGTTGGCGTAGAATGATGACTCAATAGGGAAATATGGCAACTCAGCAACTTCGCCATTAATCTCTAAATTCACCCATTCGTCAGCAACCTTGATTGGTTTCAAGCCCTTCTTGTCGGTGACAGCATTGATGAACTTGTCGAGAACCACAGCTAACAATTCAAACCCATTCCCGTTGGCTTGCAACAATTTGTTGACAATAAATCCGTTAAGTTCAGGGTATGCCGCTTGCCAGAAGGCTAATTGGATCAAGAACTCTCTAGAGAACCCCTTGGTAGAGTCACTCAACTCCTCTAAATCAGGAACAATCGAAAGATCAATCAAAACCAAGGAGTTCTTGTTGACAGCCAAAGTACGCTTGAAGTCGTCGCTCAACTTCTGAACAAAGTCGTCTTCGGTAACAGCCTTCTCAGTACCGATCAAGATAGTAGCTCCAGGCTTAGCGGTGGCCAAGAGGTCGTAGTTGTCCAACAAGCTAAGGTCCTCGACCAACACAACATCAGCAGAGTCCACTTGATTCAACACTGGCGCATTGGCATTGGTGGAGATGATTTGGGCCTGAAATAAGCCACCACCGTTGATGTTGTCGAACTTGTTTCTAACGCTGACCACCTTAGTGTCATCCAACGATAACGACAAGGCCAATTTCTGAGCAGTTGACAAGAAGTCACCGTTATCCTTACCCCAGATCAAGTACTTACCCTCAGGGGAGGAGTTGGCGGTGATGGTGGAGGAGCTGGAGGACAAAACGCTGTCCTGTTCCTCCAAGACGACGTTGGGGTTCAAGTCGTCGACGAACTCGTTCAAGATTTTGGTGATGGTGATTGGAGTCCACTGGAAGTCTAATGGGTACTTGAATTCGTCCAAGTCGAAACGGTTGTAGACGCCGTTTAAGAACAAAGCAGTAGAAATGTCAGCCTTGATAGAGTTTGTCTCTGAGGCTGGAGAAATCACTACTAATTTCTTAGTGGTCTTGGGGATAGTCTTAGCGAACTCAGCTGAGTAGAATGGTAAAGGAATTCTGATTTTGATCAAACCGATCTTTACAGAGTCCTTGACCTTCTCAACAATGGCACTCAACCTTGTAGCTTCGTTAGAGCCGTAGACGACAAAAACAGTTTCTGGTCTGGCAGCTCCAACGTACTCAAATGGAGCGTATTTCGATCCCGTAATGGTGTTCAACTTGTTCAAAGCATACAAGACCAACTCTTCAGTAGAAGTGGCTTGGGTATCAGTGTTGTTCAAGAGTTGTTGGTACAACTCACCGATTTCAGCGACAGAGAGCAAGTTGTGGAACTTGGTGAAGTTCTTGGACGATTCCACACCTTCAAACAAGTTGACACTTGGGCTTCCAGTCAATGCGGCCACGTACTGGTTCAATACGGTCAAGTGTTGGAGTTCAAGGCCGTTGAAAGAGTCGGTGGTGGTGAAAACTGGGAAGTTCAAGGCTCTAGCAGCGCCTAAGACAGGCTGGTAGCTTGAAACGAGAGAGCTGGAAGACTCGTCGAAGTCTACAGCTGAAACGTTCAAGGATAAAGGTAATGGGGCGGCAGTTCTCTTGCTCAAAGTTGGGAGCATGTACTGCAAAGCATTTGAGCCCAATAAAGCGGTGATTGGCTGGCCGTTGGTGCCGTTTTTGCCAAAGAATCCCAAGATGGTGTTGGCAGCACCCGATCTGACCTGCAACTTATGGAAAAATGGTACAACTCCAAAAGCATTCTGGCGGTGGTAATGTTTGGCCCACAACTGCAAGTGGGAGTCAATAAGGTTGTCCAGGCCCAAAGTCTCGTACGAGAAAACCTTGCTGGACACAGCGTACACCGCTTGGTTGAGCACGGTGGTGCTGTTGGTGTAGGTAGAGCCTCTAATAGTGGCAGGGTCCACCGTGGTGTCGAAAGGATTGGACTTAACGTTGGCCAAAATGGCAGCATCGTCTACTTCAGTGATGCTGGCAACTGCAGGACTAGCAGTGCCGCTGGGGAGGAGACTCGTAAGAGCGTGTGGTGCCATTAAGATAATTTTTCACTCTGGAGAAGATAACTTTTATGGTTGATTGCCACGTGATATGATGAGATAAGGTGAGTCCCTTGCTTAGTCATGACTGGACCAAGTGCTCCATCCAAGTCCTTTGACTGTCGTTGTTCTGGCTCTGCGTGGACCTCTGTTGATGTTGATTTAGATTTGGTTCATGTTTGGGGAGTTGAGATGATGTCACGAAGCTCAGCACGTTTGGAGCCGGCCAGGGACCGTAGCAACGACTTGTAGAGCACAGTGACAGCCTTTTGATCACGTCAACGAGCTGGCAGTTACGTTAATGACGTATTTAGTGTAGAGAGACTCTGGAACTTGCCATTTGCGTGGATTTGTAGTGCTTTAGCTGTGATTGTGGAATGATGTGTTAGTGAGCTCGAGTGTTTTGACAGCCAGTGTCCTGGGAGATGCTCTAGACTCACCAATTGGTGCTTCTTGGTATACGACACAACTTTTTTTAGCGGCGAATGGCCACAGACTCCACACAAGGTTCGTTTCTGTGCCCAAATGCAGAGTGTGCCAACTTTTCTTAGGATTGGGTGTCCACTACACCTGTTCACTTGGCACGGTATGTGCAACCAGTCAGCTGAGTTGCACATACTCGTTTCAGCCTCACAGCTGCCTCTGTTAGACTCTGAGTCACGAAAGAAGTGGCGAATCTACGCTTTTCTATGTTTTTTTCAAGTTTTTCGATGGCTCAAAACACCCCAGCATCCTCTCCATCGCCCTATGACCTTTCTCTACTTGTCTACTCTCGTTTCACGCTCACTCGCCGGCCTCCAGCGCCCTGTGGAAATTTAGCAGCCATTCGCAGTACCATTTTGTGGTCGCACAAAAATTTTCACCTTCAGTACCAGAAGCTCGAATGTTCAGGCCGATCAAACTTGGGTTTTCTGCCACCAGAGGATTTGCCACTTCGGTGATCCGTTCCCAGGACAAGAAGGTCCACGACCATCTTTCTTTTCTCTCGAAATTCTACACTCCCGAGCTTCTTCAATCGATCAAAATCACCGAATCCTTAGTGCCACCACAAACGTTGTTGGACTTGAACAAGCAAGGCCCCACGGCCAAGACCAGGTTTGGCCCCAACGCGTCCACTGACTACACGCAAACAGACCCCAAATGGGACGAGCCAATTTTGTACCCCAATCAAGCACAGAACAAGTCGCCATACCCCAAGATTCCACAAATTCCCGCTGCAGACAGAACCGATTTGGCCCTCAGATTCATGCCACCTGCCGCCGCCAGGAAGCAGTCGCCCCTCAAATCCAACAGAGAGATCGCTGAAGGGTTGGCCAAGCTCACTGGATTAGACCAAAAGTACATCTCCAACTTGTATGTGAGGCCAGTGGTCATGAAGAGAGTCTCGTGCCAGACCAGTAAAGGTAAGATCCCCAACTTCTACGCTTTGACTGTTGTGGGTGACAGAAACGGAATGATAGGTTTAGGTGAAGGTAAATCCAGAGATGGTATGAGAACTGCATTGATCAAAGCTCACTGGAACGCCGTCAAAAACTTGACACCCATCCAACGTTACGAGGACAGAACCGTGTTGGGAGACATCGAACATAAGTACCATGCTGTCAAGCTCTTTATTAAGAGTGCACCATCAGGTTTTGGCTTGAGAGTCAACTCAAATATCTTTGAAGTCTGTCAGGCCGCCGGAATCAAAGACTTGAGAGGTAAAATCTACAAATCCAGAAACCCAATGAACGTCGTCAAAGGTTTTGTGGAAGCTTTAACTAAGCAAAGATCATTATCTGACTTGGCTGGTGGCAGAGGTAAGAAATTAGTCGACTTGAGAAAGGTTTATTACTCCAGTTGATTGTACATAGAATAAACGGTAATGTTAGTGTGGTCATGTGCGACTGTGTAGAGACTAAATACGACTGTGGGGTGTGGAAATAGTCATAACAGAATCATACTCTAGACCCACAGCACTAGTTTCTCCTATCACGTTTTAACCTTATCTTTGGGCGTGTGGCGTAGTTGGTAGCGCGTTCGCTTAGCATGCGAAAGGTCTCCGGTTCGACTCCGGACTCGTCCATTTTTTTTTCGCACATGTAACTCTCATTGTTATCTCTACCTTTAATTGCCACCAACACAACCATGGTAGTGGACACGTCATATTACGACCTTTTAGGAGTGGCACCCGAAGCCACAGCGCTCGAGATCAAGAAGGCGTACCGGAAAGCCGCCATAAAGTTGCACCCCGACAAGAACCCAGACCCCGAAGCAGCGTCACGATTCCAGGAAGTCGGTGAGGCGTACCAGGTGTTGTCTGACGAGAATCTCCGGGCCAAGTATGACAAGTTCGGCAAGCAGGAGCTGATTCCGCTGGAAGGATTCGAAGATCCATCGGAATTGTTCACGATGATCTTTGGCGGTGAAGCGTTCAAGGACTGGATTGGCGAGCTACTGTTGCTCACTGAGTTGAGTAAGAGCGCTGAGTTGTCTGGGTACGGCCAGGAGGAACAAAGTGACGACACAGAAACGACATACACCAAGCCAGAACACTACGAAACAGGAAACAGTAGTGGGAAGTTATTTATTGAGAATGGAGAAGATGGCCAGTTGACTAAGGAGCAGCGCGAGGAGAAGCGACGCAAGGAAGAGCTCGAGAAGTTTGAAGAAGAGTGCAGGATCAAGAAGATCGAAATGAGGAAAGACCTCAAGGACAAATTGGTCAATAGGCTCTCTCTTTTCGCCGAGACCGACATGCAAGACGACGTTGCTCGGCTGTTCAAGGAGAAGATGCGTTATGAGGCCGACGTGTTGAAGATGGAGAGCTTTGGTCTTGAGATTCTCCATACAATTGGGTCAATCTACACGCTCAAGCTGAAAATATTCTTAAAGAACCAGACGTTTTTGGGGTTTGGTGGGCTCTGGTGGACTATGAAGGAGAAAGGTGGTGTGGTAAGAGACACGTTCAAGACCATAACGTCTGCGCTTGATGCTCAGCTGACGATGCAAGAATACACCAAGATGCAAGAGGATAACGAGTACCACGCCAAAAAGGACGAAGAAGCACAGAAGTCTGACGAGGCACAGACCCAGCATGACAAGGAACAAGCACAGAAAGACCAGGAAGAAGTGGATGAGCTTGAGCGTAAGATCAAAGAGATGAAAGTTGAAATGGAAGACGCAAAGGATCAGAAGGAATCAAATACCGACGTCAAAACAGACCCCAAGACGGAGAAGGTTCCCGAGAAGCATACGCCAGAGGAAATAGCAGAGATGGAGAAGTACCTCATGGCCAAAGTGCTTGCTGCTGCGTGGCTGGGATCGAAATTCGAGATTCAGGCTACTGTACGGGCGGTCTGTGACGATTTACTCTACGACAAGGACGTGCCGCTTGACAAGCGTATTGCCAGAGCAAAGGGTCTCAAGCTCATGGGCGAGGTGTTCAGTTCCACCACTAGAAGTGAAGACGAAGCTGAAGAAGCTCGTTTGTTCGAAGAACTCGTGGCAGAAGCGTCCAAGAAACGCACCAAGAAGCCCAAATCCGAGCCCACTGACCCCACCACCACCACTGGCACCGCTGGTACTGCCGCTCCTGCATCATAATCTATAGATTTAGTTACCTACTGCATTCTCAACTCGCACTCCTCATGTCACCACCACAGCTAGACCCCTGCACCAAGTCGAACTACCGGGACTTCACCCCCGTCAGCACCGCGCTCGACTGGGCGGTGTCGTTCGAGCGCAAGACCATCAGCGGCACTGTGCGCTACCAATTGCAAAACATCGCTGGCGCTGGCTTTTTGGTGTTGGACACCTCGTTCCTTGACGTCCAAACGGTTTGTGTCAACGGGAAAGCGGCCCACTTCACCGTCGACGAACGCACGGGTGCACTAGGCTCGCCTCTTCGCATCGAGTTGCCGCCAGACGCTGCGGTGGAGGTGGAAATTCGGTTCTCCACAACGGACAAATGCACCGCTATCCAGTTCATCATGGGTGATACCGGGCCGTACTTGTTCTCACAGTGCCAGTTCATCCATGCACGCAGCATGTTCCCGTGCTTCGACACCCCAGGGTTCAAGTCGCCTTACACCATGACGGTCACGTCACCGCACCCTTGCTTGATGCTGGGACGGCCGGTTTCCGCCGAAAACAACGTCTATACGTTCCACCAGCCGGTGCCGATCCCGTCCTACTTGGTCGCCATCGCCTCAGGCAACTTCGTGGCTGCAGAAATCGGGCCTAGATCAAGAGTCTACTGTGAGAGCCCCAACATCGACGCTTGCAAATGGGAATTCGAACGTGACATGGAGAGTTTCCTCCAGATCGCCGAGAAGTTGATCTTTGACTACGAGTGGCAGCGCTACGATGCGCTCATCTTGCCCCTGAGCTTCCCCTATGGCGGTATGGAGAACCCCAATATCACATTCGCTACCCCAACGCTCATCTGTGGCGACAGATCGCAGGTCAAGGTGATGGCGCACGAGTTGGCGCACTCGTGGGCCGGCAACCTCGTGACAAACTGCTCGTGGGAGCATTTCTGGCTCAATGAGGGCTGGACTGTCTACTTGGAGAGAAGAATCTTGGGCAGAGTTGCGGAACTCGACGCTAAGAACAGCAATATCGACAACTACGAGGATATCGGCGAGAAACACCGTCATTTCTCTGCCATTTTGGGGTGGAATGGACTCGTGGAAACCGTCAAGACTGTTGACGCCAAAACCACTTCGCTCATTTGGGATTTGTCTGGCGACGTTGACCCTGACGACTTCTATTCTCGGATCCCGTACGAGAAGGGCTTCAACTTCATTTTCTACTTAGAGCAGGTGCTTGGAGGCCCCAAGGAATTTGACGCTTTCATTCCTCACTATTTCAACACTTAGAAGTACAAGTCGCTCGATAGTTACCAGTTCGTGGATGCCTTGTACGCTTTTTTCGAGCCTAGAGGCAAGAAGGCGCAGCTCGACTTTATTGACTTCAAGCAGTGGTTGCTGGGCCAAGGCATGCCACCAGTTACGCCAAAATTCGATACTAGTTTAGTGGATCAGTGCTCTATATTGGCTACAAATTGGGTCGAGTACATGCTTCACGGCGACCTTGGTGAACTCCACAAGCTCTTCAGTGAACAAAAGGACATTGGGCACTTTGACCCGAACCAGAGCTCGGTGTTTCTTGATATTTTGAACGAGAAACTCGAGTCGGTGCCAGTACGGAGTGAGTTTGTTCGGGAACTCGTTCCAGTTTACCCTCTGTACGCCCACACACGCAACAACGAGATCAAGTTCAACTTCAACAAGGTGTTGATCAAGTACGGCAAGTACGACCGCAGTGACGAGGTGGTGCAAAGCTTCGCTGCCTGGTTAGGAACAGTGGGACGCATGAAGTATGTTCGTCCTGGCTACAAATTGCTCCAGATAGTGAGCCAGGATTTCGCAGTCACTACGTTCCATCAGTACCAAGACCGCTATCACCCCATATGCCGTGAAATGGTGAGGCGGGATCTCAAACTCACCTAAACCCTATTTGACATTTTTTCAAAATTGTGTCAAACTGTGGAAAAGCCATAGCGCCATGCGGAAATGGAATATCTCACTTCTTTGGACGCCACCAACCCTTTGTTGGCCATTGACTCTACCGTTGGGCTCCAATTTGAGCACCCAGTCAAGTATTATGACTTTCATGTGTACTACTACGCTCACCAAGAAGTCTCAGTGGTGGAGTCCGACCGATTAAGGGAAAAGTTACTTTCACGGTTCGCTGAGTACGCCAAAGACGGTCTGATCATCGTCAAGAAGCTCCCGGATGACGGTGTGATTGGCCCCCACCCCACGCAGTTCTGGGAAGTCGACGTTTGTCGTCCTGAAGTGTTTGTGCAAGTTTTAAGTTGGTTCCAGCTCCACCACGGCACGCTATCGGTGCTTATCCACCCACAAACGGGCGACGACCTCAAGGACCACACTGAGCGGGCCATGTGGCTCGGTGATAAGCTCCCATTGTTCTCGCATGTCTTTGGTGAAGGTGACGAGGGAATCCCTGAGTTTGGCGTCCGCAACGGCACCAGAGTGCCCGCACAGCAGTGGCACAAACACTACCATGACTGAGCAGCCCATTGGCACCACCTTGATACTGTGACACTACTGGCATCAAGCCTACACTGGTGACCCGAATCGTGTATTACAAAACTTCTTTCTTGAACAGATCCAAGCGTTTCTGGTGATCCTGGATAAACTTGATGACCTTCTTCCTGTTCTCCCTTATTATATCGTTGCCAAGGACGTCAATGCCATCTAATTTCATGAGCTCTTTCAAGAGCATTTCCTCAAAGTAGTTGTACTGGTACTCGACGTCATTCTGATCGAGCTGCTTGTAGTTGGCCAAGTAGTCATTGATCTTGGGCACCCACACGTCCTCGAAGTTGTCTAATATGTCCTGGATTTGTTTGTTTGTCTTTTGAGCCCGAGACACTTTCTTCTTCTTCTTTTTGGGTTTGGAGACCTGCGCAGAATTGCCGCCCAATCCCGCCACCAACCGGCTCACAATCACAATGGTGGTAAGGGCAACCACTGAAATGGTCACGGTGGCTGGTGTTACCTTGAACTGGCTGAAATCACTCACAATTTCCTGCTTGTCTATGTTTTTGAGATCATCAATGTACTTTTCGATGTCACTGTATGACCGTGGCAACTGTTGCTTGAGCTGTTCCCATTGAGAAACCACGGCGCTCCACCGGGGAATCACTTGCGTCATTTGGTCCATGGTCGCAATCAGATGAAAAGTTCTTCGTCGAACGAGGGTGCGATATGCGACTTTGCACTACCACTTGCTGGTGTCGTACTACCACACAACCGTTTGGGGAGCCGCCTCTTGGGGCCTTTGGCACGAGCCTTTGTCGGGTGCACGAGGCTGCCGGTGCTGGCGCTGCTGGGCATCGAGTTGGTCCTGCCCAATGGCTGTGTCTGCTGTAGTTGTGGGTCCGTACTGGCCCGTAGAATAGTACCGAGCTGTTGGCGGAAATCTGGCGCCAGCAGCGTGCCGCTTGTCGCTGCTGTCTTGTAGGCTGTTGTGGGTTTGCTAGTGCCACGTCCACTGGCCCCAGACCCCACGCTCTTGGGCTTGGGTGCAACCGCAGGCTTCGTTTTGTCTGGCACCATCTTCTCTGGCTTCGGCGGCACGAGCTTGCTGGTTTTAGCAGGCACGTCTGGTTTCTTTGGTGGGCTCTTTTTCTGTGGCGCCAATTGGTTCTGCTCTGGACCACCACTGGACTTCAACGTGCGGATGTGGCTGCTGAGAAGCTCGTTGTCTCTTGCAATGAAGTTGGGCTTTGCAGGTTTGGCAGGTTTGGGTACCAAATTGTTTAGTTGAGCCTTCAAATCCTTTGTGTCGTCGGCACTGAACCCACTGAACGACGGAGCAGGTCTCGTGGCCCGTACCAGATTAATCTTGGCCAATTGGGCCTTCAAGACTTCTTCGTCCTTGCTCTTGTAAGCTGCAAAATCTGGTTTAGCAGGTTTGAGTGGCTTGTACTCGCTGGAAACGACCCGTGGTTTCGGCGGGAGCACAGGCTTATTCTTAATAGAACTGTCTATCCAGTTGGTCTTCCCTCTGGACGGAGAGATTACTGTGGGCTTTAGATCTTGAGGCACGTACTTCTGGCTCACCGAACTCTTGGGCTCCACCACCGACGCCAAGTGGTCTGCCCGCGAGTTTTGCGCAGACGTTAGAGCACTGAGGTGAGATGGCTTGGGCGCCTTGTTGGCCTGTTTGGACGTAGGAGACTTGGAAATGCTCGAGCTGAGCCAGTCAGCTTTGCTTGGTTTGGCTGGTAGTCCCTTGACAGCGGCTTCCACCTCCTTGAACGACCTGTATTGTGTCTGTGACGTCTTGACGACAGCAGGGCCTTTGTAGCTGGATTTTTCAGTGACATTGGATCGTTTAGTGCCAGATTCACCAGGCTCTTTGGCTGCTGGTGCCATTTTCAAATGTTTTTGCTCGCTCTTGCCAGCCACAGGGAGCGCAAGGTCCACTGAAAACAGCTGGGTGGTGAAATTGGGTTTCTTGGGGACACTGGGCGGTGTTTTAGGGTCTTTATGTCGTGTGGGAAGCGCAGGTGGTGGGCTCTCCGATCGTCTCTGAGGCAAAGGCGGTGGAGGGCTCTCGTCACGGCGCCTGGGGAGCCGTGGTGCGTCTCTGTTGAACTGGAGCAGCGGTACGTCGTGGTGGCGGGTGGGAGACTCAAATTTCACGGGAGAAGTCAGAGAACTTTGGCGTAACAGGTCGAGATTTCGCTGGAGATCACGCTGGCGTTGCTGGTCCTCTTTGAGACGCTCTTGTGAAAGCTGTGAGAGCGACGAGAGAAAGTCGTCGACCTTCTGTGTCGATGGAGACACCGAAGTCATTTGGTGGTAGCTTGTCGCACTAATTTTACACCAGTTGGTGCTGCGAATATGGACGACAAAAGGGTACTGTTTGTGACATTGATCTCACGAGACGACCACCCGCTCTACATCCAGGCGTTTGACGACCCGCCGCTGGCCAACGAGTTCCTCAAGTACAATTTTCTCTCGCACATGGCCCTTGATATCTTCAGCGCCAGCGTACTTGGGGCGCGCCAGGACAACGACGGCGTGATACTCTTGGCGGTGCAGGAGGGCATCACAGTGTACGGGTTTGAGACCAACCACGGCGTCAAGATCGTCGTGGGGCTCGATAACTCTACGACGGTGGCTCGCCAGCCGCTTAAAGAATTGTTCCGCCAAATCTACCGCCACTACGTCAAGGTGGTGTGCAACCCGTTCGTGGAACTATCTGATAACCCGCGAGAGAACGACGGGGTGCTCCAAAACAAAAGTTTCGACGCTGGCATCCAGAAAGTAGTGTCCCTGTGGAACAATAACGTTAATGTATAATGTACCTATTTACTTGAGGACAACGTGGGCGCCCCGGAGACTCAAGTACTCCTGGTCCACGCTTGGGGGCATGTTTTTGATGACTTCCTGGTAAACCTCGACGTCGTAAAACCGTAATCCGTTGGACGGAGCCTTGTACGAGCTGGGGAGCCCCGTTATGTCGCAGTAGTGCTTCACCGGACGCAACGTGGGCGGTGCTGCTATTGATGTGTACGTTGGAGTGTCGAATTTGATGGTGGTTTTGGCCTGTAAGTACTTGATTTCGTCGCTTAGAAGCTGGCGAGCCGCCTTGAACCTCTTGTTGGCAGCGCGCGGCCTGTTGGTCTTGAACGAGTGTGGTTTGGTGCTTATGTGGGAGAGCGCAAGCAAGTCAGTCATGGTGGTGGTGTATTAGTGTAGTGCGACTTGGTAGTGCGACTTGGTAGTGGGACGTGGTGCGAGGTGGTAGCGCGTGTCTGGCCAAAACGATGATTAGTGCAGCCGTGTCGTGTAGATTACCGACGTTTGGGATTTGAGGTTACTCACGTAATTAGTAGTAAACTCTGGAAAGGTAAGATACACAGCAGTGATCTTGCCAAGTGAAAGCTGTAATAATTGCCAGTGTAGGTGGCGATTTGTGGGCGTTGATAATTGAGTGTGTTTTATCCTCCGTGTTTAGGTTATTCTCTTATAAATAATACACAGTTGTTTGGACGGTATATAAACTAAATAAGAAGAAAGTATGTAAAGACGTGAATTTTCTTACAACACGAGTGGGAAATGGCGACTTTATAGACCTCCTGGAATCCGCCGATCCCAGACATGTAGTGACCTATCTTTTGCAACCATTTCTGCAATGAGAATTATAACAAATGATGCCATAAGCAATAGACATAATTGGGATAGAAAATAGCGAATATAAGAACCGGTAGTGTACTACACCACAAGCCGAGAGTCGTGGCACAGAAAATAACGGGTGTATCGGTAGTGTCAAGACCAATCAACTACAATCACATGGTAGCGCCATTTCAAGTGGTTATATGGTAGCGCCCACAAAATATAATACGAATGACCTCATAATTAGGCAAGCTCAGCTATGCATACCCAGTGCATCGGAAATGCACCGCCGCTGCCGACCCACGCATCGAAGCGCACAAGCAATGCAGGTAATTTATGCTGTGTGACTCAGCTGGTGTCACAGGTGCCGAGCTCGCTAAAGATCAGATCTACCATCGATGGCACGCAGATCATGTCAAAGTCATCACCAGATTGAAGTGGTAGTAGTAGCTGCACCCCACAATCTGATTTTACCACGCTTTTACCACATGGCCAGACTTCGACACACAAGATCTTGGCTGTGCATATAATGTTTCATCAAGAATCTGGGCCTACTCACGTAATAAGAGCAGTTGCAGCAATAGCGGTTAAGTCTGCCGTAATAGGATTTGGTAAACATCTTGCTGGCGCGGCTGCGGATAACAGCAGAGATGATGGGTTTTAAGCTCCGCCCGGTTCTTATCGATTTTTGGCGAATTTTCTAAGTTAGAGCAGGAGATTGGCGACGATATCTACTGTATGCCGTAATTGGGACCTTGGCTCAAACACCAAAAGACTCAAACTCTAATCGCCTCTTCCCAGAGGCGTTGGGTTATCTTCAGTAAACTCTCGTATTACATTCTTGCATTCTTGCATTCAATTAAAGTTCTGTGCAATAGTGCAGATTCTCCTATTTGCATCGACATTTTTCCTAATTAGGCAATTGAAAAACACGCTTCCAAAGCCTCCTGGCCTCAGTGATATATGCCCAGAGGTCAAACCTGTCTCACCAGAAAATTGGGCCCTACTCTTGGCTAGCCGGTCATCCAGCCAAACAAATTCCCGTTATTATTCATTGAACTCTCGTAACTACTATCTGCATATAATTCGTAAACGTCGTGGTACATGCAAAAGTGGTGCTGGGATCTTGCCCGATTCTGCCGTGAGCTGGCTATTGTTGAGCGCCGCTTACCATAAACGACAATAAGATTTACTCGTATGATTAATACTTTTTTGGGCCAGAGGCCGGTGGAGCGGTGACCGAGTTCAGTCCGAATTTAGCCTCCACTTGCTTGGTGTCGACTTGTGGGTAGCGATAGGGTTGACCCACAAGTCCGCAGGTGACTGGAATTTCGGGCTCAGCGCATCTTGTATCATCTCAAAATGGCACCGGCGATCTTTTTGCATCCATTAAGCGAGAATTTATTGAAATCTATGTAGTTCTCTTAGTATAGTACAATTTTAGAAACAACGTAGCCCATAAAGAAAATTGAATTTGAAATCCATTAAATCAATTAGAAAAAGAATCCAATAGCTGGCACAATAACAGCTAAGGAGAAGCCAACTTTAGCGGCATCACCAGCGAAAGTAGTAACTGAGACTGGAGCTTCAGTTGATGGAACAGCGTGGGAAGTGACAGTGGTCTCACCTGGAGCTGGGGCCTTGGTGGTTGGAGCAACACCAGTTGGTTTTTCACCAGTTGGAGCTTCACCGGTTGGGGCAATCTTCCAGGTGGTGACAGTGACAACCTTGGTTTCTGGAACAACAGAGGTAACTGGTTCAACCTTGGTGTGACAGATGTCTGGACATTCAGTGACGGTAACATGGCCAACAGTGGAAGTCTTGTAGTAGACGGTGGTGGTGGTTTGAATGTCTTCAGTGATTGGACAGACAGTGTAGTAAACAGTTTCCTTACCTTCAATAGTACCAGTAGTCAATTCATGAGTAGCTGGAACTTCCTTGGTGTGACAAGCATCGTGCTTACAAGAAGTGATGGTGATGACGGTGGTTTCTGGACAGTAGGTGGTGAAAACAGTGGTTTCACCATCAACAGTCTTGGTAGTAAGAGTTGGCTTAACTGGAACAGAGGTTTCACCACACTTGTTGTCATCACAGGTAGTGATAACAGAAGTTTCAGTGTGAACTCTGGTAGAAGTGATTTGACCTTCAGTAGTACCGTCAGTTGGAGCAGCAGAAGAGCTTTCTGGAACAGCAAGAGCAACGGAGAAAGTATTGGTCAAACCTGGAACAGCAGAACCTTCTTGAGCCTTAGCGAAAGCGAGGAAGTCATCAATTGGAGCTCTCTTGACGATTTCAACTTCTTTCAACAATCTTCTTCTGATGGCTTCAGTAGAGTTGGAGTCATGTCTGTGTAAATCAACTTGGAAGAAAGGAACCGAGACTTCAAACAATAAGTTGGCTGGGATCTCAATGACTCTACCAGCAGCAACGATGTCAGTGAAGTATTTAACAGCATCTACTGTAGCATAGTAGAAAGTAGCATCATATTGTTCCATGCTGACGAAATTGAATTCGACTGGTAATTCTTCAGGAATAGTGAATGGACAGACACCAGTGTCTAAGTCCACCACTGCAACGGAAACACCATTGACGAGACAAGCAACATCAACAGCGACGGCGTAAGCTGCAACAAATAAAAAGGTAGCGATCGAGGTTAATTGCATTACAAACTAAAGTGATTTAGGAGTAATTGGCCCTGACTTTATACTAAGCCAGCAAAACGGGGTGGATTAATCGGACTGCAAAATACAATAGCCTCAAAATCAGGAACTGGGCGATCCCCCTGTGCAATCAGGATTTATTTTTGTTTCTTAGTTGAATGTGGTATGAACCCGTGGAGAGTCAACGCGAAACCAGCCTTCACCTCGTACACGACCTGGGTTTGGATCTGAGTAATCGACTAAAGTAGCCCTTCAATTAACTATTGCAGTAAGTCGCACAAATTCTCATAACCAAACCTACGAAATATATCCCTGGTTATGAAGCTGGCTCACACCACGATTCTTATCAATCTTGATTGCTGTGGTTAAGTTCTATTTTCTCTATTTACATGTTTTGAGCGTTAAGTCACTTTCAATAAAATCAACTTTTTGTAGTTCCATTTTATCGACATGGTCCCCCGCCTTGAACTCAACATCATCATCCACTTCCAAGTAAACTCTAGAGTTACTGAACTGCTTGGAGTTGAGCCTGTACTTGTTGCTGGTAAGATGCTTGTTGACTACTCCGCCGAAATTGATCTTGGGGTTATTGTTGGCTGATTTCAAATACTCCCTCAAGAAAATTCCCTCCCAAAATTGATTGGAAAAAGCCAGCATTTTCTTGTTGATTGCTTCTCTGTTTTGTAAATAGCTGATGATTAAGCTGAGCTGGTTACAAATCGGTTCTTGTCCCAAATACTTGGCTTGAAAGTTCCACTGATTTATCATATCACTAAACCTCCGGAGTGGAGAAGTTATCTGACTGTAGTACTGAAGTCCTAGTGCACTATGGCCTGTGGGGGCATTGTCTAACTTTGCACTACTAAGAATTTCAAGTACCTTGTTGATCTCCTCGATTGAGGCACTGGCAAAATCAATTGCTTTTAATTCCTCTATTGTATTACCGCTGATATTCATCGTTTGGTTCCGGTGAACAAGCGGAATACCATTCTTATCCCCAAGGTAGCTGGCTAAGAAATTACCCATTATCATCATCTCACTAACAAGCAACTGGGATTTCAGCGTCTTGGTATCAGCCACATTAACCTTGATGATGGCTTGTTTTGTTACAAGTTTGTACCCCTTATCGGTTATTTTTAGCCCTAGTTTCTCATCATTTGTTGACATGTAATTCACCTCAATTGAAGATCTGGGAAGGTTTAGCCCGATCCCGCTACCTGAACAATCTCTAATTTGCTTTAATATTCCCGATAATTTGTAAATGGTTTTAAGGTTTGCAGAGTGGTAATCGTCGTTAGGTGTTTCCAACACTTGATTAACCTTATCATAAGTAAATCCCTTTGCAAAGTTCTTGACCTTGTAAAACTTAACCCTTGCGGTTTCACACATTCTTTCCCTTATTGTTATCAATTGTTTCTTATTCGGTCTAGTGTCGTCCAATTGTTCGATTTGTGATTTTGAAACTTCAAATTCAATAGCAAAGGTTCTAGTCACATTATCAGTTCCAAGCCCGGCAACATCTCCAAGAAATTTTGGCAACATCATATTAGGACCTTCAGGAAAATAACTTGTGAACCCCTTACTAAATGCTATTTGACTCAAGTTTGAGTATGGCTTAACATAAGATGTTGGGTTAGCTATATGAACAGTAACGATGTAATTACCGTCCTTTTCTTGTATAGCAATTCCATCATCAATTTCGTGTGCATCTGCAGAATCAATACAGTAAACAGGGGTACTACCAAAATCCTCTCTTATCGACTCCATCGGATCATTCACGTAAAGATCGTCGATTAACGGGGTTCCTGGCTTGAGCAAATTATCAAATTCATCCAATTGCGGTAACAGCAGAGCCTCTTTCGGGATTTGTGATTGGGTTATCCCGTTCTTGTAATACTCGTTGTCAAGACAGTCATAATATTGCTGATCAAGTTGGCCTCTTGGGCTGGCTGAAGCCAATTGCAAATCGGCTGACCACATAGCCGGATTATAAAATTCGGTGCCATTAAACACATCAAGCTTTTGTAAAAGCAAGTAACATGCGGACCTTCCGTATTCAACAGAGATACTTGGCCCAGAATTTATTGGCACCATGACATCAACTTTCCTAAGCACAGCAATTATGAAAGTCTCTAACTCAAGATCATGAACGATGTTCCCACTCACATAATCTTTAAATAGCAGTACCAAGGTATCGTAGTATGGTGGGGTGTGATTCACCACATTTTTTTTATTTATCTTGTTGATGATATATTCGGACAATTGAGCTATTCCATCTTGATTCCGTTTGAAGTACATGAGGAAGTTGATAACCAGTGAATGCCTGATGGGTAAAAGTGTAATTGACTTGGGTGGGTATGATAAAGTTTGCTGATTCAATTTCCAAAGTCTCCCTTGTTTTCTGAGTGCAAGTAGAACCGCAAAATACGTCGTGACGCTGTACTCTATTGTTTCTGCATACCCCAATGAAGAGCCTGGTTGAGGGATGAGCCGCCCCAAGTGCGGTTTCAGCGTTTCCAAGTCTACATTGCCAAGGATACGAGCAACTTGCTGACTGTAATTTATGAGATCTTCCTTGTTTACTTTCTTGATAGGTTTCACATTTAACTCTTGCAACATGTACATGAGCTGAAAGATTGAAATAGATTTGGGTGAGTCAAGGACATCACCATTCTCATCTAGCTGCAAAACACGATGAAGTGTCTCTAATTGAGCCACTATGTTCTTGAACTTTTCGAAAGACTCCAACAGGAGTCTGCTCAAGTGCTCCGAGTATATCTCCCTTGCTTTCTCTGGAACAATGTATGTGTTGACATCTGTGTTTGTGAGCAATTGACCCGTAGCCTGAGACACAATAAAGTCATCTTCTGCTAAAGGTATAGATTCTGCCTTCTTTGACTGAACAGAATCCTTCTCCTTGCGAAGCTCGGGTGGTAATGATGAACTAGATCTTGAGAAAGTGTCATCTATCACCCCCACAGGTGCAAGATTCTTGTATTTGTGTTCCAAAACAACCAAGTTTTCTAAGATAGGATCTAAAGAATCTGGTGTAACTTTGGGGATTCTCAACTTGATGAGAGCTTTGTTTCCGTAGATGATATTGCCCTGGTTGTCGATAAATGTGTATGAACTAGACCTGAGACTATCGGGACATCCGACAACCATGAAAAGTTTACTACTACCCTGACGCAACACCACAAAGTCCCCTATAAAAATTGGCTGATTGGCCTTTTGAGCAGTAATAGTTGCGTTCTGGAAGCTTTCACGTAATAAGGTTTTGACTCGTGCAGGCTTGGACTTGCCATGAGTCTTCATTAGGTCATTATCATTGATGTCGTTGCAAAGTCTTGTAAATTTAGTTTCCCAGTGTTTGGAGATTGTTTGATACCGCTTTTGCATCCGATCCTGCGCGTTGCGGGTAATCTGTCTGCAAAGCTGCTCGTTCGAGAGCGTGAAATCCAACGTGAGATTTTCAGGATCGAAGTACTGGCGTGGACGAGACTTCTGAACGATTTTCAATATCTCGTTCTTTGCGCTCTGCGAAACTCGTGCAGCTTCAACCGCCGCAGATTCTCTGTCATGGCTATCTAGAGCAGCTTTGAAGGGCTTCCTCTTGGGAGCTGAACGATACCTCACACTTTGAACGCGTATTCGCAAGAGTCTGGTGGCTCGAAGCATCAATCATTTGAGATGCGCATCACCTTTTTTATGGTGAATCTTGTCACGTGATTTCATAGGGCAGTATTGGTAACCAAATTGAAAGTACAAACTGGCTTGGAAACCCCAAGTGTGGCATCCACCCACAGCTTGATCCTAGTTTTTCACGTACAACAAGCTTTTTGTGGCTCTGAACCGGTTACAAGACAGACACAATAGAAGTTCCATCTTGGAACCTTGTTCTGAAGACACGGTTAGCATTGGTGAACATACCTTCCTTCAATGAGACAACAATAAACTGAGAACCTTTAAACCGGGTCTTGATGAGGTGTCCAATGTTTTGAGTATGGGAAAGATCAAGAGCCGCATCCACTTCGTCCAAAATGTACATTGGAGCAGGTTTGAACTGGAGTAAAGCCATGATAAGGGAAAGAGCAATCAATGAACGTTGACCTCCTGACAATTCAACCAAACTTTCTTTCCAAACTTCACCTAATTTGACCTTAACTTCAAGACCTTTTGTAACATCATTTGTGTCGACTGGTACAAGTTTAGCAAACGAGCCAGGAAGAAGATCAGCAAAGATGTTTCCAAAGTCAACAGAAACCTTACGATATGTCGAATTGAGTGTGTCTCTTTTGTAACCGTTGAGCTTCTCGATTGTGTTGATGATTTTTGATTTGTCTTTTTCGATAGTTCGAATCATATGTTTCAAAGACACTTCCTTCTTTTCCACATTGTCTATCATACTCATAATGTTTGTATTAACCTTTCTTTTCATCTCTTGGAACTTCTCTTCCAAAAGTGCTCTCTGTCCATCACTTTTCTCTATATCAAAGTTTGGATATTGTTGGATAATGTTGTTGACAACATTTGCGTCCACCACCCACTCATGTTCTTCAATCAATGTGTTCAATTGATTCTTCAATGCACCAGTCACCTGAGAAGACTTTTCAATTTCATGATTCAACTTCTGAATTGATAATTTTGTCTCACTCAAGGAATTGTTCCTTTCTTGCAATATCGATGTCAATTCATTCATCTCTTCGTTAAGCCCAAGCAAATTAGCCTTCTCTTCTTCCAATTGCAATTTGACCTCTTCAACTTTTTGGGTTAGATCCGCCAATTTACTATTTGCTTCGTTGAGCCTTGCTTCGCCGTCAATAATTGATTGCTTGAACCCTTCCAATGAGCTCTTGAGGTTTTCCAATTCGGATCTTTGTTGTTCGTTTTCAACTGAGATCGTTTGGAAGTCTTCCTCCTTTTGGCTGATTTCCTCTTCCTTCTCGATAACTTGGTCCCTTAACTTTGCAACTTCATCCCCTAATTGCTTCAACTTGGTGCCCTTGTCACTGCTGAACTCCTTCATATCCTTCTCGATGACTTTCATTTTAGCTTTGAATTCTTCAGCTTCTTTGTTGTCCTTCCTTATTTGCTCTTCCAACTCCTTGACATGGCGTTGCTTCGCCTCATAATCTCGAACAATGATTGTTGCTTGGTTATTATCGAGTTTTCTTTGAAGCAATAACAACTCTTGCTTACCTAAATTGAGCTCATTCTGAAGGACTCTTGTTTGTTCATTGAGTTTATTGTACAGGTGCAATTCTCCTTGCACTTGCTGGAGCTCAGTTGTTGTTGTCTTAATCTCAGATTGAATCCTGTTGAATTTTTGCATGTTTATCAACAAGGATGATGTATTCTTCCTTGAACCACCAGCTAAATTTCCCTCAGGATCATAGATGTCTCCTTCAAGAGTGATGGATCTTGATCTGATTTTAGGGTCGAAAGTAATGGTCTTAGCAACGTCAGGACTGTCACAAATAAAGGTGCTACCGAAGATGTACTGCATAGCTTTGTTCAACTCGTTATCGAAATCGATCAAGTTGATAGCTATTTCAACTTGACCGGGACAGAGTTTTTTGGCGTAGTCCACTGTTTTCCCATCCACTGCTCTGGCAGAAATTTTGTCCAAGGGTATAATAGTGACTCTTTTCTTCAATTGTCCCCTCTCTAACAATTGAGATGCAGCATCCGAATCTTCAACGATAACATTGTAGAGCCTACCACCTGCACATATTTGCAACGCAAGTGCTTTCTCTGTTGCTGACTCTTGCAATGTAAAAAGTTGCACCGCTGTGCCTTTCACGGTGCTTGGATTGAAGTTTGGATGTGGTTTTGAATAATGAAACTCCACATTTCCAACCTCTCGCCTCAGATACTCGAGTTGGTTATTCTGTTGATTGAGCTTGGATTGCAAATGTGATTCTTGTTTTCTGAGTTCAGCTACTCTGTCTGGGTTGTAGCCAAGCTTTGTCAATTCGGCCTCTTTGGAATTGACTTTCTCTTTGAAAGCTTCTATATCCTGAACAAGGGTTTCATACTCCTGCTTTGCGTTGTCTAAAGACCTCTTGTCTTCTTTCAACTGGTCTTTTAAGTGATTTATCTTGAGGTTGCCTTGTTTGATGCTGTTCATAGTAGTGTTCAACTTATCCTTTGCTTCCTGAAGCTGAGACAAATAGCCTCCAGTTCCACCCTTGGATGACACACCTGTGGATAAAGTCGTCAAAAGTTCCTCTTTCTTGTTGTACTCTTCTTTCAATTCCTGGAGGAGCTTCTTGGAAGCATTGTATTGTTTTTCATGATTGGCATAAAGGTCTGTGTTGTTCTCAATGGACTCGGCTAAAGCAACTATCTGTTGTTCAATTTCTTTGTACTTTTTCTTTTCGTCTTTCAAGTTATCTTTGTTTATGTCTTTGGAAGTACTCAATCTTGTTATTTCGTCAGAATACTGATTTTCAAGAGCCTCGAGCTCTTTTATTCTTCCATCTTTCTGCAACTCCTTCTCTCTTTGAGCTTTAACATGTTCCAAGTCACGATTCAATACGTCGATTTCCGTTGTGAGCCGTTCAATCAGTTTGTTAAGGCCATCCATGACGACAGTTCTTTCTGTCAACATGGTTTGATGCTGATCGAACTTCTTAGAGAACTTTACATAGCTGTAAGCTGCTAATACTCTGGAAAGATTTTCAAGATCAGACTGAGTTTGTTGGAACTCCAAGAATGTTCTCTTTTGTGATCTAAGCTTTTCAAGCTTTGGCTCGATTTCTTCGAGTAACAAATTTCGTATTTCTGTTAACTTGGCTTCTTTCTTTGCCATGGTTCTTTGAGCTTTATCCTTTCTATCTTCGAAGGTTCTTGTTCCAGCAGCTTCTTCAATCAACGATAGAATCTCCGATGGTTTCATGTTCAAGACTTTAGTAATTTTACCTTGCATGATCAAGAAATTGGGGTTGTTGATGTTCAACTGCACTGACTGGAACAAGTTGAGCACAGTTTGTTGTTGGGCTTTGTGACCATTAATGAGATACTTGGAAGTTCCACCGAGGATGATTTGACGGGTTACACTTATCTTGGGGCACCCTTCAAACCCAATAGGAGACTTTGAGGTTTCTGAGTTGTCGAACACGATTGTGACAGACGCTTTTGTGACACCAGCTTGACCTCTTTTGTAGATCAAGTCCTGGAGGTTGGACGCTCTCACTGTGGTCATAGAGGCGATACCCAAAACAAAACAGATAGCGTCCAAGATGTTGGACTTGCCGGACCCGTTAAGGCCGGTGATAGCGTTGAACTGAGAGTCCCAGCCTGAGATCACTGTACGGGTGGCATAAGACTTGAACCCGTCAATGATGAGTTCTTCGACTTTCATTGCGGCGAAAAACGGTAACTGGGGTGTTTGATACCGGAAGAAACTATATGAGTGGTCGAAATTGGTGTAGTGTTGATCGATTCGCTGCTAGCTCTGGGGCAATGATTGTTTACTAACGCGATACAAACTGGAGCTGCAAACATCGCGATAAATGAATCCTGCAGAAAACACCTTTCGCAGTGACAATTTCACAGGCAGTTCCACCGTCTCACGGTAACAAACTCAAATTTTAGCGCGACTTACCGGCAATTGGTGCAGGATTCGGCGTAACTACAGCAAACTTCGCACCAGCCGTCGTACCCCAGAATGAAACAGGAAGAAGACTCGCTACAGTTCCGGTTGATTTCTGTCAATTTCAAAGAGGCGGCATTGGACTCGCCCAGTTTCCGTGCGTCTGCCAACCACCTCCATGTCCAGGTCAACAACATTCACCAGTGGGCGAAAGCCATTTCCAGCAACATGGACCGGTACCCGGCCAAGGTCATGGATATGAAGGCTCATGTCAACTCATACCTCGAGTATATGGTGCCAGGATTCGTCCAGGACGGGTTGCTTGATCAGGAATACACTGTGCCGGCGTTGAGAGCGGCGCTTTCAACTCTCAAAGAGCTTTGGTCCATCAGTTTGGCTTACTTGTCCATCAGTCCCGGCCGTGTGCTTGAAATTACAGAGAAGATCAACACGGTGGTGGCAAACTACTCGAGAATTCGCCTGGAATTCGAGACAAGTCAAGATAAATACGACCGCTACTTCGACATCTTCATGGCATCACCCAAGACCAAAGTACCATCAATGACCATTGAGGATGCCCAACAGATGTTTCTTGCTCGTAGGGACTACTTGCATGCGTCGCTCAACTTGGTGGTGGCTCTTTCTCGGGTCCACAGAGTCTATGATAATGCTTTCATCAACATGTCTGTAGACTTGTGGATGCGTAAGAAAGAGATTGTGCCTGGAGGAGGCCTCTTCAACCTTTTCTCTGTGGAAAACCGTCGAATCATCCGTACAAAGGCCTGGTTTCAGTCTCACGGTGCAGCCATGGACGCTCTAGCAGATGACATGCTCGTAGCTCGTGATCAGATCGAAGAAAGTACGTTGGATTTGGTGACTCCATCGACAGAGATTGAGTCTTATGACTCAGCCCTCATCAATGCTTCCACTTTAAGCGACATTGACGAGCCTGCCAACGAGAAGCATGGCTACCTTCTTATGAAGACATGGCAGAAAAAGAGCAACAAGCCCTTTTGGGTGAAGCGATGGGTGTTCATCAAGGGCGGTGTGTTTGGGCTCTTGTTACTCAGTCCCTCCAAAACATTTGTTCAGGAAACAGACAAGATTGGAGTGCTTCTTTCGAGGGTCAGGTACGCTTCCCAGGAAGACAGAAGATTCTGTTTCGAAGTCAAAACTGCAGGGTTGACTCTCACTTTTCAGGCAGAGACTCTCGAGCTGTTGAAGAGTTGGTTGAAAGTGTTTGACAATGAGACTAAAAGACTCAGCCTGCTCCCTCCTGATGCTGAAGAATACAAGATCGCTATGGGACGGTATCCTCCCATCATTACTGAGTTCGCTTCAACAGTGGACACCGTGGTAGACAAGCAGTTAACCAACACCAAGATCATGAATGAACAGGGCCAGATCATTACTTCCAGTAACTTGTCTGCGGCCATCAAGAAGAACGAGAAGTATTTCCAGGACCACTTGTACTACCAGATCCCTCAGATCAAGCCTGCCCTCATAACCAGTAATACCAAGACAGCAGTCATTGCCTATACTGTTGCAGCTGCAACGGCTTTACCTACAGCTTTGACAGCTAACACCTGGGGCAGTATCAACTGGGGTCTCTATTACCTCAAGAGTCTGGTGGAGGACGCTCGTCACAACTCCAATGATACTCAGTCCATCCCACCAGACCCCGTCAATGTTTCCAAGGCCTATACTCGATACCCTGCCTACTATCCACCTGAGTTGGTGTCTTTTGACATCGAGATGAGATCGGTTTTTGAGAGTGCCTTGGAGGACAACGAGTTTTGTCTCTTGACATTCTGTTGCATATGGTCTCCCAACGCTCAACAAAAGTTGAGTGGGAGAATCTTCATCACTAACAAGCATATTCTTCTCTACAACCAGGCCATGGGGTTTGTTTCCCTTTTTAAGGGTAATTTCCTCAAGCTACTGACAGTAGAGGTGGCTGTCCATAGTGACCACGATACCTTGACTCTCTATCTTTTGAGTGAAGTCATAGAGCTAGATGTTTTCGTTGATGATGGTCGGTTGATCCAGCAGAAAGTTAACTACCTCATCCAGAACAGAATCAAACCTAAGCCTGACTCGTTTGAGATTGTTCTTGGAAAGATGGCCACTATGGAGAAACAATTTGAGGAAGCCTTGAGGAATTGTACTGTGGTCGCAGCCAAAGAGCCCACTATCTCATCGTTTACTGAAGTAGACACCAAAAATAATCTCCAGGAGTTCCGTATTGATTACTCAAAGTCTTCGACAGTGGCTTCGGAGCATGCTTATAACATGCCAGCTAAAGCTGTTTTCCATGTGTTTTTCGGTGACTTGTCGACCTTCTTGTTTGATGCGGACTACGTGGGGACTGCCAGACTCGTGAGAAAGAACTGGTTTAAAGCACCTGACGGCTTGAGAAAGCGCTATGTCACATATCCTCCTAAGAGCAGAGTGCCTTCATTCAAAGTTGCATTCGATTTCCATGTCGAAACTTGCAAGGACAACGAGTACTACAACATCACCTACACTAGGAAATGGTTCAGGCTCTTGGGAACCAGGTTCAAAGTTATGCATAGATTTGTTATCAGTGCCGACTCTGCAGAGAGTTGTCGGCTCCACTTGTATTCGCAGGTTGTCTTCGACGGGAACAAGATGTTCAATAATTTCACCAGAAGCGTTGTGCTGAACTTGACGAGGAAAGAGTTTGGGTCTTACCACAAGGGGCTCAAGAAGATCCTCTCCCACATTGGCCACACAGGTCAAACGGCGAAGGTCATCTATTTGTATGGGAATTTGAGCGTTGTCGATGAAGTTGAAGAGGAGGAAATCGTCGACGATTGTGTGATAAGTGGCCGGTCTGCCATTTACCATCTTTTCATTACCACGATAGCTTCTCTTGTTGCTGATGTGCTACGAGTCTTCATCTATGTGGTGCAAGTCTTAATGGCGTTGTTGAAGAAGGTCTCGTTCTACCGGTTACTTGTGTTAGCACTCTTTGCGTCGATGATGTTCAACTTTACGTTGGTAGGTAAGAGCACTGTGGACTATTGGAAGGCAAGAGGAGTGCAGAAGCTTGCAACAAAGATATTGTTCTCAGACCCCATGATGTTGCAGCGAGCAGTCTACGTCAAGGACTTCGATGACATATTGAACTTCCAGGGAGTGGAACTCGTCGACTACAACTCCACAAGCTATGAGTCGTTCAAGGAGAAGTCGTTCGTGAGGAACTTTGACAGGGTCGTTGACTGGGACGCAGAGTATGTGGAAGGGCGCACCAAACGAGTTGCACAAGACCTCCAGAAGACTTTCAAAGATATTGGCATCAAGCGGCACGAGCTCGTGGTGCAGCTCAACATTCTCAACGACATGGAGAAGCAAATCGCCCGAGGAGAATGGGGCAATTGGCTCTTGAACGAGCTTCTGAAGTGCGATCTCGTCAATAGGACCAATTTGCGGTCCGCAATCGCCAACGAAACCGACACGCAGGAAGTGGAGGATGGGCTCGAGGCTCTACAGCAGTACTGCCGCAGCTGTGAAGAAGATTACAAATTATTCAAGCTAGATCAATTAGTATAAATAGACGCATTTCGCAGCCAATTTGACAGCCATTTTCAATGGATATTGTACCACTTCTAGCACACACAAAACCAAGTGCACGCTCGTACGAGGTCTTTGCACCCGACGGTGCTGTTCTCCATCGTGTCGAGTGCGTGGAGCCGAGTCTGGTGCCGGAAGTCTGCACTGCCGCCGCCACAGGGTTCAAGAAATGGTCCCAAATGCCGCCCCAACAACGTATACTGATCCTCACAGCGGCCTCGTCGCTCATTCGCGAGCGCAGCGCTCAGTTGATTCATCTGCTCTCTGAGATTGGGCTCCCTGGCTGGTTCTGTGAGTTCAACGTGGCAGGAATCGCTGACCACCTCGACGAGTACGTCAGGAACATCACTCGCCCACTAGGAGAAGTGTTGCACACAACCATGGCCGACTTCGCATACACAGAGCGGGTGCCTGTGGGCGTGGTGTTGGCAATCGCTCCCTGGAACGCTCCAGGAATCCTCACTGGTCGTACTGTGTCTGCCCCACTAGCCGCTGGATGCTCTGTCATTCTCAAGTCGTCAGAACTAGCACCATATCCAGCTTACTTGCTCGTTCAGGCATTCCATGACGCGGGCGTGCCTAAGGAAGCGTTGCAATTGGTCCATGTGGACCCACAAAACAACCCTTCGGTGGTGAAAGCCTTCATTGAGAACCCAGTGGTAAAGAAAATCTCCTTTACGGGAAGCACTGCAGTGGGACGCCAAATAGCGCAGCTTGCCGGTGCCAGTCTCAAGCCTTGTATTCTCGAATTGGGCGGTAAGAATGTGGCTATCATAGAGAAAGACGCTGACCTCAAAAAGGCTATAGGCACCAACCTCTGGGGAAGCTGGAGCCACAAGGGACAGATATGCATGAGCACAGACATTCTATTTGTACATGAAGATATTTACGAGGAGTTCGTGGAACTTTTGGGCCCTATAGCTCAATCTTTATTGGAAGACAAGGACTATCATCTCCCACAGAGGTCTCAGGTAGGAGCTAACAAAATCAAGGAGTTTGTAGCAGAAGCTTTGGACAAAGGTGCTTCCATTCTTTTTGGTAGTGAGCCCCTTGACACAGCTTCCAATGACTCAATTCAGCCAATTGTATTGGGCAATGTCACTTCAGACATGAAAATCGACCATGAAGAGACATTTGGCCCCGTGGTTTGCGTGCACAAGTTCACAGATGGATTCCAGGTGATCGAGGATCTTAACAGCCGACCCTACGGGCTCAAAGGATCAATTTGGAGCAATGACCTCCTCCATGCACGCAATCTTGCCAAAGCTTTTGACATTGGTGGGGTCCACATCAATAGCCCCACTATTTACGATGAGTCAACCGTGCCTCATGGAGGTGTCAAGGATAGCGGATACGGTCGTTTCAATGGCAAATGGGGGCTCGATGAGTTCACGTACGTGAAAGTCATCACTTTGAGTCTGTCAAGTTGATTCTAGTAGCCACGCTTCTGTAAGTTGTCGGCTATTTCCAAGTACAATGCCAAAGCGTTGAAATGTGGGGTGTGGTTGAACAAAGATTTATCGATGAGTGTTCGAGTTCTATTTGTCCAGTTTATCAAATCAAGGTGGTCCACAGATTCCACTGTGCCCACGTATGTTCCCCATTTAGAGCTTTCCACGCTCACTAGCCCATCATTATCGTAACTTCTATCTGAATTGGTTGCAGCATTGGACTCCTGAATGGTGTCTCTTATGATTTCCCACGGATACCTGAACACATTGAACCACTGGGGCACGAATTTCGCTCCATAAGAGAAGTACTCGACGTCTGGCTTATCTTGAATTTTCTCGTTGAATCGTTTCATGTTTGTAGTTGTGAGTTCTGTCACTGCCTTTGGTAGCAACTGCAGACTCCCAAGCAAATTTACTACAAAGTCTGCAACTTCTGAGCCATGGTGTGGTGTTGCTATGGTCGTGAGAGACTTCACCTTGTAGTACTTCGACTCAAGCTGTGAAATCAAGAACCGACTGTCGAGGCCTCCCATTGAGTGTGATACGAGGTTGACATTCATTGCAGGGCCCTGAGTTTCCTGCTTGAACTGTTCGTTCAAAAATTCATTGAGCATGGTTGCTCTTTCTTCAATTGAACCGAATGGTGGAACTTTACCCACATAAACCTTGCACCCAATCTTCTCAAGGACTTCTCGGATCCCCATCCAGTAGTCTACTTTAATGAGACCCTCACGGAGGTATTTGTTAACCGGTTTAGGTCTGAAAAATGAAGGCTTGGGAAGCAAAACAAGACTATCGAACCCAGACAACCCGTGACAAAGAACTATAGGGTATTTTGTGGGGTTATAAGACTCCTTGAGCTCATAGTATGTGAGGTTCTTGTCTGCTACTGCCTTGAACAGTCTTCGAAAACATCGCAAACCGCACCGATTCATTATGTTTGCGCACCGCCAAATCCACGCGAAGCTGGCCCTAGTCTACGCACCAGACTCGACCTAAAATTACAGTTGGGTTACTTTTTGATGTCGGGGTTTTTGTGCTCGATTTGGGCAAGAGTCACACTCTGGCATGCACTCTATCCATTGGTCGTCTTTTGGGAATTCAATGGGAGCTTTTGTATCTACAAGGGCTGAAAATTGAGGTTCTATCACCAGATCAGCTCGAGATTCTTTGTTTCATCAGTCATGAAGTTGTCTTTTATGTTGTGATAGATCCTTTCTTGTTCTATCGGTATCCTTAGCCATTGTCCTGGACTTTTGGCGACTTTTTGTGTTTTCAAAACACACTTTCCACCCTTCTAACTTCTCCCGCCACAGCTGTGAGAAGGAGTGGACTGAAACAGATCAACTATTCCATTTACTAAGCTGTTCTGAGTCAGCAGAGCACTGTGAGCCAATCTAAAGTTCAAATCAAGAGACAAACTTACTCATTTGGTGTAAACCTGGGGAACATTCATACATTACTAGAAACTGCTAACCATCTTGACAATCATGTCTTTGAAAGGGCCCAAATTGTTCATGGTTTTCATTCCAATGCCCCTGGCAAATACAAGAGGTGCCCAGTCGGTCGAGAAGATCTTGTGGAGCTTGTCACATGCACCCAACATGGCATGGTTGAAAGGGTATGCTTTCGAAACGTATGGTTCAAGCACTAGCGTTGATCCAATATCCAAACCTCTGTCCATTCCCTGTTCTATGGCACCAATCAATGCCTTAATATCACTTTGTCCCATATTGAGACCCTGACCTGCAAGAGGGTGGATAGTATGTGCTGCGTCTCCTACCAATGCAACTCTTGGTGCCACGTAAGTGTCTGCGTGTGACATTTTGAGAGGGAATCTGCCTTTTGATCCAGGAAGAATCGACACCACTGGTAATGGACAGTTGTCAGCGATGTCCTCATCGTTGAACTTTGACCTTCTCCACTTGATGTCGTCTATGACAGACTTATCACTTGGGTTGGCACGGAGAACCTTGTAAATGTAATTGAGGTCAACTTCGTCCAACACCATAGCGGCATTGAGCAAATGAGGAAAGATCTCGTCATCTACTTTCAACAACAACTCAGCGAGTTCAGGTGTGCTTGACCACACAAACGTGGCGTTGTCTTCAGTCAATGGTAAAATGGCTAAAGTGCCTGTTGTCAAGAATCTCTGCCATCCGAGAGATCTGAAATCTTCGTCTTCAAGTTTGATTGTACCGACCACACCCCAACGGTTATATTGCCAGCCTCTCGACTGGATGTTGGCAAAGTGACGTACAGGAGAATTGTATCCGTCAGCACCAATAAGGAGTCTGGCCTGCAACGAGTCTCCATTGGAGAGATTGACTACCGGCCAATCAAGAGTAGCTTTACCCTTTGAAGGGTCAATTTCCACTAAGTCGTGATTCTCAATCAACATGTCCTTCATCTCAGAGGTGATGCTTTCCACTTTGACGTTATCCAAGATTGTAGCTTGATCTTCAGGCGCAACTTGAGCGTTCAACTCGTCGATGCGAGCCAACAAGGAACTCTGGATGTTGACCACCTCACACATGGCAGCCATAGGGTTGGCGTCCAAGGCGCTGTTGTCAAAACCTATACGAGCGTTGCTGTCCTGAGAGTCCCATGCGACAATACCGTCGTAAAACTTGACTCTTTCGGCGTGGATGTGAGGCCAGCTGCCCAATCTGTCTTGCATGAACTCCACCGACCTCAACGTCAACGACACGACTCTGTTGGTGTAGTTTTCTGGTGGGTTGACTTGGAAGTCCCTCACTGGCTGCAATGAGCCACCTTCAATGAGCGAACACTGGAGATGTTTAGTCTTGGGCGAGCTTTTCAAAGCTGCTAAAACAGACAAACCAGCAGGACCACCGCCTATGATGACGACGTCCTGGAGTTTGGGCGCTTTGGCCGTGGCTGCCGCCGTGGCTAGCCTTCTAACTGTGTTCCAGTACATTGTGAAATCGCACTATTTTTCAAAATGGGGCCATCAGTTTTGGGGTACCTACAATTGAGAGCTGGAAAATGTGTTGTAGTGTTTAATTTGTGTTGCGTTGTCAGTTACAAACATTCTTGACTTGTCTTGGGTTCTTTGAATCCACAAACTCGTTGTTGCTTGACGCACACCTCTGGAATTTCCCAGGCATATTTTATTCTTTTGTTATTTGCAAAAATCACATAATGTAACTTTTATCCGACCCATTCTATAATACACTAGTTACCGAGGAATGTCTTGAATCCTCATTCTTCCAGACTCTGACCACGCGGGATTGATCAACAGTTCTCTATGTTCATACATGACTCTGTAAGAAGTCTTTATTGTTCCTTCACTGACCCCAGTTTTATCAGCAATCTTTGATGGCTGGAGGTCTGCTCCAAATATGATGTTTGCCATATAGATAACAGTTGCTGCAATAGTCGTGGGCGATCTTCCTGCTAAAACCCCAGATTCTTTACACTTCCTAGCAATGTACTCAGCAGCATTAGTAATTTGAGTGCCCAATCCCAAATGCGAACAGTACCTTCTGATCAAATCTTCAGCAGACGTAGATGTAGTTTGGATATTATCCTCAGGAAGTGAGTATGCACTAGGATTGGCCACACTCTTCTCTTGAAGGATGTTTTTCATAATCTTGAAAACTTTCCCAATCTCTTTACGAGGCACATTTGTCAAAGCCCATATTTCCTTGAACGAACGAGGAACTTGTGCTTTACGACACCCAATGAAAATTGATGCTGCCATTATCGACTCTTGAGATTTACCTCTCAAGGGCCTCTCTTCGTAAACTAATTTGTACACTTCTTTTGCACTGTCCTGAACGATTTTTGGGAGCTGGAACCCGTCACACATTTGAGATATTTTAGCAAAAGCCGCCGCCAATGCATTGTCTTTCCTGTCAAGGTATGATCGAGACTGTGCTCTACTCAACTCGCGACTCGCCTTTGAACTGTCAGGGGCTTGCGAGATCAACGTTGACAAATTTTCTGAGTCAAGCAATGGGTTACCTGCATCTCCCACACGACTTGGGTCGTCACCGTTTTGATCATCGTTGCTGAAAGTTCTCCATTCACTTCTTGTATCCACCACACGATCACTAAGCACAAGCCCACAACTGCCACAAACAATATCACCTTCACTAAATCTCTCAATAAGATCGGGAGGATAAGTTTTGCAGTCTGGACAAGTGAGTGTGATGTTCAAGTTGGGCCCAGTAAAGGGTTCTTCGGTTTGTACAGACATTTATGACAGGATTTGCGGCAAATGACGATAGCTAAATGAATAGAACCGTTGAAGGATAAAGAAAACTTGTGCGCAATGGCACTAGGATTTTTGTGCACCTGACACTACTCGAGTTTTCTTCTCTTTGGCGACTCTTCCTCGTCTTCATCGTCGAGATCCAACTCTTCAGGGTCAGAGGTGTCGTCGTCATCATTATCTGCTCCAGGTAATGCTTCAGTGTAGTATTTGACGGCGTAGGGGAAGAGATCATCGATGATGAGTCGAGCCAAATCTTCTCCTGCTCTGAACTCCTTGCCTGGTTTCGTGCCTGTCCATGCAAACCAAGCAAAGAACGACTTCATACCCAAACGGTAGTTTTTCTTGTCTTCTTTAGTCATTTCTTTACCCTTTTTGGTCTTGATGGCATGAGGGTTAATGGATTCCAATTCGTGTGGCCATTGCACTGGCACCAGCTCACTGGTGATCTTTTCTTCACCATCCTCTATAGCTACCTCAAAGTGCTTCGTGACCGTTTGTGTGGGCACCAATGGCGAGTCTGAGTCGTCCTTGAAGCTGATGGTTATCGTGAAATCTTTAGGGTTTTTGGGTGTGCCATCAACGATCTTGTAATGCACGTAGATATCAGTGATCAATTCCAAGTACTTCAAGTCTTCTACGCTGATGTACTCGGCAAAATCGTCGTTTTCAGCAAGAATAATGTACCAAAAATTTGGAATTTCGAGCAAAATGTCTCGTCTTTGACTGAAAATTCCCTGGGTTTTCTTGATCCTATAGATCTCGGCATCCCTTTCAGCTTCATCCATATGCTTCTCGCATTCAGCTAATTTTAAAAGATTCTGTTCGAGCTGATTCTCCATTGCAAAAAAAGAAAAGGTGCTACTGTGAGATTTTTATTCATTATTTAACGACCTGCTTTTTTAACCCTTCTACTCATATCTGGTAATTTAAATGGAACTTTCAATGTAGCAACTCTTGAAGTGGCCTGTAAAGCCTTTGGTATTGACATGGCTTCGGCTTGTCCCTTGTTTGGAGCACTAACAATTGCCCCCATTATCCTACACAAGTTCAGTAACTTACCAGGTTTGATGTTGAACTCGTGTGATAATGGCTGGATTTGAATCAAGAAACTATCCAAATGGAAAATGATCGCTAAAATGTAACAAAGTAATTTATCTTCATTGTGGGGGTCAATGAAAAATGATCTATCCTTTGTTTTACCAAAATTTGATGCTTTAGAAATAGTAAATGTGGCTAATGCGTTATCAACAAGTGTCTCTGGTGGTTGTTGCTTGAATTTGGACATTAAAATCGTTTTATCTCTGGATCTCCTGTTGTGGTAAATTCCCATAAGCATTGAAAGATAGTACAAAGTCTTTAATCTGTCATGGTCTGATCCTATCACCTTCAACTTATCAACCAAGTAGTGTGATTGTGAATATGGCAAGTTTTCTGCTTTGGTTTCGGCAGTAGAATCTTCTAATAATCCTCCAATTGGGATAGTGTTCCACAAATATGATGGTATGATGTTGTCAAGCGGATAAATATCTTCCACGTTCGTGGCTCCTACATTTGCCACAGGCGTTGGTCTATCGTTAGTGACTGTGGATTCCATTTCTTGTTTCGTTGGGAGTGCTTGAGTAGACTCTCTGACGTTGTCGACAATGTCCATTTCGAGGTCTTGCAATTTCTCCGAGTCCACTTTGTTTCTCTCCAAATTGGTAATGTTGGACTTGGCCTTCTTGGTACCAAATGCCTCACCCAATGCATTTCTTTGCACAACGTTACGCACACCCAATTGTTTGATCTTGGGTCCACTGTAAGTCTTTTTAGACTTAGCGATGACTTTACCTGCTAAAACTGGAGCTTCAACGAGCTGCATCAGTTTGGTCTTAGGATCGTATATGGCCACACAGTATGCATGGTGATTATCATCATTATCAGTATTAGCAGTGTATTCTAAGCGGTCATTTTCACCGTGAATTTCATGAGCTTTGGCATGCTTTTGCTTATAAAGTTCAAATTCAGTGTCCGTAGGGATACTCAACCCGTTGAAAAACGACCCCACTACAACCAGAGGCTCATCACTGAACGAAGAGACCGTCACTTCCGTTGACTTGCCCTCTCTCTTTCTTTTAACACTGACCATAATGAAGAGTCTCAAAGATTGAAAAATTTATTTGAGTCTCACGTGAGGAGATGCTCATCGATGGATTCGTTCACTGGAAACACTTGGTATGATATCCTTGCTATAGACCCGCAGTGTGACCCTGCTGAGCTCAAGAAAGCGTACAAGACCAAGTTACTCGGCAATCATCCTGACAAAAGCGATAAATACACCACAGAAATCAATTTGATCCAAGAAGCCTACCGAGTGTTGAGTGACAGCGACCTCAGGAAAGAGTATGATGACGAGTTGAAGAAGAAAGTCCAGATCCAAGGATTCAACATCTCTGGTGATGGTTTGGACGTATACAACTTGAGTGAGTTCACCGATAACGGTATCGACTGGGTGTTTGACTGTCCTAGATGTGAGAGCACTGAGTCCATCAAGCTAACGGAAGAGGATTTGGTCAATTGCGGAACGGAGGACGGTCAAGGTGGCTACGAGATTGTGACTCAGTGTGGTGATTGCAGTCTTTGGATTAAAGTGCAGTATGATGAGGAAGAAGATTCCTGATGCTTTCTATTTACAAGTTCCTTTTGGAAGCAGTTTTGTGGGGGTCATTGGCCCACACTTTCTCAGCTTCGACCACGGCATCCAAGGCTTTACCCATAGCCTTGAGATCTGTTAATAGGTTGACATGTCCTGCAGTTGTGGAGAATCTGCCAATGATCTGTCCATGGCCCGTTTCTTCATCGTAGAAGTCGAAACCTCTTGTTGCTGGCATGAGCAACTTTTGGTGCACTACTCCGTCTCCATGGCCATAAAAGAGGTTATAGTAGTCGCCATCCCGAATATCCTGCTCAGAACTGACATATGACCCTCTCACAGAAGGAACAGTGTTTCCATACACAACTGCCAATGGTGGGTAGCGTGCCTCCAATTCAGGTCGGTACTCAAGTCCCAACAAAAACTTCTTGGTTTTCTTGAGTGTATCTGCAAGATAGTTGTATGCTTGCTCAAAGGTAATAGAGTATTGATCAGTCGTTGATTGCCCTGCTGTTTGCTGATCCAACCCAGAGAGTGTTGCTGGTGATGCTGTTTCGGTACTGCTGGGTGACCATGCCCTATTCTTGAGGTTCTTGAACTTGTTACTGAGACTGTTTAACGACGAAAATGATGAATTATTATCAGAATTTGGATTCACTTTCCCAGTTTGGCCAGAGAGTACCCTTGTCTTAGCAACAAGTGGACTCATGTTATACTCCACCCATGTGTCAGGGTCGAAAAGATCAAGCTCGTAACATTCATTTGTCTCTTTGTTGAAAAACACCCTGCCACTCAAAGGAAGGAAGTTGAAACTACTTCTCATCATGAAGTTGGCTTCTGCTGTCAAGATCTTGTCCAGGAGCAAGACTGAGTCACCAAATCGAATAGGCCCAATAATATTAAGACATTCTTTGGGTACACCCACATATATGAGAGACCTGAAAAGTTCCGGATTTTTTTGCATGGCATCATGGGCCACGAGACCACCCATTGAATGGGCTATGACTAACGAGGGTTTCCCGGTGTCATTCTTCAATTTCTGGAGGAAAGCCACTAGTTGGTCTGAAAGCAAATCTCCACTGAGCCTCCAATCATAGCCAAACTCCTTGACGTTAGTTTTAGGGTTGTTGCTCAACTTCTTTATGAAACTCTTGCAAATGTCAATGGGCCCAATATTCTTGAGCACCCCGTCCGGATAGATATACTTGGAAGCATTGATCTCGTCTTCAGGGTTAGGACCAAGTAAGAGGTTGATCTTTCTCATGTGGAACCCTGCTTTAATGGGGATCCACACCCTTTTATGAGTGGCCGTGTCTCTCAATAAAGAACCTCTATAGCCTCCCAAGATCACGATGTTACCCTCAATGCGATTGTAGATAGACTCATAAGGCTCTTGCGGAGCGTGGTTATGGATGAAGTCAGGAATGAAGTCGTTGTACTTGCTCGTTAAGGAGTGCTTGACAGCCCTTAGTCTCACATCGTCTCTTACTTTCACGTGCTTGAAGTAGTACGCTTCACTTATCGTGTTGAGGGATTCCTGGCGCTCGAGCTTCAACCTGATGTCGTTTTCCAACTCCTGGACACCCTCAAGCTCATCCAGCTGGCTATTCCTGTATTTTAAAAATTTTGGTAAATGGATTTGATTAGCAATTCCACTTTTGATGCTTGTTAGCGAGTTGCCAAACGGCAACTGAAACGAGAACACTTTCTGACTAAAATTGAATTTAGTTTGGTTCTTTTGGGAAGCGAAAGATTCACCTCCAACAATAGATGAAGCATCACTTCTGCTCAACCGTCTCACCGTTGGCGGATGCGCTTCTAGTCCTGCGAAGTTGGCAGGAGTGTCATCAACCGCGTCTTGTTCTTCGTCATCAAAAATATCATCATCATCATCAGCTTCAGCCTCGGCATCTAAATCTGGGGACCGAGCATCCGCCACTGGCGCAGTGACATCTTTCGGCTCATTCGCCTCATTGACAGCAACAATATCGTCCAAGTCTCGGGGCAGCATACTAACTCAAGGCCTCGGTGCAATTGTTAAAACTTCAGGAAGGGTACTTTATGATTCCGCTTACGCAATCATTACCTCATCGGGTGTAAGGTGATTAAGGTTCACCGATTTAGCTAATTGTCGTGACGTAAGCAATGAAGTGAGTATGATTGTAGCCACAACATGATGGGGTTCCTGGTGACTTCACCGAAGGCTCTTTTTGGTGTTCTCGAGGCTGTTCTGGACATTTTCAGCCGTTCAAGTCAGTTGCACGGCGGATCGTTTTGGTGTAGCCATGTAGTGCGTCGATATGCTGCAAGAGTGGAAGCATTTGCTGCGTGCTTTGACTACACGACCAAGCTTGATCCTCTAGCAGTAGCTTGTGGCGAGACACTGCAGTTTGCACGGCACTTTGCCATTGCCATTCACCACTGCCGTTCGGTTCATCGCCATTCACCACCTCGCTTAGCCATATCAATGGCGTGCAGTGAAGCACGCTTGATCTGCGGTACTTGACTCATCCAGGGCCACAGATTACTTGGGTTTTTGTTACTTAGTGGCACTCAGTGAGTACAAACTACCCTGGAGTCACAAACGACGGGCGCAAACTCACACGTCGCCCCTGGCGAGGCCACGAGATGCCACAGCACAACATATCTACAGAACGGGCTCAATTGAAGTGCATCGTGGGGTCTGTGGCAGAAGAAAAAGGTCCACAACAAGAATTAATTTTCATTTCGCACAACCTCATCAGATGCCTCGACTTGAACTCTACTCGCCCGAAGGGTTACGAGTGGACGGGAGGCGATGGAACGAGATCCGTCGTTTCGAATGCCGCATCAACACGCATCCCGACTCGTGTGACGGCTCGGCCTACATTGAGCAGGGGAATACCAAAGTGATATGTACAGTAAATGGCCCCATGGAGCCAGCATTAAGATCGCAAGTCAACAGCACGAGTGCTACGATCGAAGTCAACATTTCTGTGGCGAACTTTGCCAATTTCAGAAGGAAAAAAAGACTGAAGAACGACAAAAGAATCGTGGAGATGAAGACCTCGCTAGAGAGAACTTTTGAACAGTGTGTGGTAGGGAAATTATACCCCCGTACACTCATACAAATCAACATCCAGGTGCTATCACAAGACGGTGGGGCGCTCGCTGCCATGTTGAATGCCACTACATTGGCGCTCGTGGACGCAGGTATAGCGATGTACGATTATGTGTCATCGATTTCTGCTGGAATTTACGACCAGTCTCCGCTATTGGACCTCAACACACTCGAAGAGAACGAAATGAGTTTCTTGACCATCGGTGTCATTGGAAATAGTGAAAAATTGGCCATGTTGCTGCTCGAAAATAAATTACCATTAGACAAGCTCGAGCCAGTGTTAGCATTAGCAATCGCTGGAGGTCACAGAGTAAGAGAGTTGATGGACCAAGAAGTACGGAGCCACGGCAAATCAAGATTGGCCAAAAAGTAGACCCTCTCAGTTAAGTAATGAATCATTAGTTCTATGTACATGTAAAGTAAGTTAAATTTCGTTGTCCTTCTTCTCCTCTGGAGGCTTCTCATTGGTGAAAGCTGCTTTACCATCAAGATACTTGTCAAAGGCATCGTTGGTCTCGGGGAATGGTCTCTTGCCCAAAAGTCTGATCATGTCTTCTCTGGTGATGAACTCTTTCTTCAAGAGTTCTTGAGCTACTAACTCCACTTCGGCTGCTTTCTCCTTCAACAAATCACGACAACGGTTGTAGCAATCACGGACAATTCGCTGGACCTCCTCATCGATGATCTTGTTGGTCTCGTCACTGAAAGGCTTGGTCAAGTCATCTTGTGATCTCGTGTCGGCATAGTTAACCATTCCGACTTTCTCAGACATTCCGAATCTAAGAACCATGGACTGAGCAATGTTAGTCACCTTCTTGAAATCGTCGTGGGCTCCACTAGTCACAGATGCAAAATGAAGCTCCTCAGAAACTCTTCCTCCCAAAGTCATAGTCATTCTGTCATACAACTCTTTGGTCGATAACAAGTATTGATCTGGAGGTAAGTATTGTGCATACCCTAAAGCTCCTTGGCCTCTTGGAATAATCGAAACTTTCAATAATGGATGAGCATATCTTAAGTACCATCCACAAATGGCATGTCCTGCTTCATGGTATGCAACGATTCGTTGTTCTTCCTTGTTCAATACCTTCGACTTCTTCTCTATACCTCCAATAACTCTCTCAATAGCTAATTCAAAATGTCTCAATGTAACAGCATCAGCATTGAATCTTGCACCAATCAACGCTGCCTCATTACACACATTAGCGATATCAGCACCTGAGAATCCGGGTGTTAATGCTGCTAATCTTCCTGATAAGTCCTTGTCAATATTATCTGCCAACTTGATCTTCTTCAAGTGGACTTCAAAGATTTCCTTACGTCCTTGCAATTCAGGATTGTCAATAGTAATGTGACGGTCAAATCTTCCCGGTCTCATTAATGCCCTGTCTAAGATATCAGCTCTGTTGGTACCAGCTAAAACAACCACATGATCATGACTTTCGAAACCATCCATCTCAACTAATAATTGATTGAGAGTGGTCTCTCTTTCATCATTAGCGCCAGTAGCATTACCTTTAGAACGTTGCTTACCGATAGCATCGATTTCATCAACAAAGACAATAGATGGGGCGTTTTCTCTTGCTGTCTTGAACAAATCACGAACTCTAGATGCACCCACCCCAACAAACATCTCAACGAATTCAGAACCTGAAACGGAATAGAAAGGCACTCCTGCTTCACCAGCGGTAGCTTTAGCAATCAAAGTTTTACCAGTACCTGGTGGACCAGATAAAATGGCACCTCTGGGAATTTTAGCACCTAATTTTTCATATTTTTCCGGGTTTTGCAAGAATTTAACGAATTCCATCACTTCTTCTTTGGCCTCTGACATACCTGCCACATCTTTGAATCTGATCTTCACATCGGTCTCTTGGTTGAACTTCTTTGCAGTTGACTTACCAAAGCTCATTGGTCCACCCATTCCTCCCATGTTGGCCTTTCTGCTCATGTAGTAAATTGCACCTAAGAATAACACAGTGGGCAAGAAGTTCACTAACATCTTGGAAGTAGAACCCTCAGAAATGTATACGACAGGAACTCTCAAATTGTCTGCAATCTTATGCTCGTTTTGAACATCTCTCAAGCTTCTTTCAAAAGTTTCAACAGAGCCAATGTTGAAGAAGTAAACGTTATCGTGATATTGGTTCTTACCAATATCATTCAACTCAACCTTGACTGTTTTATTGTTGACAACGACCAACTTTGACACCAAATTCTTGGATAAGAACTTTGTTGTAAACTCTTGGAATGATATTTCATGATTATTGTCTGGAACCAAATTGTACAAGAAGAAAATAACCAAACCACCTAAACAACCGAGTTGGAAGAGTTTCATGGGGTTGTTCAAGTTCAACTCGAATTCCAAGACTTTTGGCTTTTTGGGGTCTGACTTTTTAGAGTCTTTATCCTTACTATTCTTGTTTTCACTTGACTTGTCGGATGAGTCAGTTGCAGCGGAACTATTTTCCTTTCTACTGCTTCTGGGCCCATTGGCACCTTGAGTTGCTTTCGTGAAATCTTCGGTGAAAGCTTTGAAGACGTTGAAAGGCTCATCGGAAGATGATTTAGGTTGTTGAGGAGTCAAAACAGAATTGTATTCTTTGAAGCTGGTCGAGAATGGAACAGAAGACAACACAGTGAAGATATTAAACCACGTATTGACCAAATCAGGATCTAAGTCCAACCTTTCAGCCACTACCCTAGAGGCAGGTTCTAAATCTTCAGTGGAATCGACTGAAGTGTACGCACTCAACAATGATTGCACGGTTTTATCAGCAAATCTCAATTCATCAACGTACACAGTATTGTCGGACAAATCATGGAAGATGTGGAAGTATGACAAGACTTCATCTGACGACAACGCAGAAGCGTCAGGATTTTCTAGAGCGAACCTTTGGATTAAATTTTCAATGATCTTGTCTTTGTCTGAATGGGCTTCTGGATTAGACAGGTACGCTTCACATTCTTTGATAAAGTTAGTGAGGAAGAACGAGTAGGTGTTCCTCAACTGTTTGACATAATGCAAATCGAGCGGATCTTGAGCGAATTGGATTATTGGAGTGGGAGGACGATTGATGAGATCACGAACCACATCCACACGGGCTTTTTGCTTTGCTATTTCCGCAGTCATTCTTATTCTGTCAAGAAAGTTGGCATTTTCGAACTGCTTTTGTAACTCTTTTAATCGTTTGACTTCTTTATCTAGGGACGATTTTCTTGCATCATGATTGTTGGTAAGCAATCTCAATGACGTTGTGAGCGACCTGGTGGCACCACGAGCCGTCCGACTGGGCAAGCGTCTCGGAAATTGTCGGCAAGCTCTCAAAAGCATTGGAGTTTAAAAAGATTTCGCCCTCGCTCTCGAGTTTGTTGATTACTTAATTTGGATTGCCGCAAAAAATGTCTATATCTATTTGTAAAAGTTGGCGACAACCTGGCCAATGATCCAACAGTTGGCGATAAAGAACCCACTGGATGCATAGAGGAGCTGATTGAACGTGCTTTCCCCCAAAAACTCAAGCTTGTAGGCGTAGAAAAGCCAAATGGCTTGAGTTGCAATCCACAACGCCAAAGCAATAGCTCCATTACGACTCTTCGCAAGCCTGGAGTCGCCAAGGTAGTGTGGGAGAAAGATAAGGAACCAAATGAAGTACTGTGACGTTATCACCTTGTTGAACGTGACAAACGTAAACGTCAGAAGGAACAAGCACGAAATCAAATCTCGCCTAGCAAACATCAACGGGAAAACAACGCCTGAGAGCCCAAGCTGCGGTATGAATGCATACTTTTCGATGTTTGACAAAACTCCAGACGGCTCCAGTAACGTCGACTTGTAGTAGAGCATCATGTTGTACACTGAAAAATTATGTCTGTGGTCCAAACGACTGAAGTGGTACAAGTAGGAGTGGTACAAGAACTCGTATCCGTACACAGAATACATGGCGTAACCGGTACAGGCAAAAGTTGCTATGGTTATCAACAAATATGCGAGGTTGGTCCTGTTCACGAGCCTGATTACTGGCACGTCCACCAATGGTCTCTCCTTTATGGTCAAAAAGAGCAATATGCTAGGCAAGTAGATCACAGGGTAGATCTTGAAGTGCACAGCGAGACCCAAGCTCACTGCTGACAAGAAATTGTGGTTCTTATACAAAAAGTATAAGCACGCCATTATGATCACTGTGAGCACACTTTCAGAGGAACCTCTTGTACTGATAGTAACGACCATGGGGTTCAACAACCATAGCGAAGAGAGCACAGCCGTTTTAATTGGGGATGTAGTCTTCAATTTCAACAATCGCCAAATGATCAAACCAGTGACCAAATCACAAGCCATGAAAATCCATTTACCAAAACAGTACCACCAACCGCCGTACGAGTTCGGCACGAGTAGCCACGCTAGCACGGGAGTGTAGCGGTAAGTTTCGCGAAGATAGGGCGACATCCCGCGGTACACATAGTCTGCAGCGTCTGAAAAAACCAGGTAGTCAATGTCAGTATACTTTACTGGCATTGTAGCGTCTTGCCAAAGGCCGAATCCGAAAAACCCAAGCCGCATTATCACGGCCCCAGTCAATACCACTGCCATAAGGTTGACGCTCATTGATGAAGTGAGTTGAAAAATCAAAATCGCGTACACCAATCCAAATGGAACAAGAACAAGTTTATCGAGAATTCTTGAACTTTGACTGGGACTCGTTGCAAGAGTACCAAGACGGGATCCAGGAGATCCTTCACAACTACTTGGCAGGGCTCCAAGAGCAAGACCCTTCAGTGACGGCGATTCCTGCTGCCCAAAAACAGCAACTCATTGACCAAGCTAAGAGTTTCTTTTACTGCTCAACCACCGGCAATATTTTGAACCTTGACGAGTTCTATGACTGGAAAAGAAAGAATGATGGGAAAATCACCGAAATCGAAGACGAGACTCCGTACTCGTCCAACTATCAAGAGCTTGTGGAGCTCATTGTTTCTGGTAAGCCAGTTCCTGGCATCAAAGACATCCCTGATACAGTATTGGAGGACCAACAGTCGCAGCCTAAGGCTCAACAGAGACAGAAACCGTGGGAGCACTAATGTACTTTTTATTGTTGTTGTCAGTGTAGCACTTTCAGTGAAGCACTCTCATTACGGCTTCAAAAGCAGCCAAAGCGGAAGCATTAGCCGGGAACGACCGGAGGATCGAAGGCATGAATCCCTTGGTGAAGCCTCTTACGCCGTTTTGTCTATATATGTGTTTGACGGCATCGATCCATCTGGGGAACTTCTTGTGGGCTCTCACGGGGCTGTCAGTCATGATAGTTTGCTTGACCACGTCTGCTGGGTACGCAAAGATCCAGAACACCGTGGCAGACAATCCACCGGACCAGAAGTTGATTGAAGGCTTGGATAGTTTGGTGTTGGTCTCAAACCACTGGGTGAACAACTCGTACGACCCCCACCAAAAGATAAAGTTTGTTCTGAAAATCATCGTGGACAAAAGCCCACTGTAAATGCCTCGGATGCCACTGGTGTGGTACAATTTTTTCACGGCGTCTACGGGCCCGTTGTACACTCTAGTTTTTGCATCATACTGCACCTGAAGTCTTGCCTTCACCTGCTCAATTGGAGCAGCCACAAACGACACTGTCCATCCACTGCCCAATCCAGCTATGATGTGTCCCAACAAGGGCAATTTTTCCTCGTGGGGGAACATGTAGTCCTTTACGTACCTTCTATAGACGTGCAAAGACCCCAACATCACCGAGTCCATCATCACCCACCCGACCAACGGAGGCGTGAATCCCTTGTAGAAGCCCCTGGCGCCTTCCTTGCGGAATGTTTGCCACACGCAGTCCATTGGGCCCTTGAATTGGCCCTTTGGTGCTGTTTGGAGCCTGACTTTGACGGTATCGAACGGGTGCCCCACCACATTTTTCGTCACCCCAGAGAACATCCCCGCCACAAAGCCCACGTACTTCGGCGGTGGCGGCTTCTGCTGCAAAACCTCGTCGAGGAACTGGTCTTCTTCGTCAATGACAGGAATGGACATTGTGACTAATTCGCGAGTTGAGAATTCCGCTTGGGTGGAGTTAGTACTGGCGCTACGACGAGAATGGGTGGGTGTATGTCTGTTGGGCACGCCGATGTTGGTCTCCAAGGGGCCAGAGGTGCTGGTGGGATTTTTCCAGCTGGGAATCGTTTGGCGGGTGTTGAAAATTCGGGATTTCACCTGAAATTTTCACATTTCTGTGATCTCGCCATCGTTACGAGTGCAACCAGCTACTTTACATACCGAGGGGGTCTCGCTTGTGCCAGATCAATATCGGTTACTGGGGTCGCTACGACTTTATGTCAACATCGCGAAAAATGTCTCGAGCATTTATCATCTTTTCATGAGTGTTCCTGGCATGGCCCCCAAGCGCGAGCCATCCAACGGCGTGGAGTCGCCCGTGGACTCCGACGGCGGATGGCAGGAGATCCCCTTGAAGTGCTACTCCCATGACGACATCAAGGACAAGAAGTTTCACATCGCCAGGTTCAACAGCAAAACTCCCGTGGATATTGTGCGAGACTTCAACAAACCGGTACGACTTCATCGTAAGGATCCTCGTAACATCCAGTTCCACTTGTCGCGAAAAGAAATCGACATTAAGCGTCGAGAAAAGGAGCAAAGAGCAGCTGAACGAGAGAAGCGAAGGCAAAGAAAAGCTGCTGGGCTCCCAGTGGAGGGAGAAACTGATGAATCTGATAACGAGCCAGTAGCAATTGATCCTGACAGTGCAGAGGCCAAGTTCGATCCGGAAGTGGATATGGATTTATCACAAGTGGCTCCTGAGGGAGGTGGTAGAAACTACAAGAAGAACATGTTTAAGCGTAAAACTAAGCAGATCAATGTCATGGATGATGAGAAGAAAAGATTGAGATACGAAGAGTTCTATCCGTGGGTTATGGAAGATTACGATGGGAAGAACGTGTTTGTAGGGAACTACGAGGCTGGTGCTTCAGAGTCCACTCATGTTTTGTTTGTCATCGACAAGGACGGGTTCAAAATGATGCCAGCAGAGAAAGTGTACAAGTTCAATCCTCGTAATAAGTATGCGACGTTGACCTTAGAAGAAGCTGAGGCTAAAATGGAGAAGAAATCAGCGGTGCCCAGATGGTTGATGAAACATATGACTGACAGTCAGGGTGGTGAGGAGAGTAGTAAGGACTATAGATTCAGAAATAATGCTAGTGGACCCAGACCTTTGGCTATTCCATCCGCCAACTCTCGTAGTAGAGGATTACGTACAGTCATAGGTGGGTCCAGTTCAAACCATGATAGAGACTCAGATCATGATAATCTTGATTTCGACGAGGAATTCGCCGACGACGAAGAGGCTCCAATCATGGACGGTGACGAAGAAGAGAATAAGCTCTCAGAGGAGAAAATCAAGAAAGAAATGTTGAGAGCTAACCACTTCGAAGCCCAATCTGATGATGACGACCTTGACGATCTATTCGACGCCGAAAAATCAAGAAAGATAGATAAAGAAGGAAAGAAGTTGCGGAAAGTGTTGAACAAGACCGAAGGAGGTGTTTATGACAGTGATGATGATGACAATTTAAATCCATACCTATCCAAATCAGATTTGGAGAGTGACGAAGACAGCGATACCAACGTTGTTGTCAAAACAGAGAACGCAGATTCTCTTGATGCCAATGGCGAAGCTATAACCCTGAAACCCAGAGCTTTCTTTGCTCACAATGTAGGGGACGGGTTCGTAGTGATCAAAGCCCCATCTCAGTTCTTGAGTGGGTTCCAAAAGGGTGAGTGGCTTATCAATGGTCGTAAACGACCAACCCCTGAGAAAATGTCGCCCAACAAGAGACAGAAAACCGAAGAAACAAAGGAAAAGAGCAAATCTCCACCACCAACAACCAATGCAGATCTCACTAATGCTGGCCCAGATGGTGCGTTAGTAACGGTTCAAGAAGTGTTGGATATTCTCAGGAACAACCCGCTCACTACAAAGGACTTGCTTGTAAGACTCAGAAACAGAGTCAGTGCCCACAGAGACAACAAGCAACGAATCATTAGCATTGTCAAACAGAACTTAAAGTTGTCCAATGGTAAATTGGTGTTGAAAGAGTAACACTTTTAATACATATATTATAAGACTTCGATGATAGCGTCGTCGTCGCTTTCTTCTTCTATTTCCATCTCGTCTTCACCTTCGTCCCTCATGAGCATTTGGACGAGCTTATCACACAACTCACCAATCTTTTCGTCTTCGACGGCCTTGTGTAGTTCCTTAATTATAGCGTACACCGATTTCTCTCTCAAGAGTTCTCTGATGGGTCTCGTAGTACACAAGAGAAGCAATGACTCGAGGTGGATGCAGATGAGACCCTTAAGTGGTTCTCTTTGTTTGTCGCTGGGGAGCAACTGTAATTCGTCTGGGAGGTTGAACATGTCGTCCTCATCGATCTCTTCAGGACCGGCAAGAGGCAACAAGATGTAGGGGAGCAAGTTGACCTTGTCGTTGGTGAGAAGCTCCAAGTGCTTGGTGGAGTCAAAGAGCGAGTTCTTGATGGTGGAGGCCACGCCTTCTCTTCTGATTTTTGAGTCGTATTTTTCAGTGAACACCAACAACTTCGAGAGCGGTACTACTTCGTCATACGCCTGTTCGGTGATGAAGTAAGTACGGCCTTGCTTTGTGCGGGAGATGTCGGCGAAAAAGTATGATAAGTAGTCGTAGTCTGCGTACTGGTTGAGAGATCTGTCAAACCCTTTGACAAAACAGTCCATAAGGCAGTCCATGGCTTGGCTGGACTTGAACACCTTCTTCTGGTCGTCGTTGTGGTCGAGCGTGATGTCAAACACTTTGACGATGTCGTCGTTTTTGGCGATGTTGGTCAACAAAATGCACATCAAGTCGCCGTTCGAGTTCTTGATGTTGACAATAGACTTGACGAGAAACTTCAAAAAGTCCTCGTCTTCAGCGATCAAGTTCCTCATGGTGAGGTCGTCACACAAGTTGGCCAATATCGTCACTGACTGGGCCACGGTGGTTTTGCCATCGCTTCTGGCCAACTGCTTCAAATCCTTGATGGCAGTGTAGTTGTCGTAGGAGAAAATTTGCTGGTGGTCGCCAGCGGAGTACCCCACCAAGTTGTCGAGCGCTATCAGCACCACTGCGGGCTGTGGCGAGTGCAAAAATGTCACGAGCTCCTCGAGTTCAGTGGGCATTTTGATTACAAGATCGCGATGAGCATCGATACCTATTTATCTTGCGCAGCATCCACTACTTGCAAGTAGAAGTAGTAGAAGGCGATGACGGCGGCGTGGCCATCCACAGACGTCTTCTCGTCCACGGTGTGCTCGTTGGTGCCGCTGTGGTCGCTCAAGGGCACGCCGGGCATGTACCTGTAGATATGGTCAGTCAACTGCCAGTAGTTCTTGGTGTCTGTGTTGCCTGTCGACAAGAACGGGGCAAAGATGAACTCGTCCTCGGTGCCAGGGTAGAGGAGGTCTTCGTACAAGTACCGCAACGACCCTCCCAAAGTGTCCCAAATGGGCCCAGAAGTTGGTGTGACTGGCGCAGGCTCAAGTGGATCAACGAAAGTGTAGTTGAAGTATCCGTGTTTTGTGGGGGCCTTGATCTCCTTGCCGTCACAAACGACCCCGAGATCGAACTGCTCAGCGATCTGCCGCACCTGTTTCAAGATTTTGGCGGTGGTGGACTCCACTGTGTCTTCCACCGCAATTCGTTGGTTCACCAACACCGACACATGCTCAGGCAAAGCGTTGGACTTGGCACCACCTTGAACCACGTCCACTGCTTGCGACGTTTGCACCAAGAACTTGGTGTCCGCTTTAGAGTCCATGTACTCGAGCACTTTACGGTTGGCGTTTATGTCCATGTGGGCCCGCAAAATGTCGCTCTTCAACTGCTTGTCGATTGAGCCGTGGGTGGCAAGGCACTGGAGCTGGCCCAACACCGGGTTGACGTTGGTGAGCACGCTGTTGTACTGTTCACTCTCGATCAACGAGATCAACTTTGACACAATTCCAATCAGGGTGTGTTTTGGCGGCACCGACGAGTGGCCTCCGGGCGTATACAACTCAATGGTCGAGTCCACATAGCCCTTTTCGCCGGTGGCCGGTAAAATGAATTTTCTGCCGCCCAACTGCTCGAAACCAGCGTCCCCTTCATCGATGATGGCATAGAACCCTTTGGGCCCGTAACGCTCAAGTAAGAGCTCGCCAATGGCTGCTGCACCGGTGGACTGCGACTCCTCGTCGTAGCCAAAGGCCATCACGATGGTTCTGCGTGGCTTGAACGTGTTTTCCTCGAGCAAGATCTCCACGGTGTGGAGGAGCCCCACCAAAAGGTTCTTGCAGTCTGCGGCTCCTCTGCCGTAGACAGTGCCGTTCTCGATGGTTCCGTCGAAGGGCGGGAACGTCCAGTCCTTGATGGTTTCCTTCTGCACGGGCACAACGTCCTGGTGAGCTGTCAACATGATGGGCTTCAAGCTGTCAGAGCCCTGCCAGGTGTACACCAAGCCAAACTTGTTGACCTTCTCCAACTTCAAGTGTTTGTGGGCCAATGGGAACGTCTTGGCCAAGTACGCATGGAACCTGTCAAAGTTCTGCCACAACGGCTCGAGCTGGTACAATTCGTCGGTGGAGTTGACAGCGCCTGGGCCTATCATGTTGTCGTACACCTCGGTTGGCACCTGGATCGCGCCACTGAGCTTCTCGGCGGCGCTGTGCTTGAACTTGGCATCGCCAACGAGCTTGTGGAGCGTCTTGGGGGAGTAGATGAACTCCGAGGGGTCGATTTTGGGCACTATGGGGCACAAGGAGTCGTCTACGCCGAGCGGACGGGACGAAAACCGGCTAAATTGGACCCCGAACTGGATGCACGCCACCACAGCGATCAAGGGCACTGCCCACCACCGAGACCAGCGGGCGCGTGGCGTTTGCGGGAGCTGGTGTTCTGACTTCATTGCGATAAGGAGTTTGACACATTTTTCATTGAGTGGGAGCAATTGTGCAGGAACAACAGACGACGTCGATTGAGCTACGGGATACTTACTTGTTCTGGGTGAAGAAAGCGACCTGGTCCAAGATGGCCTTTTCCTTGGCGTACTTGACTTGCGGGATGGAGATGTCGCCTTTGATGGCGAACCCGTGGGACACCTGAGCGAACAAATCGATCTGGTAGAGCACGTTGTTCTTGGAGAGGATTTCTTCGGTCTTGTGTCTGAGCTCGGGAGGGAAGATGGGGTCTGTTTGAGCGGCGGCGATGATAATTGGCTTGGTGACCTGCTCAACTTCGGCCACGTCCACGAAAGAAGGATGACAAGTGGCTCCCAAGTCGAAGAGACCGTCTTTAGCAAGGTGCTGGATGACGTACTTACCACCGAAGCAGTAGCCGATACCGCCAAAGAACTTGGGGCTGTACTGTTGGCGGACGTGGGCCAAGTACTTGGAGATCAAAGGCCCGACTTTCTCGGGTAAGTGTCTTTGGAGCCAGACACCCAATTCCTCCTTTTCGGCGTCGTAGGGGTCGCTGTCCAAGATATCCGGCACAAGCACGTGGTAGCCGCCCAATTTGGCGAGCTCGTCGGCCACGAGCTGCGTGTTGTTCAATTTGTGGCCGTAGATGTCGGTGATGATGACCACCACGTTGTCGTTGCCGTTGTCTGAGCCGGCGACGTACGTCTCGAGGTCACCGATGGATTGCAATGAGCCAGCAGGGGTGCCCTCATGGACGGATTTGGAAACGCAGCAAGCAGCGGGAGGTAAAGAAGCCATTAAATTGACGTGCGCTGAAATCACCACAATTTTATTACTAATTGGGACGAATTTGACAGTTGGAATTGACGTGAGTTTTCATGTACTCAATCAAATTTGACAGTTGGAGCTTGACGTGAGTTTGTCATCTGCCCAATCAATTCAGTTATCTGTCCTTGTCATCTTCCCAATCAATTCAGTTATCTATTCATTTACTCATGACTAACTATGCTAGTTTTCGGCATTGGCCTTGGCAGAGTATTGAGCTTGCAACACCAAGTTCTTTGGAGCATCTATTCTTGGTAACATCACTTCGACCATTCTGATCTTGGTGTTTTCATTAAACTCCTTGTTGGTGAACAAAGCCTCAGCTTCTCCAACAGTGGAGACTCTTACGGCATCGTAATCTTTGGCATTGAACAATGGCAACAAGGCTAAGTTGTTCCAAGGTTGAATGTCGTTGTAGGTGGCGTTGACACCGTGGATCAATCTCTCAATGGTGTAACCATCGTTGTTCAACACAAACAAGTATGGCTTGGTTTCCCATTTGATCATGGTGGAGATTTCTTGCACGGTCAATTGTAAAGAACCATCACCAATGAAAAGAATAACTCTCTTCTTTGGGTCGATTTCTTCAGCTGCCATAACTGCACCTAAAGTGGCACCAACGGTGAAACCAATTGATCCCCACAACACTTGGGAAATACCAATGGTGTTATTTGGGAATCTGGATTGCACAATACCGAAAGCTGAAGTACCAGTTTCAGTGATAATGATATCACCTTCTCTGAACCAAGACGAGACTCTAGTCCACAACCATTCTTGGGTCAATTTAGTCTCTTTGGTGACTGGAGTGTTGACAGCCTTGACTGATGGAACTGGCTTTGGAACGTAGTCTTTGGTGACATCTCCCACAACTCTCAACAAGTGCTGCAAACATTCTTTCATTTGCACACCTGGGAAAGTGGCTTGTTTGATTTTGGTGTAGTCGGAGTGGAATTCCACAACATTCTTGGTTCTGTAGGAGTATGAGAAAGATCCGGTGTTGAAGTCAGACAACAAAGCACCAAGTGATAAAATCAAATCAGCACTCTCAACTGCTTCTTTGACGTGAGGTTCCGATAATGTTCCCACATAGACACCACCAAATCTGGCAGCAGCATTTTTACCCTCGTGTAATTTAGCGGTGATTTTCTTGATCAAGCTTGGATCGTTGTCATACATTTCACCGGAAACTCCACCTTCATCAATGGTACCTTTACCCATTGGAGTAGTGAAGACTGGGAATTGAGTGATTTCAACCAATTGCTTAGCTTCTTGTTTACAGCCATGTCTGGCGCAACAAGCGTCAACTAAGATGATTGGGTTTTCAGCCTTCTTGATCAAGTTCAAGATTGACTCGATGACTTCTTCTTCAGCATCTTGATCGTTAGGGTTCAAAGATAAGTCGATTGGAGTGTCCAACAAATTGGCTGGCACTTTCAAGTCGACCAAGTTGGCAGGCAAGCCAACGTAGACTGGTCTTTGGTAGACGTAAGCATCTCTGATACATCTGTCGATCTCACCTGGAGCGGAACCGATATCAGAGAGGAAAGCGGAAGTGTGAGAGATGTTGTTGGACATTCTGTGGAAAACGGTAAAGTCACCGTTACCCAAGGTGTGGTGCAACAACAATTGTTTGGCTTGAGAGCTGATTGAAGGAACACCAACAACGTGCAATAAACCAACGTGCTCGGCGTAGGCTCCTCCGACACCGTTCAAGGCAGACAATTCACCCACACCAAAAGTGGTGACCAAACAACCAAGACCTTTGATTCTGGAGTAACCATCGGCGGCGTAAGCGGCGTTCAATTCGTTGGCGTTACCAGCCCATCTCATGCCATCGACCTCGTAGATCTTATCTAAAAGGGTCAAGTTGAAGTCTCCTGGTAAACCAAAGATGGTGTTAACTTCCAATTGCTTGAGTCTCTCAAAGAGATACCTTCCTAAAGTTATTTCTGACATTGTTTGTTATAATTGTTTGTGATGGGAACATGTGGGAATTACCTCCCCTTTTATACGATTGCCTGAAAGAGTCCGTATGCGCATACCATCATCAGATTCCTAAGTCCGGTATTATAAACGCATAATTGCGATATTGGACCACAGCTCCCCTAACCGCATATTCCACTGAAAAACATATGTTTCTTCCCGTATAGGCAAGTCAGCCTCACCATAGTGTTGATTCCCACAAATCGGACTAGTCGATGGCGAGGCCGTCGGGTTTCTCTGGCGCCAGTTTCTGCTTATGCGATTTGAGCAATGGCCTGAGGCCCTTGCCGAAGTTACGCATAACTGTAATTTCGATAGCAATCGTAGCCACCAAAAATATCGTTGTGAGCACCCCAAACGTTACGAGTGAGCTTCTCCCGGGAAAATAGGAACCGGGTGCTATGGCGATGTCGTAAGCAGAGGAGTATTTGGTGAAGAGTCGGATCATCTTGAAAAGCACGTACGCGAGTCCTCCAAAGTACACCACCACACAGAGCGAGCTGAGCCAGATCCACTCCTTTGTAGCGGCCCAATCGCTGGCAAAAAGCACCACAATACTCAACGGAAGTACGCAAACTGTCAAGGCAAACTCCGCTGACGTCTTTTTCCGGATCATTATCACCACGAACTGGAGCGTGAACCCCAAGAAGAAAAAGAAATCAAAGATCAACAATCCCCGGTGGATCTGGAAGATCCTATACATGCGTTTGACGTTGACATCACCGCCGATTTTCTTGAAGCTGAACCACCCCACGTACCTGCGAAGGTGAAAAATTATGAGGTAGAGCTGCAACACCAAAGTGAGGCCGATCACTGCAATGGCGGCGATATTGGTGGCTCTGGTGGCTCGTGCCCAGCCGCCTTGGAGCACTACTTGCACGAACCTGCTGATTTCCTGGTACTGGATGCCGGTGTAAATGAGCATGCACGCGTAAAACCCACAGAGGAACGCAAGGATGATCATGTTGCGGGACCGTAGCCCTAGCCAGGCCACTGCCACCTGGTAAATGCAGGCAAAGATGAATATGGCGAGGTAGATCAGGAGCTGGGTGTACTTGGTGTGGGAGTGGATGCGTTGTTTGTGGACGTTGATGACGATGTAGGCGTAGAGCTCGAACGCCAACACCACAAGGGCTGACACGATGGAGATCGACAAGAATAGGCTGGCGACGCTGGTGTAGCGCTGGTCGTCCACGTCTTCGTCGACGATGGGGGCCGATTTCTCGCTGCCACTGGCGTCAAGCGACGGCACGGGCGCCGCATCCACTGACACCACGCTGTGGGGGCCGGAGGTCGGGTCCACGGCCGCGTACTTGAACAAGTCGTCTCTGCTGTCGTTGAGTTGCATTGGCTACAGCCGCATAAAAAGGTGCGTGCGTCTAACTAAACAAGTAGTCGCCAGCAGACTCGGGCTGGAGTCCCGTGGCCTCTTCGTTCAAGTCGAGCCACGTCACTTGCGGCACCTTGTGGCGGGCTTGGTCCACGACGCTGGCGACGTCGCCCACCACGAGAAGACACACGGCGTCGTAGCCTCCTGCGCCAGGCACGACCCCACCAAGACACCCTGCCATCGTAGAACACTGGTTTAGGAGGATAGTCTGCGGTGGGGGTTCGACGTGGGCGCCACTGAGCCGCGTGAGCTGCCGCAAGCTGCTTCTGACCCGCTGTATGGCCGTGACTAGCTGCCAAAAGGGGCCAAGCTGCCGCTCGAGCTGGCAGTTGATCTGGATGTAGCTCTGCACCAGCGACACCGACCGGGACTTGAAGTAGTTGAGCGCCCACTCGTAGCCTTGGGCGTCTTCGGCGTGCATCGCGTGGAGAGCAGCAAGCAGCTCGATCAACGAAACGTTGGCGTTGTTCAATGCCTCATACAATGGCTCACTCTCTTGGGGTTGACTTTTCTTCCACGCTAGGATCTTGCTCACAAGCTTGGGCGTCTCAGAGCCGCCCTTGATGTCCCCCATAAGCAATCGTATGCCTGGAGGAAGCGAGCATGGCTCGTGGACGAAGTCCCATGGAGAATCAATTAAGTTTCTCACATCAGCCTGCTGAGGCTCTGACAAATATTGGTTGATGGGCTCAGGCCTGAACCTGCGGTACTTGATGGACCCGTAAACTGCAGCTGCCACATCGAACCCGGAACCTATCTTGCCTTGCGCTTTGCAGTGGGCCACCTGGGCCAAATTGTGAATGGTGTCGAGTTGTTCCATCACTGGTTTCGTGGTGAACTGTGACACCAAGCTGGCCACGACGACCGTTGTCAAGCACGCAGACGACCCTAGACCGGTCTTCTCCACCTTGGTGATCTCTTTGGTGTGATACAAGAACGTTTTGCTCTTGTTGGCGGAGGTTCTGGCCTCAGTTTCATCTTGAGTATGGAACCCAGGGTCTGAATATATGGTGATCTCCACGTTAAACTGGGTTTGCGCTCCGAGATACGCAAGAACACTCACTATAGCACACTCAAGGAACGGATTATAGTTGTCGTTGGCCTCTTTAACGACATCTGTCACCACGTAGTTCCAGTCACCTGCGAACTGTGGTGATTTCACTGAAACTGTCGACAACTTGCCGTCGCCATCCACTCGCTTCACCACTGCGTGCATTCTTGATGATAATGCTGTCACATAAGAGTCGTAGATCGGCTCAAGAACAAGGTACCCGCCCGCTATGAGCGCTTTTCCCGGTGCACTGAATGCCATTTCAGCTGGTGAAAAATTACCGCTGCATTTGTCTGATTCTTGTGGGACTTGGGCCACAGGATTGTGCACAGTGTCTTGATCCACAGACGCAGTTTCACCTGCAGTTTGCCGCTCACTGGTGTCGTGAGGTGCACTTGAGCTCATGGTGATTGTATCGCGTTTTTTCATCACCATGAAACTACCAGATGAAGACATAGCTTTGCTCCAGCAACAGAAGACCATTGGAATCATCGGGCTCGGAGACATGGGCGGCATGTATGCACGCAGGTTCTCCGAGGCCGGCTGGCGGGTGGTGGGCTGTGACAGAGAAGACTTGTTCGAGGCCACTACGGCAAAGTTCGCCAACGATAAGGTGGAAGTGCTCAAGAACGGGCATTATGTGGCTCGTATCAGTGACTTCATTATCTACAGCGTGGAGGCCAAGTCCATTGACAAGATAGTGTCAATTTATGGTCCAAGCACCAAGTATGGTGCCATAGTGGGAGGTCAAACGTCGTGCAAAGCGCCCGAAGTGGCCGCCCTTGAGAAATGGTTGCCTCAAGATACAAGCATTGTGTTGGTTCACTCCCTCCACGGTCCTAATGTCAGCACGGTGGGACAGCCATTAGTGTTAATTAAGCATCGATCAAACGCCGAAAGTTTCGATTTTGTGGAGAGTTTGGTTTCATGTTTGAAGTCCAAGCATGTTTACTTGACAGCACAGGAACACGACAGAATCACAGCCGACACGCAAGCAGTGACTCACGCAGCATTTTTATCGATGGGAACCGCATGGAAATCTACAAACCAGTACCCTTGGGAGACTCCTAGATGGTCTGGAGGTATAGAGAACGCCAAGATGAACATATCTATGAGAATTTTCTCTAACAAGTGGCACGTTTATGCCGGGTTAGCCATCACTAATCCCTCAGCACACGATCAAATCCTTCAGTACTCCAAGTCTACCACGGAGTTGTTCAATCTCATGATCCAGGGGAAGAAAGAGGAGCTCAAACAAAGAATGGCGAGGGCCAAAGAGTACTTGTTCAAAGACATACTGCATTCTCATCTACTTCTAGACGATGATATTCTCCAGAAGTACTCATTGAGCAAGACTCCACCAGGAGGTATTCAGCCCAACTCCCACTTGGCTCTTTTGGCTATTGCCGACAGCTGGTACCATTTAGGAATAGTTCCTTATGACCACATCATTTGTTCTACACCATTGTTCAGAATCTTCTTGGGAGTGACAGAGTATCTATTCTGCACGCCTGGATTGGTCGAAGCTTCGGTTGAAGATGCCGTGAACAACACAACGTTCCGTGAAGACGATATGGAGTTTGTGATTGCCGCCAGATCGTGGTCGACGTTGGTGACATTTGAGAACTACGACCTATACAAGCGCAAGTTTGAAGAAGTGCAAAAGTTTTTTGAGCCTAAATTCAAGGAGGCCAACGCTGTTGGTAATGAGATGATCAAGATCATACTTGAGAGAGTCAGGGAGAAGGAACTGGAACAAAAGTGAATCAAATGACTGAAATGATCATAATGATTTAAATTATTTTGATGTATGTACATTAGGGAAGGCTGATGCAATTGGATTATAATTGTTCTTCTTTTATCACATCCATTAACCAGTCCAAACCTTCAGTCAAACCTTCACCTTTCAAGGCACTTGAAGCCACAATACTCCATGATCTGTCCTTTAAATCAGTTAAGTTTAAAGCTTGAGATACCTCAGCTGCTGTTAAAGCACCTGGTTGATCTTGCTTATTAGCAAACACCAAGAGTGCACTATCCAATAATTCCTCCTCTTTGAGCATCAAATGCAACTCTTTGCTAGCAATGTCAATTCTTTCCTTATCAGTTGAGTCCACCACAAATATAACTGCCGCCGTATTGTTGTAGTAACATCTCCAGTACGGTCTTATAGAAGTTTGTCCACCCAAGTCCCATATGTTCAACGTCAAGTTCTTGTATTTGAGCGTCTCTACGTTGAATCCGATCGTGGGCTTCGTCGTTACCACTTCCCCCATTTGTAATCGGTACAAGATCGTGGTTTTTCCGGCTCCATCAAGCCCCAAAATGAGTATTCTTATCTCCTTAGTCGTGCCCCATAGCTTGCTGAATATATTGGTAAACGAGAATGTCTGTCCCATGGTGTCGGATTGTATCCGGTGTAATGCAATAAAGGTGGTTGGCAAAAATGATCGCGGCAATCAAGTAGTGGATTTGTCATGTGATGGCGATAGCGTAGTGTAAGCAACGGCGGCGTTGGCTCGCAGTGGCGCTGGTACAAACGCTGGTGGCAGCCCGCGGATTATCCAGTAGCGTGCTGGTGGCGTTGGTGCCGCTTTTGGGCATTTTTTGGGCTGCTGGTGGCGTCTTTCTGTGACTTGTCATCTACGTGTTTGTGTCTGTTGACGTGCTGCCTCTGAACAGCCCGTACAGCAGTACGGACACGGACTCCCACACACACGAACTTCCAGGGTCCAAATTGGCCTACACACCCAGTTTCGCTCGTGATTCTGACCGCTAAACCACCTGCGCCTGCCACACCCGCCACATCATACGTCGTAGTCCGGCGCCCGTGGCTCCCACACCAAATGCCATACTACAAGGCGTTCGTAGCCACATGGCGTTCGTGTGGAGCGCTACTGAAATAACTGTCGCTCCTCGAAATCGCAAAATGCCACAACCAAGAGGAATTTTGAGAAACAAGGACGAAGCTCCACACATAGAAGTGTCGCCCGAGCTCGATAGAAAAGAAGTCATCCGTAACACACGTCTCAATGCTCACTTGGCCGAAGAATCCGCAAAAGGTGAAGCTATAAGGGCCAAAATAGCTACTGCTAAAAGAAGGGCTTCTCAAGATCACCCAGAACATTTGCAATGGGACGAGATTAACTTGTACAAGACCGAACAGGAGAAAGCCGCCACCATGAAGATTGACGAACCCAAAACTCCCTACGAAGGAGGCTTCAATCCCCAAGGTGAGTACTACCAGGATGACGAAGAGATTCCCGAGTTCGAATTGGGTGAGAGCGAGATCAAGCATGTGGACGGCGAGTCGCTCAACGGAGGACAAATAATAAGAGACGAGCAACAGGAACAAGAACAAGAAGACGAAGAAGACGAAGAAGAAAAACCTCTCACTGCTGAAGAAAGACATAGGAAGTTCGAGGAAATGAGGAAACAGCACTACCACATGAAGGGGGCAGTTTTAGGACAAAAGGTCGATGTTTCAGACGAAGAGTAACTGTTAATTAAAACGTACATACGTGAATCTATTTGAAGTATTTCAATACTGAAGTGTCGAGGGAACCAGCAGCAGATAATTCAGCAACCACACCATCAATGGCAGCTTTAGTAGCAGTAGCATCGGCGTCAGTGACTTTGGCAGCAAAATCAGCCAATTTGACGTCGTCCAACTTCTCGACCAAGTAGTCAAGATCGCTGTCGATGTCAGCAGCTTTAGCTTCATCACCAAAGTAGTTGGCGGCTTTACCTGCACCTCTGACAGATCTCTTTTGTTTCTTCTTGGCGGCTTTAGCAGCTTCTTTGGCTTTTTTACTATTGGCCTTTTGAGAAGCGGCTTCTTCAGCGGCCTTTTTAGCAGCTTCTTCTTCAGCGGCTTTCTTGGCTGCTGCTTCTTCAGCTGCCTTTCTTGAACCAGCCTCTTTCTCCCACTTCTTAGCTTCTTTAGCTTTCTTGGCTTCTTCTTTGAAGATCTTGATTCTTGGATCTTCAGCGTATGCTCTTTCAACTAATTGGATAACTCTCTTGTTATCTTCTTGCTTCAATTTCTTTCTGTTACTGACATTCTTACGTTCAATATAACGTTTGTGGTCTCTGTTGGCAGTGTCATCTGGAACATCTTCATCCTTGAACTCGAAGGTCTTCCAGGAGTCGAACTTACCCCAGAATCCGTAGAAGTTGTCAACTTCTTCTTTGGTGCTATTTATGTCACCTAATTGTGGAACTGGTTGTTTCTTAGAGAAGTGTGATTCACTGGCAAACACTGGTTCCCAGGCTTCGAAGAAATCATACTTAGACTTTGGTGCTGGGGGCTTAACAGTAGCATTTTCGTCAACAGAGTCAAATTGCTGTCTGGTGGTTGGGTTCAACATAACTTCAAAGGCCTTTTGAATAATCTTAAAGAACCCATCTTGGTCTAATCCTCCGGAGGCAGATTTTTTGTCTGGGTGATGCTTCAAAACTTGCTTTCTGTGAGCTCTTCTGATTTGGTCCTCAGTGGCTTTGTATCTCAAGGCTGATAAACCTAAAACAGCATACAAATCAGCAGATTTCCATTCTCTTGGATCGTGTTGTAACAATTCTTCGTCTTGTTCCTCGTCGCCAATGTCTTCGTCTTCGTTTTGTTCGGTGGTTTTAACGTTTTTCTCAGCTTCAAGCTTCTCGTACTCAGACCAAGTGTGGCCTCTGAGAGTTCTGGAAGCGTGTGACAAGAAAAAACGTCCAACAGGCTCAATAGGACGGCGGACAGGAGTGGTGAACTTTCCGTGGGCGGTGGCGGCTTCTTTGTGGCCGGCTGGGAGAACAACAGACATTGTGAAAGAATGAATTTATGAAAAATTTTTTGGTGCGCTTGAGAAGAAGCATCACCACCATCACCACGATAAATTTGAAATACGGAGTTTGCGTGTTCTCAAACTCGGTGTGCTGGTTTCTTGTGTCCTCTGAACGGTGCTGATGAAATTTGAGCTGGCTGGCACCACAAATCGTGGAGTTAGTGTCATGGTTTCATGTTGGTAGGCTTACTCCTGCACAGCTGCCATATCCAACACTTCGATTGTGCCTTCTCCACGCTTGATCTTGGCGTCTCGGCCTTGTAGGATATCCACAATGACCCTGTAGTTCGTAGGATCGATAATGCTGACACACTCAAAGATCTTGTCGTCCTGAGACTCGTCCTCGATGTGGTCCAACAAAGGACGTAAATGTTCGGGAAAAACATCGTCCTTGACTCTGTTCAACAACGAGATCTTCACCTTCATCTGGGCCCTGGCTATGGGGAACAATTGCTTGGCTACGAGCAACTTAATGGCCTCCAAAGCCTGCGTTTTGGTGTTCTTATTGGGGTTCAAATGGAACTTCAACTCGTTCAATGCCTTCTGGATCATCGAGGGAGGGTACCGTTTCTTGGACTTGGGGTTGATACACTTGGTGGAGATGGTGTTGAGGAATTCATTCTGCTTTTGGCGTAAGTTGGCGGTTCTTTCCTTCTCGTGGAGCTGAATTTCGCCCTTATCCAAGATCTCCAAGATAATGGCGTCCTGGTTGGTCGATCCAAATGCGGCAAGCAAGTCGTCGTTGTTGGCGACCTGGCCCTTGGACACGTTCATGAACACTTGAGGTATTTGGAGCACTTCATCGAGGTCTTTCTCGATTTTCTGCCTCCAATCCTGGACTTTGTTCTGGTAACAAGCGATCTCGAACCTCTTCTTGCCTTTCTTCATCTTCACCAACGAAACATTGGTGAGTTTGATTTGTGTGCCGGGCTGGTTGATCACTGCCATACTGAAAAATGCGATGAGAACTGAGACTTGGTCACGATATTGCCCCAACAGAAACACCACCCAGTCAATTCGGCCGCTGCTGGATTGGCCTATTGGACAAGGTCCTTGCTACATTGTCGCTCCACCTGTAGTACCAGTCACAACTGTGTCAAATTGCTACTCTGCTCTTATCATAAACTGTACTTTTTATTCTCTATGTATGCTTACTCGTCGTCTTCTTCTTCGTCACCACCCTCAAGGAATTTGCCTTTGACGTCCTTCCACAACTTGCCTCTGTTGTGGTGCTCGTACCAACGGGTGATACCAGCATCGAAGAATCCTTCGAATGCGAAAGCACCAGCGAAAATAGTGGAAACGAAAATGGAGTTTCTCAGGAATATAGAAGCAATAGACTGTTGTTAGTACCGATGTGCGGAGTGTTGTGCGCTTAGGGCGTTGTGGGCGTGATACTGGGTCTTTTACCGTTGCAAATGATGCACTGGCCCAAGGATAACGGTCGTATCAGCTGGTTGAATCGGGAGTTTGACCACACAGTCAGCAACAGTGACACTGAAACGATAACCTCACTCTGCCTACAGGGATGTAGTAGCTCTTCTGGAGATTCTCAACTGTGAAACCTGATTTTATCGCCATGTGGTGTAACGAAATGGGCTGAAATTCATCGCTTTTCCTTCAAAATTGCACTGATACAGTCCTCAGGGTCGCCGCTCTCTCCTCGACGGGCCCACGCCTCATAAAACCCATTGATGCCCCTCCTGTAATGATACATACCATATTATCGAAAGATGAAAAAACTATGCGCACTAATAGTAAAATGGTGATTGGATGAAAAAGTCGTGCGTGGTAGTTACGTCGTTTCGTTACATAATGAAATGGTCTTGGGTGCAAATTAAATGTGCCATTACATGAACTGGTCTACTAATAAGTCTACTCTAATTTAGTTTGGTCCAACTTTTCAGCGACTTTCTCGGCAGAGTCGGCAGGTTTACCGGCTCCTGGGTACATGGAGCCCTTATTCTTGACTTTTTTAGCTTTCTTTTGCTCTTTTGGTTTCTCTACTGGGTAACCTTTAGCTTCAGCTTCTTGGAATTCTGGACTTTCTTGGTAGATTTTCTTGATAGGCGCCAACAATTCGATGATCTGGTCAGCAACACCGGCTTTCAAGTCAACGGGGTTGAGCTTTTCAGCAGCGAAATCTGCTTTCAAGTCATCAAGAGAAGTGTAAGTGATTGGACCACCATACTTTTCTGGTCTATTAATATGGAAGTTGAATATTCCGTCGGTGTTGGTTTTCAATTCTTGTACTGGCTGAATGACATTTTGGAGGAAAGCTATCAAACCATTATCGGTGATATCACCTGGAGAACAGTAAGCACTATTGATTTTCTTGCGGATGACTTTCTCTTCTTCAATGACATCTATCTTGGAGTTAGGATCAGAGGCACTCATTTTACCACCTTGAGCAAGACCGGGTACCATTGGGTTCATCAAATGAGCTCTCTTCTTGTATCCTATAGCTTGTAAGTTTTCTTCAGCCAACACAAAGATTTTTCTTTGGTCAACACCACCGAACTGGGCATCTACACCCAAATGCTCTTCATCCAAAGCTTGCATCAATGGGTAGATCAAACCTGATAATAATGGGTTGGCCACTTGTTTAACAACATCTGCACCAGCACGCTTAGCATCGTTCTGCGAAACGTTGTTGGACAACTTGAAGATATCAAGAGTGTACTCTGGAGTCAACTGGTAAGAAGAACCAACGACGAAAGTCAACTTGTCGATTGGAACTCCGATGGAGGTCAAAATAGATTTGACAACCCACTCGTAATACTTGGCTCTGTAGTTGACCACCTCCAAAGAAGCCTTCATGTTATCGAGGAAGGCGTGCAAGTCAGCAAGCAACACTTTGACTTCACAACCAGCTTTCAAGAAGTGTGCCAACTTGACCATGGGCACAAAGTAACCACAATGAGGTTTACCGGTTGGAGCAGTCCCCCAATAAACTTTAAGGGGTCTCTTTTCCTCCTCCAACACCTTGGTGATGATTTGGGCATTCAACACCTCCTGCAAGCCTTTGGTAATCAAGGCAAATTGTTCCTTTGGGTCTGATATAACTGACATTGAAAAGTTCGCACAAGATTCTTCTCGATCAAATCGTTAAATCATTACTAACACAAATCTGATCTTGTGAGAGCTGACGCCAAACTTGCAGATTCCCGCTAATAATGAGACAAGACACGTTCAAAGGGTTCCTAGTTAAGTTCCCTGAGAAATTGGCTTATCAAAAGACCTCAGCTATTCGGAATAACCTTTATAAAGCTTTGTACTACGCCATTTCCAACGATGGTCAGTTCCTCAAGACCTTGTTTCCCACCATAACCGACGTGGAGCTCATGGAGCTCGATGGCTACGCCTTCAACATGGAGTATTTGCACACACAGGCTTTTTTCGATACAGTAACGCAGTCGTCGTACTCACACCCCAAAGACACAACTTGTGCCAGGCCTCTCATGAAGGGTGAACCAGTGTATAGATGTGAAGAGTGTGGCTTCGACAACACATGTGTGCTCTGCGTGCACTGCTTCAACGAAAACGATCATGCTGGCCACAATGTTCACATGTACATTGCTAACGATAAGACCGACGGAATATGTGACTGTGGTGACCCCGAAGCTTTTGTCAATAATTTGCATTGTAAGTGCCAGTACATCACTGATCCAACTGATAACTTTGTGGTGCCTGACGCTTTGAGGGAATCAATCAAGACAACAATCTCCATAGTGCTCGACTACATTCTTGACGTCACCAATTTCTCCATCCAGACCATACCGTTTATCCATAGTCACATCGACAAGCCCAGCAGTAAACTCACATCCATGACTTTGTCGGATATCGCTTCGTTGCCTGTCTCGAAGTACGGAGTTCAAGACATTAACTCCATCAACCGCTGGAACTTGATCCTCTGGAATGATGAGTACCACAATTTCGACGAGGCTACCAGCGCTATCAAGGCTGCCATCGGTGTAGACCAGAACAGAGCCCTGGAAATTGCCCATGAGGTCAACAACAATGGACGGTGTGTCCTTAAATCTGCATCCTCTCCTCGTCTACTTACACTTGCACTTGAAGCTGTGGAAACTGGTGGCCTAGTGGGGACTATTTCTAGTGCTAGAGACTACATGAGAGAAGAAATCGTTCATCACATGTTCCAGTGGTTGAGTGACATGTTGACTTTCAATAACGCAAGCATTCGTGAAGTAACCAGAAGTATCCTTGGTGACTTGCTACTCGAGCCACATTACAAGTTCTCGAAAAAACTTCCTCCTTCACTCATTGAAGACTTCTCTATCAACGTCAGAAGGAGATGTTTTGAAAATGGTTTGTTATATGATGGAGAATTTGTCAATTTGGGCCTTACTTCTATCAGACCTGATCTTGAACCCCAAGACTTACACCGCTCAACCCATATGATTCTCCAGCCCACTCCAGAACCCTTCCAGGTCTCCCAGTCAAGGATCCAACTCCTCTTACTCTTCTCCATGAGATTTACTGCCCTCACGAGGAAACTCATATCCTCCATTTTGTTACCTCCTGTTATGATTGATTCCCACAAGAAATCAAGGTTTTGTGAACAGTACGTCGAGATCTACCCTCAACTCATCACTTCATTGGCTTTAAGCGATCGTGAAGGTCATTTAAGTTGTGTCACCGAGATTGCAACACAATTGTTGACTTGCCCCACCAGTGTTCAGAGTATATTAGAGAACAACAAGATCGGTTATATATTTGGTCCATTGATTCAGTTGATCGAAGAGCATGCTGGAAAATGGAACTACGATAGTGGTTACCCTAATTTTCATGAGCCTGTTACTAATGATCCTATCCAGAGTCGTTCTCTATATGGAGCTGTCTCAAGAGGTATTCAGGATCTCTCACATATTGTGGATATGAACTTTGCCAGCTCAAAAACTTACTACTTATTGAAGAAAGAGAATTTGTGCATGGTACTTCTATTCCTCAGAAATTTTCAGGGCTATTGGACGATAGAAAGAAAGTATGGTGATCACGTTGAAAGAGAGATTCTCGACTACTTCATCCATTTGAGGTACTCTGCCCCAGTTCTAACTATTGCAAAATTGATTGCTGAATCCGACACTTCTAACACTGAGTTGGTGAAAGAAGCAGCTAAAAATGTCATTTGTTACCTTATGATGAGAAAAATTGAACAGAAGGCCCCTGGTATTGCTGATTTCAGAGTGAGTAAAGAACCCGTGTCATTTATTCATCCAATAAACTCGTTCTTATCATTCCTTTTCCAGTCCCATGATTTCAGTCTTTTTATTGATATCATCAAAGGTTTCAATTCACCTTTTATGACAATCTCCGATATCTCATTACGTTCCATTGTATTGGGCGCACAGGTAAAGATAGGGTTTTGGATAAGAAATGGTATCTCTGTTTCACGTCAAGCAACATTGTACTCTGGAAGTGTCATGGGAGATTTGGCGTACGTTAGAGACCTTCATTTGAACCAAGTGGCAGCATTGTTCGATCAACCTGTCAGCACACTTTACAATTTCTTGGACAGATGGGAATTGTTAGATTGGTATACTGGAGATGTTTCTCACGATAAAACCGTATATGAAGATAGGTTTACGTCCATCGCTGAAAAATTCATTCTCTTCATCTACAGCTTGCTTACAGACAGATCATGTTTCTTGCCCATGTCAAGAAATACAAGAACCTCAATCATGGGCAGAAAAGGAATAGCTTACTCTTTAAGTGAGGGTCCTAAGTGCTATTCTGATTTAAAGGATGAGCTTGATCAGAGTATTAACGAGCACCCCGACTTTGACAAATGGTTACTTGAATGCGCTGATTATCAGTCTCCTACTGGACTAATGGATTCCGGTATGTACAGATTGAAGCCTGAGTTGTACATGGAGTTAGACCCCTACAGCTCCTATTTAGATTCCAGCAAGATTCAGGACGTTTCAGATCATATAATCCATTATCTTGCTAAGACAAGGAAGATCCTGGAAAAGGATGTCCATTTGACTCCACAGTTCATCCCATCATCGATTGACTTCGTCAACTCCAACATTGGTCAGTTTACAAAAACACCAAAATTCTCCAAGATGATCTACAAATTCCTCCAAGTATCTATTGACACAAAAGATGAGACTTACTTGCCCCATCTTCTTCAATTGGTCCATGCCATTTTCTTGGATGAGGAGAATGTTAATGGTGAGGGGTCTGTCCCTGAAGCCTTTGTCACTATCCCAATTAGTGACTTGCTCTTGAACGTTGTGGGCTCCACTCTTTCCAAGTCCATCATCACAAAAGCAGACTTTTTGTTGAATCATCTCATCTCCAATGACACTCGGGTCATCGAGTCTTTGAAAGATTGTTTCGGGGAGGAGCACATCCAATCCTACCTTCTGTCGAAGGCTGGAAGCTACGAATCAGAATCAGATAAGAGGAAAAGACTAGCAAAGGAGAGAACAGCCAAAGTTATGAAGAAGTTTGAACGTAAGCGTAAAAGATTTATTGATCAAAATATGGAATTGTCTTCGAGCACACAAGCTGAGGACGAGACTGCTACTGAAGTTGAAAAGAGGAATTGTGTTCTCTGTGGTGAGCCAGAATCTATTGAAAAAGGGTTCGGTTTACTTGCAACGACTGCCAATGCTTCTATCTTGTGGAAAGTCCCACAGGATGATTTGCTTTATTTCAAGTTAGCTTTTACCAATTGGGATGAACATATTGATACTCACCAAGAAGGTGTGTTCGGTAAAGGGTATCAATATGCAACCAAGCAAACCTACCTCAATAGCAAGAAGTACGAAGCGCTGGTGGTGTCAACCTGTGGTCACGCAATGCACTATCATTGTTACAGGGAAGCTGGTGGACATTCTAGCCATTTTTATTGTCCACTTTGTCGTACCCTACTGAACATCTTCATTCCAAGTTACTTGCCACCATCTACTGGAGGAGGATTGTCAACTGAACAGCTCAATGCTGAACCATTGCATATGAGGTACAACCAGATATCACATTCCAGCAGCGAAACGAAGTCATATCAATTATTGGAAGCCACAATTCATGAAGATTACATGAAGAACAACTGGGGTCCCTTGTTGAGTGGACAGTTTAACTCCATCTTCAATGAAGATTTCTTGTCTAGGTTGAGCAAGAAAGAACTCTTGAAGGGACCTTCCAGAAACATCAAAGTTTTCAATGTCTTGCTGAGATTATCGCTCATGATTGCTGATACTATTCGTATGACTGAGATAATCAGCAGATTGGATGAAAAGAAAGGATATACTGACTTCTTGGAGACGGTTCCCAACACTACTAAGACCCTTCTCAGATCATTGATTCAGACAAGAGCCCTTTTGTTCGAGTTCAGAGAAGTTCCACACCTTCTCAAGAACAAATCGGATTTCCGTGATCAAATTGAAGCCTTTTGGGAATCTGATTACTTGATTGACGGAGCATTCAATGAGTTGGTTATGCTCTTCTTTCAAACTGATGAATCTTTCAATACACTCGCTCGTTTTGGGATGTCCAAGATGTTCACCATTTGCTTCTACTCAATGGTGCTCAGGTGTTTGAAAAACGCCTACTTCAACCAGATTTCTAGGTTTCAATCAAGACCATTAGAGGACGATATTATTGTGGCTCTAGATAAAATATTTGAGTCTGGTAAAAATTCATTTGAAGCAAACATAGTTGAGGCTACTGACCGCAAAGCTTTCTTCACTTGCATCTTTTATGCTGTTGAAAAGTGTATGCTCCCATTTTTGAGACAACTTGTGATATTCATGGATGTGTTGACCTCTGCTGATGAAGGTGACAATAAGCATACGAGTGTTATTGGTGTCAAGAACATAAAAGTTGACATTCAAAGCGAATCACGACTTGATGGTTCAGATGCTTTGTGTGCCAAGTTGAACATTCCAACGTTGAAGGAGTTAATAAGAAGTATCGCCAAGGGTGAAGACGTGGATTCCAGATTGGAATTCGAGTACAAGATTCACGATAACGTTCTTCGTGCCAAAATCCCAAGGTACTTGGACGCAGGTATATTGACACTAGATTACCCTGGTGTTATCAAGTTGATTGACTTGCCCTTCGACTATATGTCGTGCTTGATGGACCACAACGAGAGAATGAGAAGTGGACTGTACGATAATCATATTTGTCTCCATTGTGGAAGCAAACTTGCCTCCAATAGATTTTACAAGCACATGAAGAGATGCTCTGCACACACGTGTATTCTTTACCACCCTTCGAAGAATATGCTCAAAGTTATTATCCGTATTGGTACGGGCCCTATATGCATAGCATTACCAGGTCCTTATCTCACTGTACATGGTGAAGTGAGACAAGCAAACAGCACAGCCAAAGCTACTCTCAACGAATTCAGGTACAAAGACTTGACGAGACTGTGGTTAAACCAATCATTGTTCGGTCTTATAACCAGGACTTTCTATGGGTCAAGACCAGAATACGGTATGAGAATGAATGAAGCCCCATTTGCAACGGCTGGCCTCAATGCACAAGAAAGCAGCGACGAAGAAGATGACAATTATTTCTTTACTCAATTTTCATGGTAGTTGAATAAACACCTCACAACGTATCCCACCCACCAGGATCGATCACACTATCGAGTTTCCTGGCAATGTAGTTAGGAATATTATGGTGTAACCAAGTGTTCTTGATGAAGTCATCATAACGAGGTTGCATCAAGTACAATGTTTTATTTCTTTTGCCCTCGCTAGGCAATTCTCCATGTTGATCAAGAAAGGGGGCATTGATGAACGAGCCACCATTCTTGTGTAAAAGAAGAATGCTCTTATCTTTAGGAAGAAGGAAAATTCCAACGTTGTTTGGACATTCCTTCATCAAATGGGTAGTACATTGACCCTTTTCACTGCCAATAGCACACTTTTGGGTATCAACTACCTCTCCACAGAAAAGACAAACTGCCGGTTCTTCGATAGACTTTCTGGGGTTGTTGTACTTGTCGGAGTAATAATACTTGGTGAAAAAGAAGTCAAGTCTCTCTGGCAAATCAGCTAGCTTGATGACACCAGGGTATTCTATCTTTCTCTGTAAGGAATTGTCATTAAACCTGGCATATTGAGTATAGTACTCTGAGAACTCAGCAAATTTCCTGCTTTCGAATGAGCTATCTTTTGACAAGAGCTTCAGAACCAAATCCGCCAAACAGTCTATGTTCAAAAACGAACATAATTTGTCTGCTTCGAGGAATATAGAACTAATACTGTCATTGTTCATATCATCCGTGTTGGCGCAACACACAAATGAGTAAATAGCAGCACGTCTCAAGAATGGAGTAACAACCTTAACAAGCATCGAGAAGTATACATGGCCAAACCGAGAATCATCGACAATTGGATTGCTGTCTGTGGACAAGCCAATCATTGACCTCATTCTATTGAACAATTCGGTGCTCAATTTGGCTTTCTCTTCATCTATAGTGGAAACAAATGGTACGTCCAAGATGGAGTATTCAGAGCACTGAAAATAATCATGGCTGATTATTTGGCTGGTGACCAAGAAGGCGCTTTGAATCAAGTGCCCCAAAAAACAAGCTTTCAAAATTGCGTTGAATGGTAGTCCAGCACTTGGTAAGGGCATGGTGGACACAAGAAGCTCGAAGTGGTCCTGATCAAGAACTTTATGGCTGAAACTGTCGCTGGAGAAGGAAAGAACATTGGCCAAAATTTGTATATATGGATCCAATTTATTGTTGGAAGTTTGATTCCAATTTTGGCATTGCATCAACAATACGGTATACCTCAATTCATTTAAAGATCTCAAATTGATAAGACTGTTGTGAGATAGTTGATTGATCACAAGAGTACCACTGGATGATACTCCACGAAGAGCTATTTCCGCAGACTTGATTGTATTGATGAAAATATCAATTGACCCAGGTTTGTAGACCTTTGGGAAATAAAATAATGACAATACTTGTTTCATGTTTGAAAGCACCATCTTGAAATATCTGTGATCGTTGGGAGTCTGTGGGTCGAAACTTTGGCGGATCATCTCTTTAGAAGACGAGTTCAAGCTACTCATTGCGATAATATCCTTATTGGCGTCTTGGGAAAACTGCATGAACCATTCTTGTTTATCGGTGTCGAAGAATCTGTTGAAATCAAGAGTCAAGAATCTCCCATCATCAAGAGGCACTGGGTCAAGGAAAGATTTCAATGATCGATTGTTTGAACCCCACATGATTGGAATAAACATGTTATTAATTGCCTTGCAAAGTGGACATAAGAACTCCTTGTGCTCTATGTTGTCAGGAGTATTTCTTGTGATTTGGTTTTGTCTGTTATGGCCATTGAAGTAGTTGAGATAACATCTGAAATGCATTCCATGTCCGCAGCTCAGAGAAACCAACTTACTATCAACGTGAGTTTGGTGTCGAAATCCAGGTCCTATCACATTGTCATCCTTAATTTGCTTCATGAACTTTTTCCAATTATCACTGTAAATGTTACCGTTGTCTTCTCTTTCATCTTCATCCAAACTAGCAGAATCAGAAAATGATTTCATAAACCAAAACTTGTCATCGAATGGCACCGATCTGAATTCTGATGATTTTGAAACGTAGGCAATAATACCAAAAGGTCCAGCATCTTCAGATGTGTTCTGACATAACATGCAATGAGTCTCTGGAAACTGCCAGCCTGGCTCATCTTCAAAATCGTCCATCTCAGCGTCGCTAGTATCAATACTGGTATGACTGTTTTTCTTCATGAACAGGGACTGCTGCTTTTTGAATTTTGCAAGCAACTTTGCTTGCTTTTCCTTCGCTATCCTTTTCTTTCTGTCATGTTCATTCTCCTGACACTTATTTTTTGTTTCCGTGTGGAGATGGTCAATATCAAAATCAGGCATTTGTGATTGTACAGCGCCAACCACATCGTAGTTACTAGAAAAAACCTCAAAGATCGCTCTGATCTTGGCATGATGTGATTTGAAAGCGTCTTCAAGCAACAATGAGTATATCAATTTTGCAATTGAGATCCCAAATGTTTCGGAAATCGACATGAATTGCTCAAAGAAAGTCCCGTACTTTGCTGTGTCGAGTGTATTCTCGTAAGCACATATATGAATAAGGTGTAAAGTCGTCTCCAACATGGTATCCACTTTTTCCAATCCTTTGTCTTTGATGTACAACAATGTCTTTATGATAAAATCAGTAAAGTGTTTCGAGACTGAGAAGTTGCCAACATATTTGTAGATACCCAACTCTTCTGAAGGTCTGAGTCGAGGTATCAATACCAGTTGCTGATCAGCTGTCAAACCTTGTCTCTTCCTCATGATTTCTTTTACCAACTTCACGGCATCATCTTTTGTGTTGGCAGAGTAATTGGAGTAATAAGGGTTGATCCTGTCAAAGTATTCTTCTTTCAAGCGGTAACTTCCAACATCTTTGGAACCATTGGGTGAGGTGAAAACAGTGAGCTCATCAAGAATTATGTCGAACCTCTTCTCCCCAACTATGTGATCTGGTATGAAGGAACAAAGTTTAGTGTAGCTCATCTGACCAAAGCATAAATTATGTATGATCTCGTTCTGAATTCTTGTTTCACTAATCACAGAATCACTCAAACCACGAAGGTACAAGTCTTCTGTTATCAAGTGGATGAAGAAATTTGTGCACTCTTCCACCATGTAAGGAAGTATTTTTGGTTCGTATGCAGTGTTGCTATCATCGATATGTAAGTCACGGACCTGCTCTATTTGATCATTACCGTCTTCGATTTGAGTGTCATCAGTTTCAATAGGACCTGCTTCTGCTGTACTCTCTTTGCTCTCAAGCAGACTGCTGGGGTATGGTTCATTTACCCAATCGTCTAGAAGTAGCCATCTGTTGAGAATAGTAAAGCAAACCAAATTTGGAGAGTGCAAATTTGTGAATAGCTGTACCATAAATATATCCCTCATGTAGCCACTTTCTCTCAAGCTAGTGCTTTTGTATAATTGGAGTTGCGATCTAACGGTGAATCCATTCCTCACCCAGAATCCAGATTTAATCTGTGACATTAGTACCACCGTTCTTATTGAGTACTCAAAAAGTGTAGTTGGAGAGAATTGTTTGAAATTTTGGAGGCTATATTCTTGCATCGAGGAGCTCAAGATCAGTCCCACTTGTTCTATAGTATCGAATCGAGCTAGCTGAATCAACCATGTGAGGAAGGAATGAAGTGGGTGCAAAAAACTGACTTTATCCTTATCAATTCTGAAGTCTGGGATAGGTGTTCCTTCAATGGGCTCAACGATAAACCTCTTCTCTTGGGACAAGTCAACGTCGATAGATTCATCAGTCAAACCTGGGTACTTGTTATCCTCTATCTGCAAAAGAAGTCGAGTAACAAGTGAAATGGAATTGGAGGCTATTTGATGAATCTCAGGTTTGGACAAATCTCCATCTTTGTAGAAAGAACTGAAGCGTTGAGCTATGTATTCACCAAACTGATAAATTACCAGTATAGCATGGAAGAAAGCTGTGTAATCTGGGCTTTCGTACTCCACATGGTTTTTGGATTCTCTTTTTAAAACTGGCCTTCCATGAAAAAGAGCAAAGACATCACATGCCATAGGGAGAACATTGCTAGTTATAATAGATTTGGAGTCACTTCTTGTCAATATGTATCCAATATCAAAAAATATCTGGCCCCATTTTCGATTCTTCAAACTTTTCATAGACACCTCATGACAAACATCAAGGTTTTGTGGTGACTTGATCTCATCAGTGGTGAAGAAGCCATAAATTGCAGCGAGGATTCTTGATATATCCCCGTGGTATATCACTGAAGTTGAGTTTGTTGGACACGTGAAGAGTTGTGTGGAGAGTGTTGCCATTAATGCCAACTCAGGTTCACGGTCCATTGTAAGAAACATATCAGTGATTGCTGGGTACACATCAACATACTGGGAGCAGAGCATCCCACGGTAGTTCAAATTGACGATAAGGGATGTGGAGTATATGTCATGTAAAACATTCCTTATTGATGTCCAAAATCTTATGTCCAAATATATCATGTATTGGAATCGGGAGCCTAAGTGGCTTGATTGTGGATTGTAGTCCGCTATATCAAGATTGTAGTCACATTCTTGACAGAGCTTTTCAGGTAAATCCCATTTAGAAGGAGTAAAAGTCCAATGAGACGATGCGGTGTTTCTTTCGCTGTCAGGTCTGTTGGAAGGTACTTTTGGGATTTTGTTGTGAAAGTCAAGGCGACCAGTATTATAAACTAGTAGTGAATGGATTTTGGGGGCAAGAAGGAGTCCATTGTCCCATCTACCGCAGAAAGCTTTGCAAAACAAGTTCCTAGCGTTATTGTTGATTTTAAACAATTCACTTTCTGTCAAGGCATTGATCCACAAAAGTATTTCGTCACACATATCTTCTCTAAAAACATCTCTGTGACTTCGTATGCAAGTGGCGAGGCCAGTGGCCCCGAGTATTTTTTGTCTTTCTTTGAGAAGTCCAATATCTTTAGAGCCCAACACTATAGCCTTTCCATAAGTCTGGGCTTTATCCGTGACCATCACAGCAAACTGCATCACTTTCCTGCTAGCTAGTCTAACACGCTGAACTGCATCTCTGTAGTGTCTTGCTTGATCATTGTAGACAACAAGGTAGTAGCCCTCGCTGTTTGTATCTGACGGGTCTGAACCCTTTTCGAATCCGTACTTGAGAGGATCAAGCATACTATTCATGGAGTAGTACTCTATAAGTTCCTTGTTTAACTCGTTAGGAGGAACAAACTGAAGATCAGAGTGGGACATAACATCGATGACATAGTCCAACAATACTTCGAGAGTCCGTAGGTACGACTGTTCCAAATCCTGAGGCATCTTCCTAGTACGTATATCCATATCATTTTGTGAGGCGTACGGACACACAAAGTCTTTGACCCAAGCTGAAGGATCACCACAATCGCATACCCCAGCATTTTCTCGAAGACTTATAGTCAAGTGAACTTTGTGGCCCTTGTGATTCTCTGGCACAAAGCAATGTGAGCATAAAGCACAAGTGTCATCGTATCCACAAGTCAAGCATCTGTAAATAGGCTCACCAATCCTGAAAATCCTGGAGCATGGCACATTGGAGTGAATAGCATGATGATTATGAGTGTTGAATTTGGGATCTCTGTTCTCATTGAGCTTGTAGTAGTTGGAAAGTTGCCAGTCGAAGTCTTTGTCTATTTTGTCGGTGGCTTTTTGGTCGTTTTTACCTTCGAAGGCGTTGGGGAAGACCCAATCGAGATACTTTCCTTCGTTCGAGAGCGATAAAAAAAGGGTTTTGCGTATAGACTTACGCACTTTGGCCAGCATGGAGTAGTTATGGGCTGCTGGTAACAAGAAAAGGAACCGCTTCAAAGCGGTAATGTTATCATCGGTCTCCATAAGGTGAATCAAATTTAGCCGCCACTCGCACTAAATGGATTCACTGATCAAGTTCTATGGTCCCAGCGTTGAAGCAAATCGGCAAAAGCTTCAGCGTGTACACGACGTCATGAGTTTGGCGTTGGGGGTTGTGGCTGGTGTACTTTCTCTCGAGAGTTGGGTCGGTTTCGTGGTGTATTTTGTGGGGATGACTATCGCCAACGCTTTGTTTGTGGTTGTATGTTGTGAGGGCCGTCCGCATGACTTCTTCATGAGCCCGTTGCAGCAAGTGTTTGTTGATGGCTTGATGAGTGATGTTCCGGGTTTCATAATGATGTGGTGTTTCGTGATAGCGTTGGTCAAATGAGAATGAGGATGGTTTCATGCAAATAGAAATAAATTAATGAAGTGGCAGTTGTAGGGTGGTGCTAGTGTGCTAGTGGTACTTTTGGTCAGTGCTGATGAGATGACTGTTGGTTTTTCTTGTTCTGTGGTTGAATAGTGTGAGGTGGTTTTGGAGCGTAGCATCTTGAAACTCTAGGACTGAAGACTCACCAGCGAGAAACAAAGAGTCTGACAAAGAGACCAAGAGTGTGTTGCAGTCCTGTCTTGCTGGATTTTGTAAGTTTCTCTTAATGAACACCTCCTTTCGTGAATCATCATTGGACAAGTCGGAGAATCATCCAGATCATCCCTTTTTGATCCATCAACTCCATCCGTCAACTTGTGTGTCACTTTTGGCGAAGTTACTTTGCTCTTATGTTTGTCTATTTCTACTGATTTTTACGCTTCACTGACAAGTCAAGTTTGTCACTAGCATTAGCCAATTGTGAAATGCTTCGAATCAAAATCAACAATTACCACGCTGCTTCGAGCCATATGACTTGTCGTAGTCCCCTTTAGGTCCTGACTCGGTTGGAGATGTCAAGATCCTCTGACAGGTCGCCAATTGCTTGTTCAACCACAAACTCAGGGTCTTGAAGCCGCCATTTTCAGCCATTGATCGCAACCACCAGTCACAAACAGTCACAAACAGTCAGCGCCACAGCACTACAACGCTGGTGTCTTCATCTACACTCCCACTGTTTACAAATTTGTGACTTCCTCAGCCACAAGTCGCTCCACCAAAAACATTTTGTTGCAATTTGTTTTCTCACCAACAACTCCATAATGGAAAAAATTGACCTCTCTACCAACGCCAGAAAGATCGAGGACGCTTACCTCAAAGTCGTCCGAGGATCTGCTGATGCCAATTACGTCGTTTATACCACCGACAAGTCGTCAGTGGTTGACGTCACTGAAATTGGTTCGGGTTCGCTCGACGAATTCGTGGAACATTTCGAAGATGGTCACGTCCAGTTCGGTTTAGCTCGCGTACAAGTGCCCGGATCCGACGTGTTCAAGAACTTGTTGTTGGGATGGTGTCCAGACAACGCTCCAGCCAAGGCAAGACTCTCGTACGCTGCTAATTTCGCTGATATCGCAAACGTGTTGAGCGGTTACCACGTTCAAGTGACTGCTCGTGACCAAGACGACTTGGACGTTGATGAGTTGTTGAAGACTGTGTCTGCTGCTTCCGGGGCCCGTTACTCAATCCAGTCCAATGCTAAACCAATCACTTCAAAACCTTTTGCCAAACCAACTCCTGCACCTGCTGCCAGATCAACTCCACCTCCAGTGAAGAAACCTGCACCAAAACCTGCAGTTAAACCGAGCTTCGTTCCCAAGTCCACCGGTAACCCCATCAAGCTCGACTCTTCCAATGACGATGGTTGGGATGGCGAAAAGGAAATCGAAGAAAGAGATTTCTCGAAAAAACCATTGGAAGATGTTCCTTCTGCTTACAAGCCAACTAAAGTTAACATTGAAGAGTTGAGAAAACAAAAATCAGACACCATCTCTTCCACGCCAAAAGTCTCAACCCCTGCTGCTGTTGATAAAGAAGAATCTCCTGCTTCTCTCAAAGACAGATTGTCCGCTTACAAAGCCAATGAAGAGCCATCTGACGGTAGACTCACGTCTCTTCCAAAACCAAAAGTTGGAAACGTCGGAAGTCGTTTCACTCCTGCTTCAGGACCTTCATTTGGTGCTAAGCCTTCAGTTGTTAAGCCAACTGAGAACAAAACCGACAAACTTGTGGGCGGTTTATCAAGAAACTTCGGTGCTGAAGGTGGAAAGACACCAGCTCAATTGTGGGCCGAAAAGAGAGGCAAGTATAAGACTGTTGAAGCGGATGAGGAACCTGTTAAGTCTAATGAGTTAGAACAAGAATTCGCCAACAAAGTCAACATCCAAGAACCAGAGCCTGAACAAGAAGAAGAGCCAGAGCCTGAACAAGAACAAGAAAGTCAAGAAGAAGAAGAAGAAGAAGAGGAAGAGAAAGAGGAAGAATCTAAACCCTTCGAACCTCCAATAATCAAACCAGCTTCATTCCCAGCTCCTCCAAAGAGAAACTTACCACCTCCACCAGCTGAGAAGGAAGAAGAACCAGCTCCATTACCTGCTCGTGCTGTTCCACCTCCACCAGCCAGACCACAAGCTGATGAGGAGCCAATTCCAACATCAGCACCCGAAACCGCTGGCGGTATAACTGCGATCGCTGAGTACAGCTACGAAAAGGATGAAGATAATGAGCTTGCTTTCGAAGAAGGTGATTTGATTGTGGAGATTGACTTTGTTGATGAAGACTGGTGGTCAGGAAAACATCAAGTCACCGGTGAAGTAGGATTATTTCCAGCATCTTACGTTGTGTTGAGGGAGTCAGAGACTACCGCTGCGGCAGCTGAGCCTGCAGCTTCTGAGCCTGAGCCTGCTGAAACCAAACCTACTGCCACTGCAGAGTACGCTTACGAGAAGGACGAGGACAACGAGATTGCTTTCGATGAAGGTGATGTCATCGTTGACATAGAGTTTGTCGACGACGACTGGTGGTCTGGTACTCATGAAAAGTCTGGTGAAAGCGGATTGTTCCCTGCCAACTACGTGAAATTGAACAATTAAACTAAAAAGTTAAGTAAATTCATAAATAGAGGAAATCTAAGTTCTTAAATAGTTTTTGACTGCCTCACCCCACGCGCCTCTTCTTTTGTAGAAGGCCATGTCGTCGGGTAAGGAGTCAATGCCCCTGATCATCTCGTCGGCAAGGCCTTCCTGTTTGATTTGTTTGACAAGTGTCAAGTACGTTCTCACAGTCATGATGAATGCCCTTGAAAGCGGGAGCCTCGTTAGCACTTGTCGCTCGCACCGCAAGAAACACCCGTCGTCGAAATTGATGTCGTCAGCTGTGAGCGTCTTGAGCTCTCCGTCGTAAGCGTGGTTTCCGGTAAGAGCAAAGTGATTCTTGTGGGTCTGCACCGACCAGTTGGTACGAACCCAGAGATCCTTGGGTTCCAATCGATTGAAGAATCGGGTCATGGAATCCTTGAGTCGAGATTGGTATTGCGGGACAGGTGCATGAATAAAAGAAATGGGTTTATTGTGGCCCTCACTTGGATCAAACCCGGCTGGAAACCCTGTAATGGCTCCACGTAACTTGTACTCCTCCTCTTTATCCTTAGGATCGTCCTTGACGAGAATAACGACGTCCTCCTCTATTGTTCCTGACAATATCTTGAGTAGCTCAAGGGGATCTTGGTTCTTGTGGGTGCCAGGTATACTCTCGTTGTGAATAACATTGTGCACAAGGTTGCCTTTTCTAACAAAGTACTGCGGGTACCGTTGGCACATGAAGTCAATTGTCTTGTCGTAGAACTCCTGCACTGCCAAAACGCTTCGACTGCTTTCATGTACGTAGACTGTTTGCTTTGGGTGCTCTGAAGTCAATTGTCTTTTCATGGTCGTCACATGCTTGTATGTGTCCTCGAGCAACAACCACTGTTCTGGGGTCAGTGAGATATTCTTGACCCCCATGTTGGGATTGAAGTTCTTCTTTCCGACAAAGGGCCTTATCTTTAAAGGGGGAGTTTCATTCCACTTGAAATTAGCATCTATAGGCTCCACTTGCGAAGTGACAGTCGATGGCTGCTTGTGAGACTGCCTCCAATGATAGATCAACCACAATGCCACAATGACACCGCCAAGATGTAGAAAGAGCATTGACGTGAGTGGGAAATTTCGCATCCATATAAATGTTTCGGGACACCATCCCGCAAAAATTCCGCTCTGATAACGATGTGTCAAAACGACTAAAATATCAAGTCGTTCATCGCCAAGTTGGTATTGCTTGTAAGTTCCACTTTTTCTATGCGTGGGTAGTTGCGAAGAAGGCAATGAATTGGGTAAATCTTTTCCCCAAGGAGATTGGTGTCATCAATGTAAACGGCCTTGATGCGAGCTATCATGAAATTGACTTTCTTTATGACATCGTTGACAATGGTTACGAGCGAATTGAAGCTGTCGTCGAACATGCGATCGCCCTGGTCGAATATAGACGAGTCAAAATAAAAATAGCACTCGTTCAAACGACTGTATGGGAGTTGCGAAACGTGACAAGAGTTGACAGCTGTGAATGACGTATTGTACTTTATAGTCAGTGCTTGTTGATAGTAGTCTATGGCATCAGACAAGAATTGCTGGATGAATTTCAATCCGTCAAAAAACATGAAATGGATCTTCCCCATAAAGTCAAGTGACCTTTGGGGAACATCTTGAAAATTGTTGAGGTAGTCGATGAGTTCTTTGAACGAATCAAAATAGACAATTTTGTACTTTGAAGGTAAAGGGTAATTTGCTTGTTCACTAATCTCCAAGAGTTTCTCTTCGACCTGCGAAACTGAGCCGTTGGTAACGACTAAAACGTCATTAGCAAAATTGGGCACACAAGTAAATTTCTGAATCATGTTATCAGCACAATTTTATTGGCTCTTGATAACACTTTATACGATTGTGAAAATGCCTTACAGCAATTGTGGGGTTGCAATAGTATAAAATCACCGAAATGCCAACTCCAATTTTAGCTTTTCAACAAAAAAATCGGTAGTAATTGCCAAATTTTTTGTTTTTCTCCCCACAATTCACGGGCCGAAAAATGGCGTTTAATGGTGACTTTCGTCTTCACTTGCTGATTGGTTAGTTTCGTCAATTTGTACACTTGGTGATTCACTTTGTGATTCTGTAATGTCCACCCGCTCGTCCATGTACGAGGGGGGATTTTCTGGGGGCATTAAGCTGGCCAACGAAATTCTCTCATCACTTGAATTCTCCTCATTATACGCATTGTAACTGAATTTGTCATTGGTCATATCGTTGTCATCTCCGTCTTCCTGTCCGTGCCAGAAATCAGGGGGAAAGTCGTTGTCACGGTCACTGAGATCGTTCTCTTCATCAATTTCCGACCTTTCGAGAAGAATATCGGCATTGAATTTGTTGTATGCGGGTGGTGCAGGACCTGATCCTTCGAGTGGTGCAAACCCCCATTTCTTCACATTCCCTTCGATGAAAACGTACCCCATTTGGCCCAAATTTACGTGTATAGAGCACATGTTGTTGGCGCCAATTATAGGAAATATCTGGCCTCCATGAGCAATCTTGAAGTTCTTGATGTGTCCACCTAACTTGGACTCGCTGAGTTTCTTACCATTCCTAGTGAAGAAGACCGTACCGCTTCTAACTCTGTAGCCAATACCTATGACGTCACCTTCGACAAAAGCAGGGAACGGGGGTTCACTAACAAACTGGAATGGCTGGTTGTGTCTGCGGTAGCCATCGCTATCGTAACTGATAGAATGTGCGTGTCTTCCTGGTAGTCTGAACCAAGGGTATGGTTTGATGCCTATGCCTATTGAAATTTTTGTTTCTGGATTGGGCATACTGTAGATTTTACTCTCAAAGTAGTAGACGTCGTTCTTCAAGGGGATGGGGAGGTTTGTTTGGGTGGAACATTCGAATTTCTTGAAGAAGTTGAGTTCGGTTTTGTTGACTATGAGTAGGTCGTTATGTGTAAGCATAGTGTCTTTGACGAATTCCCATGCCGCCACACCCTTCTCCTGGATGAGCAAGTTCTGCGAGAGTGTGAGGTCGTTGCGAAAGTATGGATTTGACGATAGATAGTCTTTGGACTGGAAGTAGAGTTCTTGCTCTTCAGCGTCCAACTCTGAATAAACCTGGTTTTCTTCGTGGCGACGCAAGTCTTCCTCCGAGAGCATCGTGCCATGACGGTAGAAGTACACAGCAGCGTAGACAACGGCGGCGAGCGCCACTAGAGATAAGAACCCAAAACTGATAACGATAACCAAGACGCTCAAACCTTCAGAGCGCAGGTCTGGTGGTCTAAGCAGTGGGTTCTTGTCGATAGCACTGCCTTCGTCGTACATATAAGCGAAATGCCACGGCGTGCTAGCTGAATCTGGGTGTGACATAGTGTTGCAAAAGTCGCATCAGCTGGATGCCAATTTGAGTAGTGCAGGTTCAATGAAACGAGCCATTGAAATCGTTACACAAAAGCTGAGGACTTACACAGAAGGTTTAATTTTGCGATGGAATCGGGCCAAATTGGTACGTAGTCAGTCTTGTGGGCTTAATATAGACCAAGCAGCTCAACTGTGACAGTTTTCTGGAATGGGTAGAAGAAATAAAAGTTCAGGAGCGATTAGTTGTGACATGGTTATCTTTTTGGTTGCAAAAATGCCTGAGTGAGTGTGGAGAGAAATACTCACCTGTACTTTGTAGGTCGTATATGATACTCTCCTTGTGTTGAACATGCTGCTCTGTGTCGTGGCAAGTGATGTGTTGATTTTTTCCCGAATTGCAGTTTTCACATTATTCAAGTAAATGACCCATGTCGTTTTATATTCACTAAAAAGTGACAACCACTACATGAAACATTCCACAGTTTACTTCCATTGGAACCCTTGGGACGCTGGAGACGGCATTGTTTTTCACATGTTCAGCTTCTAACGTAAATGGCTGCGCTATCACAGCTACAACTGACTCAATCAGAGACCGATCCTTACCCGAAGTTCGAGAGCTTACGCCTACGAGGCCTCTCGCTTCAAGAGGGCTTGTTCTTATACTTCAGAAGACAAAGAAACAGTGTATGACCCGGATAAAGCACCGTTAATCTGGGGAACAACTTCATCGACCTTTCTGACATCTTACGACGAGATGTCGCCCAGCAGATAAGAACGTCATGCACCTGAACTGTTCCAAAGACAAGTGGTTCAAGATTCGCTAACTGTCTACAAAGCTACTGAGTGTCGAAAGCTCAATGACGAAGCCAAGCCAATTGGAGGCATCTTAGTTATTTCAGCTTGAGACACTGGAGCCTGCTGAAACTAAGCTAACTCGGAAACTCGAGTAACTTAGGCCAATTCAGCGGGTGCTAAATCTTCCAGCTTGTGATAGATCATATGAAACCAGAGCGATACTTGACATTTTGTCAGGAGGACTAAATTCCACAAAATGTGATCTCAAACAAATAGTTTTTTGTTGAACTGGTTCTGATGTCAAACAGAGGCCAGAGTTTGCTTGCTTCGCAGCAGGCGTACTACATCGAAACACACAACGAGGAGTTGCTCACCACTCAGTACAACAACACAGGCTCCCCCGATAAGAGCATTAGGGAAAGAGCTCTCAATGGTCTCTTGGAAGATCGGTTGAAAACACTCCTCTTGAGGGCAGACCAAAAGAGGAGGTTGCAGCATTCGGATGCCACTTACGTCACTTATGATATCGGATCAGGTGAGGCACCAATGTTGAAGTTTCACGTCAAGAGTACGGATTCAAAGCCTTCAGAAGGTGAATTACTGAAAGTGAGCGCCTTGAGACACAAGGACCCGCTTTTCTGCGTTGTTAGCGCGTATGCGTTGTCACTATGGTATAACTTTGACATGAAAGAGGGTAACTTGAGCTACGACAACAGACCAAACTTGTTCGGAGAAATGTTCCTCGATTACAAAGTCCTATGGAGCGAAGACTCGCAAATGATTAACCCCATCAGTGAAGCTCACGATGATGCGCTTGCTACAGAGAATCTATTAGCAGCTGGGCTCTCATTGAACTACACCAGGACTGACCTGGGTAGATTTTTGGGAGCTGAAGGGGCTGATGCCCAGTCGCTCAGTCTCGAGCAAGCCTTCAGAGCTGCTTCCTGGAGCATGCAAGGTGTTGAAACGCATCACCTGAACATGCTTACGTTGCCATATATGCTTCACTCTGCTGGGTTTGCACCAAACCAGGTTTATCATGTACCAAGAACCACCGTTGAACCTGCTGCTACTTTGAAAGCCAAGATCTTCCCGTGGCTAGAGGAGACGTTGGAAGAGTACGAAAGAGAAGGTTCAGATGACCGTGTGGCCATCAATATTGGCTACCATTTCCTCTTGATGCTCGAGGCGTTTAGAACTGTGATTTTACAAGACTTGGCTGTTTTATGCAAGAGAGTCCCATCGAGTATCTTCGCCCAACACGAAATTACCAGGGACCCTGATTTCGTGATCTTTCAAGAAAGAGTTTTGCAAGCTAATGATGCTGACTCAATGGGAGACCAGGGGACAATACCCAAAGATGCTATTGATGGTGTCATCCCACAGATGTACCAAAGTCTGAAGTCTTTCACTGAGAAGCAAGCAGAAATTACAAAAGCCATGGCAGACCAAATGGCAAGATTCGAAACTCATTCAGGTAAGAGATTGGATAATTTGAAGAAGGCACTTGCACAAGAGAGAACTAGGAAAACACTGCTTGGAGATGGATGGCCTAATGTTGAACAACTGCTCGAAGCTTTGTACGAAACTTTCAAGGCCGTGAGAGGAGACCCGACTGGGGCTACTGGACCAGTGTTGGAGAGTTCTACAAGGAAAAGACAAGACAACCATCTGACCCCTAGATCTTGAAGTTTACTGTTGCAGATGTGAAGATTGGACTTGTCGGCCACAAAGGCACCAAGAAGTTGACACAGTCATGATGACAACTGTTTTCAAGGACCTGGTTTGAGCAAATGAGGGAGACATCGTTAGATTCATTGATACAATCCAAGGGAAGGAAGGCTTCAAGACTTCGTCAGATACATTATACCTGAACTTTTGGAGGACTACATGTTGTCTAGGCTCAAGGCTTAATGGTGAAACGGAACCAAGAGTAGATAAATATTTGGAGTAACACCTCAATGACAAGCACTCCAAGAAGAGCCCACTCCGACTGTAGCTCTGGTTCACCAGTAGTGAAACGGGCCTCACTACACCAAAGACACTAGTTATTGTATTGATCTATTTCCATCAAAAACCGTCAATTGGCTGGCTGGTTTCTGGGGTTGAGAGCACGCCTAGCACGAAAGGCCAAGCTGTCTTGACCTGCAATGGTCAAGAGGTTGTCGAAGAGCAAAGCGGCAAAAGGCAAGAACATCACTTGCTTGTAGATAGGACGAGACATTGGTTGGCTTGTTGTTAAAAGTTTTGAAGTTTGGTGGTGGCAACAATACCACGAGCCTCAGCCCGAAGTTTGTTCCGGCAGTGGCAATTGACCGGTGTTGGTCGTGCGGCATTTAGCCATAAGCTGATGACAGTGCTGATGACAGCGATAGCGCTTTAGCTGTTTGATTGGCCAACTTTTCGACGCAGGGCTCACTTGAGTCCTCATTGGGCGTGGAGATCCACTCTATGCCGACACATGACCAACAAGGAGCTTCATCACCACGAGAAATGTCAACTATTGCCGAAAAAGTGTCAGGTCTACGAGTACAAGAGCACATAACCGGATGGATTCGTTGACTTCTTAGGACACAGGTCACTGGCGCTACAAGTTACAGAACGTCTCATACATTGACTACTTCTCTGCTAACTCGGAGTCGGGGGTGATTCCCTTGAGCTTCCACCTCAAGCACATGGCCAAACTGGGCTCACCGCCAATGGTGAAAAATGTGTCGATTAAAATGGCAGAAAATGGCAAGAAGAGCGGGTCTGTGAAGATGGCGGTGGCTGCTCTCTCGCCGAGATTGGAGGCTTTGAAAGATCCCGTGAACAATTTGAAAAAAGATGACATGGTGAAAAAAGGTCTCCACGCAGTATTTATACTGGCAGGAATTGACGCATTGGGGCCAGTGTCACTTTAAAAATTTGCCTCAGGCTCGTGACTGATTAGGACATCCACATCATGTACGCTTCAGCAGCTGACAGGTCAGTGCTTGGCAGCCTAGCACAGAGTCGGCTCGGAAATGTCAGCTCTGGGAATAACACCAACGACATGACTCTCAAGTGGAGAGGTTACGCTGGTGCCGGTTGCCGATTGCCACTGACACTCTCAGGGACTGGTTGCCACAAGGAGTTTGCCATCAGTTATTCCACCAATCAAAATATGTCTCGGAAATACTTGACGTGGTGCTCGCAATTCGAAGCCGCAGAATCAAACTGGAAAAACATGTTTGGACCGTCATCAAGCGTCCTTCCCGTACCAGTGTTTTCCTGACTGTGATTGTCTTGCTAGTTGCAGGAAACTTACTAGCTGGTGAACAGTTGAAAGTTCGTCGTCATATGACAAAAGTTCTTCCGCTCGACACCACCTAGAGAGACTCAAGACTCTTCGCTGGGTAGACTGATGGGACACCGCTGCCTTGGATCGTTCGTGTGTGAACATTCTGCTGGCGTTTGGATCAAGCATCTAGTAGATGGTGCGCTTGAAGGTGTAGGAGCCCTCAAGATACTTGACGTCGTCGTCGTCGAGCTTCAACAAGCAGCCAACCAAAACGTCGTCAACTCTTTCTGGCTTGCTCAAGCCCACAATGGGACTGTACCCTTTGGAGTTCATCCAAGCGATGTTGATTGCTGTCATCGACACGTTGTGCTTGTTGGCCAACTTCTCAACTCTGTTGATGGTCTCGATGTCGGAGTCACAAAACTTCTCCAAACCTGCCTTCATGAAATACGTTTTCTGACTGGCAGAGGCACGCAAAGTCAGGTCCTTGTCTTCAGTGTAGGGCCTACACAAGATTCCCTGGGCAAGTGGAGAGTAAGGAACGAGCCCCACGCCAGTCTCGTCACAGTAAGCGTTCATCTCACGCTCTTCCTCCCGGTACAACAAGTTGTAGTAGTTCTGCATCGACACGAACTTGTGCCAGCCGTTCTTCTCGGCGATGTGCTGGTACTGAATGAACTGGTAGGCTCTCATGGAGGAAGCACCAATGTATCTGACCAAGCCCTGGTCTATGACGTCGTTCAACGCCCTCATGGTCTCCTCTTGAGGAGTTTCAGGGTCGTATCTGTGGATCTGGTACACATCAATGTAGGTGCCCAAACGGTCCACTGACAGGGTGACAGCATCAAAAATGTGTTTTCTTGACAAACCCGTAGTATTGATTTTGGCGACCTCTGCCTGGTCCTCGCCCATGTAGAAGAACACTTTGCTCATGATGACCACGGAGTCTCGAGGAATCGAGTACTTCTTCAAGAACTTGCCCAAGAGCCTCTCACTTTCACCGTAGGAGTAAGCGTCAGCGGTGTCAAAGGTTCTGAGGCCGCTGTCGTAAGCTTTCTTCAAAACCGCCATCACTTGGTCCTCGTCTTCGATCATCCAGTCGGCCCATGACTTCTTCCCGAACGACATGCATCCGACCACGACTTTCGATATTTTGAGACCAGACTTCCCGAGTCTGGTGTAGAGTTCTGCTGGAATTTCGGTTGACATTTGGGTTTTGCGGGCTTGTTGAGCGTTTTATACGAATGTGGAGCGGAATTCAACGGTTTTCTTCAAATCCCGACGTTTAGTATTTGGTGGGGGAACCAACTCTGGTGGGTGGTGGGTATTCAGCTCTTACCTGGCCTTAGCCTGAAGACAGCCCCTCTCGACAAAGCCCCGCCATTGAAAAGGACCCCACAAGATCAAGCATGGCGATTATGAGTCATGCTGGTGGGTTTGTGCACAGGTCTACTGGGACAGGTCTCGTGATTTGTGGTCCAGCTACGGTTTACGAGCTTCGACCAATGCGATGCTCGACGAGGCTCTGGTGGTGCGATGGTACGAGTCTCTGGCACATCGCCTGATCCACGTTGTGTCTCCGCATACGGCGGGATATCCAGCACTGGTGCAAGTGCGCTGTAAAAATAGTCTCAAGGCGGCGTGGAGCCAGCAAAAAAGTCAGATTTCTGCCTAAATCGTTAGCCAGCCACCGCGTAAAAATACCGGTAGCACCAAAGAAGGCGAGTTGCGCTTTTTGTGCCTTGACAACACGATGATATTTTCTGCATCAGGATCCTAGGGTTGGCTGCAAAGGGCAGCGTTGCGTTACGGTGGAATTGTGTACAAGTATTTAAGCAATTGCGTGTGTTCCTGGCGGTATGTTTTTCAAGTTCTTATCGACCGCTTTACTAGCAGGGACAGTTTTAGCCGACTGCAATCCCTTGAAACAGACCAATTGTCCCGCCAACAACGCATTGGCAGGCTCCTTCAAGGAGCAGTTCCACACAGAGTCGGACCATTTCGATGTTTTGAGCTCCAAGGGCCTCGCCTACACTGACCAGGGCCTCGAGCTTTCTCTCAAAGATCGGTTCGATAACCCCAGATTAAAGTCCAATTTCTACATAATGTTTGGCAAAGTGGAGGTGGTCATGAGAGCGGCGCCTGGCCAGGGCGTGGTGACGTCTTTCTACTTGCAGAGCGACGACCTAGATGAAATCGATATCGAGCTACTTGGTGGTGACACCACGCAGTTCCAGTCTAATTTCTTCTTCAAGGGCGACACCACGACTTACACTCGTGGAGAGTTCCACAACACGCCGGGCGACCCCACACAGGAGTTCTTCACTTACACTGTCGACTGGACAAAGGACAACATCACCTTCAGTCTCAACAACCAAGTGGTGAGAACCATTTTGTCCACCGATCCCCAGGGGTTCCCCCAGACACCGATGTACTTGATGACGGGGATCTGGGCTGGTGGAGATCCCGATAACAACGCAGGAACAATCGAGTGGGCTGGCGGTTTAACTACCTATGGTCCCACCTACACCATGGGCATCAAGTCTCTCATTGTGACAGACTACTCTTCTGGCGATAAGTATGAGTACTCCGATCAGTCTGGTGCTTGGACTTCCATCAAGGCGATTAATGGTCAACTTAATGGAAGGCTCCAGCAGGGCAGAGAGGAATTCGAGGCTTTGCAGAATGGTGAAAGTGTCAAGCAAGAGACGAGTGTGGGGCCAAGCAGTGGAGCAGAGACTGAGACCAGAGCCAGTGCCACTCAAGGCTCTACTACGCAGGCCACTACAGATGCCACCACTCAGGCCACTACACAGGCCACTCAGGCCACCACCAATGCCAAAGTCACCGACTCCAGTGTGCCGACCACACTAATGACTTCCACAATTTCATCCCAGGTGCACAACTCGACTTCAACTAGCAGACCAGTGCCCACAGTAAACTATGGGTCGCTTGACTACGTTAACGAGGCAAGGCTTTATGGGCCCTTGAAACTCATAGCGCTAGTGGCTCTCACCTTTGTATTATAAACTCACTGAACTCACGAATAAACGACACCACTTTCAAACCAGTAGATCCTTGACGTCATACTTGCCATAGAGCTGTGATACCATGTAGAGCAAAAAAGCAAAAAAGAAGCGACCTCGGTGAGGATTGAACTCACGATCTTAAGATTAACAGTCTTACGCCTTAGCCAGCTTGGCCACGAAGTCTTGCTTATGACTGAAATTGGAAGCGCTCAGCTATGTGGGCGACGAGAGATATCACCTGTCAGACTGCACAATGACGGAGTTTAAATGATAAGATAGCGCCGCTAAGAAAAAATTTGACTATAATTGCGCTCTTTATGAACGGCACGGAATTTGAAAAACGTGAAAAAGAAGTGCCTGTCGCTCCACGTCGCCAGTCGTGGTTCCGTTTTAGGTTCGTCTTGTATGCTGCAGGACTTTTGTCTTTGATTTACCATTTGAATTGGTTTAATTACCAAAGTCGTGCAGAGCCTGACTTCAGAAAGGTTTTTCTCCAGGCTCTTGAAACCAATTTGGCTTCCAACTGGTCCAGGATCTACACTTCCGAGCCTCACTTGGCGGGAACCAACCTTGGACTTGTCAACTTCACAAGGGACAAATTTGAGCAGTACGGATTCGAGACCTCGATCGATGAGTACGAGGTTCTTTTGTCGTACCCATTGGACCATGCTCTCAACCTCGTCGACTCAAAGTCTGGCGAAGTGTTGTACAGGGCTTCGTTGGAGGAAGACGTGCTTGAAGAAGACGAAACCACCGGTGCTAAAGACAGAATCCCAACTTTCTTGGGTTACGCTGCTAATGGTAATGTTACTGCTGAGTACGTCTACGTCAACTACGGAAGAAAAGAAGATTTCGAGACTTTGAAACAGCTCGGCGTCGATGTCACTGGTAAAATCGCTGTCATGAGATACGGTCGTCTCTACAGAGGCTTGAAAGTCAAGTTCGCTCAAGAAAATGGTGCTGTTGGTGCCTTGATTTACAGCGACCCAGGTGATGATTTCGGTATCACTCCTGCCAACGGTTACGCGCAATACCCTAAGGGTCCTGCAAGACAAGAATCCTCGGTTCAAAGAGGTAGTTTGATGTTCTTGGGTGGTGAAAACGCTTACCCTGGTGATCCAACAACTCCAGGTTACGGTTCTAAACCAGGCGTTGATCGTGAAGAGCCCAAAAACATTCCCAAGATCCCTGCTTTAGCCATTTCTTACCGTGAAGTCACTCCAATCTTGAAGGCCTTGAACGGTCATGGTGTCAAAGTCGACGACAAAACCTGGATTGGTGAATTAGATGGCTTCAAATACTACACTGGTCCAGCTAAGCACACCGAATTGAACTTGTTCAACCACCAAAACTTCACTCTCAACCCAATTTACAACGTCTATGGTGAAATCGAAGGTGAACGTAAAGATGAAGTTATTTTGATTGGAAATCACCGTGACTCTTGGATCAAAGGTGGTGCTGGTGACCCTAACTCTGGTTCTGCGGTTTTAATTGAACTCGCTAGAGCTTTTGGAGAATTGAAAAAGAGTGGCTACAAATTCAAGAGAACCATCATCTTACAGAGTTGGGATGGTGAGGAATACGGATTAATTGGATCCACTGAATTCGCTGAATTGAACGCTAAATTATTGCAAAAGAAAGTCATTGCTTACCTCAACTGTGACGTTGCTGTTACATCAAGAAACTTGGACTTGGGTGCTTCACCTGCTTTGTATAGTGTGTTGAGAAAAGTTGCTGCTCAAATCGAATACCCTGGAGAAGAAAAGGGCACTTTACTCGATCACCTCAACAAGAGAACTGGAGGTGAGATCAAGAACTTGGGTTCTGGCTCAGATTTCACTGTCTTCTTAGAGCACTTAGGTATCCCATCTGCAGATATTGGGTTCGGAGCTCAAGATGGAAACAGTCCAGTCTACCACTACCACTCCAACTACGACTCTTACCATTGGATGGAGAAGTTTGGTGACCCTGGTTTTGCTTTGCACAGCGCTTTAGGAAAATTCTTGGGATTGTCCGCATTGGAGTTGAACGATAAAGCAGTTATCAACTTCAGATTAACTGACTACGCCGACGCCTTGGACAAATACTTCAAGAAGGCAATTGAAAAGATCCCAGAAAACTGGTTAGATGTGCCTGTTGAAGACAAGGCTACTTGGATGCAATACTTGGTTTCACCATTGATGGCAGAGAAGTACATGAGTGACATCACTAGTGGATACTATGGTGGAGCACGCAAGTTGCCACACCACGAGTTCATCACTCTGTGTCACAGACACGGTGGTAAGATGTACAACTCTCACAAGAAGCACTACACTTTGGGACAAGTGATCAACTCTACCTCAACTGAATTGTTGAGATTGAAAGAGAGCACTGAGATCTTTGACCAAGACGGAGACTCACTCCAAACTCAGTGGGACAACAGAGATACATTACATTTCTGGCAAAGAATCAAGTTGCACTTCAACATCAAGAAGCACAACAAACTTGCACAATTTTTCGAGAGAAACTTCTTGCTTGAAGAAGGATTGTACAACAGACCATGGTTCAAGCACATTATCTTTGTGAGTGGCAGATTCACTGGTTACGCAGGACAAGTTTTCCCAATTATCCAAGAACCAGTTGAAGATGGTGACTTCAACAGAACTGTCAAGGGACTTGGAATTGTTTACGGAACTTTCAAGAGAATCGCCGACTACTTAGTTGTTTAGTGTATACGTTAATTTCACCATGCCTGTATTCAAACTATCATTCACAACTATAAGTTACATTGTAAAGAGTATTTTAAGTTGTAGTCTTTGTCAAAGACTCCCCAGTATTTTTCGACATCAGAGGTACCAGAAGTGTCAGGTTTCCAGGCTTCATCGAAAGCTTCGAAAACAGCAACGTTAACACCCCAAGCTCTGATAGCGCAAATAGCATCTTGCCAGAAGTCTTTAGCATTTTCAACAGATGGTTCAGAAGCTTCAAAGTGGGTACCGTCAGTTGGCCATCCAGTTTCACCAACCCAGAAGTTGATGTCGGTGGAGCCTTTAGCGGTTTGGATAACTTGCAAAGCTTGCATAATGTCATCAAAGAATGAGTAGGAAGCATTTTGCTTGGTTTGTCCTTGCCAGTAAGAGAAGGCATTGGCGTAAGTGAAGTCAGCAGCCTTGATAGCTGGTTCAGATGCTCCATCAACGATGACGTTCCAAGAGTCAACGAAACCGACTGGAACACTGGAGTAAGAGTTACCATCTTTGTCCTTAATGTTACTCAAGAATTGTTTGATGTCGCTGATTTTGTCAGCTAATTCGGAAGCGGTCATGTCCTCTCTGTACAAGGCTTCAGATCCAACGGTGAAAACCTTGAAAGTTGAAGTTGACAATTGAGGTAAGTAAGTGGACAAAGCATTCTTTTCATCTTGGAAATGGGCTTCATCGTTTGGCCAAATACCTGCCATAATTTGGAAACCAGCCTTTTCAGCTGCTGGCCCTAAAATTTGTAAAGTGTTACAGTCAGAGACGGCGTAAGTTTTGACAATTTTAGAGTAAGGAGCTAAAGTCTTGAAGTCTCCAGCATATTCTTCAGCAGTCTTACAGTTTCCAGCGTTGTCTTTAACACCCAAGTTGAAAGCAAGCTATAATTGTTAGTATTGACAGATTTTCCAAGTTGAAGAAGTGAATTTGGTGTCGTTGGCGGCTTTGAAAAGTTCCGACAAAACCGGCCGTAACTCATCTAAAATTGGCGGAATCGACTCCAAAATTCACTCAGAAGTTTCCATTACATACATCACCAAGAGCAGTGACTGAGGCCACAGAAGCGGCAAGAGCAACTAAATATTTGAATTGCATTTGTAACGAAAGTGTTGATCTCGAGAAAATTTTGTAAACACAACTCAAAACTAAAAATAGGTGTCTAGAAGTAACATCACGTGACAGAAACAAGGGACTCTGATACGTCATACGATGGTCACGTGGAAAAGTATTTTGGGGAGGATGCGTGCTTTCTAGGAATTATATACAGGACATCGACTCTCCTGATGTTACAAGATGTTACAGGTACCACGAAGAATAATATACAGGACTTGGATATGGGAACAATCTGCAGGAAATTAAGTCTACGTCGTCAAGTTTAGGAAGCCAACCAATTGGATGAGACGGAAATTTCACAGGGAATCGAGCTTTGACCGGTGGCTGAGTCTCACTGATCATTGGTGTTTGTTGAATGCAACTCTGACAGCATTGTCATCATGTGTGCCTTGATCACCCTGGACCATCATAATGAATGTAGCATTACCGATCCGCTGATTGTATAGGAGAGTGCGCTAACGAGATCTTGCGTGCTCAATGGTGTCATGATGTTGGGCTTCTTAGATGAACTTCCAGACTGCTAGCCACGATAAAAGAGGCTGGGAGCAGAGCAGGCCTTGTTGACATCTTGTTGATGTCGTGTTGACGTGTGGTCCTTAAACATACACAGATTGCCTTTAGCTGATTTTCGTGCACAACATCCGTATCATCAATTCAGAGAGGATGCATGCAGTAGTCACTGTGGAGTTGTAGTACAGATTTTATGCAGCCCGTGCGTTTACCTATAGCCAGACAGAAATACACGTAGCGTATTGAGCCCAGTAATGCTTCTCAAGCGGGGCCACAGCGACGAACAGGTTGAGTCCATATCGTGGTGGGTGGCCATCACTCTCACTGATGTTGTCCCCTAAGGAGTTCATCCAGGCACCGTAAAGGTGACCCTGCACTACTTTCAGGCGCCGTCCATGCGCTGGAGGTGAATATGCCTAGGTGCATCGTTCTATGCGTCATTGACCAGTCAGAGACCGGCCAGGCTCCGAAATCCACAAGGAATCACTTCAATCTCAAAACTACCTGACCAACTTAAAATAGGCGGAATATCGTTCATCAAGGACAAATGTCGCCACTTGTTCCCCCACCAAAGATGTGTGCAAGGTTTTCGCAGCCATGTATTCAGTGATCTTCATGCAGCGTGAGGGCAACAAACAGGATCGGGTCACGTGCAACAGGGGAATTGCCGTTACAGGCACCACGTAACAAGACACAGCTGAACAACAAGTCCGAAGAGTGTAGGCGTGGCAGTAGCGTGAGTAGGTGCTATTGGAATGTAACTTAAAGAATGTTACTCAAAGACTGAATCTTCAGGCTGACGAACTCGTATTTGACCTCGTCAACGACCATCGTCTAACGATGAGAATTTGGTTTGCAAGGTTACTGTACACAAGACGGGCAAGTGGTGTTGAGACTGTGAGCCGGTTACAGCACTATTTATCGCAGAGTCACGGTGGTGACACGAATGTTCACACATGCCACCAAAAAGAAGGTCAAGTCAAGACAGTAAGCGCCAAACCGCAGGGTTTTAAAACCCTCTCATCAGATGGCCATCAGTCAGTTCAAGCAGAGCCAGATGATACGGCCGTGAGATTTCAAAAGAAGGAAATTTTCAGTTGACGACGAACTTGCAAAGCTCGTCTATTGTCATGCAACAAAGAGCCGATCTGTTGACCCTAACGCAAGAGGAATTCGAGTTTGAGGATTAGCAGCCAGTCACCACTGCAATGTTTGTGGGGGTCGTGGTGCATGATGATAGATCTCAGGTGGCACAGGGATCGACTGGAGATTCAAAAAGATGTTTGGATCTGGTATTATAGTTTCATGCATGTAGCCAAGATGGTTTGTTGCATAATAACAGATCAGCAACTTCACTGACGCAAGAATAATTCTCTGGTTATCTTTGGAATTCTCTACATTATAAAGTCCGAAACTTTACTGTAAATGGATTTTTACATTAGACGAGACGATGAGAGGAAAATTCTATTTTTAAAGCAGTTTATTGGTTAATTGTTCAAAGTTCTGTGGCCAAAACTTGGCATTTAGTTTAGACGATTAATTACATGTCACCTTTTAAGGCAAGTGTTGAAAATAATTCCATTAATTTTTTACAGAAGTCTATGCACCATTGTTCAAAATCGTCAATGCAATCATTGCGGCATCTTCAATTTTTATGGTTGGTGATATTTTTAATGTGTGATCGAACAATTGGTGAAAATCACTAACCCCCATAGAGTCCTTACTGAAACTGTATTCGGTGTCCTTTTTGTTTCCCAAAACGACCAATATTTTATCATTGTCTTTGCTAAGAGAAATAGGCTTGATGTCAGGCTGTTCATCGCTGAAATAGTCTCCACAATTGACATATACTGATGATGTATACCCATCGGCGAATGAGCTTTGGGTGAAGATTTCTTTGAACGTTTTAGCAATTCTGGTGAAGTACCCAAACGAAGATTTGTTTCCAATAACACCGTACGCTTCCACTGGAGACACAACCTTTTTGTTCTTGATATCAACAGTAACTCTGACGTTAACAGGGATTTCTTGGTGTAGTTCGAGGGGCTTTTCGTCTCCTATGTTGACGTATTTGGTGACTTTGAGTTTGTTCTTTGACTTTGACGACCCTGGTGACTTCTTGGGTATACTCAACCCTTCCTTGAAGTCACTGAGAACTCCGTTGTTGTTCATGAATGGTAATGTAGATATCTTTGGTAGTTGCTGAGCATACTTGAATTTATGGTTCATGGGACTGTCTTTGAACACCGATTTGACCAAGTATGGCGGCGTTATGAAGAATTGAAGTAGAGTGGCAAGCAACATGGCGTTGTTCTCATTTTGATCTGACACTGGCGCTTCATCATTGTTTGAGGCCGGCTCCTCATCGTTGAAGGTGATTTTATTGTCCAACTTGACGACCCTGGTGGCCTTGCGCTCTTCCTCTTGGCATCTGGCCTCCGTCGTGGGCACATCGAGGATCACTATCTCAGGCAGGTTGAAAATCGTGGCACACTTTGCGATTTGGTATGCCACATGCGTGATTTGCTGGAGGTTTCTGGCGTTTGTACCAGATATTATTGATGAAGGAACACAGAGGGAGTATTGTGTTTGTGGCTGGACCTTGTGGGGCTTCTTTACGGTCTTTTGTGGCTCATTGTTCTTGCGTTTTGTGGCCATCTTGAGGTGAAAAATTCAAGTCATCGCGACATTATCATGATACAGTTATGGCGATAAATGATACGATATATATTAATTGTCTTCAGCAGGAGTAGATTCTTGTTCGGCGTCTGACTCTTGAGCTTCTAATTGGGCGATTTTGGCTTTAGCCTTTTCGATATTGATTTTAGTTTGTTCTTCTTGCTTGTCTTGCAAAGCAGTTAAAGTTTCCTTCAAAGTGTCAATAGTTGAAGCAACGTCTTCTTGCTTGGTTGGTAAAGGAATGGATAAGTCACTCAAAGAAACAATGATCTCAGGGTCAACGGTGAAATTCTTGGCTTTAGCTTTCTTTGACTTGGATTTTTTACCCTTAGAACCCTCAAAGAAGGACTCTTGTTCTTTTTTGATGATAACAACGTCAGAAGGCATTTCAATGGTTCTGATGGAGTTGCTGCTAGTGACAAAAGTCTCATTACCGAGTTTCTTTGGTGATGGCTTGACGTAAGATGGGTCAAAGTAGGTCAATAAAGTGTGGATTGAGTTAATTTCATCTTCAAAAGCAGGTCTTGAGGCTTCTTGTAATTGCTTTTCGGCAATTGCTTTCTTCTTGGATTGCTTTTCCTCTTCGAGTTGAGCCTTGTATTCCTCGTCTCTTCTCTTCTTTTCCTCAGCCATTTGAGTCTTGAATTTAGCGAATTGTTCGTCTAAGTCACTTCTTAATTTCTTGATAGCTTCGTACTTGGTATCCTTTTGCTTTCTCAAGTTGTTTCTTGAAGATATTAAATCACCTCTCTTGTCGTAAAAGGATTTGTTAGCGGCATTGATTTCGTTCAATTCCTTTTGGGCCTTTTCATACTCAGATTGGACTTCTTTGTTTTGAATAGCGTTCAACTTCTTCTTCAAGTCAGCGATCTTTTGCTTGTCGGCATCAATAGACTCTTGTTGTTTCTCAACTGAACCGAAATCCTTTCTTAATTTTCTTAATGCTGACATTTCCTTGACAGCCTTTCTCTCTTCAGCCAATTTCAATTCACCAGAGTCCACTAATCTGTCCAAGGAGTTGATCTTGGCGTCAATCTCACCAACATTTTTGAATGCGTTTTTGGAGGTTTGTGCCTGGATTTCGGTGATTTTCTTCTTGATTTGGCTATCAATCACTTTGATTTGGTCCAAGATTTGGTTTCTTTCGTTCTTGATGGAGCCTTGCTTACCCGATAACTCCTTCAACTTGTCCAACAACTCTTTCTTTCTGGAGTTGCTTGAAGAATCAACAGCGATCTTGTTGATTTGGTTGGTGATTTCGTTGATTGAAGAATCCAATTTCTCCATCTCCTTTCTCAACTTGGAGATCTCGGTTTTGACATGAGAGTCATCAGGACGCTTGATGAAACGGGCCTTGGAAACTCCGTTGGTATTTTGAACGGTTGCTGACATCGTTGCAAAATTGGCTCAATTGATTTTGATTATCTGGCACAAAATTTTCAGTCGACGAAAAACGGCCTCAATTTTGGTGGTGGGTCGTGTGTGGGCAATGATTGGGGCAAGAGGCCACCGACACCCTCCAGCGAAGCTAATGCCAGTACACGACACTGTCCCAATGGCCCAACTGTTGCCAATTCATTCTTGGCGAATAACGTGTTTGTGGTAATTGTGCTGTAAGTGTACCCGGAGTTAGTTTTTTAAATCACCTCGCACACGTCTCGTACATCGTCGTATAATGACATACCAGGAATTAGTGAAGAGCCTTGACACCAGCGACATTCTTGCCAAGTGGCCCGACGTAACGCCGCTCGATAAGATCTCAGGAGTGTCGGTAGGGACTTCAACTGGAGACTCTGCCGTTTTTGAAGGCCACGATGAGCAGCAAATTCGTCTTATGGATGAGTTGTGTATCGTTTTAGATTACAACGACAAACCAGTGGGGTCTGGTACCAAGAAGTTGTGTCATTTGATGAACAACATCGACCAGGGCTTATTGCACAGAGCTTTCTCTGTGTTTTTGTTCAATGAAGATGGGAAGTTGTTGCTTCAGCAAAGAGCTGATGAAAAAATCACTTTTGCCAACATGTGGACCAACACCTGCTGCTCACATCCCCTTTGTGTGCAGAGTGAAATGGGACAAAACATTTTCGAGTTGGAGTCTGCTGTGGAAGGTGCTAAAAACGCTGCTCAAAGGAAACTTTTACACGAATTGGGGATTCCATACGCCGATACTCCGTTGGACAAGTTCCAGTTCTTGACGAGGATCCACTACAAGTCAGTGAGCGGGAACGAAGACTCCAAATGGGGTGAGCACGAGATTGACTACATTCTTATTCTCCAGACCAAGAACGATATCACCATAGACGCCAACTACAACGAAGTCAGAGACTTCAAGTGGGTCACCCAAGACGAGCTCAAAGCCATGTTCAAAGATGACAGCATTGTTTTCACTCCATGGTTTGCCTTAATCTGTGAGTCACTTTTGTTCAAATGGTGGGGACAATTAGACGCATTGGACCAGTTTGCCGACGACTCTGTGCACAGATTACTTTGATAGACCAATAACACAGTAGCAGTGAGCGTGTCCTCACTCATAGTACACTCATAGCACCGTTATTCACAGTAGTTACTTGAAATGCACGAGTCTTTCAGACGCTGTAGGTGTGGAGCACGAAACTTGTAGTACCACGATCGAAACTGGCAGCTGCTGGGGTTGGTGGGTGACTCCAGCAACCGCTGTTGCCAGTCGGTGAGCCGCTGCTGCTGTGGATGAGGTTCTGTGGAAGAGCTTCACCTGATGATTGGGTCATTTCGGCGAACCAGTCTGCTGAAATCACTGCTACAGCCCCTGACCGAAAGTTGGAGTCCGTCAGACGTTCCTGTTCCTTTGATCGTGTACCACCACTGTTTTTGGTCCCACAGGCCATTGCTGCAAAAACGAGATTTTTCAGTTTTGGGGACTGACAAGCACGAGAAGGCTCACGACTCAGGGCCCGATGCGACACGTGCTGCAGGTTCACTCAAGCTTGATGTGGCCAAGGAAACTCGAGGAAACGCCGAATTAGTGGCAGTGGTATCGCCACACAGCGGTAAAACCAGCAGCAAAAACACCAAAGACTCGCTGCAAGCGCTACGGGAGTCGCCTTGTGGTTACGGTGCAGCACGGGACGTTTCAGACCCAGCTGGCCAAATCGGGTCGCAGTAGCCCTGGAGCTGGCGGCACGACTCCATCACCCAATGTCGCACGACACTGACTCGTGCGACTCAAACTTTACAACCACCTTCTTCATGTTACCACGAACTCTTACCAGGCTGCGGTGGACGCGTGGGCTTGCCACAAGCGCCAAAGAAGTTTCCAGCACCATAAAGCCCAAGAGACGGTCAACGCGGTTCTCAGACTCCTTAAATAAAGGCCCATCGTTTGCTGATTTCGTCAACGGGAAGGCAGCAGACATGGTAGTTGATCCGTTGGAGTTGGCCAGGAAAGATCCCGAGCAAAGGCTCCCGCTGTGGCTCAAAGTGCCCATTCCGAAGGGAAAGTCATTCCATAAAGTTAAAGAAGACGTCAGAGAGCTCAAATTGGCTACTGTGTGTGAAGAAGCAAAGTGTCCCAATATCGGAGAGTGTTGGGGAGGCAAGAAGAGCGAGGCCACGGCCACGATCATGTTGCTTGGAGACACGTGCACCAGAGGGTGCAGATTTTGCTCTGTCAAGACCAACAGGAAACCAGCAAAGCCTGATCCGATGGAGCCCGAGAACACCGCTGAAGCCATTTCCAGATGGGGATTGGGGTACGTGGTGTTGACGACGGTGGATAGAGACGACTTGGTGGACGGTGGATCGCATCATTTGAGAGAAACCGTGGAGAAGATCAAGCAGAAAGCGCCCCAAATTTTAGTTGAAGTGTTGTCAGGAGACTTCAGAGGTGATTTGGACATGGTGAGTGTGCTCGCCGGCAGTGGGCTCGATGTGTATGCCCACAATTTGGAGACAGTGGAAGCATTAACACCTCATGTTCGAGACAGAAGAGCAACTTACAGACAGAGTTTGGCGGTTTTGGAACGAGCTAAACAGACCAAGCCATCGCTCATCACCAAGACATCGTTGATGTTAGGATTCGGGGAGACTGACGACCAGGTGATGCAAACGCTCAAGGATTTAAGAAGCATCAACTGCGATGTGGTGACATTTGGCCAGTATATGAGACCCACCAAGAGACATATGAAGGTGGTGGAGTATGTGACGCCCGACAAGTTCGACTACTGGAAGCAAACGGCGCTCGAGCTCGGGTTCCTCTACGTTGCTTCAGGCCCATTGGTGAGATCATCCTACAAAGCCGGTGAAGCGTTTATCGAGAACGTCATAAGAAAGAGAACCCACAACGTCGGGGAAACCCCCCGCCTCGAGCAAGTCATCGAGCCTCAGTTATTTTAATAGAAGTCACGAATCGCCAAAGCCCAAGTCTCAGTAGCAAAAGTGAATTGCGAATCTCACAACATGTCTGACAACAACGACAGCGAGGACTCATTGATCCTGCAGTTTGAGACGACATTGACGATCCGGTCGTCTGCCAACGATGGTGACGTGACGATGGCCCTGCATGTGTCGTATTTACCCGAGCTGTATGGGGCTCGCCTCTCTGAAGAGAGCGAGGACGACGACGCCAACGATTATTCTGAGTTTGTGCTGTTCCGCAGCACGAAGCAGAACTTGTTGCGCCCGCATCACGCCGTCAGAACGTCCAAGTCGCCGTCGCCTGCGCCCGAGCTGGTGCTAAAACGGTACGACAAAGCGAAGAAAGAAAACGAGAAGATCTTGAAGCCGCTGCCGCTTATTGACGAGTCTCTCACCAGCTACCACGACCACTTCGCCACGTTCTTGCGCCTGAACCCGCAGATCCAGAAGGAATCGCCCAAATTCACCGTGGAAACCGATAGAACCGTGGTGCTACTCTCACCGTACTCCACAGAACACGCTTTCGGGCGTAAATGGGTCACCAAGTCGTACTTGTCCACCATCTTCGAACGCCCCCAGCGGATGCTTGCGTCGTGCTTGGGCGTGGCCGCTGCCATCACCATGTACCCGTTCCTCTACCACATCACCAACAGCACCAAGAAGGGCTCGATCTTTGCTCCTCACGTGTTGCGGATCCACGGCAAGACGTGGCCAAAGAAACTCTTCGACTTGTGTCTCGAGTCCCACGACAAGCTCCTGTCTGACGAGCTCGAAGTGCCGGAGGACTGGAACACTGGTGACATTTATTTGAACCCACGCACCATTAACGCCATAGAGGGCGTCATAGGAACGGTGGAGTCAGGCGTGGACCACTTGTACCACGACAATTACAATCTTGCGTTTCTTGTTATTCGTCCTCCCGGCCACCACTCCCACGCCTGCTTGCCCTCTGGGTTCTGTCTCATCAATAACGCCCAGGTCGCCATCGAGTATGCTTCAGACACCTACGGGGTCAGCCATGTGGCCATCTTGGACATAGACTTGCACCATGGAGACGGCTCTCAGGATATCTGCTGGGAAAGAGCTGGATTCACTGGTGATTATGGCAAAGACGAAGACGATGAGATCCCACCACACACTCCAAGAGACGAGTACGGCAAGCGAGAAGCTGCTTACCCCAAAGTGGGCTATTTTTCAATTCACGATATTAAGTCGTACCCAACAGAGTTCGGGTACGCTACTAGAGAAAACATTAAAAACGCCAGCACCTGCATCATGGACCATGATTTGAACATCTGGAACGTCCATCTCCAGCCGTGGGCCAACGAAGAGGAGTTCTACAAACTTTATTCCACCAAATATGTGGCCATTCTCAACAGAGCCAATCAGTTTTTGAACCAGGCCAAGAAACAGTTCGATCTCGAGTACCAGCAGTACTTGAGCGATTCAGCAAAGTACAACAAGAGCTTGTTGAAGCCTCACCTTTACAGTGCTCCATTAGAGAAGCCCATTCCACCCAAGCCTTTCAAGCCACTTATCGTGATATCAGCAGGGTTTGATGCGTCCGAGTACGAGAACCCGCAAATGCAACGACATGGTATCAACGTGCCCACCTCGTTCTACGCGACGTTCTCCAAGGACGTCGTGAAGCTCTCCAAGATCCACAAGAATTGCAAGATTCTCTCGGTGTTGGAGGGAGGTTACTCTGATGGAGCGTTGGCCACAGGGATCTTCTCACACCTCATAGGCTTCACCAACAACATCAACGACGGAGAGGAGGATGAGCTCCTTTGGAACAGTACGTGGGGCAGTGACCAAGTTATGAGGGAAATTGTGAAAGGGTGCAAGAAGAAATGGGCGCCGTACCGCAAGCCGCTGTCGGACGTGACGATCTGGGCCAACGAGGTGATCAAGCTCGGACGAGCAATGATGCCCAATGCCATTCTCTCCAGCACATACATCTACGACCACAAAGAGGACAAAGATAAAGAGAAAAATCGAATGACCAAAGACTTGGTGGACCCGGACGCGTCTCTTCTCAAGTACGAAGAAGACAACAAGGCCAGGCACACGCGGTCATACTTCAAAAAATTAGCATTAGCACAAAGAGCATTAGATAAGGAATGAAAAAACTGTCGCGGTTGAAATTCGTTTCACAAGTCAGGACACAAACGACTGTAGCTGGCGCCAGAACTTTATAATGAAAGGAACCGATCCTCGTGGGCGCGTGGACCTCACACCTTCTGACCCTGATTTCGATCGGTCAGGTCTCACAGACCCCGATTACATCGAGCTTTTGCTCTTTGAAATCAAAGAGTTGAAGTCCACCGTCGCCAGAAAAGACCAGCTCATCCAAAGTCTACAAGGGAACTTGCCCTCGCATAAGCAAGACGAGATCCCAAGGCGGTCTGCTCGTCGGAGACCCACCGATGCAGAATCTACCACGTATCAAACCCCGGATAACAGTCTTCAGTCGCTCACTTCCGAGCTCAATGCTCTCAAGCTGAATGGCGTCGAGAACCTATCGAGCTTGCAAGCGCATCGGGAAAGGTCTGCACCTCCTCTTCCCCAAATGCCGCTCGAATACCAGAAGAAAGACGACCCCATTCCAGACCTTTACAAACCCATTCCAGAACGCCTACCGACTACAAACGAATACCAAAACAATCCTAAGCGAAACATCACGGATACGCAGCTGCAACAGAAAACGCTAGACCCAGAATTCCCAGAGTCAGCTCGACTAGAGCCTGAAACAGGCTTCCCAAATATACTTCAATCAGAGACTTTACAACCTGAAACGACCAGCCAGCGTGAAAACGCTGCACAGGAACTACCAGAGCAAGGTGGGCTCGAACAAGAACATCTACAACAAGAGCAACGCGAGCAGGAACGTCTCAAACAAGAACAACTCGAGCAGGAACGTCTCAAACAAGAAAAGTCAGAACAAAAGCGTCTTCATCACGAAAAAATAGAACAAGAACGTGACGATTCACTCAGAAGACAACAAGCTGAATCACTGGCTGAGGCTAAGGCCAAGGAAACCGAAGCTGTAAGACTAGAAAATGAGATAGCTCAGAAGCACCTACAGGAATCTGCTAGCATCGATGTCCAACAGACTGAAAGCCTCGAACCTTCTCAGCCAGCTCCACTCGAACACGAAGAACATCATAGTGCTCAGAAGGAACTCACGAAGTCACTACGCCCAGATGATACTAAGTCTCGAATCAGTGCCTTGTCCACGTCTACATCCGTTGGCAGTGCAAGTATTCTACCACCGTCCGAACAGGAGTCTAATAGATCCTCCGTGTACTCAGAGGAAGGGACACACACAGACATGATGTCGACATCTACCAGTGGAGCAAACATCAGTAGGTCACTCCAACCCTTTGACTCTCGTCATACAGACCTTGGTGACGACTCCACTATCGACTCAGCATTGAACAGTACCGCCGACTCGGTGTCACGAAGCCATACACATCTCTCCAACTCCTTGAAACCCAATCAAGACGTAAATGCCGCAGGCCTAACCCAACACCAGAATCCAAGCACAGGAAGTTTCCTGTCTTACAAATCTCGAATAAAGCTACCACTGTCGATGCAAAAGCAACAACATGGTAATGGATCTGAACTCACACTCACACCCACAAAGTCTCCAATATCCCCACAAGCATCAAGCAGCAGCAGAAGCATACCTCACAGTATAGCATCAAGAGAACTCAACTTGAAGGAGTTGAGATTGGAAATCCCACCACAACCCGCCTCTATCACTCTGGGGGTGGGCTTGAGGTCACCTGCAGCTTTTAGCGGGTTCAGTGACTCTTCAAATACTCGTTCACCAAGCGGATTGGCCCCCAAGATATCAACACCACAACTCGATGACGCATACCAAAGAGCCCCAAACACGCCTGACGAGTTCCATGGCTCAATAATCAATGCTTACACCGATGAAATGACTAAATCTAATACTCATGGGTCAAACATGTCGTCGCCCATCACATATCAATATTCACCAGCCACAGCGCACTCTGCATTCGATAACGAATCTCTGAGCACGCCACGGAATGGTTTCCAGCAGTCTCATGATTCACTCTACCCTGCTAATAAGAATGCCTCGTCGAAGTTCGGTGGATCTTCCTCGAGTTTCTCAGTGATAAGAGGGAACCCCATGGACGACGACGTCCAGTTGTTTGTACGACCTGAAGATTTCCACACCATCAGGATCTGTGTTGTCAGCACTTTGAACCAAGTGAGTGGTAATCAGAATTTTGGGGGTCTGAAGAAACTAGATGACGTGCTTGTTACGATCCTGATCTGTGACGAATCATCGAAGAAAGAGATCTGGAGAATTCGAAAGGCCTACAACCAGTTAGTCAGTTTTGATAACGAAATCAGGCCTACAGTTGAGTACTTTGGATTACCTGTGCTCCCCGAAAAGTCCCTATTCTTGTCAACTTCTCCTAGCAAAATCGACATGAGAAGGAACGCTTTGCAAAACTACTTCAATACATTGTTTGTGATGCCCCATATACCTCATTTGATTTTGTTCAGAATCTGCAAATACCTTTCGCTAGACGTCGTGAATCCCCTTGATGATTTCAAGAGCGGAGCCCGCAAGGAAGGCTACTTGGTGAGAAGATACAAGAGTTTAGGAACTTCTTGGAAGGTCAGGTGGTGCCAGGTAGAAGGGCCCTTCTTGGAGATTTACGAATCACCTGGTGGTGCACTCATTGAGCAAATTGGGCTCGTAGCCACTCAAATAGGAAGACAGTCCAGTGATTCTGTTGCTGAAGACAAAGGCTACAGACATGCTTTCTTAATAATGGAAACCGGTAAAGCGTCAAAGATATCTGGGTCGACACCCAAGCATTTCTTTTGCGCTGAGACAGACGAAGAGAGAGACGATTGGGTGAATGTATTGGTGGATATCGCGATGTCTGCTACAGGAACTTCAGAGATAGAGGAGGGAGAGGTGTTGGTGCAAACGCCAAACAAGAGCTTTGGAGATTATCTGGATGATCTCGACAGTTACGCCAGCACCAAAGTAGTAGAAGGAAACACCACGCAAGAGGAGCTCAAGGAAAAGAAGGTGGTGAAGAAGAGAAGTATATTCCCCTTCAGGAACAGAGCCAGTGGATTGTCAACACCCACGAGCCAAACTTTTGACGCTTCTAACATCATAGAAGGTGACACTTCAAGTGTACCAATACCGCCACTGGGAGACCCAACGCTACAAGAGTATCTTGATCGCATGAATTTGGACAGTGACGTGAGCACGATGATCTTTGGCAAGGAATTGCAGCATGTCTTCGAGTTGAGCCATGCACCATTTTTGGGACGAGAGATTCCAAGTATCATGTTCCGATGCATTGATTTCTTGCTTAAGAACGGAGCCGTTTACGAGCAAGGGATCTTCCGGTTGAGTGGTTCAGCGTCTACTATTAGACTTTTGAAGGAAGCATTCAACGTGCAACACGACCTTGACTTGTTTACTAATGAGATGAGTCCTGATATTAACACAGTTGCTGGACTTCTCAAGACGTTCTTTAGGGAGATGCCATCTCCCATCATTGGCACGAAAGCCCACAATGATCTTCGGCAGATACTTAGTGCTCGTGGAGACGAAGCCAGCAAGAGCAGCGTGGGGTACGTTTTCCGGGACTACTTCAACGACGAAAAGAACATAGACCAAGTGCACTACGACGTTTCGTTCATTCTCTTCAAGTTCTTGAAGGAGATCATCAACAATAGCAACGTCAACAAGATGAACTTGCGCAATGTGTGTATTGTGTTTGTTCCCACGCTCAACATTTCACTTGACGTGTTGAGCACGATTCTTATCGACTTCTACTGCATCTTCGAGAACAGTGCTGCCACGCCCGACGACCAGCGAGAAGTGCTCGATTTGAACATCCCGACTTTTTAGTTTTACTTCATAGTTGTACCATAAAACGCGACATTGTTATCACCACCCACTGCTTGATGTTTCAAAGACGCAAACCGCCACAATTGTCGGTGATGGAGGAGCTCCGGCAGACGTACGACGACTGCTGTAACCTCTCGATCAAGAACTTGGACCTTGAAGAGCGCAACGAAGTGGAAGAGGCCCTCAAGGGCTGGAAGTCCCTTCACACTCTGCTTCTCTTCAAGCTCGAATTGTTCGACAAATCAGCGTCCAAAATGTCCTCAGACGAGTTGGCTATCCTCTACGAGCTCCGGGCTATACGTGACCAGAACGTCAAGCATTTAATCCGTGTGCAGCTCCGCATGGACGAGCTTAGTCGCAGGCAACTTGTGCGTCCTCCAGTGCTTAAGGTGCAATCTTCCAACTCCAACATGTCTGTGCCGTCACTACGCAACGGCAGCGGCATGCGGGCCAGTCTCGGCACTCCAGGAACGAAGAAGAAGATGCTCAAGTCTCTACGCCCTGAAAAATCCATGAGCTCCATGAACAAACTGTCGCAAAAGCAAGCATCCACTGCTGCAAATGTTATATGGGCCAAACCCAAGCCAGTGGCCAAGACCTACGACGACGACTTGTTCCAAGACTTCGACCAGCCCTTGGACTTGAATCAATGGGAGAAACTCGAGGACCATGAGTCTCCTCCAAACTTAATAGACCTAGACGACGACTACTTCAAGGCAAGTCACTCCATGGAGAACTTGACTTTGAAACCTACACCATCGAAGTCCCGCCAGTCCAGCTTGGGCAGCACCACACTGACGTCTGTTTCTCCGTCAAACACCATGAATGCCAGCGCTTCAAGACAGAATTTTGCATCTTCAGACTCCAATAACGTCATAACTCCACTTGTCAACGACCACTTGGCTCCGCCCAGGCCGCCAAAGAGCGCCAGCGTGCCTGAAATCAAGCAACAGGACAAGAAATACGTCTACAACAAGCCCAAACCCATGAACATCAATCGTCTCATGAAACAGTCCTCTGCCCGGAAAGTCCCCGCTAAAAAACAGGCAACACCAACAGTGGCACGAGTATCAGCGGCGTCTGCAGCATCAGCGCCACCTGTGCGCAAAGCTGCCCCTAAGCAACCACAGCACAAACCTGTCAAGAAGTCTAATATCACCTACAATTACGTGCCGCTCAAAAAACCTGTCAAGACCAGACAGCCTGTGCCCCCCGTATCGCCCACAATGGATGACATAATCAACGGATATGGGGTGGACGACGCAAGTGAAGAGGACGCTATCGAGGGCGAAGGTGACGGCGTCGGGTTGGGAATTGAGCCTGATTTGTTGGATGATAAAGTGCAAGACGAGATAATCAAGTCAATTAGGGGCATTGATGTGGCGTCAGCCAAACAGATATTCAATGATATCATTGTGCATGGAGACCAAGTGTACTGGGACGACATTGTGGGGCTAGAAGGGGCGAAGAATTCGCTAAAGGAAGCAGTGGTGTACCCATTTTTACGGCCAGATTTATTCAGAGGTTTGAGAGAGCCCACGAGAGGCATGTTACTTTTTGGGCCTCCCGGTACCGGTAAGACGATGTTGGCACGAGCTGTGGCCACTGAGAGCAGGTCGACGTTTTTTTCTATCACGTCATCGTCGCTCACATCGAAGTACCTTGGAGAAAGTGAAAAACTTGTGAAGGCCATGTTTCTTCTAGCGAAACGATTAGCCCCATCCATTGTTTTCATTGACGAGATTGACTCATTGTTGAGTTCGCGGAGCGAAGGCGAGGTCGAAAGTTCACGAAGGATAAAGAACGAATTTTTAGTACAATGGAGTGAACTCAGCAGCGCTACAACAAAGGAAAATGGCGAAGATTTTAATAACAATCAAGTTTTGATACTAGGGGCTACAAATATGCCATGGTTAATTGACGAAGCCGCTAGACGAAGGTTTGTCAAACGTGTCTACATTCCATTACCAGAGGCTAAAACCCGGAAAGCACAAATTGTACGGCTTCTTAAGTACCAAAAAAATACTTTAAGCGAGCAAGATTTTGACGAGCTTATGGAACTTTGTGGTGATTTCAGTGGCAGTGATATTACAGCACTCTGTAAAGACAGTGCAATGGGGCCATTGAGATCATTGGGTGATGAACTACTCAGCACCCCCACTGAACAAATCAGGCCGATCAATATTGACGATTTCAAAAATAGTCTCAATTATATCAAGCCAAGTGTTCTGAAGGAGACACTTAAAAAATACGATGACTGGAGTATTAAATTTGGTTCTAGTGGAGTGTGATTGTGGAAATTGAATGTGGTTAACAACCCTTTGCCCAAAAATAGAATTCAATTCCACCATGAGAGACGAGCAAATGGTTATGAATTTGGTCGATGGTTTTTACGAAAATAGGCCTGACACCTAAAAAATACACCGTTTAATTAAATGGAAACTGACGATGGCCACCATGCAACTTTATGCACCAAAGTGGGAATTGTAGATTTAAAGATGTTTCTTATAAAAGGCCATCAAAGTACCAAATTGCCCAATGTCAATTTATCAGCCACCACCATACAATTATTACCAATATTATTATCAATTCCCCATACCCACCAATCAACCTATCCACTATTTCTATTATAACGAGAAGAAAAAATCTTCAACGACGTGGACGCAAAAGGAGGACAAGTTGCTCAGGGAACTCAAGGAAAACCAGAAACTAGGTTGGAGAGAGATCTCAACCTTTTTCAACGACAGAACTCCAAATGCCTGCCAATTTAGATGGAGAAGAATAATTCTGTCACTTAATGCCAAATCAACCAAACCAATCAACAACACCAATAAGAGTATTCACTCAATCAACTATATCTTAAACTGACGACACGGGATCTGCATAGGAATCAATAAATGAACTGGAACTAAGATAACTGTAGCTGCCCGTTCCATTTTGGGAACTTCTCCGTTACTGATCGTGGCATGCAGTATGTTGGATCGATAGGTTCAAGCCCGTACTCGTCACAGTCAATCAAGCTTAAACCGGCAATCCCAAAGCATGTGTGGTAAACATCAGTTTGGTTGTCATTGCGATCTGCAATTCCGCCATTTTCCTCATCTTGACACTTCAAGATGAACTTCTTTAGCGATGTGGTGTCGACCCAGTGCACACGATCTAAGATTGCAAGTGATGACATAACCCACCAGCTGTAGCACACATCGGGCAATTTTTCTGGCCGGCCATTGAGTCCACCTTCTTTGACTTGTCTCTCGCTTAACCACTGACAAAGCTTATCTTTGTTCACGACATCCAACCGGTTAACAATGGAAAGGGTTCCTAGCACCGTGAAAACCTGGGCCGCATGGCTCTCGGCTCCCGGCACCATGCCGAATGCCCCGTCAAAGTTCTCACACTTTTGGAGGAACGCAACTGCTGGATCAACCACCTCACTGCTCAATGCTCCTAGGATAGACAATGCACTGATAGCAGTGTAGACAAACCTGGTATCTATTTCCCCATAGGAGTCTCCCTGGAAGCTTCCGTCCGCCAATTGGTTGCTGGTGATGAACTTGACCGTTTTTGCAGTGTCAACTTTGCTCAACTGCCCATAAATTGCAAGAATCTGAATGGCTGAAAGCGTCGACAACAAGTGGGCATCATGCTGTGGGAAGGCACCGAATCCCCCGGTTTTTTCGTCCCAGCAACTCATGACAAACTCCACAACTTGGTTCTGGGGAAGCGTATCGATGCTCTTCATCAACACCAACGCCGTGATGCCCCAGTATAATCCATTCATGCGGAGATGCTCCAGAAGCCAGTACTCATACGACTGTTGTGTGAGCTTGGAGTCAAGATCCCGCACGTAATCAATGTGTTTTTGCCGATGGAACATGGTGTCGTCGTGTCGTCAATGGTCGATGTCGATGCGCGCTAAAAGTAAATTTCCTTGAACCGCACCTGCTTGTGGCCAGGACTATACTCCATGTAGTTCAAGCGTCGACCTGCGTTGACGATGCCAGCGAGATTCACAACTTTGCACCCGTTGTAAGTGACTTCGAAATTTTCAAATTGCGAGTCGTTCAAAATCAACACATGTGGGAGTGGCTCGATTCTGAGACTGTAGTCGTACACAGGGTTGACGAGCTTCAAGTTTTTGCTGAATGGCTGTAAGTTTCCCTGGTCGAGCAACGTCTTGACGATTTTACGGGCTTGTTTGACCCGTGGCAGAATGTTGTCTTCGGCCTTGTCACCTAGAATCTTGTTTTCATCGTCCGGAACGTCCGTCTTGAACACAATATCATTTCTTTTGAACTTGCTGATGATCTCGCTGTTGAACACCACAATCTCTTGACTTAAATAGTTGATTCGAACGGGGTTCCAACCCAAAATTAGATTCCCTTTGGGAAGTAACCTTTCGAGTCGGCTGAGGAAAATACTTGGTATGGCTCCCTGAGGTAGGTAGTTGAGATTGGAACTACCAAGCGCATATGTTGACTGCCATGGATCGTTGGCCCCTGGCACAAGAATAAACTTGACTTTGCTGACAATAGTAGGATAACTTAGGATTATCGTTGTGAGGTTATCGAAGCTATTCTTGTACAACTCGGAATTGGAGATGTTGGAGATCGACGAGTTGACAGAATTTACCGGCTTGGAAACGAATGAGCCGATCATAACCAAAGCTATAGGCTCTTCCTCTTCGTCTAGGCTTGCTTCGAGCTTGTTGAAAAATTTCTTGAGCCCTTGTAGAATCTTGACATTGTCGAGAAAGCAGTTTGATCCTAACACCAAGATCTTGTGGTCGGTCAAAGACTTCTCTAGCTGCACCAACTTCTTCCTGAAAGTCTTGTTGACCTTAGAAATATGATTGAGATTGGACAAGTTCTCGTTATTGATGTTCATAAAGTCCAAGTTCCCGTAACTTTCGAGGGTTTGATCTCTTCTTTCAGCAGGTGGATGTCCTATATTGCTCACAAAGAAAACCCCAGAGATTAAGTTTTTCCCGTTGTCTGTCTTTATAGCCCCAGTGCCTGACTGAGAATAAATACCCTCAACAATGACGAACATTCCAAGGTTGTAGAACAGCCCTGGCGACTTGATAGCTTGATCTAGATTCAACTCAATGTAGTCAGTAGAGTCTTCAAGCACGAAATTACCGCTGGAGTTCTTCAGAAGTAATCCGAAGAGAATAAACTTTTTCCCATCTCTGCCTATGATATTCTTGATCAACGTTATTTCGTTGTTGGTGTCGTTCTTCATCATGGAGGAGATACTAGTGTAGTTTTTCTTTTGGAAGTTCTCGTTTCTGCTGAGTCTGTCCCTGATTAAGTGGTACCTGTTGTTGAAGTAGTTGACGTTGGACGAAAGAAACGACGATAGCACCGATTTTTCGGGCACTAAAGTGAACTGTTTCCTCAGCTTGTCAAACCTATAGTTTGGCTGTTGTGTCGGGTTCAAGACTTTGAAGTAATCAGTCCAATTAAGGGTATCAATTTCCATTTGGTTCTCTTTGTTCTCATCGGGAGCCTCATTAGGCTTGGTTTTTTCGTCATTCGACAACTGTTTGATGATCTCCTTGAGCCCGTCACTGTCGATGAAGAGTCCTCTATCTTCGCTCTTCCAAATACGCGCTATCTCTTCCAAGTAAGCCAAACATCGAGGCCCTTTCCAGTCCACACCGAATTTTTGGCCCACCAACTCCGTCAAAACGGCAAGAGCATCAGTCTTGATGTTGAGCCCGTGCTTCTTCGATAACACCCTGTACGCAATGGGGCGAAGGTTCAGGGGCTGGAGTTTTATGGGTAAAGAAGGCGTTTCCATTGGTGAAATTTGACCAGTTTGGTTACGCGACTGATGAGTTCAAGATCACCAAAACCTCATCGAGCGCTTTCATGACGCGACACAAATCGACTTGGAGCACGTGGATGACGCTGAGATGGTTGATGAGCTTTGTAGTGTTGGTTTGCCGCCTTAGTTGTCGTTTTTTCCGGGCAAAATTGGACTCTAGCTTGTGGTGTAGCTTGGTGAACACAGGTTTGACTCTGGTGAGCACGTCCACCGAGAACTCCTGGTGCATTTTGGCATCCTGATGCATCTGGTAGTAGGAATCGAACGTGTCAAGGTAAGCTTGGTACTCGTTGAGCTTGTGGTGCATCTTCTTGTAGTAGGGGAGGTCCACTACTGGATGGTCTATGAGCTTTAAGCGAGCCTTTTCGGCATCTAGCTGAGTTATTTCGAGGAGATACTGATAGTGGATGAGCTTGAGCTTGAGATCAAGCGTTTGTGTTGCTACGAGCCGTAAATGACTCGTTGTTTTCTCAAGATCTTGTATAGTGGAGTTGAGGCCTGAAATGTCGAACTCAAGCGCTTTGTTGTGAGATTCAAGCTCTCTGACACGTTGCTGGAGCTTTTTTTGGTCTTCTTGAAGGGTCTGGCTGTGGTGGCGAGCTTCTTGGAGCTTCTGATGTAGAAGTTCGTTCTGCTGGTGCAACAAAAGCGACTGGGGAGCCGAAATGTGGGCGGTTTCGACGGGGCTTTGCGGCGTAAAGCCAACAGACGTCGGCCTATTACGTGCAGCCGGCACTATGTTGAGCAGTGCCAGCAATTCGTCCACTTTGGGATCGTTCTCGTAGCCAGAGATGGAGTATCTACCTAAGTAAGATTTAAGGCGGGACAAAACTCCCTTGGTGAGAGGCTTGGGTTTAAGAATGCCTTGCCCGCGGTGCAGCGGGTACTTGAAGAGCTGACGCGGTTGTTGCGGCGTGGGACCCAACAGGTTGATTGTAGGCGCCATCTACGTCTGCGAACAAAACCAAACCAGCTGAAACATAAACAACGCGTTGCAAATCTACGAATGGGTGGCCGAAGACGCTGACACGTCCACCAACGGGCCGACACGTCCATCAACAGGCGAGGCGACGTGTTTGTGCCCCGTGGGACGCGTACTGACAGTCTAGTCGGTCTCTGACGAAGAGGGTGCACGGGAGACAGGCCCACAGAAGCAGTAAGTGGAGATCTCGAGGGCCAACACGTACGCGGTGGGCCCGGGTGAAGACGAGAGACTTCACGTACTCGAGGTAGGAGGCTGGAAGTGTAGCCACGACGGGGGGCCGCTTGGTGTCGTCTAGCAAACTGTTGTTAACGATGGCAGACCCAGCGGCGATGCCCATGGCGCAGCCAAAGCACAGCAAGACGTTTCAGGGTGTGATGACAACGGTCCTGTCACATTTGTGGGCCCGTGCTTGACATGCCACCTTTGTTAGCTGACGTTCAAGTCTTCACCAATGTCGGATAGGCCCACAATCACGCCAGTTCGGCCAGCAAAAGACATAGATTGGACGGACGTTACAGAAGAGAGAACAACCAAGGCTTTAACAAGCGTTTCCCATAAATCTGGTTCTTTTCGCTCAACAATAGTGACTTGGCTCTTGTTGTCCTTGGCTCATAAGATTCTCCTGGGAAGCTTGTGTATTAAGTTTCTGGGCTCCGACAAATCCCTAGCTACGATGCCCAAAAAAACGGCATAGTACCTAAAAACGAACAATATGGTATTGGCCGTAAAGTCTCAGTTGGGTTACTGGTTGGCTTTGTACGGAACAATTTGGCTTCAGTGGTTCTTCAGGGCTCCAATACAGCAAAAGCCACTTGCATAATAATCAGATGAAACTGACACAATGTAAGGTTATCCACAACTCAACGTCTTTAGAAGGAGAGTTAAAGACCACTCGAGAGGCCCAGAGACCAATAACGTATATATTCTGGATGTGACCTACCGAGGTGGCAGCAATGGTGGTCGGCAGTCAGACAGGCTCCCATTTTATGATTGTTACTCAACACTCAACCTTCGTATTCAGAGTTTGAGCAGCCAAGAAAGGAGCATTTGCCTATGAATTCAACATTTGCAACATTAATAAGATTCCTTCACCTGAGTTTGACTTTTGAGCCTTATCACGAAGCACAAAACATCAAATGCCAATATCAATCTCACCACACAACTCAATCTTCTGACTAGAACTTGCAACGTACACTTTGTAGGTTCCTATTTGAATGATCCATTGCTGTGACTGAGGGTCCCAAATGGCAAGGTCCCGAAACAAAACATCAAAACTAATTTGACCAGTTTTGTGAGGCTCAATGAAAACCTTATCGAAACCTCTCAAAATTTTTGGTGGAGAATTAACAATTGAATTGGGCAACTCAATGTAAAGTTGTCCAACATATCCACCTTTCCTTTTCCCCACGTTCTCTACTTTTGCTGTAACCTTAAAGAGAACTTCCCAAAGACCCTCGTTGCCAGCAAAGCCTCCTGCGAGAGGGGGGCTTTTCCTCTGGACAGTTTGATAGCCTAAAGGGTAGTCGAACTCTTCGTTTTCGCCAAGACTCCTGATCTTGTCATTGAAGAGATACGGGTAAATGAATCCTGGCACAGGGTCTATTTCGTCGTAAGGGAAAATCCCATCTTCCGGGTCACAAACGTCATCTTCAACCATCTTGTGAATGGGCAAGTACTCTTGAGGAAGCGGGAGATACTGTGTTGGTGAATTGATTTGAGTGATCTCTAGATCACTAACTTCGAACTTGGTGTATGAAAGTCCGTAACCGAACTCAAATCTGGGCTTGATGTTGTGCTTGTCAAAAAACCGGTAATCCAAGTATACACCCCGGTCGAATGTGTCTTGCGGCTTCGTTGACGTGCCTAATTCATCGGCAATTGTAACATAATGCAGTTGCTTCTTGGCAATTGTAAAGGGTAATTTTCCTGAAGGGTTTACGTCGCCAAACAAAACCTCGGCCAATGATTGACCAACATATTGCCCTAACGGTGCATGGTACAACACTGCAGCAACATTTTCCTGGCTTATCCATTTCTCAACATCAACTGGACCCACTGAATCAATGATAACCACTGTCTTCCTGCACTTGCTTGCAACATGCTTGATCAATTCATCACCATTGTGCCATAACAGAACGTTCTTCCGGTCTCCATAATTGCCATCAACTTCAACAAAACCTTCTCCGCTGTGGGAGCTGACAAAAACAAGGGCCATGTCTGCTCTGCCAGCGAGTTGTTCGGCGTTTTCCAAGTCCCATACGTCACTAGTGAAATCGACAGTCATGCCACGTTCTCTTGCTTTCTTGTTGATCGCTTCGTATGGGGTGATGACGTATGGTGGGTTCACAGCTGCTGAGCCCCATCCAGATGTGGTGGCCCCATCGACACACCTTTGGTCTTTGCAATTGAACCCTTTAGAGCCACTTCCTGCTGTTACTCCAACCACCAAGAGTTTCTTGATTCCCTCTGCTTTGGCTATGGGAAGTGTTGGACCTTCATTCTTCAACAATACAATAGCTTCTTGAGCCAAATTCAACGCTGCACTTGTGCTGAACTTCAGACGAGCATCTTGATGGAAGTTCTGGGCAACAATAGGACCATAGTGTTGATAAGGGTACTGTTGTGAGAATGTGTAGTCCGTCCAGCTGGAGAAATTAGGGACATCAGCTTCGGTTGGTAATGTCACCGATTCAGTCGCTAAGAAGGGCGCAAGAATCCTTGTTGTCATATCATTCAATCTTGATTGCAGTAGAGTCCCATTGTATACTGCTCGTGTTAATGAGGGACCCCAAAAGGATTTGCCTGTTAACCACTCATCATTGATTTCTCCAGGCATTGACATATCGAGTCCAGCTAGCGCTGAATAGACTCCTGAGTGTTGAGCACCCCAGTCAGACACAATGAACCCCTGGAAACCCAACTCTTCTTTGACCAAGTAGTTGAGTAAGTACGAGTTCTCGCAGGCATAAGTGTTGTTGACTTGATTATAGGAGCACATGATACCACCAGCACCGGCTCTTATAGCATCAGCAAATGGCCAGAGATACACTTCATGCATTTCTCTGTCTCCGATGTTGGCACTTATGGAAGCTTGAAGTTGATCCCAGTTGCCAAAATCCCATTCTCCAACTTGTCTAAAATGTTCCTGTTCATTACCCACCAAGTGTTTGACTGTTGCAACCACTCCTTCCTCCTGGATACCCTCCACGGTAGCAGCACCTAGTGCACCCTGAAGGTACGGATCGGAACCGAAACTTTCCCAGTTTCTCCCGCCAGCGGCTTTGAGACCAATAGGGCCGATTGAGGGACCTAAAACAACGTGAACTCCTTTCTTTTTATGTTCTCTCCCAATCGCCTTACCTCTGAGATAAGTGAGCCCCTTGTTGAACGTGGTAGCCGCAGCTAAGCCACAAGGGAAACTTGTTACTAAATCTGTGTATCTGACACCTTGAGGACCATCCTGAAGACATAAGCTGGGGATCCCCAATCGAGGAACTGACCCAGTGTTACCCAAACATGGGCCTGAGCCCCACCCAGTACCCGTAGTGAGGTTGACTTTCTCTGGAATGGTCATTTTATCAACAATTTTTCTGGCCTTGTCATAGGCGTTTTGCCAGATCCTATCGAGGCGTCCGCCGAGGGCTAAAGTTAGTTGGAGCGATTGACAACTCATTACTTACGTGACGGGTAGTATGGCTCTGAGGAGAACTGCACTTGATCAATGTCTGCATCGTTCACTGGAGTTTGGTCGTGGAAACCTCTCTTTCCAAGTGAGTCACTTGAGTCTGGAAACTCCACATTCTCTCTGATTGTTGTTCTCAACGCTTGGCACACGGTCACGAGTGACAATAGCTTGCTGAACAACATGGTTTGTTTTGGCAGCCACAAACTGAAATGGGTGCAAAAACTGTAGGTGGATGTTCACGTGATCCAACCAGTTTAGGTACTCATTCTGGCGGTAACTTGCACCTGAGTAACTATGCTGGTAGGCGAGTCAGCAATGCTTGTCATTGTTGGAGACTTCTTCAATTTCAAGTTGAGGTCTTGAAGTTTGTTGGTGACATTTTGATTGTTTCCCAAAGGAGAAGGTACTAGTGGAGCACTATCGATGCAAGTACGAGACAAGTCGAACTTCTTGGGCTCGTCTAGGTCGAGTTTCTTGATGGAGTTGTTGAGGGAGTCAATTTCGTTAGCGTCGTTATCATTAGGATCGTGGTGAAAGAAATGTTCGAAATTACGAAGAGATGATTCAGCGTCTAGGAGCAAAGCGCTTTCGAAGTAGCCTGGAGGCGAGTCATCGATCTTGAATCCATTCTTCCACTGCACGCCATTGATGAGGTTGAAAAGGTCTACTCTATAGCCCTTTTGGAGTTTGTTGTTGGCGAGGTACACATTGTTAAATTTTCTGTGCTTGATGAACAAGAGCACGATTGGCTTGAGAGCACTGGTGCTTGCAAGAGAGTTACGCCGCAAGTCGATTTTCTCGATGGCGTAAAGGTCCTGAAGTCCTGAGATGTCTGATATTTTGTTATTGTTGAATGTGAGGGTCGTTAAATGCTTGAGATTGGAAGGGAGATTCTTGAGGTTGGTGATGTAGTTGTCGGCCAAGCTGAGGTATCGAAGGTTTCGAAGCTGGTCAAGTCCTTCAGGTATAGACTCCAAGAGGTTGTTGGACAAATTCAACTTGACGAGGTTTGAAAGAGGCTTTAAAGACTCTGGTGAAATAGATGTAATGGACGTTTCCGTCACAGTCAACTGCTTGAGAAGGGACCACTTCGTGTCTGGGAATGCAGGGGTATACGAAGGGAGAGTTGGTGATGGTTCATAATTAGGAGAAGTACCTGCGCCAGCCGATTTTGATCTTTGTCTTCTTTTAAACGACTCATCGTCGTGTTTCCGCCGCAGCGAGAAGCTTGCGCGACCGTGTTCATCTTCGATGACCAATGACAAGAGGAACTCTGACAAGGACGAGATTTTGGAGTTCTTTATGATGAGAATTCGGAGCTGGTCTGCTAAGATGTGCCAGCCAAACACTTCGTTTGGGTCGTAGTCGACGAGCTCAAGCACCTGGAGGTTCTTGAACATGTGCACAGGCACAGACGTGTCACATGGGTACTCCTCGTAGCCCAAGATAGCCCCAGTTTTCGTTTTAGGGCACAATGTCAAGCAGGGGATCTTGGTGAAGGACGAGTAGAGGTACCGGATATCTTTGAGGGAAACTTTGGGGGCCCCCGAGTACGAGCGCCAGTACGCGGACGCAGACGACACAATGGACCTCACGGAGTTGATGGAGGTGATGGACTTGGCGTCGGAGTCGAAGTTTGTTGAGCGAGCGTTGTTGGCCATGAACGAGATGAAGGTGGGCTCGTGGCCCGCTGCGTCGAGCTTGACGTTGAGGGGCCCCACGTCGACGTCGAGGGGGGACGAGTCGATGCGGTCGGTGATGTAGTAGAGGTGGTGCATGGTGAAGGAGAGTCTCATTGGTTTTACTTTTGACGTCTTTTTCAGATATAGAAGGAGCCCGTTGGCCAACGACACCTCGTGGCGATGCACGTACGCCGAGAGCTTGCTGACGTACGCATCACCCTCGAGCGACTCGTGGGTCCATGGCATGGGTGTGAACAAAGTGATGAAAAGTAAACAGTGCGACTTCCACGATGGGAAGTCGGTGAGTGGTTGCGAGGCAGCAGTGCGTGAGCCTGCGAGCCTGCGAACTGTAGCGCGCCGTAGCAGAGCGTGTTGAGGTTTCGTGGTGAGTGGCAGCTGCTGGCACCTGTTTGACAACGACGTTGTTGACTGTGGATCTTACTCCACGAATGGCTCCAGAACTCCCTGACAGCTTGACCCTTTACGGTGTAGTGCTGGCCATATCGCGAACTTTGGCTCGTAGGGACGCTTGTCCAAGCCCTTGGGGTTGGTGTCTGCTTGAGCGATTTGTGACTTTCTGGCCAGTCTCCTACTTTTTTGGAAGTTTCGCTTCTGGGGTCGTATTTCTTTTGTATCGCTGTCACTGTTTCTGAGTGTGTTCACTTTCGTGTCTGTCACTGTTCGGAGTGTCTTGAATGACGTGGCGTCACTTTTTGGAGTGTCTTGAGTGTCGTGACTGTAACTTTTTCTGAGTGTCTTAGAGTTTCTTGGGTTTCTGGTTTTTCGACTTGCAATTACTCCTCGTCTTTGGTGGACCGACTTTCGACACTCATGCGATCGTTGTAGGCACTGCTGGCGTAGGGAGCCAGGATTCTTTCGAGAATGCTCGCTGGAGGGATCCCTGTGGTGGAAGAATTGGTTTCGAGGCTTCGTCTGTGGCGCCGTGAAGAGCTCGCTAATGTAACTATCGACTCGCTGTCCCTGTCAGCCACTGCGGGCGCATGCAGCACCACGTAGGGCTGCTGATTAGCACTGGGAGCCAACGACGTCTCGGCGGTTGAGGCATTGACACTTTGGCTGTCTCTTTGACCGTCCGAAATGACAGAAGCTGAAGCGGTTGACGGCGCAGAAATGACTGATTTCAACGGAGTCATGCTGACGTTATCCGAAGCTATGGAAGCAGCGTCGCTTTGTGGGCCTGTATCGCAGGAAACGAGGTCAGTCTCAGAGCTGGACTTGGGCCTAGTGCTAGCACCAGTGCGGTAGTAGCCACCGTCAGAGTAACGCGGTCTGGACGCCGGGTCTAGAGATGCTGCGTGGCGATTCTGGCCCTGCATTAGACGACGTACCCACGAGAATCTACCACGAGGGTGACGCAATGGGTCTGGCGGTGGTGAACGGCGAGACGTGCCAACTTCACGTGGTTGCGACATGTGACAAGTAACAAGTTGTTTGGGTGGTGCTACTGTGGCCCTGTGAACTGCGTCAAACTGGTGATCGCTGGTGGTAAAAAGAGTCTGTTAGTAAGCACTACTTAGCGACTGGTGTTTGTGCGAGTAGTAAAAAGAAAGCTCCGCGACGGGGAATTGAACCCCGGTCTACCGCGCGACAAGCGGTAATTCTAGCCACTAAACTATCACGGACTTTGTGGAGTAGATTGGTTGGGTGGTAACTATGACATCTTGAGCAGAAGATGTTGTGTTAACAGCTTCTTTCTCCATCTACAGACTCAATGCAAGCTGCATCACCTGCATCTACTTACTGTGAGTCACCTCCTACAATCATTTGTAAATCATATCAAATCAAATTTCATCGGTACATTCCGTCATCAAACATTCAGCTAAAGCACGAGCGCCAACACCACCAAAATCACGGCGCCAACAGACACGCCAACGGTGGACGTGTGGGACACGGCGGTGAACGAGTTGTCGAGTGACCCCGTGTTGGGAGACCCCTGGCTGGCGAGTCGGGCGCTGTACCAGGGCAAATGGGTAGCGTACGACTTGATAGCAGCCATATCAAGCGACTCAGCTTGGAGCTCAGTCACGTACGAGCCGTCAGTGTGCCCCTGAACTGCCACAATGAGCGACGTGAAGTCTGCAGGCGCCAGCTGTGACGCTGTTTGCATGTAGCGAACATAATCACCTGGATGCCTTTTGGTGTCCTCAAGCAACAAACTGACGAGCTTAACGTCCGAGAGGCAGCATGCAACAGCAAACACCAGTAACAAAAAGAATACATTCATGATGAATTTCCAAAACACAAAATTTATTGACACTACATGCCAGTGTGACACGGTACCTGGCGCAAAACTGGAAGGGCAACTCTAAATAAAAGCGGGGCTCAATTCCAGAATTGGGTCAAGTTCTGTCCACCGCCATTGTAGGCCAAGATGTTGGGGGACTTGCCATCTTCAAGGCCGGAGATCACCCCTTTGGTACCGAACTTGATGAGTTTCTCCTTCAAAACAGCTGGCTCAAGTAAACCGGTTGAGTACTCTGAATTGATATCTGGCTGCAATGACAAAAAGTATGAGAGTAAACCTGCAATGTGTGGAGATGCCATTGATGTACCAGACATCGAAGTGGTGTCTCCAAAGATATAAGTAGACAAGATGTCTTCACCAGGAGCGAAAACATCCACACAAGCGCCCCAGTTAGAAAACGAGGCTCTGCTATCTTGGATATTAGTGGCTCCCACAGTGATGGGTCCTGAAGCTTTGGCGGGTGAGTAGTTACAGGCGTCTTCATTGTCGTTTCCTGCAGCAACGGCAACATGAACCCCTGCGGTTGTAGCCGCATTAATGGCTAAATCTAAACTCTCTTGGGCTGAACCTCCAAGTGACATATTGATGACTGATCCTTTGAATCCCTTTGCTTTGGCGGCCACCTTTGCACGATGGTCGTTAACGACAAATTCAATACCCTTGATGATATCGGTGGTAGTACCTGTACCCAAGAAACTCATGACTCCAACGGCCACCAAATCGACTTTCTTAGCAATTCCGTAGGTCTTGGAGCCGATGATACCAGCACAGTGGGTACCATGACCGTTACCATCAACTTTCAAGTTGGGGAAAGCCATCGAGCCACCCCAAACGGCTCTGCCTTCGAATTCCTCATGGGTGACTTTGATGCCGGTGTCAATGACGTAGGCAGTAACACCCTGGCCACCGTCGTTGTCGTACAAGTAGTCTGACGTCTCGCCCACAGGCACACGGCTGGAAATACGAGAGAGGCCCCATGGTGCACCCTTTTGCACGTCAAACTCGCTGATGACAACCTTGGTGTCTCTTTCCAAGTACTTGACCTGAGGCGCGGACTGGATGAGTCTGACGAGCTCTTTGGTGAAGAAGCCGGAGTAGCCCTTGAACACTCCGTGGATATCAAAGAAGGAAATGTCGTTGTTCATGAGTCGGTGCTTCAAAATGGCGGAAATCAGCTTGTCAGACGCCAAAGCGGCTTGTTCCAAGGCGAACCGCTGGAGAATCCAGTTCTTGTGGGCGACCAACCCCTCTGCGTCGACGTCATCGTTGAATACAACAATATACTTGTCAGGAATGGTGGTGGCGTCGTTCTCAAAATTCAAAATGGGAGCGAGTTTATCGTGGAGCGGGAATCCGGCATACTCCTGGTCTAACTTCAATGGTTTCTGGTCCTCCTTGCCGAAATGGAGTCCGTTAACGGCGCAACAACTAACGAGAACGGCTAAAATAGCAGTAGCTCTCATTGTGAGCGTCAGGGGCTTTCGCGCCTCCTACTTATCACGTGGCGTGCTTTAACCAATTTCCCTAGGTTTGATATCCTGCACATGTACATGTGATTTTGCAGCCTTTCTAGCTAATGGTGTTGTGTGATGCTGGTTTGGCTGGTTGTTGGTGTGATGCTTGCTGGTACTTTGCGGGGTGAGTTTTCAGAGATTTTGAGTTGAAATGTATTTTTGGAGTTTTTTACGTTTGGTGAATTTTACTTGCTGAAAAGCCAGTTCTGTAAAACACTTTAAACGTCTCAGTCGACGATATCGAGTTTACAGAGGTGTTGGCTGGCGCTTTCTTGATGTGACGGGCGATTTACGAGTTTTACTGAAGACACCAGGCGCATCTCCACGTCTACCAGCGGCAAGCTTCGTCTCTTGAGCTGGGGGAAGTGGGCATGGCGTGACGTGAGAGCATACCACCGATATTTCCGCTGCAATGATGTGGTAGTCGAATGATTATGCTGAAGTGTCCAAAAATAGCATCTCGTTACCCGAGAAAACTTCCACTTCAACCAGCAAAGCCTTTCTACACTCTGGAGGAGTACTGTCTGAGCGCAGGGTGTCCAGCTACTCACAGCTTCATCATCAAGGCCATCAAGTGCACTAAGCGAGCTCAAGCGAGCCTCAAGGCGAAAGCCAAAATCGTAGATCTCTGTTTCCGCTCTTCCAAATTCATGGTAGCCAATCGCTCTGCTGCGTGGGGTCTGGCTGCCATTGGCCTACTAAAGGTTACTGCAGCAGGAAATATGCCTCACATTTCCGGTGAAAGAATACGGTGATCTCGGTAAAAGTTGACAACAAGTAAACACCAACAGGTCGGATCGAAGACCGATTTTACCGATTGGCTGCTGGGCTTGTCAGCTGGGGACTACTGAAAGTACGAGAATAACGCCGTGACACAAACTGGGGATGTAGCGCAAGTGATTGTGAAACCTAACGTATGGCACTACCACATTGGGACTGGAAACACAATTGCTTTTGGACCCCATACAGATGAAAGTTGCTACAAGAAGTAATTAAGGTATTCATAGATTACGAGACTATCAAACCATGCAGTTTTACTGCAGAAAACAAGCACGAACATTGATCAAGAAACGAAGTGTTAATCACAGTAAACTTAGATTAAAGCGGCAACAGCAGCGGCAGCAGCTAAGACAACAGCTGGAGCGTTAGAGCCAGCGTTGTTGAATTGTGGTTCAACAGATGGAGCTGGAGCGTCAGACTTTGGAGCCTCAGATTTTGGAGCTTCAGACTTTGGAGCCTCGGAGTGAGGAGCTTCAGAGTGAGGAGCTTCAGAGTGAGGAGCATCTGAGTGAGGAGCTGGAGCAGAAGATTCTGGAGCTGGAGCGTCAGACTTTGGAGCTTCAGTGGTTTCTGGGGCTTCGGTGGTTGGAGCTTCAGTAGTTTCTGGAGCTTGAGTAGTTGGAGCTTCAGTGGTTTCTGGGGCTTCAGTGGTTGGAGCATCAGTTGGTTCAGCGTTCTTGGCAGCAGCATCGGCTAAAGCGCTTCTAGCAGCGTCTGGGATGAACCAGAAAGGAGAACCAACACCAACCTTTTCACATTGAGAGTTAACAGCAGAAGTGACAACTTCAACATTGTTACCAGAACAGTTTTCAGCGACACATTGAGCGACTGGTCCAGACCAGGAAGACATGACACACAAACAACCAGTATCCCAGTAAGGACATGGGAGAGCACTGGTGTCAGCAGCGAAACATGGTTTAGCACAAGCTGGAAGAACACCATCAATTGGGTCAGCAAGACCGTTAATAGAAGCAGTCTTTGGGACCTTTGGGTAAGTGGCCCATGGGTTGGCTGGGGTAGCAGCAGAAGCTAAAGCAGCGGAAGCAATGATAGCGAGAACTTGACTAGATAACATAGCGAACGGAAGAATTAATCTAATTAATGAAATATAGAAAAATGTCAAGGTATAAATATTTCAGCTACAAAGGGCCAGACTACCCGAAAATGGAATGGGGACATAAGTGAAAACACAACAAGGACGAAAACTTCAATTTTTGGTAAAGTCCTACCTCGGGATTGGGAGCCAAGAATTTTGAAAATCGCCATCTACGAATGTTTATGCACCTGACGCAAAAAAGGTTCCAAAAATAGTTATCTCATCCATCAGTGGACTTATCGGTTTACGGATATAAACGAAGAAAACATTTTAACTACTTACATAATCATAGAAACTAAAGCTAACACCATAGTGAAGAGTCCAACAGTCAAACCGTTGGCGTCTGCTCTTGAGGAAGATTCTGAAGAGGCAGCAGGGGCAGAGCTCGAGGCGTCATCAGATCCTGAAGATTCGGCTGCAGCAGAGCCTGAACTTGAAGCGCTGGAGCTTGAAGTGGTTTTTCCGGTTTCTCTAGCCTTAGTGGTGGTACCATCGCCTGTGTAAGATCCCGAGTTGGATAACAAGTAGATGAAATCGGTGTTGCTTGCAGTTGGAGCAGCTTCAGCGAAAGTACCAGCAGCACTGACCAAGTCTGAGGTGATGGAAGCGGGCATCAACCAGATGTCAGCACCCACTCTCTTACATAACGAGTAAGCTAATGAAGTGGCGCTAACGACATCTGAGCCTTTACATTCCATGGCGAAACACTGACCCACCAAACCAGCCCATTGAGGCATGACACAGAAACATCCAGTGTCCCAGTAAGGACATGGAGTGTTACTGGTGGGCACTCTGACACACTTACGAGCACATGAGGGTAACAAATCATAGATGGGGTCTGCGAACCCGTTAATGGAAGCTGTCTTGGGAACTTGTGGGTAAGTAGCCCAGTTGTTACCAAGGACGGTGGAGATTGTGAGTAAAAAAACGATAAGCTGCATGATGAGGAGGGTTTGGAAACGGTGTGAGTTTTAACTACTGGTGTTCGGTAACAACTGGAGCGGGCCGGAAGCCAGAGGAAAAAGGAAAAGGATTCCAGGTATGAGGAAAAAAAGAAACCCGATTGATTGATCAGATAAAATTTTTTCCCGCCAATCAAGAGACCCAAACCTATGCAACCCACGCAAAAAACTATTGCCGTCTCCTCCAACTTGGAGGTCAAATCACCATATAACTTATATTTAGGTCACTTCCACAACCGACTAGTGACCATTGGCTACAACGGCAACTGCCTTGACCAAGTGTTAAAATAGACCCCATCGAAAAAAAAATCTCTGGTGCTGATCTCTTGGGTGTGTCACTAATATCGATATCTCCAGACTCATCAAATTTCCGTTAACAACCATAGATATATATAAAATTTAATCAGCTATTTTTTAGGCGTCGCCATGGGTATCCCTTTTTACTTACAGTTCTATGTTGAACGTGAACGGTCAGATCTTTTCCAATGGATGAACTACGTTATTTGCATAGGGTCCCTTGTGGTTTACGGAGTGTTCACCCACTGGATCCCTAGATTTATTCGTCACAGAAGAGACCACAACGGTCTAAAGCACCCGGTGTTTTTCAAAATCTTAAGACTTCATGATCTTTTCAACCAGACTTATAGGTTCACCGTACCTTACTTCAATCATAGGTTTTACATTCAGCCCAGTTTGCATTTTGTGTTTTTGCTTTTCATGGTAATAAATGCCTTCTTCTGTTTCATCAGAACCAAAGACATCGACTACCTCCCTCGTCAGTACGTTATCGCCAAAAGAATCGGTAAAGTGGTGTTGGGAAATATGCCGGCCATTTACTTGTTGGTCATTAAGAATGACTTGTTAACCGCTATCTCTGGCTTACAACACGACAGATTAGTCATGGTCCACAAATGGATCGCAAGAATGAGTTTCTTCATGGTCATCTTCCATATCGCTTTCTGCATGAAGTACTGGTTGAAGTTGGGCTTCGTCATTATGATTATTATTCCTCCCCAAATTTTCGGTTACATTGCAACAGTTTGCTTTGCAGGTCTCACGTTTGGAAGTGCAAAATTCATTCGTAACTTTGCTTATGATGCTTTCCTTATTGAACACAGAGTGTTCTCCTTCATCTTCTTATTGATGGTGTTCTTCCACCACAGAAAGTCCACAACTGGTGCTGTCGTTTTGGCAGTCCATCAACTTGTGTTGGACAGAGTTGTTTCAAGAGTCTTGACTCAAGTTCAAAAGAGAATGGGTCCAACAAAGGGAAGATCTACTTTCGAAATCCTAGATGATGAAACTTTGTTGGTCACCATCCCAATGAAAGCTTTCCCCTTCAAAGAAAGACCATGGTGGTCTATTCCTTTGCCAAAGGTTAACACTTGGAAACCAGGTCAACACGTCTTGTTAACTGTCAGCAAAATCAGTAGAGTGCAAATGCATCCTTTCACTATTGCTAGTTTAAGTGAGTCTGGTGAAATTAAACTTATTATCAGAATTCAAAAGGGTTTCACCAGAAAGCTCATGAAGAAAGTTATCGAGATAAAGGAACTTAAAGAAGAGAGAAGAGCTGAAAATGAATCCAGAGAATCTGATTTAACTGCTTCATCAACTAATGCTAATAGTGTTGATATCGAAACTGATTTACTTCCTGCTACTGGTCAGAAAAAGAAAACTAAAGAAAAGAAACTCGATGATAGTGATCCAGAAAGTGACGTGACAGATGTTGTGTTAAAGGCAAACATCATTGGACCTGTTGGTGGTCGTTATCTTCCATTGATTACTTTCGATTCTGCAGTTTTCTTTGGTTCTGGTTCTGGTGCTTCATTCTGTTTCCCCGTTGCCCTTGATCTACTCCATACTATAGAAGAGAGAAACCTTAAAGAAGACTTTTTGGGTAGAAACGCTGCGGAGAAAGTAAGAATCGTTTGGGCTATCAAACATATCGCTAATCTCTCCTGGTACAAATTTATTTTGGATGAAATAGTCTCATACGCTGACAGAGGAATGGTGGTGCTTGATATCTACATTACACAAGACAAAGAATTGCCTACACTTTCCGAACCACTCGAGAAAGAAACAATTGCAGTCGAGGGATCTTCAAATAACTACGACATCTCCATGGAGAAATCGGCAGGAAGGGAAATAACAAAGAAGAACACAAACTTTAGTTTTGCCCTGTCTTCGAACTCATCATCTTACGAAGTTTATAATTCTCCTGGTGTTAACTACTTTTTGGGTAGACCAAACGCTGGAGACATTATAACTGAACTTGCTGATGAGCTTGGTGACACAAAACACTTGAAATCACTCGCAGTTTTGAGTTGTGGTCTCGGATTATTATCTGACAATATAAAAGATACTTGCCAAAAATTGAAATGGGATAGCAAGTCACCAGATATTTATTGCTACACTGAATCGTTTGATTAATATGGGATTATGTATGGTGGTTATAGGAAGCTTGTAGGTTAAATAAATGTTACAAAACTGGAATCTTTTAGCGAGACCCATTTTTCGGTCATCGTCCTCAAAAGGATGCACAATAACGTACCAGCTCAAAACCACACAAAGAGTAGTGTTAGGGTCACTAATACACTTGGGTATACATATGTTATCATAAACAGTAATTATATTCGATAAAGATATTTGAAGAAGTCAAAAGACCTAAGCTAAAATAGCCAAGAAAGATAAAGCGTACAACACAGTGTTGAATCCGTAATTGGAAGCAGCACCTTGGATCACAGTTGGTGCAACGGTGGATGGAGCTGGGCCAGATGGAGAAACACCAGATGGAGCGACACCAGTTGGAGCAGGACCAGTTGGAGCAAGGGTGCTAGTCAACTTGACGTGAGTGGTAATAGTAGATGGCTTACCGTTGGCGTCAGTGGTAGTAGCAGTAGTGACTTCAGCTGGGGAAGTAGTAGTGACACACTTGTCCTCAACACACTTGGTGACAGTCACGTAGGTAGTTTGAGCTTCCTTAGTAGTGATTGGACACCAAGTAGTGATGGTGGTTTCCTTACCGTTGATCTTGGTAGTGGCAGTAGAAACGTGAGCTGGAGATTCTTTAGCAACACATTTGTTGTCGTGACAAGAAGTCACAGTAACGGTGGTAGTTTGCTTCTTAGCTTCAGTTTCTGGAAGAGGACACCAAGTAGTGTAGACAGTTTCAGTACCATCGACGGTTCCAGTAGCAGTTGACTTAAGGGCAGTAGACTCTTTGGTGACACACTTTTTGTCGACACAAGAAGTGACAGTCACAACAGTGTGTTCAGTTCTAACAGAGGTAGATGGAGAATCAGTGATACCACCATTAGTGCCAGTAGCAGTACCGTCGACAGTAGTACCGTCGATAGTAGTACCGTCGGTAGCAGTACCAGTAGCAGTACCGTCAGTGACACCGTTGGAACCAGTACCGGTGGCAGATGAAGAACCGTCAACAGCTTCACCTGTGAAGACATTGGTGTTACCGGCTGGAACTTCAGCTGGAGCTGGGCCAGAGTTGGCGGCACGAACGGTGATGGCATCAGTGAATTGAGCACCTGGGGCAGTGAAGACGACTGGGATAGTGACGAATTCAGCATTAAGCTCCACAGTGTCGATAGCACGCTTAGCTAATGGTCCTGAAGTAGAACTCAATCTAACATTGAGTGTGAAAGTACCGGCGATGTTTCTGTGAGAAGCAGCCCATTCGTTCAAGGTGATAGTGAAAACATTAGTAGCAGCGTCACCAGTAACAGTGCCAACTGGAACACCTTCGACAGTTGAGATGTCGAAAGAAGTGGCAAAGTCGTAGAAGACAGTTGGGATGGTGAATTGGGAAGTAGTGCCAGCTGGAACGGGTTCTTCACTACCAACAGTCACGGAAATAGTGAAGATAGCGTTGTTGTCAGATAAGCCATTTGGAGAAATAGCAATCTCTTTAATGAGCTCAGCACCAGTTGGGACAGCATCATTACTAGCAGTTGGAGCAGTAGAAGCTGAAACAGATGGAGCAACATCGGAAGCAGATTCAGATGGAGTGACAACAGTCTCAGTAGCAGAGCCAGAAGCAGATGGGTCAACAGGAGTTTGAGCAGCAGCAGAAGCTAAAGCGCTTCTTTGAGCTCCACCAATGAACCAGAATGGTTGGTCAAGACCAGCAGCTGAACAGGCAGAAGCAGCAAGAGAAGTCATTTGGACAACTTCTTGACCTTTACAAGCATCAGCGACACAGTCAGCGATAGGGTTACCGAACATAGCCATGACACACAAACAACCAGTGTCCCAGTATGGACATGGAGTCATGCTGGTATCCTTGTGTTCAGCAAGACATTCTTGAGCACATGGAGCGACATCATCGTAAAATCTGTCAGCGAAACCGTTTAAGGTAGCAGTTCTTGGAACAGGTGGGTAAGTAGCCCATGGACTCTTGCCAGTAGAAGATGGTGCACTAGTGATTTCAGAAGCTTCGTCACTAGTGGCAGTTTCAACAGTCTCGGTGGATGATTCTCCGGCTGGCTCAGAAGAGGCTGGTGCAGGAGTTTCAGCAGCAGCAGAAGCTAAAGCGCTTCTTTCGGCTTCACCAATGAACCAGAATGGCTCGAAGTCAAGACCAGCAGAAGAACAAGCAGAAGCAGCAAGAGAAGTCATTTGGACGACTTCTTGACCTTTACAAGCATCAGCAACACACTGAGCAAGTGGGTTACCGAAATCAGACATGACACACAAACAACCAGTGTCCCAGTATGGACATGGAGTCATGCTGGTATCCTTGTGTTCAACAAGACATTCTTGAGCACATGGAGCAACGTCATCGTAAAATCTGTCAGCGAGACCGTTTAAGGTAGCAGTCTTTGGAACAGGTGGGTAAGTAGCCCATGGACTCTTACCAGTAGAAGATGGTGCATCAGTGATTTCAGAAGAAGCTTCTTCGACTGAGGAAGCCTCTTCACTTGGAGAAGCAGAAACTTCAGTGGCAGCAGCAGCAGATTCTAAAGCAGTTCTTTGGGCATCACCAATGTGCCAGTTGACATCGTCAGTGACACCGTAAGCAGAACAAACAGACTTAGCAACTGAGGTCATGTCGGAGACATCTTGACCTTTACACTTTTCAGCAACACAGTCAGCAACCTTGTTACCGAAAGGTGGCATAACACACAAACAACCAAGTTCCCAGTATGGGCATGGAGTCATGCTGGTGTCGGCGTTTTCAGTAAGACATTCTTGAGCACATGGTGCGACTTCATCGAAGACACTGTCAGCGAAACCATTTAAGGTTGCAGTTCTTGGTCTTGGAGATGGAGATGGAGCTGGAGCGCTTGAAGGAGCTTCAGTGATTTCAGAAGAAGATTCTTCGACTGAGGAAGCCTCTTCACTTGGAGAAGCAGAGACTTCAGTAGCGGCAGCAGCAGATTCTAAAGCAGTTCTTTGAGCATCGCCAATGTGCCAGTTGACATCGTCAGTGACACCATAAGCAGAACAAACAGACTTAGCGACTGAGGTCATGTCAGAAACATCTTGACCTTTACATTTTTCAGCAACACAGTCAGCAACCTTGTTACCGAAAGGTGGCATAACACACAAACAACCAAGTTCCCAGTATGGACATGGAGTCATGCTGGTGTCGGCATTTTCAGTAAGACATTCTTGAGCACATGGTGCGACTTCATCGAAGACGCTGTCAGCGAAACCATTTAAGGTGGCAGTTCTTGGTCTTGGAGATGGAGATGGAGCTGGGGCGCTTGATGGGGCGTCAGTGATTTCAGAAGAGGATTCTTCAGTAGCAGTTTCAACAGTTTCAGTAGAGGATTCTTCAGCTGGTGCAGAGGAAGATTCCTCGGCTGGAGCAGAAGAAGTTTCTTCAGCTGGTTCAGAAGAAGCTGGAGCAGGAGTTTCAGCAGCAGCTGAAGCTAAAGCGCTTCTTTCGGCTTCACCAATGAACCAGAATGGCTCGAAGTCAAGACCAGCAGAAGAACAAGCAGAAGCAGCAAGAGAAGTCATTTGGACGACTTCTTGACCTTTACAAGCATCAGCAACACACTGAGCAAGTGGACTACCCCACATAGACATAACACACAAACAACCAGTGTCCCAGTATGGACATGGAGTCATGCTGGTATCCTTGTGGTCAACAAGACACTTTTGAGCACATGGAGCGACTACATCATAGAATCTGTCAGCGAGACCATTTAAGGTAGCAGTTTTTGGAACAGGTGGATAGGTAGCCCATGGACTCTTACCAGTACTAGATGGAGCATCAGTTATAGTGGCAGCGAAAGTTAAAGCCAGGGAAGCTAACAAAGCTAATTGTTTTGATAGCATACTAAACGAACGAACGGACCTCAGTTATTTCATTCGTAGGGGCTTTTCAACATTTAAATGTTTCCCAACCCGATACGAATCAGAAATATTTTTTTCAGCTGTAGACCGAATATGAAAACATATCAGTTTAATCAGTAAACATATTCACGAAATTGTTTAACTTTACATAAAACGTGAATTTAGCGACAACAATGAGCTAATCAGAGCACTGAGTTTTGAAGTTTTCGGAATTCAATCAAAACGATCTGCAAGTTTCAGCCAATAAAGTTATCTGATTCCAAAATGTGCATGATGCATATTGCCAAGAAAACCTTATTTGAAGAGATCGATCAGATAACGTGAAAAGTTTTTCAACAGCATTTTCAACGGCTTCTTCCTGCAGAACCTTGGATGAGTAATTACCAATCATCATTCAGCTAAGATCAGACACTTTGTGACTGGTATAATCTACGTCAAAGCCTCGGATGAAAAAAAGTTAGGCCAAGCTTTGAGCTGCCAAATTGGGAGGGTTTGGCCGTTGATATCCTAGCGAAATTGCCCCATATGCTATTTATGTATTTGTGTAATTAGCCCAAAGATGGAATCGATAAATCCGCCACTTGGCACCAGGTGAGTCTGTTTTACCTGTAACCAGTTACTGTTAGGTGACGGTAATAAGGCGGTCATTTCCACCTGGTCAGAGAACTTGACTCAAAGTTCTCTCTTTAATCATGAGTTAAGTTTGTACTCATTAAATTTCACAAATACAACTCATGAGATTATTGATTTTTCACGAACACTGAAAAATCTTCACCGCCTCGTACGCGACTTTTACTTGGTGCGCTACGTGGCATGGTCCTGGTCCTATTGGTGTTATTGAAATTAGTATGGGCTGTCGAATATGTATGTAAACCTCAAGAAGTCTCAACACCTGTTGGTACTGTGTCTACAAATTCTATTTCCACCGATTGTTTTTACCCCATAACTGTGGGTGGTGCGGACCCGCATGTGCCCGTAACTCTAGCTGTTAACAACTACATATACAGAGACAACGAGAAGGCCCTAGCTGACCTCAATAAGATTAATTTTGATCTGCAAATGGCATCGCAAATGATCTATCATGAAATCGACGTCAAAGTAGTTGGATCGGTGTTTGACGATACTTACCTCGTTTCTCCAGCTCTGTTTCCTGCAAACGGAATTTATATAAGTAGGTTCCGTGATAACATCAACAGTCTTTTCCGAGTACGATACTCAACTACAGAAGACCTAAGTTGCTTGGGTACAAACTTGATTCAGTTCAAACTTTTATTTCTTCATCAAAACCAGCTTTTTGAATACTATTTTGGGAATTGCAACCATACGCAAATATACTACGAGGGCTTTGATAGCAATTCGCTTTGCATTCCTTACAACTTTACTTGCTATGACCACGAGTCAACGGGTGATACAAAATGTGTGCCTGCAAATTACGTTTTGGCAGACAATGACATTAAGTCTCACAACTTGACTCATTTGCTAGACAACGGTAGCATGTCAGTAACTGGCGTTTTTCCTTCAAGCTCCATACTGTGTCTCAAAGGTGAAAGTTGCAAGCTCAGCCAGTATGTCACCACCACCTACGACCCTTCTACTTGGGGAAAAGACACTCCTCTCGTAATTGAATCGGTTTCTAGAACACAGCAATTATCTACACAGGCAACATTGGTAATATCTACCACAACACTCTCTTCTTCTAATTTTTGCAACTCAGTGACAATTCCGGTCAATTGGTTACTTGGGTTACTAGCCTTAATTTAATAATGTATATTTGAAACACATCTAGGAAGCAGCAGCAGTAGCTAAAGCGGAAGCTGAAGCAGCGGGGATGAACCAGAATGGGGATGGAACACCAACCTTGGAGCAAAGTGAAGTAGCTAATGAAGTGACTGAAGCAACATTACTTCCTTTACAAGCACTAGCAACACATCCTGCAATTTTACCAGCAAATTGAGGCATGACACATAAACATCCAGTGTCCCAGTATGGGCAGGGGGTAATTGCAGTGTCTTGTTTGACACATGCTTGAGCACAACCTGGTAATTGAGTGTAGATTGGATCAGCAAAACCGTTGATAGAAGCGGTCTTTGGAACAGGAGGATAAGTTTTCCAATTGTTGGTAGTAGCTGTTGGTGGATCAGCAGCCAAAGCTGAAGCAGCGAGAGTGAAAATACCAAAAGTCTTGATTGAAACCATTCGTCGATGATTAACATTGAACTTATTCACCACTTATATACCAAATGCACCATCAGTTGACCGATCTTACGGAATTGGGGTCAATACCGCGTAAGGTTGCATTATCAACGAACAATGGGCACCATCAGCCATTGGATGCTCATGAGATTATGAGTTATTCACCGATGAATTTACAGAAAAGGATTACGAACTTTAATTTGTATTGGAGTTCAAGGACGACACCCGTCTTAGTGAATCTCAACGTGAATCTTATCTTCAAATACTGCAAACGACTTTCGAGAGAGATGTTTTATTGGATGCGGTGCATGGATTGGATCCTCATTTTCATAAACATTAGAGGGCAAGTAATTACCACACAGGCACACAAGGTAACAGAACCCATCTTGGATCAAAACCTTGACAATCTAGGAAATGCCGATGTTGGAAATCGTTTGTTAGACTGCGGAATTATCGCTAGTGAATGTAACAAAAGCAAATTGTCTACTCAAACTGGCTTTCCCGAGGACGAGTATTGTAACTAAGCAATTCTCACAGGGTTTGAGACCCTTTGAGGAGATATCGGACCCTACCACATCGAGATTTACACGTTTTGACCGTAGATGCCTATTGGTCCTCTTTAGTAGAGACTCAAACATATAGCCAAGGTCTGAATCTCGACCATGCATCTTTGCATCACAGCTTCGTGGATCTAAACGAAGTTCTGGGACTGCCGATTCGGCCCTTCCACGCACCAAAGTTGAAGGCCTTGATGTGTGTTTGCTTAAAACATTCTTGGCTTGGCACCTTACAGAAAATGCTTTAGTTCTAATCGAGTCGGAAGCAAGAACTTATTGCTTTTGTGGGTGTAGTGCTCTTTACCATTCATCAGTGAAGTTACTGTGATCAACTTGAGCCAACGTCGAAATAGAACCTTGAGAATTTTATCAACATAATACTAAGAAAGCGTCATTCTCGGCTGAGACGTGGAACAATGAATAAACGAAGTTTGCTTGGCTACTTGTGTTGTGGTTGTACCAGTGTTGACCTAGAAGCTCATTCTTGGGACTCAATAAGAGTGGTCTCCTTCAGTCTATACTACACGTCGTAATGATTGATAGCATTGTGTCAACTGTAGACTGCTCTTTGCACCAGGTAGCTGAACACACAACTATATCAGTTGGTAGTGGTGGGAAAACTGGCGGAGTACATTGTCAGGTAGCCCTATTTCAGATTGTGACACATAACGACAAACGGTATTGAAGCACAATCACTTTTTAGAGATACATATTCGTTGTGTGATAAACTTGAACTAAGCTGAGAAAAGCAACATCAAAACTACCCAATCCAATTATCCATTTGGGTATGCATCAATGCAATTTACGTATGGAGTAGTGTTGCAATATCCAAATGAGTAATGTGTTTGTGGTGGCTGAATAAAAGTGCGTTAGACATATACTAAAAACGCTAATCTCAGATCCACAGTACAGCTTTCAGTTCGATTGCAACAGGACCGGGATTTAAATGTCTCCAACCGGAATATTAATGGCACACATTGGAAGATTGTCCCTTTTACGACTGGGTAAAAGTGTGGAGAAAAGCTATAGTGCAGCACCCAAATTCCACAGTAGGCATATTGAAGTACCACCTCTATGAGAGCTGGGTAGAAATCACTTGATGTAGTTCGTCAAGGTGTTTCATCCTCTTGGTACTGAAAGAAGCCGACTCATACAATTTGCTACTATCATTCTATGACTTCGTTTATTGTGTCAGCCATACCAAAAGTTTTGCAATCTCTTGGAGGTGAATTTCATCTGCCAACCTGTAGTTGACTCTATGCGGTCTAATAATTCTAAAATGACTTTGTGTTCTTCCTCACTACTGAGTAATCGTCCGGCGATCCAGAGTGGCTGTACAGCATTATTCCAACATCCGTGGTGCTCATTATGAAGACTTATACCGCAAACTTGTTTTGCATGCCAAATAGGTGACTTCATATGTTCTGTGTAGGTGATCTTATGCATTCTTGGTTTGTTTTCAATTAGCAAGATGACTGCTGTATGAAACAATTGATTTGCAGAAATTGCAGGCCCATTGAGAAAAAGAATACCAGGAAATGGTGTGCCAGCAACTTGCTTGATTTCTTGCATCGAAACCGGTCGTTTCTTATGCCATTCGGATACTTCATACCACAAAAATTCCCATTCGTTTGCGTAATCACCTGTATGTCCCACCATTAGATTCACAATTCTTGAAATAAGAAAAACCATGTAGTTGGCATACATATCATCGGTTTTACCCAGCAGTGTGAACAATTTATTCAGTTCGTAGATCGACTCCTCGTCAGGTATCCAACTCTCACAGGGAATGATGGTGGTTTCATCTGCCACGATAGCAGCATTAACATCCATTCTAGCATAGCACCAAAATATTGCTCTTTCAAGCTCAGATTCGCTGAATCCATTGATATGCTTCCTCTTGAACAATGCTGCACAACCTTCAAGATGATGCTTCCATTTTTCTGGTTGCGATGACATCATCTCAAATACACATAGAAGCACACATGATAAAATTGTAGAAATTTCCAAGTTTTGTCCAACAGTTGGAATCAAGTTTCTGAGTGTGTCTTCGTAAAAGGAGATGGTTCTCTGTGATGGAACGAGCTCCTTCAATTGTTCCCGCTGTCTTGATGCTATGGCATACATGGAACTCAGGAGAACTTTGTTCCCGACAGCTAATTTGGGAACCATTGTGCCAAATTGCTTAGTCAGATCGAACATGTCTAGCCATGGTGCAACCTCATATAAATATGTCTTGAATAGACTGAGTGCTTCTTTCTCAGAAAGTACTATGGTTTCGTTGTTATTTGCCTTACTCTCATCACTGGGGAGCAGTCTGTCATTGAGTAAATCTTGAAGGTTTGAATATGATTGAGCTTGTGATAAGAATCCGGGTGGTGGAGACTCGAGGATGTTATTGTAGTTGCCCTCACCAAAACTATTTTGGGCTAAATCGTTTGCACTGGAAGCTGTAAACATATAATCTCTGAAGGTTCGATGTAGACTAGTAAAGTTCAAGTAGGGTGCCATGAGAGACTCTGGAGAAAAGGGCGAAACAGGATCAAGTGTATGTCCAGGATCAGGATGATCTCCATTTTGTACAATCAAATGCTTACTCGGTGATCTGTGAACGCTATGTGGTGTTGCGTTTTCACTTATAGAAACTTTGCCTTGCTGGTTCTGCTTTAGATCTTTGTTCTGACCGATAAAAGGATTCAGCAATGGTGACACTGAATCCAGAGGTGTTTCTTGTGATAAAACACTGTTCATTTCCATGCCAGAAATCACAGAGCTTGACTTTCGTTCATCATTTCTTGATAGCGGAGAATGAACAGCATTCTTATTTATGTTTCCTTGTACTGGCAGAGGCCATACACACGCTTCTTGTCTCTTGCAACAAAGTCCGCAATCAGGTTTTAGTTCATCACACTTTCGACGTTTTCGCCTACAGTTGAGACATCCGGTTCTTGTTCTTTTTCTGATTGGTTTTACCTCTAGTTGAGGTTTCAGTTCGGTGACCATAAGTTCGTTAACTATGACGCATCAGTTGAAGTAAATACCAGTAACCTTGATTGATAAAATTAGAATGCAAAGATTTAACCGCTAAAAAGCGCTTATTGCAAAAGTTTGGGGTAATCTTTTTCTGTTTCCGGCAATTTAACCGCACATCCACAGAATATATGAAAGACAGTAAAGTAGACACTAAGATTATTGACGATGACTTTCAAGCATTTTAACTTCGCCAACGAAGATCTAGTTAATTTATATCTGAAAGCATTGACTGCCGCTAACCCAAAATTAGGCTTTTATGAGTCTGAAAGGGTTATTTTTAACAAGGCATGCCCTCAAGATAAAGTAGTAATCTTGTCAGGTGGAGGATCAGGACACGAGCCTACCCATGGTGGTTTTGTTGGTAAGGGAATGCTCGACATTGCTGTTTGTGGTAATGTCTTTGCTTCACCATCTGCCAAACAAGTGTTGTCAGGAATTAAACTTCTCGATGGTAAGAAAGGAACTCTCGTCATTGTGAAGAACTACACTGGTGATATCTTGCACTTCGGTTTGGCATCGGAAAAGGCCAAAATCATGGGCAATGATGTTGAAATGGTTGTTGTTGCAGATGATGTTTCTGTTGGTAGAGCTAAAAACGGTTTGGTTGGAAGAAGGGGCCTTTCAGGAACTGTATTGGTGCACAAGATTGCTGGTGCACTCGCCGACAAAGGTGAAGAGCTCAAGCCATTGAAAAATAAGTTGGAAGCAGTGATCGAAAACCTTGTCACTATCACCTCAAGTTTGGACCATTGTTCTGTTCCAGGAAAACAAGTGGAGCATCATTTAGAAGACAATGAGCTTGAAATAGGTATGGGAATTCATAATGAGTCTGGTACCAAAAGGTTGAGTACCATCCCTCAAATGAGAGAATTGGCTGATGATTTGTTGAAATACTTGGTTGACTCAACTGATACTGATAGAGCATATGTCAAATTTGACTCTGGTGATGAAGTTGCGTTGATGATCAACAACTTAGGAGGTGTTTCTGAACTTGAATTAGCAGCCATTGGACAAGTTGTGATTGAACAGCTTGGAACTAACTACAAAATTGTTCCAAAAAGAACTTACATTGGAACTTACACAACGTCCTTGAACGGAAATGGATTCAGCATTACTTTGCTCAATGCCACCAAAGCAGGTGGAAAAGAGATCATTGATTGTTTAGATCATGAAACTGAAGCTCTAGGTTGGAAAACTCATATCAAGTACGAAGAACCTTCAAGAGATATCACCTTTGATGACAACTCGCACCACGAAGGAATCACCTCGACACTCCTGACCGACCCAGAGAAATTTGCCAAAGTCTTAAGAAACAGTTTGGCCAAGCTTATTGAAGCTGAACCCCAAATCACACTTTTTGACTCAATAGTAGGGGACGGTGATTGTGGTGAAACTTTAGTCAACGGGGCTGAAGCCATTTTGAAAGCAATGGATAACAACGAATTGCCGCTCAATGATGTTGTTGCTACTTTATACAAGATTTCTGACCTAATTGAAGACAGTATGGGTGGTACTTCTGGAGGTATCTACTCTATTTTCATAAGTGCACTTACCGACTCATTAAGGTTGATGAACCAAGAAGGAACAAAAGTTGCTAGTGTACCCACCATTTCTCGGGGTTTTACCGATGCTCTTAAGCAATTATACAAGTATACCAGGGCTCGAGTAGGAGACAGAACTTTGATTGATACCTTAGCACCATTCGTTGAAGAATTAAACTCAAGCAAAGATTTGAAAAAGGCATGTGAAGCTGCTCAAGCCGGTTCCGATCATACAAAAACGTTGAAAGCCAAGTTCGGAAGAGCCTCTTATGTGAGTGAAGAGGAATTCAAAAAGCATGAAGGTGGGGTACCCGATCCTGGGGCATTGGGGTTGAATGTAATTATTCAAGGATTTTCCGAGTTCAGCGTCTAATTAATATATGTTGCGCTTAATTTTTAACTTCTAGCGCTTACAAGCGCCTTACGCGCCGACCTCAATTTGGCAACCATATAAAAAGAACAAATCGCCAACTTGCAACAGTTCATTCTGTTAATTAATCATGTCAACCATCACTTTAGCTTCCGGTTACAAATTGCCATTAGTTGGTTTCGGTTTATGGAAAATCCCAAGAGATATCTGTGCTGATGTCGTTTACAATGCTATCAAAGCTGGTTACAGACAATTCGATGGTGCTTATGACTATCAAAATGAAAAGGAGGCCGGTGAAGGTATCAAAAGAGCCATTGCTGAAGGTTTAGTTAAGAGAGAAGACATCTTCATCACTACCAAATTATGGAACATGTACCATGAAAAGGAACGTGCTTTAGAAATGGCTAGAAAGCAAAACAAATCTTGGGACTTGGGGTACATTGATTTATACTTGATCCACTTCCCAATTGCACAAAAATGGATTGATCCTGCTGTGATTGAATTCCCAGCTTGGTGGTCAGACAACGAAAAGACCATTACTCAAGATGTTGCCAGAGTTCCAATGAGAGAAACTTGGGAAGCTTTAGAGCAATTAGTCGATGAAGGTGTTGCTAGATCTATTGGTGTTTCTAACTGTCAAACTCAAACTCTTATGGACATCCACACCTACAACAAACACCCAGTTTCTTCTTTGCAGATTGAACACCACCCATACTTAGTTCAAGATGAATTGGTCAAATTCGCTCAAGGTAAGAACATTGCTGTTACTGCATACTCCTCATACGGACCACAATCATTCTTGGAAATGCCAGACAGATTCAAGAAGAGTGCTGTCTCCATTTCTCCTCTTTTCGAACAAGAAGCTATCAAGTCTATCGCTGCTGCTCACGGTAAAACTCCAGCTCAAGTCTTATTGAGATGGGCCACCCAAAGAGGTATTGCTGTTATTCCAAAATCTACCAACGCAAAGAGATTGGAAGAAAACTTACAATCCACTAACTTCGACTTGACCCAAGAAGAAATCGAAAAGATTGCTTCTTTGGATATCGGTTTAAGATTTAACGACCCAAACATGTACTTGGAAACCAAGGATATTTCTTTCTTCGCTTAAATAGGTTAGTAATAAAGCTATTAGCGGAATCCATTCATGTAGGCATTTACCAATGACGTAACATAAAGAATCACTTCTATCTAATCTGTAGATCCAAATTGAGAGTGAGAATTAACCAAGAAATCGAAACTTGAGTGTTTATACCAATTGGGATACTTTATTTGCTCACTGGTTAACATCGTCCACTCGCCCAATGAGCTGATTCTAAACATATACTATCGTTCTTTCTTGTTGTTGGTTGCCATGAGACTTGCAAACTGGCTCGTGTTGTTGATGTCAGGCATTTTCGTTATGGGTGCAGACCCAGACTTCACTCATTATCGCAAGCCTAGCAGAGTGATGTCTGCTTGTTCCCAGATAGGAGCTAAAATTGGAACATACTGTGCTAAATCTGGTGACAAGTTCAGTTGTCATTGTAAAAATGAGTTTGCTTTGGCAACTGTAGCGGGTTGCATCGATCTTATCTATGGACTCGATCAGGAAATGGTGAAGATTTATCAAAATCAGTGCCTCAGCAGCTATGGAGTGTTTATCGACTCAGGGCAATTTCAACTAGCCTTGAATAACTACAAAGAATTGGCTAGAAACACTTCGTTGATAGAATCTTTCAACAAGTCAAAGCCAGTTGATTATCCCATTCTCGTTAATGAAACTTTAGCAAGAATGTATGAGGATGCGTATGATTTGTTCTTAGGAAGAGGTTGGGAAGACTCCTTCTACTATGGTGCCGGACTTTTGGGCTATTGGCTTGTTGTGATGCTTTTAGCTGCTGTGTTTAACTGGAGCGAATATCTATTCCCATCATTCTACAATCAACATAGATTCCAGTGGCTTTTATGGACTGACAAGTACCTTACCATACCTGCATTAATGGGGAAAAAATCACAGTCAATAAAGATAATCCCCTTTCTTACTATGATGGTGCCTTCACGTCTAGAACTGTTGATTTTGACTGGATTTTTGGTGCTTACAGTGGTTTTCACAGCCATAGATATTAGAGTGGTCGATCACAGTGAGTTTACTACAAAAATGTTGTATCTATGCCCTCGTATGCTTGGTATCAGGTCATCACTCCTTGCGTCATACTTAGCACCTTTGTTGATTCTTTTGGCAGGTCGAAGTAATTTTCTCCAATGGTTTACAAGATGGGACTACAATAGGTTCATGACATTCCATAAATGGATTTCAAGGGTTTTCATACTTTTAGTCTTTGTTCACTCCATCAGCTATTCTTTATACTATGGACCTCTCGGAACCTACAAAACTAAAATGAAGGAAACATACATGATCTGGGGCTTGGTGGGAACTGCCAGTGCCGGTATTATTTTTTTACAAAGTATGCACTACTTGAGAAAAAGGTGGTATGAATTATTTGTTCTTACTCATATAATTCTAGGTGCTGTATTGATCGCTGCAACCTGGATCCATGTCAAATCTCTTGGATTTGTGTTTTGGTATTATGCGGCAGCCGCTGTCTGGATTCTAGACAGATTGGTGAGGATTTTCTCTTTAATTTCGTTTGGGTTTCCCTATGCCAAAGTCACTTTAGTGGAGGATGATACTTTGAAGGTGGTTGTGCCTCGCACTTACCACTGGAAGGCAAATGCTGGTAGCCACGCTTATGTGCATTTTTTGAAAGCATCGTGTTTCTGGCAATCACATCCATTCTCAATAGTTGAAAGCTATGATCACCACCAAAGTCAGATAGTCTTCTTTTGCAAAGTGAGGGGTGGTGTTACGCATAGTTTGTATCGTTTCCTACTCTCTCAACCAGGGCAAACATCCCGAATTAGAGTTGGCATAGAAGGTCCTTATGGAGAGTCTTTTGACTCCACACATTACAGCTCGTCTGTCTTTGTGGCCGGCGGTCATGGAGTAACTGGAGTCTACTCGGAAGCGATGGCATTAGCATCACAGACAAAGCGCTTCTCTAAACATGCTTGTAAATTCATTTGGGTGATTCATGATTCAAGGCCTCTTTGGTGGTTTCGAAATGAGCTAAACCAAATGCAAAAAGCAAATATCAAGGTGGAGGTATATGTCACGAAAGAGCTGTTATCGGCTTCAAAATGCAAGAAGTTGAATGCTGAATTAGGTACATCTGAAAAACTGGGTAATAGTATACCTATATTGCAAGAACATCTCCTCTACCAAGATTTAAAAGAACAACCTTTCTCCATTGTCTTGAAACAAGGCCGTCCCGACTTTCATGAATTAGTTGCAAACGAGGTACTGTTTTCTACAGGTGCCACAGTTTTCTTTGCTTGCGGCCCCTCGTCGATGGTAGACTGTCTCAGAAATGTTGTAGTTGAAGAAATCAATATCAAAAGCCACCAAAGAGTTGAATTCGTGGAGAGACTACAAACATGGACGTGATTCTAGAAATGATATTGAGAATAGAATAGTCAATTCAATGCAATGTAAGCCATTTTGGCATGTCTTGAAGGTTGGTAGGGACGTTAATCAATAGACTGTAAATACCATATGTCTTTACCTGCTATCTTTACTTAATCAGGAGAACGAGTGCAATTCTAAGCACGGTTGAAAGCTCTTGTTTCTCCTGCGTACACTTCCACTAAGTTTTTTGAGTTAAGTGGATAACATGTAATATGATTCTACTTGAACAGTTATGACGGAGTTAAACAAATAGAAATACTCCAGTCAAAAGATCTTGACCTTGGCTTTTGAGATTCAGGAGTGAGTAGAAGTTGAATTTGCGCCTCCTATGTGATCTCATGATGAATGACCACAGCGATTCTTAGCTATTCCTGTCGAAAGTTCGCCCAATTGAGTGTAGAAAAATGCGAGCAGTATGAAAGCTCTTCTCACACTCTGTCAATAGTTGAGTTAAAACTTATGAACACCTTCTCGTGAATAAGGCACAATTACCGTAGTATGTGTTTAAATCTTGCTGTCAGGTTCAATAATACTTTAACAAAAAGTCTTCAACGTGGGGAACCTGTTTATCAATATACTCGGTCATTCAGGTTTGTAGGCTTCCATATTTCAGCTACTTTCGGATGGATATAGTACTCACCACTAAAGCTGCTGGAATCAAAGTCCCAATTTCCCGTTATCGTAATTGATGTAGGAAAATGGGAATCTTACCATTGTCATCCAACGATCACGTCTCATCTCTCCAAATTAGGATTCTGGCTTGACACTGATGGGTCTAACCTTTGTCCCATAGTGGTAGTGTGTTCCGTCATGAACTGATTCTCCATGTGGAGTCAAAAGAGAAATCCACGTCTTCGAAAAACTTTTTCCCTTCCGTCCCCCATTCTCAGATCAACAAAACTTAATCGGCGCGAAAGCGCGGTTATGATGATACGGGGTGGCATAATCGTATTGAGGATTTCATGTTGAATCTTCACGAACATCCGTGTTGGGATTTATCCTTTGGTATTACTACAGTTTTTGAAGAATAAGGAAAATAATAAACAACAAGAAGCCATTCTATTTGTCTCTATAAAGTCGAAAAATCAAGATTTAATATGAAAAGCGATAACAAAACGAAATAGAGGTCCAAGTACCCATTAACAATTAAACGAAAGCAAGAAGTGCACCAAATATGAGACCAAAGCTCATGTTGGGTACAGCAGCAGCATCTTCAGAAGCAACTACAGAAAGTGGATTTGAAGCTTGGGCTGTGAATCTAGCATCAACACTTCCACTGAAAGTGTCTTTTGTCACAGTGCTGGTAACAATATGACTTTGCTCATCTGTTGTGATGACAATATCACAAGGAACTGTCATTGTCTTACCTAATTCGTCGATCTCTTCGATGGTTGAGGAATACTTCTTGCAAACCAGACAAGACAAAGTTTTGGTGATTGTTATCACTGCATCGTTCGACTGGGTCACTTCAATTTCGCAGGGAACGGTTACTATAGTGGTGTCTTGCACACTCAAAAAATGAGAGGAATATTTGGTACAAACAGCACAAGCAGTTTGCGAAGGAACCGTCACCACGGATTCCGTATTCACTCCAGATAGCGCCGAAGAGGTGGTGGTAACATCCGTGACAGAATCTGTAGTGTTGTAGTAGGAAAATGGTGGAATGTGAACAATTTCAGTACCAGAAGCAGAACCAGATGGTTCGATGGTCTCAGTGAAAGCTTCGGTCGCAGTGGAATCGATAGTGGTGACCTTAGTGAAAGGTGGGATATGAACAATTTCAGTACCAGAAACAGAGCCAGAAGGTTCAATGGTCTCGGTGAAAGGTTCAGTGACGGTACTGTCAATGGTAGTTACCTGAGTAAAAGGTGGGATATGAACAATCTCAGTACCAGAAACAGAACCAGAAGGTTCAATAGTCTCGGTAAAAGGTTCAGTGACGGTGCTGTCAATGGTAGTTACCTGAGTAAAAGGTGGGATATGAACAATCTCAGTACCAGAAACAGAACCAGATGGTTCAATGGTCTCGGTGAAAGGTTCAGTCGCAGTGGAATCGATAGTTGTGACCTGAGTGAAAGGTGGGATATGAACAATCTCAGTACCCGACACAGAACCAGAAGGTTCAATGGTCTCGGTAAAAGGTTCAGTGACGGTGCTGTCAATGGTAGTTACCTGAGTAAAAGGTGGGATATGAACAATCTCAGTACCCGACACAGAACCAGATGGTTCAATGGTCTCGGTGAAAGGTTCAGTCGCAGTGGAATCGATAGTTGTGACCTGAGTGAAAGGTGGGATATGAACAATCTCAGTACCCGACACAGAACCAGAAGGTTCAATGGTCTCGGTAAAAGGTTCAGTGACGGTGCTGTCAATGGTAGTTACCTGAGTAAAAGGTGGGATATGAACTATCTCAGTACCAGAAACAGAGCCAGATGGTTCAATGGTCTCGGTGAAAGGTTCAGTCGCAGTGGAATCGATAGTTGTGACCTGATTGAAAGGTGGGATATGAACAATTTCAGTACCAGAAACAGAGCCAGAAGGTTCAATAGTCTCGGTAAAAGGTTCAGTGACGGTGCTGTCAATGGTAGTTACCTGAGTAAAAGGTGGGATATGAACAATCTCAGTACCAGAAACAGAACCAGATGGTTCAATGGTCTCGGTGAAAGGTTCAGTCGCAGTGGAATCGATAGTGGTGACCTTAGTGAAAGGTGGGATATGAACAATTTCAGTACCAGAAACAGAACCAGATGGCTCAATGGTCTCAGTGAAAGGTTCAGTGACGGTAGAATCGATAGTGGTGACCTTAGTGAAAGGTGGGATATGAACAATCTCAGTACCCGACACAGAACCAGAAGGTTCAATGGTCTCGGTAAAAGGTTCAGTGACGGTGCTGTCAATGGTAGTTACCTGAGTAAAAGGTGGGATATGAACAATCTCAGTACCAGAAACAGAGCCAGATGGTTCAATAGTCTCAGTGAAAGGTTCAGTGACGGTAGAATCGATAGTGGTGACCTTAGTGAAAGGTGGGATATGAACAATTTCAGTACCCGACACAGAACCAGAAGGTTCAATAGTCTCAGTGAATGGTTCAGTGACGGTAGAATCGATAGTGGTGACCTTAGTGAAAGGTGGGATATGAACAATTTCAGTACCAGAAACAGAGCCAGATGGTTCAATGGTCTCGGTGAAAGGTTCAGTGACGGTACTGTCAATGGTAGTTACCTGAGTAAAAGGTGGGATATGAACAATCTCAGTACCAGAAACAGAACCAGATGGTTCAATGGTCTCGGTGAAAGGTTCAGTGACGGTACTGTCAATGGTAGTTACCTGAGTAAAAGGTGGGATATGAACAATCTCAGTACCAGAAACAGAACCAGATGGTTCAATGGTCTCGGTGAAAGGTTCAGTGACGGTACTGTCAATGGTAGTTACCTGAGTAAAAGGTGGGATATGAACAATCTCAGTACCAGAAACAGAACCAGATGGTTCAATGGTCTCGGTGAAAGGTTCAGTGACGGTGCTGTCAATGGTAGTTACCTGAGTAAAAGGTGGGATATGAACAATCTCAGTACCCGACACAGAACCAGAAGGTTCAACGGTCTCAGTGAAGGGTTCAGTGATGGTGCTGTCAATAACGGTGGTTGTGAAAGTCGGAGCAGGCGGAACGTGAACAATCTCTGAAACCGGGTTGGTACCAGATGGGGGAATAGTTTCAGTGAATGTTGCAGTTATGGTAGTATCGGTAATAGTGTCTGTTTCTGTCGTCTGACAGAATGAGGGTAATTGCTCATTTTCCATAGCCCTGTAGAGAAATGGGTCTGGATAGATTTGCCCTGCTGGGCCAGTAATGTCAAACTGAAGCACATATCTGGTACTTCGATTGTAGTACAAGATTTTAATGGGATAATACTTACCTCTTTCAAAATTCATCTCCATTGTAGTTGGAACGTCGAATCCGCCATCTCCAACTGCAACTCTATTCGAAATTATCGTAACGTCTCCACCAGTGAATGGTGTATTAATACCTGTGCAACAATCAAATGCATTTGACCCACCTATTTGGACGTATGCATAGTCATCAGCGTTCAAAGAGATACTGTGAGTACCGCTGTATTCCGCTTTGAAGTAACCAGTGACCTTAAAACCAAAGTGGTGCAAATTCTGCCTGTAACCATAGACTACACCCATGTATGGATCACCACGTGCATCGTTGTTCACAAAGTTAATGGGACCAGTTGACACGGTTGTGTGAATGACAGGAAGGGACTCAAGCCGATCCATGTACCCAGATGGTTGGATGGCTTCAACTTGGTAAAACTCAACATCATAACCCCGAACTGCATTGGCTATGAAACAACCTTCCTCTGCAGCAACAATCGAACAGAGCAAGCTGAATACATAGAGGGGTAATAACCTCATTTTCATTTCTGGTGGTAGCCACTGAAGAGGTTCTCACGTTATTTATAAGTAGAGGTAGAATTCCACTTCTTGGATCAGAATGCCAAAAATTCTTCAAGGTACACTTCCCAAATAGGTGGGTGTAAGGAAAGAGAAAGATTTTCACTGTATAATACGCATGTAATGAAAAGTGTGAAGTGAAAAAGCAAATCATAACCATGCATATCCTCGTATACAGAAAGCTTATTATTGTTGAACAAATCCACTAGCAACAGAGAATTTTGTTGAAATGGATTGGCTTTCTGGTTATGAGAGCATCAAACTCTTCGTCTATTCTTAGTAACAGGTATTTGCCAGATTGGAAGAAGGATTGAGATGGAAGGTACCCAAAACGTGAATTCAATTACCTTTTGGCTTTCAGAGGATGATTGTCTTGTGTAAGACACCCTCCTCAAGTTCTTGGTATCGTCTACAATTGCGTTTTTGTGTATTTGATATCTCGGTTCTGAATCTTCGTCAGTTCTCTTTATCCACACTAGCCAACAATTTAAGCAGGGCTTCGAGCATCCAAGGCCGTTTATTGAAAGTAAAAAAAAATCAGTCACTGGTATTCAATAGTGGGGTTGTGTTGAACACGAATACTTGATAAAGACTGCACATGCGGCACTTGTTGCAACAATAAGATTCAGGTGATGCATACTATTAAGAATCAGTGTTGAGGGGTAGATCTCGTTTCGAACAGAAACAGCCTCGAGATTTGTTATAGGAGGGTCTCGTAGGAACACAATCAACTATTCAACAGAGATTAATGTACACTGAATATTTACATAGGAAGTACTGGAGAACAATTTAGGCTGTGAGAGAGCCCAATAGCAAAAACCACTGATGGGACAATGAAAGACTTTGATATAACTAAATCGAATCTGTCATCGTTTCTACACTGATATTTTGAATGTGATACATGGATGTGGTCGGAGTGTTGATCTTCTTTTCAGACTCTTCTTCAAGCAATACAAACTACTGAAATGGTCTACAGATAGGGTAGAGTGATTTCACTAGCCTCTTCATAGCGCAGTCGCAAAATAGTCCTTCAATACTTGGCTTAGATACCAATCCACAATCCAACCAAGATAGTTCTGTGGAAGTGTCTACTTGAAAACTTTGAGCTTCAACACGGTTCCCGAAAGTCATAAAGACCTTGTCTATTCTAGCGCCACCATTGAAATGATATAATCTGTGAAACTTCTTACTCCAAAGTCCCCACAGAATGGCCTTCTTCCAAGGGTAAAACTTATGTACACCACCAAGTAAGTTTAGGTGAGATTTCATGTTTTAGAACATTCCTAACTATCGAATTTTTCTCCACCCAATATCGCAGAGCCTATATGATTTTTGTGACAATATGTAGTGCCGTATAATTAGAAATGAAAGCTTTCTCAGTTGGCGGCTACACAAAAGTCTTTAGAGCTACCTGACATCCTTTTTACCCCTTCGGGCTACATATCTCTTCCTAAGTCGAGGCTCGGAGAAGCTACAGCCTGATTTGAATGTAATCCAATGTTTTCTGTATAGCCTCAAACTTTTGTGGGATCTACAGTCTCCTAATTGAACTAAATATGGGTATCTGTTAAGAACCAAAGCTCAAGCTAACAGAATTCTTCAAGAGTTATTACAATGATCAGTTTCGCATTAGCGTTCAGATACTTTTTGAGGTGACTATAAGGCACTACACCCGAAAAGTCACAAGGTGAATGAATGAAGTTCACGACTTGAATGTGAGGTAGCAATATACCTCAAGTAACACCACTTTTTGTAATTGCAGCTGACTCGAGTTGCACAGAGAGATTCATGAGGTACAGTTAGTTTTAGCTTACTGAAAAGCTTTTATCTTCAAGCTTAATCTCAATTATAATCTCGGTGGATTAGGAAGTGTTGAGCTTCGGAATAGTTCAAAGATTCATCAATCACAAGAACTGAATAATTTCAAGTTAGATAGTTGTGGGCATACTAATGTCAATTTAGAGAGTCAATGCTTGAAACTCCTGCCCAGGCATATTGAAGATTATTTAGGCACACCCACATCATGGGATGCATTCGTGTAAACGGTTGTCAAAAAAAGTATATTTTTTCTTGTACTACATCCGGCAAGCTGGATTATTTTTCAAGATTTACCTCGACAAATGAGATACTTATACGAAGAAATATAGGGAATCAAAGTGGTCACTTAACGAATTTATAATGTAACTTTTCTCAGCGATCTTCTGCAAATACAAATTGCAAGTGACTTGATTGTTGAATAGATAAAGTATATGGGGTGGAGGGCACCAAAAACCACTGATTGTAAATGTGACTAGATTTCTCGTCAACTTTGTTTCCGAAAATGATAACAATTGAGTGAAATTGAGATTTGGAAGCGTTTCCATGAGTTTTAAAAATTTTTTTTCAACACACAATGCATGCACAATATATTATAGTGAGTGAAATTCCATTCATTATATGGCTTGGACAAGTTACTGAATCAAGTATTTCAAACACGAGTAAACGAGTGACTGAGCACGAGATTTTGTGATAGATCAAAAGTAGAGTGGTACGATGAGAAAAAAGATTTCTAAGACAATGACTTGGTGTGGCGGGTATTTCAAAGCTTGTGGAGTACTCAGTTGGCATTCTATTGAACCATAGTTCTATCGTCCGAGTCATAAAGGCAACGGGAGAAAGCACCTTCTCGAATCGAATGGTGCATATTAAGAGCGTAGAGAATTGATGTCAAACTTGTCTTACCAGCTAGTCATTCGTCAATCGTCATCCCTGTCAGGATACGCTAATGTATTCTGGTTCCAATGTCTCAATGTATACATTCTGAGACTTTCGAATTGATCAAGGAAGCTATTTTATCCAATGCTGCTTGGAGAAAAATGACTTGAGGACTCTCACAATAACCACATAACGCCCAATCCCATCTCAATTTTATTCACATTTAGAGATTTTACGAGACCTAAAAATAGTAATCAATTATGACCAATGATTCTTTTTGATGAGCTCATCTCATCAAACATTTTGGGATACATCACCAATAAACATGCATGAAAAACAAACCTCAATTGCTAAGCTTTGGAAAAAAAAAGTTTAGTTAATTTTTTTGAGTCATACGAAATAATATCCAAAAGGTTACTCAGATAAATTTTCGTCTCGGAAGAGCTACTTGACTAAATTTCTTCATTTAGTGATTAAATCGCTGACTTATGAATTCGGATGATTCCACTGTCGTGCAATTTTTTCGAAAGGCATAGCCCGAATCAACTTGATATAGCCCAGTTTGACTTGAAAGATTTCTGAATCGCAATCAAGCTGACGAACTGTTCTGCCAAGCTACGCAACTCTTTCCAACGAAGTGCCTCAAAAAAAAATTTCTTTATTTCTTAGTATAGTCACCATCAATAATGTAGTTCGGTGGGTTGGACCACATGGAAACTCCATATCAGCATTGAATCTAGCTTATTGTGTTTTTAACTTTTCTAGAATTTACCAGGCATTCCACATGTGTGAAGAATTTGACACATAATGAACTCTTTCCAGTACAGCTTAAGCAGTAATGATTATTCTAATCAACCAAGGAAATTGTGCCTTAAGATAGCAATCCTACTATTTTTCACTCGTAAAGTTTGTTGGTAAGGAATGAAGATGGCAGCTTGATGATTCCTAATAACTTCAACTAAGCGTGGTGATGGCGGGAATTGAATTCTAGTCCTGTGTTCGGTTCCAGTAAGTCGGTAGAGATGCTAGTGGGAGCTTTTTGTAGAGACAGATTGCATAATACTGAAGTTATTAGTTTTTTGCGACCTTTAGAGATATTCAAGCACTGATAGCCTCCCACGTGGTGATGAAGCTATGATTAGCTGCTCCATTTTTTTGTGGTCCTGCTCGAAAGAAGATTCTGTTTGGGCGTTGAAAAAGGGGAATAACACTAGTGAGAATCAGTTAAAGATGAACCTATGGTAGAGTATATCTCCTTACTTCATGCAGAAGTGTTTCATGAACCGTTATTTCATGTATAAACAATTCCCGTAACTAAATACTGCATTTCATAAATTGGTTTTTATTTCGTTCATTACACTAGGTAGTGTTTTTTCTGAGTGACACTACTGCAAAAAAACGAATTATGTAACAAATCCTCTAATAAAGTATTATATTTACTACAGAAGATTCCGACCGCTCTAGATGATTTTGATTACTACAACACTGAAACAAGGTCTGTAACTAAATGAGAACGCTTTGAACAAAGGTGGTGAATACCAATATTTTTAGACCAAAAGTAGATTTTTATATTTTCAGAAAGCGTTCTTATTTTCTTAGACCTACAATGAAATTTGATTCCAGATCACGAATTTCAGAATATTTGTATTCAAATTAATAAAAGTGGTTTATGACAATTAAAAAACCTCTCTTTCTGAATTCTGCATGAATCCATAAAATAAATTATTGAAAAGGGATTTTGAGCCTCGGTCTAATGTAGTGACTGGGTCGATACTGCCGGTGTTGCATTTACTCAATTGGTTGACATTGTTGGGACAGCCCTAAAAAATATCATCAAATTGCTCAGCATTCACTTCAGAGGCCAAAAAAAAGCAGAACATCCGTTAATCAGAGAATTTTTTTTCTTGCTGGTTTACCTTTTATAGAAAAAGGACCAGACTCTACTAAACATGCTATAAGCCCCTGGTGAAGACGAGTTAACTCTGGCCTCATCAAAATACCGTGTTCGTATTTAGAGGCTGGGTTTACTCTGTTCACCAAATTTGATGAAAAATGTGTCCATATAAAGCTGAACATTTAAATAGTGAAGAAGGATTGTGGAATGCGGACAATGGTGAAGAGACTCTTGTTCAAACTTCTTCTATAGGGTTGTCATTGGCTGAGGGAGTTTTATGAATGCTTTTTGAAGTATTTGGGTTTTTCATGAGCAACATCTTGAGCCGCTACATCTAAACCGTCTCCCAATCTACCCAGGTCAAAACCTGACTCTTGATTGGTTTGATTGAAAGCTCCCGAAACGTAGTGATACCTTTGGTTGACCATGTGCTCTGTTCATGAGTGGACTAGTCTCAGTCTTGGAGAAAATGGCGTTGCACATGCGTCATGTGTTTTAAGGGACATTGTTGGAAGAATCGTCACAGGGATGCTCCAAAAGAAGGTATTTTCTTCCTGCAATTCTACCCACCTTGACTACAAAAATTACAGTTGGAGCTCAGCAACTGGATAAAATTCAATGAGGAGGACATGACATGTGTATGAGAGTTCATTGTTGGTCTTGATCGTACACCTGTTAGTGATGTGCCAATACTCAAATAGTCGAAGTGACTTTCGAACGTCTTCATTCGTCTGTGCCATAGCCATTGACAAGCGTTAAGCGGATGTCTTTGAAGCAGGGACAACTATCAAGAATATTGTAGTCGGTAATTGCTGTGCTAGAGTTGCATCAATGGGAGTACTGGGTATGAAATTTCATGATACAAAAGAACTAGATTGTTTGAGTTTGGTTTGATTAGTCTAAGTATTCAGTCCATGGTGCCTAAGCTGAAAAGTGAGCTAACAGGCTCAAGAAGTTGCAATGGTGGTGATACTACGTTGAGGTACACTAACTTTTTACCGAGCTACAGGGTTCTCTCATACATAGGGACTGGGAACCCAGGAGCTCGACACAGTGTTGACTACCAAAGTTTGATAAGGTGGGTAGGGGATACCACCGATACTGTTGATAATCGAGAGTAATATTTTCCGGCTTATGTTCCGGCTTATGTTGCATCACCATCAGCATCTGTTTCAGGTGGTTGGCTTATCACATTCAGTCAAAGTGACTACAGCACTATTGATACTACCATCACTGAGCCTTTCACTGAGACTATTGAACCATGTGGTTCTGTATCTGTTACTGAGGTTGACCATGTTCCCCCATAAAATGGGACGGCCAATACTGGTTCTGTTACTCCTGCAACTATTTTTGAGTCCTGCACAGCTAATTCTACATCTAGATGGTGAACGTCTCTTCACAAACTATGACAGAAGTCAATACAGTGGGATGATAACGATTTCTTGTGCTATTGAGGCGATCCTGTAGGATTGTGCTTTGATCACTATACCAAAGCACAGTCATGTTCCGTTTGACCAAAGGTTATTCAGATATCGCACAACTCAACAAAGCAGCAGAGACTAGTATAGTTCCTTGTGATATAGTTGTTACAATTGACGAAGCTATTCATGTGATTTCCGGGACATTGACTGGAGCTATCACAGCTGGATGCTCTAGCACCACTTACAGGGAGTTTCACATTTTAAATCTTTTGATGCTTCTAAAGGTACAGCTTCTATGTTGGGATAAGCTGTTGGTTTCGAATTTGGTGAACTTCTTGCCATCGTTTGATTTTCAGTTCTCTCTTTCATTATTTGCTTTTCAAGTTGGTGTTCAGTTTTTCGTTAATCCATGTGCGCACACCAAACCGATCACAACACTGGAAATTTAAAAAGTATATAGGTGCACTCAAAAATGCACCTTGAGAAGAGATTCAAAATGTCAGACGATTGGCATCCAGCCTAAAAAGTTGAGTCCCCCAGTGTCGCGATTTTTTGTGTTTTTTTGAGCCTAACGAGATTTATATGCACACTACCATCACTACATCCTGTAGATTACTGACGTTTGGTTATGTGGTTACTTACGTAATAAGTTACAAACTCTGAAAAGGTAAGATACAGAGCAATGATCTTGCCAAGTAAAAGCTGCAGTAATTGCCAGTGTGAGTGGCAATTTGTGGGCGTTGATAATTGATATGATTTGTTCACCGTGTTACGGTTATTCCCTTATTAATAATACACGGTTAGTTAGTCGGTATATAAACTAAATAAGAAGAAAGTATGTAAAGACCTGAATGAATTCCACGCAAGCGGGAAATGACTCACTTTAAAGACCGCCTATAATCCGCCGATCCCAAACATATAGTGATCTATCATTTGCAACCATTCCTGCAATGAGAATCATGGCAAATAATGCTATATGCAACCGACGTAATCAGGGTGGAAAATAGCGAGTACAAGAACCGGTAGTGTACTACACCACACACTGACTAGATTTTTGAAGCATTTTACCACACAATTGTGTAAATCTTGAGTAGTATTGTTAGGTGCTAATATACTCATCTATTCAAACGAATTCCGGATTTGCAAGTAAAAAAACAACATTCAGACCGGTTTTGATCCCAGCTTTCTTGAGCTTTCAACACCCCTATTCCTAAAAGGATTCTGAATGATTGGGGTGGTTCCCAGAAATTTCGACCAAGTTGAATAACATTGGTTTAAAACATCGATTGGAGAGTAAACTAAATTATACAAGTGAAAAGTTGTTACATAAATGAATGAGTTTCGGGAGATTGGTTTAGCAGCGTTTTGTTGGGTGGTAATTGGGCAATAATTGCACTAAGTTGAACTATCCTGGTGGCACAAATATCCATTATCTTCTTCTGCTCTTGTTTCACCATTTTATTGAGGCTCGATAGCGAAAGTTACCAAACTTTGTGACAACCTGCAACTCTCTAAGAACTCAGCTATGGTATTCTGTCGAGCTTCTTGAAGTCTTCTTTGTTTTGAATTGTAATGAGGAAGTCAATGATAGATTCCCTGCCAGAGACAAGTTCCTTGACTTGCCTCCTCCATTTGGTTAGAATCTGATCCCTATGAACAATTGATGTAGTTTTCTCTTCATCCTCGTACCACAGCTTGACGAGACTGGGTACTGTAACAGATGCTTCGAAGACAGTTTTTACATCTGCAACAAGAGGCCTCAAGCGTACAAGAGTAGCATCTTTGGCATCTTTGACCTGTTTTTTTTTTTGCAGACTTTTCCACCACTGATTCCATCGACTAGTCTGGTCTCCCAAGGCAGTCCTAACAAACTCAAACAAATCTTGGAACATAAAGTGTTGCAAGTGGGTTTCTTTATGTTCCAAAAGTAACCTGTGAGCCCTCTCTTGTGCAAATGCCTTCTCCAAATTGTCCAAGGTCTCACCAAAACGATTCTGGAAATATTCTACATGAGACGACACGGAAGTTGAAAATGCCACATGTTTTGTTGAGAGAGTCAAACTTGCGGTTTATCAGAGGTGTTATTGCATCAATGGCCTCTTTTGGTGACTGCCAACGTTGGAAAATTGATTCAACAACAGCAACTTCCAAGACTCTTTTCTGGAAACTCACGAACGCAGGATCTTGGGTGATTTCGTGTTTAGCAAAGATACTTAATGGAGCTTTCTTTGCCAAAACTGCCAAGTTTTGCAAGATCACTGTTCTGAACGATTGGAGAGACAAAAGAAACTGATAACCAGGGTTACTGACAGCACCATTACTCATACCATCTACTTCGTACCCCTCCAAAACCTCTTCAATCCACGGGAGTATCTTGGTTTTCAAAGTAGCAGGAGGCTCGACTGTTGTTCTTGGTACATGATGAAGTTCAAGTTGTAGGAAGCCGGCAAAGTGGATCATGAATGGAACTGCAAGCGGACTCGAGTAATATTTTTCCACGGTAGAAGAACTCCATAGACCAGCCCTAGCAATTTTTTCAATGCTGAGCATCTGAGCGTCAGCCTCAGCAGCTCCAATCTTTCTGTCCAAATGAGTCTTGCTGAAATGCAATTTGAGCGCCGCTGCCTGGAGATTCTCTGTGGCAAGCTATTCTGATGAGAGCAACTAATGCGTTGAATCATTCGAGAGTTTCTACTCCATAGAACCTTGTAGCGAACAAACAGTTATTCAAAAAATTGTGGTCTGTGTCAAAACTCAAGTTACCCTCTTTCAGATCCAAACTATACCAAAGTGAGAAGGCAAAGGCCGTGACCACACAGAGAAGGGATCCTTGTGCCTCAGTTCATCCACTTGTTTCGATCTATCATTCGAAGACATTGCCTTCGACCTTCTGATCTGAAACTGTAACACTGGTACCTCTGCTGCTCCGATTCTATAAGGCATAAAGGTAGCATCCAAGCTTCAAAGATTTCGTATTGTCTCCTCTAAAAAGTAATGCCTTTCCTGATCTATCCTCCAAGATTCCATTGAGGGCTCTCTCTTTGGAGGACTTTTCATCTACCTGTTTTGTCGTACTGAATGCTGAGCATGTCTTTCTGTGAAACCAACTTGTTGAGAGACTAACAAGGTTTTGTGATAGCTTTTCCTGTCATACCTGGTGCTTCCTACCTCAAAACTATAGTTCTCGAAATGTTTTTCGTCTTCAATGTCACCATTATTATTCTCTAACCGAAAGTTGGCCCGTTCGGCATGATCTTTGATACCATTCAATTTCTTCTTGAAAACAAATCTGTTCAATTGCTTCAAGATGGAGAAGTTATTGAAGTTTTTTTCTACCTAATTGTTCGGTTTTTTCGAATCTTTTGAGGTTTTTGAACTCTTCGAATTTTTCGAAATATCTTTGGTTTCAGTAGCTTTTGACCTTTTGCTAACCTCAGTCATAGCTAAGGAATCCAAAACGCCTTCGATTAGGGTTGCCTCAATGTTGTAGCTGTCAAAGCCGTTGGCTGCCAAGTAAACAATGTAATTGGCAAAAACTAAACCATATTTGTCTTGTTCTAACACTTAGACGATGAAAGTCACTGTTGGCGAACATACATGTCTTTTTAACTTCATCAAGTATCTTCACGAACTTTGTGCGTACCTCGGCTGACTCAACGCGTCAAATCTCCCAAACCTATCAGGGCATTTGATATTGTAGTTGTAAGATGGATTTGAAAACTAGATCATCAGGCACTTCCACTTCATGGCTTTCATATCCATTGTCTCCTTTACTAGTTTCAGTAGTCGCTCCAAGAATTTTTGCTCCATTCAAATTATGGTTCCCTGTTTAAACTGACTCAGTCATTGATGGTTGTTGGAAAATAGTTTTTGGATTCGACACTTCATCCTGAATCATTTTTTCCAAATGATATTTGACTCTAGGCCCCGAAATGAACTTTCTGGGTTCAAGAGGTTTCATTAACAGACTCACGATCATATTAGAATGTTCAGTTTTTAACTCCATGTTGGAGTTGAATGAAGCCTCATCCGAGTGGTAGGCAATTATTTCATTTCCCAACTCCTCCTCCTCATTTGAGAGTTCTTCCTTATCGTCAAACACAGGCTCAAAATTAGCTTCAAACCTTTTTTTTAGCGTTTAATAACAGCTTCCTCTTCTTTCTCAGCTTCTTCATTCTCAGTGAACGAGACACTCCACCTCTTACCTGTTTGAGTGGCTGTTTGAGTAGCTAAGCAGAATGCAATTCTTTGGTTTTTGAACGAGTTTCCATTGTGATTTTTCTGGGAATTTTGCAGCCTTTTATGTTATGATGCTGAAACACCTTGAAGCACTCTAGAAACTCATTCAACTTTTTAAAGGTACCTCATTCGAAAGGATAGCTATGAAACGTTCCATCTGTGTTTAAATAATTAATTTTGGCGATTTCATAATTGTTTGAGTATATTTGTTTCAGTATTGTGAAAAATGCAATTCCTCAAAAATCATACAGTCCTGTGTCACTCTTATGAAGACTATCGGATCATAGTATGATATTCATCAAAGTGAACTATGACTTAAACCTCTGACTCGTTAGGCCCACGAGCTGTAGGGAGCTTTTTCCAACTGACAATGAATAATAGATCGTAACTATATTCTTAGAAGAAAAAAACCCAATAGTGGCCGACCAGTCCTCTTTTAAGTTTTATTGGAGAGTTAAAGTGAGTATATTGTAACATATTTCCCTGTATTTTATTGTAAAACCCAAACTTTCACCTCAACGAATCGATTTTGTGTAACTTTTCAGGATGCATCTTGAATGCATTTTTCAGGCGCACTACCCTTAAGTTGTCATCCAGGCAACGCGACTTTGCGTGGTTATGATGACTTAGGGTAGTGCGTAATTGTATTGAAGGCTTTATGTTGATTCTTTGCGATCATCCTATTGAAATTTATCCTTTGGTATTACTACAGCTTTTGAAGAATAAAGAAAATAATAAACCAAAAGAAGCCATTCTATTTGTCTATAACGTCGAAAAATAAAGATTTGATGTGAAAAGCAATAACAAAACGAAAAAAATAGTCCAAGTACCCATTAACTATCAAACGAAAGCAAGAAATGCACCAAATATGAGACCAAAGCTCATATTTAATACGGCAGCAGAATCTTCAGAAGCCACAGAAATTGAATTTGACGCTTGGGCTGTAAATCCAGCATCAACACTTCCACTGAAAGTGTCTTTTGTCACAGTGCTGGTAACAACATGACTTTTGTCATCTGTTGTGATAATAATATCACAAGGAACCGTCATTCTCTTACCTGATTCGTTGATCTCTTCGATGGTTGAGGAATATTTCTTGCAAACCAGACAGGAGAGAGTTTTGGTGATTGTTATCACTGCATCGTATGACTGAGTCACTTCCATCTCACAGGGAACGGTTACTGTAGTGCTATCATGCACACTTAGAAAATGAGAGGAATATTTGGTACAAAAAGTACAAGCAGGTTGCGAAGGAACTGATACCACGGATTCATTTTTTTGTCCAGATGGTACCGGAGGGGCGGTAGTAGTAATACCAGTCACAGAATCTGTAGTGTTGTAGTAGGAAAAGGGTGGGATATGAACTATCTCAGTACCAGAAACAGAGCCAGAAGGTTCAATAGTCTCAGTGAAAGGTTCAGTGACGGTGGAATCGATAGTGGTGACCTGATTGAAAGGTGGGATATGAACAATTTCAGTACCCGACACAGAACCAGAAGGTTCAATGGTCTCGGTAAAAGGTTCAGTGACGGTACTGTCAATGGTAGTTACCTGAGTAAAAGGTGGGATATGAACAATCTCAGTACCCGACACAGAACCAGATGGCTCAATGGTCTCGGTGAAAGGTTCAGTCGCAGTGGAATCGATAGTGGTGACCTTAGTGAAAGGTGGGATATGAACAATCTCAGTACCCGACACAGAACCAGAAGGTTCAATGGTCTCGGTGAAAGGTTCAGTCGCAGTGGAATCGATAGTGGTGACCTTAGTGAAAGGTGGGATATGAACAATCTCAGTACCCGACACAGAACCAGAAGGTTCAATGGTCTCGGTAAAAGGTTCAGTGACGGTGCTGTCAATGGTAGTTACCTGAGTAAAAGGTGGGATATGAACTATCTCAGTACCAGAAACAGAGCCAGAAGGTTCAATAGTCTCAGTGAAAGGTTCAGTGACGGTGGAATCGATAGTGGTGACCTGATTGAAAGGTGGGATATGAACAATTTCAGTACCAGAAACAGAGCCAGAAGGTTCAATAGTCTCAGTGAAAGGTTCAGTGACGGTGGAATCGATAGTGGTGACCTGATTGAAAGGTGGGATATGAACAATTTCAGTACCAGAAACAGAGCCAGAAGGTTCAATAGTCTCAGTGAAAGGTTCAGTGACGGTGGAATCGATAGTGGTGACCTGATTGAAAGGTGGGATATGAACAATTTCAGTACCCGACACAGAACCAGATGGCTCAATGGTCTCGGTGAAAGGTTCAGTCGCAGTGGAATCGATAGTGGTGACCTTAGTGAAAGGTGGGATATGAACAATCTCAGTACCCGACACAGAACCAGAAGGTTCAATGGTCTCGGTGAAAGGTTCAGTCGCAGTGGAATCGATAGTGGTGACCTTAGTGAAAGGTGGGATATGAACAATCTCAGTACCCGACACAGAACCAGAAGGTTCAATGGTCTCGGTAAAAGGTTCAGTGACGGTGCTGTCAATGGTAGTTACCTGAGTAAAAGGTGGGATATGAACTATCTCAGTACCAGAAACAGAGCCAGAAGGTTCAATAGTCTCAGTGAAAGGTTCAGTGACGGTGGAATCGATAGTGGTGACCTGATTGAAAGGTGGGATATGAACAATTTCAGTACCCGACACAGAACCAGAAGGTTCAATGGTCTCGGTAAAAGGTTCAGTGACGGTGCTGTCAATGGTAGTTACCTGAGTAAAAGGTGGGATATGAACAATCTCAGTACCAGAAACAGAGCCAGATGGTTCAATGGTCTCGGTGAAAGGTTCAGTCGCAGTGGAATCGATAGTGGTGACCTGAGTGAAAGGTGGGATATGAACAATCTCAGTACCCGACACAGAACCAGAAGGTTCAATGGTCTCGGTAAAAGGTTCAGTGACGGTACTGTCAATGGTAGTTACCTGAGTAAAAGGTGGGATATGAACAATCTCAGTACCAGAAACAGAGCCAGATGGTTCAATGGTCTCGGTGAAAGGTTCAGTCGCAGTGGAATCGATAGTGGTGACCTTAGTGAAAGGTGGGATATGAACAATTTCAGTACCAGAAACAGAACCAGATGGCTCAATAGTCTCAGTGAAAGGTTCAGTGACGGTAGAATCGATAGTGGTGACCTTAGTGAAAGGTGGGATATGAACAATCTCAGTACCTGATACTGTTCCGGATTGGTTTATTGTTTCTGTGAAAGGCTCAGTGATGGTAGTATCGATTGTTGTGGTTGTCACTTTGACTAAATTTGTTGAGCTTGCACCACCTGAAACAGATGCCGACGGTGCTGCAGCATCGTATACTGAGTTTCGGATATAACGCGGGGTGTGCGAGAGGGTGTTTTTTTTCGGCCACCCAAAATGAGGAAAAACTCGAGAATTCCGTAAGCCAGGCGAGTGGCTCTCCTTGCGCGGTGTAGAGGTGTTGCATTCCCTTTTGTGTAGTGGTAGTGTGCAACGTAGATCGTAATTGTAGCTTGTTTGAGAATTCTTTGTGAGGTATTATGACTACAAAAGATTTGAGTGTTGACTGACAGGGCTGCATCGGGGTATAGCGGGTGTTGCACAGTGCCAGCACTACGTCGTGAAGAAATTAGTTAGCGTACTCGACGTTATTTGAGAAAACTATTGGGAGGTGAATTATAGCTCAAAGTGGTAAGTGGTATACATCCATCAAGTTGAAGACATACTACGTCAGTACATCCATTGTCACATAGAACGACTACAGCCACTACAGCTGCTATAACTGGCACATGATAATGAGATCGTGCAACATTACTTTACACAAGCATACATGCCACTTACTTTAAGTCTACCGCTGGTTAATGACTCATGTGACTCGTCAGTGTACTCAGACCACTCTATTACTACTCATAGACAACGTATAAACCTACTGCTGGTTGGCTGCAGCCCAGCAAGTTGGTATGAGTCCACTTACCTTGACGTTGATTTTGACTATTGACCAACAGCAGACCTCGTCTTCACGTTCCTGTCTGGACCCAAAACTGTTGAATTTGTACTCAACCACACCTTCTGAACCGACCTTGGCCAGATGTGGGAAAATGCCTTTGATGGCGCCAGACTACCTTGACACTCTTTTGGATAATCTTCACCGACAGCACATATCGCCATCCCAGAACCGTTCGGTCTCAAAACAGCGATACTGGTATCAAGAAACACCTCGTGTACCGACTGGTGTGTAGCTGGTGGAGATCATCATTCGTGTGAACCAACTGCAGTTATCGTTGGTTGGGGAGATTTTGACCGACAACAGATTTCGTCTCAACGTTACCGAACGGTCTCGAAACAACTGGATTGGTACTGAGGAACACTTTCTGGATCTACTGATGTGTAGCTGGTGAAGAACATCGTTCATTTCAATCAAATCAACTCGACGTTGCTTTGTGATATTTTCACCGACGGCAGTTTTCATTTCACTAGAGTCGGAAGGTCTTAAAACGACTGAATTGGTGCTAAGATACACTTTTTCAACCGACTGCTGTATAGATGAAGAAGCGCAGCGTTTGTTGGAATCGACTCCACTCGACGTTGATTTGTGAAAATTTGACCAACAGCAGATATCCGGACCCCAGCAGCGTACGGTCTCGAATCAACTAAATTGATACTGAGAAACACTTTCTGCATCCAATCTTGAGTAGCGTTGGTAGATCAACGTTCATTTGTATCAGAATGACTCATGTCGGCTTGTCACATTTCCACCAACGGCAGACATATCTTCATCCCAGAATCGTTCGGTCGCAAAACAGCAATACTGGTACTAAGAAACAACTTCTGTATCGACTGGTGTGTAGCTTGGGAAGAACATCGTTCATTTGAACTTACTCAACTTGGCGTTGGTTTGTCATATTTCTACCGACGGCAAAAATACTCATCCCAGCATCTTTCGGTCTCAAAACAGCAGTAATAGTACTTAGACACACCATTTGCACCGATTGGTGTGCAGCTGGGGTAAAGCAGCGTTCGTATGAACCAAGTGCAGGTGACGTTGGTTGGGAAATTTTTTACCGACGACAGATTTAGTCTTAACGTTAACGGACAGTCTCAAATCAACTGAATTGGTACTAAGTAACCCTTTTTGGGTGTACTGATGTGTAGCTGATGAATGACATCGTTCGTTTGAATTCACTCAACTTGGCGTTGGTTGGGCAAACTTTCACCGACAGCAGATTTCGTCTTAGGCTTAACGCACTGTCTCATATCAACTGGATTAATACTTAGAAATACTTTTAACATCGACTGGTATTTAGCTGGATAGAACCTCAGTTTGTTTGAAATGACTCAATTCAACGTTAGTTTGTGAAATTTTGGCCGACACCAGATATCACCATCACACAGACGTACGGCCTCACAACAACTGGAATAGTGCTAAGGAACACTTTTTGGATCGACTGATGTGTAGCTGTGGAAGAACAGCGCTCGTTTGAATCAAGTCAACTTGGCGTTGGTTTTTCACATTTTCACCGACGGCAGATATTGTCATTTCAGCACCTTTCGGTCTCAAATCAACTGAATTGGTGCTAACAAACACCTTCTCAACTGACTGCTGTATAGGTGAAGGAGACCAACGTTCATTTGAACCAAATTGACTCGACGTTACTTCTTAAAGTTTTTTATACCACCGTCACAGACTTCAATTGCAACGTATTGCCTTGCAGCTAGCTTGCAATGTGTTCTCCAGTGTGTTCTCTGTCTACCGTGATCTGCGTGAGCCATGACTATGTCTCTGTCACCAACTGTCACCGTTGTTGTTGTTCACTCCTAAGGCCAACTTCTTGAAAGTCATCTGATCATTCTAAAATCACTCCAAAAACTTGTCCACCGTCTTCGGGCACTTGGATTACCTTATCCTCTTAACCAAATCTCCTTATCGTCATTATTCGTCGACTTGTGGGGTTGCCCCATCCTTGTTATGATTGTGAAAAATTTTAATTTTCGTCGACGCGATTTGCCCCTGAATCATAACACAGCTAATTACAAGCAGAGGGATGGTTACTAGGGACTCATAGACGTTGATGCAGGTTGGTATATACCATTGAGTAGCCCTTGTGGTGGCCTTTCCACCTGTGACAACCAATAAGCCTGAATCTTGATTTTGAGTTGGCTTAGATTATCGACTACCATACTATGTTTTGATCGTTATTGATGCAGAGCTGTGACGCAGGATTGGTGAACATGGGAACATTACCAACACACTTCAAGCCCATTTCAAGTCTTACTTTCACAGTTGTGTTACATTGTCGTCGGTAATTCCACTTTTGGTGTTTTCGAAACAAAACAACCATCGACTACCAAGTTGTAACACTCAAGTCAACAGGCGATAACAGATGGGATACGGATACTTGGACCTCACGAATGCCTTTTAGCTCAACACCAACGGAGCGGGTGTTGCTGAGTAACTTGGACCCAAATATTTGGAGGTACTTGACCACTTTGAAGATACAGTTGAAGCATTTGCTCTTACATTCTGCTAGATCCATGTTTATTGCTGTGTGGTAAATTGATTGCCAGTTTTTTCAAAGACCGGAGCTGCCTGTGTAAGTGGGATTCCCGTTGTTTATTTTCCACATCCAATTTCCAGTTTGATGACTTCCTGATCATTAGCAGGTTTCAAACCAACCTGGATCGTGTTACTGGTTGATGAAGTCAGAAAACCATTCTAATTTTGGACGAAATCCAGCTGACCAAGTTATCTGAAAAGTTGACTGTCGTGTTGCGGGATGCGGAGTATTACTTCTGCCATGTTGAATCTCTATTCGGTGACAACTGACTGAGTAGTGGTTTAGTTTCTCGAACTACTTACTCACACTTTTGTTTTTCGAATGCCCTGCTAGTTCACACTAAGCGATAGGCAAACGAGGTGGTAGCGGAATGGGTGGTGATGATGGTGGTTGTGGAGGGAAGCAACTGAATTAGCATTGCCTGATGTTGCTGTTTGTTTCTAGGAAAAGTTTTTTTGTGAGTTGTTGACATATGGTGTTAATTACTGACACAGAACAGGTATTGCCATTCGGTGACTAGGGGGTATTGAACAACGCACTCTGAGCTGGAATCGAGTCTTACTTCAACTTTCGTGTCTCTCCTGCTGTCGCTGTTCCATTTTTTCCTGATGCGATTTAGGATCCTCTCCAACAACCAGGATTTGAAGGCAAAGTGAAGAAAGAGCAAGTAGTTGATACAGAGTCACTTGTTTTGATGAACCGCGTTTATTTGTGGAGCCTCGTCGGTCACGTTGTGGAGCAAAGTCAACTTTTGGTGCTTGAGAGCCCATGTCCATTTTGACCTCCTGAATCTGGTAGTACGTTCTACGTTTTGCTTGATTTGTGCTCTGCATTATGTGTTGCATCGACTGTCACTTGTTTGAGCCGCTGGACGAACATTCATCGACGTTGCTGGAGGTTGTCTGCTTTATCAAACAACTTCAAGTCACAAATCTAGGTGCCGGCTGCCAAACACTTCACAGTGTGTTCTACGTTATCTGTTATATTGGAAAATACATAGAACTTCACACAAAATCAAGCGCAGCATTACTCATTTGCGTTGCTGGTTATCTTCCAACTTTTTCGTTTTTAGTAGTGGTTGTTAATCGAATCTCGCTAAAAAGTGGTTGATACTCTATTTGACACGCTGCCATCACACCCTTCAGTCCAAATCTCTCTGCCGTTGCTTCTGACTGAGTCGTGGGGAAGACCCTTTTGTTGTGGAGTTTGATTTTTTCTCGCGACGGCTGGTTTAGATTGTATGGAAAATGAGAGTTGGTGCACTCAGCGATACAAATATTGGGGGCTGAGAAGACCTGGTATGTACAAAGTGATTGCAAGAGCCGGGAAAGTCTAGTGTGTGTTTAGTCTTGAGGGAAGAATTACGGGTGTAATTTTGGGTCAGGGTATTCTGGGATCAGATTCACACAGATGGTGTGAACAAAGAGTCGCTGCAGAGAAAATGCTACCAGGTGTTCAATGACACCGTGGTATATGCCAGTTACCAATGAAATCTCTGAGGAGCTCTGTGAAGAGATGTTATTCTTCGAGTTTCGCCTTATCGAGACCAATTTGAAAGTCGACCAGAGGTTTACGAAGTGGCTCACAAAGATGCCAGTGTGGTAACGGTACACTAATGATGCTGTCCTACCAACTAAATGTCTCTTACTTTACGTGAAAAACTGTGACGTCGGGTTTTGTTTCGTTGTTTTGATTCTGGCAATTGGACGCCGAGGTTGTTAATTTTGAGTTAGCTCGACGTGAGTTGGCACAGTCGGTAGTGGGAACGTTACGCTACAGGAATGTAACTAGTTGAGAGATGTTCGATCACAACTGAGGTTGCTGTTGGCGATGATACTTGTAACACTTCAATCCACCAATGTTCAGTTTGTGGTGAAGTGAGTGCCTACGTTTGAGTAGTTTTGGACTCACTGTAGTTCTATGCACCCTTGTCGAAGAAGAAATCACAAAACGGAGCCGTTCAACAGAGTTGTGCTTGTTGGTGAGGGTACGGTGAGTTACAACTGATTAAATTTGTTTCTTTCTCAACAAAAGCTAGGGATACTAAGTAACAATCAGAAACCAAGCGGAAACTAGCTAGCTTACTCGACGTTGTTTGAAGAAATACCAGGAATGGGTGATGATACAGAAGGACACCTGATGTTTCTACTAAATGATACTCCATAGCAATGAAAAGCGTTTTATGGTTTTAGCTAAGCCTTTTTATGGCAGAGAGAATGTGAGTTGTGCTTTCCACAGGCGAGGAAGATGCTCAGTGAAGTTTTGATAGTTACCCAAATAGGCAGTCTGGCTTCAGATTAGTAGGGGATATATTGACCAATCACCGCAATTATGACACCCTGTAATCTCTGAGTATGTAATAACGGTGTGTCTAGGTTATTTTAATAATTATATTTGACAATTGTTGATTTTGCAGAAATTACCTGGAGAGAATTCGAAGTGTAGATGGATAGATCTAATTGGGAAATATTCTCTCTTTGCAGTTACCTTGTTACAGGTACACTCACTGGCACTAGTCTTCGAATAGTAACTAGTTAGCTTACTCGACGTTGTTTGAGAAGTATATCAAGAATAAGTAGAGACGAAAAGTGGACAAGTATTCTAATTCAACGATATCGGAAATTAGTAAAGAGACAGGCCTGACAAGCAATGGCAGAGTAAGAATATTCAGTGAGATAGGAATTATCACAAGGTAGACAGAGGTCAGGTTATACAGGAAGCGTCGATTGATCAAGGTAATCTCGACAAGTCTACAATCCCAGAGGCACACAGAGGCTATTAAGTGATTCAATAACTGGGGAAAGTTGAATTGAAAGTTGTAATAATTTCAATGAAGGATTTGATAGAAAGTTTTGAGTTGATTGATGAAAGTTGTAATCCTGGTGTATGGAAGGTAAGGTGGTAGCAGTATTTGGAGATGGAGTGAGATTGCGTCAGCAGGCAGGGTTAATAGACTGTTGATTACAGTTAAGATATCTTGGCTTGTGTTGATATTGTTCTACGCCAAAAGAAATTAGTTAGCGTACACGACGCTGTTTGAGAGAATATAGGAGTTAGACCTATTAGAGTACAATTAATTCTAATAACACGATATTCAAAAGAGGTCCGTGGTATTATGGAGGTAGTAGTATTACAGAATGAATGTTAATTAGAGGATAGAATGTTAGAGTAAGGGAAAGCAATGGACTTAGAAATTACTAGAATAGGCAGTCTGATGTCAAGTTAATGGAGAGAATGTTGGTTGATTTTGGTGATTCTTATAGGATTGTAATCTAAGAGAGACGTAGATGCTATATCAAGTGCTTTTAGTGGAGTTGTGAAGGATTTTCGAAAAGATGATATTGAATATTCGATAGTTTTTAATGGAAGACTTAGTAGAGGCAATTCTTGAGTGTGATAATAAGAGTTGTATTTCTGTAATCCTGGTGTATGGACGATATCGTGGTAGCAATATTTCGAGTAGGGACTAGAACTTACGGAAGTTGACGATGGGGTTTTGAGATTATACCAGATATGCGTTTAGAAGGTAATTCAGTCAATTACAAATAGGCCTGTCTTAGAAGTAAGCCAATGATACTATGGTTAGGCTTGCGTCGAAAGGAAATTAGTTAGCGTACTCCACGTTGTTCGAAAAAAATATCAATAGGAGGAGTTAAGACAGTAGCAGTACAAGTATTTCCAATTACACGATAAGCAATGCAGACAAAAACAATTGTATGGTATTCCCCAAGTGATAGTGTGTCAGAATGATTGTTACCTAGAGGTTAGATTGAGAGAGTAAGACGGAGCCGTCAAGCAAGAAATATTACTCGAATAGGCAGTCTGATGTCAACTTAATAGAGAAAATGTTATTCGATTGAGGTAATTCTTATAGGATTGCAATCTACGAGAGCCGTAGATACTATATCAAGTGTATTTAGTGAGGTTGTGAAGGATTGTCAGAAAATTGATAATGGGTATTTTGATAGTTTTCAATGGAAGACTTAATAGAGAAAGTTTTTGAGTGTGATGATATGAGTTGTATTTCTGTAATCCTGGAGTCTGGAAGATGTTGTGGTAGTAGGTTTAAGGGTATGGATTGAAAATTACGGGAATTGCTGGAACGCGTATTCAGTTTTTTCTAGGTATATACTTGACAAGTTGTTGAATCAATTGCTAATGACTAGTGTGAAGCAATCACAAGGGGACTGATGGTTAGGTTTGCGTCGAAAAGAAATTAGTTAGCTTACTCCACGTTGTTTGAAAAAAATATTAGGAAGAGGCAATAGTATACTATAACGTCGAGTATGTAGTGGTGAACGATATTCGATCGCAGCAAAAACGCTTCTATGATGTTGTGGGGGCTGTATTACACCAGAACGATTATTAATTAGTGGATAGAATGCCGGAGTAAGAAGAAACAGTGAAGCAAGAAATATTACTCAAACAGGAAGTCTGATGTCAAGTTGATAGAGAGAATGTGAATGGAATTGATAATTATTATGTCTCTGTAATCTATGAGAGCAGTAGACACGATAAGAAGTGCTTTTAATGAAGTTGTGATGAGTTGTGGTAAAATTGGTATTGACTTTGTTGAAAGTTTTTGATCGTAGACTTAGTAGAGAAAGTTTTTGATGGTGGTGATAAGAGTTGTATTTTTGGAATCTTGGTGTCTGGAAGATGTCGTGTAAGCAGTATTTGGAGAAGGGGATAAGAATTACGGGAACTGAAGGAAGGGTTTTTGAGATTAAACTGGAATTTTAGTGGGAAAGTAATCCCGTCAATTTCAAATAGATTGGTCTAGGAAGTAAACACAATAACGCAGTGAATAGGCTTGCGTCAAAAAGAAACTAGTTAGCTTACTCGACGTTATTTGAAAAAAACAGGGAGAGGCAAATATATTACACTACAGGGGCGAGTAGTTCGTAGTAAACGATACTCGATTGCAGCGAAAATGCTTCTGTGGTGTTTTGGAGGTGCTATTATGACAGAGTGATTGTTAATTAGACGATAGAATTTCAGAATAAGAAGCAGCAATAGACTTATAGAAATTACTTATATAGGAAGTCGAAGATGAACTTGATACGAAAAATGTTGCTTGAATTGTGCAATTAATATATATTTCTGAGATCTACAAGAGCTGTAGATACGATAACAAGTGCTTTTAGTGGATTTGTCAGAAATTGTCAGAAAAATGATACTAAATATTTGGACACTTTTTAATGGAAGACTTAGTAGAGGGAAGTTTGGATTTTGATGTTGAAAGCTATAGTTTATTAATCCTGGTGTATGGAGGAGACGATAGATAGTTGTTAGAGTGGATTTTAGTTGGGTTGAAAAGAAAGTGGTCTTCGAATTATTAATTCTTTACAACCGAATACTTAGTAGAAGAGATTTTTGATGAGAGTGAAGAAGATTGTATTTTTGGAATACTGAAGTCCAGGGGATGGTGTTAATAGTAATTTAGGTGGAGTGGAGAAGAGTTGACGAAGAATTGGTTTTGGAGATTTGGATGAACTTGAGTGAGAGAGTTGATAGAGGAAATTTTGGAATTAGTCAAGGCTAATGGTATTTCCTTAATCCTAGTGTATGGAGGATAGTTTAACAGGAAGTTGAGTGGAAATGGAGTCAGTTGAAAAAAAGTGGTCTTTGAACTATTCGATAATTTTCAAACTAAGACTTAGTAGAGGATATTTTTGAGTATGTTAGTAAGAGTTATATGATTCTGATCCTGGAGTACGGAGGACTCTATGGATAGTGATTACAGTGCAATTTAGATGAGTGGTCAAAAAAATGAACTTGGTCGTCTTGATAATTTTCTATCGACGACTTGGTAGAGGGAATTTTTGAATCCAGTGGTAAAAGTGGTATTTTCGTAATCCTGGGGTACGGAGAAACGTATGATGGCAAATAGAGAGAAATCTGAGGAGGCGAAAAAAAACTGGTCTTTAAAATTTTGATGGTTTTCAGGGAAGAACTTAGTAGAGGGAATTTAATAGACGATTCGCAAAAGAAAGCTCGTTGTGATCCCCGTATTGAATAGAACCTTGGATGGCAAGACTAGTGAAAAAGGATTAATTTAACGGCAGTTAGTGTTGTCGTCGGAGGTGAAGAAGTAGGATGGTGATTGTACCTTCCCGTTGGTCGATCTCTTTCTAAGTAACACAGTGTGTTGCCTGTGATAAGGCGGCTTGATAATCGAAAGAATTAGCGAGATTGGATTAGTGGTTCTCGAGAGTCAAGACGGTGTCTGGAGAGAAGACTTTGAAAAAATTATTTTTTTGACCCCCGTGTTTTATGGTATCGATGGAGTTGGGGAGTCGGGAGGATTACAATTTTGCAAGTAGTTTGATTGTGGGGCGAAAAGTGAGGAAGATACGGGGTGCCTTTTTGAGGTGGGAGTTAGTCTCCTGATTTTTTTTATTTGGTGGTGCTATGAAGAGTTGGTGTTGATGATGTGTTAATGTGACCTTGGAGAGGTGAAAGATGTAAAATTGGATGAAATTGGTTGAGTAAGCGATGAGTTGTAAGAAAATTTATTATTATCTCGGGAGAGGGTTGTTGAAATTTCCTGAAAGTCTGTTAATCGGCTCTCCGGACCCCAGGATAGGTAAGGGTAGTGTTATTGTGGAGGTGGAATGAGTGTAATATTAAAATACAGGGGCCTTACTTAGTGACCTTCGTGGTGTGTATATAAGCTTTTCTGATTTTGAGAAATTTTAGAGACTTATTTGAGAGGAAGTATTTTAGTGGTTAAGGTAATATGATAATAGAGGTAATAGTAAATATAGAGTAATTAGATGACGGAGATTTGAATGGTGGTATTTTTATAAAAATTGGTTGAGTCGTTGTGGCGTTGTTAGTCGAGTAGGAAAGTTGAAGTTAATTCGTTATTCTTGGTGATGACTTTTAATTAAATGATGTTGATTGTTTCTTTGATGTCTGATATGCTCGAAAATAGTCTTTTTATGGAAGTAGAGTAGCGTTTGTATTAAAATTAATGGGCCTTTTCTGCTGATGTTCGTGGTGTGTATATAAGCTTTTTTGATTTTTTGAGAAAGTATGGAGAGTAGTTAGAAGATGGTTATTCTTTGATAGATTTAATATGGTGTATGGAGTAATGATTCTAGTTGATTAATGTGAAGATGGGGAATCGAATGGTGTAATTTTTGTGAAGATTGGTTCAGTGGATGGGGAGTTGTGAGTGAGTGAGAAAGTTGAAATTATTCAGTTCCCCTTGGTAAGAATTGGCAAGTGAGTGGTGTTGGTAGTTTTGTTGAGATCGGGAGTTTTCAAAAGTAGTGATTTTGGGATAATTGAGTAAGGTTAATGTGGAAATGAATGGGCCTTTTCTACTGATGTTCGTGTCCTGTATATAAGTGTTTAGTTTTTCGGTGAGAATTGAGAAGAAATAGGGAGAGTTAGGGAGAAATTTTTAGGGCGCGGCGGTGCGAAAAAATGGCGGTGGCGTAGGGAGAGTAGGGCGAGTGGTGGTGGTAGTAATTTTAGTGATGAAACTTTTGGTGAAGATTTTAAAAGTAGTTAAGTGGGCGAAATGTGAGTTTGGGAAGAGGAAATTTTTTTAGTGAAAATTTTGTTGATGTCGGTGTTGGGAAATTAAGAGACTTTATTTTGGTGGAATTTTGTTGTAGGTGAGGGAAATTTTAGAATCTATTTTTTTGTGGTAGTGGATCGTGTTTAAAATTATTGAGATTTTAATTTTTCGTGGTTGTGATTTTTGTGGTTGTGAAATTCTCGAAGAAAATTGTCTGGGAAATTTTTAACGAGGAAGCGGTCGTTTTAATCCCGAAAAAGTGAGGTGACCGATTTAGCTTTTGTGTGCGCGCGCTTCAAACCTGTGGTTCGTTGCCTTGGAAGGAGTCTCTTTTTTGGGATGCGAAAAAGTGAGTTTCCCACGTCGAGATTCCGTTTTGGGAAGGTTAGTTAAGTGATTAAAAGAGTGGGAGAATTAGAGATAGGAAAAGGGGAAGTAGGAGTTAACTAAAGATTACGGATTCCCCAGACCCCAGGATGGGAGTGGTTGAGTTAGAGTCGCGGAGTGATGGCGTACGGAGAAGTAGGTAGCGACGGGGTATGGAGGGGTGGAAGTGGATTAAGTAAGTGCCCTTTTGGTGTGAGGATTCGATTCTGTGGTTGTGTCTTTGTGTTTAGGGAGAAGTATCTTTATTGAGTAATCTTTGCGAAAAGTATTTTCTGTGGAGAAAAGTTTAGTGAGATTCTGGGAGAGATGGGAACTTAGAAGTTAAGAGTAGGGATTAGTACGTAGGGGGTAGTTTCTAGTCTCTTCCGTAAGGAACCCCAGAGTTCAGAAGTAGGAGGTAGTCAGATGGCGACTTAGCCAGGTCAAGTTACCCGGACTCGGTGCGGAGATAAGAGTCTCGGTCGAAGACCCAGATCGGGAAGTAGGAGATAAGGACCTCGGTCGAACCCGAAAGGGAAGGTCGTCCCCGACTCAAAAGACTTGTGGTGGCAGAAGTTTTTGCGACAATTTTGTCGCGGTCAAATCTGATTCTTGCGACAGTATGTCGCGGACAACCCTCTTCTGCGACGGTACGTCGCCAGTCAAGTGATAGTTTACTCGTAGAGTCTGACTCTTTGCGACGGTACGTCGCCAGCCAAGCGATAGTTTACTCGTAGAGTCTGTTCCTTTGCGACGGTTCTATGGGGCTCCGGATGTTTCCTCCTATGTACGCTGGGGGTCCGGATGTTTCCTCCTATGTACGCTGGGGGTCCGGATGTTTCCTCCTATGTACGCTGGGGGTCCGGATGTTTCCTCCTATGTACGCTGGGGTCCGGATGTTTCCTCCTATGTACGCTGGGGGTCCGGATGTTTCCTCCTATGTACGCTGGGGGGTCCTCCTATGTACGCTGGGGGTCCGGATGTTTCCTCCTATGTACGCTGGGGGTCCGGATGTTTCCTCCTATGTACGCTGGGGGTCCGGATGTTTCCTCCTATGTACGCTGGGGGTCCGGATGTTTCCTCCTATGTACGCTGGGGGTCCGGATGTTTCCTCCTATGTACGCTGGGGTCCGGATGTTTCCTCCTATGTACGCTGGGGTCCGGATGTTTCCTCCTATGTACGCTGGGGGTCCGGATGTTTCCTCCTATGTACGCTGGGGGTCCGGATGTTTCCTCCTATGTACGCTGGGGTCCGGATGTTTCCTCCTATGTACGCTGGGGTCCGGATGTTTCCTCCTATGTACGCTGGGGGTCCGGATGTTTCCTCCTATGTACGCTGGGGGTCCGGATGTTTCCTCCTATGTACGCTGGGGTCCGGATGTTTCCTCCTATGTACGCTGGGGGTCCGGATGTTTCCTCCTATGTACGCTGGGGTCCGGATGTTTCCTCCTATGTGCGCTGGGGTCCGGATGTTTCCTCCTATGTACGCTGGGGTCCGGATGTTTCCTCCTATGTACGCTGGGGGGGATGTTTCCTCCTATGTACGCTGGGGTCCGGATGTTTCCTCCTATGTACGCTGGGGGTCCGGATGTTTCCTCCTATGTACGCTGGGGTCCGGATGTTTCCTCCTATGTGCGCTGGGGGTCCGGATGTTTCCTCCTATGTACGCTGGGGTCCGGATGTTTCCTCCTATGTACGCTGGGGTCCGGATGTTTCCTCCTATGTACGCTGGGGTCCGGATGTTTCCTCCTATGTACGCTGGGGGTCCGGATGTTTCCTCCTATGTACGCTGGGGTCCGGATGTTTCCTCCTATGTACGCTGGGGTCCGGATGTTTCCTCCTATGTACGCTGGGGTCCGGATGTTTCCTC